>JAWHQI010000108.1:6649272-7979127 GCA_033032865.1 Dactylorhiza incarnata | reverse complement strand
CCCCCCCCCCCCCCCCCCCCCCCCCCCCCCCCCCCCCCCCCCCCCCCCCCCCCCCCCCCCCCCCCCCCCCCTTTGCGTTTATGTAGCATTTGGATGGACGGTTGCGCACTCGAAGTTTGGGTGATGTTTGTAAAAAATAGGCGTGTGTTTATAACCCTCCATTTGGTTGAAAAAGCTGTAGAATGGGTTTGATTTGGACCTCCGGTTTTCTCGTAATTTGACGCTGGTAGTATTCGAGGGTAGTTGCGTCCATTTTTTCCAGGAGATATTTATGGTAAGCACCCTGAAATATGTGAAATTTGCTTTTTTACTCGTTATTATTTGAATAACGAGAACACGACCGTTCCGTATGTATAAAAGGGTGGTGTTATTTATACATCATTGATGGGTTCCCCCTCTATATATGGAGAAATCCGTAACCACCGCACACCGGATCCCGTTCCCGCACATCGGATCCCATTACGGCGCGGCGGATCCCGAAACCACCGCACGCCGGATCCCACCTTCGCACACTAGATCCCACTCCCGCGCGGCGGATCCAAACCACCGCGCACCGATCCAAACCACCTCGCGCGGGATCGCAACCGCGCCGCGCGGGATCGCAACCGCCCCGCGCGGGATCGCAACCACCAACAACCGCCGTCGGCCAACCGCCACCAACCGCCACCAACCGCCGCCGGCCGGCCACCACCGGCCGGCCACCGCCGGCCGGCCACCGCCGCCGGCCGGCCACCGGCGGCCGGCAACCGCCCCTGGCCGGCCGCCGCCAACCACCGGCCGGCCTCCGCCGGCCGGCCGCCGCCGCCGGCCGGCCGCCGCCCGCCGGCCCCGCCGGCCGCCGCCCGCCGGCCTCCGCCCGCCGGCCCCGCCGGCCGCCGCCCGCCGGCCTCCGCCCGCCGGCCGTCCGCCGCCCGCCGGCCGTCCGCCGCCCGCCGGCCGTCCGCCGCCCGCCGGCCGGCCGCCGCGGCCGGCCGGCCGCCGCCGGCCGGCCGACCGCCGCCGGCCGGCCGACCGCCGGCCGCCGCCCCCTTCATGGCCGGCGGCCATGGCCGGCCACCCATGGTCGGCCATCGCCGTCGCCGCCCTTCACCCTCCTCCGTCGGATCCCACCGAGTCCATCGCGGCCCTCCGATCATCTCGCGCGATCACGACCCTTCAATCGTCGCCAACGATCTCGGCCCTCCATTTGGTGGTTATCCGCATAACCACCGTAACTTCCACCTTCCAAGCCTATAAATAGACCCCCAAGGGTCTTCATTTGGATTCACTCTCTCATTCGGGCCCAGACTCTCTCTCTCTCTTCGTTTCTTCCTCAGAGCTTCTCTCTCTACATTCCGCCACTTCGTTTTTACTAACTGACAGGTTCCTCCTGCGAACTCCGCTCACCTGAGAAGAAGTGTTGCGCCATCTCTCAGGCGAGCACCCCAAGCCCGAACAGCAAAGTCAAAGTGCTATGCAAAGTGCTCTCCCAGCAAGCGCGCAGCCGAATCAGGCAAACATCAAGACAGTCAACTCCTAAGTGGTGGTCTGTCACTCACGGAGTTCTTTCTCTCTCTCTCACACAATTGTAATGAGGCGCGGCCTGTCGCCCTCGCATTCTCCAAGAAAGCCCTGTAACAGCACAAGATAGTGGATTTCGGCTGGCACCGTCCCAGCCACGTGGTTTTTCACCCTTTGGAGGGTTTTCCACGCTAAAGTTCTGTGTGTTCCATTTTCAGCGTTTACTCTCTGCAATATTCTGACTGAATGCGCGCTCGACCGCCCGGGCTAAGACGGACCGAATTGAAACCGGTCTACCGAGGGCGTTGAGAAGCCGCAACAGTTTGGCGCCGTTTGTGGGAAGCGTGTTCCCCAAAAGTTCTCTGAAGACAGTATTCGCCTCGCGGCAATACTCGTGCCCGGCAGCAATGGCAAGAAGAAGTGCCCGCACCACTAATGGCTCCATTCCTGAAGGACGCGTTGAGCCCGCTCCATCCCATTCACTTATCAACGCACCTCCCGTCGAAGAGGTCCCTTTGGCACCTGTCGTCACACTGGAAGGACGCATGCGTCAGATAGAGAAACAGCAAGCCGAAATGCTGGCTCTTCTCAGAAACCGTGAAGCACCTGCTCCACCAGCCGCTCCGGTCTTCGCACCCCTCCTGGTCCCTAATCGCGCCCCCCTCAGGGAAGCCGCTCGTGAAGAAGAAGTGTACGAAGAAGACTACTCGGATGCAGCCAGTTCCGCGTGCCCAGCCCGTCCCGGCAGGGGAACTATGGAGGAACCCGAGCACCATCAGCAAGGAGCCGCGGCCAACCGAGCCATAAGAGGGCCCACCCGCGAGGAGATTCGCGATGTGATCGCTGAAGAGTATGGACAAGTCGGACGCCGGGGCATCTTCGCCCGCCGCCCTCTGCGTCACGGCTCCCCCTTGTCGCAGCAACTCCTGGACCATCCGATTCCGCACGGCTTCAAGCTTCCTAGCATCGAGTCGTTTGACGGGACGGAGGATCCACTGGAGCATATCAATCATTTCACCACCATCATGAGGATCTACAACGCTGCCGATCAACTCCTGTGTCAGGTGTTCCCTGCAACACTCAAGGGGCAAGCTCGCACCTGGTTTCACTCCCTGCAAGAAGGATCCATCAACAACTTCACCGAGCTGACCCGGCGGTTCACAGATCAGTTCGTCGCCAACCGAAGAATCGTCCGAGATCCCTCTCATCTCTCGGGGATCCGCCAGAACGAGGGAGAGACCCTTAAAGAATTCTTCCGCCGCTTCACCACGGAGGCGCGGCAAATAACAGGGGTCGACCCCGAGCTTCTACGCGGTGTCTTCCTGGGAGGGCTCCGCCCAGGCGGCTTCTATTCCGCTCTAATGAGGGAGACAGTTCCAAATTACCCGGACCTCGTGCATCGAGTGGAGGCACAGATAGCGGCAGACGAAGCCATTGAGGCGCATCGCCAGCAGTTCGAGGGAAGTCTGAAGAGGAAGAAAGGATCGGAGCCAGCACCCAGGAGGCAGGAAGAGCGGCGTACGGAAGAACGCCGGAACCCTAATCGTGGTCGGGATCTTCGAAGGGACCAGGGTCCCCGACCACCGTTGAATTACACTCCCCTCAACACGTCGCGAACCAATGTGCTTTACGCCATTCAAGAAAATCCGGCATTCCGTAGGCCGAGACCGCTAAACCAGAATGAAAGAACCGACCACTCAAAGTATTGTGAGTTCCATAGGGGAGCTGGGCACACGACCGAAGAATGCGCAAGGTTAAAGGAGGAAATTGAGCGCCTCGTCAGGCAAGGACTCCTTGGAAGGTTCCTGCAAGGACAGCTGCCGAATCAGCCGCAACAACCCAGGGAACCTAGAGATCAGCCTCCTGCACCTCGCGGCGCAGCGGTCGGAATGTCGGTGGTAGGGCAAGTCGAGACTATAGCTGGGTCCCCTAATCTCGCCGCGCAAATTCTCTCCATCGCTAGGCCAGAGAGAGGCCACGAAGATAAGAAGTTCAAGCAGGACGCTGCCATCGTCTTCGGAGATGAAGACCTCTAGGGGTTACGGCTGCCGCACCAAGACCCGCTCGTGATCAGCGCCGGGATCGGGGATCCCCGTTTCAACGTCAGAAGGATACTGGTCGACAATGGAAGCTCAGTTGACGTCCTGTTCCTCTCCACTCTGCAAAGCATGAACCTCACCAAGGAGCACCTCAGCCCAGCAGCAGGGCCCGTCTACGGTTTTGACAATCGCCCCATCCCAGTCCAGGGCATGATCACCCTTCCGGTAACGCTTGGCGAGTTCCCGAGACAGGTAACCCATAACATCCAGTTCGTTGTCGTAGAGTCAAGTTCCGCCTACAACGCGATCTTCGGGAGACCGCTCCAATCCATCTTCAGAGCCATCCCATCAATCCCGCATTTAGCCATGAAGTTTCCGACCACCGCCGGGATCGGGGTCGTTCGTGGAAACCAGGAGACGGCTAGGACCTGTTACCTGAGGCAAGCTCAACCGGCGAGGGCGACGGCTCTCAACATCGACAACTTCGACCTGCGAGATGAAGCCACTCTTCAACGAGGAGCACCCGTTGAAGGAGTAGTGAAAGTGCCGCTCTCCCAGCAAGATCAAACTCGGACTGTCCAGGTCGGGTCCCTTTTGACGCCAGAAGAACGAGAAAGGATTACAACCTTCCTGCAAGAGAACGAGGACATTTTCGCTTGGAGCCCGGAGGACATGCCTGGGGTAGATCCTGAAATCATTTTTCACTCATTAAACATTAACCCCGCCTGCAGGCCCGTAATTCAAAAGAAGAGGAACTTCGCCCCCGAGCGAATAAAGGCAATCGAAGAGGAAGTAGCAAAGCTCCTGGAGGCGCGGTTCATCCGCGAGGCGGATTATCCCACGTGGCTCGCAAACGTGGTGATGGTAAAAAAGGCGTCCGGAAAATGGCGGATGTGCGTCGACTACAGCAACCTGAACCAGGCGTGCCCGAAAGACAGTTTTCCTCTTCCAAGGATTGACCAGCTTGTCGACGCGACAGCCGGCCATGAGCTGCTCAGCTTCATGGATGCATACTCAGGCTACAACCAAATAAGAATGAATCCCGCGGACGAGGAGCACACCGCCTTCCTCACCGATAAAGGAGTCTACTGCTACAAAGTGATGCCGTTCGGCCTTAAAAACGCCGGAGCAACATACCAAAGACTGATGAATAAAGTCTTCAAAGACCTCATCGGGGAGACGATGGAGGTATATGTGGATGATATGCTAGTGAAGAGCGTCCACCGTCGCGACCATTTGAAAGACTTGGGAAAGTGCTTTCAGCTTCTTCGTCGCTTCCAGATGCGGCTCAACCCCAGCAAATGCGCGTTTGGTGTGACGGCGGGGAAGTTCTTGGGTTTCATGGTAACTCATCGAGGAATCGAGGCCAACCCTGAGAAGATCAAGGCATTGGAGGACATGTCGCCGCCTCGCTCTGTCAAGGAAGTGCAACGCCTGAATGGGAGGATCGCCGCACTGTCCCGCTTCCTGTCAAGGACGGGGGACAAATACCTCTCTTTCTTCAAAATTCTCCGGGGAGCGCGCCACACTGGGTTCCAGTGGACGGACGAGTGCCAAACGGCTTTCGAACTCCTCAAACAGTACCTGGCCTCGCCGCCGCTTCTCTCAAAGCCAATCCCCGGGGAAGCCCTGTTCCTGTACCTCGCAGTTTCCCCTACGGCCCTCAGTTCAGTTCTCGTGAAGGATGAAGGAGGAGTGCAACGGCCAATCTACTACCTCAGCAAGGTCCTCACCGATACCGAAACCAGGTACCCGGCGGCAGAAAAAACAGCCCTAGCGCTCGTCTTTTCGGCGCGAAAGCTTCGACCCTATTTCCAGGCACACACAGTGAAAGTACTAACTCAGCTCCCGCTGCGAGCGATCCTCCAAAAGCCAGAAGTCTCGGGGAGACTTGTGAAGTGGGCAGTAGAGCTCGGCGAATTCGACATCCAATTCTTGCCCCGGCCGGATATCAAATCACAAGTGCTCGCTGATTTTGTTGTAGAATACACCATCCCACCGGAAGCAACTCCTGCCAAAGATATAGCTACATCCCGTTGGACTCTCTACGTCGACGGCGCCTCAGGAGCTGAAGGAGCTGGAGCAGGGCTCCTCCTCATAAGCCCCGACAAAATTACTCTGGAATATGGCCTCAGACTGAAGTTTCCAGCAACCAACAACGTCGCGGAGTACGAGGCTTTGATCGCCGACCTCCGGCTCGCCATCGATTGTAAGGTAGAGAGCCTGACAATTCACGCTGACTCCCAGCTTGTAGTCTCGCAGGTTGAGGGAGATTATGAGGCCAAGAATGACCAGATGGCACATTACCTCACATGCGTAAAGTCACTCCTTCAGAGAATCCCGTCATACCAAATCCTTCACGTGCCTCGGGAGCAGAATTCTAGAGCGGACGCGCTCTCCAAGTTAGCAACATCACCATCCAGCTATCAGTCGCGAAGACGTCGCGTGGAAGAGATCATGGCCCCAAGTATCCCAGGGCCGTGGGAGATTGCAGCCATCAATGAGGAAGAACCTTCTTGGATGACCCCTCTACGAGCTTACCTCGAGCAGGGACACCTCCCCGAGGATCGCCTGGAGGCACGTAGATTACGAATGCGAGCAGCATCGTTCACCATCATAGACGGGGAACTCTACAAGCGGGCATTCTCAGGGCCTTACCTAAAGTGCTTACCGGCCAGCGAAGCGGACTACGCCTTAAGAGAAGTACACGGAGGGGTCTGCGGAGAGCACCTGGGAGGAAAGGCCCTAGCCCAGAAAATCTTGCGCCAAGGTTTCTATTGGCCAACAATGAAGAAGGACGCGGCGGAGCTCGTTCAAAAGTGCAGGAGCTGTCAGCTCCATGCAAATGTACCTCACCAGCCCCCAGTCGCGCTCACCGCACTCCAGAGTGCATGGCCCTTCGCACAGTGGGGGATTGATCTCCTCGGCCCTCTACCACTGGCATCGGGCAGAGAAAATTCATCATCCTAGCAATCGACTATTTCACCAAGTGGGTGGAAGCTGAGCCCCTGGCAAAGATCACGGAGGAGAATGCTAAGCAGTTCGTCTGGAAGAACATTATCTGCCGCTTTGGAATCCCAGCAGCTATCATCGCCGACAATGGCACCCAGTTTACCGGGAAATCATTCACCAAAATGTGCGATGACCTAAAGATCAATCTTCGCCACACCGCCGTAGCACATCCACAGACAAATGGGCAGGTAGAAGTCACCAACCGCACCATCCTCAAAGGGCTAAAGACGCGTCTTGAAGAAGCCGGGGGGCAGTGGGTAGATGCGCTCCCAAACGTACTGTGGGCATACCGCACGACGGAAAGGACTCCAACAGGAGAGACCCCATACAACCTCTGCTACGGGACCGAAGCCGTCATTCCCGTCGACATCGGAGTACCAAGCATCCGGGTGCTGACTTTCGATCCCAGCAGAAATGACGAACTACTCCGCCAAAATCTTGACTTAATCTCCGAAACTCGAGACCACGCCGCCCAGCGCATCGCCATCTACCAAAGGCGTGTGGCCCGGCTCTACGACAGAAGGGTGAAGCCCCGACCAATCAACGTCGGAGATCTTGTCTTACGCAGCATTGAAGCAGCCGGGAAAGGTCCACAGAAAGACAAACTCTCACCAGCATGGGAGGGACCTTATGTGGTCACCGCAACCGTGAAACCAGGAACCTTCAAGCTCAGAACGGCGGAAGGAAAGACGCTCCCACGCACCTGGAACGCACAGAATCTGCGCCGCTTTTATCAGTGATTTTAGTTCATTTTATCATGTAAAAGTCACGAGCCTAGACTCGCGCAAACTATCCTACTACCCTCTTATGCACAAGATGGGCGCAAGCTATTTTACTACAATTTCATGTGCAGGCAGCGAATCTCGCTTCACGAAAATCGCTTCTCATCGACCAACGCAGCTCAAAAGACCACCTCGCCTCAGCGTTGCTTGGGCACATTGCCTCAACGTTGCTTGGGCACCTCGCCTCAGCGTTGCTTGGGCACATTGCCTCAACGTTGCTTGGGCACCTCGCCTCAGCGTTGCTTGGGCACATGGCCTCAACGTTGCTTGGGCACCTCGCCTCAGCGTTGCTTGAGCACATGGCCTCAACGTTGCTTGGGCACCTCGCCTCAGCGTTGCTTGGGCACATGGCCTCAACGTTGCTTGGGCACCTCGCCTCAGCGTTGCTTGGGCACATTGCCTCAACGTTGCTTGGGCACATTGCCTCAACGTTGCTTGGGCACCGTAGGGGCCTGCCCCCCTTACGGCAAAGCCGCGAGCCAGACTCGTGCAAAAAGCCGCGAGCCAGACTCGTGCACCGTAGGGGCCTGCCCCCCTTACGTTTACCCCCGGTTCGAATATAAACATTCACCGGCCAAGCCGCGAGCCAGACTCGTGCAAAAAGCCGCGAGCCAGACTCGTGCACCGTAGGGGCCTGCCCCCCTTACGTTTACCCCCGGTTCGAATATAAACATTCACCGGCCAAGCCGCGGGCCAGACCCGTGCACTTATTTTATAAAAGCCGCGGGCCAGACCCGTGCACCTATTTCATAAAAACCGCGAGCGCGAGTCTGCGCAAATTCATCTGTGACTTTAAAAATAATCAAACCACGCAGATGCCAAACAACCAGATCAATAAGATCGAACAGATAAACAAGTATGACGAATACAATAAAAGGGGATACAATCACATCCGACAAACACAGCTACAAGCAGCTAAAGAAATCACTCCTCGTTAGGGCTGTGATCCTCCTCCTCTGACAGGTCATCAAAGCCAAGGCCACTAACATCATAGCCCCGCTTTCGGGATACCATCCGGAGAGCCTTTGACGCTCCCTGTCGAAGGGCAAGCTCTCGTGAATCCTCCAGATGAGGCTCCACCTCCTGAGTCCAGATCATATCCCGGACTTCCTCGGAAATCAAGGAGCGGTCCCTCAAGTAGTCAATCGACTCCAGATACTCGGCCAAGCCAGCCGCCTTCAGCTCGGTCTCCCGCTCCACGGAAGAAAGACGCGCTATCTCAGCCCGACACTGCTCCAGCTCTGCATCCCGACACACTACGTCGCCACGGGCTGCCTCTAAGGATCGCAAGGCCTCCTCCAACGCCGCCTTCTCCGCACCGAGACCGGACCTGGTCCTCTCCAGCTCTTCCTGCATCTCCGAGCCAATCCGCCTGAAGCGCGAGATGTCGCGATCCTGCCGTCTCTCCGCCTCCACAAGGGCGCTCCTCGCCTCCCGAAGCTCACCCTGGATGGACATAAACCCGTCCTTCAAGCTCACGTAATGGTTATTCCATATATGCGCAATCGATGTCTGGGTCTCCATCTGCAAGAGAAAATGTATAAGTCAGAACCACAACCTCAGAATGACGTCATGCAAGGGGAAGAAAAAATCCGGCTTACCGCCTGGCTCATGGCCTCCAGAGAGGAAGAGACCCTCTTCCCTCCCGACACCTTTCGAGCTGTGCCTCGCTCCGGAGAGGCCTGGGGGGCAGAAGATCCCAGGACCTCGACCTCCTCATCAACCGGCTCGCCGTCAGCACCAGATGCACAAGGAGCCGCCTCCTCCTGAGGAGCATCCTGTACCAGTGAAGGAGCAGGACCTGGCTCCTCCAGACCTTTAAAAACCAACTTCCTCTTTCTGTCTCGAACGAGAGGAACAGCAGCGGCACGACCAGCATCAACGGACAGCCCGCATAAAAGCAGGCGCTTCTCGTCTACGAACAGAGAAATACTGTGCAGAATATTCCCCAGCTCTCGAGCATCTGAAAATCCGAGAACGGGAGAAAACTCCCGCTCACACCCTTTGAGGCGCCGACAGCGATCCGGTAAAGAGTTCCACACCTCCGGTAGTCCCTCCGTGTTCCTAACATAGCCGAATAAAGTATTCCCGTGACGGCGATCCACCCGGGTCTCGAACTCCAGCCATCTCTTGTTGCTAAAGACTTCAATACGACCCCCGAGATCAACCCGCACTTCACACCATTCCTTGAAAAGGCCCAAGGAGAACTTCGCACTGTGCTCTCGGAAGAAGGCGATCAGCCCCATTATCCGCACCGTCCCCTGAGGCGTAAACTGTGACACTGGGACGCCGCAAAATTTCAAGATCTCGGTCACCTCCTCGCACGCCGGAAGGCGAAAGCCGCTCCGAAGCGACGACTCGCAAAGGGTCATCCAGCCCCGAGGCGGATTCTGCACTCGCTCTTCAGGACCTGGGATCCGAATCTCCAACCCGGGGGGCAGGTTGAAACGCCTCCTCCATATGGCAACATGATCGAGAGTGAGACTCGAGGCCAGTGGCATTGGGCGACTTTGCCCACCACGCCGAGGGGCCTGAAAGAAAAGGAAAAAGCGTTAGTACAAATCACGGACAAGCATAAGAGAAGTCCGCCCGCGGAACTAACCGCCGAGCAAACCTCGCACGCAGGTAAGCCCCAAGAACAACACACGCAAGCGCGCGGGTGCACCCTGCCGCGCGCGCGCCCTGTCGCGTGCGAGCACGCGCACGCCCTGTCGCGCGCGAGCACGCGCACGCCCTGTCGCGCGCGAGCACGCGCGCCCTGTCGCGCGCGAGCACACGCGCGCACTGCCGCGCGCAAGCGCGCGCAGGCCCGCACGCGCTCCGCCACGCGCGAGCGCGCGCGAGCACGCGCGAGCGCGCGCGAGCACGCGCAAGCCCGCGCGCGCACAGGCACGCGCGCGGCTGCCGCGCGCGAGCGCGCGCGCCCTGCCGCGCGAGCACGCGCGCGCTCTGCCGCGCGCGAGCACGCGAGCACGCGCGCGCTCTGCCGCGCGCGAGCACGCGCGCCCTGCCGCCCGAGCACGCGCGCGCTCTGCCGCGCGCGAGCGCGCACGAGCACGCGCGCGCGCAGGCGCGCGCGCTCTCTGCCGCGCGCGAGCGCGCACGAGCACGCGCGAGCGCGCACGAGCACGCGCGCGCGCGCTCTGCCGCGCGCGAGCGCGCACGAGCACGCGCGCGCGCCCAGGCGCACGTGAGCGCGCTCCCTGCCGCGCGCGCGCGCGCGCGCGCGCCCCGCCGCGCGTGCGCCCTGCCGCGCGGGCGCACGCCCGATCGCGCGAGCCCGCACGAGTGTGACCCGCGCGCAGCTCTCCGCGCGCGCACACGGCGACCCCGCGCGCGCGAGTGTCTCCCTTCCCCTCTGTGCGACTCCCCGCACCTCTAGCACGCTGTCCGCCCGCCTTTTTGGGAATCAAACCTTTGGACTCCGTACTCACCTTGGCACCACCGTCACCATCGCCACCGCCAACCTCCACGCTAGAATTCACCCCGGCCATCGCTCACAAACGCAAGTTTTAGGGGGAAATCCAATTGCTCTCCGTGCGCTCCAAACAAATGGATTTGGGGGGCAAATGATGGGTTCCCCCTCTATATATGGAGAAATCCGTAACCACCGCACACCGGATCCCGTTCCCGCACATCGGATCCCATTACGGCGCGGCGGATCCCGAAACCACCGCACGCCGGATCCCACCTTCGCACACTAGATCCCACTCCCGCGCGGCGGATCCAAACCACCGCGCACCGATCCAAACCACCTCGCGCGGGATCGCAACCGCCCCGCGCGGGATCGCAACCACCAACAACCGCCGTCGGCCAACCGCCACCAACCGCCGCCGGCCGGCCACCGCCGCCGGCCGGCCACCACCGGCCGGCCGCCGCCAACCACCGGCCGGCCACCGGCCGGCCTCCGCCGGCCGGCCGCCGCCGCCGGCCGCCGCCGGCCGGCCTCCGCCGGCCGCCGCCGCCCCCTTCATGGCCGGCGGCCATGGCCGGCCACCCATGGCCGGCCATCGCCGTCGCCGCCCTTCACCCTCCTCCGTCGGATCCCACCGAGTCCCTCGCGGCCCTCCGATCATCTCGCGCGATCACGACCCTTCAATCGTCGCCAACGATCTCGGCCCTCCATTTGGTGGTTATCCGCATAACCACCGTAACTTCCACCTTCCAAGCCTATAAATAGACCCCCAAGGGTCTTCATTTGGATTCACTCTCTCATTCGGGCCCAGACTCTCTCTCTCTTCGTTTCTTCCTCAGAGCTTCTCTCTCTACATTCCGCCACTCCGCTACTTCGTTTTTACTAACTGACAGGTTCCTCCTGCGAACTCCGCTCACCTGAGAAGAAGTGTTGCGCCATCTCTCAGGCGAGCACCCCAAGCCCGAACAACAAAGTCAAAGTGCTCCGCAAAGTGCTCTCCCAGCAAGCGCGCAGCCGAATCAGGCAAACATCAAGGCAGTCAACTCCTAAGTGGTGGTCTGTCACCCACGGAGTTCTTTCTCTCTCTCTCTCACAATTGTAACGAGGCGCGGCCTGTCGCCCTCGCATTCTCCAAGAAAGCCCTGTAACAGCACAACATAGTGGATTTCGGCTGGCACCGTCCCAGCCACGTGGTTTTTCACCCTTTGGAGGGTTTTCCACGCTAAAGTTCTGTGTGTTCCATTTTCAGCGTTTACTCTCTGCAATATTCTGACTGAATGCGCGCTCGACCGCCCAGGCTAAGACGGACCGAATTGAAACCGGTCTACCGAGGGCGTTGAGAAGCCGCAACAATCATAAATGACTATTTATAATTCATGGATATTTGTACATCTCAAAATTATATTTGTATCCCAACAAATTATTTATACTCCCTATATTTAAAATTTTAAAACGAGCATAGAATGATCATTTGAAATATGTGAAATTTGCTTTTTTACTCGTTATTATTTGAAGAAACGAGAACATGACCGTTCCGTATGTATAAAAAGAGTGATGTTATTTGCACATCATAAATGACTCTTTATAATTCATGGATATTTGTACACCTCAAAATTATATTTGTATCCCGACAAGTTATTTATATCCATAATATTTAAAATTTTCTACATTATTATTAAAATATATTGTGACATAAAGCTAATTCGCAAAACAATATTTCTTTCTTCAAAATTTAGTCATCATTCGTAAGCTTCCGATCAAATTATGTTGTCACTCCAAAATAGTGGCTTCAAATTAAAAAATTAATAAAAAAAAAATTAAAGAACTATGATATTAAATGGCAATCAACTTCCGCTCAAATTATGTTGTCCCTGCAAAATGGTGATTTAAGTTATATTTCGCAAAGTTTGAACAGCTTCATCGATATTAAATGGTGATTAACTAATATTAATTTGTTTTAGGAATTGATTTTAGACGAGTTTGATTCATATTAACTAATATTAATTTCTCACAATCCACAGTCAAAATGACATTTACCACTTCTAAATGATCCTTTACTGCACACTGAATACAAATGACTGGTGTTTGATGAATTACATAATTTGCATAGGTCGGGCCAAGGTGAGGTCGGGCTCCAAAAAGCAAGAAGAATGGTAGATCTGACGATCTACTAGGCCGAAGGAGAGAACCCGGCGAGCAGCGGTCGGAGGAAACGCCAGGCGGGCGACAATGCACGTAATAGCTTCGTATTGGGGAGAAACATCGTCGAGCGAGTGGGCTGGAAGGGGGGTACGAATATTAGATTTTTGGGTTAAAAAAGATGTTTTAGAATGAGAAATGGTGTGTGAATAGCGTAATGTTATATACAAATAACACCACCCTAAAAAAGTGCAACCAGGTGCATAAAGCATCCCCACTCAGCGACGGTCCGGGGATTGATCCACCACAAGGGTGAAATATGGGCAAATTTTATCTTGCATTTTTGCAAGTGGCAATACCTTAACCGGTGCGCCAAGGATCCCCTTCTCGTTCCCGAATGTATGATAAACAGAAATATGAATGGACGGTCATGATTCTCAATAATTGCAACGGTGATTAAATTTGTGAGAAGCTTTGGTCCTTTTTGGGACGATTATGGTGGTAGGAAAAATAGCGGTGAGAAATTAATGGTGGAATTCGAGATCTCAGAAAAGTTATGGTAAGAAAATTAATAGGAATAGAAAGAAGATGTGGATCTACTAAATTAGAACAATTAAAATGCAAAAAAAAAACTATTTTTAACTTTTATGAAAGTAGGAGAGTTTATTGTTTAGATCATAAAAACACTTTTAACACTTTTTGGCTGAAGAACTTTTCTCACGATTAGAAAACTAAATGCCGATCATAAAAACACTTTTAACACTTTTTGGCTGAAGAACTTTTCTCACGATTAGAAAACTAAATGCCTCTAAAACAACGAAGATGACTGTTGAAACCAGTAACCCGGTTTCGACGTTCGCAAGGGGGATGCAGCTAACCCTTACTTGACCTGAGCGAGACCCTTGACCAGTCACTAAGAACTAGGAGAACTTGCCCTTGAAGAGCACGTGAGTCTAGAAACGAACCCAAGCTTTAGCGAGGAGGTCCCACCACATACCCGGAAGATCTTAGAGCGCTTCCCCTCCCAAGCCAATGCTGAGCCTGGGCACCTTGGAGGGCACTAAGGAACACCTCACCGACCACCTTCAACGTCAAGGGGAGGGGAGGGGTAGTGCTTGCTCACACGCGAGGGAGGGGGTAGGAACCAACCCTTCCCAAGGTGCCCATGGGGGTCTATTTATAGACTTTCCCAAAAATGGACTGCGGATAGCCAAGATCCTGCTATCCGCAGTCCAAACATGACCACGAACGATCAACGTGTGAAGGGGGCGAGTGGGACTCGAGGTGTCCACTCCCCCCCCCCTCACGGGAGGTCACACTGACCTCCCGACCTACACCGGGCGAGTGGGAGACCCCTCCCACTCGCCGCCCCCTTTGGGCGAGTGGGAGGCTCCTCCCACTCGCCCGGCGAGTGGGAGGGCTGCTCCCACTCGCCCGGCGAGTGGTCCATCTCGTTCGAAGAGGGAGGGGGGGAAGCACTCAGGAAGTGCGCTCTTCTCACCCTTCTCTTCGAGGGGTCTTATATAGCCATCAGGTGGAACCCTCCAATGATTCCCTCCGGGTCCCACCAACTCGTTCAATAGGTGGGTTGGACTTTCTTTCCGAGCTTGAGTCAAGCTCGCAAAGAGCGAGAATTGTGTACAACCCTCATATTTCTCGAATCGGTGTGACCCGACCCGGACGAAGCCTGAGTAGCGAGCGAGCAAAACCCTAAACCGCGAAAGAGGCCACAGAAGGAATGAGAGAATTTCTCCCACTCATCCGGGCGAGTGGGAGGGGCCCTCCCACTCGCCGCCCCCTTTGGGCGAGTGGGAGGGATCCTCCCACTCGCCCGGTGTAAGTAGGGAGGTCAGTATGACCTCCCGCGAGGGGGGGGGGGGGGGGGATGGACACCTCGAGTCCCACTCGCCCCCCCTCACGCGTGATCGATGGCGGTCGTGGTTGGACTGCGGATAGCAGGATTTTTGCTATTCGCAGTCCATTTTTGGGAAAGTCTATAAATAGACCCCCATGGGCACCTTGGGAAGGGTTGGTTCCTACCCCCTCCCTCGCGTGTGAGCAAGCACTACCCCTCCCCTCCCCTTGACGTTGAAGGTGGTCGGTGAGGTGTTCCGTAGTGCCCTCCAAGGTGCCCAGGCTCAGCATTGGCTTGGGAGGGGAAGCGCTCTAAGATCTTCCGGGTATGTGGTGGGACCTCCTTGCTGAAGCTTAAGGGGTTCGTTTCTAGACTCATGTGCTCTTCAAGGGCAAGTTCTCCTAGTTCTTAGTGACTGGTCAAGGGTCTCGCTCAGGTCAAGTAAGGGTTAGCTGCATCCCCCTCGCGAACATCGAAACCGGGTTACTGGTTTCAACAATGACGTAAATATAACTTATTCACTGCCACAACCATCTCAAACAGAGTCTTCATCTCCTTGAATGTATGCATGCTGCAAATAAGATAAGTCTTTTTTTCTTCTAATACCTAAAGTGCAAGTTCCAATCTAATTTTAGGGATTTGTTGATGCCTGTCCAATGATTTGTGTCAAACAAAGCATAAAGTTTGGGGCTAGAAAGAGAATAGAAAGATCCAGTGACCCATTTCAAATTTAGGACAATATTCAAGAATTGAAGTATTGTCATTTTCGGACTGGTGCGCCAAAAAGACCTGGACGACTAGAGTATTACGCAGTCAAGATCCGCGCAGAACAGATCCGCGCACGTTCTGCTAATTGTCAGTAAATTAAGGAACATAAATGTCTCGCCATGATTATAAACATTAACTCCGTCTGTCTACCCGAGGAGTAGACCCTTTTGGGGCTGACCTTCTGCTACAGCATCGTGTACTCAGGGTTAAGGATTGCTTTAGCAGCCGGTTAGATATGTAGTGGGTGCGACTCAGGCCGGTTTAGATCAATTTTATTCTAGGAATTGAATCATTTAAGTTTGTTTTCAAAATCCGAACGAAATAATCTTGATCAAGTATGATTCAATTCTTAGTTCCGACATATTATTGTATGATGCATCACAACTCAGAATTCGAGGTTCTGATACTACAATCACAAAAGTAGCTAGAGCCAAACTTAAACTTTTCCAATTCTAATTAAGTCAAAATAAAAAATAATAATAGTAATAATAAAAAGAATCATGGAGCTGTCCAAATTGCCCATTGGGAGGTGATGTCTGATTTTCAATTTCTTGCATCCCCACTTGCTTAATGGATGAATTATAATTCAAAAAGTAAGAAGTTTGTGTTGACTGGCTACTACATGTCTATCCTCGTATCTACTAACAATTCTACATGCTTCACTGTCATTACATTTGCAATATTATATTGATAGGATTTTCCTAAAAATCCATGTAATTGAATCGAAGTTTCTGCCCTGCAACCTCGATCAACTCTCCAAGACAATTCCAACCTGCCCGTTCAACGTCTATAAGGGCGCATTTACCACGCCCTCCAGAAAAGCTATAAAAACGTCATCAAACCTTCATTTGAAGGGATAAAAAAAGAAGAAGACAGAGCTCTGAGGTTTTCCGGTGAAGACTTGACTCTCAGTTCATCCTTCTGCACAACGTTCACTCCACTTGCTATGGCTATGCTCCAGAGGCTGCCACCGCGAGCGCTGCTAAAGACTTACTTTTTCCTCAAGTTACTTATAAAAAGGAGTGGTGACTTGTCACCCTCCTAAAAACTCCAACTTCTGTAAACGAATACAACCAGTGGATTTTGTCAGAACTGGGCTTGACCCCGTTTTTTTCCCTTTCCGGGTTTTCCACGTAAAACGTCTCGATTTTCTGCCGTTGGTTCTCTCTTATACTGTTTGTGTGCTTGACTCACCCCCGAGCTAAGACAACCCGATTCTTCCGATCCGTGGGAGCACTAAGCGGCGCGCAACAATATATCTTGTTGCGGGTCGCTTAGCGCTCCCATGGATCTTATGAATTGAGCCGTCTTAGCTCAGGAGTGATCCAAGCACACAAACAGTCTAAGAGGAGAACTAACATCAGGTGACAAGATTTTTACATAGAAAATCCGAAAAGGGAAAACCCACGGGGCCAGACCCAGTTCTGACGAAATCCACTAGTATCCGTTAAGTATAAATATCAACTTTCCAAAGGGTGACAGACCACCTCTCCTTTACAGAATATTTCTAAGTGTTTGGAGTTTGGCAAAGCTAAGTCCTGCAGAGCATGTTCTGGAATGAGGTGTGTAGTGCCTTTGGGAGCAGTCTTGAAAGTGGAGCGGGCACGCAAGAAGCGTGTGTTGAGCAGAGCGCGGAGGCGCGCACTAGAGCAGACTTCTTGAAATTGGAGCGGACGCGCGGGGAGCGCGTGCAGAAGCAGACTTGGTGCTGGAGCGGACACACATGAAACGTGTGCTAAAGCAGACTTGACGGTGGAGCGTACATGCGGGAAGCGCATGCTGAAGCAGACTTGGTGTTAGAGCGATCACGCGGGAAATGCGTGCTGAGTGGACTTGAAGAAGGAGCGGTTATGCGGGGAGCGCGTGATGAGTGGAAGGATGAGTGTTGATGAGGAGGGTGAGTGTTGAGGAGGAGGTCTTTGCCGGAAAACCTCAGAGCTCTAACTCCTCTCTGTTTTTCTTTCCGTTTTTCTCCTCTTCAAATAAAGGTTTGACCCCATTTTGATAGTTTTACCGGGAGAAGGTAATTGCGCTCTTCTGAGTGTTGAACAAGCGAATAAGAACTCCCGATTCTGGTCTCATAGATCACCAATTTATAGAATATGATGACCTTGCCCCCGATAGTTCGGGTAGCTTGGGCAAGGTCTTCAGTGATAAGGTTATATTTATCAAATAATTATGAGATTTTAAATCATATTCACATCGATATGGTATCTAAGTTAACAACTATTCTTCGTTCAATCTCACTATATTACTTGTTTATTAAGTTCTTTTCAGACTTCAACTTGATAATTGTATCCATGAGTATTTGGGATAAGAAAATGGTAGTTTTGAGAAAAGTACAATCTACACGGCTTCCTACACGGCATAAGACACGACCATGTCAATCTACACGACATCCACACAGCTGGGAACCTTGTCGTGTTCAGACATTTTCAGCAAGAATAAATGACAGAGAGGGTCACGACTATTCAACGCGGTTGTGTGTTCAGCCGTGCCCACAAACACGAATATTAAGACGGTTGGGTACATTGTCGTGTTCATACTTTTTCATCGAGAAGGAATGCCAGAGAGGGTCACGAATTCTTAACACGTCTGTGTTCACTACCGTGTATACAGACACTCCATACAGTTGAGTACACAGCCGTGTACTACCTTTGAAGTTTCGGCTGATAGAAGACCCCATGACTATACACGGCTGCCAACCTAACCATGTCCACGTATATGACACAGAACCAAACTGTGTCCAGGAACACTCTACTGAACCGACACTTTCTACCTCCATAACTGTTTGTGCGCGATCACACGCGGCTTTGTGCACGGTCGCGTGTCTGGTCATGTACTTATTTTTCAGCCTAAATCATTCTACATATAAAAGGGAACCTCATGGCTGAAAGGGGGAGTTAGTTAGTTCGAGAGGAGAGACTGATTTTGAGATTTTTGAAGAGGAAGAATTACTTTGGAGAAGAAAGCTTGGAGGATAAACTTGTAATGTTTTTATTTGCCTTTAATTCCTTTTTCTTCATTGTAATTTCTATGGATTGGAACTAATTGTCTTTAACGTTTGAATGTAAGAACCTTATATTGATGTTTTGTGCTATTTGATCTTATTTCCCTCATGTGCCTCGATTCTCTCTACGATTTTTCTATGCTTATTAGATTTGTTAGAGTTATTAATCTAAATTTGTATTTCTTGTTTTGTTTCATGCCTTGCGATTAAGAAATCATAGGGATGATAAGATCTAGTTTAGATAATGGGAATTGAATGCTAATCTAAAGATAGTTAGACATAATTCCCTCATGTTAGGATCAAAACTAAAAGAAATATTTATTATTTGATTAAAGCAGGTGTATGTGTTTTGATTTAGGGGAAATCCTAGTCAATCAACCTAAACTTAGTATTAATTTGCGAGAGAGAGGGAGAGAAGTTAGTATATTTGTGAAATCTCTGCAATCTAGTACGAATTGAGAGAAGATAGGAAGAAATCAAGTATCATATATTTCGTCTAAGTGTTCTCTACATTCAAACGTTATTTTTAAATCACTAAATTCTCTTTGGTATTTAGATTATCATCAATAACTTGATTCTAGTACAATTTAGCATAAAAGTAGAAAATCACCTTTAATTAATTTGGTAAGATAATAAACGAAGAGTGAGTACGAGTAATCAAAAAGACACCTTAGAATATGACATGAGATATACTTATCTTATTTACTATGAATGATACGTTCGCTTACCTTGTTTAATCTTTAAGAAAGGAATTCCGCTGAGCCTACGAACGCAGGGTTAGAATCTATCAGCAGGCGGCGGCGGCGAGCGTGGCAAAAATGACACCTATTGCGGCGACGGTGGTGCGGTGATGAGTGTGCGTAGGCAAGATCGCCAGCGCGCGCTGCAATCTAGCGCATGCATATACATGCTAGGGAACACACCACAGGTTAGCGAACACCAGCACACGCGGGAGCGCGCGCTATATGCGTGTGTTTTTAGTCCGCGCATTGCGTGCACGCTAGCACGCTACGCATGTTGTTGTGCTAGCGCGATGCACACATCACACGCTAGTGCGCGCAGCATGTTAGCACATTGTGCAGAGAAAAGCGCGGCCTTGTATGCATGTGCAACTTTCACGATCGCGATCCTTACACATTTTGGCGCCCATTTAAGGGATCAAACGAACTCAGAATTGCGCAATGATAAGCTTACTGGAACGGTCTTGGTGGCCCAATCGAGTTCGCGGGACAAAAACTCCAGTTTGATTACTTGGATTTTGTGGGAACCCTATCAAACGCCCCTAATTTTCGGAGGTTGCAATTTGAAAAGGACGAGCCTAGAAATTTTTCATTATCACCTTAACTTTATTTTATGTGAGTTCTGACATGACTTTTAGTGTTCTAGATCGTTGCGCCTGCGTATGTGTTTGCGCACCCGCGGGTGAACGGATGTGTCAGAGGAATGCTAGGGAACGTGCAACCACGAATGTGTGTGTGCATGGGCTTATGTAGAGTAGACGTATGAATGCAAGCGCAAAAATGTGCGCCAATGCGTGTGGGTTCGAAGGGCTGAGCGAATGCAAGTGTCTATGTTGGCACATATTACGTGTCAACTTGTAGCACGCGTGTTAGTCACTCTCTTGTGCGGGGAAACAGGGCGCGTCCGTTGTAACTCCTCCCATGCAACAACCATATAATATGGGTCCAATTGGGACCCCACAGCATAGAGTCGCCACAGCTTTAGCATTAAACGATGATACACGAAGCTTTCCCAATAACAATTAGAGCACACACAACGAAAACATACCAAACAAGCACAAAAGTTGTCCACATCTACATAGGAGAGGTCCGACTTTATGGCCTTACAACACAATAGTTCAAGTCAACAATACATCACATCAAAACAGAGTAGCAAAACTCCTAAGCTACCTCAACATGCAAGCCAGAATAGAGCATAAGAGAAAAGTAATGCAATAAAACAGGAGGAGATACACTTCATGAAGCTTAGGCCTTTTTGACAGGCGGGCTGGTTTCAGCTTGTGATCCTTGCCCTGAAACCAACACAGAAGAAGCGGTATAACAAGGGTAAGTTAGAGCTGACCACAACTACGTAACAACACATCACCCTGCAAGCCAGCACTTCGTATACAAATGTAATAAAAATATAAACAATATGGAAAGCCAACATTTTTATGTCACAGGCATCAAACACGTTTATACATTGAGCATGATATAAAAGGGGATCTATCAATGTAGCATGTATGCAACCCGGGTTTCACCCAAGACACCCTATCGCGTGTATGATTCTAACACATCATCATATTACAACAATCACAACAACATGTGTACTCTCATTTCCCCAATGACATACCAATCACTTTTGAAAACTCTTGCTTAGACCCCACCCTCACATGAATCACAACACCATCGGGCTTGTCCATGAGCACAACTGTTCTCATCATTTTCACATAAGCCATCACAACCGATTCTAATAACTCTTTCTTAGACCCCGCCCGCACATGGATCACAACACCATCGGGCTTTTCCATAAGCACATCCGTTCTCGTCAATTTTATATAAGTGGACTTGTCTTGCTGGGACACTTTCCACACATGACTCACAATATCACAGGGCTAGCCAGCTGACCACAAAGACAAAGCCACGCCCTAACAACCATGTGGACACCACAATCCACCCAACCATTCATCACACGCATTTCTCATCCTAAATCGCCATTCATTATCACACAAAAATTAAGGGCATCACAACGACATCTTCAACCCAATTGCATTTCTAGCACAAGCCCTAAATGCATGTTAAGAAACATCACCGAATCGGACCACCGACCATGATTTCGGCTTCACCCACCATGCCTAATTCTCTAACAGAACGGATCTCTAATACAAAATATGTCGGGGACAGACTCAATCGACCCGATGTTTCTTCTTGAACCAAGGCAACCCGAATCCTTCTCATTTGAGAGATCTGGTACCTGTTGGAGCATGCGTTCCGCACTCGTCCGGTTTGAGAATAACAAATCCCGAATGTATTTGATCCTATATTTGATTAATTGTGTGCAGGGATAACAGATATTTTATGTACTAAGGATTGGCTGAGCAGATCAATGAAGAAAATGAAACTCACAGTATCGCTGGCGTTAACTCTATCGCCAGGCGATAGCGTCAACAGTTGATGCCGACGTCAGCCATGTTCCACACGTTTCCGCGCTCGAAGCCACGTTACAGCGCTATCGCGGGGCGATATTACTATCGCAGAGCGACAGCACACGATCAGCCACGTTCCGCGCGACAACCCACGTTGACCAGCCATGTTCCAGCGATATCGCGGGGCGATATCGATATCGCCGCGCGATAGCTGGCGGTTGTGAAAAGCTCTATAAAAGGTCACGAATTTCAGAGGTTTAGGATGTTGAAGGAGCCTTGATTCCCAGAGCAGATTCCAGACGAACTTCCTTGGTCCAGTACATTTTCAAGAGCGAAGGAGATTCGACCGTACTTTCGAGATTGAAGATCTTCCTATTGGTCGACCATCATCTTCAGAGCTCTTCTTGAGGGAGTTTTAGTTTCATATATTGTATTTACATTTTTTCCATTTCATAAATTGTAATTGGTTTGGGAAAATCATCGCCGTGTGTGCGGTGTCTAAGTCCGTGTGAGGCTTAGGGGAAATCATCACCTTGTGTGTGGTGTTAGATCCTTGTGTGGTCTAGGGTAAATCATCGTCTTGTGTGTGGTGTCAAGTCCTTGTGTGGCTTGGGAGAAAATTGCCGCCGTGTGTGCTGCGTCTAGATTAAGATTTGATTTAGGGGGAGGCTTGTGTCTATATCTGGGAGATATAGGTTATAGCCAACCGGTCCTTAGGAGAAGGACTGGTGAAAAGAGACAAGATATTTTATTAATTGTAAGCCTTTGATTCCAAGCTTTATTGGAATCATTTCTACTCATTATCTTTGATGAAATAAAATCTTGTTGTTTAAATTCAATTATTTGTCTCTATATTCATATATTGTTTCGTTCTTTACAAAAATTATCAAAGGTTTAAATTGCCCTTATTCACCCCCCCTCTAAGTGCGCCACAAGATCCAACAAGTGGTATCAGAGTCAGGTTGATTCCTTATAAGGTTTAACCACCTGGAATTATGGCGCACCATGATCATGAGTTTTCCGAGGGGCAAGGAATAACTAGACCACCATTATTTACGGGTTCCGATTATAATTATTGGAAAACTAGGATGAGGTGTTTTTTGATATCATTAGATATTGAAGTATGGAATATGGTTGAAACAAATTATACTCATCCTACTTTTACAATTGGTGATATTGTCATGGAGAAACCCAAAGATAAATGGGATGACCAGGACAAATTAAAATGCAAAAATAATGCAAAAGCAATGAACGCATTATTTTGTGCTCTTGATAAAACTGAATTTAATAGAACCTGCGCATGTCAAGCTGCATATGAAATTTGGAATTTATTGGAAATTACTCATGAAGGTACCTCGCATGTAAGATCTCTTTTTCCAAAACCCGTTCGGGTACTTGAAAACTCGAACCTCTCCCGCATCGCACGATTGAGGTGGATCTTCGCCCAGAATCGCTGCCTTGCGGTGTCACCAACACACGGGTTGGCTAACACCGCTCAGCATCAACCCTGCCGGCTATACGATCATAAGTAAAATATGCCAAAAGAAGTAAGTACATAATTGAAGGCATGTCCACAATCACCGCATCATATATATATAATGAAAACAGAAAGTCCAAAGGAGAAGTACAAGTAAAAAAGGGGCTTATGCCCGATACATATCCAAAATAATGTACTCCCTCTCTCTCTACAACATGCGGAAGTCTACAACAAAACTCTCAAAATGCGGAAGTCTAACTATCTAGTCATCAACCTGTGGCGTCATGGTAGTGTGCTGCATCTGCTGCTCAGGTCCTGCCATCTCGTCCTGCTGCGCGCGGGACAACTCCATTTCCTCGGACTCCTGTGGTCACACCGACCGTTAGTCATAAATACTAAGTCATTTTGTCCTCGCCTCCCTCCACGACTCCTAGGTACCGAGCGAGAGGAAGAAGCGGAGGACAAACAAGGGGTAAACAAGAAGGTGGTGACATGGCACTACTCTAGTAGGTATAAGTAAAGCAGTAAAATCTAGCTAGCAGTATAGTGCAAGTATAAGGCAGTAGAGTAGAGCAATAAAGTAAGCAGTAAATAGAAAGAAAATGCAGGGTAGTAAGTAAATCTAAACTACCATCACAGATTCATACCTTAACTTATATGAACGCCCCTACGACATATAAGTTAAGATGTCCAGGTAACCCATCTTATAAAAGAGCCCATACTAATTTATATGATGGGGGTATGCTAATGTGAATGTTATGCTATGCTATGGTTATGATGTTTTAATGAATTTATGCAATGTGACTCACCCACACGACTCTATGCGCACAGACCTTTGTAGTTCCCAATTTGTTTGAAAGGAAGCCAACCTTTCGGGTACCGACCATCGTGGCTCACGGTGGCAGTGGATCGGGCACTCCACATCCTAGGTGGGTATGGTCACTACCAAGCCTAGACCTCATGTACGCCACAACGCTAAGAACACAACAACGGAGCTCATGCGTACTCTTGCTAGAATCCACCAGACTTTAAGGTCGGGGTGGGTTATTAGGGATTATCTTCCAGACCGCGGTACTAAAACTTACCGGCCCTCTAAACCTCACCCTCACCTGAGTCAACGTACTACCGTCGGTGACACAACTAGCCTAGTACCGAAGACTCGCCACTATTTGAATAAGTAACAGGTGTTAACTTGTCCACCCGAGCTTCCGGCTCAGGGACTAACACACAAGCTGATCCAACCCATCTCCTTCCCGGAGGAGATCCATACCAGTTTGCAGACCTACTTAGGCTACTCTTGCCTACGATTTAGTTAGTGTTATATTTAGGTTAAATCTTGGACTTCCTGCGGTGTACTCCGTAAGGGGCTCCTTACGGTACTACGGATCAATGGGCTCAACCCCACCATCCTCTTCAAGACAATTACTTTAGTTGGTGATTAATGTTTGGTTCACCCTTCATCATTTCATATAGTTAAAGTGACTTAGCTCATCTCCCGTCCCACCCAATCGGGTTGGACGTACCTCCATTCCTTCTACATTAACTCTAGCACAACCTCACAACTAACCCTAGGATTGACCCTCCTTGAATCATGGTGTGCTATAACTCATTTACTGATTGGATATAACTCCTAAACACTACTTAGGGATCTGAATTGTCAAAAACTCAAAATTCCGTTTTTACTAAACGCAGACCACTGAATTGAACTATCCATCAACCCCATAAGGGAATCCTTCTAAAAACTCATCACAAAGGTCTCTAATAATTATCCTAGACTCCCACTAACCTTAGTAAGGTATTCTCCAATATCCATAATTTTCCATATTAAATTGGTATTTAATATAATTTTAAGTAGTTAAGGCCTTAAGTCACATTACACATGAACTACCCTCAAAATGATTCTTCATGGTACATGCACATTATCAGTAAGGTAATATCCCATATCAAGGTGGTTCACTGAGTCCCATGCCCTAGGGTGTGATTTGGCCTACTAAATCATCATGGTTGTATAATTACCAAAATGCCACTATAATTAGGAAAAATAGTATTTCACTTCTGCAAATTCTACAAAAATTACCAAGTGTCCATATGGGGATCTAAAGTCCTCTGCCAAATTATGGTGTCAATACCATGTGATTTGACATTTTAAAAAGATTAAACAACCAAAGGTAGCAATTACCAATTTCTACATGAGGTACTTGAATTACAAATCTACAAGTTTCCAAACTGTTGTCATGGGCATATATTAACATAAAATTACAGTTAACCAAGCATCATAACATTGCACCATGATTTGATATTTTAAAATGATTTAATACTCAAGTCTTGTAAATTCCAATTCTACATGAGGTACATGAAATATATATCTACAAGCATCCAAACAATTATCATGGGCATATATTAACATAAAATTACAGTTAACCAAGTATCATAACATTGCCCCATGATTTGATATTTTAAAAAGATTTAATACTCAAGTCTTATAAATTCCAATTTCTACATGAGGTACATGAAATATAAATCTACAAGCTTCCAAACAATTATCATGGGCATATATTAACATAAAATTACAGGTAACCAAGTATCATAACATTGCCCCATGATTTGATATTTTAAAATGATTTAATACTCAAGTCTTGTAAATTCCAATTTCTACATGAGGTACATGAAATATAAATCTACAAGCTTCCAAACAATTATCATGGGCATATATTAACATAAAATTACAGGTAACCAAGTATCAAAATTTTGCCCCATGATTTGACATTTTTCAAAATTAAATTCCCTTAAGCTAGCAAGCTCTTAAAATTTCCTATACAAGGAATAACACTTCCATAACTCATGAAAAAATTACCATAGCCTTATTTCACCCTATTTCAGCCACTGATAGTATATCAAAGTCATACAAGGTCATAAGACCTTGCATTTTATTTTATTAAGGAAAATGTGGCAATTTCAATTATTAGGAAGAAAAGTACTTAGATGCCTATAGAAATTCCCATTAAATTAACTAAGTCATTTTATGCTCCTACAAACATAACCACAAAGTTCTGAGCCAAGGAAAGAACATTTGGTCCTATGACCTTCACAAATCTCACTTTGCACCCTTAAGGGTTTACCCTTAGGGTTTTAGATCACACCACCCTAATGGCTCCAAATGGACCATTAGGGTGTGTCACATGCATTAGTATATCCATACCTACTTAACCATCATGATGGGAGGAGGTTAACACACTCAACTCCTCAAAATGACCCAAACCCTAATATGACCCTATAAAGGTCCTCATTAGGGTTTCCCATTTTCCATATCAAATCAACTCCAAATGGAGTGAAATTTTAGGTAGGCACTACTCATGTACAAAAGAGTATGCCACCAAAGTTTGGTGTCATTTGGACATCACATGCTCCAAAAATCAACTTAATTTAAAAATTCTAACTACCACAAAAACCCTATGCAAACTTGTCCACCAAGGGCTGTCCCTTTGGCAGGGGGTGCCCCTAGGGTATACCAACCCATGTTAAAAGCACAGCTCCAAATCTTGAAGGGTTTGACCTAGGTAATTATTCTAATGGACTGACCTAGTGTAGGACCAGTCCTAGTAAAACCGCTCCCTAGGGAGCTGTGGGTCACCAAATGACCTAAACTTAAGGCAACATGAAAGTTAAGACCAAGACCTACAACTTTCATGTTGGGCACTTTTTCTAATTTAGCCATTAGGAGGCCCTAATTTGTATTTGAAGTAGCTGGTTAAAATAGGGCAGGAAATCCACACTTGAATTAAATTATATATAAGGAAAAATAGGTGTTGCACGAATCTTAAAGCTAATCAGACCCTCCCCCTTCATCTTCTTCCTTCAGCCAACGACTGAGATCAGCCCGAGCTGGGTCAACTTGCGCCCCCTTTTCCCGGCCACCTGGTGGCCACCACGGCCGGCCACCACCTCCACCACCTTCGTGGTGGTCGGGGCTACAACTCCCGGCGACATGGAGGCCGGAGGAGGCATATTCCGGCGATCCTAGCATGGCCGAAAGTCACATTTTCCCATGGATTTGGAGTTTTGGATTCGGCTCAATTGAGACCTATCCTTCAATTTAAATAGATAGGAAGCTAGCATAGAGGGAGAGGAGGAGAAACGAACATAGAATGGAGCTTGGCGGTGGCGGCGGCGGTTGGCCATGGAAATGCCTTGCTTCGGTGACCTTGCCCATTTCCTTCATTCTCCACGAAAAGCTTCGATCCAAGTGTCGAATCCGACTCCTTTCCTCATTCTAAAGCTAATGGATGGGTTTGTTTGAGGTGGGGAGGGCTGTATAAGGGGATTTGAACACAAGGGCTCACGTTTTTGGTGTTGTGGCCAACCAATCAGTTGTACAGCTGATCCTCTGTCCCCTCCTCAGGTGCCCAGCAATCACCAAATGCCCTAGGCTGACTGGGTTGGAGTGTGGGGAGGGTGATTGCCACGTTTTCTTTTGCTTTTTTCTTTTGTCCCCCACCTTTAGCCATTTTCCTAATTTGTCTAAGCTTGGGTTAGCCTTTTCCCTACAGCCTACATGACCCCTTAGGTTATGAACATATGTTAGGTCATTGGGTTAGGGCTTGGTTCAAATGTATTTAGGCTAGGTCACTTAATTTGGGCTATGTTGACCATGATTGACCTAGAGTTGACTTTGACTTTGACTTGGTCAACATGTTGAGTGGGATGGGCCCACTTGATGGTCTTGGGTCCCTTAACATCACCCAACATTGGTTGGCCCATGGTGGGGCTCCAATTGGTTCAATTTAATCAAAGGGGTGTAGGTTTGACCAAAATTGGGTAAAGTTTGACTTTGGTCAAATTGGTCAATTGGTTGACCGATTGATGGGGCTTTTGGGTCCAATGAGTTCCTTAAAGTGTTAAGAGTGTGGTGGTAAGGTCAATTTGAACAAGTTGGGTCAATTGAACCTTAATTGACTTAGTTTGGTTAATGTTGACCTATTGTTGACTTTGGTCAATTTCATGCAATTGGGTCCCACCCAAGTGAAATTATCATCCTATAGGTCTCCATTGGTGGTTAGGGCATCATAAGTGAGGTCAAATTGGACAATTGAGGGTCAAATGACCTAGTTGAGGGACTTAGGGTTAGGTTAGTTTTTTGAGCTTTGGTGTGTATTTAACAATTTCTACCCTAGCCTAAGGCCCTTGTGGACACTCACCTCACCCCTATGCCCTAACATTTCCAATGGGTCTATAAGGATTGGGGATGTTACAAATCCCAATAAACAAAAGAAATATTTCGTCCTCGAAATTTAGGTTCGGGTCCATGGGTTGCAAGTACTTATAAGAGTAAAGGATTTCAAAGACGTTTAAATTGAGGTGATGAGTTCCGGGAAACATTGTTGCATGAAGTTCAAGGGCACCCAGATTTGCTCCTCTTGCCCATGATTGAACTGTAATAATCGGGCATCAAAACCTCCTTCCACGGAAGAACTCGGACCTCTACTATAAGAGAACTTAAACTGAAGCCACATTCTTTACCAAGACTTATCATGGCACTTCTACCATTCCTCGCTAAGATTGTCGGCAATAATCCCACTAGGGGTTAATTGAAGGTTTAACCCACCACTCAGACCATCGTGCCATTAATCACAACGCGGGTTCTACTTGCTCCAACCCGATAATAAATAGGAAATATACACTACAAAATCAAAACAAGCTAACCAGGTGTGGGTGTTAACAAAATTACTACACCCCCTGGAGGAGGATCTATCTGTAATATATAAGGCCCTACATAGTTAATTTATACTATCATGCCGCGCTAGATGGCACCGAAGTTCTTCTAGTTCAACTTAACTTCATAAGATTATATTCACGAACCATGATTACATAATATTCTGCTCATAAACCGATTGGCCAGGATGTGGTCATTTAGCCAACCGACATTGTCTATTCTGATTCTTCACTAAATGATTCCCTTACACATAGGTGTTCACCACCACCTACACCAAGAGACCTTATCCTTTAACATATGAGGTCTCTGCTGATAAACTGTTTCCGACTCCGCGGATACAAGGTCAGGTTTATCAGCTACAAAAAAAAAATAACATAAACTTTGATTACACTTGGGCCAGAGTCTCTTACGACCTACGAACGTTACATAAGGTTAACGCTTCCTCACGTTAAATAAATGTAAATAACCTCCATGCTTTTCTTTGAGGAACATGTCGCCTGTAGTTTAAAGTGATGTTCGTGAAATGACTCCCAACTACTTTTCCATATCCATTTGGTTCGTAACTCACGAGGGTAAAACCCTTTTCATCATGACATGTTTTGGCACAATTTGGTTTCAACATGAAGGGTGTCTCATTAAAACCCATTAATCCTCGAGAAATTCCACCATTTATATCTGGAAATCAAACCTGTCTCCCTTATTCCTGAATCTTCCTAACTGGGATTATAAATTTTTGGAGAAATTGTAAGTTCTGGTTCTTAAGATCGGAGGATTCTTGTAAATTATATATCTTCAATGTATCATTCGTCAAATTTCACTTTAGATTTCCAATAATGAGTGGGCTAAACTTTCAAAGTCAAGTGGTCTCATCTCACTTATGTTATAAATTATGAATTAAAGATTTCATCATAACGACCCTTCTCTTAATTGTGTCGTCCAAAATTACATCGATAAATCTCATTGAGTAATCTTAATAATTTCAAGCGGGAGTTGATAGTAGCAACAACTAACCATTTATTTTAACTCTCAAATCAACATTTTTGTACATGATGGTCATTGTCATTTTTCCCGAGATCCGAACATAGTAAGATTCTCCATCTTAGCCCTAAATAGTTTATACCATCATACTACAAGATCCAAAGAGTCACCTTCCTAAGCTCTCTGGTTGTGCATAAATCAACTCTAAGAGTAAAAAGATATTAACTAAATTTTCACCAAGGAGAGGGCTTGAATTTTAATTAAAAATACTATCAGAAAATTACCCTTGAAAGCCCTGGAGTGCAAGAAACTCTAGTTGTAATCTTTACTTGCGAAAATTTGATTTCAATCTTCAAAATTCCATGATGTGACACATTTATCCCAAGCTACTAAACCTGGCATTCTTTCTTGTTTTCAATCCTTGACTAAATCGAGACGTTTGTTCGGACGTCAATGATTATTAATTGTTTGGATAACTCTATAAATCGATGTCTCGAGGTTAAGAAGGTGTATCTACAACAATACACTTGCACGTTTGTTATGATAAACTGATTATTTCTTATGGTCATGCGGACTTATAGCCCAGTCTTACTTCTATCCATTCTAAATTCTACTTGGTCTTGCACTGAATCCGCCGTTTATGACGTTCTTCCCTTGTGACTGGTAAGAGCTTGATGACCAAACATCCTTATAAAAGACAAGACCACATTGCTTGGATCAGGAAGTTAGTGAAATTCCCTAAATTCTTAACCTGACTTTCTTGATTCTGAGAGTCTTATGCCCATACACTGGACAACCCTTTACGTATAATCAAATGATTAACAAGTTGATCACTTTTGTCGACTTAGAATCAGCCTTGGAGCAATAAGGTGAGTACACGCTCACTCTTGAAGTGTACCATTCACTTAACTTGCCAGTATAACTATAGCGATCACAACTTGGTATAAACGATCCCTGCTATTTAAGGTGAAGTAATTCTCCAAGGGTCTCAAACTTCTAAGGAGGGTTGGTTCACAAATCAAAAGTGTATGAATAAGATCTCGTCATCACTTGAGTATCATTGAATACTCCAAACCTCGAGATTACTACGAAAATGTCATAACCTTTTCTAAACAAAGTCTAGGGGGCAATCCAAGTTGGTATTTTATTGGCCCAATAAACAAAAGGATAAGCCCCTACCGATTTGGGCTAGGTCTCTTCAATACTTCTACGGTATATTCATCTTACATACCTACATAAACTTTAGGGCATATAATTTCTGACTTGGTGTTCCACCCTGAGACATATTGTTATGATGAGACTTAGGCTCCCAATGTTATAAGTTATGCTTATGGGTCTTCTATTACTCTAAAGAAGACTACAAACACCCGATCTCCTCGAGATGGTCCTACCACTTGATAGCAAAGCGTAACCTTCAGCGTGAAAGTCTCAACGTCAAGACTTATACTAACTTCTTCCCTTAGCTACGTTGGGTATCCTTAACCTTTAACCAAATCTAGACCCGAGGTCGCTTTTTAGACTAGGGTGCGTCACTGAATTCTCTAAGAAAGTCAAAATTTGGCCTAACTTGCTGCTTAGTGGACTGTTTTATGTGATTTCCTACATGAGCACACCACAGCTTCCGCTGCATAGTTTGTCCGCAAACTACACTCGAGCGGGGTGACCCAGTATGTTGTGGACTATTCTCTTATGATCGTTCGTTCAGTGATACCATTTGTAAGATCTCTTTTTCCAAAACCCGTTCGGGTACTTGAAAACTCGAACCTCTCCCGCATCGCACGATTGAGGTGGATCTTCGCCCAGAATCGCTGCCTTGCGGTGTCACCAACACACGGGTTGGCTAACACTGCTCAGCACCAACCCTACCGGCTATACGATCATAAGTAAAATATGCCAAAAGAAGTAAGTACATAATTGAAGGCATGTCCACAATCACCGCATCATATATATATATATAATGAAAACAGAAAGTCCAAAAGAGAAGTACAAGTAAAAAGGGGCTTATGCCCGATACATATCCAAAATAATGTACTCTCTCTCTACAACATGCGAAAGTCTACAACAAAACTCTCAAAATGCGGAAGTCTAACTATCTAGTCATCAACCTGTGACGTCGTGGTAGTGTGCTGCATCTGCTGCTCAGGTCCTGCCATCTCATCCTGCTGCGCGCGGGACAACTCCGTTTCCTCGGACTCCTGTGGTCACACCGACCGTTAGTCATAAAGACTAAGTCGTTTTGTCCTCGCCTCCCTCCACGACTCCTAGGTACCGAGCGGGGGGAAGAAGCGGAGGACAAACAAGGGGTAAACAAGAAGGTGGTGACATGACACTACTCTAGTAGGTATAAGTAAAGTAGTAAAATCTAGCTAGCAGTATAGTGCAAGTATAAGGCAGTAGAGTAGAGCAATGAAGTAAGCAGTAAATAGAAAGAAAATGCAGGGCAGTAAGTAAATCTAAACTACCATCACAGATTCGTACCTTAACTTATATGAACGCCCAAACGACATATAAGTTAAGATGTCCAGGTAACCCATCAAATAAAAGAGCCCATACTAATTTATATGATGGGGGTATGCTAATGTGAATGTTATGCTATGTTATGGTTATGATGTTTTAATGAATTTATGCAATGTGACTCACCCACACGACTCTATGCGCAATGACCTTTATAGTTCCCAATTTGTTTGAAAGGAAGCCAACCTTTCGGTTATCGACCGTCGCGGCTCACGGTGGCAGTGGATCGGGCACTCCACATCCTAGGCGGGTATGGTCACTACCAAGCCTAGACCTCATGTACGCCTCAACTATAATAACACAACAGCTGAGCTCCTGCGTACTCTTGCTGGAATCCACCAGACTTTAAGGTCGGGGTGGGTTATTAGGGATTGTCTTCCAGACTGCGGTACTCAAACTTACCGGCCCTCTAAACCTCACCCTCACCTGAGTCAACGTACTACCGTCGGTGACACGACTAGCCTAGTACCGAAGACTCGCCACTATTTGAATAAGTAACAGGTGTTAACATGTCCACCCGAGCTTCCGGCTCAGGGACTAACACACAAGCTGATCCAACCCATCTCCTTCCCGGAGGAGATCCATACCAGTTTGCAGACCTACTTAGGCTACTCTTGCCTACGATTTAGTTAGTGTTATATTTAGGTTGAATCTTGGACTTCCCGCGGTGTACTCCGTAAGGGGCCCCTAACGGTACTACGGATCAATAGGCTCAACCCCACCATCCTCTTCAAGACAATTACTTTAGTTGGTGATTAATGTTTGGTTCACCCTTCATCATTTCATATAGTTAAAGTGACTTAGCTCATCTCCCGTCTCACCCAATCGGGTTGGACGTACCTCCATTCCTTCTACATTAACTCTAGCACAACCTCACAACTAACCCTAGGATTGACCCTCCTTGAATCATGGTGTGCTATAACTCATTTACTGATTGGATATAACTCCTAAACACTACTTAGGGATCTGAATTGTCAAAAACTCAAAATTCCGTTTTTACTAAACGCAGACCACTGAATTGAACTATCCATCAACCCCATAAGGGAATCCTTCTAAAAACTCATCACCAAGGTCTCTAATAATTATCCTAGGCTCCCACTGACCTTAGTAAGGTATGCTCCAATATCCATAATTTTCCATATTAAATTGGTATTTAATATAATTTTAAGTAGTTAAGGCCTTAAGTCACATTACACATGAACTACCCTCAAAATGATTCTTCATGGTACATGCACATTATCAGTAAGGTAATATCCCATATCAAGGTGGTTCACTGAGTCCCATGACCCTAGTGTGTGATTTGGCCTACTAAATCATCATGGTTGTATAATTATTAAAATGCCACTATAATTAGGAAAAATAGTATTTCACTTCTGAAAATTCTACAAAAATTACCAAGTGTCCATATGGGGATCTAAAATCCTCTGCCAAATTATGGTGTCAATAACATGTGATTTGATATTTTAAAAAGATTAAACAACCAAGGTAGCAATTACCAATTTCTACATGAGGTACTTGAATTATAAATCTACAAGCTTCCAAACTGTTGTCATGGGCATATATTAACATAAAATTACAGTTAACCAAGTATCATAACATTGCCCCATGATTTGATATTTTAAAATGATTTAATACTCAAGTCTTGTAAATTCCAATTTTTACATGAGGTACATGAAATATAAATCTACAAGCTTCCAAACAATTATCATGGGCATATATTAACATAAAATTACAGTTAACCAAGTATCATAACATTGCCCCATGATTTGATATTTTAAAAAGATTTAATACTCAAGTCTTATAAATTCCAATTTCTACATGAGGTACATGAAATATAAATCTACAAGCTTCCAAACAATTATCATGGGCATATATTAACATAAAATTACAGGTAGCCAAGTATCATAACATTTCCCTATGATTTGATATTTTAAAATGATTTAATATTCAAGTCTTGTAAATTCCAATTTCTACATTAGGTACATGAAATATAAATTTACAAGCTTCCAAACAATTATCATGGGCATATATTAACATAAAATTACAGGTAACCAAGTATCATAATTTTGCCCCATGATTTGACATTTTTCAAAATTAAATTCCCTTAAGCTAGCAAGCACTTAAAATTTCCAATACAAGGAATAACACTTCCATAACTCATGACAAAATTACCATAGCCTTAATTCACCCTATTTCAGCCACTGATAGTATATCAAAGTCAGACAAGGTCATAAGACCTTGCATTTTATTTTATTAATGAAAAGGTGGCAATTTTAATTATTAGGAAGAAAAGTACTTAGATGCCTCTAAAAATTCCCATTAAATTAACTAAGTCATTTTATGCTCCTACAAACATAACCACAAAGTTCTGAGCCAAGGCAAGAACATTTGGTCCTATGACCTTCACAAATCTCACTTTGCACCCTTAAGGGTTTACCCTTAGGGTTTTAGATCACACCACCCTAATGGCTCCAAATGGACGATTAGGGTGTGTAACATGCATTAGTATATCCATACCTACTTAACCATCATTATGCGAGGAGGCTAAAACACTCAACACCTCAAAATGACCCAAACCCTAATATGACCCTTAAAGGTCCTCATTAGGGTTTCCCATTTTCCATATCAAATCAACTCCAAATGGAGTGAAATTTTAGGTAGGCACTACTAATGTACAAAAGAGTATGCCAACAAAGTTTGGTGTCATTTGGACATCACATGCTCCAAAAATCAACTTAATTTAAAAATTCTAACTACCACAAAAACCCTATGCAAAATTGTCCACCTAGGGCTGTCCCTTTGGCAGGGGGTGCTTCTAGGGTATACCAACCCATGGTTAAAAGCACAGCTCCAAAGCTTGAAGGGTTTGACCTAGGTAATTATTCTAATGGACTGACCTAGTGTAGGACCAGTCCTAGTAAAACAGCTCCCTAGGGAGCTGTGGGTCACCAAATGACCTAAACTCAAGGCAAAATGAAAGTTAATTCCAAGGCCTACAACTTTCATGTTGGGCACTTTTTCTAATTTAGCCATTAGGAGGCCCTAATTGGTATTTGAAGTAGCTGGTTAAAATAGGGCAGGAAATCCACACTTGAATTAAATTATATATAAGGAAAAATAGGTGTTGCACGAATCTTAAAGCTAATCAGACCCTCCCCCTTCATCTTCTTCCAAAAGCCAACGGCTGAGATCAGCCCGAGCTGGGTCAACTTGCGCCCCCTTTTCCCGGCCACCTGGTGGCCACCACGGCTGGCCACCACCTCCACCACCTTCGTGGTGGTCGGGGCTACAACTCCCGGCGACATGGCGGCCGGAGGAGGCATATTCCAGCGATCCTAGCATGGCCGAAAGTCACGTTTTCCCATGGATTTGGAGTTTTGGATTCGGCTCAATTGAGACATATCCTTCAATTTAAATAGATAGGAAGCTAGCATAGAGGGAGAGGAGGAGAAACGAACCTAGAATGGATCTTGGCGGTGGCGGCGGCGGCGGCGGTTGGCCATGGAAATGCCTTGCTCCGGCGACCTTGCCCATTTCCTTCATTCTCCACGAAAATCTTCGATCCAAGGGTCGAATCCGACTTCTTTCCTCATTCTAAAGCTAATGGATGGGTTTGTTTGAGGCGGGGAGGGATGTATAAGGGGATTTGAACACAAGGGATCACGTTTTTGGTGTTGTGGACAACCAATCAGCTGTACAGCTGATCCTCTGTCCCCTCCTCAGGTGCCCAGCAATCACCCAAGTCCCTAGGCTGATTGGGTTGGAGTGTGGGGAGGGTGATTGCCACTTTTTCTTTTGCTTTTTGCTTTTGTCTAAGCTTGGGTTAGCCTTTTCCCTACAGCCTACATGACCCCTTAGGTTATGAACATATGTTAGGTCATTGGGTTAGGGCTTGGTTCAAATGTATTTAGGCTAGGTCACTTAATTTGGGCTATGTTGACCATGATTGACCTAGAGTTGACTTTGACTTTGACTTAGTCAAACTGATGAGTGGGATGGGCCCACTTGATGGTCTTGGGTCCCTTAACATCACCCAACATTGGTTGGCCCATGGTGGGGCTCCAATTGGTTCAATTTAATCAAAGGGGTGTAGGTTTGACCAAAATTGGGTAAAGTTTGACTTTGGTCAAATTGGTCAATTGGTTGACTGATTGATGGGGCTTTTGGGTCCAATGAGTTCCTTAAAGTGTTTAGAGTGTGGTGGTAAGGTCAATTTGAACAAGTTGGGTCAATTGAACCCTAATTGACTTAGTTTGGTTAATGTTGACCTATTGTTGACTTTGGTCAATTTCATGCAATTGGGTCCCACCCAAGTGCAATTCTCATCCTATAGGTCTTCCTTGGTGGTTATGGCATCATAAGTGAGGTCAACTTGGACAATTGAGGGTCAATTGACCTAGTTGAGGGGCTTAGGGTTAGGTTAGTTTTTTGATCTTTGGTGTGCATTTAACAATTTCTACCCTAGCCTAAGGTCCTTGTGGCCACTCACCTCACCCCTATGCCCTAACATTTCCAATGGGTCTAGAAGGATTGGGTATGTTACATCGCAGGTGAAGGACTCAAAGCTTTTCCAATTGGAGTCAGAATTCGAAAAGTTCAGGATGGAGGTAGATGAGGATGTGGATACCATGTACACAAGGATCACTAAGATAGTAAATGACTCAAAAGTTTTAGGAAAAAATTTCTCAAATGGTGATTTGGTAAGAAAACTTCTTAGATCTCTCCCCCCTAAATTCAATCCCAAAGTGACGGCTATTTCTGAATCTCATGATCTTAAAGCTCTTAATATTGAAAGTCTGATTGGGAACTTGAAAACTCATGAAGTTGAATTGAAAATTCAACAACAAGAGTATTTGGAGCCAAATAAGAAGGGATTGGCTCTAAGATCTAAGAAGGAGGAAAGTAGTGATTCTGAGGAGGAAGAAGAAGATGAGGAAAGTTTATTTGTTAGAAAGTTTAGAAAATTTATGAAAAATCCAGAGAGGAGGAATTCATTTAAGAAGTATTTTAAGAAGGAGACGTTTAGGAAGAAAAAAAGGAAAGGAAGACGATGAGGAGGAAGAGAGACCGCCACCGGAGTGCTATCACTGCAAGAAGTTAGGACACATCCGAAGGAAGTGTCCAAAGTACTTGAAAGAACTTAAAGAAAAGAAGCACAAGGGGAAGAAGAAGGTGCTGAAGGCGGAAACATGGGATGATACTACTTCTGAGGATGCAAGCAGTTCAATCTCAAGTAAAGAAGAGGCGGCCAACATGTGCTTAATGGGAAAGAGCGTCATATTTGATGACGAATGTAGTGTCCAAAGTGACACTGAGGTAACTCCTCCAACCTACGATGAATTATTTTCTGAATTTTTAAAGACTTGCAAATTTTTTGAAAAGAGTTTAAAAGATAATGATCTTCTTAAATCTGAAAATGAAATTTTGCTTAAAGAAAACAAAAAATTGTTAAATGAAATTAAGACTATTGGAAAAGAAAAAATTTCTTGCCAAGAGTGTGATCACTTTTTGGGAAGAATTAAAGAACTTGAAGAATCTCTTTCCAAATCTCATTCTACAATAAAAATTCTTACTAAAAAGAATGAGATTTTAGAGAGAGATCTGAAATCTTCAATTTCCAAAGTTCATGAGGGAAAGAAATCTTTTGAACGTAGATGTGTAAATCTAGTATCCGAGAATACAGAAATGAGAAACCAGATTCATGACTTAACGCTAGCCATGAAAAAAATTGGAATGGGCCGAAGATCACTGGATATGATCTTAGGATACCAATGCCATGGATCTGGAAGGTTTGGACTCGGATACACGCCAGGAAGCTATCGCCCGGCGATAACCACTGTCGCCGGCGATAGCGAAAAGTCCAGAAATTCTGTTTTTAAAAATTCTGAAGTTTGTAAATTATCTAATACTGCATCCTCATCCAGTAAAAGTCCATAAAAGTTATACTCTTCTCAATACATTACATGTGCCAAATGCAATAGATTTGGTCACACTACGAACTCTTGCTGGAAGAAAGGAAAAAGTAAAATTAAACAAATTTGGGTGCCTAAGGCTTCTACCTATACTATGGGTGGAACCACTTGGGTAACCAGATCTTTACTCACCTCTTCTTTCTAGGTGTGTTGGCAGGCTAAAGACAAAGAAGACGTGTGGTACTTGGACTCGGGTTGTTCAAAGCACATGACAGACAATAAAGAGAAGTTCCTTAGCCTGGAGATGAAAAAAGGAGGAGTTGTTACATTCAGAGATAATGGAAAATGAAAAATCATCGGCATCAGAGTTGTGGGTAACAAAAATTTTTCAATTTCAAATGTTTTATTTGTAAAAAGATTAAATCATAATTTGATTTCTATTAGTCAATTATGTGATAAGGGTTTAGATGTTTTATTTGAATCTTCTACAAATTTGTGCAAAATTATTAATTCTAAAACAAATGAAATTGTTTTTACCGCACCTAGATGTCATAATGTATATATGATTAAATTTCTTGATTTTTCAAATTCTACTTTAAAATGTTTTTTATCAAAAAATGATGAATTAGAATTATGGCATAGGCGACTTGGACATACTAGTGCCAAGTTAATTACAAAACTTTCAAAAGATAAATTAATTAAAGGTTTACCATTGTTAAATGGAAATTTATCTTCTTCATTATGTGCGCCTTACCAAAAAGGAAAATTTTCAAAATCATCTTTCAAAAGTAAAAATATTATTTCTACCACTAGGCCACTTCAATTAATACATATGGATTTATTTGGGCCAATTGGAATTTCTAGCTTAGGAGGTAGAAAATATACATTTGTATTGATTGATGATTATTCTCGTTTTTGTTGGACTTTATTTCTAACCTCCAAATCTGATGCATTTTCAGAATTTTCAAAATTATGTTTGCGTATTCAAAATGAATTTGAGTTAAAAATTAAACGCATACGATCGGATCATGGAGGAGAATTTGAAAATGAAAAGTTTATTTCTTTTTGTACGGAGTTAGGAATTGAACACGAATTTTCCGCTCCACGCACACCACAGCAAAATGGTGTAATGGAGAGGAAAAATAGAACTCTTCAAGAGTTAGCCCGTATGATGCTATCTGAATTTAAATTACCAAAATCTTTTTGTGCTGAAGCGGTTAGTACGACATGTTATGTAATTAATAGAGTAATGCTTCGCCCTATTTTAAAATTAACTCATTATGAATTAATTTTTAGTAAATAACCAAATGTTTCTTATTTCAAAGTTTTTGGTTGTAAATGTTTTATCTTGAATTCTAAAGATTCCTTAGGAAAATTTGATGAAAAATGTGATGAAGGTATTTTTATTGGCTATTCTTCAACTAGTAAAGCTTATAGGATTTTTAATAAAAGAACAAAAATAGTTGAAGAATCTATTCATGTTAGGTTTGATGAGTTTGTTTCATGTGTAGAAAAGAAAATCACAGGAAAAGAAGATGAACCCCTTCCTTCGGTGGAGAATGATGATGAAGAACTTGTAGAAAATGATGAAGAAAAAGAAGAAGATAGAGAAGGAGAAAGAGAAGAAGATAGAGAAGGAGAAGAAAGAGAAGAATATGTGCCTCCAAGTGAATTGAGATTTTCAAAGGATCATCCAAAGGAGCTTGTCATTGGAGATCTACAAAAAGGGGTTAGTACTCGTTCATCGTTACATATTTTATTTTCAAACCTTTGCTTTGTCTCTGAAATAGAACCAAAAGATGTTTCCACCGCTTTAAATGATGAATTTTGGTTTTTAGCTATGAATGAAGAAATTAATCAATTTGAACGTAATAAGGTTTGGAATCTTGTAGAACGACCCAAAAATTGTCCTGTAGTTGGAGTTAAGTGGATTTTTAAAAATAATTGGATAATGAATCTAGAATTGTTAGAAATAAAGCCAGATTAGTTGCAAAAGGTTATGCACAAATTGAAGGGGTAGATTTTGATGAAACTTTTGCACCCGTAGCAAGATTAGGAGCGGTTAGGATATTTCTTGCATTTGCTTGTTTTAAAAGATTTAAATTATATCAAATGGATGTCAAAACCGCATTTTTAAACGGGTATATAAAAGAAGAGGTTTATGTAGAACAATCCCCTGGCTTTATAAATGAGAAATATCCAAATTATGTTTATAAATTAGATAAAGCGCTTTATGGATTAAAACAAGCGCCTCGTGCTTGGTATGATCGATTAACTCAATATTTGTTAAAGCACAATTATAAAATAGGAAGTGCCGATTCTACACTCTTCATCAAGCAAATTGATCATGATTTAGTTATTTTGTAAATTTATGTTGATGATATTATTTTTGGAGCCACTAATGAAGAGTTGTGTAATGAAGTAGTTCAAATTATGAAAAATGAATTTGAAATGAGCATGGTAGGAGAACTTTCATATTTTCTAGGTTTTCAAATTACACAAAAACATGATGGTATTTTTATATGTCAATCCAAATATATTCATGATATGTTAAAAAGATTTGGATTTGAAAATCTTAAGCATGCAAACACTCCTATGAGTGCTTCACTAAAATTAGGAAAAGATGAAAGTGGAGTTTCAATTGACCAAACCCTTTATAGAAGCATGATAGGATTTTTATTATATTTAACCTCATCTAGACCTAACATTTTGTTTGCCGTTTGTTTATGTGCTAGATTTCAGGCTAATCCTAAAGAGTCACATTTAAAAGCGGTGAAACGCATCTTTCGATATCTTATAGGAATATCTAAATTAGGATTATGGTATCCTCATAATGATTCCTTTATTTTACATGGCTTTTTGGATTCAGATTATGCGGGATGTTCTTTAGATAGAAAAAACACTAGTGGCACTTGTCATTTTATCGGCCCTTCACTTTTGGTCGAGTAGGAAACAGAATTCTGTTGCCCTCTCTACTACCGAGGCCGAATATATTGCACTAGGTAGTTGTTGTGCCCAAGCTCTTTGGATGTCACAAACATTAGAAGACTTTGGCATGCAATAAAGTAGTGTAGAATTAAAGTGTGATAATACAAGTGCTATAGACTTAACTAATAATCCTGTATTACACTCTAGATCTAAGCATATAGATGTCCAACATCATTTTATAAGGGATCATATTAAGAAGGGTAATGTAAAAATCAACTTCATAGGAACGGATTCACAATTTGTAGATATTTTTACCAAACCACTTAATGATTCACGCTTTTCTATGTTAAGATTAGAACTTGGAATCTTAGAAATATAAATCTTAAATTTTTTTTCTGGAAATTACATGTATTTAATTATTATGTGTTATCAAAAATTATTAAAATTATTAAATTATTTACTCTTATAATATGTAATTTAAAAAAAACTATCACAGAACAAAGTCAAATTGTCATAAAAATTCTCTTAAAATGCATATGATAAAACCAGAACAGAAAAATAGATCAAAGATAGAGTTTTTCACTATCGCGGGGCGACAGTGATGTCGCCGGGCGATAGAATATACTTCTTCAAAGCATAAATATTATTACATCCACATCACTAAATCTATCATTCATCCAGATTTTCTTCAGAAGCAACAATATCATCACTAGAGATCGGTGTAGGTTCTCTAGCTCTTCGGGTTCACCTTATTGAATGATGTGGAGGATCCCATTCTCTCTCTTCTTCCGGCGTTGGTTTTAGCTTCAGCCCCTTGACTAGAAACTTCATAAATTTTCCGATACCCGAATTACTTCGCTTTTGTTCTTCTTTAATCTCCTCAACCGAATCACTTAGATCTTCTATTCTTTCACGTAAAGACCCTCCTCTTCGGAGTGGTTGTCTTGAAGAAGATGCTGCTCTAGGAGAAGGAACTCTAGCTGGTTCTGTGATAGTATGTATAGCCGGGATACAATCGTCAATGTAGATTTCTTGGCCTATCCATCGATATTTATTATATAAGAGCCTTTGAATAACACTTCCTAATGGAAGTGTATTCAATTTCCTCCTAAGAGGATGCTTCATCTTATACGTATATGGTATAATGGATAAGACAAAATTAGCCACATCGAACCTCACTTTCTCTAATATATAGTAAGTCACCAAGCTCAATTGAGCCGTGATCTTCCTTGTATCTCCGGTCTTTAACATAACGGTATTCCTTAATATCTCTTGCACGATAAAAGCATCGCGACTAAGTGATGTGATATCTTGAATCAAACCACTATTATCCTTCCCATGAAGCCTTTGATTCAAACATGTCCAATCCGGATCTTTTCGGAAATTTTCCACGATATCAATCCTATTGTCTTCACAAGTTGCAAGACCATATTCATTTCTGAGATCTTCATGGGTGATCTCTATTTCCCTTCCTTGAATTTTATACTTTATGCCTCCATTCAAACCCGTATTTTTCGGGTCTTCTAAGTTATTATAAAATTCTCTAACAAACCACGAGGCGAACATATCCGATATAATGATGGACATTATATCTACCTCAACCAAACACTCATATATATGTGTTGGCACAGATCCATCCAAACATTTTGGAACACCGATTGATGCATTCTCAATACCAGAATATGATTGGAACGAGGAGTGAGGGTTGTTGCTGGTAGATTTCCTGGCACGAGATGATGATGCCATTTCCTATTATGATATAAGAAAAGTTTTCAGAATTCTAAAATTAAATTTTTTGGAATTGTTCACTACCGCCGGCGACAGTACTGTCGGCGGGCGATATATCCAAATCAATTCTTATTGCTACTCATATCTAAAATTAGAAATTTATAGATCTACCCTTAGATTTTGTTTATAATCACTAAAATTGCATAAACATTGTAAATCTACAACAAAAAATCAACATTAGTGATTATTTTTCATAATTTTTTTTTAAGATCTAAAATGTATGATCAAAATGAAATTTTTTTCCATGGATCTATCTTCTTTCATCATCAAGATTCTAGATCTATTGTTATTTTTGATGAACCATACAAATTTGAAAGAGATCTAAGGCATACCTTTTAGAGTTTTTAGGGTTTTCGGAGAAGGAAGACGAACTCCAGTAGTCTAGGGTCGGTCAAATGAGAATATTGGACTTGCCTTTCCGATTTTTTGCTTTTTATATAAAAACCACTATCGCCGAGCGTTATCACTATCGCCGGGCGATATCTATTTTTCTTCATTTTTCCAATCAACTTCTGAGCTGTCTTTTTACAAACATGTTTCTAGTATTACAGTAGTAATTTTGGATAATTATCATGGTACCATGGCTCGTACATGTGATTCTTCATTTATGAGTCCTTTCAACATTGTTCTTAATTTCTCTTGCTTAAGATATCTACTTATATTTTTGATGACTAGAAATTGAGTAAAATTGTTCCGCATGCCTCTAAGTATAAGAAATTTTTTATCTATGACAATGAGCAATCACAAACACTTACTTTGCAATTACATGTTAATAAAATTTATTTTATACATACATCATGATTGCTCGAACATAACAAAATACATTTCATAAATGCTGCCTTCAACTTTGCTACTTTGCACTTATTCAAATTATACCATTTTTTTGCATGCAAGTGAATTCGGAGATCCTTTACATACATAAATATTCAAAAAAAAATTTCAAATGCAAAACATATATTTTGCCAAAAATTCTGAAAGAAAAATTAAAAAAGTGAAAAGGATCCTCCACCAAGCACTACTTAGCCTCCTGATAAGTCTTAATGAGCATTGTGAGGTTAAGCACCTTGGAAAGAATTGTAAAGTGTCTTGTTATGCAAAAACAAAATGGTCCTTTTATATACTTGCAAAGTTTCGGTAAGTTCATAAGTTTGGCTTTATGTATATTTATGTTATGTTTAACAATTCCATGATCATGTATATTTTAAATATATTTATATGTATTCTTTTTCAAAGTATCACTACTACACTTCATTGTTATTTATAAAAATTCTTCTTATGAGAATTGGACCGGAAATAGTTTATCTTTTTTTTCTTTCATCTGTCTTATTGATTTGGATATCTTAGCTTGACTATTTTCAATGTTCAAATTATACTCATACATTAGCTTTTTTCACATGTCACAACTTCTTCCATGATTATATTCCAAACTTCATTGTAATCCTACTCCATGTTTATCATTGTTGATATTCTACTCCTCTTGTTTTCAAAATTCTTTTACCAATTTATCACTCTCTCACTTCTTTACGTTTCTGCATTTGCTACTCAATTCCTAATCTATTTTATGTTCCATACCCCACATTCTTTTGATAATATCAAAGGGGGAGAAGATAATAAGAAATCACTAAAATTACTTATTTAATACAGGGAGCATACATGTAGGGGGAGTTTATATGTCGGGGAGTTTATATGAGAGAATATTATTAGAAGGAGCTAATATTAAGAGGGAGATCATATTAAGGGGGAGATCATGGAGATCATATGTTCACACTTGTAGACACAAAATATACTTTTCAATATCTCTATAGGATTTATTTGATTTCTTTTTATAAGGATTTGTTATTCTCAAAAGGGGGAGATTGTTGGAGCATGCGTTCCGCACTCGTCCGGTTTGAGAATAACAAATCTCGAATGTATTTGATCCTATATTTAATTAATTGTGTGCAGGGATAACAGATATTTTATGTACTAAGGATTGGCTGAGCAGATCAATGAAGAAAACGAAACTCACAGTATCGCTGGCATTAACTCTATCGCCAGGCGATAGCGTCAACAGTTGCTGCTGACGTTAGCCATGTTCCACACGTTTTCGCGCTCGAAGCCACGTTACAGCGCTATCGCGGGGCGATATCGCTATCGCCGAGCGACAACACACGATCAGCCACGTTCCACGCGACAGCCCACGTTGTCCAGCCACGTTTCAGCGATATCGTCGTGCGATAGCTAGCGGTTGTGAAAAGCTCTATAAAAGGCCACGAATTTCAGAGGTTTAGGATGTTGAAGGAGCCTTGATTCCCAGAGCAGATTCCAGACGAACTTCCTTGGTCCAGTACATTTTCAAGAGCGAAGAAGATTCGACCGTACTTTCGAGATTGAAGATCTTCCCATTGGTCGACCATCATCTTCAGAGCTCTTCTTGAGGGAGTTTTAATTTCATATATTGTATTTACATTTTTTCCATTTCATAAATTGTAATTGGTTTGGGAAAATCATCGTCGTGTGTGCGGTGTCTAAGTCCATGTGAGGCTTAGGGGAAATCATCACCTTGTGTGTGGTGTTAGATCCTTGTGTGGTCTAGGGTAAATCATCGTCTTGTGTGCGGTGTCAAGTCCTTGTGTGGCTTGGGAGAAAATTGCCGCCGTGTGTGCTGCGTCTAGATCAAGATTTGATTTAGGGTGGGGCTTTTGTCTATATCTGGGAGATATAGGTTATAGCCAACCGGTCCTTAGGAGAAGGACCGGTGAAAAGAGACAAGAGATTTTATTAATTGTAAGCCTTTGATTCCAAGCTTTATTGAAATCATTTCTACTCATTATCTTTGATGAAATAAAATCTTGTTTTTAAATTCAATTATTTGTCTCTATATTCATATATTATTTCGTTCTTTACAAAAATTATCAAAGGTTTATATTGCCCTTATTCACCCCCCTCTAAGTGCGCCACAAGATCCAACAGTACCAACATTTCTAAAAAAGAAGGCATACAAGAAAGAGATGTCATGCACGCATCCTAAGACTGGGAGGAAAGATATTGATACCTTTTGGAACCTCTTCCACACCATGGAAAACTTAAATAGCACAGATGAAAACATGCGCCTTCAAGTCCTCTCCGTGCTGTTGGTCTCGGATCGCCAAACGAAGCTCCAATAATGGAGGAAACTAAGTTGTATTCCTCCTCCACTTTCTCTCGCTCACCATAGCAGCAAATTTCCGATAATAAAAGATAAGGGCCAAGGAAAAGTTTTCTGCCTTATTTAGGGTTTATGTCCAAACAGATCTAGCCCTTGGAACAAGTCCCAAAGAGATTAGGCAGCCAGAAAATATCTATTTATGAATCTGGTCCTCTCAGCTACCGCTGGCGGTAGCTAGCTACCGTGCCATGTTAGCTCCAGCGCTAAAACGTTCTCCATCTCAAGTTGACTTGATCAGCGTGCTTCTCAATGATATAACATCCTTCAAGACGATACACCTATCGCCAGTGGTATTGCTACTGCGCGGCGCTATCTCTCGATGACACACTTCATGCTGGCGCGCTTCCTGTCGACACAACCCATGTTGTCTTGACTAAGGAACAACACTACCGAACGACGATATCGATAACACCATACGTTCTCATCTCAATGACAAATCAAACCACCACACTTCTCGACGACCAACCGATGTACAACACTTCTCGACGACAAGGGGCATGTTGTTCAAGAGGCTACCTTGCGTCGATATCTATTACCGCGCCGTGGTATCTCTAGTTGACATTATCTCGCCAACAAGCCTCTATTGACGACATATCCAATGTCGTCTGGACAAGCAAAAAAGGCTATCGCCGGCGGTAACTCCAACCGCGCGTGTTAGCTTTCTGCTACCACTTGTCCTGACACTTATATTTCTCAAACATGAAAAAAATGGGGTGTTACAACTCCACCCCTTAAGAGAATTTCATCCCGAAATTAGATTACCTATCGAGTAGAACATATCTGATGCAAAAAGTTCCGGGAAGTCTTCCCGCATCGCTTGCTCGTGCTCCCAAGAGAATTTGTCTTGCCCGCAATTGTTCCAATGCACTTTCACGAGTTTGACATCCTTATTCCGCAACTATCGGATTTCCGAATCCTCCACGCATACCGGACGAACTATCATCCTCAAATCTTCTGCTATCGGCACCGCCACATTCTCAATCACCTCACTTGGCTCCATAGAGCTTTTCTGAACACCGAGATGTGGAAAACATCATGCAATCCACTTAACTTTGTGGACAACGCCAACCGATAAGCTATTTCGCCTATGCGCTCCGTAATCTCAAATGGTCCCAAATACCTTGGACTCAAATTCTTTAGTCTCCGAATTCTCGAAATGCCTTTGAATTACTTGATCTTTAAGTAGACCATGTCGCCCACTACAAACTCCACATTCCTGTGGCGCGCATTGAAATACTTCACCTGTCGATCCTGAGCAACTTTGATACGCTCATGGATCGTCCGCACTAGCTCATAAGTTTTCGCCACTACTTTATTCCCCCAAAGCTGGGTCTCGCCCGCCTCTATCCATGACATCTACGTTCGACACCGCCTATCATACAATGCTTCTTATTGCACCATCTTGATTCTCACCTTAAAACTATTATTTTAAGCAAACTCCACCATGAATAGGTGGTCTTCCCACCTCCTACCAAATTTGAGAGCACACATCCTAAGCATGTCTTCTAAAGTACGATTGATTCTCTCTATTTGACAGTTGGTCTGTAGATGGAACGTCATACTGAACTTGAGTTTTGTGCCCAGACTCTTCTGCACCAGCCTCCCCCTGTGATGTGAACCGTCGAGCTCGATCGCTAATAATGCTTTTGGAAATCCCATGCAACCGCACAATATTACGAACATACAGTTCCACTAGCCTTTCTACTCCTCCTTCCGATTCGGCATGAAGTGAGCCACCTTGGTTAGACGATCTATAATCACCCAAATTGCATCGTTACCTTGCTGATATCGAGGCAAACCATGCATAAAATCCATGGAGATGTTGTTGAACTTCCACTCGGGGATTGGAAGGGGGCCTTTGGCATTCAACTTTCACTAAAGCACGAGTCTAACATCGACTTACATATAAAGCTACGTCCCGCTTCATCACAGGCCACCAAAAGGATTTCTTCAAATCCAAGACATCTTTGTACTTCCTGGATGAATGGAGTACTTCGTAAAGTAAGCCTCAAACATCAACTCCTCATGGAGCTTGCCAAAGCGTGGAACACACCCCCTCCCATTCTTCTTTAAATGTCCGCCGACAATCTCCAAAACACTGCCCTCTCCTTGCTGGGCTTCCAATACCAAAGGTTGAAACTCTTCATCTGCGTTGGTTGCCTCCGGAATCCGATCAACTAAGTCATACTGCATCTTGATCCAGTTCAAACATGTTATACTAGTCTCTCCCCTAGCAACACAAGCAATGCCAAGAGACTCAAAGTCTCGCACCAACTGCTCAACATGCGCTTCAATCCAATTTCCCTGACCGGAGTACTTCCCACTCAAAGCGTCGGCAACAACATTGGCCTTGCCCGGCGTATACTGAATCACTACGTCATTGTCCCCAAGGAAATTGACCCACCTATGTTGTCGCATGTTTAGATCCTTCTGGTCCAAGATATATTTCAGACTCTTGTGGTTAAAGCTCAACTTATGTACCATACAAATAGTTCCTCCATAGTTTCAGCTTAAAGATTACTGCCGCCAATTCCAAATCATGGACGGGGGAATTTCTCTCATGAGGCTTAAACTACCTAGATCCATAAGCAACCATGTTGTCATGTTGCACCAACACGCAACCTAAACCGCAACCTGACGCATCGCTAAAGATTGAAAATCTGTTGATCCCACTAGGTAGGTTTAAAATAAGAGCAGATATCAATCTTACTTCGAAGGTTTCAAATGCTCGGGGGCACTCTGGTGTACAAATAAACTTTTGATCTTTGCAAGTGAGAGAGGTGAGGGGCAATGCTATCCGCAAAAAGTTCTCAATGAACCTTCTATAATAACCTACTAGTCCAAGGAAACTACTGACTTCCACCATGGTTCTCCATACAGGACAATCCCTGATGGATTTAATCTTCGTTGGATCCACTGCCACCCCATCACCACTAATCACGTGGCCCAAAAACACCACCCTGTCAATCCAGAACTCACACTTTGATAACTTGGCATAAAGTTGGTTCTCCCTCAAGGTCTGCAAGATTACACTCAAGAGAGTCTCATGCTCCGCCTCCAAATTCAAATACACTAGTATTTCATAAATGAATACCACCTCAAATGAATCCAGGTATTGTCGAAAAACCTTGTTCATAACATCAATGAACACAGATGGCACATTTGTCAAACTGAATGGCATCACTGAGAACCGCATACTACTATCCCAAAGGTTGTCTTTGGAATCCTCTTCTCGAATCCTTAACTAGTAATACCCCGACTTCACGTCTAACTTGGAGTACACCCCTGACCCTACCAACTGGTCGAACAAATCAGCAATCCGCGGAATTGGATACTTATCCTTAACGATCAACTTATTCAACTCCCGGTAAACTATACACAACTGCATACTACCATCCTTCTTTACGAACAAAACTGGTGCACTCCACGGTGAAGAGCTGAGCTTAATATACCCATGCTCTAACAACTCCTACAACTAAACCTTTAGCTCGGTCAGTTCCTTCGGTGCCATTTTAAATGGAGGACGCGACACCAGGTTTGCACCTGGTATCAACTCTATTGTGAAATCAATTTCGCGCTGAGGAGGTGCTCCCGGAAGATCATAGTGGAACACATCTTCAAACTTTGCCACCATTGACACTTCTCTAATTGCCGACTTCGTGGCGTGAGTCTCTAACAAAGCTATAAACGCCTCGCCTCCCTGATTCACCGCATGCACCATTTGCATGACAGAAATTAGGGATCAAGCCACTCTGCTTAGGCCCACAAATTTGACCTAGAATCCACCTTCGCTTCTCATGGTCTCCACCTTCAACAGGTAGTCAATGCTGGCTCATTGCTCTGCAAGCCAATCCATCCCTAAGATTACATCGAACTCTGCTAGTGGCAGGATTGCCTCTACAAACTCGAAGTCAACTTCACCTATCCTCAAGCAAATGCGGCCCTTTTTGGGTAGTCATGAAAGACCCGTTTGGCTTTCGCACACTCAGCTCCACCTCCACCATGAAGGGGTCAACACACATTCTTAAGATGAAACTTTCCGCAACAAAAGAGTGTGATACTCCCGTATCAAACAGTATTTTGTAAGGATTGCCAGAAACTAGCACGAAGCCTAACCATGCACACATCAAACATGAAAGGGGTCGCAAACAGTTTAAGCTATCAAATAAAAAGTTAAATTTCTCGTACCTGTCACCACGTTGACGAATCACTTCCTGCTGCCCAAGGCTATATACTCTGGGTTGCACCAGATGAAAATGTTAAGCGTTCGACTCCACCGCCTTTCCCTTCTCAGTAGTTAGGCCTAAATGCACCGACTACTCTGGCTTAGTTCCACCCTTGGTACAATTCCGAGCTATGTGACCCACCTTGACACACATATAGTACGTCAGTGGTCCCTTATAATGGAACTCTCCTGAAGCTGCACCGCTTTTCCCAAAATCTGCCATGGATGGGGTGCGTCCAGAGAACTGACGACCACTAAGAGTTACCCACCACAACTTTGCTCCACCTTCCAACATGAAGGATGCAAACTAGGACTACTTATCCTCGAGGGTCTGGAACGCTTTCAAGAGTTTCTGAATACTCACCAACCAATCCTCGACATCTGTTGGTGTGCCAACTCCCTTGAATATAGGAGGATGGAAACTCAAAAAATATTTCATCTGATGATCTTCTTGCACAATCACACGCTCTGCTAACGGCTCTGCTTGACTTGGTGCTACCTCCGATATGACAGGCATTGTGACCGGGGTAACATGCGTTGCAACCTGTGACACCGCTACAGCTTGGGCCACCACCATTGCGTCTGCTAATGTGCGACAAAAATCCGAAGGAGACACATGCAGATTCATGAGGCCAGGGGCAGTAACTTTACTTGCTGAAGGGTCCTCTCATCGCCTTGACGTCCCCGCATTGTCACAAGCTACCTAACATAATCAAGAAAACAAATGAATCACGTTCTATTTGCAAGACTCAAACACAAGGACATTTATGGTCCTACAGATCACTCCTATGTGTACAAATCCTATACACGATCCGATTATACTAAATCAAACACTACTAGTCTAGAACCGCTAAACCTTTCTCTGATACCAAAATTGTAATGCCTCCCCTGCAACAACCATATAATATGGGTCTGACTAGGACCCCATAACATAGAGTTGCCACAGCTTTAATGTTAAAAGATAATACTAGAAGCTTTCCAAACAACAACTAGAGCATACAAAATGAAAACATACTAAATAAGCATAAAAGTTGTCCACGTCTACATTGGAGAGGCCCACCCTTATGGCCTTACAACACAATAGTTCAAGTCAACCGTTCATCCCATCAAAATAGAGTTGAAAAGCTCCTAATCTACCTTAGCGTGCAAGTCAAAATAGAGCAAAATAGAAAAGTAATGCAATAAAATAGGAGGAGGTACACTTCGTGAAGCTTAATCGTTTTTGGCAGGCGAGTTGGTTCCAGCTTACGATCCTTGCCCTAAAATCAGCACATAAGAAGCAATATAACGAGGGTCAGCCAGGGTTGACCACTACTACATAACAACACCCCTCCTCCCGGCCGTCCTAGCGGAACCCTGGGAACTACATCACCCTGCAAGTCAGCGCTTTGTATGCAAATATAATAAATCATATAAACAACATGAAATGCCAACAATTTATATGTCACAGGCATCAAACATATTTTTATGTTGAGCAAGATATAAAATGGGGCCTATCAATGCAGCATGTATGCAACCTAGGTTTTACCCAAGGCACACTATCACGTGTATGATTCAAACACATTATCACATCACAACAATAACAACAACATGGGTACTCTAATTTCCCCAAATGGCATACCAACTGCTTCTGAGAACTCTTGCTTAGAACCCACCCACACATGGATCACAAAACTATCGGTCTTATCCATGAGCACAACCATTCTCATCAGTTTCACATAAGCCATCACAATCGATTCTAAGAATTTTTGCTTAGACCTCACCTACACATGGATCACAACACCATCAGGCTTGTCCATAAGCACAATCGTTCTCATCAATTTCACATAAGGAGAATTGTCTTATCAGGACACCCTACACACGTGAATCATAAGATCACGGGGCTAGCCAGCCGACCACAAAGACAAAGCCATGCCTTAACAACCATGTGGACACCAAAATCCACCCAACCATTCATCACGCGAATTTCTTGGCCTAAATTGCCATTCGTTATCACACGAAATTTAAGGTCCTCACATGATGTCTTCACCGCAATCACATTTCTAGCATAAGCCCTAATTGCACGTCAAGTAACATCACCGAATCGGACCAACGACCACAATTTCGGCTTCACCCACCATGCCTAATCTGCTAATGGAATGGATCTCTAATGCAAAATATGCCGGGGACAGACTCAATCGACCCGGGGGTTCTTCTTGAACCAAGGCAACACGAATCCCTCTCATTTAAGAGATCCGGTGCCAACATTTTTGAAAATGAAGGCATAAAAGAAAGAGATGCCATACACGCATCCTAATATTAGGAGGAAAGATGTTGTTGCAATTTTGAACCTCTTCCTCTTCATGGAAAACTTGAATAGCACAGATGAAAACATGCGCCTTCAAGTCCTCTCCGCATTGTCGATCTCGGATCGCAGAACGGAGCTCCGAAGATCCTTTAATGGAGGAAACTAGGTTGTCTTCCTTCTCCGCTTTCTCTCGCTCACCCTAGCCGTAAATCTCTGATAAAGAAAGATAATTGCCAAGGAAAAGGTTTCTTCCTTATTTAGGGTTCACGAGTGAACTGATCTAGCTCTTGGATTAAGTCCCAATGAGATCGGGTGGCCAGAGAACATCTATTTGCGGATCTGGTTCTGCCAGCTACCGCTGATGGTAGCTAGATACCGCGCTGCGTTAGCTCTAGTGCTTAAAAGCTCTCAGTCTAAAGTCGTCTTGAGCAGCACGCTTCTCGTCGATAAAACATCCTTCAAGCTGATACACCTAAAGCCAACGGTCTACTGTGCAACACTATCTCTTGATGACACACTTCACATCGACACTAGACCACTTCAATTAATTCATATGAATCTTTTTGGACCGGTTAACACTTCTAGTATAAGTGGTATAAAATATACTTTTGTTCTAATTGATGAATTTTTTAGATTCTGTTGGACAATTTTTCTTACTTCTAAATCTGATGTATTAGTTGAACTTACCAAACTATGCAAACGTATACAAAATAAGCTTGATCTAAAAATAAAATGCTCAGATCATGGAGGTGAATTTGAAAATTAAAAAACCTCTTCTTCTTGTGATGATCTAGGAATTAAACGCGAATTTTCCGCTTCACGCACCCTACAACAAAATGGTGTGGTGGAGAGAAAAAATAGAACCCTTCAAGAACTAGTACGCACAATGGTTTCCGAATATGGGTTACCTAGATCTTTTTGGGTCGAAGCCGTTAGCACTTCATGTTATGTCATTAATTGAGTAATGCTTTGCCCATTCTTAAAACTAACTCCTTATGAATTATATTTTCAAAAGAAACATAAGGTATCTTATTTTCATGTTTTTGGTTGCAAATGTTTTTTATTAAATACTAAAGATAACTTAGGTAAATTTGTTGAAAAATGTGATAAGGGAATTTTTCTTGGATATTCTTCAACTAGTAGGCCATACAGAGTATATAACAAAAGAACTAAAATAGTTGAAGAATCATTTCATGTTATATTTAATGAGCTTGTTCCTTGTGTAGATTCTATTACTGCAGGAAATGAAGAGGAACCCCCTCCCCCTTTGGAGCATTATGATGTTGAACCACTTGGAGAAAAAGAGGAGAAAGAGGAAGAGTAAGAGGAATATGGACCCCCAAGTATGCTAAAATTTTCAAGGAACCATCCAAGGGAACTCATCATTGGAGAACCTTCAAAAGGGGTAACAACTCGCTCTTCTTTACATGAGTCTTTTTCAAACCTTTGTTTTGTTTATGAAATTAAACCAAAAAACATTACAACCACTTTAAATGATGGATCTTGGTTTTTAGCTATGAATGAAGAATTAAATCAATTTGAACGTAATAAGGTTTGGAAATTAGTAGAAAGACTATCTAATCATCAGGTAGTAAGCATAAAATGGATTTTGAAATTTTAATTAGACGGCGACTCTAGAATAACTAGGAACAAAGCTAGACTAGTAGCACAAGGTTATTCATAATTCGAGGGGGGGGGGGGGGGGGGGTAGATTTTGATCAAACTTTTGTACCCATTACTCACTTACAATCTATTAGGATTTTTCTTGCTTTTGCGAGCTTTAAAAGATTTAAATTATTTCAAATAGATGTTAAAGGTGTCTTTTTTAATGAGATAAAAAGAAGAAGTATATGTTGAACAACCCCCGCCTTTATTAATGAAATTTTTCCAAATCATGTTTAAAAGTTAGAAAAATGCTTTATGGTTTGAAACAAATGCATGTGCATGGTATGAAAGATTGCCGTAATTTTTATTAAAGAACAGTTATATTATGAGAAGTGAGGATAACACACTCTTCATTAAATATTTTAATAATAATTTGATTATATTATAAATTTATGTGGATGATATAATTTTTGGAGCCACTAATGAGGAGTTGTGTAATGAAGTAGTTTTAGTGATGCAAAATGAATTTAAAATGAGCTTAGTAGGAGAACTCACATATTTTCTAGGATTTCAAATCTCATACCGTCATGATGAAATTTCTATTTGTCAAACAAAATATGTACATGATATGCTTACAAGATTTGGATTTGAAAACCTTAAGCATGCTAATACACTAATGAGTGCATCTCTAAAATTAGAAAAAGATGAAGTCGGTATTTCAATTGATCAAACAATATATCGAGGAATGATATGATCATTATTATATTTAAGTGCATATATAATCAATATTATGTTTTATGTATCTTTGTGTGCAAGATTTCAAGCAAATCCCAAAGAATCTTATTTAGGCTTCGTTTGGTAAGGCGTCTGGAGCGGGAAAGGGAGCAAACATCGCCCGTGGTAGGGACTGGAGGGGGAGGGTTGCGACCCCAACCAGTGCTTTTTAGCGTTCTGCAGAAGGAGGCGGGTGCAAACGCCGTCGCGCGTGCCTCCCTCACGTTTGTTTTTCCACCTTGCGGCGGTGGCTGCTCCCGCACTGATGTGAAAACGCCCTACCAAATGAAGCCTTAAAAGCGATTTATTGAATCTTTAGATATCTAATCAGAACTTCTATATTAGGCTTATGGTATCCACATAATGATTCCTTTATTTTACATGTTTTTTGGATTCAGACTATGTTGGATGTTTGTTAGACCATAAGAGCACTAGTGACATGTGTCATTTCTTAGAGCCATCACTTGTATCATGGTCGAGTCAGAAACAGAAATATGTTGCCCTCTCCACCACTGAGGTTGAGTATTTCACAATAGATAGTTGTTGTGCACAAGCCTTATGGATGACTCAAACACTAGAATATTTTGGAGTTCATCTAAATAACATAGAATTAAAGTGTGACAACAAGAACTCAATCGATCTAACTAACAATCTGGTTCATCATTCTAGATCCAAACATATAGATGTTCGACATCATTTCATTAGAGATCCAATTAAAAAAGAACATGTGAGAGTTAGCTTTATAGGGATTAAATCTAAACTTGCGGACATATTCACCAAACCACTCCCTAATGCACGATTCAATATGCTTAGATTATAATTGGGTGTTTTGGATGCAATAGGCTAAAATTTAAAATCTGTAACTTTTTTAACATTTTTTTGATTTCTTTACTGAAGTTGCTAGCCCCATCATGAAATATCATAATGAAGATAAATCAGAATAAAAAAATGTTGAAAGCCATGATTTTGGAGCAAAATAATACATCTCTATTTGCTAACGCCGGGCAGTAGGGGGTAACGTCGACGGTAGCTCTAATTCTAAAAAATTCTTATTTTTGTCTCATTTTTTCTTTTTTGAAAAATTTATTTACTACTTTTATTACTAGTCTTTTCTGCCTACTGAAAATTTAACGTATTTTCATTTCCTTTTTAAAATAAAAAATAAAGAGAAAATTATGAAACCATTTAAAAATTACAAAAACATGCATTTTCTATTCATATATTTTTCATGTTGATTTATAAAACTAAAAACTCAAAAAAAATTTAACTCGTTAATTTTTTTTTAAAAACCAACTATAAAATTACAAAATAATTTCAAAAACACAAAAAATATTTTTTTGCTTGGTATTTCTTTATTTTGTTTTGAATTTTCATAAAAACCAAAACTAAAAAAAATTGCTTAGTTTATTGCTGAATTCAAGGATGAATTGTTCATTACAATGTTCAATTTAATTTTCAAGTTTCTTATAATATTGTTTTGTTTTGTCATGCCTTGAAAACTATCTTTTGAATTTGCAATGAAATTGAATTTTATAAAACATGTGAAGGAGTGTTTAGCACGCCTCTAAGTATGAGTAATGACTTAGATTTGATAATGATTTATTCACTCATCTCTTTGATACTTACATGTTTTTTAATCTTAGTCGTGTATGATTGTGTAGTATAATAACAAGATTATCTACACAATATTGAATTGTTTCTTGCAATTCTTTGTCTTTTCATGCACTTCTCTATTTGAGAAATGTGGTTTAAAAATTAAAATAATATATTTGCAAAATAAGTGAATTAGGAGCCCTTGGTCACTAAAATAAAAATCAAATAATAAATGACATGGAAAAATCCACCAAGCAGTACTACTCTATTGAATTTTTGAAGTGGAGTGGAGGAGACCGGGCGGTCTGGTTTGGGAGACCGCGGTGTTCGCGCGGCTTGTATAGGTTATCTGCCGGTCTGGCTCTGCCGGGTTGTTCTGGCGGTCTGCTGGTTGTTCCGGTATGTTCTTGCTAGCTGCGGTTTGTTCCCGAGTAGGTCTGCTAGTTTGCCTGGCTTCCTTGTTGGAAGACCGGGCGGGTTGTTCCTATATGACTGTCTACCCGGGCGGTCTATATTGGTGATCTGGCGACTTGGTTGAAGTCGGCCAGATGGTTCTAGCTTGCTCCTGGTGATCTAAGGAAGGAGTGTTGTTGAGACCGCACAACTTGTGCGCGGTCTCGTGTTCGCGCGGCCTGTGCGCGATCTTGTCTGCTGATCTGCATCTTAGTCGGGTGATCGACCAAGAGGTCTGTTCGCGCGGTCTGTCTTTTAAGACCGTTCGCGATCTGATGGGTGGTGACTGTATCCCGGTTTGTGCGGTGATGACATCCGTCCACCCGCCTATAAATAGGGGTGCATGGCCCGTCATTCCTAACTAGAACTGTAAGAACCAGAGCCCGGATTGTTTTTTGCGGTCTCAAGTTTGAGTTCGCGCGACTTGGATGCGAGTTAACCTTTGTTGTGTTCGCAGGTTTGCGGTCTCCTTCCTTGGTGATTTCCGGTAGCTTGAATAAACAGTTCATCTGCGGTCTGTCAGCGAACTGAGTTATTGTGTTCTTATGCTGTTCGCAGCGAGCTCAGTGATCAGGCGACCTTCAGCGGTTAGGCGGTCTGAGTTGCGGTCTGGCGACAGCTTCAGTTCTTTGTTCCAATAAGCTCTAGTTCGTGCGGTCTGAGGTGCGGTCTTGCAGTGCTGGCAGTCTGTCCGGTTTCTGTTCGTGCTTTCTCAGGGCAAGCCGGGCGAGTTCTGGAGTGGTGCGGCTTGTGCGGTCTGAGGTTGTCTAGCCGCCAGCTTTGTTTTTTTTGGTGTGTTTTGTTCTTCTCGTCTCCGTGATTCTGATGAATCATGTCTCGCCATGTATACCTCGCATTGTAAAGCAGTTCTGTTTCAATAAAGATTTCTTGTGTTGCTGTTTTGGCATTGTGGTTGTTTGGCTATAACTTTTGTTGATACAACTCCTGCTTACTCCTAAATGGTCCAATCAAAAATTTTAACATGGTATCAGAGCTAGGTTTCTGGAGTGGATAAGCAGTGATCAACTAGAGTTGCCATCGTCTTTGTGAAGAAGAGACTACATAGATTGCCATGGAAGGTGGATACGCAAGAGGTCTTGGTATTGAACTCCTCACATCGACTAACTTTAAAAAGTGGAAGTCGTGTATGGAGAGTTACTTGCTTGGCGAGGATCTTTGGGAGGTAGTTGGCGGAGAAGACACACAAGAGGTGTTTCCAGCAGGAGATAATATAGCAGAGGTGAGACTTTGGAGGAGGACGAATGCTAAGGCAGAGTTCACTCTCAAGAGGGCTATCTCACCGGAGCTGTTTGATCACATTATTGGATGTAAATCTGCTGCTGAGATTTGGACATCCTTGGATGGGTTGTTCAATAAGAAGAATGTAGCGAGGCTACAGTATCTTGAAAATGAGTTGGTGAAAGCCTCTCAAGGTGATCTTTCTGTTTCTACCTTCTTCCTCAAGATGAAGAACCTCACGGCAGAGATTTCTGCATTGGACCCTGATGAGCCTATCTCTGAAGCAAAACTGAAGAGGCATATCATCCGCGGGTTGCGGAAGGAGTATCTTGCTTTTGTGACTTCAGTTCAGGGTTGGGCAAATCAACCGTCGTTGTTGGAGCTGGAGAACCTTCTTGCTTCGCAAGAAAGTTTAGCAAGATAGATGGCGGGGGTTTCAATCTCCGGGGGAGAAAGTGATGTGATGTTCTCTGGGAAGAAGAAGAAGAAATGGGAGAAGAAGAAGCCGGGTCATGATGGACCCTCCACTTCAGGTCAGCAAGATAAGGGCTATGCTCCTAAGTCTGATGGGAAGAAGAAAGGAGAGGGACCGAGGTGCTTTAGATGCAACAAGACCGGGCACTTCAAGAAAGATTGACGGGTGAATCTTCAGCCCGGTCATGCAGTGGAGAAGGTGATGCCAAAGTCTGGTGAAGTTGGATGGGGAGGAGCCTTTCCGTCTAATATAACGACGATGCCCGTTAAGGCCTTGGCTTCCATCAACTATGATGAGGACTGGATTGTTGATTCAGGGTGTGGGCATCATCTCACCGGGGATGGATCAAAGTTCTCTTCTTTGGCGCCTTACTCAGGTAACAATGCTATCATTACGGCTGATAATTCTATTCATCCAGTAGAGCACGAAGGATTCGTCTCTCTGAGCAGTGATAAGGGTCCACTCACATTGAGGAGTGTTTATCACGTGCCTGGTATGAAGAAAAATCTCTTCTCTGTGACCAATGCGGTCGATGCCGGTTATCACGTTCTGTTTGGCCCAACAGAAGTGAAGTTTCTCAAAACTCAACCGGAGATAAAGGGAGATGTTATTCATGTCGGCAAACGGGTGAAGGACTTGTTCGTTTTATCGACAAGTACCTATGTTGATAAGATGAGGACCAATGATGGCGCGGCCATCTGGCATGAAAGGTTGGGGCATGTAGGCATGGACAAATTGAAGGCTATGGCGGTAAGGGGCCTTGTCAATGGCTTGCCTAGCTTGTCCTCCTATGGAGACGGTCATGTCTGCGAAGGATGTCAGTTTGGTAAGTCTCATCGACTTCCATTTGACAAATCGCAAACAAGGTGCAAAGTGCCGTTGGAGTGCATCCACGGTGATTTGATGGGACCGACCGCCACCCCAAGCCTTGGAGGCAATAGATATATGTTGGTGTTGATTGACGATTACACCAGATATGTCTGGGTGTATTTCTTGAAAGAGAAGTCAGAAGCCTTTGCAAAGTTTGTGGAGTTCAAGGAGCTGGTGGAAGGTCGTCTAAGTCTGCGGGTGAAGAAATTGAGAACTGACAATGGTGGGGAGTTCACCTCTGGTGAGTTCTCAAGTTTTTGCAGGAAACACGACGTTCGGAGAGAGCTCACTTGTGCCCATACTCCACAGCAGAATGGCATTGCCGAGAGGAAGATCCGTCATCTGACAGAAACTTGCAAATGCTGGCTTCATGCCAAGAGTATCCCAAAGTCCTTCTGGGCGGAGGGAATGTCTTGTGCAGCTTATGTCATCATCAGATTGCCTCTAAGTCCTATCAACATGAAGACCCCTCACGAATTGATGTTCAAGGAGAAGCCGAGTGTTGCACACCTTCGGGTGTTCGGGTCAACCTGCTATGTGCATATTCCTGATGCTCTTCGGACAAAGCTAGATGCGAAAGCAAGGAAGCTAGTCTTTGTTGGGTATGATGAGCGGAAGAAGGGATGGAGATGCATGGATCCTGAGACACGGAGGTCAATTGTTTCTCGGGATGTGGTGTTCGATGAAGTGACTTCTTACAAGGGGAGTTCGGGAGTTGAGCTACCAGAGAGCAGGGTTGATGAAGGAGGAAAAGCTGTGGGAAGTCTTCTAGTGGAGTTGCCTGTTTCACCAGGAGCTCAAGTTGTGTCAAGCTCTGAGATGGAGGCTTCAGGTTCTGGAAGCAGGGGGAGCGATGCTCCAAGTTCATCTGGAAGAGGAGCTTGCACAGAAGAAGCAACTGAGGAGGTGGTTAGTCCGGAGCAACCTCTTAGGAGGTCGAAGAGGACTATTCAACCACCAGATCGATACACAGGAGGAAACATGGTGAACTTTGTTTCATGTTTCTTTGCTGGTCCCTTGGATGAAAGGGAGCCGTCGAGCTTTGAGAAGGCCAGAGGCATGAAGGAGTGGGACATTGCTATGCAAGAAGAGTTGGCAGCTCTCGAGAAGAATGAGACCTGGTCTCTTGTGCCCAAGCCCAAGGGCACCACTCCTGTAACATGCAAATGGGTCTTCAAGCTGAAGAAGAAAGCTGACGGCAGTATCGAGCGGAACAAGGCTCGCCTTGTAGCTCGCGGGTTCTCACAGCAGTACGGAGAAGATTATGATGAGACGTTTAGTCCAGTGGCAAAGATGACTTCGGTTCGATTTGTTATTGCCTTGGCAGCTTCGAGTGGTTGGGAGATTTGGCAACTCGACGTGAAGAATGCCTTCTTATATGGCGAGATTGACAAGGATATCTTCATGATCCAACCGCAAGGCTTCATCTCGAAGGAGTATCCGAACTACGTTTGTAAGCTGAAGAAGGCCCTGTATGGGTTGAAGCAAGCGCCTCGGGCGTGGTACGGGAAGATTGCAGAGTATCTCTTATTCTGCGGATTCGTTGCTTCGGACTCTGATTCTAGCTTGTTCATCAAGAAGGAGGGGGTGCTTCGGGTGATTGTGCTGCTGTACGTGGATGACATGATTGTCACCAGGAATTCGAAGGAAGCTGTTGCAAGACTCAGGGCTGAGCTTGCTATCAGATTCGAGATGAAGGATCTGGGGGAGCTCCACCATTTCCTTGGACTCGAGGTCCAGAGGCGGGAGAGCGGAGTGCTCATTTCTCAGGCTGGCTATGCGGAGCGGATTGTTCAGCGATTCGGCATGGAGGAAGGGAAGAGCAGCTCTATACCTCTAGAGCAACATCATAAACTTCGGAAGGATGAGGGGAGAGTCTTATCTGAACCGTTGGTTTTCCGAGCTCTGGTTGGGAGCTTGATCTACTTGACGATCACAAGGCCAGATATTGCTTATGTAGTAGGCAAGGTGAGTCGGTACATGGCGGAACCACGGAAGCCTCATCTTCTGGCGGCAAAAGGCATCTTGAAGTATGTGAAGTCGACCTCTGATTTGGTTCTCCTATATAGGAGAGGGTCAAGCTTGGAGTTGCATGGTTTCATGGATGCTGATTATGGGGGAGACGTGGATGATCGAAGATCAACATCTGGTTATGTATTTATGACGGGCCCCACAGCTATTTCTTGGTAAAGCAAGAAGCAAGACTCGGTGTCTGTATCTACCACGGAAGCGGAGTACAAGGCTTCGGCCTTGGCTGCTCAGGAAGCCGTTTGGCTCAGGAGGTTGGTAGAGGACGTTCATCAGGAGGTTCGAGGTCCCACTATGCTACGCGGAGACAATGAGAGTGCTCTCAAGCTGGTCAACAATCCAGTCTGTCACGCGAGGACCAAGCATATAGAGATTGAGCACCATTTCATTCGTGAAAAGGTGTTGGGAGGATCTCTTATGGTCGAGCATGTTCGGAGTGCGGACAATGTCGCAGACATCTTCACAAAGCCGCTGGAGAAGGGACCATTTACATGGTTGCGGAATTTACTCGGGCTAGTCTCCACTTCCCACTTCAAGGGGGAGTGTTGAATTTTTGAAGTGGTGTGGAGGAGACCGGGCGGTCTGGTTTGGGAGACCGCGGTGTTCGCGCGGCTTGTATAGGTTATCTGCCGGTCTGGCTCTGCCGGGTTGTTCTGGCGGTCTGCTGGTTGTTCCGGTCTGTTCTTGCTAGCTGCGGTTTGTTCCCGAGTAGGTCTGCTAGTTTGCCTGGCTTCCTTGTTGGAAGACCGGGCGGGTTGTTCCTATATGACTGTCTACCCGGGCGGTCTATATTAGTGATCTGGCGACTTGGTTGAAGTCGGCCAGATGGTTCTAGCTTGCTCCTGGTGATCTAAGGAAGGAGTGTTGTTGAGACCGCACGACTTGTGCGCGGTCTCGTGTTCGCGCGGCCTGTGCGCGATCTTGTCTGCTGATCTGCGTCTTAGTCGGGTTATCGACCAAGAGGTCTGTTCGCGCGGTCTGTCTTTTAAGACCGTTCACGATCTGATGGGTGGTGACTGTATCTCGGTTTGTGCGGTGACGACATCCGTCCACCCGCCTATAAATAGGGGTGCATGGCCCGTCATTCCTAACTAGAACTGTAAGAACCAGAGCCCGGATTGTTTTTTGTGGTCTCAAGTTTGAGTTCGCGCGACTTGGATGCGAGTTAACCTTTGTTGTGTTCGCAGGTTTGCGTTCAGCAGGGTGCGGTCTCCTTCCTTGGTGATTTCCGGTAGCTTGAATAAACAGTTCATCTGCGGTCTGTCAGCGAACTGGGTTATTGTGTTCTTATGCTGTTCGCAGCGAGCTCAGTGATCAGGCGACCTTCAGCGGTTAGGCGGTCTGAGTTGCGGTCTGGCGACAGCTTCAGTTCTTTGTTCCAATAAGCTCCAGTTCGTGCGGTCTGAGGTGCAGTCTTGCAGTGCTGGCAGTCTGTCCAGTTTCTGTTCGTGCGATCTCAGGGCAAGCCGGGCGAGTTCTGGAGTGGTGCGGCTTGTGCGGTCTGAGCTTGTCTAGCCGCCAGCTTTGTTTTTTTTGGTGTGTTTTGTTCTTCTCGTCTCCGTGATTCTGATGAATCATGTCTCGCCATGTATACCTCGCATTGTAAAGCAGTTCTGTTTCAATAAAGATTTCTTGTGTTGCTGTTTTGGCATTGTGGTTGTTTGGCTATAACTTTTGTTGATACAACTCCTGCTTACTCCTAAATGGTCCAATCAAAAATTTTAACATGGTATCAGAGCTAGGTTTCTGGAGTGGATAAGCAGTGATCAACTAGAGTTGCCATCGTCTTTGTGAAGAAGAGACCACATAGATTGCCATGGAAGGTGGATACGCAAGAGGTCTTGGTATTGAACTCCTCACATCGACTAACTTTAAAAAGTGGAAGTCGTGTATGGAGAGTTACTTGCTTGGCGAGGATCTTTGGGAGGTAGTTGGCGGAGAAGACACACAAGAGGTGTTTCCAGCAGGAGATAATATAGCAGAGGTGAGACTTTGGAGGAGGACGAATGCTAAGGCAGAGTTCACTCTCAAGAGGGCTATCTCACCGGAGCTGTTTGATCACATTATTGGATGTAAATCTGCTGCTGAGATTTGGACATCCTTGGATGGGTTGTTCAATAAGAAGAATGTAGCGAGGCTACAGTATCTTGAAAATGAGTTGGTGAAAGCCTCTCAAGGTGATCTTTCTGTTTCTACCTTCTTCCTCAAGATGAAGAACCTCACGGCAGAGATTTCTGCATTGGACCCTGATGAGCCTATCTCTGAAGCAAAACTGAAGAGGCATATCATCCGCGGGTTGCGGAAGGAGTATCTTGCTTTTGTGACTTCAGTTCAGGGTTGGGCAAATCAACCGTCGTTGTTGGAGCTGGAGAACCTTCTTGCTTCGCAAGAAAGTTTAGCAAGATAGATGGCGGGGGTTTCAATCTCCGGGGGAGAAAGTGATGTGATGTTCTCTGGGAAGAAGAAGAAGAAATGGGAGAAGAAGAAGCCGGGTCATGATGGACCCTCCACTTCAGGTCAGCAAGATAAGGGCTATGCTCCTAAGTCTGATGGGAAGAAGAAAGGAGAGGGACCGAGGTGCTTTAGATGCAACAAGACCGGGCACTTCAAGAAAGATTGACGGGTGAATCTTCAGCCCGGTCATGCAGTGGAGAAGGTGATGCCAAAGTCTGGTGAAGTTGGATGGGGAGGAGCCTTTGCGTCTAATATAACGACGATGCCCGTTAAGGCCTTGGCTTCCATCAACTATGATGAGGACTGGATTGTTGATTCAGGGTGTGGGCATCATCTCACCGGGGATGGATCAAAGTTCTCTTCTTTGGCGCCTTACTCAGGTAACAATGCTATCATTACGGCTGATAATTCTATTCATCCAGTAGAGCACGAAGGATTCGTCTCTCTGAGCAGTGATAAGGGTCCACTCACGTTGAGGAGTGTTTATCACGTGCCTGGTATGAAGAAAAATCTCTTCTCTGTGACCAATGCGGTCGATGCCGGTTATCACGTTCTGTTTGGCCCAACAGAAGTGAAGTTTCTCAAAACTCAACCGGAGATAAAGGGAGATGTTATTCATGTCGGCAAACGGGTGAAGGACTTGTTCGTTTTATCGACAAGTACCTATGTTGATAAGATGAGGACCAATGATGGCGCGGCCATCTGGCATGAAAGGTTGGGGCATGTAGGCATGGACAAATTGAAGGCTATGGCGGTAAGGGGCCTTGTCAATGGCTTGCCTAGCTTGTCCTCCTATGGAGACGGTCATGTCTGCGAAGGATGTCAGTTTGGTAAGTCTCATCGACTTCCATTTGACAAATCGCAAACAAGGTGCAAAGTGCCGTTGGAGTGCATCCACGGTGATTTGATGGGACCGACCGCCACCCCAAGCCTTGGAGGCAATAGATATATGTTGGTGTTGATTGACGATTACACCAGATATGTCTGGGTGTATTTCTTGAAAGAGAAGTCAGAAGCCTTTGCAAAGTTTGTGGAGTTCAAGGAGCTGGTGGAAGGTCGTCTAAGTCTGCGGGTGAAGAAATTGAGAACTGACAATGGTGGGGAGTTCACCTCTGGTGAGTTCTCAAGTTTTTGCAGGAAACACGACGTTCGGAGAGAGCTCACTTGTGCCCATACTCCACAGCAGAATGGCATTGCCGAGAGGAAGATCCGTCATCTGACAGAAACTTGCAAATGCTGGCTTCATGCCAAGAGTATCCCAAAGTCCTTCTGGGCGGAGGGAATGTCTTGTGCAGCTTATGTCATCATCAGATTGCCTCTAAGTCCAATCAACATGAAGACCCCTCACGAATTGATGTTCAAGGAGAAGCCGAGTGTTGCACACCTTCGGGTGTTCGGGTCAACCTGCTATGTGCATATTCCTGATGCTCTTCGGACAAAGCTAGATGCGAAAGCAAGGAAGCTAGTCTTTGTTGGGTATGATGAGCGGAAGAAGGGATGGAGATGCATGGATCCTGAGACACGGAGGTCGATTGTTTCTCGGGATGTGGTGTTCGATGAAGTGACTTCTTACAAGGGGAGTTCGGGAGTTGAGCTACCAGAGAGCAGGGTTGATGAAGGAGGAAAATCTGTGGGAAGTCTTCTAGTGGAGTTGCCTGTTTCACCAGGAGCTCCAGTTGTGTCAAGCTCTGAGATGGAGGCTTCAGGTTCTGGAAGCAGGGGGAGCGATGCTCCAAGTTCATCTGGAAGAGGAGCTTGCACAGAAGAAGCAACTGAGGAGGTGGTTAGTCAGGAGCAACCTCTTAGGAGGTCGAAGAGGACTATTCAACCACCAGATCGATACACAGGAGGAAACATGGTGAACTTTGTTTCATGTTTCTTTGCTGGTCCCTTGGATGAAAGGGAGCCGTCGAGCTTTGAGAAGGCCAGAGGCATGAAGGAGTGGGACATTGCTATGCAAGAAGAGTTGGCAGCTCTCGAGAAGAATGAGACCTGGTCTCTTGTGCCCAAGCCCAAGGGCACCACTCCTGTAACATGCAAATGGGTCTTCAAGCTGAAGAAGAAAGCTGACGGCAGTATCGAGCGGAACAAGGCTCGCCTTGTAGCTCGCGGGTTCTCACAGCAGTACGGAGAAGATTATGATGAGACGTTTAGTCCAGTGGCAAAGATGACTTCGGTTCGATTTGTTATTGCCTTGGCAGCTTCGAGTGGTTGGGAGATTTGGCAACTCGACGTGAAGAATGCCTTCTTATATGGCGAGATTGACAAGGATATCTTCATGATCCAACCGCAAGGCTTCATCTCGAAGGAGTATCCGAACTACGTTTGTAAGCTGAAGAAGGCCCTGTATGGGTTGAAGCAAGCGCCTCGGGCGCGGTACGGGAAGATTGCAGAGTATCTCTTATTCTGCGGATTCGTTGCTTCGGACTCTGATTCTAGCTTGTTCATCAAGAAGGAGGGGGTGCTTCGGGTGATTGTGCTGCTGTACGTGGATGACATGATTGTCACCAGGAATTCGAAGGAAGCTGTTGCAAGACTCAGGGCTGAGCTTGCTATCAGATTCGAGATGAAGGATCTGGGGGAGCTCCACCATTTCCTTGGACTCGAGGTCCAGAGGCGGGAGAGCGGAGTGCTCATTTCTCAGGCTGGCTATGCGGAGCGGATTGTTCAGCAATTCGGCATGGAGGAAGGGAAGAGCAGCTCTATACCTCTGGAGCAACATCATAAACTTCGGAAGGATGAGGGGAGAGTCTTATCTGAACCGTTGGTTTTCCGAGCTCTGGTTGGGAGCTTGATCTACTTGACGATCACAAGACCAGATATTGCTTATGTAGTAGGCAAGGTGAGTCGGTACATGGCGGAACCACGGAAGCCTCATCTTCTGGCGGCAAAAGGCATCTTGAAGTATGTGAAGTCGACCTCTGATTTGGTTCTCCTATATAGGAGAGGGTCAAGCTTGGAGTTGCATGGTTTCATGGATGCTGATTATGGGGGAGACGTGGATGATCGAAGATCAACATCTGGTTATGTATTTATGACGGGCCCCACAGCTATTTCTTGGTAAAGCAAGAAGCAAGACTCGGTGTCTGTATCTACCACGGAAGCGGAGTACAAGGCTTCGGCCTTGGCTGCTCAGGAAGCCGTTTGGCTCAGGAGGTTGGTAGAGGACGTTCATCAGGAGGTTCGAGGTCCCACTATGCTACGCGGAGACAATGAGAGTGCTCTCAAGCTGGTCAACAATCCAGTCTGTCACGCGAGGACCAAGCATATAGAGATTGAGCACCATTTCATTCGTGAAAAGGTGTTGGGAGGATCTCTTATGGTCGAGCATGTTCGGAGTGCGGACAATGTCGCAGACATCTTCACAAAGCCGCTGGAGAAGGGACCATTTACATGGTTGCGGAATTTACTCGGGCTAGTCTCCACTTCCCACTTCAAGGGGGAGTGTTGAATTTTTGAAGTGGTGTGGAGGAGACCGGGCGGTCTGGTTTGGGAGACCGCGGTGTTCGCGCGGCTTGTATAGGTTATCTGCCGGTCTGGCTCTGCCGGGTTGTTCTGGCGGTCTGCTGGTTGTTCCGGTCTGTTCTTGCTAGCTGCGGTTTGTTCCCGAGTAGGTCTGCTAGTTTGCCTGGCTTCCTTGTTGGAAGACCGGGCGGGTTGTTCCTATATGACTGTCTACCCGGGCGGTCTATATTGGTGATCTGGCGACTTGGTTGAAGTCGGCCAGATGGTTCTAGCTTGCTCCTGGTGATCTAAGGAAGGAGTGTTGTTGAGACCGCACGACTTGTGCGCGGTCTCGTGTTCGCGCGGCCTGTGCGCGATCTTGTCTGCTGATCTGCGTCTTAGTCGGGTTATCGACCAAGAGGTCTGTTCGCGCGGTCTGTCTTTTAAGACCGTTCACGATCTGATGGGTGGTGACTGTATCTCGGTTTGTGCGGTGACGACATCCGTCCACCCGCCTATAAATAGGGGTGCATGGCCCGTCATTCCTAACTAGAACTGTAAGAACCAGAGCCCGGATTGTTTTTTGTGGTCTCAAGTTTGAGTTCGCGCGACTTGGATGCGAGTTAACCTTTGTTGTGTTCGCAGGTTTGCGTTCAGCAGGGTGCGGTCTCCTTCCTTGGTGATTTCCGGTAGCTTGAATAAACAGTTCATCTGCGGTCTGTCAGCGAACTGGGTTATTGTGTTCTTATGCTGTTCGCAGCGAGCTCAGTGATCAGGCGACCTTCAGCGGTTAGGCGGTCTGAGTTGCGGTCTGGCGACAGCTTCAGTTCTTTGTTCCAATAAGCTCCAGTTCGTGCGGTCTGAGGTGCGGTCTTGCAGTGCTGGCAGTCTGTCCAGTTTCTGTTCGTGCGATCTCAGGGCAAGCCGGGCGAGTTCTGGAGTGGTGCGGCTTGTGCGGTCTGAGCTTGTCTAGCCGCCAGCTTTGTTTTTTTTTGGTGTGTTTTGTTCTTCTCGTCTCCGTGATTCTGATGAATCATGTCTCGCCATGTATACCTCGCATTGTAAAGCAGTTCTGTTTCAATAAAGATTTCTTGTGTTGCTGTTTTGGCATTGTGGTTGTTTGGCTATAACTCTTGTTGATACAACTCCTGCTTACTTCTAAACGGTCCAATCAAAAATTTTAACATACTCACCATACTGATAATTCTTATTAAGTATTGTGAGGTTGAGCATTTTGGAGAAAATGGTAAAGTATCTTGTGCAAACAAATTACACACAACTTCTCTTTTGTACATCGGATCACAAACATAAAACTTGAAAAGAAAAATAAGTGTTCTCTCAAGCACTATTTCGCATCCTGATAAGTCTTAATAAACATAATGTGCGAAGCACCTTGGTAGTTGTACTTTCATTATGTTCATTGAAAATTATGGAAGTAAATCTATTTGTGCATTTTTTGTTATGGTGTATTTATTACATTACATATATCGTGTGTTTTGATTAATGCACTTGTATACTCTATCAAAACACAACTCACTACACCATATCATGCATATGGTAGCGCTAAAAACCCGCTACTGTATTTGAAAAAAGCGCTACTGTTGGGCTACGGTAGCAGTTGCGCGTGTGTTGTATCTGCCGTCGTGGTCGTAGGGTATGGTAGCGGTTACACAATGTATTGTGGCGTCCTTGAAACCGCTACTATAGGTACATCTATTATAACATTTATGGTTTTCAATGGTAGCTGTTAATGAGCGCTACCATTCTACAGCAATGACTACGATTCTTCATCGCCAGACGTTTATTCTTGTATTGGGCAACATTTATTCTTCATCGCCAGACGTTTAATAAATTCAATTATTTTCTATTAAATTGAATAAAAATAAACATATTAAATTGAATAATATAATAATGGAGATAGTATAGCTATTTGTAAAAGAATTCAAATAATTTTTTTTAATAATAATAAAAAGAAGGTGGGAGATAGCCCAAACCCTTCATGAATACAATCAATATATCTATTCCTCCCCCATCACAACATACAAGCATCAACCATTTCTGTCTCTCTCTCTCCCCCCTAGTGATGATGTCGTCGTAGATAGATATCATTTATCCGCACATGATGAAGTCGATATCCATGTGAGCATTGCGGGCGCTCTCCCATTCCCCCATCATCGATGAAGTGGCCTTGGCTCGGGGTACTGATCGACAGCGCGAGCTGCTGCTCGTCACCCTCGACTTGCTCGGCCTCCACCCCTTGTTGATTCGTCTTGGCCTTGCTCTTTGATTTGCTTCTGCCATACATAAAGCTGCCCACGATCACCTGCACATGCAGTTCGCACAAGCCAAAAATATACCATGTGGATATATATAGCATATTAGCAAAGTCCTAGAAATGACCGGACACACAAAAATATACCAGCATAGGACATAACATCGCTATTAACAAACCAGTATCATATTATGTTTATTTAGAAGTCTAAAAATGAAATGCAACAGTGAGAGATAGTGAAGACTCTACAGGTACTCGTCGTTGTGAAGAGCGCTGCCGGGACCGAGAAATGTCGTGAGGAGGAAGAGCGTCGTCGGGTCGGCCGCTGGAAGAAGAGCGCCATCTCGGACCTGGGAAATGTCGTGAGGAGGAAGAGATTCACGGCTAGGGCAGAAGAGAGAAGAATCGCGGCTAGGGCTGAAGAGAGAAGAATCGCTGCTGAGCGATCAGGAGTCGTGAAAATAAAATTGGTAGCCTTAAATAAAATGTGGTCAAAAGCCAAATATATATGTTGTAGTGTTAATGCATGAAATTGGTAGCGTTTATTTATCTACAGTTGCGCTTATAAACGCTACCATAAATAACTTTTGGCAGCGTTTACATAACCGCTACAAATTAAGCATTACCATATGCATGATATGGTGTAGTGACTCTATTATAATTGATTTCTTTCTTAGAGAATTTGTTATTATCAAAAGGGAGAGTTTGATGGAACATGCGTTTCGCCTCTCTTGGTTTGAGAATAACAAATCTCATTAAGTATTTGATCATGCTTGTTATGTGTTTATATTATGCAGGAACTATAGGTAAAAATCCTTTTGAGTTTCGATCAAGAAATACAATACAGAACGAAATCATTCTCTGAATTGAATGCTACTGTGGGGCATAGGTTCTACCACTGACGATAGTGTTGAAGACTTAGGGATAGCTATGCAAAGTGCATTTGAACGCAAGGAGTGGTGGGAGCAAGTCCATCTTTAGCAAGTCTTACTGCGGTGCGTTAACGCTAACATCCGGTGGTAACATATGGAATGCCCGTCAATCAGTAGATGGATTGTGGAGCCACATGAAGCAAGATATCAATGAAAGAGCAAAAATGAAACTAGCGTGAGCATAAATGAAACTAGCATGTCGCGGTATCCCTAGCGCGACACGATAGGTGTTGCTTAAAATGAGACTGCCTAAAATGAAGAATATTCCTTTTCATGTCTGCAGTTCCGACGCGACAATAGGTTTCCTAAAGTGGTACCACGTGGCGGTAAGTACTACCGCCGACGTTAGCAGAAAGAATCTATAAAAGGCTTCTTCGCTTCCTCTTTTGACTCGACGATTCTGAGACGTCTTTTGCCCTACCACTTTGAAATATTTCCAGAGGCTCGTCTCAATACATTGGTGAACTCCCTTCGATTATTTTGAAGATCAAGAAAGGAACTTGAAAGAGGACTTGATCGATGCTCATTCAATGCGAAGGAAGAATACACCAATAACGACGATCTCTTGCGTTCCTTCGTCATCTCCTTCAGAGTTTCATTATAGGGAGTTTTTATTTATGAGTTTAATCTTGTATTTATTTATTACCTTTTGATCATTTTTTGAATCGGTAGTGGAATTCGTCTGTGGTTGGTGACTAGGTACATGTGAGGCTTTGGGAGAAATTCGCCGCGGGTGTTCGCGACTAAATTTAGGGCTTAGATCTGGGGGCATTTTGAGGTCTTATCTGAGGAGAGATATGCTAGAGCCCACTGGTTCTTGGTAGAAGGGTCGGTATAGAAAACAAAAAGTGTTTTAATTTTTTGGCACAATTTCTAGCGTTATAGAAATCAATATTTTTGTAATCAAATTTCGTATGAAATAATATCATGTCTCTCATTATTTTTTATTTACTTGATTTTATTTCTTATTCAATAAAATGTTTTGAAACATATATTCTCTCAAATCTTTAAAGAAAAATATTTTTTATAACTTTAGAAAATAAATCCTAACTTTCATTAAACCCTTATTTACCCCCCCCCCCCCCCCCCCCCACCTCTAAGGCCACCAGTAGATCCAACAGTAACGTCAATCAACACACCAAATCAAACCATGGGCCATGATTTTGTCTTCACCAACAATGCCTAATCCATTAAATATTTTTGGATTTCTAATGCAAATATGTCGGGGTTGCAATCCTACACACCGATGGTTCACAATGAACCAATATAAAATGATGTAGCACCCACCTATAATTACCTATGATATGGGTCTGGCCGATCCCCACTACATAGAATGACCACAGGTGGACTGATAAAACATGGTATAAACTAAAAACATCTAATCATCCAAGAAACCTATTGGAAGTATGCAGCGGAAAAACATATATAAATATATCAATAAGCTAGAGAATGTCCACAACTAACATAGGAAATGCCCTTGGCCTTATGGACTACAAAGATCTCAATTAAAACTTTAACTGTCTAAAGAAAATGGGTGTATGCACCAAAAACACTTGGCACGCAGGCCGACACATATGCCTCTAGACAGAGCTAGAAAGGCAAGCAGGAAGAAGAGTAAAGCTCCACATAGTGACTCTAGCGGCCCCTACAACTGTACCATGCTCTGCAACCACAGAAAAGGGATGAGGTAACATGGGTCAGCTATGAGTTGACCTAACTACATAATAATACCCTTCCTCCCAGCCGTCTTAGTGAATCCCAAGAAACTACATCACCCTTTTTGTCAGCACTTCACTATATATATATATATATATAATATAAAGCAATAAAGTAGTAAAACAGTGAACAAGAGAGTAATCTATAAAATAAAAATGGCCTACTATATATTCAATATTTATTAGCATCATACAATATCATTCATCTAGCTACGAAAGAGGCTTCCAAATTTGGGAAGCCGTACAACTCCCAAATCACAAGCTACAAAGGCATGTATATCTAACCCTTGAGTCATACGAGTTAGAAACTCCAACCCCATATCAATATACTACAAGGAACAAGCCCTTTCCCAACTCCCTGAGTCTATAGCTGCATGTAGTGGGGTTATTCCCAAATCCTTGAGTCCAAGCTACAAGAATTGAACGACTACCTCTCTTGAGTCCACAATGTCATGAGTTCACAATTTGTGCTGTCTGGGAGCTGTCATCGATGGTAGCACTATCACCAGGCGGTACCTCCCATGGAAACATACAAATCTCTATTTAGCAACTCATAATTTCCTACGTGTATCAATTATACATTACAATTTTCTCATGATTTGTGAAAGATATGGGTTGTCTATAATACACCTAGAGGGGGGGGGGGGGGTGATTAGGTGTTTTCATAGTTAGTTGCTACTTTAAAATCTATCTATCACAACACAAAAGCAACTCAGAAAACACAAAAGATTTATAGTGGTCCCCTACAAGACAATATGTCTAGAGGTACTCCACTGTCCCTCCCACCTATCTAGTAATGAGCTAGACTAGGCAACTTCTCCAAATTCCCAGATCTCTTCTCAATAAGTAGATCTTACAACTCATGCTCACAAAGAACCCTACCAAATTCAGACTTTACAAGTCTTACAAAACTCAGATCTTCACCAAGATCCTACCAAACTCAATCTCACAAAGAACCCTACAGGACTCAGGCTCACAAAGAACCCCACCAACTCTGATATGTTTACAAGATCCTATAAGCTCAGGTTCACAAAGAACCATACAGAATAATATAGAAGAGTTTGATGTTGTAGAAGAGAAGGCTTCAAGATAAAAAGTTTGACTGATCAGACTTCTTCTTCTTCTTGCAACTGCAAGCCAAGAGATCTTGTGAATCACTGAACCTTTCTTTTGAATCTTCTCTTGACCTTCACTGCACAACAATGAAGTCTTCTTCTTGTTAATTCTTTTCTCTCTTTTCTGTTAGTAGGTTTGAGAATAATCGTGAGAGAGAATACTAAGCAACTAGTCGTTCTGTAAGCGAAAAACTCTTTCTTTTATACTCCTCTGCAATTTTGCATAAAAGCCCTTATTGATTATTCCATAATCAATTTTCCAGTTTTAAAAGTTTGACAGAATTGACATAATATTTTATCAAAAATGACTTGCCGTTCTTGGAACTTGCAGAATATTGAAGTAATAATATTCTTCATTAAATACTGTCCAACAACTATATTTTGTAGAGAATATATCATTTATTACTCCTTGATTAATGCCCAAGATGAGCGGCATGCACATTCCCTGCATTTCAATTTCCGAGAAAATTGGTGCAATAAATGCAACTCTGCATCTGTTAAGATGATAAAATTCCTTCAAGCCGATATCGTGTTGATCATGTCGACGATATGTAATCTTCACGACGATATCGTCGACATACTTCCTTCTTTAAGACATTACTTGATATCTCAACGATATTGCTTCTTCTAGACTATATCGTCGAGATGTTTCTTTATATATGACTTAGACTTATTCTTCAAGTTGATAATTTTTCTTCAAGAAGATATTGTCTTTATCTTTTAGGTGATAAAATTCTTCAAGCCGATGTTGTCTACATGATTCTTTCTTCATAATTTTCTCCTCGATATGACTTCTTCTAGACGATATCGTCTAGATGATTTGTTCTACATGACATAAGCTTAATCTTCAAGTCGATAAGCATTCTTCTCGACGATATCATCAAGATGCTGTCTACACGACTTGACCTTACTTTCTCAGCGATAAAGTTTCTTCAAGAGGATATCGTCGAAACTGTCTCAATGGTATGTTCCTTGTCTCAATGATATGCCACCTAAGGCTCAAACCGATATTTAACTTAGTGAATTTTTCACTCCTATATTGTCTTGATACTAGTGATGTAGCTTTGATGCATTTCAACAATATGTGTATCATCTCAACGATATGTCCAGTCCTTCTTGACGATTTTGGACTTAGAGAATTACTGGAGATATGGTTTTTCTTCTGTAGTCATGAATACAATATGCCATCAAATACATTGTGCATTTATCATTGATCTGAGCACTTCTTCAAATCAGGAACATTGTTGGGCATTGTTCCCAACAATCTCCCCCTATTTGAAGAATTCATAACTCACTTTAATGATAAATGTCAAATGATAAACAAAATCAAAATTTGAAGACATTCAATAAGTATAATATGATTCATCTATCAACTTGATATAAATAGAGATAATATTTTAAAACAAAATATTTCAGTCATTTGCCCAAAACATTATCAGACAAAATATTCTATGATCTTCAAGTCCTGCTGCTGCTTCCCTTTCCTTTTCTCCTCTGCCTTTCATAGAAGATGATTGGTTTTGGAATCTTCTTTAGAGAAGGAGGAGGACCATGAGGGAATGCTAGCTTATGATTTCTCCTTTTTTCCATTTGATTTAAATGTAGATTCCAGTCAGCAGAATAGTAAACTCTTTCTGACCCATTTTGAGGGTATCCAAACTCCATCCAAGCTTCTGAGATCAGGGTCCTAGAGTTAGGACTCCACTTGCATGACTGTGGATCATGCTCAATTTCCCATAGCCTCTTCTGCCTGTACCTTTTGCTCTGAACCCTCTTCCTTTTTCTTGAGCAGACAGATTCTCCAATTTCTATACCATATACCTCTGAGGCAGTGCTCTCAGATGGTTCTGCTAACTCATAAGCTAAGGGAGGCTTCTGTAAAGCTTGCTTAACTTGATTTACAGTCCACATGGCTTGATTTGAGCCAACATTTATCATTGTCTTCTCCCCCTTTAGGACTTCTTCAATAATGTGATCATCAAGGACTACTTGTACCAAATTTACTCTCATGTGTATGTTGTTCAGCCTCATCCAAGTTATTTCTTACTTCTAATAGATGTTCATTTAGGGTCTGAGTATTCACTTCCATTCTATTTAGAATTTGATCTCTATCTGAATTCATAAAGCCTGTTATTTTTTGAAAATCTCTCTCAGTATTCCTTGACATAGTGCCTTGGTTTTGAATGATTTGATGAGACTGATGCCCAACCTTGTCGATCTCCTCACCAGCATGTTCCATGGATGGAGCTGCTAAGTGAAAGAAGTGAGTGTGTTGAGTGTTGAGATGATGCATATCATCCTTCACAGTTTGCAGCTCAGCCGTCATTTCTTGCCTTAGGTCATCTACAGTATGTAGAATGAAACATTCTATCTTCTCCCTTTGAACATTCAGTAAGGCTGAGATCATGCGGAATAGGAAGCCTGAGTGATCAATAGATGGTCCAGCTATATTCACCTCTGGAGCTGCAACTTTCTCTGGAGGACTTCCATGAGCACTCTTATGACCCTGAAGGTCAGGATGGTCTACTAGAATTTGCTCTTCTTCCTCTTCTTACATCAACAATTCTTTACCTTTGAGAAGAACTAAACCAAGCCCAGCCTGGGGTTCAGTGCTCTCAACTTTTTCTGGCTCCTTTCCATCTTCCTTCTCTAGCTCTTGTCCTACCCTTTCCTCTTCTGGCTCATGGTCTACAACCTTCTACTGGACTACTTCTCCACGATTTCCTAGGGTAGAGCACACCAAATTTCTCTCCCCCTCAAAATTTGCAGTCTCTTGGGCTGAGCTCCCAAGTTGGGACTCCCCCTCAACTGAATCACCTCCTAGAATGGGGCTTCTTCTTACTTCAATGACCTATGTGTCAGCAGGTTCATTCACATCCTCTGGGATCATTTGATTTGGAGCTACCCCCCCCCCCCCCCCCCCTCTGTCAAAGCAAGGTTTGGTAGAGATGGGGCTCCTTCTTCCTCAGAACTTCTAGAGGACCATATCTCCTTTGAGTCATCAACTACCACAACTTTCTTTTTCTTTCCTGTTATAGCAGCTTGGGCATCCTTAGGGGTTTTGGATATAATTCTCTCCCATCTATTCAACATCTTTGAATCCAACCTCTTAGAATAATGTAGAGGTACTCCCATTTTTCTCTTCACCACTTCCCCAAGGGAATTCAAGAGGAAGATAAATAAGATTCTTCCAAATGACGGGGTATTCAGGGTGCTCATAATCCTTTGGAACAGAAACTTTCTCTAGTCTGTCTTCTTTGAGACAATGATCCTGCACATGACCTCAAACATTTCCTTGGAAATCCTGTCATGGGAACCAGGCTTGCACAGTAGCACTTTCCCTACTATGTCAGTTAGAAGTTTTCCCTGCTGGTTGAATTCTGCCTTTTTAATAGACCCATAGGTCTTGCCACTGTGCCCACACCAGGTATATCATGTAGATAGGTCTTCATCATTTAGATCTTCCTCTTTAATCTCTTTCTCCAGTCTTGACATTCTCAATGCTTTTCCCAACCTCTTGGCAGTCATCTTGATCTTCCTCCCGACCACTCCTGACTTTAGGATGGTCCCTGAATGATTAATTCTTGCTCCTTCAAAGAATTCCAGGAGCTCCCTGCTCAGGAGAACACAGGGTTCATAGAGCATATATTCCAATCCTGCTGACTCCACCAGTCCATTTACTGACCTAATTTCTTCAGAGCAGGAGTCGAATCCTCCTCTCAGAAGCTCACAGCCGGAGATGACTGAGGATTCTTCCTTCTTGGGAGCCATTGAAGCAGAACGTCGAGAATGAGCGATTGTCGGAGACAGAATGAGGTTTTGTCGCGAAAATGACTTAGGGAAAATGAAAGTGTAATTTTTGTCCCAAGCATTCACTCTATTTATAGTTTAAGTAGATGAAGAGGCGCGTACCTTTTCGTCCTAATTAGTAGATTAAAAGACCATCAGACGGCTTTGATTAAAGATCCAATATTGCATTGAGTATCTGTGTTGTATTTCAACGATGTGCATTTTTTTCGTCGATAGTGTCATTGAGATTACTTCAACCTAGTCGTCGGAATCACTTCAGCTTTGTCATTGAGACTCCACTAATATAGTCTTGATCATCAGGACAATTTTTGTTGTCTAAGCTATTTTTGTCTAGACGATTTCCCACTTATGCCTTATCCAATCTTTCTGTTTTTTCTGTCTTCAAAGCTAGAGTTTTTAGACTACTTTAGGGTGGTCCTTGTGTGAGATCCAGCCCATTATCAAAATATTTCACCTCTTCTAACAAAAGATATACGGAATTCAACATGCCCAATTTAAGAACTTAACGTCCCCAATTCAATTTTGAATTGATTGAACTTTGACTCATCAAGGGGCTTAGTAAAAATGTCAGCTATCTGCCTCTCTGTATTAACATGCTCAAGACAGATGTCCTCCTTTTCTACATGATCCCTAATAAAATGATATCTAATTTCAATATGTTTTGTTCTACTATGTGTCACAAATTTTTAGCAAAGGAGATTACACTTGAGGAATCACAAAAGAGAGGTGTTCTCTTTATGTGCACATTGTAATCCTCTAATTGGTGTTGAATCCAAAGGAGTTGTGCACATCAACTACATGCTGAAATATATTCGGATTCAGCTGTGGAGATAGCAATGTTGTTTTGCTTTTTACTACTCAAGGACACAAGCCTTCTCCACCAAGAACTGACAAGTTCCTGAAGTGCTTTTTCTATCTTCTTTGTACCCAACAAAGTCTGCATCAAAATAGCCACACAACTCAAAGTCATATGACTTAGGATACCAGAGCCCTAGATTTGGAGTTCCCTTCAGATATCTCAAAATTCTTTTCACAGCTGAGTAATGAGATTCTTTGGGGTTGACTTGATACCTTGCATAGACACATGTAGCAAACATGATATCTGGCCTACTAGCAGTGAGGTAGAGCAATGAGCCAATTATGCTTCTATACATGGACTAATGATAGAGTTTCTCCTTTTCATCCTTATCTAGAGACACATTTGAACCCATAGGAGTTCTCATAGGGGTAGAGTCCTCCAGGCCAAATTTCTTTATGATATTCAAGGTAAATTTGGTCTGAGAAATGAAGATTTCTTCTTCAAATTGCTTTACTTGGAGACCTAAGAAATACTTAAGCTCTCCCATACTGCTCATTTCAAATTTACTCCGCATAAGTTTAGCAAACTTTTTGCAAAGGCTCCCATCTGTTGATCCAAATATAATCTTATCAACATATATTTGGACCAATAGGATCCGGCCCTTCAACTCTCTCAAGAAAAGAGTCTTATCTATTTTTCCTCTTGAGAACTTATTTTCAAGGAGAAAGGTAGACAGTGTCTTATACCAAGCCCTTGGAGCTTGCTTCAACCCATACAAGGCTTTCTTTAGAAAATAAACATGGTCGGGAAGGGTAGGAGAGATAAAACCTGGTGGTGAGCTACATAGACTTCTTCTCTTAAATCTCCATTTAAAATTGCTGATTTTACATCCATTTGATAGACTTTGAATCCCTTGTATGCAGATAAGCTAGGAGGAGTCTAATGGCTTCCAATCTAGCAACATGTGCAAATGTCTGATCAAAATTTATGCCTTCCTCCAGCATGTATCCTCGAGCTACCAACTTTGTTTTATTCTTTATAATCACTCCAACTTCATGCATCTTGTTTTTGTAAACCCACTTTGTCCCAATAATATTATGCCCTTGTGGCCTTGTGACAATATTCCACACTTTGCATCTTCTGAGAGTGACTTTCATCTTTCCTTTGGTCATGCTCTTTTTGTTTGAATCCCTAAGTATAACTATTGGTCTATTTTCTCTGGATTGAATTTTCTTAAATACCTTTTTACTCCAGCCATGTGCCTGGAGCAACCACTGTCCAAATATCAAATGAGAGACTAGTTGGCATTTAGACATACCTGCAAGAAAGATTACTTACCCTTAGGTGCCCAATTGAATTTGGGTCCTAGGTTTCTGTTAGGGGGACAAGCTGAAATATCACACCTCTGAGTGGCTGCATTCTTCTTGCACTAGGTAATGTTGGATAGAACCAGCAGTCCAAGGCAAAATGACCAATTTTTCCACAACACCAGCACTCATACCTGTTTTATCTTCTCTTATGACTCACCATATGGAAATGTTGGTGGGCAGGAGTGAAGATAGCTGACATAACAGGCCTTGGGTGAGCCTCATAATTGTGAGTATGTTGTTGAGTTGGTCTCACCACTTTTTGGTTCACCACCTTGGGAACAGGCTTGGTGGGGGCTGCCTTTCCCTTACCTTTGGGTGTTGATGTTGCAGATCCATGGACATGAGGACCTGGGTTCTTCATTTAAGTCTCTTCAAGATGTGCTTTAAAAGCACTCGGCCCAAAGCCTGCTCTCCTTTGTGTGTTAGAGGGTTTACTGCTTCTTGTAGAGCAGGCATTGGTCAGATGACCATTTGCAGATTCCTGGTCAAAGAAATTTGATGCAAGTAGCTTCTTTTTGAAAGAAGGTTGGGATTTAGAGGCCTTGCCCTTGACTGTCCCCTTACCAAATCCTACACCACCTTTGAATGGTGCAGAGAATTCGTGAATGATGGGAAGGACAGTCTTGGGCATTGAGAAGCTGACAATAATTTTCTTCTTAGTCAATAGCATTTACTCAAGGTCCTTGATAACCTTGTTCTTCTGACCCAACTTTGCATTTTTGAGCTTTGTGACATCATTGAGTTTGTCTACTTATTTGCTCATAGCAGTCGGCTTTTCAGCTGTCTCTTGGAGCTCAGATTGGGCAGATTTCAGGGATGCTAACTCGTTAGATTGAGCTCTAAGAAGCTTTTTACTTCTTTTCAAAGTAATCCACAAGGCTTCATAATGGTGCACTAGCTCAGATTCAACCTCATGTGGGGATCTTGAGGGCTTGCTATTGCAAGCAGATTCACACTTACTATCATGCACATAATATGTCATTGATTCAGAATTAGTGATAGCCAAGGGAGCTCTAATAAATGCCTTCCCAGGAGAGGTGTTGTCATCCTGGATTTCTTCTGTTATAGCCATGAGGCCAATGAGAGCTTACTCCTTGGTTCCTGATAAATCAGAATCTGAATCACTAAGTGTTTTGATTTTCTTAGCAGTGAATCCTTTCTCAGATTTATTTTTGTCCATTGGACTTCTTCTATCATCACTCTTCCTTGATTCTTTCTTCTTTGAGGGGCAGTCAACAATCATGTGACCAGATTTCTTGCAGTGATAACAAAATAAGTTAGTCAAATCAAATTCATTGAGTTTAGAGTTATACCTTTCCTCTTTTGAGGATCTGGTTGAACAGATCTTCTGGAGTTTAAGGAGGATGTCCTATGGCCGTCTCTTCTTCTTTTAGGCATCAGCCTTTTGAACTGCTTGGAGAAGAGTTGTTAAAATTTTTGATTTGAATCGTTTAGGAGTAAGCAGGAGTTGCATCAACTGAGCTATAACCAAACAACCACAATGCCACACAGCAACGCAATAGACTTTATTGAATCACAAAACTTCTTTACATTTCGAGACATACATGGCGAGACATCATTCATAAGAATCACGAAGGATAGAAGAACAAAAAATACACCAAAAATGAATCTGGCGACCTGACAAGCAGAGACCGCTGAACTCCAGAGACTGCCCGGCTTGACTTGAGACCGCACGAATAGAAAACAGGCAAGATGACTTGCACTGCAAGACCGCCACCTCAGACCGCACGAACTGGAGTTTATTGAACTGAACAGAGAACAGAAGCTGTCGCCAGACCGCAACTCAGATCGCCTAACCGCAGAAGGTCGCCTGATCGCTGAGCTCGATGCGAACAACACAAGAACAACATAAACCAGTTCGCAGACAAGCCACTGCCAAACTATTTATTCAAGCCGCTGGGAAATCACCAAGGAAGGAGACCGCAACCTGCTGACCGCAAACCTGCAAACACAACAAACAGTCAACTCGCTTCCGAGACTGCCCGACCTCAATGTTGAGACTGCACAAAACAACCCAGGCTCTAGTTCTTACAGTTCTCGTTATGAATGACGGGCCATGCACCCCTATTTATAGGCGACAAGATGGATGTTGTCACCGCCGCAAGAGAGGTACATTCACCACCCGTCAGGTCGCGAGCGGTCTCATAGAGCAGACCGCGCGAACACACCTCTTGGACAATATCCTGTCCAAGACCGCAAGTCAGCAGCAAACTGCGCACAAGCTGAGCGGACACAGAACACTCCTTCCTTAGATCGTCTAGAGCAAACCAAGAACATCTGGCCAACTTCAGACAAGTCGCCAGACCAACCTGCATAAGGCCGCCCGGTCACAGCGGTTACACAAGAACAGACCGACCGGTCTTCTTACAAAGAAGCAAGACCAACCAAGCAGAGCAGACGGGGAAGAGACCAGAACAAGCTAGAACAAACCGGCCAACACAACAGACTGCCAGAGCCAGACCGCCAGAGCATCAACACAGAGACCGCGCGGTCTCTGCGGTCACCAATAATCAGACCGCCGGCCAACTTCCACTCCACTTCAATAATTTCAACACTCCCCCTTGAAGTGGGAAGTGGAAACTAGCCCAAGTAAACTCCGCAACCGAGTAAACGGTCCCTTTGCCAGTGGCTTTGTGAAGATGTCTGCAACATTGTCCGCACTTCGAACATGCTCGACCATAAGAGATCCTCCCAACACCTTCTCACGAATGAAATGGTGCTCAATCTCAATGTGCTTGGTCCTCGCGTGACAGACTGGATTATTAACCAGCTTGAGAGCACTCTCATTGTCCCCACGTAGCATAGTGGGATCTCGAACCTCCTCATGAACGTCCTCCACCAACCTCCTAAGCCAAACGGCCTCCTGAGCTGTCAAGGCCGAAGCCTTGTATTCCGCTTCTGTGGTAGATACAGACACCTAGTCCTGCTTTTTGCTGCACCAAGAAATAGCTATGGGGCCTGTCATAAAGACAAAACAGACGTTGATCTCTGATCATCCACGTCTCCCCCATAATCAGCATGTATCCAAGCAACTCCAAGCTCGACCCTCTCCTATATAGGAGACCCAAATCGGAGGTTAACTTCACATACTTCAAAATTCCTTTTGCCGCCAGAAGATGAGGCATCCATGGCTCCGCCATGTACCGACTCACTTTGCCAACTGCATAAGCAATATCTGGCCTCGTGATGGTTAAGTAGATCAAGCTCCCAACCGGAGCTCGGAACACCAATGGATCAGATAGAACTCTCCCCTCATCCTTCCGAGTTTATGATGCTGTTCTAGAGGTATAGAGTTGTTCTTCCCTTCATCCATGCCAAATTATTGAATGATCCGCTCCGCATATCTAGCCTGAGAAACGAGCACTCCGCTCTCCCGCCTCTGAACCTCGAGTCCAAGGAAATGGTGGAGCTCACCCAGATCCTTCATCTCAAACCTGATAGCAAGCTCGACTCTCAGCCTTGCTACTGCCTCCTTCGAGTTCCCAGTGACGATCATGTCATCCACATACAGCAGAACAATAACCCGAAGCACCCCCTCCTTCTTGACGAACAAGCTAGAATCAGAGTCTGAATCAAAGAACCCGCGGAATAGAAGATACTCCGCGATCTTTCCATACCACGCCCGAGGCGCTTGCTTCAACCCATACATGGATTTCTTCAGTTTGCAGACGTAGTCCGGAAAATCCTCTGAGATGAAGCCCGGCGGTTGGATCATGAGGATATCCTTGTCAATCTCTCCGTATAAGAAAGCATTCTTTACATCGAGCTGCCAAATCTCCCATCCACTGGATGCCGCCAAAGCAATAACAAATCGAATCGAAGTCATCTTTGCCACTGGACTGAACGTCTCATCATAATCTTCTCCATACTGCTGTGAGAACCCGCGAGCCACAAGGCGAGCCTTGTATCGCTTGATCGTGTAGTCAGCTTTCTTCTTGAGCTTATAAACCCATTTGCATGTCACAGGGGTAATGCCTTTGGGCATGGGCACTAGAGACCAAGTCTCATTCTTCTTGAGAGCATCCATCTCCTCCAGCATAGCAATGTCCCACTGCTTCACACCTTTGGCCTTCTCAAAGCTCGACGGCTCCCTCTCATCCAAGGGACCAGAAAAGAAACATGAGACAAAGCTGACCATGTTTCCTCCTGTGTATTGATCAGGTGGCTTGATAGTCCTCTTCGACCTCCTAAGAGGTTGCTCCAGACTAACCACCTCCTCAGATGCTTCTTCTGTGCTGGCTCCTCTTCCAGACGGACTTGGAGCATCGCTCCCCCTGCTTCCAGAACATGAAGCCTCCATCTCTGAGCTTGACACAGCTGGAGCTCCTGGTGAAACAGGCAACTCCACTTGAAGATTTTCCGCAGCCTTCCCTTCTTCATCAACCCTGCTCTCCGGTAGTTCAACTCCTGAACTCCCCTTGTAGGAAGTCACCTCATCGAACACCACATCCCGAGATACCACTGATCTCCGTGTCTCAGGATCCATGCATCTCCATCCCTTCTTCCGCTCATCATATCCAACGAAGACTAGCTTCCTTGCTTTCACATCTAGCTTTTTCCAAAGAGCATCAGGGATATGCACATAATAGGTTGACCCGAACACTCGAAGGTGTGCAACACTCCGCTCCTCCTTGAACATTAGTTCGTGAGGGGTCTTCATGTTGATAGGACTTAGAGGCATGCTATTGATGACGTATGCCGCACAAGACATTCCCTCTGCCCAAAAGGACTTTGGGATACTCTTGGCATGAAGCCAGCATTTGCAGGTTTCCGTCAGATGACGGATCTTCCTCTCCGCAATGCCGTTTTGCTGTGGAGTATGGGCACAAGTGAGCTCTCTCCGGACGTCGTGCTTCGTGCAAAAACTTGAGAACTCACCAGAGGTGAACTCCCCACCATTGCCAGTTCTCAATTTTTTCACCCGCAGGCCTAACCGACCTTCCACCAGCTCCTTGAACTCCACGAACTTCGCAAAAGCTTATGACTTCTCTTTTAGAAAATACACCCAGACATATCTGGTGTAATCATCGATCAACACCAACATATATTTATTGCCTCCAAGACTAGGGGTGGCAGTCGGTCCCATCAAATCACTGTGAATGCACTACAATGGCGCTTTGCATCTTGTTTGCGATTTATCAAATGGAAGTCGATGAGACTTACCAAACTGACATCCCGCACAAACATGACCGTCTCCATAAGAGGACAAGCTAGGCAAGCCCTTGACAAGGACCCTTACCACCATAGCCTTCAATTTGTCCATGCCAACATGCCCCAACCTTTCATGCCAGATAGCCGCGCCATCATTGGTATTCATCTTGTCAACATAGGTACTTGTCGATAAAATGAACAAGTCCTTTACCCATTTTCCAACATGAATAACATCTCCCTTTATCTCCGGTTGAGTTTTAAGAAACTTCACTTCTGTTGGGCCAAACAAAACGTGATAACCGGCATCGACCGCATTGGTCACAGAGAAGAGATTCTTCTTCATACCAGGCACGTGATAAACACTCCTCAATGTGAGTGAACCCTTATCACTCCTCAGAGAGACAACACCTTCTTGTTCTACTGCATGAACAGAATTATCAGTCGTAATGATTGCATCGTTACCTGAGTAAGGAGCCAAAGAAGAGAACTTTGATTCATCCCCGGTGAGGTGATGCCCACACCCTGAATCCACGATCCAATCCTCTTCGAAGTTGATAACAGCCAAGGCCTTAACGGGCATCGCCGTCATATTGGCCGCAAAGGATCCTCCCCATCTAGCTTCATCAGACTTTGGCTTCTCCTTCTCCGCTGCATGTCCCGGCTGAAGATTAACCCGTCAATCCTTCTTGAAGTGGTCGGTCTTATTACACCTGAAGCACCTTGGTCCCTCTCCCTTCTTCTTCCCATCAGACTTAGAAGCATAACCCATATCCTGCTGACCTGAAGTAGAGGGTCCATCCTGACCTGGCTTCTTCTTCTTCTCCCACTTCTTCTTCTTCTTCCCAGAGAACAACACATCACTATCTCTCCCAGAGATAGAAGTCCCCGCCATCTGTCTTGCCAAACTTTCTTGCGAAGCAAGTAGGTTTTCCAGCTCCAACAGAGATGGCTGATTTGCCCAACCCTGAACTGATGTCACAAAAGCAAGATATTCCTTCCGCAACCCGCGGATGATATGCCTCTTCAGTTTTGCCTCTGAGATGGGCTCATCAGGGTCCAATGCAGCAATCTCTGCTGTGAGGTTCTTCATCTTGAGAAAGAAGGTAGAGATAGAAAGATCACCTTGAGAGGCCTTCGCCAACTCATTTTCAAGAAACTGTTGCCGAGCTACATTTCTCTTATTGAACAGCCCGTCCAAAGACATCCAAATCTCATAAGCAGATTTACATCCAATGATGTGATCGAATTGCTCTGGTGAGATAGCCCTCTTGAGTGTGAACTCTACCTTTGCATTAGTCCTCCTCCAAAGTCTCACCTCTGCCATATTATCTCCTGCTACAAAAACTTCTTGTGTGTCTTCTTCTCCAACTATCTCCCATAGATCCTCGCCAAGTAAGTAACTCTCCATACACGACCTCCATTTCTTGTAGTTAGTCGATGTGAGGAGTTCAATACCAAGCCCTCTTGTGTATCCAGCTTCCATGGCAACCTATGTGGTCTCTTCTTCACAAAGACGATGGCAAATCAAGTTGATCACTGCTTATCCACTCCAACAACCTAGCTCTAATACCATGTTAAAATTTTTGATTTGAATCATTTAGGAGTAAGTAGGAGTTGCATCAACTAGTTATAGCCAAACAACCAGAATGCCACACATCAACATAATAGACTTTATTGAATCACAAAACTTCTTTACATTTCGAGACATACATGGCGAGACATCATTCATAAGAATCACGAAGGAGAGAAGAACAAAAAATACACCAAAAACGAATCTGGCGACCTGACAAGCAGAGACCGCACAGACCGCTGAACTCCAGAGACAGCCCGGCTTGACTTGAGACCTCACGAACAGAAAATAGGCAAGATGACTTGCACTGAAAGACCGCCACCTCAGACCACAAGAACTGGAGCTTATTGAACTGAACAGAGAACAGAAGCTGTTGCAAGACCGCAACTCAGATCGCCTAACCGCAGAAGGTCGCCTAATCGCTGAGCTCGCTGCGAATAGCACAAGAACAACATAAACCAGTTCGCAGACAATCCGCTGTCGAACTGTTTATTCAAGCCACTGGGAAATCACCAAGGAAGGAGACCGCAACCTGCTGACCGCAAAACTGCGAACACAACAAACAGTCAACTCGCTTCCGAGACTGCCCGACCTCAATGTTGAGACTGCACAAAACAACCCAGGCTCTAGTTCTTACAGTTCTCGTTATGAATGACGGGCCATGCACCCCTATTTATAGGCGACAAGATGGATGTTGTCACCGCCGCAAGAGAGGTACAGTCACCACCCGTCAGGTTGCGAGCGGTCTCATAGAGCAGACCGCGCGAACACACCTCTTGGACAACATCTTGTCCAAGATCGCAAGTCAGCAGCAAACCGCGCACAAGCCGCGCGGACACAGAACACTCCTTCCTTAGATCGCCTAGAGCAAACCAAGAACATCTGGCCGACTTCAGACAAGTCGCCAGACCAACCTGCATAAGCCGCCCGGTCACAGCGGTTACACAAGAACAGACCACCCGGTCTTCTTACAAAGAAGCAAGACCAACCAAGCAGAGCAGACCGGGAAGAGACCGGAACAAGCTAGAACAAACCGGCCAACACAACAGACCGCCAGAGCCAGACCGGCAGAGCATCAACACAGAGACCGCGCGGTCTCTGCGGTCACCAATAATCAGACCGTCGGCCAACTTCCACTCCACTTCAATAATTTCAACAAGAGTACTGGTTCTTTAACAGTGTCATCAGATTCTGATGTGCTTGCATCAGAAGCTTCATTGCCTTCAGAGATATTCTGAATTATAGGAGTCTTGTCCTTGGTACTTCTCAAGCTTTCACCCTCAAGAGCCATGGGCCTTTCTCTGTCATTCCCCCTTTAGATTTCTTCTTCAGTTCCCTCCATGTAGACCACCAAGGAATCCCACATTTCTTTTGCTGTTTTACAATGAATTAATTTCTGAAATGCGGAGTCATCAATTGCATTTTCAAGCATGAGTTTTGCTCTCTTATCCATAATTATACGATCTACTTCATCCTTCGTAAATTGAGACAAAGTCTTAGGGACTAAAGGAGTTGTTGGAGTCATTGAGACAGTCATGGGAACATAAGGTCCCGCTTCAACCGCCATGAATATTTTGGGATCTGAAGCTTCCATGAACAACCTGACTCTTTGCTTCCAGATGGCAAAGTTCTCTTTGGTGCAGATAGGCAGCTTCATTGATCTCATCTTTGTATGATGCTCACCAGCCATTGAAATATCACAACCCAATAAACTTGTAGATCTTATTCTAAGATGTTAAGCCTTTGAACTAAACCTCCCTCTGATACCAATTGAAAGATATGGGTTGTCTATAATACACCTAAAGGGGTAGGGGTGATTAGGTATTTTCGCAGTTAGTTGCTACTTTAAAATCAATCTATCACAACACAAAAGCAACACAAAAAACACACAAAATTTATAGTGGTTCCCTACAAGACAATGTATCTAGAGGTACTCCACTATCCCTCCCACCTATCTAGTAATGAGCTAGACTAGGCAACTTCTCCAACTTCTTAGATCTCTTCTCAATAAGCAGATCTTACAACTCAGGCTCTCAAAGAACCCTACCAAACTCAGACTTTACAAGTCTTAAAAAATTCAGATCTTCATTAAAATCCTACCAAACTCAGGCTCACAAAGAACCCTACAGGACTCAGGCTCACAAAGAACCCTACAGGACTCAGGCTCATAAAGAACCCTACTAACTCAGATCTATTTACAAGATCCTACAAGCTCAGGTTCACAAAGAACCATACAGAATAATACAAAAGAGTTTTTTGTAGTAGAAGAGAAGGCTTTAAGATAAAAGCTTTGGCTGATCAGACTTCTTCTTCTTATTGCAACTGTAAGCCCAGAGATCTTGTGAATCACTGAACTTTTCTTTTGAATCTTCTCTTGACCTTCACTGCACAATAATGAAGTCTTCTTCTTGTTAATTATTTTCTCTTTTTTCTGTTAGTAGGTTTGAGAATAATCGTGAGAGAGAATACTAAGCAACCAGTCATTCTGTAATCGAAAAACTCTTTCTTTTATACTCCTCTGCAATTTTGCATAAAAGCTCTTATTGATTATTCCATAATCAATTTTCCAGTTTTAAAAGTTTGACAGAATTGACATAATATTTTATCGTAAATGACTTGTCATTCTTGGAACTTGCAGAATATATAAGTAATAATATTTTTCATTAAATACTGTGCAACGACTATATTCTGTAGAGAATATATCATTTATTACTCTTTGATTAATACCCAAGATGAACAGCGTGCATATTCCCTGCATTTCAATTTTCGAGAAAATCGGCGCAATAAATGCAGCTATACATCTGTTAAGACGATAAAATTCCTTCAAGCCGATATCGTGTTGATTGTGTCGATGATATGTAATCTTCACGACGATATCGTCGTCATACTTCCTTCTTCAAGACTTTACTTGATATCTCAACGATATTGTTTCTTCTAGACGATATCGTCGAGATGTTTCTTTATATATGACTTAGAATTATTCTTCAAATTGATAATCTTTCTTCAAGACGATATTGTCTTGATCCTTTAGATGATAAAATTCTTCAAGTCGATGTTGTCTACACGATTCTTTCTTCATAATTTTCTCCTCAATATGGCTTCTTCTAGATGATATCGTCTAGTGATTCCTTCTACATGACATAAGCTTAATCTTCAAGTCGATAAGCTTTCTTCTCGACGATATCGTCGAGATGCTGTCTACATGACTTGACCTTTCTTTCTCAGCGATAAAGATTCTTCAAGACGATATCGTCAAGACTGTCTCAACGATATGTTCCTTGTCTCAATGACATGTCAGCTAAGGCTCAAACCGATATTTGACTTAGTGAACTTTTCACTTATATATAGACGTGATACTAGTGATGTAGCTTTGATGTATTTCAACGACATGTGTTTCATCTCAAAGATATGTCCAGTCCTTCTTGATGATTTTGGACTTAGAGAATTACTGGAAATATGGTTTATTTTCTGCAGTCATGAAAAAAATATGCCATCAAATACGTAGTGCATTTATCATTGATCTGAGCACTTCTTCAAATCAGGAACATTGTTGGGCATTGTTCCCAACAATTTGTTCATAGTGCCTGAAAGCGTTTCTCAAGAGTTTTTAGAGTTATCGCCGACGGTAGCACTACCTCCATGTGGTATCTGCCAAGAAACTAAAACTCTTTAGTCCTGCATCTTTACATGTGTTTTCTCAAAGTCATGCATGCAACCTATGGCGATTTCTCGTCCAGAGGGTGGAGTCAATGTGGGAAACTCTTTTAAGGGATTCTCATATAGTATGGGCTTGGGTATGAGAAGATAATTCACCCTTTAAATAATTAGACCTAAATTGGAGCGTGTGTTGACTTCTAGTTAAACCTAGACTTAGGTGGCAGTGGGGTCCACCACACGGGCTAATGGATGCTGACTAAGCTCAATTGGGCTTGGGACATTTGTTTGGTGGGATTAGATTATTAAAAGGCCCTATGTTTTGTATATCTTTAATTTTAATTCAATTCACTCCATAGGTCATATTGGGGCCCATTAGGACCATTAGTGGGTCATGGGCACCATGGATGGTGAAGTGACCATTTTAGTTGAGTTGCGTGTGTCGAGTCCCACTAGGGCAATAAGTGATGTTCAACATGTTCGATTGAGCTCACATAGGTACGGTTTAGCATTTCTCAGGTTGCACCAGATTGGGCTAACTATACCAATTCAATAGTCAGTGTGTTATTTGGACCCATCAGTATAAGGAGTAAGTCCCAATTAACACATAGGGAGTCTGGTAGTGCGCATGGATGTTATAGATTTCAAGCTCATATTTTGGTTACTCAAGTACTTCTATAGGAGTTTGATTTTCTTGAAGCATTTGTAATGCATTAGATTGTTTTTCAACTTGAAAAGCTTTATAATCAAATGCTTCTCGATAACCATTTGAACTTCAGCTGGAAGAGGTTCTTGAACCTCAACATAAATTATATATACTTGTCAAATTCCCAATTTGCATAGCTAAATTAGCAATGGATGTCTGCTGAGCTTGAATGCTTTTGTCCGTTATGCTATCAAATTTGGCTAATAAGTCCACCAAAAAGAATTCTTCCTCTTATGATGGCGGTGGGAAAATGTTTCTATGGCATCATTTGGGCACAATCTGCTTGACAATATCTATTTTTATTAATTCCATCCACCACACCGCTGCCATGGAAAATAGACCATGACTTCAGCTAGGTAGACTTGCAACCTTTATCTTCTTTTTTAACCCTTCATAAAAATTAAAATAAAAACTAAAAAATTAGCTGGTTTAGTGTAATAATAAAATGATGAAAAATGTCTAACTTAGCTAAGATGTCTTTATCCTAGTATTTTTGAAAGAATCAACTGTATTTCCTGACAATTGCGCCAAAAACTTTGACGCATGACGAACTGCACATTGCAAATCCTAAAGGAGATGCTATGTCAGTATACCAGTCATAAGTAATAGAGCGTGAGTTAAGTATGTCATCTGTAGGTAATAAATACATCATGGAAATTCCGTAAATTACAATACTGTTAAGCTATTTATGCGATCAATTACTTGGGTTTGTTAAAACTAAAGAACATGAAAACAAAATCTAAACTAACAAGAGTTTTCATCAAATCAGAACCACATCATGTGAAGCATAAACACACATAATCATGAATATTAAAGACATGAAAATGTGTGTTTACACATTACAAAGAGAGACATGATTCAAAACCAGATGAATGTAAGGGAAAAACCCTTAAACAAAGTAATGTTTTGAGCAAAAGAGAAAAATATATAGATGGAGAAGAGATACTTCTCCTCAGATCTTCATGAAAGAGCCACGAGTTGTCAATCTGGCTTCCCTTCAGTCATTGGCCTCATCCGGGGTAGAGGAGGGGTTGTCACCACCGCTCCCAATGTGCATGTATTCTTTATGCTCTATCCTCCATGTTTCTTCTTTGATCCTACTAGCCTCCTTAATGCCCTTGAAATCTCCTCTTTGGAACAATAGAACTAGCGAAAGGTGGCTTGGGACGAAGTCCTAGAATAGAAATCAGATCCCTAAAAAAGTCCTAAACCATCGATTAAATACGCTAATAAAATGGTCGCACACCTTTTGGTTGCACGGTCGGGCTTCCGATCGATCAGCTACTAGAAAATTAGCAGTTTGATGAAAATCACAATCGACAATGTTTCAGGGTACTTTTGTCCACCATAAATGTCAAATCAGCACATGTGTCGTTCCACTGACTTTTGAGGTTCTAAAATCAAAGTTCTACAGGTAACGTTATGGATAAAATACGAAAGCTGCGCAAACATGTGCGGGAAATTGAAATCTGTGCAGGAGAACATTTGTAGGGATGCATGATCATGGGTGAAGGGGACCCATTTCAAATGGGGACTCGATTGTGCGTGCATGGATGCACAACCGTGCATAACATCAGATTGAGTAAAATCTTGCCTAGAAAGCCTTGAACCATGATTTCTTCATCCTTTTTTGCTCCAAGAGATCCTCTATCATGAAAAATTTGAATTTTGTATGAAATATAACTAAAATTAATTCAATCTAGGAGAAATTCATGGAATAAATAAGCCAAAAGATGGTCAAAACGCTACATAAAATAAATGCATGAGGTGCTACTACTCGCATCGTTATCTTCGAGCCATTGTCGTTATTGCTTGTCCATCCCTCAATTTGCGGGTTTACATAGTTAAATCAGTCTTTGGTTTATGGAACCGTATTTGTGACCATAGCTCGAGTGTCGATCTCAATGACCAGGAAAACACTTGACTTTTAAATCTAAGGTGGTCTAATGGAAGACCGTGTTTTGGTTGGGCTCCTACGTACATTTAGTTCACTGGTAAATTAATAAAGTCATGAGATGATCATTCATGACCGTAACCACTCTACCAAACGGAGCCATGATCTTACGCTACAGAGTACTTACAAGTTACAACACTCATCTAATATCGCATATTCTCCACCAATTCGTCCATCGTTGCTGAATGAATCTCAAGCAGAGGAAATTACAAACGACGTACATATGATTTTTAAGCATCTCACTCTAAAATGAATCTCAAGACGATGTAGACTGCCCATCCATCATTTATCTCATCAAACTATTAAAATATCATTAAAATACTATAAAATAACACAAGGGGAGAGCAAGGTCAAGAGACTCATTAATTCTTGGAGGAGCTTTCTCCACCTATCATCACATGCTTAGTCACTCATTTGAATACATGAGAATCTTCTCCCAGAGGAAATTACAACACTACCCCCAATTTTACTCGGATTGGGCGATGTGTAATAATAAATTCAACGGGGTGCAAAATGCAAAATTGCTGCTAAGGCTTTATAGTTTATCCACTCTGTATGATGAGCAAGGCCTCAACGTTGAAAATGCTGTGCACCAACTAGTGTGGGGCTTCTCGCAGTCCACTCCCTCTGAATTCTTCAAAGTTGACGTGAGAATTGTTTTCATTAGGAAATTATTAATATTATATTTATTATTAAATGCTATAAATATTAAATATATATTATATATATTATGGCATATGACAATAGAGCTTCAACATCTCGGCCATTTAAATATTGTAGCTGTAGACTTTGGTGTACGGGTTAGGTCACCCGGCTGCGCATTGACGCGCATCTCGCGCCGCTTTCTACGTTTACGGCGTTATTATTAGTTTTCCTTACTAATAATAATTTCTAATAAAAAGGTTTCGTTATCAGCCGTTGAAATAAATATATATTTATAAAATTTTTTGGCCATGTTCCGCATTTTAATTTATGCTATCTTCTTAAGTTTAGTCGATGGATAAAATGAGAGCATTGTTATGAGCACAATTATTTTGAATATGAGCATGTCATGGAATTTTATTTACTGCCTGAGTTGATATTAGCAGTCCAATTCTTGCTATTCGCACCTCAAAAATTGTAAGAATCTTAATTATATTCGTAGTCCAATTCTCGCTAATTGCTCCCCATCGAATAACCTCCTCCTCTTCATCTCTCTCCTTCCATTGCCTAAACCCTAACCGTAGTTCTATCGATCGCGCCGTCTTTTCTCCTCCTAGATTCAGCTTCTTCAAAAAAGAAGGAAATTATCCAACGAAAATCCCTCAAAAGTAGTTAGTTTTTTTTTGTTTGCATGTCATTTAATTTGTTTTATAGTTGATTCATCTATGCATGTCATTTAACTTATTTTTTTGCTAGGTTTTAAAATTGTTTCAGAATCTTTAAGATGTTTCTCTAGGCTTCTAGTGTTTAATAAATCAGCAAAGTGTTTCACTTATTTGGGATGGGAGTGTGGTGCAAATATCATTTTGGACTACAAATAAAATTTATGGACTACAAATAGCAATGGACTGCAAATATTAATATCAACTCCCTTCTTTTAAGAGCATATCTATTATAATTTTTTTTAAAAAAATTGTTTTCTTGAGCATACAAAATAAAATTTAGTACCCAAAAATTAAAATATTGATGCTATAGTGGGATTTAAACCATACTCCCTCTGAATTCAAATATTTTTTTAGTACCCCAAACTACCCCATATTAAAAAAAAAAATTTGCATTATAACTTCAAATATTTCCCTCCAGCAAGATGTTAAACCATGAATTTAAATCAAAACTTGCACAAATTGCCAATATAAATTCAAAATCAATTACAAAAAATTGTCATCAAAGAAGCTTGCCTAATATTAGCTACTTCATTTGTCATGTTCAGTGGTCTACTACCAACCAGTTAGAACCATCATGCTTCAATAATAAGGCTAGGGATTTGTTTTCAGGAGCTTTGTTAAACTGGTATACCTACTAGCAATCGGCTTTGTTTTCTGGAGCTTTGTTAAACAAGGCAAGCGGTGGAACTAGGCGGTCGACGAATCTGATCGGTCGGTGGATCAGAGCAGTCGGCTTCAAGGAAGATGACTCCAGGCGTTGGCTTCGAGGAACGGCGGCGTCGGTCAAGGAGGAAGGAAACACCGGCTAAAGTAGGTGTGCTCGTGTAGCTTCAAGGGAGAGAACGACTACGCCTCTAGCTAGGGTTTCACGGGAAGAGGGTGTGTGTGGGAGAGAAAGAGTCGGGGTGTGTGCGTAAGAGGGATCACGGGAACTAAAAATAATATGTATTATTTTTATAACTTAGGCTCCGTTTGGGGGGATTTATTTTCCCCGGTCAAGCTGCTACGTGCGGTCGTAGCCGCTTGACCGGTGAAAATAAATCCCCCTAAATGGAGCCTTAGTGTGCTGATATCAAAAATAGATGTGTTTGTAACAATGCTCTAAAACAATCGGACTTAAATTGAAGTATATATTTATTCGAGAAAAAATTGTTCAATAACTCTATGCTTCTTGAACTGTACTAAAATATGAAGTTTGGTCATCGTCAAAAAATAGGACCAATGAATAAATCTGAGCCCTCGATTTCAATTTACATAATCTAAATGAATGTATGTGTCCAATAACTTGGGTTGTGGGACATTTAGCACTCTCCCGGTGTGGAGAATCGAACCGCTATAGCTTGAGAGTGAGTCAAGCGCGCAAACAGTCAAAAGAGAACCAGCAATAATGACAGCGAGAAGTTTTACGTGGGAAAACACAGAAAGAGAATGAACCACGGGGCCGGATCGGTGGCGGCCAAATTCCAATATTTCATTGGTGGTTCCAAGAGTTTGAGGTTCCAGGAGAGGGTGACATGTCACTTCTTCGTTTACAAGCCTTTGAGAAAGAAAAAACTATAAAAGAGCAAGTCTTCAACTGCGCTCACAGGAGCGCTCTCTGAAGCCTTCTCTAGTGCTTGCGGGAGCGTCCTCTAGAGTCTTGTTTGGAGCGATCTTTGGAAAGAGCAGAGCGAATTCTGAGCGAAGGAGCAAGTAGAGTATTAAGACTTCGTCCGAAAACTTCAGAGCTCTCTCTTCCCTCGTTGATTAATTATCTTCAAAAGAAGGTCTGAGGATCTTTTTATAGTTTTTTGTGGGGGTGGGGTGGGGTTGGGGGGGGGGGGGGGGGGGGGGGGGGGGGCGTTGGTAATTGCGCTCGACTAGAATTTAAGTTGAAGAATGAAGTTGCACGGTTCTGTTTACCTAGATCATCAATTTTTAGAATATGACGAGCCTGCCCCCCTGGGCGGCTCGGGCAAGGCGGGCGGCCCGGGCGGATATTCTAGCAAGGCAGCAGCGGGCGGCTTACCAAACGGAGGAAGTGGTTGCGGCGTGCGCACTGCTTGCGCGTGCCCCAGCGCTACGTGCACGTCCAACAGTGTGTGCCGCATGCCGCTGATGGGTTGTGCACGTGTGTGTCTTCGTGCTTGTGCGCCCGTACATGCTAGGTTGGCCCGTGCGCGCGTGGATAATGGACCGCTTGGTCATCTCAAACAGCCTGGGGTGATTCGATCGTTTAAATTGGCTCGACTTGGATAACTGAGTAACCCCATCAACTGCCCCATAGTTTTCGCAGGTCGTGAATTGTGAAGAGAGAAGCCCATAAATGTTCAGTCACGATCGTGCTGATTTCGAGCCATGGATTTTGAATGAACTTGCATTTGTCACACGAATCGTTCACGGCGAGAGGCGACAATGGTTTTGCCCCAAATCCGAAGATGTGTGCCGAACATTCTACATCACTTGGCGTCAACCTTGGGGGATGAAGATCTCGTAGTTGATATTGGGTGGTGACCCGTGTAATTATTCGCTTGTGCATTGCTTTTGTTTGGGCGTGGCGTAAAGGGTTTTTTCCTTCTCTAATCTGACACCGTGGAACGGTTCAGAGTCTGCTCTTATCAGATGGCGTAAAAGGACTCGGGGTCCATTGTTAATTGAGGGTGTAGAAGGACCTTCGTCTTCCCTTGCCATGATGTGGAAGGACTCAAGGTCTGCTCTTTTGGGAGGTGCAGAAGGACATTTTTCCTTTCTTTCCTTGAAGTACCAGGGCTCGGGGTCCATTCTTTCGGAAGGTGTAGAAGGACCTTTGTCCATTCTTGTCCTGAAGTAGAAGGACTTTGTGTCCGTTCTTTTGGGAGGCTTAGAAGGACTCGAGTTTTGTTCTTACCAGAGGGCGTAGAAGGACTCATGGCCCGTTCTTACCAGAGGTAGTATAAGGACTCGGGGTCCATTCTTACCAGAAAGCACAGAAGGACTCAGGGTCCATTCTGACCAGAAGGCGCGGAAGGACTCGGGGTCCATGCTTACCAAACAGAGTAGAAGGTCTCAGGGTATTTTCTACCAGGAGGCGTAAAAGGACTCGGGGTCCATTCTTAACAGAGGGCATAAAAGGACTCTAGGTATGTTCTTACCTGGAGGCATAGAAGGACTCGGGGTCCGTTCTTACCAGAGGCTGTAGAAACACTCGGGGTCCGTTCATACCAGTTTTCAATTTTCAGGGACTTGGACCAGCGCGTGTACGTGAACATGCTGAGAGGTTGGGTGCACGTGAACGTGTCGCAGAGCTATGCACACGTGAAAATGCTGAGCGGTTGCTCTTCAGAGGTAGTTGCTGCAATTGTTAGTATGCCACCCGGTGTTGATACACTGGGTAGTTAATGTAAGCGCAGTACCCGACGAGGGTAGATGCTGTGAGCGAGGTACCCGTCGAGGGTAGCTGCTGAGAGCGCAGTTCCCGAGAAGGGTAGCTACTGAGTGCACGGTACCCGGCGAAGTCAGCTACTATTAGTGCGCTACCCCATGTGGGAAGCTGATGTGAGCGCACTACCCGGTGACGACAACAGTTATGAGCGTCCTACTCAGGGCAGCTGCTGTGAGCGTATTAACCGGCGAGGGAAGCTATTGTGTGCGTGCTACCTGATGCGGGTAGCAGGTGTGAGTGCGCTACCCGGTGAGGGGTCTGCTGTGAGCGCGCTACCCCGCGAGGGCAACTACTTAGAGCATACTACCCCTCCAGGGAAGCTACTGTACGGGGAACCAGGTTTCTGCTAGGTCCCAGAGGGGGAGAGGCAGGTGTAAGACCCCCCCTTGAAATTAGTGGTCCAACTGGGGAATCTTACCGCACACCACCGCCAACGCGCAACACTAATGTGAATATGTGAGAGCGGAGGCACGCCCATCTCCAACCCCTCCCATCAGTTACTCGGACATCATGCATCAACAGTGATGCTATGAGAATATCATCACACATAGACAGAGTAGAGAAGTAGTTATTTAGCTGAAGGCTTAACATCGAGTTTGCTTACTATTGGATTGTGCTTAATAACAGTTAGTGAAAGGTATAATTACATTAGTGTACAAACCGTATAGGCGAGTAGGTCGAGTACTCACCAAATTGGAGAGGAGTATACCTAGACCCCCTGGTCGTATTCGCCCATCCCTTCAGATGGTAAAGGGGAAATCCTGGCGGCTAGCCGTACTCTCCTCCTCAGAAAAATGCGAGGCGAGTTCGATTCACCCCAGTTCGTGAGCTCTCATTCATATCTGGCAACCCGACCGCAAGAAAGGCTATATGCAAGCCACATGGATATGAATAGTATTATCGAAAAGGCGTGATGGTCTATTCGCAAGCCATTCAAGTCTACGAATAGTAATTTTGTTAAAGCGGAGGCAGCTACCCGCAGATAAAAAGACTATTTGGCCCTCATAAGGATTTGCTAATAAATTGGACCCTTAATCTCTCAAATCATCACATATTCACCCCCTAGAAGGGCCTGAGCTCTCATTTGTCTTTCTTCTGTGCTATCTGAGGTGCTAGCTCAGCTCCTAGTTTTTGTTGGGTTTTCTTTAAACAGCACATCAAATGCACGCAGCAAAATAATAAAATAAGAACAACCCAAAAAGAGTTTCGGATCTTGCGATTTTGCGATTCAAGAAATAAATATACCAATACATTGCAATATACCTGAGAGGGATTGAGTTAATGCTCAACCAAGGTGCTCCAGAATCAGATCCGGGAATGAGAGGCTGAGTACCAAGCACAGAAAGAGTATCCACGCCTCTAGAGTAGTCCACACGAGTGAAAGAGTACCCCAAGCTTCTTGTCTAACAAGAACCGGTCGGAGAAGGAGCGCCCTCAATGTCTCCCACAGATTGCTAGATCCGTCCAAGGGAGAGGCGATGACGGCCAGACTTGTTCTCGCTGAAAGCCTTTGCGGAATAGTTCTGCCTCAATCTCAAAAGGAAAGGCACACCGGAAAACCTAATTATTTCCCTATTTATACCCAGGGGCATAAAATAAATATCTGCAGACGCAAGTCTTTAAGAGGAGTATACAGTGAGTATCGTCGAGTTCACTAGAATATCATCGAGACGATCTCGACGACATAGTCTTGATGACCCATATCTTCGAGACAATCTTGACGACATAGTCTTGATGACCTATATCGTCGAGAGGATCTCGACGACATATCCTTGATGACCTATATCATTGAGACGATCTAGACGGTATCATCATGAAGATCTGTATCATCGAGATGATCTCAATGATGCCATCTTGATGCCAAAAATATCAACTTGACATTCAAGACGATATCGCTCAGCACTCAATAATACATCATTTGTGACATTCGGTCATATCGTTGTGACCACTCGACGATATTCACAATATCTTCTTGATGATCTCAACGATACATGCAATGTCGTCTTGAACACATGCCAACATGCTCCATACAATAATATTCATAATATTCGTGGAACATTTAGCCGACTCGACCTAACTCAAATGAGTCATAGGATTGGTCTATCACACATATCCAATATGAGTAAGGACAACACAATCTTTCTTCCAACTTCTCCAAACACTCTTATGTGTGACCCTATATGCTCATATTGCGTTGGTAGTAAGACTAACTGCTTGATTGCTTTGAGATCACCTTGGAAATACCAACAGTCTCCCACTTGATCACAAAAGTATCAACAGAAGTCTCACAAACAATGAGCGACATTTAGCAATGCATCATTGCTACCCAAGCAACAAGAGTACATAACTCAATAAGTCCGTTCTGGTCAATGTTTCAGTGTTGCCATGTCCCTTTGCCCCTTACATCCGGATAGAACTAGAGGCATGTGTTGGAGCTTGTGTTCCACATCTCTTAGTTTGAGAATAACAAATCACACTATGTATTTGATCTTGCTTGTGTTTATAAGTGTGCAGGTACTATTTTTAAATAACCCTATGTACAGGATGCTGTTTGCTGAGGATTCTCTGGAAAGAGAGTTAACGCCCCGCGTTGGCTGTTAACGCCCCGCGTTAACTTCCAATGAGAAGAAAACCGCTGAGAAGGAAGCTGCGTTCGATGAATGGAACTTGCATTCGACGAACGAGGAGCTCCGTTCGACGAAATTTCCTGTGCTCGACGTATTTGCGCTCGACAAGCTGCGTTCGACGAACGAGAATCTTCGTTCGACGAACTGAGTCTGCGTTCGACGAACTGAGTCTGCGTTCGACGAACTGAGTCTGCATTCGACGAAATTCCCTGCGCTCGACGAATTCCTGCGCTCGACGAACTGAAGTGCGCTCGACGCTTTGAAGATAACTGCGCTCGGCTTATTGCGTTCGACGAACTGAACTGCGTTCGATGATTTGGAGCATTCGACGAACGGATCTGCGATCGACGAATTGAAGTTAATTCCGTTCGACGAAGGCGCGCTCGACGAATTTTGTTTCGTTCGACGAAATTTCGATCTGCCACGATCCCGATGTTTTGCACGGTCTCAGCAACTGCCAGACACGATGCTTAACGCTGGCGTTAACCCTAACGCCAGGCGTTAGCTCCCATGTCTAGATAAAAGACCTGATTTCGGTGTTCAAAAATAGCTTTCTGGAAGCCTTCACTCCAATCATTTGAGAGAGCATTTCATCCCTGAATTCAGAGAACTCCCAACACCACCATTCAGGAACAAGAGTGAGAAAGAGATTTGCAACAGTCAATTTGAAGAAGGACGCTCGCTTCAACTCTGATGATGATAATATAGGGAGTCTTTTATTCTAATTTGTATCTTTATCTTTTCATTTATTTGTAACTGTTGTGAATCGCCGCCTTGCGTGTGGCGACTAGGTCCTTATGCGGCTTAGTGGGTAATTCGCTGCCTTGTGTGTGGCGACTAGGTCAAGGGTAGATCTAGGGGGTGGCTAGAGACCTTATCGTGGGATAGACAGGCTATAGCCAACCGGTCCTTGGGAGAAGGACCGGTGAAGGAACAAAAAAGAGATCTTCAACTTGTCGCCTCAATTTCAAGCGTTATTGAAATATTATCCTTGTAATCATTTTGTGATATATAAAATTCTCTTTTCAGTATATCTATTTTTCTGGATTTGTATTTCATTTGAAATTGTGCAAGTAAAATATCTTTGTTTATTTCTGCAAAAATATTTTCTGAAGGGATAACGCCAGGCGTTAACTAGTCAACGCCAGGCGTTAGCAACAGTGCTAAAAAGTTTTTCTGTTTCATTAAAATCTATCAGTTTATCTTAAAAACAGTAAAACCTTTATTCACCCCCCTCTAAGGGCGCCATCAGATCTAACACTTGGTATCAGAGCGAGGTTCTTCCAAAACGGTCTCACAACCGGGAATAATGGCGCATCACGATCATGCCTTTTTGGAGGGTCAAGGGATAAGTAGACCTCCACTATTTACTGGAACTTATTATAATTATTGGAAAACTAGAATGCGTTGTTTTTTAACTGCTTTAGATAATGACGTTTAGGGTATGGTAGAACAAAGTTATTCTCCACCAACATTTGTTGTTGGAGAAGTCACTATGGAAAAACCTAGAGATAGATGGGATGACAATGATAAGTTGAGATGTAAGAATAACGCTAAAGCAATGAATGCGTTATTTTGTGCTTTGGATAGAACCAAATTTAATAGAACTTGTGCTTACGAAACAGCTTATGATATTTGGAATCTTTTAGAAATTACTCATGAAGGCACTTCGCAGGTGAAGGATTCAAAGCTCTTCCAACTTGAATCCGAGTATGAGAAATTCCGGATGGAGACGGATGAAGACGTGGTTTCTATGTACACAAGGTTCACCAAAATCGTCAACGACTCAAAAGTGCTTGGAAAGGTGTTCTCCAACGGCGACTTGGTGAGAAAAATTCTAAGGTCTCTCTCTCCAAAGTTCAATCCAAAGGTGACGGCTATCTCGGAGTCGCACGACTTGAAAAAGCTCCAAATTGAGAGCCTTATTGGGAACCTCAAGACCCATGAGGTTGAACTCAAAATTCAACAACAAGAGTACAACTTGGAACCAAAGAAGAAGAGCTTGGCCTTAAAGTCAAAGGAGGCAAATGAAGATGATGATGAAGAGGACGAGGAGAGCCTTTTTGTGAAAATGTTCAAAAGGTTCATGAAGAATCCGGAAAGGAGAAACACCTTCCGAAAATATTTCATCAAAAAGGGATCTTCATCAAAGAAAGAGAATGGTAGCGACGAGGACGATGATGAACGACCACCACCAGAGTGCTACCATTGTAGAAAGACTGAACATGTTCGGGGCAAGTGCCCAAAATATCTGAAAGAGCATAAAGAAAAAGGGCACAAGGGAAATGAGAAGAAGAAGGTCCTAAAAGCAGCTACATGGGATGACTCCTCCTCCGAGGTTTCAAGCGGCTCATCCACTAGTGATGAAGAAGAGGCAAACATGTGCCTAATGGGAAAGAGTAACAAGATATCCGAAGATGAATGCAGTGCCCAAAGCGACACTGAGGTAACTCTCCCTACTTCTTATGATGAGTTATATATTGAATATTTACAAACATGCAAATTTTTTGATAAAAGTTTACAAGATATTGATATTCTAAATTCTGAAAATAAAATTTTGTTAAAAGAAAATAAAAAATTATCTAAACAATTGGGGAAAGAAAAGGTATCTTGCCAAGAGTGCAATCACTCCTTGGGAAGAGTGAAAGAACTTGAAGAAGCTCTTTCTAAATCCCACTCCACTATTGAATTTCTTACTAAGGAGAATGGGGATTTGGAAAGAACTTTAAAAACCTCTCTTTCTCAAATAGAGGATGCGAAGAAGAGTTTTGCGAATCGGTGCGTTATGTTGGTAACGGAAAACACCGCTCTCAAAAGCCCGTATTCATGATTTAAATTTGGCTATTAAAAAATTCAGAGTTGGACAAAAATCTCTGGACATGATCTTGGCCAACCAATGCCATGGGAATGACAAATCAGGCCTTGGATAAAGTTCTGGAATCTATCGCCAGGCGTTAACTCCTAACGCCGGCGTTAGCCATAATTCCAGAAAAATTAATTCTGGTAATAATGATTTCAAAAACTTAAATGTTACCTCATATTCTAGCAAGAGCTTACCCAAAACTTCAAAAGGGTCTCATCCCCTTTTATTGCGTGTGTCAAATGTCATTTATTTGGACACACCTCAAACTCTTATAAGAAAAAGGGTCTCAATGCTATAAAGCAAATCTGGGTGCCTAAGGTTTCCACCTATTCTCTGGGAGGAACCTCTTGGGTATCCGGATCTTTACTCTCATCTCCTTTTTAGGTATGTTGGCAGGCTAAGGACAAAAAGGACGTGTGGTATTTGGACTCGGGATGCTCCAAACACATGACGGGAAACAAAGCAAAGTTCCTTAGCCTTGAGATGAAGAAAGGAGGGATGGTGACATTTGGTGACAACGGTAAAGGAAGGATCATGGGCATAAGTACAGTGGGTAACGATTCTTCTCAATTTCAAATGTTTTATATGTAGATGGTTTAAAACATAATCTAATTTCAATTAGTCAATTATGTGATAAGGGTTTAAATGTATTATTTGAATCATCTACAAATCTTTGTAAAATTATAAATTCTAAAACAAATGATGTCGTACTCACCACACCTAGGATGCATAATGTTTATATGATTACTTTTAATGATCTTTCAAATTCTTCTTTAAAATGTTTTATTTCTAAAAATGAAGAATTAGAATTTTGGCATAGGCGCCTTGGTCATTCTAGCACCAAGCTTATTTTGAAATTATCAAAAGATAAATTAATTAAGGGATTACCTATGTTTAATGGAAATTTATCTTCTCTTTGTACGCCTTGCCAAAAAGGAAAATTTTCAAAAAATTCTTTTAAGAGCAAAAATGTAATTTCTACCACTAGACCTCTTCAATTAATTCATATGGATTTATTTGGACCGGTCAACACTTCTAGTCAAGGAGGTAGAAAATATACGTTTGTAATAATTGATGATTTCTCTAGATTTTGTTGGACATTATTTCTATCTTCCAAATCCGATGCATTCCTTGAATTTACTAAACTATGCATTCGTATTCAAAATGAACTTGATTTAAAGATTAAATGCATACGTTCGGATCATGGAGGAGAATTTGAAAATGATAGATTTTCTTCTTTTTGTGATGATTTAGGAATTAAACATGAATTTTTCGCTCCTCGCACCCCACAACAAAATGGTGTAGTGGAGAGGAAAAATAGAACCCTTCAAGAGCTCGCACGCACTATGCTTTGTGAGTATGGGTTACCTAAATCATTTTGGGCCGAAGTGGTTAATACTTCATATTATATCATTAATCGTGTCATGCTTCGTCTTATTTTAAAATTGACACCTTATGAGCTTTACTTTAAAAGAAAACCTAATGCATCTTATTTTCATGTGTTTGGTTGTAAATGTTTCATTTTAAACACTAAAGATACACTAGGAAAATTTGATGAAAAATGCGATGAGGGAATTTTTATTGGTTACTCTTCAACTAGTAAGACTTATAGAATACATAATAAAAGAACTAAAGTAGTTGAAGAGTCTATACATGTAAGATTTGATGAGTTTGTTCCTTGTGTAGATTCTAATCATACAGGAAATGAAGACCACCCTATTTCCCCTTTGGAGCATGAGAATGATGAACCACTTGGAGAAAAAGAAGAAGAACAGGAGGAGAAAGAAAATGAGATAATAGAATATGTTCCTCCAAGCGTGTTGCAGTTCACTAAGGATCATCCAAAGGAGCTTGTGATAGGAGAACCATCAAAAGGGGTAAGTACTCGTTCTTCTTTACATGAGTCTTTTTCAAACCTTTGTTTTATATCCGAAATAGAACCAAAAAATGTTTCAACCGCTTTAAATAATGAATTTTGGTTTATAGCTATGAATGATGAATTAAATCAATTTGAACGTAACAAGGTTTGGAATTAAGTAGAGAGACCATCTAATCATCCGGTTATAGGAGTCAAATGGATTTTCAAAAATAAATTAGATGGTGACTCTAGGATAACAAGGAATAAAGCAAGACTTGTTGCACAAGGTTATTCACAAATCGAAGGGGTAGATTTTGATGAAACTTTTGCACCTATTGCTCGCCTAGACTCAATTAGAATATTTCTTGCATTTGCGAGTTTTAAAAGATTTAAATTATTTCAAATGGATGTTAAAAGTGCCTTTCTAAAAGGGATTATAAAAGAAGAAGTTTATGTAGAACAACCCCCCCCGGTTTTGTGAATGAAAAATTTCCTAATCATGTGTATAATTTAGAAAAAGCGCTTTATGGATTAAAGCATGCGCCACGTGCTTGGTATGATAGATTGACATTATTTTTGATAAAGCACGATTATAAAATGGGAAGTGCGGATAATACACTCTTCATTAAGCATGTAGATAACGATTTGATTATATTGCAAATTTATGTTGATGATATCATTTTTGGAGCCACTAATGAAGAGTTATGTAATGAAGTTATTTTAGTGATGAAAAATGAATTTGAAATGAGCTTGGTAGGAGAACTCACTTATTTTCTAGGATTTCAAATCTCACAAAAACAAGATGGTATATTTATTTGTCAAACTAAATATGTTCATGATATTCTTAAGAGATTTGGATTTGAAAACCTAAAGCAAGCCAATACTCCTCTGAGTGCATCACTAAAGTTAGGAAAAAATGAAGCCGGTATTTCAATAGATCAAACATTATATAGAGGAATGATAGGCTCATTGCTTTATTTAAGTGCATCTAGACCCGATATTACGTTTTCCGTATGCTTATGTGCTAGATTTCAAGCTAACCCAAAAGATCACATTTAAAAGCGGTTAAACATATTTTTAGATATCTAATTGGAACATCTAGATTAGGCTTATGATATCCTCATAATAATAGTTTTATTCTACACAGTTTTTCTAATTCGGACTATGCGGGATGTTCATTAGATCGTAAAAGCACTAGTGGCACATGTCATTTTATAGGCCCTTCACTTATATCATGGTCGAGTAGGAAACATAATTCTGTTTCCCTCTCCACCACCGAGGCCGAATATATCGCACTAGGTAGTTGTTGTGCGCAAGCATTATGGATGACCCAAACGTTAGAAGACTTTGGTGTTTATCTAAATAACATTGAATTAAAGTGTGACAGCAAGAGCACTATAGATCTCACAAACAATCCCGTACATCATTCTAGATCTAAACATATAGATGTCCGACATCATTTCATTAGAGATCATATTAAGAAAGAACATGTTAAAATTAGCTTTATAGGGATGGAATCACAACTTGCCGACATTTTTACCAAACCTCTACCCGATGCACGTTTTCACATGCTTAGGTTAGAATTAGGTGTCTTAGAAATGTCACTTTGAGCCTTATAAAAAGCTATGAAATTATTTTATGTACTTTAATATTTTTAAAAAAAATTATTAATTAAAAATCAATAAAAATTTAAAAACTATGGGAAAACCACCAAAAACACGCTAAAAAGGCCATCATATCAACTCCATAATGTCTGAAATTTCAACTGTATGAAGGCCTATTTATATTACAAATGTATCATAAAAAATATTTTTCAAAAAATCAAAAATTGGTGTTCTGTCTCGGCGTTAAGAAGTTAACGCCTGGTGTTAGCTTCTATGCTCAGAAATTTTTGTGTGTGTTTTTTTTCCAACTGTGTTGGTATTTTGGTGTTTTCTTTCAAAAATTTATTAAAACAAAAAAATTACTATAAGCTTAAATGTTGATTTCAAGGATGATTATATAGATATTGGTTCAAGATTATTTACAATGTTTAATTTAAACCTTCAAGTTTCATTAAAAACATTGTTTTGATTTAATCATGCCTTCAAAATCAATTATCTTCAAATGTGCAAAGAGTTTGAGAATAGATAACATATGTCGAAATGCTTTTACATGCCTCTAAGTATGAGTAAAGTTTTTATCTTTGATAATAATTTTCTCACTTACACTTTTTGGTTAATATACATGTGTTTTTAAATCTTATTTTTACATGGTTGTGTAGCATAAGAACTTATTTTGAATTTCATAAACAAATTACCTACAGAACATTGAATTCTTTCTTGAATTATTTGTTTTTCATGTACTTATATTTAGAGAAATGTGGTAAATAAAATTTAAAACAAAAAAATAAACTATGTTTGCTAAACAAGTGAATTTAGAGTCCTTTGTCACTAAGTCTAAAAAGCAACAAATGAATGACAAGGATAACTCCACCAAGCACAACTTGAACCTCCTGATAAGTCTTAATGAGAATTGTGAGGTTGAGCACCTTGGAAAGAATTGTAAAGTGTCTTGTGCAAACAAAATTTTTGCCACTTCTCATTAAAAAAAATCTATAGTGCATTGAAATTTGAGAAAGTAAAGTTGTTTTTGTTTAATTCAATTTATGCTCTTACATTACATAGTTTCATGTGGTTTGATTTCTACACTTGTATGCTTTATCAAAACACATTTATTGTACACATCATTATCAATTATAATACTTCCACTCATGAGAATTGGACTTAAAGCTTACCTACATTGTTCTCTACAACCATGAATAAATGCACGAGATAGCAAAGCATGATCTTTACAATGTTTATGATTTCTTGAAATGCAAATTATTTTACATTGTAAACCTATCTTCCATTGATATTATATATTCTTGCTTGCTAACTTTAAATATTGCAAAATTCAAATGTATTTGCAACTTGTGTATTTCATTTCAAAACATCTACTTATTTGATTTACAACGCTTATTATGTGTTTGTTCTTACAAATTCTTAACGATGTTCAAATATTGCTTTCGTTGTGTTCACTTTCAAAAAGTTGCAATTATCTCTACAGAGTGCACAAAGGAACAAAATTCCTACTACTCATCCCTATCTCCTTTTGATTATAACAAAAGGGGGAGAAGAGACTAACTTCAAGAAATAACTTAGAAAAATCTATTATTTAGGGGGAGTACATTATGACATGCATTCATGTAGGGGGAGTATTCACATAGGGGGAGTATGCATAATTATCACGCTTATCATATACTATAAACACTACTCTATTTTTATTTCTTATTAGTGGATTTGTTATTATCAAAAGGGGGAGATTGTTGGAGCTTGTGTTCCACATCTAATAATTTGAGAATAACAAATCACACTATGTATTTGATCTTGCTTGTGTTTATAAGTGTGCAGGTACTATTTTTAAATAACCCTATGTACAGGATGCTGTTTGCTGAGGATTCTCTGGAAAGAGAGCTAAGGCCCCACGTTGGCTGTTAATGCCCCGTGTTAACTTCCATTGAGAAGAAAACCACTGAGACGGAAGCTATGTTCGATGAATGGAGCCTGCGTTCGACGAACGAGGAGCTCCGTTCGACAAAATTTCCTGCGCTCGACGAATTTGCGCTCGACGAGCTGCGTTCGACGAACGAGAATCTCCGTTCGACGAACTGAGTCTGCATTCGACGAAATTCCCTGCGCTCGACGAACTGAACTGCGCTCGATGCTTTGAAGATAACTACGCTTGGCTTATTGCGTTCGACGAACTGAACTGCGTTCGAAGATTTGGAGCATTCGACGAACGGATCTGCGATCGACGAATTGAAGTTAATTATGTTCGACGAAGGCGCGTTCGACAAATTTTGTTTCGTTCGACGAAATTTCGATTTGCCACGATCCCGACGTTTTGCACGGTCATAGCAAATGCCAGACACGATGCTTAACACTGGCGTTAACCCTAACGCCAGGCGTTAGCTCCCGTGTCTAGATAAAAGACCTGATTTTAGTGTTCAAAAATAGCTTTCTGGAAGCCTTCACTCCAATCATTTGAGAGAGCATTTCATCCCTGAATTCAGAGAACTCCCAACACCACCATTGAGGAACAAGAGTGAGAAGGAGATTTGCAGCGGTCAATTTTGAAGAAGGACGCTCGCTTCAACTACGATGATGATCAAAGCGTGTCTTCAACATCTCCTTCAACACTCTTCAATATAGGGAGTCTTTTATTCTAATTTGTATCTTTATCTTTTCATTTATTTGTAACCGTAGTGAAATCGCCGCCTTGTGTGTGGCGACTAGGTTCTTGTGCAGCTTAGGAGGTAATTCGTCGCCTTGTGTGTGGCGACTAGGTCAAGGGTAGATCTAGGGGATGGTAAGAGGCCTTATCTGGGGATAGATAGACTATAGCCAATCGGTCCTTGGGAGAAGGACCAATGAAGGAACAAAAAATAGATCTTCAACTTGTCGCCTCAATTTCAAGCATTATTGAAATATTATCCTTGTAATCATTTTGTGATATATAAAGTTCTCTTTTCAGTATATCTATTTTTCTGGATTTGTATTTCATTTGAAATTGTGCAAGTAAAATCTCTTTGTTTATTTCTGCCAAAATATTTTCTAGAGGGATAACGCCAGGCGTTAACTAGTCAACGCCAGGCGTTAGCAACAGTGCTAAAAAGTTTTTTTGTTTCATTAAAATCTGTCAGTTTATCTTAAAAACAGTAAACCCTTATTCACCCCCCTCTAAGGGCGCCATCAGATCCAACAACATGGACCATATCACCCTCATAATTGTTCAATCCAATTTTTTTGATCCATAATAGACTGCCTGAAATTGGTGAGATCAATATCATATATTGACACAATCAAGCATGGTCATGCATTTCTCAGTCTCATTCCATCAAGGGGCCCATTGATGTAACTCATGTCATATAAGAGGACAAATCTCATATCTGTCCACACACAAACACCAAATGAATCGTGACATGCCCAATAACCATCTTTATCATCAAACTTCTTCAAGGGAGACTTTTGATGGCATCAAAGTATGCTCTTCCTCACTTGATGAATGTTGTGACTTCAGGTTAAAGAACCACAAACACCATTGCCATATGAGACCTACTTGTGACACGTTCATATAACAATCCACAAATTGTCTCATGGTGGGTCTGTTCATTATAACTTGTTCACTAATAAGTATCCATGTGATGACTTGATATCACAATATCATGATCTGTGAGAACCAGTCATCAGTCAACACACATGCTAGTTTAATGTACCATCATTGCCTGATGGGGCATAACTATACCTGTAAACTACAACGACAAGTGTACCGTGTCGGAAGTATTATAGGTTTATAAAAAAAATAAGGTCGTATTAGACTCGGGGTGGTTGAGTAATTCTACTTTGAAAAATCGCTATTATTTTATCAATAAAACTTTGGATGGTTTTGTTATGAGAAAAGCAAGGCAAATTAAAGATTTAAACGATAAATTAAAAGACTAGTACTCGATCTTTGAATCACCTCGGAATAAAAATAACAAGAAAGAATAAGATTCTAATTCTCTTAATAAAATTGCTTCGGCCGTGGAGGTTTCTGATTCATGAGCGCACCTCTGTCGAAGATACATTCAACTGAGTTTAGGTTGATCAATCAAACTTTTGCTCTAGAATCGAAACCCCTAAAACTCACTTTATCGTATTGAACCCCTCTATTGGATTTGACTCCAATCTAGGAGATTTATGTCATCCTCTCTCGAAGATTGCATTCAACTCTCTTTATCCTTGCGTGATCGTTTCGAAATATGAGCCTTTCGGCTACTAGATTACGAAAACAAGAATGAGAATTATATATCGAAAATATAATCTCAATTCAATAGAAACCAAGGATAAATCTTAAGCAATCTAAGGAAGAGAAAGTGAAGCTCTAAATTAATTCATAGATTATATTATTCCTTGGATCATCTCGATCGAATACTAATAGAAATTTAGCTACTCATTGAGATTAAGGAATCAACAAAAGTGGAAGAGTTCATGATGAAAGTAAGAATAGAATAAGGAGAAGAAGAACTAATTTTTATTACTTTTTGCAAAAGAGAATACAACTAATGAAATTGAGATTACAAGTACCAAGAGAATATTGAAGTACAAGAATGCTAAAAACAGGAAAGCTGTACAAGAAATGATGAAAAGAGCTCCCAAGATTCATCCCTGAAGTTTTGGAGAAGATGCCATTAAATAGGCGAAAAGTTGAGGTTACACGCCCTCGGTCAAGCCCGTGGCCAAGGGTGTGTAAGGGGCGTGATCGAAGCTGGTGCGGGAGAAACGCCATCTGGAATCATTACAGGCGCTATGTGCACATCACGCCCTAGGTTATGCCCGTGACCTAGGGCGTGCAATCTTCAAATTTGCGTCTGGCGGGAAGTTTTTGGTGCGCTGGTGCGCTGTTCTGGAGGCAAGGAAGTACATGCCCGTGACCTTGGAAGTACATAGGAGAACCGACGCTACCAACTCTCCCAAAAGCCCAAACTGTTAGGGAAGGCGCTACCAAACCTTTATGGATCTAGCACCGAAAGGATCCACGGGGCCTCCAGTTAGGCTTACAGGGGACACACCCTTCTGCATCGACTAGTGCCGCAACACCGGGGGCATTGCTGGACCATAGCCCGCAAGCCGTACCTCCCAACAGCCGTGGAACACGTCCTGCTGAGCTGGAACCATTCTTTATGTTTACACGCCCTTGGTCACACCCGTGACCTAGGGCGTGTACTTGGTGAATTTTCTCGGAATGAGCCTAGGATGGCAGCAGCAGGTCTTGAATACATCTTGGATTGTCATGCCCTTGGTGACGTCCATGACCTTGGACGTGTACTTAGAATTTTTACTCAAAGTGTCCAGAAATCCTGAAAAACATAGGATAAACTTAAGTTAGCTCATAAAAGTGAAAATAAACAATTTAAGTGGGATAATTCATATAAATTATATAAATTCATATTAAAATAATATTAAAATATACTAAAAGATGAGTATATAAACTACTCATCAAATACCCCCATACTTGAGCTTTTGCTATTCTAGAGTAAAAAATGAGAAATGATTAAAAGACATTGATAATATTTCTAACTAACTAAAATTTTATTAAACCAAGAGTAAGTTAAAAGCAAATTCTCATAATTCAAGAATTAAGTCATAAATTATGGAATTAATTTAAAAAGAGAAACATGCTTAGCTAAAGACTTCTCAAGATGACTATTTAGCAAACGAAATTGTAGAAATTTTCATACAAAATTAGATTGAAATTATAGAAACTCTAACATAAAAGAGCCTTGAGGAGAAAACACCTTCCAAAATATTGCTCTCTTAATAATTTTATTTAAGACTACGACCAAAATTTTGTTGGCTAAGGAGGGGTTTTAAACAAAATGACAAAATGAAGAGATCTTGAATTTGAGGTGGTTAAACCTCACTCATAAATTCATATTTGTATATGTTTAGAAAATGATGAATTTTATCCTCTCATTTTCCATGTCATATAATCTTTTAAAATTTTTCTTTAATCAAAAACCCCAAATGTATATGTTTAGATGTAATGAATTTTATCCTCTTACATCATGACATAGACTTTTAAGTGATTTTGGGTACATATGTTTAGGAATAATTGACCCTAAAGGAGGCATAATTGACCAAAGTGAGTTTGAGCTAGGTAGTGACCATAGGTCACCTTGAATTGAGTGAACTCAAGTGTGAGCCACTATATGGGCAAGTCATTTTAGACAAAATTAGCTCAAATTGAACTTATAGATGAGAATTAACACCACTAACATGTCCCTAACCCTAAAGGAGGCATAATTGACCAAAAGTCTCATCAATTGGTCAACCAATTTAGCCAAGTGGACCAAAGTCAAATCTAGGTCAATATAACTCAATTCAACTCAATAGGGTTCAATTCATACTCACATGACCAAATTAACCCTACCACAAGATGGTAAAACTTTTAAGGAGTGCTATGGACCCAAAAGCCCCATCACGGGGTCACTAATTAGTCCAATTTGACCAAGCCAAACTTAGGTCAACATAAGCCAATCCTTCATCAATAGGTTCAATTGACACCCAAAACATGAAATTAACTTCACCCCTAGTCTTAGAACATCATGGGAGACCCAATTGCCCCAAAAGCCCCATCATGAGATCATCAATTTGTCCAAATTGACCAAAGTCAACTTCCCCTAATTTGGTCAAAATCAAACCTATTGGTTAAATTGGCCCAATTGTGGCATCACCATGACCCAATTAACATTGGGGGGGGGGGGGGTGTTCAAGATCAACCTTTTAGACCAGTCAACCCACCCAATTGACTAAGTCAACATCAAAGTCAACCATGGTCAACTCTAAGCCTAAATGGAGAAATTGAAGGCCCAAACCAAATCCAATTTGGCTAAGGCCTCAAACCAAGCCCATCCAGCAGCCCAAGGGTGTAATTACCAGCCATGTCCCCTGAAATTTGAAAAGGATGGCATGCAAGGTGGTAGATTGGACTTTTCCCCAAATTCCCATTAAAGAACAAGAGGAATTTTGGGAATGGAGGCCAAGTGGCACTCCATTTTCTGCCCGAAGCTTATTCCTGAGCCCTCCATCATTCTCCAGCAAAATTTACACTGAATTGATGCCATTTGGCAGCTGTAAGGAACATACAAGGCATGGCCGAACCATGCCTTAATGGAAGTTGCACTTAAAGCTCTCCTCCTCCCCATTTGAACTCACCAGCAGCTTCAGAAGGGTCTAAGCAGTCGAACCATTGTACTGGAGCAGAGGAAATGGTGCCGGATCGAGGAATTGAGCTAGATCGCCGGAGGAGAGAAGAGCCATGGCCAACCGCCGCCGCCGCCGACGCCAAACCCCATGAAGGTCCGGTTTCTCCCCCTCTCTCCTTGTGCTAGCCTCTTAGATCCTTAGGTGGAGGTATCGGGCTCAATTGAGCCCGATTCAGTGAGCCAATTCCTCCATTTTTCATGAAAAAGAACCCATCGAGTTCGTCGGAAAACACCACCTCCGGCGGCCAAACCACCGCCAATCGGCTGCCCCACCTCAACGGTGGTGGTGGTGGCGGTGGCCGGCCAGGGAGGTCGCTCAGCTGCCGAGAAATCGCGGTGGAAGGTGGCCCAGGATGGGTTAATCTGGGTTGTCGGCCAGAGGTAGGAGATGAAATCCTGGCACTTGATTTCAGATGTGATGATAATCGCAGACCACTTTTAATTAAATGAAATAAATGTCACATTTTCTCATGCACGTTCATGCTGGATTTTGAGGCCCTTAGATGCCTTTTCATGAAAAGTGACCTGAGATGGATGTTGTATATCTTGATGTATATTTTAATTATAAATTTAAATCAGCCCATTTGGTGCACCGTAGGACCCTCAACATCTAATTTGGCGATGTTGGTCTAACTAGAGGCCAGAAATTATATTGTGAATTTATTTTAAATGGTAAATTTGATGGATCTGAATTTTTGGCCATGCATTCACGTACCTTGTATCTAGCTTGCATCCAAAAATCAGATTTTTAGGAGATAATTTTCTTAAGGTTTTATTCAAAATATGGTAAATCAAATAAGTGACATTTTTGGAGTTGTATAGCTCCAACTGGCCCTAAATTTGGGTGTCACCCTTATTTAGGCAATATTAGTCCATGGTTAAAATTTGAGATTAATTGGACCTCTGCATGTAGGGTAATTCCCTTTGCATGTCTCTACTTAAGAGGTGATATGGTGTGTCAATAGCCAAAAGAGGTATTTTGTGTATTTAGCTCAAATGGCTTAAAGTTAGCTTCTGAAATTTTGCGCACACCCTCCTTATGATATAATACACCACCTCAGAAGAACTTAGGATCTCTAGGATCAAGAACCTTAGGATTATGATCAATGTGATCCATGTCACACTTTTGTATTTATGAAATATTTATGGTTAGTACCTTGTCATTTAAAATTCCTGTAAATTTTAGTAGAAAATTTAGAGATAATTTCCTCTAAGATTTATCAAATTTACCCTATGTCATAATTCTGAATAATTGAGAATTCACTAGGCAAAATGTCTGATTAATGGTTGAAACTCTGGAAAAATGATTAGGAATTTAATTATGAGCCTCTGTAATTTTTGGTAGAATTTTTGGAGATATTATTTTTGGTAAAATTCCATTTATTCAGTTTGTCACTCTTCCTTATTTGTGAAATATTTATGGTGAAACATTCTTGGATAATTATGATATTCTGGAATTGATGTTTTTATGTCATTATAGTGCTACTGTAATTTTCCCAGAATTTTTATAAGTCATAAAGAAGTACTTCATGTGTAAGGTCCTATTTTCACATTCATTATATTAAATGAAAATTTGGGTTATAGAATCCTTGGAAAATTATGAGATTCTGGAGTTGATGTTTTATGCCATTATAGTGCTACTGTAATTTTCTCAGAATTTTTGGAAGTCTTGAACCTGTACTTGATGTACAAAGTCCTATTAGTACACCTTTATGTTAAATGGAAAATTATGATCATAAATCTTCTGAAAAATTATGAAATTTTGGAATCCATGTTTTTATGTCATTTGTCACCTTTGGAAATTTATTTAGCAAGATTGAAACTACTGACATGATACTTTACATTCTAGAAGATGATACCTGATTAATAAATTTTAAATAGAGGTCAAACCAGTATGAAATGAATCAAATTCCGGTCAACCCTTAATTTATCCATCATGGACCTCTGGTAAAAATTAGAATTCCTATAGACATGATACGGTTAAGATTGTATCATAGGAATCAAACCTAGTCCAATCTCGTTTTGGTCTGTGAATAGTAAAATCTTAATGTGATGATTTGACCGGCAAGATCACTTAGGAAATCAATGGAATTTGAATTATAACAGTATTCAAGGTGTACCCCACTTAGAGGATGAGAAATCTTAAGGGTTGAGCATCGTTCAAGAGAACATTTGCCTAGGTATAGGGTGAAGGATAAGTCATAAAACATATAGGTCATAAAGAGTAATAAGTAGAGCGAGTCTTTAGAAAGGGGTAGCCACCAATAAAAGTAATTGTCTTGGAAAGAGGGATTTGGGCTTCAGCCCCATCGCATTCCCTAGTACCGCTGTGAGCCCTTCATCGGGTAAATCTCGAGAAGTCCAGGATTCACCATAAACTTCTAAGTATACAATAATTAGACAAGATTAGTCTAACTAAATGAATAAGAGATATGGTAAACTTCATCCCGAGTTAAGGGATGGGAAGTTGTATATCAGGAAGGCTTAGTCCTACGAGCTGGAGGCTTGGGAAATTGTATATCAGGATGGGATGGTCCTGCGAGCTGGAGGCTCGGGAGGTTGTATATCAGGACGCGTTGGTCCCGCGAGCTGAAGGCTCGGGTGGTGATAACTTGCATGTGCATAAGAACAAATTAGTGGCGGGTCTTCTGTACTGGACCGGCCGTCACACCGACGGTAGTACGTTGACTTAGGTGGGTGTGAGGGTTTGAGGGGCCAGTAGGTTGTTTATACTGCGGTCTGGAGGACGATCCCCGAAAATGCACACTTGACCTCAAAGAATGGTGGATACCAGCAAAGAGTATGCAAGACTCTAGAGTGCACCTAGGACATGTACATAAGCGTACAAAGGGTCTAGGCCTGGTAGTGTGTATACCTGCCTAGGAAGTGGAGTTGCCCACTCCACTACTACCGCAGCCACAACGGTGGCACCAGAAAGTGAAGCTAGCTCCAAAAATCGGGAACTAAAGGTCTGTGATCACGGAGTCGTGTGAGTGAGTTGCACTTGCATGAATCATATCATAGAATGCATATCATATCGTACATAAACCTTAGAACATAATTTGTAGACCCATATCATATAAATTAGTATGAGCTCTTTAATATGATAAGTTATAATTCCGAAAATCTTAACTTATAAGTTTGTATGGGCATTCATATAAGTTAAGATACTCATGTGATGGTAGTTTACTTTACTTGTGTTGTACTACCTTACTTACTGCTTTACTTACATCTTTACTTACTGCCTTACTTCCTGCTCATATATACTGCTAGTTAGGTATTTATGTGTTTTACTTTATATATTGCTATCGTAGAATTCATGTCACATGCTTGTTTCTATTACCCCTTGTTGTCCTCCGCTTGCTTCCTCCCACCCAGTGCCTAGGTGTCGTGGGGGGAGGCGGGGACAAAACTGGCTTAGTCTTTATGACTAACGGTCGGTTGTGACCGTAGGAGTTCAAGGAGCTGGAGCACTAGCACGACCAGACATGACATGATGACGAGATTTGAGGAGCAGATGCCGCGCATTACTTATACCACGAGACAAGTGCCATATGATGAGAGTGTTTAGCTTCCGCATAGATATGTGGTGAGAGAGAGAGAGAGAGAGTTTATTTTGTTGTCTTTTCATTCAGACATGTACTGGGCATAAGCCCTTACTATTTCTTTTGTACTCATTGGTGGACTTGTATACTATTCTGGCATATGTATATGTGTGTGATTGTGGACTTGGTTTATTTAACTTAGTTTTCTTCTTATCTCATTGTTGGTCTGGTTGATCGTTCTTGCCGGCAGGATCGATGTCTTGCAGAGGTGGATAACTCGTGCGTTAGCATCACCGTTGTTGAAACCAAGACTTGGTTTCTTGTGGAGTTCGGGCCATCAACAAGTTGGGGGGTGACCACACACTTACTTCTCCCAAGGGGGAGCGCTAGGTTGGAGGTTTAGGAACTAGGAACGAGACCAAGGGCTTAGAGAGGAGGTCCCACCACGCACCAAGAAGATCTTAGAGCGCTTCCCCCTCCAAAGCCAATGCTAAGCTTGGGCACCTTTGGAGTCTCTCTCCACCCACCAAAGAAACATGGGGAGAGAGTGGCCAAAAGAGAAGTCCCTCCAAATGGTGCCCCTTGGTCCTATTTATAGATTTCTGAAATAGGCCTGCCAATAGCCAGAGTCTGGCCTACGAGATTACGAATATACCCCCAGATTTGGCATGCCAACAACCAAATCCCACCATTCTGAGGCGCTAAATGCAGAATGCCCCTTCTCATCGGGGTTGGGCGAGAGGAGGCAGGATCCCCCTTGCTCACCCCCCTCACTGGGCTGGGCGAGTGGGAGGCCTCCCCCCTAGCTGGGGCGGGGCGAGACCGGGGGTTGGCCCCTCTCCGGCTCGCCCCCTAGCTGGGGCAGGGCGAGACAGGTGGTTTCCCCCTCTCCGGCTCGCCCCCGAGCTGGGGCGGGGGCAATCCCGGGAGGTTGCCCACCTCTAGCTTGCCCCCTCTGCTGGGGCAGGGGCGAGCTCGGGAGGTTGCCCACCTCCTGCTCGCCCCCTTTTCTGGGACGAGGGCGAGAGGGGGCTGACCGCTCGCCTCTATCGTCCCCTTGCTGGGACGGGGGCGAGAGGGGGCTGGCCGCCCACCTCTCTCAGCCCTTGCTAGGATGGGGGCGAGAGGTGGCTGGCCACCCGCATCTCTCGCCCCCCTTGCTGGGACGGGGGCGAGAAGGGGGCTGGCCGCTGCCTCTCTCGCCACCCTTGCTGGGGTGGCGGCGAGAGGGGGCTGGCCGACCGCCTCTCTCGCCCCCCTTGCTGGGACGGGGGAGAGAGGGGACTGGCCGCCCGCCTCTCTCCCCCTTTGCCGGGGCGGCGGCGAGAGGGGGCTGGCCGCCCACCTCTCTCGCCCCCCTTGCTAGGGCGGGGGCGAGAGGGGGCTGGCCGCCCGCCTCTCTCTCCCTCCTTTGCTGGTCCGGGGGCGAGAGAGGCTGGCCGCCCGCCTCTCTCGCCCCCTTGCTGGGGCGGGGGCGAGAGGGGGCTGGTCGTCCGCCTCTCTAGCCCCCCTTGCTGGGGCGGGGGCGAGAGGGGGTTGGCCGCCCGCCCCTCTCGCCCCCTTTGCTGGGACGGGGGAGAGAGGGGGCTGGCCGCCGCCACTCTCGCCCGCCATGCTGGGGAGGGGGCGAGAGGGGGCTGACCGCCCGCCTCTCCCGCCCCCATTGCTGGGACGGAGGCGAGAGGGGGCTGGCCGCCCGCCTCTCTTGCCCCCTTGCTGGGACGGGGGGAGAGGGGGCTGGCCGTCTGCCTCTCTCGCCCCCCTTGCTGGGGCGGGGGTGAGAGGGGGCTAGCCGCCCGCCTCTCTCGCCCCCCTTGCTGGTGTAGGGGCAAGAGGGGGCTGGCCGCCCGCCTCTCTCGCCCCCCTTGCTGGGGCGGGGGCGAGAGGGGGTTGGCCGCCCGCCTCTCTCGCCCCCTTGCTGGAGATGGGGCGAGAGGGGGCAGGCCACCCTCTCCTCTCGCCCCCTCAAAGGGATGGGGCGAGAGGGGGCTGGTCGCCCACCTCTCTCACCCCCTTGCTGGAGATTTTGCGAGAGGGGGCATGCCACCCTCTCCTCTCGCCCCCTCCAAGGGATGGAGCGAGAGGGGGCTGGCCGCCCGCCTCTCTCGCCCCTCTTGCTGGGACGGGGGGAGAGGTGGCTAGCCATCCGCCGCTCTCGCCCCCCTTGCTGGGGCGGGGGCGAGAGGGGGCTGGCCGCCCGCCTCTCTCGCCCCCCTTGCTGGGATGGGGGTGAGAGGGGGCTGACCGCCCGCCTCTCTCGCCCCCCTTGCTGGGACGGGGCGAGAGGGGGATGGCCGCGCGCCTCTCTGGTCCCCCTTGCTGGGACGGGGGTGAGAGGGGGCTGGCCGCTCGCCCGCCTCTCTCGCCCCCCTTGCTGGGGCGGGGCGAGAGGGGGCTGGCTGCCCGCCTCTCTCGCCCCCCTTGCTGGGGCGGGGGCGAGAGGGGGCTGGCCGCCCGCTTCTCTCGCCCCCCTTGTGGGAGATGGGGAGAGAGGGGGTATGCCGCCCTCCCGTCTCGCCCCCTTACTGGGGATGGGGCGAGAGGGGGCATGCCGCCCTCTTATCTCACCCCCTCCAAGGGATGGGCGAGCAGGGGGCAGGCCGCCCTCCCTGCTCGCTCCTTTCCTTGCCCGGGACAAAGCTAAAATAATATTTGGTCCAAAGACCTCCTGGGTTTTGAGGGCCTACTCGACGAATACAGGGTTGTACAACCGCAAGGCGGCGGTTCTGGGCATAAGATTCGGGAACTCTCCTGGTGCTGGAGAGGGATCTTACAGGTAAAGAAGTACTTCTAGATTTTAAATTAAATTATTTTGAGAGCAAATTTTTAGTGGAATGAAATTTCCTAAGATCTAGAAGTTAGTAAAGAATATAATAAAAATCTAAGCATGTTTAACCAATTTTTCATAAAGTGAAGCTATTTAAAATTAAAAAGAGAAGAAATGCTAAATGAATTCTCTAATCGAATTAAAAACATAAAGTTTTTCTTAAAACTAAATTACTTCCAATTTAAATATAACATATTCTGATAAAACAAAACGTTAGCTAAATTAAAAATGTAAGAATGCTTATAATCAAATCTCAAAATAGATTTCTAGAAAAATAAAAGTAATAAGTAAGGAGTATTTATTATTATTATTTTTTCGATTATTTCTTGGACTTTCCGAGGTATTCCCTATGAAGGGATCTCACCGGTACTAGGAGATATGATGGGTGACATCCCAAACCTCCATTTCCAAGAAATTTGATTTTTATAATTTATAAATAAATATATCTTCTTTAATTTTTTTTCAAACAAAAATACTAGAAAACTATGCTATCCCCCATACTTAAAATTAAATATTGTCCATAATGTTTAAAACTAAGTATGTAGTACCAACAAGACTAACATTTTTTTGTTTTTAAAGGGAAATAAAGTAAGCTAATTGATTATTAAATAAAATCAAAATATGATAGAAAAGAGAGGAGAAGAGGGCTCCCTTGGTTGGTAGTCGGGGTTGCCGGAACAAAACCTGCAAAAATAAGTTTTACATAAACAAAACAAAAGATAACAAAAAGAGAAGATAATGTCGGGGTGCCTCCCAAAAGCGCTTTATTTACCGTCGCGTAGCTTAACTAAGTGGTGATTTTCTTAAAAATTTGGGAATTTAAGCATTTCAATTTTTCAGGACGCTGGGTCGCCGGGGTCATATAATTTCAACCGGTGTCCGTTAACTTTAAAAGAGCATTTTTTTTCGGGTTCTCTATTAGCACCGTCCAGTATGGCCAAACCTCTTTTACAACAAAGGAGCCGGACCATCGAGATTTTAATTTGCCCGGGAAAAGTTTTAGTCCAGAATTATAAAGAAGGAGTAGATCTCCCGAGGAAATTTTTTTTGGAATTTTAATTTATTTTATCGTGATAAAACTTTGTGCGCTCCTTATAAAATTTATTATTTTTGTAGGCGTTTCCACGTCATTCGTCTAATTCATTTAATTGAAGTTTCCTATGTTAGAGGCTAAGTTGAAATCCAAAATTAAAAATTTTAGCGCAAAAAAGCGCGATGTTCTAATTTCATCGGTAAATGACATGCTTTACCATACACTAACCGGTACGGTGTACATCCGATGGCGGTTTTGTATGCTGTCCGATAGACCCATAATGCATCGTCAAGTTTTAGCGACCAATCCTTTTAATAACGGACACAGTTTTTTCTAAAATTCTTTTCAATTCACGATTCACCACCTCCACTTGGCCATTTTCTTGTGGGTGGTAGGCAGTAGAAAACTTTTGTGTAACTCCATACTTTGCTAAAATTTTAGCAAGTTGGTTGTTACAGAAATATGTGCCCCTATCACTAATTAGTGTTCGGGGTGTGCCGAATCGTGAAAATAATTTTTTTTAAAAAATTATGACGACTATCACATCGTTAGTGGGAAGAGCTTGTTCTTTCGCCCACCTCGACACGTAATCGACCGCAACAGGGATATACTTATTATTAAATGAAGCAGATAAATGACCTGCGAAATCTATTTCCCATAAATAAAAAATTTGGCATTTTTCAAAAGTATTTTGGGGCGTTTCGTCCTGGTTGGAAATATTCCCCGACCTTTGGCAGCTATCACATTTACTCACAAGAGTGTGAGCATCTTTGAATAAGGTGGGCCAATAGAAGCCCGCCTCGAGCACCTTTCTTGCGGTCTGGTTTGCTTGATAGTAACCACCGGTTGGTCCTTCATGGCAGTGCCGCAATATTTGGATGCCTTCCTCGCCCGAATTACACCTTCTTACCACTTGGTCTGCGCAGGCATGAAATAAAAATGGGTCTTCCCAAAAGTAAATTTTCAAGTCCGAAAAGAATTTCTTCTTTTGTTGACTTGAAAATTTCTTTGGGAGTACCCGAGCCACTAAATAGTTGGCAAGATCCGCGTACCAAGGGGTGGAAGAAGTCATGACCTTTTCGATGGCAAGGAGACGTTCTTCAGGGAATTTATCATCAATTCGGCCTCCACTAGTTCTCCTGTAGATGGATTTTCCAACCGTGAGAGGGGGTCGGCCGCAACATTCTCTGCTCCTTTCTTGTCCTGGATCTCCAAGCCAGACTCTCGTAGGAGGAGGATCTATCTTAGAAGTCGTGGTTTTGCATCTCCTTTATTTAGTAAATATCGGAGAGCGGAGTGATCTGTAAAAACAATAACTTTCGAGAGCGTTATATATGATCAAAATTTATCAAACGCGAAAATAATTGCACAAAATTCTTTCTCCGTTGTTGTATAATTTGCTTGAGCGGATATTAGCATTTTGCTTGCGTAATAAATTGGGTGAAAATATGTATTCATCCGTTGGCCTAATATAGCCCTACATCAAAATCGCTTGCATCACACATAATTTCAAATGGTAAAGACCAATTTGGCGCGATTAAAATTGATAAATTAATATGTTCGTTTCTAATTTTATTAAACGCTTTTAAACATTCTTCATCAAAAATAAACGCGAATTCTTATTCTAATAATTGCGTTAGCGGTATTGTTATTTTTGAAAAATCACGTATAAACCGCCTGTAAAATCCCGCCTGTCCTAGAAAACTTCTAATAGATTTAATATTGGTTGGAGGGGGAAGTTTTTCTATGACTTCGATCTTGGCCCTATCGACCTCGATCCCTTTACTAGAAACTTTATGTCCGATGACTAATCCCTCTTGGACCATAAAGTGACACTTCTCCCAATTGAGTGCCAAATTCGTGTCCTCGCAGCGTTGAAGAACACGATCAAGATTATTTAAATAATTTTTGAAAGAATCGCCAAAGACTGAAAAATCGTCCATAAAAACTTCCATGACGTCCTCTACTAATTCATTAAAAATTGCCAACATACATCTTTGAAATGTAGCCGGCACAATGCAAAGACCAAACAACATTCTTCGATATGTGAATGTGCCGAAGGGACATGTAAAAGTGGATTTCTCTTGGTCTTCGGGCGCAATTGGGATTTGAAAATATCCCGAAAGACAATCAAGAAAATAATAGTTCGAGTGGCCGGATAGACGTTCTAAGATTTGATCCATGAAGGATAATGGAAAGTGATCCTTGCGGGTGGCATCATTTAATTTCCTAGAATCGATGCATACCAACCAACCCATTACAGTACGGGTTGAAATCAACTTGTTATTTTCATTTCTAACTACCGTTATTCCACCCTTTTTAGGCACGACTTGCACCGGGCTAACCCAAGTGCTATCAGAAATTGGGTAAATAATTCCCGCGTCTAATAATTTTATAATTGCGGCCTTAACGACGTTCTTCATATTGGGATTAAGGCGTCGTTGAGGTTGAATAGTGCCGCGAGAATTATTTTCTAAATTTATTTTATGCGTGCAAAGAGGGGTTAATCCCCTTGATATCCGAAATTTGCCATGCAAATGAATGACGACGATTATTTAAAATTTTAATTAATTCGGAAATTTCTGAATCGTTAAGCGCAGAAGATATGATTACGGGCAATTTTGAATCTTTTTCTAGAAATATATATTTTAAATGGTCCGGCAATTGTTTCAATTCTAAACTCGGCGGATCCTCGTAAGATGTTGTTACTTTGAAATTAATCAATTTATTTCTTCAAATTTAAGCGGCCGAGTTATTTCTTTTAAACAAAATAAATTTGTAATGCCCAGATTTTCTAATAAATGGGTGATAATTTCAGCAAACGACGTTATTTCTTCTTCAAAATTTGTTTCTAAGATAAAACAAGAGTCGTCATTAGAAAAAGAGTTTTTTCATGGAAGAGTCGATATTAAAAGTAACTTCTTCATCCCCCACTCGTAGGAGAAGCTTTCCGCTACATACGTCTATTATTGCCCTAGAGGTGGCAAGAAAGGGACGGTCGAGTATAAGGGCCACTTTGGCGTCTTCCTCGATGTCTAGAATGACCAAGTCTACCGGGAAGATAAACTTGTCTACTTTAGCTAAAACATCCTCTATGATCCCCATTGGGTATTTTATTGACCTATCCGCTAGTTGGATGCTCATTTTTGTTGGGGTTGGGGTATCTAACCCAAGCTTTTTTAATATAGAAAATGACATTAAATTTATACTAGCCCCTAAATCGGCTATGACATGCTTAATTAGATAATTGCCGAAAAGACACGGGATCGTTTAATATTTCTGGTAGTTTGTTTAAAACAACTGTCGACCACTCTGCGTTTAGAGAAACACATGAAACATTTCCCAGCTTCTTTTTTTTAGTTAATAAATCTTTTAAATATTTTGCGTATTTAAGCATTTGAGAAAGTGCCTCGCAAAAGGAATATTCATTTGAATTTGTTTCAAAAAATCAATGAATTTTTTATAGTGCTCCTCATTTTGCTCATTAATAAACTTAGAAGGATAAGAGACTGCAGGATTATTAAAATTGCGCGGAGCTAAAATAGACGAATGTGTAGGAGAAGAAATAAGTTGCAGATGTTAAGTTGAAATGTTTACCTCGGGCTCGACCAATTTTGAAGATTTTACCTACTTTTTGCAACGGAGGGTTATTGCGTTGGCGCTCTCCCGTGGATTGGGCTTAGTATTGCCCGGTAGAGCTCCTTGCTGGCGTTCGGAGAATATTTTGGCGAGCTGTCCAATTTGATTTTCCAAGCTTTTAATAGATCTGGAGAGGTTCCAGATATTGGACTCATTAGTGGCAATATATTTAGAGAAGGTCTCTTCAATTGAAGAAGGCTTCAGGGGTGGTGGAGCGAATCCGGGAGGATTCACTTGTGGATGTCGTTGAGCATTATTTGGTGAAAAATTGGGATGGTTCCTTAAACCCGGATTATAGCTATTATTAAAAGGAATATTATTATTCAGGTTATAAGGAGGGCGGCAGGAGTTTCCCATATAATCTACTTGCTCTTGAATGAAATTATTATTATTATTATTATTATTGTTAGCCCAATTGGTGGCGGAGGAAGCAGTCATCTCCGCCACTTGCTTAGTAAGTCATTCTAATTGATGCGTTAAATTAGGGGTGGCCTCGACTTTAAAGAGTCCGATCGACTTATTAGGGCGCGACCGTGGCGCATTCCACTGATACGCATTCATGGTCATCACCTCAAAAATCTCTTGAGCAGCCTCTGGGGTTTTGTTATTAAGAATTCCTCCTGCTGCCACATCAATCATTTGCCTCATTTGGAGATTCAAACCATTGTAGAATGTTTAAACTTGTTGCCACATCAGGAGGGCATGATGGGGACATCTCCGCAAAAGTTACTTGAAGCGCTCCCATGTGTCGTAGAGACTCCGAGTCTATTTGCGTGAACGAGAGAATGTCCGTACGTAATTTAGCGGATTTAGCCAGAGGAAAATATTTTGTTAAAAATTTCTCCATCATCTCGGCCCACGTAGTGATGGAATCTCTAGGAAGAGAACCCAACCACTGCTTGGCCTTAGCCCGCAAAGAAAAAGAAAATAAGTGCAAACGAATGACATCATCAGTGACGCCATTTTTTTTGAACGCAATCTCCAAAAAATTCAACAAATGTAAATTTGGATCTGTTGGATCTTACGGCGCCCTTAGAGGGGGAGGGGGTGAATAAGGGTTTTATGGAATTTAGATCTTAATTAAATTTATCAGAGTTTGTGACTGAAGTTTCAGAATATTTATAGAAAAATATATTTTAATATCTCAGATAAGGGAAACAGAACTTTTTCCTTACTGTTGCTAACGCCTGGCGTTAGGTATTAACGCTGGGCGTTAGCTCTTCAGAAAATAAATCTGCTCAGAATTATGTCAATAAGATTTTACTAATAAAACCTTAATGAAATACAATTCTAGAAAATTAGAGATAATAAAAAGGATTATTGTATTTCAAAGATAATTACACAAATGTTAATTTTAATACTTTGATAAAAATATTAATTAAAACATTCTTGAAGAGGAAATAAAATCAATTGAATAGAACATTAAAAGACATGATTTTATTTCATAATTAATTGAATATAGAAATGTTTGATTTCAATATCGCTAGAAATCGGAGGCGTACAAAGTAAAACAACTTTTCCTTTTCTATACCGACTTGTATCCCCACAAACCGGTTGACTTTAGCCTATCCTTCCCCGGATAAGGCCTCAAGCCGCTCTAGCCAATCCTTCCCCGGATATGGCCTCGAGCACCCCCTAGATCTAATCACCTAGAACTAGTCGCCAACACAAGGCGAATTCCTCCCTAAGTCCTACCCAGACCTAGTCGCCAACACAAGATGAATTTACCCACAGAATCCTTCCCGAAATCCGACGTTCTCCCCAAATGATTTCTCCACACAAATTATAAAGAGAATAAAATAAAAGATTACAAGATAAGTAAAGAGAAACTCCCCAAGAAATTCTGAAGGTGAAGACAAAGTCGATGTAGATGTTGTCGTTCTTGAAACGATTGTCCTTCGTATGGAATATGCGCTGTAGACCTTCTCCTTCAAAATCTTCTTTAGATCTTCATGTTAGCCCAAGGGAGATCTCTTAATTTGCTGTAGATGAACCTCTATCCAAAGTATCAGAATTCTGGAATCATCACCTCAATAATCCTCACAGCCATCAACAAAAATGAAATCAAGTCTTTTAAATAACCACTGAAGCTAATGCGTGGCGTTGAGGTTAACGCCAGCGTTAGAGAATGTGTATGGCAGTTGTTGAGATTGTGTAAAACATCGGGAGCATGACAAAACCAAATTTCGTCGAACGAAACTAATTTCGTCGAACACACCTTCGTCGAACGCGCCTTCGTCGAATGGAAAACTGCAACCGTCAGGATCGTGCAAACCGCCGAGATCATGGCAGAAACCAAGTTCATCGAACGAAATCAATTTCGTCGAACGGAACTCCAAGTTCGTCGAACGCAGCTTGTCGAGCGCAATTTTGTTGAGCGCATGCAATTTCGTTGAACAGAACTCCATGGTCATCGAATTCAGCTTGTCGAGCGCAATTTCGTCGAGCGCAGGAAATTTTGTCGAACGGAACTCCAAGTTCGTCGAACACTCCAATTCGTCGAGCGCAGTTCAGTTCTGATTTTGTCGAATGCAGTTTCCTTAAGGTTTCGTCGAGCTCCTTCAGAGTTCGTCGAACGCTCCAATTTGTCGAGTGCAGTTCAGTTCAGATTTTGTCGAATGTCATCTCAGTGGTTTCCTTCTCAGCGGTTATTAACGCTGACCGTTAACAACTAACTAAAGCGTTAGTTCTCTTTTGTCTACCGCAGCTCGACGGCTTTGTTCTTGATGGCATTCCTTCTCAGCGGTTTTCTTCTCAACAGGAGTTGACGCGGGGCGTTAACATCTAATGCGGGGCGTTAGCTATCTTTCCAGAGAGTACTTTCCAATCAACAAATTATTATTCATAGGGATGTGTAGCTATAGTTCCTGTACAACCTGCATACTATAAACATACAAAATACTAGATCAAATACAACACGGTATTTGTTATTCTCAAACCAAGAGATGCGGAATATATGCTCCAACAATCTCCCCCTTTTGATAATAACAAATACCTATATGAGAAATTAGTGAACTGAAGACCATTTGTGTTTATAGATAAGTGAGGTAATAATATATGCATGAATAACAGGTTAAAAGCATGATAGATTTGATAGCAATAATGCATACTCTTTCTATATGAAGTCCTCCCCGTACATAAGTGTTCACTTAAAACTTACTCCCCCTAAATATCTATTTTACTAGATTTCTCAATTTCTTCTCCCCCTTTGTTATTAACAAAAGTGGGTAGGGATGAGTGTATATCTTTTAAGATAGATAAGGAACCACTTATTGAAGGATTGTCATGATCGAGCATATGATTGTGTATGCACCTCCTATATGATTACTCCCCTACAAATATACCACCTTTTTAAGTTTAATATTATTATAAAGCACTCCCCCTAAAAATTAGATTTATGCAATTTAATCTCCCCTTTTGGTAGTATCAAAAGAGGGTTTTAGGATTGAGTATGTATAATAAGGAGTAATATATTTTATGCCGAGAAGAAAAATAAGATGTAATCAAAAGCTTGTTAAATACTACTTGTTGAGAAAAAAAATATAAGCATGATGTAACATAAAGTAGTAAGCAATATAACAGAAGTGATAAAGTAAGTATTCTTATTTTAAGATACCACTTTTTGAAACCATGGTGTTAAAAATAATAGACATGAATGAGTATAAGTGGTAAACTTAGCAGAAGAATAAGCACTCTTAAACATAAACATCATTTTTAGAAGATAAAATCATATAAAGGATAATGAGTTTTAAATTTGAAAAGTTGATGTTTGAGTTAATAATTGAAGAGATGCTATTCCATTAAGATAATATTGCAAGCATGATTTCATAATATCAAGAAAAGATACACAAACTACAATGTAATAAAATTTGCATTTCAATTAAACATAAACATTGTAACGATCATGCTTTGTTATCTAGTGCATTTACTTAAGTTTGTAGCGATTTGAGTAGATGAGCATTAGGATCCAATTCTCATGAGTAGAAGTTTTATGAAAGATAATGATGTGTACAAAATAGTGTTTTGATAAAGTAAACAATTGAATCAATCAAAAACACAAGACATATATAATGAAATAACACAACATTAAAATACACAAATATTATTACTTCCACAATATTTCAATGCACATAAATAAATAGTACAACTACCAAGGTGCTCTGCACACACAATGCTTATTAAGACTTATCAGGGTGCAAATTAGTGCTTGGGGGATCACTTTTATACTTTTTAGCTTTATTTTAAATTTTATGATCCGGTGTACTAAGAGAAGTGTTGTATAAATTATTTGCTACAAGACACTTTACAATTCTTTAGCCAAGGTGCTCAACCTCACAATGCTCATTAAGACTTATCAGGAGGGTGAGTAGTGCTTGGTGGAGTTTTCCTTGTCATTGATTATTTGCTTTTTAGTTTAGTGACTAAGGACTCCGAATTCACTTGTTTTGCAAACATAGCATTTTTTAAACCACATTTCTCTAAAGAATAAGTGCATGAAAGACAAAGAATTGTAATAACCAATTCAATGTTGTGTAGGTAATCTATTTATGCATTTTAATCATTTATGTTATTACACTACACAATCATGCAAGTATAAGATTGTAAACATATGTAGATTATCAAAAATAAGTGAGTGATTGAATCATTATCAAACATAATACATTACTCATACTTAGAGGCATGCTAAGCATTTCTACGCATGTTTGTCTATAATCAATTTCATTGCACATATCAAGATAATATTCAAGGCATGATAAATACAAAACAATGTCTTTTAAGAAACTTGAAAGTTAAATTATACATTGTATTTAATCTTGAATTGATATAATTAATCATCCTTGACAATGGTAATGAATAACAATCAGATTTTTTTATAAATTTTTAATAATTTTTTATAAAAGCACAAAACAATAAACACAAAGAAAAAAAAATATTTTTGTTCTTTGAAATTGTTTTGTAATTTTGTATTTGATTTTTTTTATATATTCTCTGGAAAACATAGAAGTCTTTAATAGCCCTTTCAGTAAATGATATTCTATGCCAGAAATAAACCAAAAATAATGCATGAGAAAATACATATTTTTTTAAAAAGAAATAAAATTTTGTTTTAAAGGAAATAAAAAGATATAAAACTTTTTAAAAACAGAGAAATAAAACACACAAAATATTAAAATAATACCAGAAATTATTCAAAACAAAAAAAATATTTTGGAGCCAAGGAGCTAACGCCAGGCGTTAACTTCTTAACGCCAAAAAAGAACTGCATTTCTTGATTTTTTGAATTTTTTTCTCAAAATTCATTTGTATTACAAAGAGGTCTTCCTTCAGTTGAAATTTTAGAGTATATTGATTAAATTTGAAGACTATTTTAGCATGTTTTTGGTGATTTTTCAAATACTTGTGTTTTGTAAAATCATTAAAGCTCAAAATAATAAAATATGCAAACACAAGATGCAATGTTAGAACAAAAACAAATATACATGATTTTAGTATAAGGAGTGAGATAATATTCATGCAATAAATATAATATGAGTATATCTAAGATCAAGATACCTTAACTATATGACTACACTCTAGCCCCATACTAAGTGACAGATGGGCATGAGGAGCTGCACACATGCCATAGGTTGGGGTGTTAATCCCATATGCATACAAAAGGCCATGCTCAACCTAGCACTCTTTCCCCTCAGTGCCTCGCAAGGCCCCACTAGAACCTTCCCCGGTTAAGGACAAGACATGACTTAGAGGTTTGGTCTCTAATGCACACAATCCTACGCCCTCGCTATTGTGAGACACATGTCATAGGTTAATGATTATGGATATACTAAGCGGTTTGGTCTAAGGATTGATTCATAAAACATGAGTTTGTTTTAGTTTTAGAACATATAGTAGATTTTGAAACCACAATGTACTCATGTATTTTAAAGTTCAAATTTCTCTACCTTTAGCATGTCACTATATTGATAATCCTAGCATAAACACTAAATTGAACATATACCAAGAGGTGCGACTAGGATAATGGATTTGGATGTTATGGAAAATATGTTAAATATATATAATTGGTTTGCATGTAATCAATTTTAGAGTTTTGAAAATTTATATACCTAGATTGAAGTGACAATTCTATTTGATTTCATCTTATTTATATCAAGTTAATTCTTAGGTCTATAGATAATGATATTCATGCAAATAATAAAGATGTATTTCACACACACAAAACAAGATATGAAACTATAATATCAATAACAATCATATATTTCATAATTCTTAAGGTTGATAGAAACAATTAATTTAAGATAGTTCTTGATAGATCATGAATTATGATATATCATTATAGTGAATTTTAGCATAGGATATTAATAGATCATGGTGGTGATTGTGAAATCATATTCATCATTTTTGTAAATTTTCTTTTTGATTTTAATTTTTAGAAATTAGACAAAACAAATATAAGGTATTTGACAATAATGATATTAAAATAATTTTTCAGAGAAATCAGAATTTTTAGGAAAATATGCTACCGTCAGCGTTAGTGATAACGCCTGGCGTTAGCAACAGAGTTACAATATTTGATTTTAAAGCACATTGTTTTTGAATTTATTTGATTCCGTTTTTTCTCGATTATGATTTTCAATATAGGGGCTATTATATACAGCAACGAAAAATAAACAAATATGCAATAAGTTGTGCATTTAGTATTCAAGCCTAAGACCCCTAAAAGTCCATTTAAATCCAATTTTGAAAGTAATTTCATTAGTCTTGATAATATCATTTAATCAATTTAGCATTCAATTTATAATGATAATATAAGACATTTATAGGCAATGGATTTAAAAAAGGATAAAACATAGAAAAAGAAAAGATAGATCACTTAAATAAATGATGACTTTATGTTCAATTTAATTCAATTTGATTTGTTAAACATTAGGATTAAGATGAAAGTCATATCTCATGATATATAAAGTGATCATAAACAAGTTGGCTCAAAAATAGAAAATAAACAAAAGAAAAAAGCAATTAAGCATATCATGAAGTAGAGTAATGATATTTCATTTTTAATTTATTTCTACTTCATGCAATACAATGATTCCTATTGAATGAGAGATTTAGGTATCCAAAGGGGACCAAGTGTGATGGTTCCTTTGGGTACCCAAATACATCGTGTAGGCTTTTGGAGAGATAGTGATGAATGGGCCTTTACAAGTAGAGTTAGTGTTTTGTTTTTAATTTTGGGCCTCCATTCATACTTTGGTTGTTTATCTTTTAAATTCATATTATGATTATTTGACATCTTTTTGGAATGATAGTTGTTTGAAAAATAATTCATTTGGGATTTATGTTTATTCAAATTATTTTTCAAAATACATTGATGTTGATAATCATAATGAATTTTGTTATATTGATTCTTTGAAAGTTTATAAGAGTGATTGTCTTTCTTTAGAATTGAATGTTGAAAGAGTGGGTTACAATATGTTTTAAATGATTGATTCTTATTTTGATGATTTCCATTTCCACTCTTTCTTATAGACATACTCTTATAATATGAAGGATAATATTTTATAGCTTGATTTTCATGAATATGAGTTTTTAAATTTGAGTCATGATTGAAAATATATTGAGACTTATAATAGTGACTCTTAAGAATTTTGTGAGGGTCATAATTCATTTGGAAACAAAATTCCTTTTGATTTGATGTATGAAAATGATCCTTTTTAGAAATTATTTTGTAAGCTAATTTATCTTTATTATTCAAAATCTTATGATGAATGAAATTACTAGAAATTAGAACTTTTTCAACAAAAGATTTTAGTTGTCTTAACTTACAAGTTAAATCATCATTTTCAATTATTAATTTTTCATTATGTTCTTTAGAAACTAAGAGCCCTTTTTCAATATCCTTGAAATTTTCTTTTAATAGATTGCATTCTAAACAAGGAGTAGGAATTTTAATTAAAGAGCATGAAAGAGAATTTAAAACATCAATATAAGATTCTACTTTAGGGTTTGCTTTTAAAATTTTATTTTCTAAACGTAATTTGGAATTAGCATGTTTCAACTTTAAAATTTTACGTTTAGCAAATTTAAGCACACGAAATGTAGAAATAGAATTAGTTACTAAAAGAGAAGATTTAGATTTTCTTACCTTGCTATAGTTTCCGTCTTCTCTTTTGCTTGATGTTTTGCCATCAATTGAGTTCAATATTGTTTCTCTCTTTAATTGATCTTCCTCCAAGAATGAGTCCTCGTCGATTTCTTCTCTAGGATCCATAAGGAATTCCTCGTCGATTTCTCTCTTAGATTTATCTTCCTCCAAGAATGAGTCCTTGTCGATTTCTTCTCTTGGATCCATAAGGAATTCCTCTTGTTCATCATCTGTGGAAGGAAGACTATAAGTATTCTCAAGAAATTTCCAAACTTCAAAAGCAGTAGGGAGCATATAGATAAGTTTGAAAATATTTTGATCTAGAGCACAATATAGACTATTCATTGATTTGGCATTTAAAAACATTTCATTTTTATTTAAAAAGCTTGGGGGCATTTTAATTGTAATAGTCCAAACTTCAATATCCAAAGTTTTAAGAAATTTTTCCATAAGTTTTTTCCACCCATTATAATTTTCACCCATAAATAATGGTGAACATAATGATTTTTCATTTTCATAAAAATTATCCCCTCTAGAAGATGCGAGATCATGAAGCGCCATTATTCCCGGTTGTGAAGCCGTATTGGAATAACCTAGCTCTGATACCACGTGTTGGATCTTATGGCGCCCTTAGAGGGGGGGGGGGGGTGAATAAGGGTTTTATGGAATTTATATCTTAATTAAATTTATCAGAGTTTGTGACTGAAGTTTCAGAATATTTATAGAAAAATATATTTTAATATCTCAGATAAGGGAAACAGAACTTTTTCCTTACTGTTGCTAACGCCTGGCGTTAGGTGTTAACGCTGGGCGTTAGCTCTTCAGAAAATAAATCTGCTCAGAATTATGTTAATGAGATTTTACTAATAAAACATTAATGAAATACAATTCCAGAAAATCAGAGATAATAAAAAGGATTATTGTATTTCAAAGATAATTACACAAATGTTAATTTTATTACTTTGATAAAAATATTAATTAAAACATTCTTGAAGAGGAAATAAAATCAATTGAATAGAACATTAAAAGACATGATTTTATTTCATAATAAATTGAATACAGAAATGTTGGATTTCAATATCGCTAGAAATCGGAGGCGTACAAAGTAAAACAACTTTTCCTTTTCTATACCGACTTGTATCCCCACAAACCGGTTGGATTTAGCCTATCCTTCCCTGGATAAGGCCTCAAGCCGCTCTAGCCAATCCTTCCCCAGATATGGCCTCGAGCACCCCCTAGATCTAATCACCTAGAACTAGTCGCCAACACAAGGCGAATTCCTCCCTAAGTCCTACCCAGACCTAGTCGCCAACACAAGGCGAATTTACCCACGGAATCCTTCCCGGAATCCGACGTTCTCCCCAAACAATTTCTCCATACAAATTACAAAGAGAATAAAATAAAAGATTACAAGATAAGTAAAGAGAAACTCCCGAAGAAATTCTGAAGGTGAAGATGAAGTCAATGTAGATGTTGGCGTTCTTGAAACGATCATCCTTCGTATGGGATATGCGTTGTAGACCTTCTCCTTCAAAATATTCTTTAGATCTTCATGTTAGCCCAAGGGAGATCTCTTAATTTGTTGTAGACGAACCTCTCTCCAAAGTATCAGAATTCTGGAATCATCACCTCAATAATCCTCACAGCCTTCGGCAAAAATGAAATCAGGTCTTTTAAATAACCACTGGAGCTAACGCGTAGCGTTAAGGTTAACGCCAGCGTTAGAGAATGTGTATGGCAGTTGTTGAGATCATGTAAAGCATCGGGAGCGTGATAGAACCAAATTTTGTCGAACGAGACTAATTTCGTCAAACACGCCTTCGTCGAACGCGCCTTTGTCGCACGGAAAACCGCAACCGTCAGGATCGTGCAAACCACCGGGATCGTGGCAGAAACCAAGTTCGTCGAATGGAACTCCAAGTTCGTCGAACAGAACTCCAAGTTCGACGAGCGCAATTTCGTCGAGCGCAGGCAATTTCGTCGAGCGCAGGCAATTTCGTCGAACGGAACTCCAAGTTCGTCGAACGCTCCAATTTGTCGAGCGCAGTTCAGTTCTGATTTCATCGAACGCAGGTTCCTTTAGGTTTTGTCGAGCGCCTTCAGAGTTCGTCGAACGCTCCAATTTGTCGAGCGCAGTTCAGTTCAGATTTCGTCGAACGCCATCTCAGCGGTTTCCTTTTCAGCGGTTGTTAACGCTGAGCGTTACAACTAACGCGAGCGTTAGTTCTCTTTCGTCGACCGCAGCTCGACGACTTTGTTCTCGACGACATTCCTTCTCAGCAGTTTTCTTCTCAACAGAAGTTAACGCGGGCGTTAGCATCTAACGCGGGGCGTTAGCTATCTTTCCAGAGAGTACTTTCCAATCAACAAATTATTATTCATATCGATGTGTAGCTATAGTTCATGTACAACCTGCATACTATAAATACACAAAATACTAGATCAAATACAACACAGTATTTGTTATTCTCAAACCAAGAGATGCGGAATATAGGCTCCAACAGGATCTTCATCAGGTAAGCCATCAAATATGTCTGTTTGCTGTACCATCTGAATGATACTTGTTTTAATTTCAAATTTATTATTCGCCACCGCCGGACGAATAATACTATACTGTGTTCCCTCCCAATTTGGCCTCGCATAATAGGACATGGTCCATAGCGGGGCCTCATTATGGTCGGGGTCGTCCATTATACCCTCGTTAGTTTCTCTGATTGACTATTCACGAATTATTGGTAGATCACTAAATCAGAGACGTCGACACTGTTGGAGCATGCGTTTCGCACTCTTCCGGTTTGATAATAACAAAGTCCCATTTGTATTTGATTCTATTTTTATTAATGGTGTGTAGGTAACAGTTATGAGATGTTCACAATTCTGAATGGAGCTCAATTTGATTGAATGAATAATTTTTGATGTCGGAATTTTCCGACAGCTAATGTCGCCCAGGCGACATCAGAGAAGTTACAACAACTGCCCGCACGACAGCACTACGAGCGGCAGTTTAGCGCTGTCAGAATTCTGACAGCGATGTCGCCCAGGCGACAACACGGAAGTTACAGCAACTGCCCGCACGACAGCACTACGAGCGACAGTTTAGCGCTGTTGGAATTCCGACAGTGATGTCGCCCAGGCAACAGTGAAAATATGTATAGTGGTTCGTTATGTTCGTGCATTGCAAGCATTGAGAATTCCAAGTCTTTTCCTGAGTGCATACGAACCAGAGAGCCCCAGAACCTCATCAACTTCCATTTGTGCTTAGAAGGTTTGAGATTGAAGACGAGATTAGACGCGCTTCTACATCAACGATAATCTCGAGGCTTCAACCTTCCTTTTAGAGATCTGAATTTCTAGGGAGTTGTTCTTTTCATTTTGTATTTTCATTTATATACATTTCACTTTGTATTGGTAGGGAAATCATCTCCTTGTGCGTGACGTCTAAGTCCTTGCGTGGCTTAGGGGAAAATCGCTTCCTTGTGTGGATCGTCCAAGTCCTTGCGTGGCTTGGTGGGAAATCGTGGCCTTGTGTGCTACACCTAGATCTTGGGAATAGATCTTGGGAAGATCTAGAGGATAGGATTGGGCTTGGTCTAGGGAGAGACAAGAGATAGCCTTCCGATCCTTGGGAGAAGGATTGGTAAACACAAATTGTAAAAGGTTTATTATCATATTTGTGCCTTGATCTTAAGCATTGTTAAGATCATATTATTTGTATGTGAAATTCATGATTATAAAATTATGACTTTTTCTGTAATTACAAATATGGTTGCTTAATCTTTAACTTAGAAATTTGTGTTTGAATTAATTTAAAAATTACATTGGTTTGAAATTTTTATAACTAATTTTTAGAAAAGTAAAATTTGTTTTAAAATTCTTAAGTAAAAAATCGTATTTTTTTTAAAAGGCCCTTATTCACCCCCCCTCTAAGGGCGCCACAAGATCCAACACGTGGTGTCAGAGGGAGGTTACTCCAAAACGGTTTTACCACTGGGAGTAATGGCGCACAACGATCACGCATTCGTTGAGGGGCAAGGAATTAGTAGGCCACCACTTTTTACGGGTATAGACTATAACTATTGGAAAACCCGAATGCGGTGTTTTCTAATAGCTCTCGACATGGAAGTTTGGAATATGGTCGAGACAAGTTATACTTCCCCAACATATGATGTAGGAATTGTAACAATGGACAAACCCAAAGACAAGTGGGATGACAATGATAAATTAAAATGTAAAAACAATGCAAAAGCCATGAATGCTTTATTTTGCGCACTAGATCGCACTGAATTTAATAGAGTTTGTGCTTGTGTTACTGCATATGAAATTTGGAATCTTTTAGAAATCACTCATGAAGGTACTTCGCAGGTAAAGGATTCAAAGCTATTTCAACTGGAGTCAGAATTCGAAAGATTCAAAATGGAGGTGGATGAAGAAATTGATACAATGTACACACGATTCACTAAAATCGTGAACGATTCAAAGGTGCTGGGTAAGGTTGTCTCCAATGGAGATTTAGTAAGGAAAATCATAAGATCACTTCCCCCGAAGTTCAATCCTAAAGTGACTGCAATCTTTGAGTCACATGATCTTAAGACCTTACAATTGGAGAGCCTCATTGGAAATCTGAAAACTCATGAGGTGGAGTTGAAAATCCATAGCCAAGAGTACAATTTGGAGCCCAAAAAGAAGAGCTTGGCGTTGAAATCAAGAAGGGAAGTTGAGACTGAATCTGAAGAAAGTGAGGAAGATGAGGAAGGACTATTTGTGAGGAACTTTAAAAAGTTTATGAGAAATCCGGAGAGGAGAAATTCATTTAAAAGATTTTTCAAAAAGAACAATTTTGTCTACCAAAAAGGCAAAGGAAAAATGGAGAATGAAGAGGAGCGTCCGTTACCGGAGTGCTACAATTGCAAGAAGATTGGTCATATCAGAAGAAAGTGCCCAAAGTATCTGAAAGAGCAAAAAGCAAAGAGGCACGATAAAAGTTACAAGAAGAAAGTGTTAAAGGCAGAGACTTGGGATGATTCTTCGTCTGGTGAAGAAAGTGATTCCTCAACACAGGAGGAAGAGGAGGCAAATGTCTGCTTGATGGGGAAAGAAAATGCATCATCTGACGACGATTGCAGTGTCCAAAGCGACACTGAGGTAACTCCTCCATCTTATGATGATTTATATTCTGAATTTATGAAAACATGCAAATTTTTTGATAAAAGCCTAAAGGAAATTGATTTCTTAAAATGTGAAAATAAAGTTGATGAGTAATTTATTTACTCATCTTTTAGTTTAGGTTTATTATGTTTTTATATAAAATTATGTTATTTTTAGGAATTTTATCATATAAATCCTTCCATTGTTATTTCATAAGCTAACTTAAGTTTATTTTGTGTTTTCAGGTTTTTCTGGGCTGTTTCTGTTGGATCGGTCGGCACCCTTAGAGGGGGGGGGGGGGTGAATAAGGGTTTTCAAAAAGTTTAGTATTTATTCAGAAAACATAGAATAATGTGATATTAAAAACAAGAAGACAAGTAAAACAAAAAGAGACAAGCTTTATTAATATTAAATAAGGTTTACAAAACTTGATCTCGATGACGCTAGAGATCGGAGGCGAATAATAAAAGCTCTTTTCGTTTTCTATCCCGACTCGCTTCCCCGCGAACCGGTGACCCTAGCCTTCTCCTTCCCGGACTCGGCCTCAAGCCGCTCTAGCCAATCCTTCCCCGGATGTGGCCTCGAGCACCCCCTAGACCTAGCCTAGATCTAGTCGCCAACACTAGGCGATTTTCAGCCCTAAGTCCTACCCCAGACCTAGTCGCCAACACGAGACGATTTCACTACCGTTTACAATGATAAAAGAGAAATGAAATAACAATAATTAAAAACTCCCTCAAGATGAACTTCTGAACGAGGAGGCGAAGATCCGCTGGAGAATCAGCGTTTGTTGAGGCGGACTTTGTTCGGATTCGGCGTGATGGAATCCTCCTTCAGAAATTGGCAGCGCTTCGCTAGGACTTCAGAATTCAGCCAAGGAAGGCCTCTGCAACTCGAGCAATCTCTCTCTCTGAGGTGTATGCACTGGATATACGAAAACAAGAGGAGAGGGGGTCCTTTTATAGCCCAAGCGCTACCGCCGGCGCTAGTGCTAGCGCCGGCGCTAGCCCGGATTAGGAAACGTTTTGCGCGGCAGGATCTTCAATCCGCGGTAATGAGGCTTTCATTCCTTCTGTGTTCACCGATACCGCCGGCATTATCCACTACCGCGAGGCGTTAGCGCCTTCCATAACAGCTCCCGGAAACGCGCTCTTCATTGCTAGCGCTCGACGCTAAGTGCTACCGCCGGCGCTAGTGGGAGTATCTTTCTTCTATTTTCATTCGTCGGAATTCGTCGGGAGTTCACGAGACCATTCGACGAATCGCACAATTTCACGAATCGCACCAAAATATAAATCTTTAAAACTATAAAAAAAAACTATATGATTTTTTTTGTGAAAAATCAAACATGATTTAATCTACTATTTAGAAATTCTACAATGTTACAAATTTTCTCTTCAAACTACTTTGGACATTGTCTTTCTTCATGCTTTGATATATCTATTCAAATGTGCATCAATTATAGTTTAAAAGTTGTGTAGGATCAAGCTTAGCATGCCTCTAAGTATGAGAAATGCTTTATGTTTGATAATGATATTTATTCACTCACTTTTTTGGCATTGTCTACATATGCATCTAATCTATGAATGCTTGTGTATGTTTTGTATTAGTACAAATAAATTAAAATTGCACAAGTATCTTACCTACACTCCTTTTGCACTCTTAAAAATTAAGAAAAGTGGTTATCTTTCTTCTTTCTCATAAAATCTATTGATTTGCAAAACAAGTGTATTCAGAGAACTTTGTACAAAACAAAATTATAAAATAAATGACAAAGATAACTCCACCAAGCACTACTTGAACCTCCTGATAAGTCTTAATGAGCATTGTGAGGTTGAGCACCTTGGAAAAAATAATAAAGTGTCTTCTGCAAATCAACTCTTTCTTTCAAATATAAGAAAAACCACTTTCTCTTAAGTACACCAGATCACAAGTCTCAAAATTCAAAATAAAATATGTGATCGCCCAAGCACTACTTTGCACCCTGATAAGTCTTGATGAGCATTGTGTGTGCAAAGCACCTTGGTAGTTGTACATTTTTTGTGCATTAAAGTGTGTGGAAGTAATCTTATTTGTGTTTTATTGTGCTTCTTACTTTGCATATTACTTGTATTTTTTGATTAAAACATTTGTTTACTCTTCTCAAATTTACACTTATGTGCACATCATTATCTTCCATAACACTTCTTCTCATGAGTATTGGATCCTAATGCTAATTCTATATTACTTTTTATTTATGAAATGCACTAGATAACCCAGCATGTGTTCTACAATGTTTTTGTATGTTTTTGAAATTAAGAATTAAAGTAACATTGTGGTCATCTCTTTTTGATAAACATTCTTTCATGCTTGGTTATTCTAAAATTTAAAACTGCAAAATGATTTCCAAAAACATCATTTTTTTGTGATCTTTACCTCATTTTTTTTGGATTATCATTACTATTTGCTATAAGTCTTCCGCATCTTAACCATATAAGTGTTTTTTTACCGTGCGCTTTCATGCTTACTTCATATCTTGTATTATTTGCATCATCACTTATTCTTAAAAAATCCTATCTTTCATTAAGTGATAGATTTCCTTGGAACACTTTTTATTGGTTACTTCAAACATAAAAATCTTTTATGCTAAAAACTCTGAAATTTTGTAATAACTCTGATCTATTTCAATGAAAAACAATTCTAAACCTCCTTATCATTTACCTAAAAAGCTCGATCATGCCTTCTCTTTTAATTACACATTTATAGTGCTTTGTTTCCCTACCCACTTTTGCTAATAACAAAGGGGGAGAACTAACATGATAAAATGCAAAAGGGGGAGAACTAACATGATAAACATAACCCGCTATCAAAAACCCAACATGACAAATTAAAATGATAGCTTACATATTAGGGGAGCATTCACATAGGGGGAGCATGTATTTAGTGGGAGCAAGTCTAACATGCTAGAATCAATTATTATCCTAATTCATCACTCTCACACACACACAAGTATAGTTTCATCATGCTTATCTATTAATGCTTTGATTTATCATTAATGGATTTGTTATTATCAAAATGGGGAGTTTGTTGGAACATGGTCTTCCGCATCTCCTAGGTTTGAGAATAACAAATCCTATGTGTATTTGATCTTGTGTGTTCAAGTGTGCAGGATAACAAAGTCCACATGACTCAAGGATTAGATAAGAAGGTTGCCCCCAAAGTTGAGCCATCAAATCCAAATCTTCCACTAGCGCAGGCGCTAGCTGTCGTTCGTCGAATGTTCTCGAGAACTCCAGACTAATTCCGACGAATCCAGACAGATGCCAAATATCTAGTTTGAAGAAGAAATTTCTGCAGCTAAGTCAATTCGTCGAATGTTCTCGTGAAATCCCGACGAATCCCGACGAATCCCGACAAATCCCGACGAACGCAGACAGAAGTCCAAAAGGCAGACTTGTGAAGGAAATTGTGCGATTCGTTGAATGTTCTCGTGAACTCCCGACGAATGAAAACAGAAGAAAGATACTCCTACTAGCGTCGGCGGTAGCACTTAGCGCCGAGCGCTAACAATGAAGAGCGCGTTTCCGGGAGCTGTTATGGAAGGCGCTAATGCCTCACGGTAGCGGATAACGCCGGCGGTATCGGTGAACACAGAAGGAATGAAAGCCTCATTGCCGTGGATTGAAGATCCTGCCGCGCAAAACGTTTCCTAATCCGGGCTAGCGCCGGCGCTAGCGCTAGCGCCGGCGGTAGCGCTTGGGCTATAAAAGGACCCCCTCTCCTCTTGTTTTCGTACATCCAGTGCATACACCTAAGAGAGAGAAAGAGATTGCTCGAGTTGCAGAGGCCTTCCTTGGCCGAATTCTGAAGTCCTAGTGAAGCGCTGCCAATTTCTGAAGGAGGATTCCATCACGCCGAATCCGAACGAAGTCCGCCTCAACAAACGCTGATTCTCCAGCGGATCTTCACCTCCTCGTTCAGAAGGATTCGTCGGGATTCGTCGGGATTTCACGAGAACATTCGACGAATTGACTTAGCTGCAGAAATTTCTTCTTCAAACTAGAGATTTGGCTTCTGTCTGGATTCGTCGGAATTAGTCGGGAGTTCTTGAGAACATTCGACGAACGACAGCTAGCGCCTGCGCTAGTGCTACCGGCAGCGCTAGTGGAAGATTTGGATTTGATGGCTCAACTTTGGGGGCAACCCTCTTATGTAATCCTTGAGTCATGTGGACTTTGTTATCCTGCACTCTTGAACACACAAGATCAAATACACATAGGATTTGTTATTCTCAAACCTAGGAGATGCGGAAGGCCATGTTCCAACAGTTTCGAGCAAAAAGTTAAGATTACACGCCCCAGGTCACGGGCGTGACCATGGGCGTGTAACCTACGGAATACTCCAGACCTGCTTCTGCCACTCCGGGGATGCTCCGTGAAGATTTCGCCAAGTACACGCCCCAGGTCATGGGCGTCACCAAGGGCGTGACCCAGTGTCACGGCCGCGACTCGCCACAGCATCCAGAGCATGCCTGCCACGTCATTTAAAGTTACACGCCCCAGGTCACGGTCGTGACCTAGGGCGTGACATCAGGTCACGGGCGTGACTCACCCCGTGCTTCTTCCCGCCAGAGTTTCCCGCCAGCAGCACTATTTCAAGATTACACGCCCTACGTCACGGGCGTGACCTAGGGCGTGACACGGCCGAAACGATCGCAATTACTCCAGAAGGCGCCCTCTCCGCTGCTGCTTCGATCAAGCCCCTTACACGCCCTTGGTCACGGGCGTGACCAAGGGCGTGTAACCTCAACTTTTCAGCTATAAAAAGCCAGCTTTTCCAGATGTTTGGGGACGATTTTTGGGAGTTCTAAGTTTATTTTCTTACACTGTTTTTATCATTCTTAAGCTTGTAATCTTCTTTCTTAGCTTGCACTTTCATTTCAGGTTTGTAATTTCTTGTTCCCTAGTTGTAATTTCTTTTTTTTCAATTAATAAAATAGCACTTTTACTCTTATTCTACTCTCAATCTTCATTATGCACTTCTTGTATTTCATCAATTCCTCCATCTCCATGAGTAGCTAAATTTCATTAGTACTCGGCCGAGATGATCCAAGGAAAATATAATTCATAATTTAGTTTAGAACTTCTTTTTCTCTTATTTAGATCGCTTAAGATTTATCCTTGAATTTATATTGATTGAGATTATATTATCGATATATAATCTCATTCTTGTTTTGATAGTCTAATAATCGAGAGGTTTTGAATTCGAATTGATCATTTCAAGGATAAAGAGATTTGAATGCACTCCTCGAGAGAGGACGACATAAATCTCCCGGATTGGAGTTATATCCAATAGAGGGGTTCACTTCGATAAGGCGAGTTTTAGGGGTTTCGATTCTAGAACGAGAGTTCGATTGATCAACCTAAACTCAGTTAGGCGTATCCTCGAGAGAGGTACGTTCATAAATCGGGAACCTCCACGGTCAAGCATTTCTTTTAAAGAGGATTAGAAGTTTTATTTCTTTATTTATTTTTTCCAAGGTGATTCAAGGTTGAGTACTAACCTTTAATTCATTAATTTAAATAAGCTATTTCTCTTTCTCGCAACCAACCAACCCAAGTTTCTTTCGATAAAATAATAGAGATTTTTCGAAGTAAGAGTACTCAACCGCCCCGAGTCTAATACGACCTTGTTTTAACAACCTATTCTACATTCGATACGGTACACTTGCCGTTATCGTTTGCAAGCATAGTTTTGCGCATCAAGTTTTTGGCGCCGTTGCCGGGGATTCGGTTGATATTTCGAAAACCGAAATATCTATTAATTTTATCCTTTTCTTTTTCTTAATTTTAAGGTGCAATTAAATTCCAGGAAAGGACGCTTTGGGTTTGAATTCCCATCATAGCCTCTAGTACCTTGCAAACCCTTCACCGGGTAGATCTTGGGAAGTCCAGGACTATTTTTAAATCACCTAATAAAAACAAATAAAAACAAATATAATAAAATAAAAATAAATTTATTTATCTAAAATCTTATTTTTCCCTTTTTTTTCGTTTCTTTTCTTTTCTTTTGGTTTATGACCCGAGGAAACTCTTCAATTGATTTTGAATTTGGTTTTGATCCGGAAATCGAGCGCACCTTGCGGCGACGTCTCCGATTTAGTGATCTACCAATAATTCGCGAAGAGTCAGTCGGAGAGACTAACGAAGATATAATGGGTGACCCCGACCATAATGAGGCTCCGCTACGGACTATGTCCTATTATGCGAGGCCAAATTGGGAGAGAACACAATCAAGTATTATTCGCCCGGCGGTGGCAAATAATAATTTTGAAATCAAAATGAGTATCATTCAAATGGTACAACAAACCGTTATCTTTGCAGGTTACCAGATGAAGATCCAAATTTACATTTATTGAATTTTTTGGAAATTTGCGATACGTTTAAAAGTAATGGCGTCACCGATGACGCCATTCGCTTGCGTCTATTTCCATTTTCTTTGCGGACTAAGGCCAAGCAATGGTTGGGATCTCTTCCTAGAGGTTCCATCACTACATGGGCCGAGATGACGGAGAAATTTTTAACTAAATATTTTCCTCCGGCTATGTCCGCTAAATTACGTACGGACATTCTCTCGTTTACACAAATAGACTCAGAGTCTCTCTATGACACATGGGAGCGCTTCAAGGAATTATTGCGGAGATGTCCTCACCACGCCCTTCCTTTATGGCAACAAGTTCAAACATTCTACAATGGTTTGAATCTCCAAACGAGGCAAATGATTGATGCAGCAGCTGGGGGAACTCTAAATAACAAAACCCCAGATGCCGCTCAAGAGCTTTTTGAGGAGATGGCCATGAATGCTTATCAGTGGAATGCGCCACGGTCGCGTCCTAACAAACCGACCGAACTCTTTGAAGTCGAGGCCACCCCGAATTTAGCATATCAAGTAGAATGACTTACTAAGCAAATGGCGGAGATGTCTGCTTCCTCCGCTGTTAACGGGGCTAATAATAATAATTATAATAATAATAATTATAATAATAATAATTATAATCAAGAACAAGTTGATTATATGGGGAACTCCTATCGTCCTCCTCATAACCCAAATAATAATCTTCCTAATAGTTATAATCCGGGTTTAAGGAACCACCCGAATTTTTCATGGAGCAACCCCAATAATGCTCAACGCCCCCCACAAGTGAATCCTCCCGGATTCGCTCCACCACAACCACCAAAGGCCCCTTCACTTGAAGAGGTCTTCACCAAATATGTCGCTTCTATTGATGCCAATATCCGGAACCTTTCTGGATCTATTAAAAGCATAGAAAATCAGATTGGACAACTCGCCAAGATGTTCTCCGAACGCCAGCAGGGAGCTCTACCGGGCAATACTGAGCCCAATCCATGGGAGAGCGCCAACGCTATAACCCTCCGCAGCGGAAAGGAGGTAAAATGTTCAAATTTGGCCGAGCCTATGGTAAACGTTTCAACTTTATCCCCGCAAGTTATTTCTTCTCCTACTCTACCTCCTTCTGCTTTAGCTCCGCGTATTCTTAAAAATCCTTCTATTCCTTATCCTTCACAATTTAAAGATGAACGCAATAAGGAGCAATATAGAAAATTTACTGAAATTTTTAAACAAATTCAAATTAACGTGCCATTTTTCGAAGCAATCGCCCAAATGCCCAAATACGCAAAATATCTAAAAGATCTACTTTCCAATAAAATAAACTTGAAAATTTTTCGCGTATATCTTTAAATGCTGAATGCTCGACAATTTTATTAAATAAATTACCGCAAAAATTAAACGATCCGGGACGGTTTTCCATCCCGTGCTTGTTCGGTAATTTCTTAATAAAACACGCCTTGGCAGATTTGGGCGCTAGTATAAATTTGATGACATTTTCATTATTTAAAAGGCTTGGTTTGGGCACTCCAAGCCCAACCAATATTAGCATCCAACTAGCGGACAAATCTATTAAATACCCGATAGGGGTGATTGAGGACGTGCTTGTTAAGGTTGACAAATTTATCTTCCCGGTAGATTTTGTCATCCTAGACATCGAGGAAGACGCCGAAGTCCCAATTATACTCGGATGTCCTTTCCTCGCCACCTCTCGGGCAATCATTGATGTTAGTAATGGCAAACTTCTCCTACGAGTTGGGGATGAAGAAGTAACTTTTAGCATTAACAACTCTATGAGAAATTCGTTTTCTAATGACGACTCTTGCTTCACTTTAGAATCAAATTTTGAAGAAGAAATAACGTCATTTTCTGAATTAATTTCACCCTTATTTGAAAATCCGGAAATTGAAAATTTATTTTTTCTAAAAGAAATAACTCGGCCGCTCAAATTTGAAGAAGTAAAATTAAATATTTCTAAAATAAAAACATCTTACGAGGAGCCACCGAGTTTGGAATTGAAACAACTGCCGGAATATTTAAGATATGTTTTTTTAGAAAAAGATTCAAAATTGCCTGTGATTATATCTTCCGCGCTTAACGATTCGGAAATTTCCGAATTAAGAAAAATATTAAATAATCACCGCCATGCAATTGCATGGCAAATTTCTGACATCAAGGGGATTAACCCGTCTTTTTGCACGCACAAAATTAATTTAGAAAATAATTCTCGCAGTACTATTCAGCCTCAACAACGGCTTAATCCAAATATGAAGGACGTCGTTAAGGCCGAAATAATAAAATTATTAGATGCAGGAATTATTTACCCAATCTCTGATAGCACTTGGGTTTGCCCAGCGCAAGTCGTGCCTAAAAAGGGTGGAATAATGATAGTCACAAATGAAAATAATGAGTTGATCCCGACCCGTACTGTTACGGGTTGGCGAGTATGCATCGATTATAGAAAATTAAATAATGCTACCCGCAAAGATCACTTTTCGTTACCCTTTATTGACCAAATTTTAGAACGCTTATCCGGTCACTCACACTACTGTTTTCTCGATGGTCTTTCGGGATATTTTCAAATCCCAATTGCGCCCGAAGACCAAGAGAAAACCACATTCACCTCTCCGTTCGGCACCTTCGCATATCGAAGAATGCCATTTGGTCTTTGCAACGCACCGGCTATATTTCAACGATGTATGCTGGCAATTTTTAATGAACTTGTAGAAGACGTCATGGAAATTTTCATGGACGATTTTTCTGTTTTTGGCGATTCATTTAAAAATTGTTTAAATAATCTTGATCGTGTTCTTCAACGCTGCGAAGACACGAATTTGGCACTCAACTGGGAGAAGTGCCACTTTATGGTCCAAGAGGGATTAGTCCTTGGGCATAAAATTTCTAATAAGGGGATCGAGGTCGATAGGGCCAAGATCGAGGTCATAGAAAAACTTCCCCCTCCTACCAATATAAAATCTATTAGAAGTTTTCTAGGACATGCGGGTTTTTATAGACGGTTTATAAAAGATTTCTCAAAAATTTTGAAACCGCTAACTCATCTTTTGGAAAAAGAGTCCGCGTTTAATTTTGATGACGAGTGTTTGAAAGTGTTTAACAAAATAAAAAATGAACTAATAAATTCCCCTATTTTAATCGCGCCAAATTGGTCTCTTCCATTTGAAATCATGTGCGATGCGAGTGATTTTGTCGTAGTGCAGTTTTAGGCCAACGGGTGAATAAACATTTTCACCCAATCTATTACGCAAGCAAAACGCTAACATCCACACAAGCAAATTATACAACAACGAAAAAAGATTTTTTGGCTATAATTTTTGTGTTTGATAAATTTCGATCATATTTAATGCTTTCAAAAGTTATTGTTTTTACAGATCACTCCGCTCTCCGGTATTTACAACAAAAAGGGGATGCAAAGCCTCGACTGCTAAGGTGGATCCTCCTACTACAAGAATTCGATTTGGAGATCCAAGACAAAAGGGGAGCGGAGAATGTTGCGGCCGACCACCTCTCACGGGTGGAGAATCCGACTGCAGGAGCGCTAGTGGAAGCCAAAACTGACGACAAATTCCCTAAAGAGCGCCTCCTTACCATCGAAAAGGTAACGACTTCTTCCACCCCTTGGTACGCGGATTTGGCCAACTATTTAGTGGCCCGGGTCCTACCAAAAGATTTTTCAATTCAACAAAAGAAGAAATTCTTTTCAGATTTGAAAAATTATTTTTGGGAGGACCCCTTTTTATTTTGTGTCTGCGCGGACCAAGTGGTAAGAAGGTGTATTTCGGGCGAGGAAGGCGCCCAAATTCTGCGGCACTGCCACGAAGGGCCAACCGGTGGACATTATAAAGCGAACCGGACCGCAAGAAAGGTGCTAGAGTCGGGCTTCTATTGGCCCACCTTATTTAAAGATGCTCACAATTTCGTGAGTAATTGTGATCGGTGCCAACGGTCAGGTAACATTTCTAACCGGGACGAAATGTCCCAAAATATTTTTTTAGAATGCGAAATTTTTGATCTTTGGGGAATAGATTTCGTAGGTCCTTTTCCCTCCTCTTTTAATAATAAATATATCCTTGTTGCGGTCGATTACGTGTCAAGGTGGACGGAAGAACAAGCTTTTCCCACTAACGACGCGAGAGTCGTCGTAATTTTTAAAAAAAAATTATTTTCACGATTTGGCACACCCCGAGCACTAATTAATGATCGGGGCACACATTTTTGTAACAACCAACTTGCTAAAATTTTAGCAAAGTATGGAGTCACCCACAAGCTATCTACCGCCTACCACCCTCAAGCAAATGGCCAAGTGGAGGTGGTGAACCGTGAACTTAAAAGAATTTTAGAAAAAACTGTGTCCGTTAATAGGAAGGATTGGTTGCTAAAATTAGACGACGCTCTATGGGCATATCAGACAGCGTACAAAACCACCATCGGATGTACACCGTACCGATTAGTCTATGGAAAAGCTTGTCATCTACCGGTGGAATTAGAACATCGCGCCTTTTGGGCGCTAAAATTTTTAAATTTGGATTTAAACTTAGCCTCCGAGCACAGAAAACTACAATAAAATGAATTAGACGAGTGGCGCGCAAACGCTTACAAAAATAATAAGATTTATAAGGAGCGCACAAAATTTTATCATGATAAAAAAATCAAAAATCCAAAAACTTTTTCACCGGGAGACTTAGTCCTATTATTTAATTCAAGACTTAGGCTTTTTCGGGGTAAATTAAAATCACAATGGTCCGATCCCTTCATAGTTAAAGAAGTTTGGCCATACGGAACGGTGCTAATAGAGCACCCGGAAAAAGGCTCTTTCAAAGTCAACGGACAACGTTTAAAATTATATCACCGGGCGACCCAGCGCCCGAAAACATCGAAACCATTCACTTCCAAAATCTTTAAAATTACCACTTAGTCAAGCTACGCGACGGTAAACAAAGCGCTCTTGGGAGGCAACCCAATATTAACCTCCTTATTTTTGTCTTTCTTTTCTTGTTTGTTTTTCTAATTTAACTCTGCAGGTGTTCGACCGGCAACCCCGACTACCATTCAGGGAAGCCCTCTTTACACTGTAGTAATTTATCTTGATTTTTCCTTATTGTCATTTTTTGTTTTTAGTTTTATCTTTCATACTTAGTTTTAAACATTGGGGATAATGTTTAATTTTAAGTATGGGGGTGTAGCATAGCTTTCTTTGTAGTTTTACTTGGAAAAAAAAAAAACTGAAATTAAATTTCTTGGAAAGGACACTTTGGGCTTGAATTCCCAACATAGCCTCTAGTACCTTGCAAACCCTTCACCGGGTAGATCTTGGGAAGTCCAGGAACAAAAAAAAATCTATTAGAAAATGTTCTTTTTATTCATCAAAACTCACACTTGCTAAATTGTAAGTTCTAAGTAGACTGTTTTTCATATGGACTAAAAATAATTTTGTGCTAGAATAGTTTGTGAAACTTTTGAGTAAAATTGTTGACTCATGTAGTGCTCCTAGTCATATGCTTGTCTTTGAGTAGTTTTGGTGTAAAATTAAATTCTTGGCATAGATTTAAAATTATATTTTATTAACTTGCGTAGTAATAATTTATTTTACTTTTAAATTCGAATCCGGTCTTATCCAAAAGAAGTTTAGGTGAGTGTGTAGAAGATTGTTAGAAAGCTATTACTCGAATTGAACAAAAGGGTATCCTTTCTCGATGTCTAGAACTTGCCCCAAGCTATTTTCGAAACATGTGCGCTATAGACAAATTAACTTTACGAAAATGATTTAGGCCTTTCTTTGGATAGTTTGAGCCTTTGCACCCAACCTAGATTTACCACCTTTGTTCACACAAATTTAAGTCTTACACCTTTATTTGATCCACCCTCATAATTTCGGCACCAAAGCTAAAAAGCCCAAAACCCAAATGAACACTTTGAAATTTTGTGCTAAATTAAAAAAAAAAGTATTTGGGTACGATTCTATGAAAAAATTATGGGTATCAATTAAAAAAAAATGTTTAATCTCAAAAAGCAATAATCTCATAATGATATGCGGCCTAGGTATGTACATGCATACTTGGAATGATCCCAATTATGAAGATTCATGATAAAAGAGTATGAGAGTGTTTTCCCTTTGAAAAAATGCGAGTATGGGGGTAAAGCTTCATTATTTTGTGGTGGCAATCATTTTCTTTTAGCTCAAAAATTTTGTTTAAGTGGAATGCGCCTTCATGTTTATCATTGTTACCTCACCCTTAAACCCAAGCCTTAAAATGTACCCTATTTAAGTCCTAAAGATCCATAGAGTCGATTTAGTTCGAAGTGTAGTGGAGAAAGTGCAAACAGGCAAGCCTATGGCCGTCGACATTGATGAATTTCTTTGGAGGCCACCCCGAACGTCTACATCTAGTAATTTAAATCTCAGCAAGCACGCTATTTTCTCCCTTCACATAACTTTTTGATTGACCGTCGACTCATTTTTAAAGTAATGATAAATAATTATAACGCATTTTTGAAGTATTTCATAAATTAGCATTTATGCCAAGAACATCTTTTTACTAAAATATCTACACATGCCAGCATAATACTTCGCATTTTACTCTCTAGTCTTCATAATATTATCTTGCATTAATTTTTCTTACCCTTGTGAAAAATGGATTGCTCGGAACGAGCAATGAGCAAATATGGGGGTATTTGATGAGTAATTTATTTACTCATCTTTTAGTTTAGGATTATTATGCTTTTTATATAAAATTCTGTTATTTTTAGGAATTTATCATATAAATCCTTCCATTGTTATTTCATATGCTAACTTAAGTTTATTTTGTGTTTTCAGGTTTTTCTGGGCTGTTTCGAGCAAAAAGTTAAGATTACACGCCCCAGGTCATGTAACCTACGGAATACTCCAGACCTGCTTCTGCCACTCCGGGGACGCTCCGTGAAGATTTCGCCAAGTACACGCCCCAGGTCACGGGCGTGACCAAGGGCGTGACCCAGTGTCACGGCCGCGACTCGCCACAGCATCCAGAGCATGCCTGCCACATCATTTAAAGTTACACGCCCCAGGTCACGGGCGTGACCTAGGGCGTGACATCAGGTCACGGGCGTGACTCACCCCGCGCTTCTTCCCGCCAGAGTTACCCGCCAGCAGCACTATTTCAAGATTACACGCCCCAGGTCACGGGCGTGACCTAGGGCGTGACACGGCCGAAACGCTCGCAATTACTCCAGAAGGCGCCCTCTCCGCTGCTGCTTCGATCACGCCCCTTACACGCCCTTGGTCACGGGCGTGACCAAGGGCGTGTAACCTCAATTTTTCAGCTATAAAAAGCCAGCTTTTCCAGATGTTTGGGGACGAATTTTGGGAGTTCTAAGTTTATTTTCTTGCACTGTTTTTATCATTCTTAAGCTTGTAATCTTCTTTCTTAGCTTGCACTTTCATTTCAGGTTTGTAATTTCTTGTTCCCTAGTTGTAATTTCTTTTTTTCAATTAATAAAATAGCACTTTTACTCTTATTCTACTCTCAATCTTCATTATGCACTTCTTGTATTTCATCAATTCCTCCATCTCCATGAGTAGCTAAATTTCATTACTCGACCGAGATGATCCAAGGAAAATATAATTCATAATTTAGTTTAGAACTTCTTTTTCTCTTATTTAGATCGCTTAAGATTTATCCTTGAATTTATATTGATTGAGATTATATTATAGATATATAATCTTATTCTTGTTTTTGTAGTCTAATAAGAATCGATCATTTCAAGGATAAAGAGATTTGAATGCACTCCTCGAGAGAGGACGACATAAATCTCCCGGATTGGAGTTATATCCAATAGAGGGGTTCACTTCGATAAGGCGAGTTTTATGGGTTTCGATTCTAGAACGAGAGTTCGATTGATCAACCTAAACTCAGTTAGGCGTATCCTCGAGAGAGGTACGTTCATAAATTGGGAACCTCCACGGTCAAGCATTTCTTTTAAAGAGGATTAAAAGTTTTATTTCCTTATTTATTTTTTCCAAGGTGATTCAAGGTTGAGTACTAACCTTTTATTCATTAATTTAAATAAGCTATTTCTCTTTCTCGCAACCAACCAACCCAAGTTTCTTTCGATAAAATAATAGAGATTTTTCGAAGTAAGAGTACTCAACCGCCCCGAGTCTAATACGACCTTATTTTAACAACCTATTCTACATTCGATACGGTACACTTGCCGTTATCGTTTGCAAGCATAGTTTTGCGCATCAAAAGTTCTTTTGAAAGTAAATAAAAAGTTATCAAATGAGTTGAAATCTATTGGGAACGAGAAGGCAATTTGTCAAGAGTGTGATCACTCTTCGACAAGGATAAAAGAACTTGAAAACACTATTTCTAAGTCCGATCAAAAAATTGATCTACTTGTAAAAGAGGGAAAGGACTTAGAAAAAGTTGTTAAAACCTCTCATTCTCAATTAGAGAATTATAAGAAAAATGTTGCAAATAGATGTGGCATGATAGTAAAAGAAAATTCAATTTTAAAGTCCAAAGTAAATGAGTTGAACATGACAATTGGAAAATTTGGTGTTGGAAAAAAATCTCTGGATATGCTTTTAGCCAACCAATGCCATGGGACAGCAAAATTTGGGCAAGGATACGTTTCTGGAAGCTCTGGAAGCTGTCGGAAATTTCCGACAGCTGATGTCGGAACCAGCGACAGCTCTAGGTTCAGAAAACCTCTTTTTCAAAATGAAAATTTTTCTAAGTCCACACATAAAGATGTCTCCTCCAGCAAGAGTCCAGAGAAACCATTAAAGAATGGTTCCTCACTATTCATTGCATGTGCCAAATGTCATCGATTTGGTCACATCTCGGACTCATGCTGGAAGAAAGGAAAAGTTAATGTTAAACAAATCTGGGTCCTTAAGGCGTCCACCTATACAATGGGATCGACCACTTGGGTAACCAAATCTTTACTCTCATCATCTTTTTAGGTGTATGTGCAGGCTATGAACAAGGAAGACGTGTGGTATTTGGACTCTGGATGTTCAAAACACATGACGGGCGATACATCAAAGTTCCTCAGCCTGGAGATGAAGAAAGGTGGAACAGTGACATTTGGAGATAATGGCAAGGGTAACGTCAAAGGCATTGGAGTAGTAGGTAACGAAGAATTTATAATTTCAAATGTTTTATATGTTAAAGGTTTGAAACGTAATTTAATTTCTATTAGTCAACTATGTGATAAAAATCTAAATGTTTTATTTGACTCTAGCTCAAACCTTTGCAAAATTATTGATTCTAAAACAAACGAAATCGTACTTACTGCACCAAGAATAAACAATGTCTATACAATCACTTTTCATGATTTATCTCATTCTACACTTAAATGTTTTATTTCAAAGAATGATGAACTTGAATTATGGCATAGGAGACTAGGACATTCTAGTGCCAAACGCATAGTAAAGCTTTCTAAGAATAAAATTATAAAAGGTTTGCCAAATTTGAATGGAAAGCTTTCTTCATTATGTTCACCATGCCAAAAAGGAAAGTTTACAAAATCATCTTTTAAAAGCAAAAATGTTATTTCTACTACTAGACCTTTACATTTATTACATATGGACTTGTTTGGTCCAATTACTACACAAAGTCTAGGAGGTAGAAAATATATGTTTGTTAGTATTGATGATTATTCTAGATTTTGTTGGACATTGTTTTTAAATTCAAAATCTGATGCTTTTGATGAATTTGTAAAACTAATTTCACGTATTCAAAATGAACTTGATTTAAAAGTAAAATGCATTAGATCATATCTTGGAGGAGAGTTTGATAATGAAAAATTTATTTCATATTGTAATGAATTTGGGATAAAACACGAATTTTCCGCTCCTCGCACACCACACCAAAATGGTGTAGTGGAGAGGAAAAATAGAACACTTCAAGAATTAGGACGTACTATGCTTTGTGAATTTAAATTGCCAAAATATTTTTGGGCCAAAGCGGTTAGTACTGCATGCTATATTATTAATCGTGTCATGATTCGTCCTACATTACAATTAACTCCTTATGAAATTTATTTTCAAAGAAAACCAAATGTATCTTACTTTAAAGTTTTTGGTTGTAAATGCTTTATTTTGAATACAAAAGATAACTTAGGCAAATTTGATGAAAAATGTGATGAAAGAATTTTCATTGGTTATTCTTTAACTAGCAAGGCCTATAGAGTTTATAATAAACGTACTAAAGTGGTTGAAGAATCTATTCATGTAAAATTTGATGAAAACATTTCTTGTGTAGAAAATACTAAAGTTGCAGGTAATGAGAAAAATGAACAAGATGTGGAACAAAATCTGAGGAAAAATGATGATGATAATGATGATGAAGAAAAAGTAGAGAAAGAAGACGAAAAAGATGGTGAAGAAGAAGAAGAACAAGGATATGTACCTCCAACCGAGCTAAGGTTCTCAAAAGATCATCCGCAAGAATTTGTTATTGGAGAACCATTAAGTGGGGTACGTACACGTTCTAGTTTACATGAAAGTTTTTCAAATTTATGTTTTGTCTCAAATATAGAACCAAAAGATGTTGCCACCGCTTTAAATGATGAATCTTGGTTTCTAGCTATGAATGAAGAACTTAACCAATTTGAAAGAAATAAAGTTTAGATTCTTGTAGATAGACCTAGTGATCATCCTGTGGTAGGAGTCAAATGGATTTTCAAAAACAAATTAGATAGTGACTCTAGGGTCACTAGAAACAAAGCTAGGCTTGTAGCGAAAGGATATAATCAAATTGAAGGGGTAGATTTTGATGAAACATTTGCACCTGTAGCACGATTGGAAGCAGTTAGAATTTTTGTTGCATTTGCTAGTCATACGAGATTTAAATTATTGCAAATGGATATTAAAACTGCATTTTTAAACGGGTTGATTAAAGAAGAAGTTTATGTTGAACAACCCCCAGGATTTATAAATGAAAAATTTCCTAATCGCGTATATAGATTGCTAAAAGCTTTGTATGGTTTAAAACAAGCACCACGAGCATGGTATGATAGATTGACTATATATTTATTACAAAATGGTTTTAAAATGGGTGGTGTTGATTGTACACTCTTCATTAAGCAAGTAGATGATGATTTAATTGTTTTATAAATTTATGTTGATGATATTATTTTTGGAGCCACTAATGAAGAGTTGTGTAATTATGTTGTAAAAATGATGGAAAGTGAATTTGAGATGAGTATGGTAGGAGAATTAAAATATTTCTTAGGATTTCAAATTGTTCAAAAACTTGATGGAGTTTTTATTAACCAATCAAAATATATTCATGATGTTTTAAAACGATTTGGATTTGAAAATCTAAAACAAGCAAATACTTCTATGAGTGTATCTTTAAAATTAGGAAAAGATGAAAATGGAATATCAATAGATCAAACTTTATATAGAGGCATGATAGTTTCACTTTTATATTTAACTGCTTCTAGACCGGATATTATGTTTTCAGTTTGTTTATGTGCTAGATTTCAAGCCGATCCCGAAGAATCACATTTAAAAGCGGTAAAAAGAATTTTTAGATATTTAATTGGCACATCTAAACTTGGTTTGTGGTATCCTCATAGCGATGATTTTACTCTTTTTGGCTATTCTGATTCTGATTATGCCGGTTGTTCACTAGATAGGAAAAGCACTAGTGGCACTTGTCACTTTTTAGGCCCTTCACTCATTTTGTGGTCAAGTAGGAAACAGAATTCTGTTGCCCTCTCAACCACCGAGGCCGAATACATCGCACTTGGTAGTTGTTGTGCACAAGCTCTTTGGATGAAACAAACTTTAGAAGACTTTAACATTAAACAACAAACAATAGAGCTATGGTGCGATAACAAAAGTGCAATTGATTTAACTTACAACCCGGTTCATCACTCTAGGTCTAAACATATTGACGTTAGGCATCATTTTATAAGGGACCACATTAAAAATAATAAGATTAAAATTTCATTTATAGGCACGGATAATCAACTAGCGGATATATTCACTAAACCGTTACCGGATTCCCGTTTTTCTATGCTTAGGCTAGAATTGGGAATCCTAGACATTTCACAATGATTATATCACTACTTATGACCTATAAAATTAAAAATATCACAAAACCTATACACTTTAAAAAGAAAAACTAAATTTTAAATCAAACCATAGAATTTGAATGACTTAAGAAAAATTCTCACATCATTAATATTACATAAAAATTATTCCAGAAAAATAGTAGAAATCAACATAAGATTAAGTTCATTAACAGAAAATGAAATCTAGGCAAGTTCACTGTCGCCCAGGCGACAGTGAATGTCGGAAAATTCTGACATCAGTCAGAAGCAGCAACCTGCTGGAAACTACTCAGAATCATCATATCCAACCCCGCTGCTTTCTGGACAGTCCTCTAAAGTTCCACGTCTTGCGGCCTTTCCACGTCGAGTCCGCCTAACCGACTGGCATGGCGGTTCTTCATCTGGGACTTCCCATTCGGCCGCTTCTTCAGGAGTAGGCTTTAACTTCAGTCCCTTCACCAGAAATTTCATAAACTTCTGCATTCTACTGCGATCCTTCTTCACTTCTTTCTTATGTTCCTCAAATGAATCACGAAGATCATCTATATACTCTCGTAGTGATCCTCCCCTAGGAATTGTAGGCTCTCTAATCTCTATTCCAGGATGAGGCTTTTTATGAGATTTCATAACTTTTATGGTACCCGTATAGTATATTTCAGGAACACAATCATCTAAGTATGCACCTTGACCTATCCATTCATACTTCTTATATAGAATACGTTGAATTATAGCCCCCATTGGCAAAGTATGAATCTTCAACCATTTTGGATGTTGTAATCTAAAAGCATACCGAATCTGGGCAAGGATGAGGTCGGCTAAATCAAAGGGTTCCTCCTCCATAATAAAATATGTAATCAACGTCAACTGTGCTGTAATACTTCTTGTATCTCCACTTTTTAACATAACTGAGTTTTTCAATATGTCTTGGACTAAATAGGCATCAGGAGTGAGTGAAGAAAATTCAGTGATTAGGGTCTTCTTTTGACTTCCATGTAAACTCATGTTTACAAGAGTCCAATCTCTATCCTTTCTATAGCTCTCAACTATGTCTGGCATATGATCACTCATAAGAAGACCAAATTGATCTCTAAGATCAACATGTGTTATTGCCACTTGTTGACCTTGGAAGAGTAAGAAGCCATCAAAATTAAATCCAACATAATGTTAGCATTCTATCAAGTTCTGTATAAATGAGAGTCTAAAGTAGCTATTGTGGATGAAGCGTAAATTAATGGTGAAAGTTTCTTTTTATCTGAGTAATATAATGACAAGGTACCAAATATTGGGAAATGTAATTATGAAGTGCTGGAGAAAATTAAAAAAACACAAAAGTACATAACTGCCTCAACATTCATCCTCTCTCAGAATCCAATTCGAGTGAACAAAAGAAAAAGTCTCATTTTCACGTTTTGGCAAAACATAATATAGCTATAGATTTATTTAGTTAAAAAAAAGCTATACATATACATAATAACATAATAAAAAAAAGAAATAGAAAATAAAATAAAATCAGAGCTTGAGCCTAAACTTGCAGCCGCTAGTTTTAACACTGATGATGAGACTCCCAGCAGTCAAACTATTGACCACAATATCACACCTCACTCTCGCTGTAATCTTCGGCAATTTGAGTTTTCCGAGCTTGACTTTGACCGGCACATCCCCTTGAATCTCAATGACACACTCAGCGTCTCCTGCTGTTGGTGCAGCGCCGTGCTGATATGGCTCCCTAGGTGCGCCTCGCCGTCGAAAGATTCATTCTTTCAGCTCACAACCTTTAGTTGTTGAAAGAAAATAGTAATCCTACAAATCAACTCAATATATTTCATAATATATATATATATGGATCATTTAGGAAACCAACGGAGCAACTAAGGAGTACCTAAAATAATATATAAAAGGTCCTAAAAACTAGAATCAAAGAGGCCTTCCGCTTCATGTACTTGGATTCAGCTTCCTATTGTTGGTTTAATATGGGCCTGAATAAAAATAGATCGAATACCCGAAATTGAAGCAAAAATCATTATAGTACGAACACTATAGTTACTGCTACTGATTATTATTGAGTATGCACTGAAATTGAGTACCTTACTATTGGATCGGTCGGCGCCCTTAGAGGGGGGGGGGGGGGGGTGAATAAGGGTTTTCAAAAACTTTATATTTTATTTAGAAAACTTTGGGATATTGCAATAATAAAACAAGGAGTCAAGTAAAACAAAAAGAGAGACAAGCTTTATTGATATTAAATAAGTTTTACAAAACTTGATCTCAATGGCGCTAGAGATCGGAGGCGAATAATAACAACTCTTTTTCGTTTTCTATACCGACTCGTATCCCCACGAACCGGTTGGCTTTAGCCGATCTCTCCCCAGATACGGCCTCAAGCCGCTCTAGCCAATCTATCCCCAGAAAGGCCTCGAGCACCCCATAGACCTAGCCTAGATCTAATCGCCAACACGAGGCGAATTTCAGCCCTAAGTCCTACCCCAGACCTAGTCGCCAACACGAGGCAATTTCACTTAAATGATTACAAGAAAAGATGTGAAATGAAAAAGACAATAATATAAAAACTCCCTCTATTTGGATCTCTTGGAGAAGTAGACGAAGACGTAGAGTATGATCGTTGTCGATGCGGTCTTTCGTCACGATGATGAAGCGTGTTGAAATCTTCTCCATGGATCTCCTTAAGCCTTCATGGATTTGTGGGAGTATCACTCTGAATCTTCATCTCTCTGCTGTGGCACGAAGCTCTGGAGTTTGGGATTGTAGGAGGATTAAGAACACGGAGCCAAAGCATCCAATTTATAGCCTTCACGCTACCGCCAGCGCTAGCGCTACCGCCGGCGCTAGCCCGGATTAGGAAATGTTTTGCGCGGCAGGATCTTCAAACCGCGACCACATTTTGCTCTATGCCTCTTGTGCGCTATGCTACCGCCAGTGCTAGTAGCTACCGCCGGGCGCTAGCTCTTTCTAAAAACACCGCCGGAATCGCGCTAATCATCGCTAGCGCCGGGCGCTATCGCTACCACCGGCGCTAGTGAGCCTTTTCGAATTTTGGCTTCAATTTTGGGGGCAGTCATCATGAGTACTCCTTGAGTCATATGGACTATGTTAACCTGCACACTTGAACACACAAGATCAAATACACATAGGATTTGTTATTCTCAAACCTAGGAGATGTGGAAGACCATGTTCCAACAAACTCCCCCTTTTGATAATAACAAATCCATTAATGATAAAACAAAGCATTAATAAATAAGCATGATGAGACTATACTTGTGTGTGTGTGAGAGTGATGACTTTGGATAATTATTGATTTTAGCATTTAGAATTGCTCCCCCTAAATACATGCTCCCCCTATGTGAATGCTCCCCTAATATGTATGTATCAACTTAATCAATCATGTTGGGTTTGCATTTTGATAGCGGATTATATTTATCATGTTAGTTCTCCCCCTTTTGCATTTTATCATGTTAGTTCTCCCCCTTTGTTATTAGCAAAAGTGGGTAGGGATGCACAACAGAAAAGTTGGATAATAAAGGCATGATCGAGCTTCTGAGTGAGAAGGAAATGATAAGGAGTTTTAGAGCCACTTGTTAGAATAATTTTTGTATAAATATATCAGAGTTTTTAGTTTGAGCAAAAGTAATGATTTCCCCTTTATATAAGAGTTTTAAGCATAAAAAAATAGTGATTTCCAAGTAACTAATCTACCCAGACAATACGTCTACACCCTAGCCCCGCACTAAGTGACGGATGGGCATGAGGAGCTACAAACAAGCCGTAGGTTGGGGTGTTAGTACCATATGCAAACACTAGATACACACTTAACCTAACACTCTTTCCCCCCAGTGCCTCGCAAGGCCCCACTGGAACCCTCCCTGGTTAAGGACAAGACATGACTAGATAAGGTTATCTAATGTCTACAACCCTACGCCCCCGCTATGGTGAGAAATGAAGTCATGGATAACAATTATTGGAAACATTAAGCATTTAAAGCTAATGGGAAGTTTCCTAGCATATGGATTTTTATTTAAAAATAAAATACTCTTAGCTATATTGAAATTCATGAATGAATCAAAGTTTGAGCATTGCGGAAGAAAAAAAGAAACATCATAATACTAAATAAGAGTTTAAGTTCAAAAAGGAGATGTTTTTGAGTTTCAAAGTGAACTTTTTATAAAGATAAGAGTTGAAGCATTTTTGAATAAAGAAACAACATCCTTTTAGCAATTACAAGTAAGAGGTAAAATTTGATTTGAAATTCAATAAGAAGAGGATGTTTTTATAAGCAATATTTTACTTGTTGGAGGAGTGTTTAGCATGAAAGTTTTCAGAGAAATAAATCAGAGTTTTTAGCATAAAAATGATATGCGTGTTAGAATAACTAATATAAATTTTACCAAGCAAGTCTACTACTTGTTTTTAAGAAAAAATTGAGATTTAAGACTTGATATAAGCATGAAAGTGCAAGGTAAAAGTTATATGATGGTGATGCGGAAGACTTGTAGAAATAAATGAAACATCTTATTGTAATCAAGAATAATCCATAAAAAGATATATGAGTTTAATTTCAAAAAGAGATGTTTATGAAATCATGTTTCAATGAAAATCTTTTATGGTTGACAAAAATAACCAAGCATGAAATAATACAATCACAAAGAGATTACTACAATGTTATTTCAATTCACAATTTCAAGTCATACCAAACATTGTAGAAAGCATGCTAGGTTATCTAGTGCATTTCATAAATAAAAAGTAATATAGAATTAGCATTAGGATCCAATACTCATGAGAAGAAGTGTTATGGAAGATAATGATGTGCACATAAGTGTAATTTTGAGGAGAGTAAACAAATGTTTTAATCAAAAATACAAGTAATATGTAAAGTAAGAAGCACAATAAAACACAAATAAGATTACTTCCACACACTTTAATGCACAACTACCAAGGTGCTTTGCACACACAATGCTCATCAAGACTTATCAGGGTGCAAAGTAGTGCTTGGGGGATCACATATTTTATTTTGAATTTTGAGACTAGTGATCCGGTGTACTTAAGAGAAAGTGGTTTTTCTTATTTTTGAAAGAAAGATTTTGATTTGCACAAGACACTTTATTATTCTTTCCAAGGTGCTCAACCTCACAATGCTCATTAAGACTTATCAGGAGGTTCAAGTAGTGCTTGGTGGAGTTATCTTTGTCATTTATTTTATAATTTTGTTTTGTACAAAGTTCTCCGAATACACTTGTTTTGCAAATCAATATATTTTATAAAAAAAATATACCCACTTTTCTTAATTTTTAAGAGTGCAAAAGAAGGAGTGTAGGTAAGATACTGGTGCAATTTTAATTTATTTGTACTAATGCAAAACATACACAAGCATTTTTAGATTAAATGCATATGTAGACAATGCCAAAAAGTGAGTGAATAAATATCATTATCAAACATAAAGCATTTCTCATACTTAGAGGCATGCTAAGCTTGATCCTACACAACTTTTAAACTATAATTGATGCACATTTGAATAGATATATCAAAGCATGAAGAAAGACAATGTCCAAAGTAGTTTGAAGAGAAAAATTGTAACATTGTAGAATTTCTAAATAGTAGATTAAATCATGCTTGATTTTTCACAAAAAAAATCATGGAGTTTTTTTTTGATAGTTTTAAAGTTTTATATTTTTGTATTTGATTTTAGCAAATAAAAGCATATTTTTGTAATTTTTGCTTTTGTAAATTTTATATTTGATTTTTGCATAAAGATGAACTTTAAACAAAGGAAACAACACAAGCGAAAATGAAAAGCATATTTTTTTGTAATTTAGGTTTTGTAGTTTTGTATTTGATTTTCCAAAAAATAAAGAAACACAGAAGTGCAAAACTAAGCAGAAAATATAGATTTATATATTTTAAGGGATTTTTAGAAATTTAAAAAATACAGAAAAATGAACATGGACGCTAGCGTCTGCGGTAGCGCTAGCGCGGGAGACAGCGAATGATTTTTTAGGATTTTAGAAATTTTGATTGGTGGTCTTGATTAGGTGTCGCAATAGTAGTTCCATGCTGAAGTTGCAGATTTTTAGGAGATGTTTTGGATGGTCCAAATTGCATGAAACGTTAGCGATTTCTTATATGACTTGACAAAATAATCATTGCACGAGATATATTTACTTATGTTTTCATTTTGACTTTTCTAAAGACTTGTGCTTATAACTAAAAAAAAATAGGAAATGAAAACCCAAGATATCATGTTTGGACAAATCAAATATGCATGGTTTCGGTGAGCAAGGAGTAATGTTCACGCAAATAGTAACATGGATATGCCCTGACATATTAAACCTAACATAGATATAAATATTCTTTAGGTGACAATATTAGTACGATAAATTTGAGATTAATGTTATGCCAAAGTTTGATTGTGTTTCAACTTAGAGACCTAGAATGGAGTGACAATTCTATTTGATTTGATATCAAAATGATTCAAAGGTCTAAACTAGAAATAAATCACAATACACACATAATATACCATAACACCAACCATGGTAAGCAATTATAATGTCAATTGTTATCATATAATTTGTGATCGTTGTTTATAGATGATTCTTGATATGAATTATGATTTTAGAGATGTTTGGTAAACGATATTACTAGATCATGGTGGTGTTTGTGAATTCAATATTCATTATGAAGATAACTTCTTTCAACACATTTTAGTGATTTTCCTTTAATTAAGAATTTTGAATATATATATGTGATTTTTTGATAGGTGAACAATAGTGATGGTTTAGATCATGTTTGACATCAAGGAGAGAACACAATATAATTTTTTGTTGTGAACAATGACACCCATATTGAAAGTTGAGCTTTTATTTAAATCTTGAATTTTCTTTTAGATCAAGTTATTTCACTAAACCACTTGTTGGTGAAGGCTAAGAATCTTAATAGCCTAATAACCAGATTTAATTTGAAATATCTTATAGCAAATTTAGAGTTTGATTCATATGGATAATATAAGATATTTATAATAATAAAAGATAGGTCATCAAAATAAAAATATGATTTTGAATTTTGATCAAAAATGATTTATAAACTCATTAAGCTAGATAAAATCATATTTCCAATACTATATAGGATGACCATGGCATGATAGTTTAAAAAGAACACAAAAAGAAAAAGATAGAAAAGACATTAAAGCACGTCATGAAGTAGAAATTTGTGTATTTCATTTTAATTGATTTCTACTTCATGCAAATGATGAGATACTAATGAATAAGAGATTTAGGTATCCAAAGAGGACCGAGAGTGACAGTTCCTTTGGGTACCCAAATACATCGTGTTTTCTTTTGGGGAGATATGTTTGAATGGGCCCTTTCGTTTGACATTAATGTGTCATTCTTAAGTATGGGTTTCCATTCGAACCATGAAAAAATGTAATTTTTGTTTTTCAAATTTCCATAATCATTACTCTTGAATTTATTATATAATGGAAATTTGTTTTCATTTGAATTTAAGTTGGGAAAAGAATGTGATGAATGGATCCTTGCATTTAAGTTTTCATTTTTGCTTTTTGGTCTCCATTCAAGACTTGGTTTATGATTTCCAAAAGCTTTTTGTTTCTTATTCCCAATATTAGGTTTAAGTATGATATTCATATTTGTATTCATCTTGCTTTTGGATATTGTTTGATTTTGTGAATTTGTATTTACAATTTTCATAAGTAAGTTGATTTTTGATTTTAATTCATCATTTTTAATTTTTAAATTATGTCTAGCTTTATTATAAGTGATTGTGCTATTTTTAAGAATGGAAACAATTGAATCAATATGATCTTGATAGTTGTTTCTATATTCATCAAATATTTCATCCATCTCTTTAATTTCAATTTTATATTCTTTACACTTAGCACAATCATATATCAAAGATGAATTTTCTAAATGTAATTTTTCATTTTGTTCTTTTACAAAAATAATTTCTTTTTCAAGTTCCTTAAATTTTTCTTTAATATTTTTGCAATCAAGACAAGGTTTTGTATTTTCAATTGAAGTGACATGAGTAAAGCTAGATAAATCAGATTTTGATACTACTTTAACTTTTGCTTTTAAATTTTTATTTTCTAAGTGCAATTTGCAATTTGCATTTTTTAGTTTCTTAAGTTTGCGCTTTATAATTTGTAGCAATTGTAAAGTAGAAATGGAAGTACACGCGATGAAGTTTGATTTCCTTACATTGCTTTTGGATGAGGGAGGATTTGAACATAATGTTCCTTTGTCTTCTTCTTGGCACTCCTCTTCCAAAAGTAAGATTGCTTCATCTCTTTCCTTTGATGTGTGCTCCATTGATTTGTCATGAGGAGGGCATTCTTGATGATTTGTGCACGCTTGCATATTCTCCGGTTCTTGCGATTGTTCCATACCTGTAGATGGAGAATCATACATTTCTTCAAGAAATTGCCATACTTTATATGCACTTGAAAAACAATATATCAATTTGAAAATTTCATTAGATAGACCGCAAAACAAATAGTGTTTAGCTTTTGCATTTAATTGAAGTTCTTTTTTATTTGATTCATTTGCGGGTCTTGCTATTGCTAAATTCCAAACTTCGATGTCTAAAGTTTTAATAAATTTTTCAATTAAGATTTTCCATCCTTTATAATTTGTCCCTTCAAATAAAGGTGGTGCAAGTGATTTTTCCTCTTCACAAAAATCTCCCCCACTAGTAGAAGCGAGATCATGAGACGCCATTATTCCCGGTTGTTAAGCCGATTGGACTAAAACCTCTCTGATACCACTTGTTGGATCGGTCGGCGCCCTTAGAGGGGGGGGGGGGTGAATAAGGGTTTTCAAAAACTTTATATTTTATTTAGAAAACTTTGGAATATTGCAATAATAAAACAAGGAGTCAAGTAAAACAAAAAGAGAGACAAGCTTTATTAATATTAAATAAGTTTTACAAAACTTGATCTCAATGGCGCTAGAGATCGGAGGCGAATAATAACAACTCCTTTTCGTCTTCTATACCGACTTGTATCCCCACGAACCGGTTGGCTTTAGCCGATCTCTCCCCAGATACAGCCTCAAGCCGCTCTAGACAATCTATCCCCAGAAAGGCCTCGAGCACCCTCTAGACCTAGCCTAGATCTAGTCGCCAACACGAGGCGAATTTCAGCCCTAAGTCCTACCCCAGACCTAGTCGCCAACACGAGGCGATTTCACTTAAACGATTACAAGAAAAGATGTGAAATGAAAAAGACAATATTATAAAAACTCCCTCTATTTGGATCTCTTGGAGAAGTAGACGAAGACCCAGAGTATGATCGTAGTCGATGCGGTCTTTCATCACGATGATGAAGCGTGTTGAAATCTTCTCCACGGATCTCCTTAAGCCTTCATGGATTTGTGGGAGTATCACTCTGAATCTTCCTCTCTCTGCTGTGGCACGAAGCTCTGGAGTTTGGGATTGTAGGAGGATTAAGAAGACGGAGCCAAAGCATCCAATTTATAGCCTTCACGCTACCGCCGGCGCTAGCCCGGATTAAGAAACGTTTTGCGCGGCAGGATCTTCAATCCGCGGCAACATTTTGCTCTATGCCTCTTGTACGCTATGCTACCGCCAACGCTAGTAGCTACCGTCGGGCGCTAGATCTTTCTAAAAACACCGCCGGAATCGCGCTAATCATCGCTAGCGCCGGGCGCTATCGCTACCGCCGGCGCTAGTGAGCCTTTTCGAATTTTGGCTTCAATTTTGGGGGCAGTCATCATGAGTACTCCTTGAGTCATATGGACTATGTTAACCTGCACACTTGAACACACAAGATCAAATACACATAGGATTTGTTATTCTCAAACCTAGGAGATGCGGTAGACCATGTTCCAACACTTAGTGTTATTACTTATACACTGAAATTGAAGATTTATGCATATTGCTACTGAAGTTTGTTGCTTGCATGTACAGCTGAGTTTATGGCAAGTTTATTGAGAGAGTGGCCAAGAAGGATATTTTGATGCAAGTTTATAGTTGATGTGTACGAAACTGTACACCGTTTGGATCCCCATGAAGCCTAAGAATGTTCCATAAATTACCCTGTAGGGTAGTTACCATCAATTGGGGCCCGATGATGTGTACGGCGCTTTGACCCTTTAAAGTCCTTATGAATAATCAGCAACGTGCCTCAGAGTGACCCCTGTAAACGTAGGACTTATGATTATAGGTGGTAGAAGAAGAACAATTGAGTGAGTGTAAGAATAGGGGAAGAACAATTGAATGACTGTAAATTTGATGCAAGGTTACAGTTGATGTGTTCTTAGTAAACTGTGAAGCTTTTGGATTCGTACGAAGCGTAAGAATGTTCCGTAAATTAAACTGGGTGGTAGTTTCCATCAATTGGGGCCTGATGATGTGTATGGGGCCATTACCCTTTGAAGTCCTTATGAACCATCAGAATTTATATTGCCCTATGCACCTTTTAAGATGTTGATGCTATTTCCAACTGAATCAATTGGTTTTGAATTAGATGATTGAGTTGTAGTAGATATAATTAAGGATATTTCTTCGAAGAAGTGATGGACCGAGGGTGCACTTGTGTTGCGTCTAGGAAGTGACTGTAAATTTGATGCAAGCCAAAGAGTGAGCCCCTTTATCCCATCACTGTCAGAGAAAATGGAGATCAAGAAAATGTGACATGGCCATTATTGAGCCCTGTTCTGATTTACTTATTTAAATCAGTTTCGATTGATGTGTCATTAAATGTTTGAATTTCGTTGTTTAGTCTATTTTTTAGAGAACGGAGAAATCAAGAAACTGTCACATGCCCATCATGCAGCCCTGTTTTGATTTCCTTATTTACGTAAGTGTTGAGTAGATGTGTTGGTGCATAACATGTGTGTTCAATTTTTACATAAATTTAAATCTTGATTTATTCTATAACAAGATCATCAGACGGTAAAATATGAAGTTCTTAGAATTAAGAACAAAAACAACGGATGATATACAATCAGTGTGTAAAAAAAACTAAAAAATCATAGGGTAATATACAATCAGTAGTTAAACAAAAACAAAGGGGAAAAACAAATAACAAAGAAGTTTATTTCCTGCAATGCTGAGGAAGGGCAGGCGGAGAAGCAGCTTGAAATCAATAAGTGCAGAGGAGGCTGAGCCTGCGTGTGAGAGCAGGTGGAGAAACAGATGGAGGAGCAGGTCGATTTAACCGTGGCGAGCGGAGTGGAGGGCGGCAAGGCAAGCCAAGCTGTGACCTACAAATGAAGAAGGAAATGAAATTAAAAGCTGAAATAAAAAAAAACAAAAGGAAATCGAGAAGCTGTGTACGGAGAGCTCTGCGCAGACAGGGCTTGAAGTGCGACAGAGAGGGATTCAGCGAGGAAAACGAAGAAGAAGGGAGGAGAAGGGATGAGAAGGAAGCAGAAGCATACCTGGACCGAACGCACACAGAGCCTGCCGGCGATCGTGACCTATGCGGAAAACCAGCGAGCAGCAGAGGGAAGGCTTGCAGAAATGAGGAAGAGAAGGGAGGCACGGGGTCCATTATTTCGCGGGAAGCGGCGACAACGGCGGTGAAAGCACACGTGGCGACGCCAAACGAACACACTGCCGCCCTCTCTCCTCTCTCGCTACCAGCGTTGTAACAGGTGTAGCGCGCCGAGCCGTGAGGAAGGAGGATAGGGAAGAAATAGCGGCGGAAGGGCGAAATCGGGAAACCTCTAGCATGACCGACGATGGGTGACTCGAACTGCAGAACATCCTTATTAGTAATACGAGCATCTTCGCACGGGCTTCGCCCGTGCTCGATGCTCTTGGGTGGCCTTCGGCCGCATCCAGGCGGGCTTCGCCCGCGTCTCGGGCGGTCTTCGCCCGCCTCTCGGGCGGTCTTCGGCCGCATGCATGCGGGCTTCTCCCGCCTGCGCACGGGCTTCGCCCGTGCTTCTGCACAGAAGCGAGCGTCCCCTATTTTTACGCAATCGACCAACTCCGCCGCACACGGCCCTCCCGGCGCGAAGGCGCTCCGCCAACTCGCAAACGCCCGTGCATAGTGGCGGACGAAAATTTGATGAACTCCTTATTTATAGCAAACAACCATTTGACGTCCGCGACGTGGATATATGATTGAGGTATGAAAAAGAATGCATTGTTGTGGGTTTGACAATGATTAGATATCTTATCCAACCTCGATTATGTATATATATTTGACGCCATAAAAGCAACAAAATATGGTAGGGAAAAAGGGCGACGCATCACCTAAGCTTAGGAGCAGGAGTAGGACTAACACAGAAAACATTTGTGGCGAGAAGTGCATGAGCAATTGTGATTGGAGTGTAAATCTTGAGCGTAGAGACTTTGTTGTTGGAGGATGTTGGCTCTTATCCATATAACACCATTATATAGTTGAAATTTTGCATCTAAGAATGGGGGAAAATAATTTATAGAGAACATCAAATCTGTAAGCAGCAGCAGCTCATAGATTACTCCTAGTGAAATCAAATAATAATGTAGTAAGAGACACAGAGCAGGAAACGCCTGAGTAAAATCGTGCATCCGATGACAGAGAAAGAAACATAATGACGAACTAACTACATGAAAGGAAGAACGAAAGACCCCCACAGTACATGTGTTTGATAGAGGCCTGTGAGATGTATCACATCGCGAGATAATAGAGGATAGAAACAAAAGAGAAAATATGCATGTGCTCGATGCTCTTGAGTGGGCCTGGCCCGCAATCAATTGCAAAATTTAATGATTTAGTGTTGATTTCCAATCAATTACAGTAACCATCATTAAAACATTATGATGTCTGAACAAAGTAAGAGTAACAAAAAACCAAGCTCCACCTATTTCACACAGCTGACAATAGCATGTAGCCTCATCAATATCTAGCTAACCTTATTGAACAGTAAGAAATTGTATACATTCTAGCATAAAGCCAAAACAGTTGATCTCAGACCATATACCAAGTTGGCGTTTTTTTTTTCATTTTGTCATGCCTCATATATCAGCAAGGGGCCTGCATACATCGTAGCACACACAAATTATGAGCAGATTTCTCTTTAATCATGGTTTGCACGCTGCAGGAAGCAGTATCTTGGTGCCTTCCTAAAGAAGACAGCTGCCGGCCAACCTGTTGAACTCAGTGGAACTCATTGGGGGAGCAGGGAGGTACATTTGCTGTAACGCTGCTTTATGATTTTTCACACTCATCTCAAAGTTTTATATTTATCTTAAAGTAAGAGCACTTGTAATGTGCCAATACTGAATGCTTGGGAGCACAGGATTTGTTTAAAGCCACAACAAAGTATGATGGAAGCTTCACGTCATTGAAATAAAAGAGGGAGACGCACATGAGCACAATCACAAATAACTGCAGCACGAAGTAGATCCATAACTGGGTGGCAAATCGATGATATATTAATTAGGAGCAGAATATTACAAATAAAATAATTTATAAATGCTATGCTATGCACGGGGGTTTGCAAGGTGGAGGAGCGCCGTCGCGCCTCCAACAAATATTAAAACTAATATACTTACTTGTGTGATGCGAGACAGAAATGAACACCACCACTGAAAGAACGACCTGCCACAGCATTGTCCCAAGTAGGCAATCCATAGACAGACTGAGAAATTGACGCATATTTCAACACACTTCATATAACGGAGATATTAAATAAATATACAGTAGAATGAGCAGAAATAACAAAGTTATATTTATTTATTTACTTACAACATACGGTTACAAAATAGTAAGCAATCAGCTATGCATAATACAAAATTCGCATTCGCAGTTCGGGTACTGAGTTTTGTGTTGCTCCGAAGACTCTTCAATTCCAATGAAAATCTTTACCCATAAATTGGTGAGATCCATTGCAGGAGACATTTGTGTTGTAACTGCCGTTGGTTGTGTTGTCTAACAGAAAACGTATGAACTACGAATTAGTTATACCAATATGAATATGTAACACTAAACTTGTATAGTGATATATCAAGTGAAAGTAATAAAAGCAGTCAGCAGAAATTCCATATTTTTATGAAATCAGTACCAGTGACTTGTTTGTTGTTGGGACATTTTTGGTAGTTATGCCGTAGTAATCGTGGGAGGGAAAAATCAGCAATGTATGCGTCTGAGAACACTGCGATAATATGCAAATTTATTTGTTTTGCATGTTTATGTAATCTTTGCATAATGTGCAAATGATGTAAAGTATTATATGAATACTCACCAACGTGTCGGAGTTGGCAGGATCCTTTTTTTCAGTAATAACACGGTCAGCTTGGGGCTTTGCTCTAATATTTCGGGGCCTTGGGAACCACTGAAATAAGCCACATGTTGATTTGAGTTTTTTGTAATGCATGTTAACAGTTGCATATGTTAGATGTAAAATTTGATAGTTTTAAATAATTTGCAATGAATACGCAAAGTATTACTTTTTCGAGTTGTAAGAGAGTCATAATGCGTTCTGTCATTGTTTGTACACGTAACATTTCATAAACATTTTTGAGCATACCTTATCAAGATCTTCTGGAGTGATCTTTTCTGGTGTAGCTGCCTTCTGTTGTGTTGCCTAAAACAAATATCCAATATGAAATAGTCATTACAATAGTGCTATGCGTGACCAAACTATTGTGAAAAACTTGATATAATATATGAATATAATGCCTTAATGAAATAGAGTACTCACCAATGCTTTGCCTTTTAGTTGAGTTTTATTTGAGTTATTGTCGCGATTGTCATGGGATGACATATTCAAATTGGAAGTTGTTCGTAATAACTTATGTCGTACAAACTGTCAGTGAGATATTTTTTGTTGTTAGTATGAACATAAGTCTGCAAAGTTTTGTTATCATAACAAATTCATGATATGTTTTTAATGTACAAATATAATATTAATATTACATGTAACAGCGCACAAAACCAAATTAGTAGAGGCAGAGAAGAAAATCTCTCCTCTCATTTAGAAATTTGTCTTATCAAATAAGCAGTTCAGATATGGAAACAGGAAATATAGAACAATTTTAAAGTAGATAGTTGTAACAAAGAAGACGTTGATTTAATAGTTTTACGCACATAATCACACAGTAGCTTGGTTGACAGGTATCTAATAACGTTATTGTAAATGCACCAGTGAGATGTTGTATTTTTTTTATATATGGAATATGTAAGTTTATATGTATGTGTAAGTGTGCATTGGTGTGTGTGTGTGTGTGTGTGTTTGTGTATATCCGAGTATTTGTTTGTGTGCATGTAATTGTTTTTGTTGGAGTTTATATGTATTTGTGTGTGATTCCTGTATGAATGGTTGTTGACTTTCGTGCTCTTTGTGTGTGTGTTTGTCTTTCTGTGTGAGTGTGCATATGTGTCTGTGCATCTTTTTGTATATGTAAGTGTTAGTTTGTGTGCGAGTATTTGTTTTTAGTGTGGTTGTTTGTGCTGGTGTTTTTGTATACGGCTATGAAAAAATGCATTTTCTCTCATGTGTTACTATGTACCTGTAGATGTGTTTTTCGTAGACGTGCTGCAAACACAGTTGTTTGCTGTATATTTTACGCTGATCATGGTTGGTGGGACTGTCATGTACATAGGGAGAATCATTAGTTTGACGTTGTATTGTTAGGCAGTACGCAAATAAAAAAATATGTAGAGCAGAAGTAAAGTGTGTACCTGGACGATGACTTTGGCAAGTAGGTCCTTGCAGACAATATTTTTTGTGCATGTGCCTTTATGTCCAGCAACAGTACCATTTTGTATCAGAATTTTTGTAGTTAGTGAAGATACTCCTCTTGACAAAGCTACATAGAGTTGACCATGTGTAAAGACAGGTGAAGGCAGGTAGATGCCAACTTGAATAATTGTTTGTCCTTGGGCCTTATTTATAGTAAGCGCGAAGCTTAAACGAATTGGGAATTGTTTGCGAGTCAGTTCAAAAGGCACTTTCACATCTCCTGCATTTTTGAGTGGTATGCGAGGGAGAAAAACTGATTTGCCTTTATGGTGGTCTGTAAGAATTTCTGCCTCAATAACATTTCGTTGGAAATGACGGCACAGAAGGCGTGAACCATTGCATAGTCCTATTCGGGGATTTAGATTTCGAAGGAGCATGACGGGGGAACCTTTTTTCAGACATAGTTTGTGTGGCGGAAGATTGCCTGGGGATAGACTATTGAGGAATTCTTGCGGGTATAAATTATGTTGGTCATCGTCAACTGAGTCAAAAGAATAATATGTGATTTCATCTCCAGGGAGTATTTTTAAACAATCTTCGTTTAATTGGGTTACAGTTTCATTTAATGGAGTGAGCAAAGCTCTGCTTTCCCAATAATCAGGTGTGATAATACTCGATGAGATATCAGTAAATATGAGGTTAATAAGTGCTACAATTGAATGTTCGCCCTCCCATGGAACAGTCATTGATTCTGGAATATGTATCATATCATCGTCATATGTACGCTCATCACCGTTTCCAACTCGCAGCAGGAAATTTGAGAAATCTTGATCATGGAGAGCGCGCATATTTTGAGACAGTGAGAGTAATTGTACAGACGACCACAAAGGTGAAGTAACTATGCTAGCGCTCATGATCTGATACATTGTTTCGTTAATCACGACAGGAGGAACCTGCCGAAAATCTCCTCCGAGGATTAACACTTTTCCAGCAAAAGGTTGGTGTATGTCAAGAACATCTTGTAACGATCGATCAACAGCTTTGAATACATGTTTATGCGACATTGGATCCTCATCCCACAGAATTGCGGAACACTGTTGTAAAAGATTGTGTATCTCTGATTGTTTCTCGAATTTGTAGAAGGAACCCGCCTCTGTAGGGATTGGAATCTTGAACTTTTGATGGATTGTAGTTCCACCTGGCAGAAGTGTTGCAGAAATTCCCGATGATGCAGTAGCAAGTACAATGTGGCCCTCACGTCGTAAATGTGCAAGTATTGCTTTGTACATAAATGTTTTTCCAGTGCCTCCAGGTCCGTCTATGAAGAAAATAACACTCTTCTGATTTCTAATACTGCCCATAATAGTATCGAAAGCGTAATGCTGATCAGGATTGAAAGTTGAAATAGAGTTAAGATCTGTGTTTGAGAGTGGTATTGACAGTTCATCTTCAATTGGACTCGAGAAGTGAGTTATATCTGCAAACAGTGCAGATATTTGAGGAAGATCAAACTGTTTAATACTCTTGTTGTGTTGTTGAAGAGTATGTTCGCTTTCATGAAGTAGCTTATTGAGGATGTATATATCAGCGGTAGAACTGGAGGAGACGTAATCTTCACTCATTGCAGTATAGTTGTCATTCCACAGTTGCCGAACTTCTGTAGGGTTGCAGTAAAGTAAATAAAGTTCGGAGCGCAGAAGGCATTTGGAATTCTCAGGCCTCGCGCATGCAACTATGTAGGCTGTTGTCTTGTTCAAATAAACCATATTGTTCAGCAGCTTCCTTAAATGTTGGGTAGACGGTGTCACGAACTGTCATTAGGTGCTCGAAAGATGTTGGGCCTTGAATATGGTTCAAAAGTAAACGCAAATAAAATCTTTCGCCCTCAGAAGGATGTACAGAGTACATTCGACCAATAACCTTTTGATGGCGTCTTCGTTTGTTCCATGTTCTAGAAGTTGAATTCCATGTATAGTGTTTTGGGAAATCAGTGTATAGATAACAATGCCTTTCTTCTTGGGCACTGTAAATATTGAAAAATTCTGTTAACATTGTCCGAGAGTTACGCACGTCAGCAAGAACGTTGGTTATGGAATCGGTGGTCCGAAACTGTATCTGATGTTTGTTAGGTAAATGAATCTGCAGGCGAATGACTGATGGATATGTTTGATACATAGTGAATTTGAATATCTTCCAACAGGCCTCTTGAGGACATATCCATCGACCATCCACATATTGGGATATCTCTGTATAATCTGGATGAGGATGAATTTGCAGCGCGATAGAATCGGGCCCCCTGTGAATGTATTTATATAGATATTTTATACTTTTTATACTGCTGCATATTTCAACGTTAATATGACAATCATATTTTAACAGGATATATGGATTATACGGAACAACCCATCGGCTATCAACCGTAAAATCATCTCTTCGCTGGACTCTAAACGACCGACCATTATTTTTACGTTGATATATTGGGTAGGAATCTGATCCCTGCAATGTTTGAGCGGCAAACTTTTTGGGGTAACCTTTTTTGCAGCAACCATGCTTCATACACGACGCATGAGGGTTTACATGTGCGCACGGGCCATGAATCATATGTTTTACCACATCATTGTATAGTTCAGGTTCAAATTCAATATCAGGGAGCTCAGCTGTAACTATTTTATCGTAGTCATCCGGAGTATTCATTTTATCTGACACATCTAACATAACCAGCATGTGAGCTTGTGGCAAACCCCATTTTTGGAATTCAATAACATGCACATGACTAACTGTTCTTCCCAGAACGTGCCTGTGGAATGTATCTTTCTTTAATTGCCAGAATTTTGCATGAAATATTCGAGAAACTAAATCGGGACGGTCTTGTGATGTCTGTCCGGGATAATGTTCGTCCGTTATTTCTTTCAAAGATGCGTTGCATGTCATTGTTAGAAATACATTTGGTCTGCCATAATGTTGCACGACAGCCATTGCATCTTGATAGCGTTGGTACATATCGCGAGGACTTCCAACGAAGGATGATGGAAGGATGAGACGACGACCAATATTTGCGCAGTTAACGAACATATATATTAATCTGTTGTACTGTGAAACTCTATAATCACAATTTGAAAGAACATGCACGTACCTCCACTATTTTCTCCAGCAGTTAGACAATCTTGTAAGCCGCTGTATAAATCTGCTCGGATAGTCTTCTGATTATTTTTAATCCAACGCAGTTTTTGTGTTTCAATCTTAATGTAGTTATCAACAACATATTGTTGCAGCAAACGACATCCATGTAAAGGAAATGACGAAGTCGGCTGACGATCCTACAGTAATATGAGTATGAGATATATTATTATGTTAAGCGTAGCAGTACGTGGGTGCATTTAAAAACAACTGGTTGTCAAACCTGAAGTATGTATGAGTAGTAGTCGCAGCAGCCAACGTGCCGATCATTCAACCCTTTGCATTCGGCCAAACAACCATATGTACCATATGGGAGGGGCAATGGATAGTGCAGTGGATCGTAAAAGCCAGCATATTCTTGAATAGTGACCAAAGGACCTTCAGTTGTCTGTACAATTATGTTTCTGTTGTTTGATTCAGCATATTCTTCAGCACCAACAATTATACCAGCCACCTGCGATGCAGTTGGTAGTGTATATTGATAACCTAATGCATGTTGTTCTTTTATGACCAATCTGCACCTGGTAATATCCTCATGTTGGGCTAATTGCCGGAACATTGATACAAAAGGATTATATTTATTCAGAATGTCCCTGATTTTTTCTAATGCTGCAAAGTCAAGTTCGCTGTTTTCTTGCAGACGATGATCTGTCTCATGCTCTGTATCATAAATATATAGCTGTAGATATCTAGGTCTATAGTTTGCAGTAGGCAGAAGTGAGCCAATTCTGTGATAAATTGACCCATGAGCACGGAATGTGTAGACGGTGTGTTGAGCGACTGTCAAAGTTTCATCTAACTTCACACCCATAGAAGTAAAAGAGAAAACGTGGTTATATGAACGAATGTATCGCCTGAAGTGATGGCCCTATGCAGTATCAGTAATGAATAAAGTGTACAGCTCAGGTGGAACTGGTATAGGTGGAAGTTGAACTATTCCGTTGTTGCAACACATTGTTGATGTTTCTCCGTCAAAAAGTTTAGCATTGCAATGATGACAGAAATGCGGTCGTTGTAACTATAAATGCACAATTTGTTGAGTTTCGTTACAGATGCGTGCAATGTTGTGGTTTCCAGCACGGCGGTGCCGAGCACAAATAACACCAGAGTCATTGATTTCTGTATGTTTATGTTGCAGAAATAAACTTAGGGGTGTGTTTGTAAGATATAGAGCAATAGGCAGATGTGGTAGACAGAAAGAAGAGCATACCATTTGAGTGACTATGGTTGATGATATGTTCTTGTGGTAGAGGAGATGCATTGTGGTGAACGCGGGAGGTTGATGCTGGCGCAGCATATGCTGTCACTAATGTTGGAGCAGAAGTGGTTGCAATCATATGGCCAACTGAGCTGACAGGCATTATTGGGAAGTTACACTCAGGCAGGGGCATAGAACGTAATTGTGTCGTTGAGGATTCTCCAATTTTAGGCAGGCTGCCGGAATGAGAGGATGACATATATGGTACACTTGTCAGTGAGTATCTGTGCACAACACCAGTAGCTGTGTTTTGGAATTTATAATTTAGTGATGTGTAACGGTTGTTTTATGTAAACATATGGTAGTGTGTACAAAGAAGATGTCGCAGTTACCCGTTGTAGTGCATGCGTTTGGAGCGGTGGAGCACAACGCTGATGTGAGTGCAACAGTGCATTGGATGTCAGGCACTTGAACTTGTAGATCGCCAGTCTGTTGGAGTGATTGTCTATGCCGTAGTGCATTTACAACACGCGTAATTTGTGGTAGTTGTACTGACTGCCGGCCCTGAATTTGATTTGTACCACGCATAACCTCTCGGTCGTTCGCTTGTTGTCGCTCAACAATCCGGGAATGCCTCAATCTTTGGTACAATCGATTATATGCTCGTCGAGTTTCACGTTGTTTGGTCGACATTAGGGTAGTTCTTCTTCGAGCAGCCTCTCGATTAGATGCGCGTTGTGTCGCACGTGATGCCTCATTTATTTGTGCATCTTCTATTACAGTGCATGAATGAGTATGCGTTTGGTGTGAATGAGGTGGTTGCAATGCTGACGATTCCGCAATTGGAGATAGGCGATCAGCATGAACAGGCACTGAATACGGTACAGTTGTTAATGAATATCCATGGACAACAGCAGCAGCATCGTCATCTGCCACTGTCAAATTCATGCCTGTATGTGTATATGTTATGTTTCGGCAGATGTGAACATATAAATATGTATATACAGAAAACACGTGACAATATACAAAAATATGCAGCAAGAGATGTTGTACTTACCTAAAGTGATGCTTGGATTCTCAGAGGCATTGTGTGGGATTCCTGCGAGTGTAGTTTGCTGAGGCAGGTCTGCAACAGTGCAGTGGATGGCGACACTATCATTGTGCATTTGGTAACTTTGTTGGGGTACTTGTTGGTGGTTGCCTATTTGGTGTGCTTCAGTCATATGCGAATGTCTTAATCTTTGGTAATTTCGATTGTATGCTCGTTCAGCCTCACGTTGTTCATTGGACATCAGGGCTCTTCTTTTCTGCGATCGCTCTCTCGCAGAGGCTCGCTTAAGTTCATCCGGTGCATGTGGTTCTGATGTCGATTGGCAACGTGGATGTTTTCCACCACGAACATGATTATCATCCATCGTACATACGGTGATGCTCCACTAACTGGACATAGTGTATAGTAGGGTAAGGAATGTGGGATCATGTGTCAAAAAGGGCGACACACACATATGGATTGAAGAATATGCAGCAGGAGGTATTTATAAAGTAGAGATGTGGTAGTAAATATGGTGTGTACTATATCAACTCCCAGTTATTCGCAGTGGGAAAGCAGGAACTGGCACAAAACTTATGTCATCGAATATTTGAAATGGTAATAGTTGGAGTTCTAGTAAAGCAGATGCATATTTGGAGTGCTTACAAAATTAAAAGAGGCCGAGCAGAACAGAGAAATAAATTACATAGAAAGCACAACATTGACGTCAGACAGAATGTATAGAAAGCATAACATTGACGTCAGACAGAATGTGCTGGTAGTTGAGAATATGTACGCCGGCAAAACCATATGAGGTACAGCGAGGCACAGGGCAGTGTCGCATCTGTTACAAATGCGGTGTACGCAACGATGACTGACACTGGCATTGCATCAGAGAAGAATGTTGATTTGTTGATGGTAAAGTTGAAGAGAACATATAGCGTATTTGTGTAATTTGCATTCGTTGTTGAAAGGATATTAACATTTAGTTTGTGGTAGGTGTTCATACGGAGAAGTAGGAGTAACGTAGTGATATGACAGTTAACAAAATGAGGTGTCCCATGGAACTAATTTAAATTATGATCCCCTTTACCTCTAACCAACTGTTGTAGGATGTAGGTCGTGGCATAGTGTTCAGAGCGGAGAGTGGTGGACAGTATGCTGAGAAGGGAGAGTTGAGTATTTGTCACAACTACACCCTTTATGCTAAAGTAGGAAGCCTACGTACAAACGATCAAATGTAGCAGCACAAGACAGAGTGGATGAAGAGCTGGTGGCCTCACCTGTGGCACAGAAAGAAACTTTCGAGTGAAAGCTACAGAAGCAGATGAAATGGGAGGACGCGCAAGCAGCAGTCGAAACGGGGGGATCCGCAAAAGAATAGTCTTTTAAGATACGTAGCAGCGGCGTGCACGCTGAAGTACTGCATTATGGAGAATGATCATGTGCAGGACAGAAACAGAAGTAGTTCAACGAAAACCTAACAGATATACATAAGTACATTGATTAATGACATGCTCAACAAAACAGTGGCCTTTCACATAGTCTTGTTGCACATCAAATAACACCATCTCACAGAGGCAGATCTCTGTGCCATTGATGATTTGGTCGTTCATCTTCTTCGTGGCATCCCTCATCGCCGCCTCATTGGTAAAGACGACCTCCCCGATGCCTACTGGTTGACGCTCTGTATTCACATCAATCTGCCTCCATAATGTAAAATATCACTTAGTTAGATACGGAGAAGAGTGAGATAATGTGTTCGTTGAAAAAATGACCACCCATACAGTTGTGTAAAGCACTCGTGGGAGCGATCCAAATATAGATTTCAAAGACTCAGTATTGGTAGCACGGTTAAGATTCTCAAGTAATAGCGCGAAGTAGTAGTTTTCTGAGAATATGTACGCGGGCAAAACCATATGAGGTACAGCAAGGCACAGGGCAGTGTCACATCTGTTACAAATGCGGTGTACGCAGCGATGCCTGACACTGGCATTGCATCAGAGAAGAATGTTGGTTTGTTGATGGTAAAGTTGAAGAGCACATATAGCGTGTTTGTGTAATTTGCATTCGTTGTTGAAAGGATATTAACATTTAGTTTGTGGTAGGTGTTCATACGGAGAAGTAGGAGTAACGTAGTGATATGACAGTTAACAAAATGAGGTGTCCCATGGAACTAATTTAAATTATGATCCCCTTTACCTCTAACCAACTTTTGTAGGATGTAGGTCGTGGCTTAGTGTTCAGAGCGGAGAGTGGCAGACAGTATGCTGAGAAGGGAGAGTTGAGTATTTGTCACAACTACACCCTTTATGCTAAAGTAGGAAGCCTACGTACCAACGATCAAATGTAGCAGCACATGATAATGCATGAAGCCCAGCCTCCAGAGGAACGGAACTGCTCTTCCCCTCCTTCATGCCGAATCTTTTGACGATCCTCTCGGCATACGCCCTCTGGGAAACATACAGCCCACCTCTTCTCTTCTCAACTTGGAGGCCAAGGAAATGGTGCAGTTCACCAAGATCCTTCATCTCGAATCGTATGGAAAGCTGTTGTCTCAGCGCCGCGACCTCCTCAGGGTTGTTCCCTGTCACGATCATGTCGTCGACGTATAGCAGCACCAGCACGTGAAGACCTCCACTCTTCTTCACGAACATGCTGGAGTCTGAGTCTGAGGCATCGTAGCCGCAGAACTGCAAGTACTCCACAATCTTTCCATACCAGGCTCTCGTCGCCTGTTTCAACCCGTAGAGGGCCTTCTTCAGCTTGCAGACGTGATGTGGAAGTGACTTGGACACGTATCCAGGTGGTTGTACCATGAATATGTCTTTGTCAATCTCTCCATACAGGAACGCGTTCTTCACATCAAGCTGCCACAACTTCCAACCTCGGCATGCCGCCAGAGCGATGATCGTCCTCACCGACGTCATCTTTGCGATAAGACTAAATGTCTCATCGTAGTCCTCTCCGTAGGTTTGTGAGACGCCCCGAGCGACAAGCCTTGCCTTATACTGCTCCACTTCTCCATCCGTTCTCTTCTTAACCTTGTACACCCATTTACTTGTGACAGGTTTGATGCCCTCCACCATGGGAACCAGGTCCCATGTCTCATTACTCTCTAGGGCCTCCATCTCTTCGATCATGGCCACGTCCCACTCCTTGATGCCAGCTGCATCCTCAAAGAAGGCAGGTTCCCTCTCATCGAGTGGTCCTGCGAAGAAGCAGGAGACCAGACTCACGAAGTTCCCCTCCTTATAGCGAGCAGGCGGGACGATCGTCCTCTTCGACGTCCTCAAGGCTTGACCACTATCTACCACTCCGGTAGACTCCTCTGCTTGAGCTCCTCTCTGAACTCCTCTCTGATCTCCTCCTGAAGCGGTGCTCTCCCTGCTTCTTGAGTTCGTAGCTCCCCCTGAGTCAGAAGCTCCTCCCGAGCCAGAAGCTCCTCCTGAGCCAGATGCTCCTCCTGATCCATATGGCGATGGAGCAATGGGAGATAACTCTAACTCCACAGTAGGGTCCTCAGTGACCCTCTCTTCCCTGCTAGATTCTCCACTCTCCGGCAGCACCACAGAAGAGACTCCCTGGTAGGAGACCAGTTCGTCAAACACTACGTCGCGCGAGACGATGAACTTGTGGGTCTGCGGATCCATGCACTTCCACCCCTTCTTCCGCTCATCATAGCCGATGAAGATACACTTCCTCGCTTTTGGCTCCAACTTGGTTCTCTGAGCGTCCGAGGCGTGCACGAAGCAGGTAGAACCAAACACTTTCATGTGACCCACATTTGGCTTCTCCCCGAACATGAGCTGGTGTGGAGACATCATCCTGTTAGGACTCAGAGGGAGCCGGTTGATCACATGAGTAGCACACACCATTCCCTCTGCCCATAAGGCCTTGGGAATGCTCTAGGCATGTAGCCAACTCCTGGTAGTCTCCACCAGATGGCAGATCTTCCTCTCTGCCACCCCATTCTACTGAGGGGTGTGAGCGCAGGAGAGCTCCCGCCGAATGCCGAACCTCCTGCAGAAAGAAGCAAACTCATTGGAGGTGAACTCACCTCCATTGTCGCTTCTCAGCTTCTTCACTCCGCGGTTCGGCCTCCCCTCCACAAGGTCCTTCCACTCTAGGAACATGTTGAATACTTCCGACTTCTCTCTCAGAAAGTATACCCATGTATAGCGGGTGTAGTCATCCAGTAGAACCAGCGCATACTTATTGCCTCCATAAGTAATGGTGGCGCACGACCCCATAACGTCAGCATGTTCGCACTCAAGAGGTGCCTTACACCTGGTATACGACTTGTCAAATGGAAGTCGATGTGACTTTTAATGCGATAATTCGGCAAGTGCACTGGTCGCGCAAGTAATAAATTTTGGGAATAGAATCCCTGAGTGTCGGTCTCTTGAGGAACACAGTAAGGTGGAGTTAGGTTTCGAGGAAGGACTTGAGATTGAAGTCCTTAAATCGGATGGAATGCGGGGGAGTTGGGTTGGCTTTTGGAAAATAAAATAAAAGCTATCAACTACTCCTATGCAATGCCGCTATGCAATGCTTCGCTTGGCGAGATGGAGACTAGGCAGGCCTTGAGCGCGCTGCGTCGAAAGGGCGGAAGGACGAGTAGGCAAGCGGAATCGAACTGTGCAGGCCTTGAGCGCGCTGCTTCGTTAGGCGGGATGGAGTACGGGCCGCGATGCCACGCTTCGGTAGGCGGATGGGCGAGTAGGCTAACGGAATGAGGGTCGCAAGCACCTCTTCGACAAGCACGCCACTAGCAATTGCTAGTGCGGCACACGAACGTGACGGCGGGATGGAGGATGGAATGGGGCGCACCTCAAGCAACTCAAACAACAAATATTTCACATAGACATGAAATAAATAGAAAAACAACTAGTTTAAGTGCCACTTCATCATAATAATGAGATCTAAAACATATACACATCAATAAGAGAAGAATAAGGCAAGAAATCGACCGAATCCGAAGTCTCGTTGTAGATTCACGGTTGGAATCGCCGGGTTGTCAATCCGCGTCCAAGCTCGGTCCGCAACTACGTCCGGAGTAGAGAAGGGCTGTCACACCTCCCAATGGACCTGTCTTCTTCGTGTCACGATCCGGTAGAGGTTGCAAACTTCCTCTTGCTCGATGGAGATGGCGGCTAGATCTCTCTTTGAAGCTCTCGGATGAAGGAGGAGGCCGAGAGGAAACTCCGGCTCAAGGTTGGCGTGAAGAACAAGCCCGGAGCACCTCCAAATGGTGGGCGGCGGTGGAGGGGCGAAGTCGGACGAAACTGGAGCAGAAAACGACGGAAAACAGCGAGCGATCTCACCTAAATCGCGAGCAGCGGAATTTATAGGCGCTGGAATTAAACAGTGCGCACGGTCATTGGCGCACGACCAGTGGTCGTGCGCACTATCGTCGGTGGTCGTGCGCACTGGTCGAGACAGAACTCATAAAATTAATAATAAGTGCGCACGAACAGTGGCGCACGACTGGTGGTCGTGCGCACTAGCGTGGATGTTCGTGCGCACTGCACCAAACAGAACTCATGAAAAAAGGGTTAAGTGCACACGATCAGTGGCGCACGACCAGTGGTCGTGCGCAATAGAACCGGTGATCGTGCGCAGTGTTCCTATGCAGAATTGCACCGGGAACACCTGCACGACTCCAATTCCAGCACAACCACGAATCTAGCCACTGAAAGTGGCACCTAACGGAGCATGAAAACTATTAATGAAGATAAGCATGAAATCACACCAGAATGGGCCTAGAAGTGCACCTAGCATGGAATATCAAATATAAACTATAACAAGGCTAAAGTGCGGTGAAATGACTGAATAACGGCCCAGATGAGTCCATAAAAGTGTATATGATCAGGACTCATCACACCCCCAGACTTAACTGTTTGCGCGTCCCGAGCAAACGAATCCTAAGCGAACTAGGAAAGAACAGTAGATGGCTTAATGTTTACACTACAGAGTACCATGCGAAGTCGCATGCTCACGTGCATAAGAAAAATAGTAGAAAAGATTTCTGATTATAAAAACAGTTTATATATTTCTAAAAGAGTAAAAGCATATTACAACTACTCAAAATGGTGAACTACGGTGAATCGTTCGGTCATGCATACGGAGAAAGTAAACTAAACGCTGAGATGAGCATTGCTCAAGATTGGGATGCCGGACAAACTCCACCGAAATCCATCAGTGTCGGTGACCATAGGCTTGCCCGGTCACATTCTCTCCACGACACTAGATTGGTTCATAGCGTGAGTCGGTAGGACTTTAGGTTAGAGATGGGGCTTGGGTTACGGTGAGGTAAACGATGATAAACAAAATGGCTTAAACACATAACCCAAATGACCTTTAAAAATAACTACCCGCGCACCAAAATCGAATGCAAGTGCACCACACCCCCAGACTTGAACTTTTGCAACATAGGTGTGTGCACCGCCTACTCCCAATACATAATTTTTCTACATGATTTTTCAATAAAACTCATTTTTCTTTCTTCTCTTTTTTTTCATTTTTCTTTCTATCTTTCTTTTTCTTGTCTCTTTTTTTTTTCTTTCAGCAAAATTTTCAAATGAGCACATCCACAGATTCACATAATAGACACCACAATCAACACCCCCCAAAATGTAAATGAAACTACAACTAAAGCTCAGATTTGGGTGTGCGACTAGGCTAGGCTTTTAGGCTTTGGTGAGATAAATGTGGAGCTGAATCAAGAAAAGGGTAGGCACAAAGGGGCTAGCAAGGGTAGACGATAGGCATGAAATAAAAAGTTCAACCAAGCCAAAATAATGGCCTATGTTATTCTCACGCACTAGAACTATCCTATGCCAATGCTTCAAGAATCGCTTGGGGCAAGTTCTAGCCACCGAGAAAGATTCTCCTTTCTCCCGACTCAAGCAATACGAGTCTAGCGATCGTTTACACACATCCCTACGCTACCGTTTGATTCACACCGGATTCACCATTTGAGTAGAGTAAACAACATTTACACTAATAGGAAAAATATAAAACCATAAGTATAAAGAGAAGTCTACTCTACACAAATTCCTATGCAACCGAGCACTCGACTAGGAGCACTACTAGAGTCAACATTTTACTCTGCTACATAGTCCTAAGCCATCACCTAGACTTTCCCAAATAAGCAGAAGAATTAAATTCACAACAGAGCAAGCAAACAGATGAGTACGCGCTCAAGTGGGTGATGTGGTGTGCAATGAAAATAAACAAAACATTTTAAATGGAATCTTCTAGCATGCAGTGCAATAGTGCACGTGAGCGGGTAAACAAAACTACTCTCCCCCAGACTTAAACTAAACAATCCGCATAATATATGACATGAAAATCAGAAAAGGCTAGGGGAAGAGAGTACCCAATGCTCAGCAAGTGAGCATACCAGAAGATTGGCGTTTAAACCAAGACTAAGCTGCAGCATCCGCCATCCAGAGAAGATACCTGCAGGGGTCAGCTCCGCAAAAACAAACGAAAAAGACAAACTAAAATAAACTACAGCTAACTAAACATGATTAGAAGAAATAAGAATGCAGGAAAAGAAAGATAACTACTGGGGTTATTGTCCTCCCAGCACGACTTATTTAGGTTTTGCACAGTTCTGGCTTATAGGCCTATGAAAAGAGAAGTGCACAGGTAACTGTTCTAATATGCGCATCGGTAGCGGGTACCGATACGGAGACAGAGCAGTCACCCCTCTACCTAAATATAGATACCTGCTCCTCACAGGTAGAGGGAAGAGAATGTAAGAAAAGGAGGAGGCCTGGTCCTCACTCATCTCACCAAAACTATCCTTGCCCAGCAAGGTATCGTCCACAGCAGGTCCGCAGCAGGAGAAGGCAACGAATGAGGCTTCCTTAATGGAGGAGGGATCAACCTCCTCGCATAAAAGGACACACTCATCATTGACTTGAGCACAAAGATCCAAGTCCTCCTGAAGTACCTGTAAGGACTCAATCTGCACAGGCTCAGATGAAGAAGGGGGGTCAGGAAATAAAAGAGAAGAACATAAATAATCAAAAATCGGGGGAGTGGTCCCGGTCTCACTCCCATCAGGTTGGGGAAGTAAAATAATGTTGGCATTGTCATCAATGCCGCAAGGTTCAGCGGGATCGACAGTGGCCATGCCCAAGATTTGGACTTCCTCCACCGGTGTTGAGGAAAGCTCCTCTTCACCTAGAAGGTTGTCCTCCTCCATAGGAATAGGCACAACACATAGATCGCCAGCCTCATCTTGCGACACATCCTCAACAATGTCGTCGGAGACGAGAGTAGTATGCACAACAGAGGGAGGAATAGTGCTCGGATAAAAGTCGAGCACCGATTCCTCACAAAGAGTCGAATCCACTAGGGGTGGTGGATGCACCGGGAGAATAGGCTCAGCAATGTCGGTGCCCAGATCAGCCACACATCCAGTGACCGTGTCCATGCCATACCCTTCAATATGTGAAGGTGACAAAGACACATAACCGGATGTTGAAGGTGTGCCGCCAGAGTTAGGATTCGGGACGATCCGGATATCCGGCTCGTCATCCTCATCCAATTGGCGAAGATAAGCAACACAATCCTTCAGGGCATGATCTGTGCTCCGAAAAAACTGGCACTGCCTAGCAGGCTTCTTTGGCACAGCGGGTGCTGAAGCCGAAAAGAAGTAAGACGGTAAAGGCTCAGCAGAGTAGCCATAAGACTTACGCGCACCATATGAAGTACCAGACGAAGTCGGTGCTCCATATGCTGGGCTATAAGAATTATGCCTACTATTCTCCGTAGGGCATTCATCACTAGAGTGGGAGGTAGCTCCACACCAACGGCAACAGAAATTAAGATGTGCCCACATAATGTGAAGATAATACGATTCAAAATAAAAGTGTTATTGTGCAAAATACTACACCTAACAAAAATTACTAAAGCAACCTAATTAAAAAAAAGGAAAATGGAATAAAAAGAAATAAAACAAAGAAATGCAATTTACAAATGGAAGGGCTTCTTTCTCAGGTTCTCCCTCTCCAGAAAACTCACACGACTGTGTTCCCCGGCAACGACGCCAAAAACTTGATGCGATAATTCGGCAAGTGCACCGGTCGCGCAAGTAATAAATTTTGGGAATAGAATCCCCGAGTGTCGGTCTCTTGAGGAACACAGTAAGGTGGAGTTAGGTTTCGAGGAAGGACTTGAGATTGAAGTCCTTAAATCGGATGGAATGCGGGGGAGTTGGGTTGGCTTTTGGAAAATAAAATAAAAGCTATCAACTACTCCTATGCAATGCCGCTATGCAATGCTTCGCTTGGAGAGATGGAGACTAGGCAGGCCTTGAGCGCGCTGCGTCGAAAGGGCGGAAGGATGAGTAGGCAAGCGGAATCGAACTGTGCAGGCCTTGAGCGCGCTGCTTCGTTAGGCGGGATGGAGTACGGGCCGCGATGCCACGCTTCGGTAGGCGGATGGGCGAGTAGGCTAACGGAATGAGGGTCGCAAGCACCTCTTCGACAAGCACGCCACTAGCAATTGCTAGTGCGGCACACGAACGTGACGGCGGGATGGAGGATGGAATGGGGCGCACCTCAAGCAACTCAAACAACAAATATTTCACATAGACATGAAATAAATAGAAATACAACTAGTTTAAGTGCCACTTCATCATAATAATGAGATCTAAAACATATACACATCAATAAGAGAAGAATAAGGCAAGAAATCGACCGAATCCGAAGTCTCGTTGTAGATTCACGGTTGGAATCGCTGGGTTGTCAATCCGCGTCCAAGCTCGGTCCGCAACTACGTCCGGGGTAGAGAAGGGCTGTCACACCTCCCAATGGACCTGTCTTCTCCATGTCACGATCCGGTAGAGGTTGCAAACTTCCTCTTGCTCGATGGAGATGGCGGCTAGATCTCTCTTTGAAGCTCTCGGATGAAGGAGGAGGCCGAGAGGAAACTCCGGCTCAAGGTTGGCGTGAAGAACAAGCCCGGAGCACCTCCAGATGGTGGGCGGCGGTGGAGGGGCGAAGTCGGACGAAACTGGAGCAGAAAACGGCGGAAAACAGCGAGCGATCTCACCTAAATCGCGAGCAGCGGAATTTATAGGCGCTGGAATTAAACAGTGCGCACGGTCATTGGCGCACGACCAGTGGTCGTGCGCACTATCATCGGTGGTCGTGCGCACTGGTCGATACAGAACTCATAAAATTAATAATAAGTGCGCACGAACAGTGGCGCACGACCGGTGGTCGTGCGCACTAGCGTGGATGTTCGTGCGCACTGCACCAAACAGGACTCATGAAAAAAGGGTTAAGTGCACACGTTCAGTGGCGCACGACCAGTGGTCGTGCGCAATAGAACTGGTGATCGTGCGCAGTGTTCCTATGCAGAATTGCACCGGGAACACCTGCACGACTCCAATTCCAGCACAACCACGAATCTAGCCACTGAAAGTGGCACCTAACGGAGCATGAAAACTATTAATGAAGATAAGCATGAAATCACACCAGAATGGGCCTAGAAGTGCACCTAGCATGGAATATCAAATATAAACTATAACAAGGCTAAAGTGCGGTGAAATGACTGAATAACGGCCCAGATGAGTCCATAAAAGTGTATATGATCAGGACTCATCAACTTTCCCTATTGGCAGCCATCGCACACATGGTCGTCTCCATAGGAAGAGAGAAGAGGCAAGCCACTCACTAGGACCTTTGCCGCCATCATCTTCAGCTTGTCCATTCCCACATGACCCAGCCTCTCATGCCAGATCACAATGCTGTCGTTTGTCTTCAGCTTGTCCACGTATGCATTTGCAGACAGAACATACAAATCCTTCACCCTTCTCCTGGTGAGCGTGACGTCAGCATCGACAGACGAAAGGTTCTTCAGGAACTTCACCTCCCTCGGTCCAAACAGCACGTGGTATCCAGCATCCACTGCGTTAGCCAGTGAGAAGAGGTTCTTCTTCATGCCAGGAACGTGATACACACTCTTCAGTGTCACTGGCTTCTCTTTACTCCCAAGGGACACCTTCCCTTCTCGCTCCACAGGATGTACCGTATCATCCGCAGTGATGATAACATCCGTTCCTTCATATGCTTCCAAGGAGTCGAACTTGGACATATCTCCTGTGAGATGATGCCCGCAACCGGAATCCACTATCCAGTCGTTCTCGAGGTTGATGGAGGCTAAGACATCGACTAACGTTGCCGTCATCTCTGCCAGGAAACAATTGTCCCCCCTCTCACCGCCCTGTTGACCTCCACCTCTTCCTCCACCTCTCTGGTGATCTCTCTCCTTGTTAGCAACATGACCGGCCTTCAGATTGGACCGGCAGTCCTTTGCCATGTGCCCGTACTTCCTACAGGCAAAGCAAAGGGATCTCCCCATCTTATCGCGCACAGGGAGAAACTTCCTCCCATCTCCCTGAGAGGACGTTGAAGGTCCATCTCCGGAGTTCTTCTTTCTCTTGTCCCAGGATCTCTTCTTTCCTGAGAATAAGGCCTCGCCATCTCCTCCTGAGATGGATACTCCCTCCATCTGCTTCGCCAAGCTCTCCTGTGACGACAACAGGTTCTCTAGCTCCAGTAAGGAGGGATGAGTAGCCCACCCTTGCACGGAAGTAACGAAGAGGACATACTCCTTCCTCAAGCCTCGGAGTATGTGCCGCTTCAACTTCGCCTCTGAGATTGGCTCTTCAGGTTCCAAGGCCGAGATCTCCCCACACAGGTTCTTCACCTTTAGGAAGAAGGTGGATATCGCCATCTCGCCTTGAGTCGACCTCGCCAACTCATTCTCAAGGAATTATAGCCGCGCTACATTCTTCTTGTAGAATAACCCATCGAGGGCTATCCAGATCTCAGACGCTGACTTGCAACCTATGATGTGGTCGAACAAGTCAGGTGAAATGGCTCTCTTCAAGGTGAACTCCGCATTGGCGTTGGTCTTCCTCCAAGCTCTCACAGCTTGACCATTGTCTTCAATTGGAAACTCTTCTGCCTGCTCTTCTCCTCCAACGACCTCCCATAGGTCCTCTACAAGCATGTAACTCTCCAAGCAAGACTTTCACTTCTTGTAGTTGGTCTGGGTGAGTAGCTCAATGCCAAGTCCCCTAGCATACCCTCCTCCGCCGTCCATCTTGGTTGCTCAGTCCTTGTTCCAACTATCCCTCTGATACCATGTGAACTATTTTGAAGTCGGAAGAACACGTCAACCAACAGGAGAATAAGGACACCAAATTATGAACACAAACTTTCACAATAATAACTCTTGACAGCTAGTTACAAATGGACAAGGTTGAATACAAGTTGCATCCAACTTGATTCACGACAGCCAAAAGTAGAAAAGAACTTGGTCACGGACAAGGTCCGCTTCTCCTCCGGAGCACACCGCGCAGGTGATACTCGCTCCTCGCTACCGCCGGCGTTAACGTTAACGCCCAGCATTAGCTCTCCTCCTCGCAAGCTCGCTGCTCGCACTCCTCAGCTCCTTAGTCGCCACTAGACGAAGCTCGCTACTCGCCACACTCAATGCCTGGCGTTGACTCTAACGCTCCGCATTAACTCGCGAGTAGGTAACTCTCTTGCCGAACTTACTCCAAGTTCGATGCTCGCTTGAAAGCACTCTGGTATCTCTAACTCGCTCAAAGTAGAGGAACTCGCCACTTTCAGAATCGATACTCTTAGAAGGGGGGTACCCCTCTATTTATAGGCAAAACAGGGGGGGAGGTGCGAGAAGGAGCCAACGCGGGCGTTAGCTCGTAACGCTGGCGTTAGCTCAGTGAGAAGGAGCTAACGCCGGGCGTTAGCTCTAACGCCGGGCGTTAGCTCTAACGCCGGGCGTTAGCTCTAACGCCGGGCGTTAGCTCTAACGCCGGGCGTTAGCTCTAACGTCGGACGTTAGCTCACTTCAAAATCTCAACATATATTACTAATGTTCACATTTAAATATCAAAAATATAGTTTTATACTTCTTTTTAATTTGTAATTTCTTTTATAATTACTTTCATGAGCATGGGAACAAAAAATTAACACAGCACCAATATGCATCAACACCACTATACTTATTTAACAAGTTTTATAAGTAATACCTATTTACACATATCTTGAACACATTCATATTTCTGTCATATTTTTTCATAAAAAATTGCAACATTATGTAGAATCATGAAAACTTTCCAAATTAATAATCTCCACTAATTTCACCTTTCCACAATATCTTGCTTTCACCCAACTTTCTCCCAACTAACTATTACGCAAAATATATATGGTCTAATGTATCACTGAAGTACCTTTGTTGCGGGTCGCTTAGGGCTCTTGGTAGACCGGTTTACTTGAACCACCTTAGCTCGGGAGCGAACCAAGCGCGCAAACAGTCAATTTGAGATTCGTTGAGTACACTGAGACTTTTTAACGTGGAAAACCCGGAAAGGGTAAAAAACCACGCGGTCGGAGCTGTGCCGACCAAACTTCACTATCTTCTGGGGGTTACAATCTAGTACTTAGAAATCGAGCGCGACAGGCCGCTGCTCGTTACAATAGTAGAGAGAGAGAGAGAGCTCCGAGGGTGACAGGCCACCTCTCGGAAAGCTAAGTATTTCTCCTTCTGAGAATGCTGGAGAACAAAAGTGAGAAGGCTCCGGAGAACAAAAGTGAGAAGGCTCCGGAGAACAAAAGCGAGAAGGCTCTTGGGAGCAAAAGTGAGAAGCGGTGTCGCCTTTCGGGACGAAGGAAATCTTCAAGTCCACGAAAGATATCTTCAAGCGCCGAAGGAGAATTCCGCAAAAGTCTGCAAGGAGCTCTCCCGGGTGCAGAAGGCAAGGTCCTCTGAAATGAAGCCCTGGGGCTCCTTTTATAGCTTTGGCCGAGGGTAGTCCGGTAATTTTGCCGTTTGTAACTTCCATAAATATCTGGCGGACGAATCACATCTTCTGGTTCGGGGCATACGGATCGCCATTTTTCGTAAATGACCATCTTGCCCCTCGGGCAGTTCGGGCAATTTTGTTGGAGGCGAAAAAGGCGACAAGCTGTTCCTGAAATCTGAGAAACTGGAAATATAAAAAGTGAGCATGCTGAAAAGACAAGAAGTGAGAAGTCAGAAAGACAAAAAGTGAGCTGAGCGCGCTCAGAAGCGTTCTGAGCGCACAATGAATAGAAAAGCAGCCTAGGCGACTGAGGAAGCGTTCTGAGCGCGGAGGCGTTCTGAGCGTGCTCAGAAAAATTTTGGGCGCGCGCAAGTGCGGAGGCGTTCTGAGCGTGCTCAGAAGCGTTCTGAGCTTGCGTGAGCGCGGAGGCGTTCTGAGCCCGTAACGAACATGGAAATGTCCTGAAGTCCGAGTACCTGACAAAGAGTGTGCCCGGCAAGGCTCCTCGCGTGCCCCCTGTGAAAAGGAAGGGGGGGGGGGGAGGAGGCGGCCACATCCCCTTACGGGAAGGGGTGCGGCTTGGCCGCACCCCAATGGGGTGCGACCCGAGCCGCACCCCAAGGCGGTGCGGTCTGGCCGCACCCCGCAAGGGTGCGGCTTGGCCGCACCCCGCAAGGGTGCGGCTTGGCCGCACCCCAAAGGGGGTGCGGCCCGGCCCTCGCCGCACCCAAGGAGGGGTGCGGCTGGGCCGCACCCCTAGAGGGGTGCGGCGCCGGCCGCACCCCAGGAGGGGTGCGGACGGGCCGCACCCGAGGAGGGGTGCGGCGCCGGCCGCACCCCTAGAGGGGTGCGGCTGCGGCCACACCCCAAGAGGGGTGCGGCCGCGGCCGCACCCCAAGAGGGGTGCGGTCGGGCCTCACCCGAGGAGGGGTGCGTGTTGGAGCAACCCTTTTACTGTTTTGGGCTAGGATCACTATGTACTGATTAGGATCAGTTGACCCCATTGTATAGTTTAAGGGTAAAGTCTTTAGGCTGATTAATTAGCTAGAACTTAAGATAAAATCTAAAGTTCCCAGCGGTAAACAAATGGCTAGCAGTGCTCGACAGATGGCTCCCAGCGTTCGACAGTTTTGTTGCCAGCGCTCGACAGTTTCCAGCCAGCGTTCAACATCTTCTGGACGGCGCTCGACAGATTATAGCCAGCGTTCGACAGATCATTTATTGAAGCCCAGATTTGTTATCAGCTACATTCTATTTATCCTAACAGCAAAATGATGACTATAACGGATCTATTTAATATCTTTGGACGTATTCTGACAGATAAGGAAGGATATTAAACTCAGTTAATATATTCCCTTCTTTCCTTTTTCCAAGACAGCAATAGCCGTTGACATTTAATGAAAAGGAATCTTTTCACGGCCAAGGAATTAAAGGACCTGCCAGAGTCGTTTGAGTTTTGTTGTTATTCCAAGAATGTCTTAAAGACTGATTATTCTATTCACAAATATAGAATACATTAAAGACAGTTTTTGTTTTTGGACATATATGAATCAGTCGACAGAATTCAAACATCATTCTATTACAGAATACAAAGAATATATACAGCAAAAAAAAAGAAGAAAGAGTGATCTCTCAGCAAGTATTTTTTTCTTCTTCTTCTTCTTCTTCTACAAGCAGCACAAAATTTCTTCTGAGAACATCTTCCTCAAGAGCATTCTCTCAGAATCTGCTGCAAATTCAGATCTTCTAAAAGAGCAACAAGCAATCTGAAGAACCTGTTCTTCCAGATCAATCTGCTACAGGAGATCTTAGTTTTCAAGAGAAATCTTCTCCATCTTCTGTCAAATACTTCAATCAGACAGGGGGAGCTTTACAACAACATCCACTAGAGTCTTCTCTCAGCATCTTGACAGAGAAGAACACTATAAACTCTTTCTTACCTCTCTTGTACAGGGTTAATACTCTCTTCAAATGTGTACCTCCTTGGTGGCAAGACACTGATCAAAAAATCTAGTTGGTTTTGAGCACCTGAACAAAAGCTCTGTGGTGTGTGGACACCTGAACAAAAATCCCTTGGTGTGAGGAAACCTGATCAAAAATCCTAGTGGATTCCTACCAAGGTGGTAGAAGAGTAGACGTACCCAGATTTATTGGGGAACTACTATAGCTCCTTGTGTCTTCTGTGTTTGGTTATTTTCTGTGCTTGTGCTGTTTGTTGTGTGATTTCATTTACTTAATTTTTCTGTTTATATAATTCTCACACTGCTTACACTTATATATAATACTATTTTAATTCCGCTATAAAAACTAAGGAAAAGTTTTAATAATCTATTCACCCCCCCTCTAGAGTAACTTAAGATCTAACCTCCACTTTCAATTGGTATCAGAGGTAGGTTGATCTCACTTACAGACTAACATCTGGATCACAAAGATCAATTAGACCTTAATTTAATTTAGAGTTTCTCTTCATCTATTTTCTGTTTAAAACTCATGGCACAAAACAAGGAATACTCAAGCACAAGACCTCCTATGTGCAATCTTAGTAAGTTTGCACTGTGGAAAGCAAGGATTAGGCTTTACATGAATTCTATTGATGAGGATATATATAATTCTATTTTGACAGGACCTCCACCAGCACAAGAACAATCATCAACCAATGCTGTACCTCCTCCAGGACACATAGATCCATTGAGGAAATACAAGAATGCAGATGCCAAAACAATGAATATATTGGCACAAACCATGTCAGATGATATATTCCAAAAGGTTGCTGAGTGCACTTCAGCAAGAGATATATGGAATACCCTAACTGCAATTGTTGCAGGTTCTGCTGATGAAAGGAAAGACAAAAGATCACACCTGATCTCTCTGTATGAGAACTTCAAGAAAGGTGATGAAGAATCAGTTGCAGACATGTACACTAGGTTAAGTGTAATTATAAGTGAACTCAGGACTCTGGACAAGGAAATCTCATTAACAGAGATTAATGACAAGATCCTAATGTGCTTCCCTAGCACTTGGGATTCAAGGATCTGGCCAATCAAGGAAGCCAGAAGTCTCAATGAGATCACCACTGAAACTTTGTTGGGCAAGCTCAAATCTTATGAGCAGCTCATCAAGTCCAGGGAAGCTGAAGCATCCACTTCATCTCCAGCACCAAAGAAAGAGAAGAGCATAGCTTTCAAGGCAGCTGATGCAGAAGAAGAAAAGGCTCCAAAAGATGATGAAATCATGAGCCTCATAGCCAGAAGATTCTACAAAATGGCTAAGAATGATTTCAGAAGGAAAGAATCCAGATCAAGAGATAAGCAAAGGTATGACAAATCAACTCCTAAAGAAGTTATTTGTTTTGGTTGCAGGAAATCTGGACACTACTTGACAGAATGTCCAGAGAAGCAAAAGAAAGATAAGAAAAAGGATAAAGAAGAAAAGAGAAGCTCCGGCATGTCTTCCTCCCACAGGCACAAAAAGAAGGGAAGAGGATTTATAGCAGAATCCTGGAGTGACACTGAATCTGAATCATCATCCAGCTCATCTGATGATGATGAAGAAAAATCAAAGGAAAATGACAAATGTCTAATGGCCATTTATGACTCAGACAGTGAGTCAGGAAATGCTTCTTCATCCAGTGATGATGAATGCTATGAAGAAGATAAGAACTTCTGCATGATGGCAATCAATGCCTCAGCAAACAATTCTGATGAAGAAGAATCAGAATCAGAAGCAGAAGATAATGGAGACCAGGTAATATCTAGTTTTGATTTCAATTCTAGTGAATTCAAAGATGAATTCAAAGGTCTTTGCTTAGATTTAATCAAATCTGAGAAAGAGATAATCTCTCTCAGAAATCAGTTGGCTGAAATGAATCAATTGGTTGCAGAAAATGTTAATCTTAAGAAAGATTTAACTGCCTCTAGAGAACACATTTTTCTCATTGAGAACAAGTTGTCTAAAGCTAAGGAATATGAAGAATTCCTCAATGGCAGTAGTGTTAAGCTGATGGACATCACAAAAACAGTAAATGCTAGATTTAATAGCAAGCTGGGTTTGGGTGCATCATCAAGTGATCCATACCTTCTTAAGAAAAACATCCTCTCTACTCCAGTGATATTCAATTCTACTAAGAGCAAAGAGGCTGTAGAAGTGAATAAAGATGTTTCAAGCAAGTTTGTAGAGAATAAAAGAATTCAGAAGAATTCGTCGAACGAAGCTCGACAAAAAGATTTCAATCTGTCGGACGGCGATCGATGAAAACTGAAAACAGATGTTCAGTATAGTAATTACATAGACACTGTTCGACGAAATCAAGCACATTCGTCGAACGGCAATCGACAAATTTACTCAAATCTGTCGAACAAACACTATGCCCAGAATTTCAGGAATTCTAATTCTAAACACACTAAAAATCCTTTTACTGAGTGGACAACACCTCCAAGGAGATATCATCCCAAAGGCTATAAGGATAAGCCTGAAATGTCGTTTATTTTAGATTTCTGTGGAGATACAAAAAGACCCAAGGTAATCTGGGTCAGGAACAAATAGATTTGTTTTGTCTTTGTTTTTGCAGGTACACAGCTGTCCAAGAACAAGTGAAAAATGGTATTTGGACAGTGGCTGTTCAAAACATATGACAGGGAACAAGTCAAACCTGAACAGCTTCAAGGCAAAGCTTGGACCAAAAGTTATATTTGGAGACTCCAACTATGGACAGACCAAAGGCTATGGAAAAGTCAAAGTTGGAGAAGTCACCTTCAAAGAGGTAGCCTATGTAAAGGGACTGAAGCACAACCTTATCAGCATAAGTCAATTATGTGATGAAGGGTATCAGGTAACCTTTAATAAATTGAAATGCCTTATTAAATCTACTGATGGTATTACTATTTTATCAGGCATTAGACAAGGTAATATATACTTAGTAAATTTCAATTCATCCACTACAGAAGTCTGTTTATTTAGTGATACAAGTAAATCTAGTGATCTTTGGCATAAGAGACTAGGACATGTAAACCTCAGGACCATTGCTAAACTATCTAAGGACAAACTTGTTAGAGGTTTACCCTTGGGATCATATAAGAAAGAAGGTTTATGTAGGGTATGTCAACTAGGCAAGCAAACAAAAAACATCTTTAAATCATTATCTAAAAGTGATTCACCTAGAATCTTATATTTGCTACATATGGACCTTTTTGGACCTATAGAAACAAAGAGTTTAGGGGGGAAGTCTTACTCTCTAGTTATTGTGGATGACTTCTCTAGATTCACTTGGGTGTTCTTTTTGAGAGAAAAGTCAGCTAACTTTAAAGTTCTTACCGACTTTCTTAAGAGCATAAAGATTGAGTACTCTACTGAAGTTGCATTGATCAGAAGTGATCATGGCAGTGAGTTTGAGTCTCTTCTTATGCAAGAATTCTGTGAGATGGAAGGTATCAGGCATTGTTTCTCAGCTCCTAGAACTCCTCAACAAAATGGGGTAGCTGAAAGGAAAAATAGAACTCTAATTGAATCAGCAAGAACATTGCTTGCAGATGCTAATTTGCCCCTATCCTTTTGGGCAGAGGATGTCAGCACAGCAAATTATGTTCTGAATAGAAGTTTGATACACAAGCTTAAGGGAAAGACTCCTTATGAATTACTTAAAGGGAAGAAACCTAAGGTTAGCTATTTTAGATCATTTGGGTGTAGATGTTTCATTCACAATAATGATAAGAAATACCTTAGAAAATTTGACCCAAAATCAGATGAAGGAATTTTCTTAGGATATTCAGTAACCAGCAAAGCATATAGGATTTATAATAAATCTACCCTCAAGATAGAAAAATCTATGCATGTTACTTTTGATGAGACTAACATGTTTTACAAGGAGAAGATTTCTTCTACCATAGAAAATCTGCAGGTACCTATATTATGTGAGCAGCTAGATCAATTAGCTCTACATAAAGAAGGAATTCTGAATCCTGAACAGCAGAATGCTGAGGAGAGTGAAGAAGAAAATCTCCCAGATTTTGCTGAAAGTTCAGAACAGATAACAACAGATAATCCTCCACAGAATATATCAGCTGAACAAATTCCCCAAATGGAAATTATTGCTGAACCAACTCCAACTGTTGACCACATCACAGTTAGAGATCATCCAATATCACAAGTAATTGGTGATATTTCAGCAGGTGTGCAAACAAGGAATCAAGTACATCAGAACTTGATGCACACATGCTTTCTCTCCCAGATTGAACCTCAAACTATAAAAGATGCAGAACAAGATCCCAACTGGATCATTGCTATGCAAGAGGAACTCAATCAGTTTGAGACAAACAAAGTATGGAATTTGGTTCCTAGACCAAAAGACCATCCAGTGATTGGCACCAAATGGGTCTTCAGGAACAAACTAGATGAACAAGGCAACATTGTAAGAAATAAAGCAAGACTGGTAGCCCAAGGATATTCACAGGAAGAAGGGATTGATTATGATCAAACCTTTGCTCCTGTTGCAAGACTTGAAGCAATCAGAATATTTCTTGCATTTGCTGCATACAAAAAGTTCAAGGTATATCAAATTGATGTAAAGAGTGCTTTCTTGAATGGAGAAATCAAAGAAGAAGTATATGTGGAACAACCCCCAGGTTTCCTCTCTCCAACTCAACCCTCTTTTGTATTTAAGCTTAAGAAAGCTCTCTATGGTCTCAAACAAGCTCCCAGAGCATGGTATGAAACTTTAGCTAGTTTTCTTTTGGAAAACAATTTCTGTAGGGGTTTAATAGATAAAACCTTATTTTTCAGGATACATAAAAATAAAACTCTGCTAGTTCAAATATATGTAGATGATATTATTTTTGGATCTGCTGATTCAAATTTGTGCAAAAGATTTTCAAATCTAATGCAATCTAAATTTGAAATGAGTAGTATGGGTGAGTTATCATACTTCCTTGGTCTCCAAGTGAAGCAAACTTCAAATGGAATCTTCATATCCCAATCTAAGTATGCTAAGGAATTAGTGAAAAGATTTGGTATGTCAGATTCTTCCACCATGAAAACACCCATGCCCTCAAATGTTGTTGTTGATAATGATGAATCAGGGAAACCTGTTGATTCAAAAGTATATAGAGCAATTGTTGGCTCATTACTCTATTTAATAGCAAGTAGGCCTAACATAATGTTTGCTACTTGTATTTTTGCTAGGTTTCAAGTTAACCCCAAGGAATCTCACTTAATTTTGCTAAAAAGGATTTTGAGATATATAAAGGGTTGCCCCAATCTAGGACTTTGGTATCCAACAACATCTGAATTTGAATTAACTGGATTCTCAGATTCAGATTATGCTGGATGCAGAGTAGACAGGAAAAGCATATCAGGGACTTGCCAGTTCCTTGGTGATAGGCTTGTGTCTTGGTTTTGTAAGAAACAAACATCTGTGTCAACATCAACAGCTGAAGCTGAATATATAGCTGCTGGCAGTTGCTGCTCACAGATATTGTGGATACAAAATCAACATCTAGACTATGGAGTCAACTTAAATAATTCAACTATATTTTGTGACAATACTAGTGCAATATCTATAGCACAAAATCCAGTTCTCCATAGTAGGACTAAACACATAGAAATTAGGCACCACTTCCTTAGGGATAATGTGGATAAAAATAAAATTTGCCTACAATTTATTCCTACTGATTTACAAAGAGCTGAAATTTTCACCAAGCCATTGGATGAAAAGAAGCATATCTTCTTTATAAATCAACTTGGAATGATAGATGGAGACTCAATCTGCTAGTAAATTAAGTTCTCTATTTACCTCAAAAATTTGTCGAACGGAGAACGACGAATTTATATCATTTGTCGAACGGTGGTCGACAAAACCTTATTTTTTTAGAATCGATAAAGAAATGTTACCTGTCGAACAGCGGTCGACGAAAAGGATATTTTTTGTCGAACGCTGTCAGACAAAAACTTAAAGTCTTTTCGACTTCTGTCTTTATCAGGATTAGTTGCTGAACGCCGCTCCACAAATGCGCCTCTTTCTCTCATATATATATTTACTACTTGTATTTCTTAAGAGCGCGCCTACAGAAATCGTTTCCCTCCAGTTCCCCTTTTGCACTTGATCTTTCTCTTCTTTTGCAGGACTCAATGGCGATTTCTCAAGCCTCGCTCTATTCCATGAAGTTCGATGCTGGGTTCGACATAGATATGGAATCCTTCGCAACATCTGATCAAATCTTCAAGGACATCCTTCAACTCTTTGAATAGCAACAGTTGAGGAAGATAATGAGCTTGAGGATAAAGCTTCACACAGCTGAAATCAAAGAATGGTGTTTCACAGTTAAGTAGGAAGATGAATGTCTGACGGGCACAATCTCAGGACACCAGGTTTCTCTTACCCCTACCATTCTAACTGAAGTTTTTGGGCTTGTGAATGGTGATGAAGATATAGAAATTAGTTCTGATGAATTTGAAGCAGCTTTAGTCAAAATGGGTCACTCCTCTGGAAACCCTAATCATCTGCTTAAGAAAAATCTGTCTTTGGAATACAAATTCTTATCAGATATAGTTGGCAAAGTGTTGTTAGGAAAAACAACAGGATATGACTATGTTAAAAGGCACCAATTTCTGTTGATGGTGGTCTTGATGGAGAAAAAGAAAGTGAACTGGGGATCACTTCTGTTTAATTTGATTAAGAAAAAAGATTTCCAAGGAGAATGTTAGCTTTGGAAGAATTTTAAGAATTGTTCTGCAGGAAAGGCATCCAGACCTTCTGGTCTCCCCAAAGGTAACAATTAATGCTACCAAGAAGCTGACCTCAGCTCTCTTTGCTAAGTGGGAAAGGGTATTTCCAAAGAAGAATCCAAAGTCAGTCAAGCAAGCTTCTGAAGACACAAGGACTGATTCAGTCTCTTCCCTAACCCTTCCAGAAGTTCCTCCTTTGGTCTCCTCCCTTCCTCTCCCACCTCCTTCTACTCAAAGTTTTTCCCCTGCACAATCTCCACCTTACAATTCTTCTACACATATTGATGACATTCCCCCTCCTTCTTTTGATCTCCTCCCTCATCACTCTTCTCCACCTCCATCTCCTACTCATAATGATTCCAAATGCCCTATCCATCATTCTTCTTCTACTCATCAAGAACCCTCTCAACAAGGTGCAGATGTCTCAAACATCGTTGTACCAATCTCTATTCCTCCCTCTTCTGAGCCATCCTCCTCTCATTCTCACGAATTCACTTATTTAAATCTTTTCTCTGTAGATGATCAGATACTTGGTCTCATCCTTCCCAAAATAGACCAGTTATTGGATGCAAAACTTGCTCAAATTGTTCAATCTATTTCTGCTTTATCTGAAAAGATTTCTTCCTTCCCTTCCTTTCAATCTGTCCCTTCTTCTAGGGGCCTAGATTCAGGTTTCCCTGAAGCTAGGCAGGGGGAGATGTCTGATGAAGAAGCTCCAGATGCTCCAGATGCTCAAGCACTTGGAAATTCAGTTCTTCCAATTTCAGAAGAACCAGTTCTACCAGGTCCAGAAGAAATAAATAATGTTTCTATTAATCCCTCTATAGATATTATTTATTTGCTTTCTCAGTTTAGTACAGTTCTACCAGTTTTACCTCAACATCATAATTATTCTAGAGCAATTGTCCCTTACACTGCTCCAGTTAATGAAGCTCTGTTAAATAAGATAATTAGAAGTTTTGAAGTTAAGATTACAGATACAGTTTTCATTCAAGATCAAGCTCTCTGTCAAGAAGAAAAACTAGTTGTAATGTCAGAAGAAGCAATCACAAATTCTGACTTTCCAACTTTTATCTTTGATGAAACTCCAATTCCAGACTTTGATGAGATCTGGAAAGCAGAAGATGAAGCTTATGAAGCTGAAGAGCAAAGGATCAAAGCTCTTAAATTGATAACAGATTTATATGATACACCAATCTCTTCTTCTGATTCTGATGAAGAAGATAATGATAGTGATTCTGATGATACACTGTCAAGGAAAAGAAAGAAATCAAAGGCTAAGTCTAAAGCTATCCCCAAGCCTCCTAATCCAGATAATGATATCCCATATTATATTCTCCACAATATCACTCTTGACAAAGTCTCACATCATTGGATGACACTCTCCAGAAATGAGCAGAAAAGAAGAAAGAAGTTCAAGAAAACTGGTTATATTCCTGATAATCCAGTTAAGTTCAATCACCCTCCTCCTCTTCCTCCTCCAGCAGCAGGATCAGCATGGATGTCTTCCTCCTTCTCTAGATCTGCCCCCCAGCAGTCTAGGAGATATGAAGGAACTCATAAAAGCTCCAGTGGCTCTCAAAGTTCTACACCAGCCAGAGCTCCTCCCTCAAGTTCTTCCAGACCAATTTCAGATTACAGATATACTTTTTCAAATGGCTTATTTCACAGCAGAATGAATCTTCAAGATAATAAAACCTCAGAGCAGGCAAATGATTCTGTTGAAAGGTCTCCTTCTCCAGAAATTCAAGAAACAGATGAAATAGCTCACATGGCTAGATTCAGAGAATCAGTAACTATTGCTCAGATCAATAAAGCTAAGGCTGAAGGTGAGGACCATTCTCAATTTTCTACATTGTTTGAATTCAGAAAGCAAGAGATTGAAAAGTACAATTCCAGAAAATTTTTTAATGCTGAAAGATTTTTAAAGAAGTATCCAGCAGCAGTAGTTCTTCCTACTACATCTCAAACAGTCATAAGTCCAGAAAATTGCTACATGAGCAAGAGGCAAGCTGAAGATCCCAACAGGGAAATCATTTTCAAGCCTTCCTCATAGTGAAAAAGTACAGTTTCAAATTCCTTCTGTCTTTGAACTACTTGAATTCAGTATAAATGTTTCTAAACTCAGAGCATTTTATTTCAATATTATCTGCTGAAGCATATCAATTCTGTCAGATATATTTCTGCTCTGTTGTTTATCTTTGTGTTATTTATTATTTGATTTATTTGTCAAATAGTATCCTAACCCAAATAGGGGGAGATTGTTGGAGCAACCCTTTTAATGTTTTGGGCTAGGATCACTATGTACTGATTATGATCAGTTGACCCCATTGTATAGTTTAAGGGTCAAGTCTTTAGGCTGATAAATTAGCTAGAACTTAAGATAAAATCTAAAGTTCCCAGCGGTCAACAAATGGCTAGCAGTGCTCGACAGATGGCTCCCAGCGTTCGACAGTTTTGTTGCCAGCGCTCGACAGTTTCCAGCCATCGTTCAACATCTTCTGGACGGCGCTCGACAGATTATAGCCAGCGTTCGACAGATCATTTATTGAAGCCCAGATTTGTTATCAGCTACATTCTATTTATCCTAACAGCAAAACGACGACTATAACGGATCTATTTAATATCTTTGGACGTATTCTGACAGATAAGGAAGGATATTAAACTCAGTTAATATATTCCCTTCTTTCCTTTTTCCAAGACAGCAATAGCCGTTGACATTTAATGAAAAGGAATCTTTTCACGGCCAAGGAATTAAAGGACCTGCCAGAGTCGTTTGAGTTTTGTTGTTATTCCAAGAATGTCTTAAAGACTGATTATTCTATTCACAAATATAGAATACATTAAAGACAGTTTTTGTTTTTGGACATATATGAATCAGTCGACAGAATTCAAACATCATTCTATTACAGAATACAAAGAATATATACAGCAAAAAAAAGAAGAAAGAGTGATCTCTCAGCAAGTATTTTTTTCTTCTTCTTCTTCTTCTTCTTCTACAAGCAGCACAAAATTTCTTCTGAGAACATCTTCCTCAAGAGCATTCTCTCAGAATCTGCTGCAAATTCAGATCTTCTAAAAGAGCAACAAGCAATCTGAAGAACCTGTTCTTCCAGATCAATCTGCTACAGGAGATCTTAGTTTTCAAGAGAAAGCTTCTCCATCTTCTGTCAAATACTTCAATCAGACAGGGGGAGCTTTACAACAACATCCACTAGAGTCTTCTCTCAGCATCTTGACAGAGAAGAACACTATAAACTCTTTCTTACCTCTCTTGTACAGGGTTAATACTCTCTTCAAAAGTGTACCTCCTTGGTGGCAAGACACTGATCAAAAAATCTAGTTGGTTTTGAGCACCTGAACAAAAGCTCTGTGGTGTGTGGACACCTGAACAAAAATCCCTTGGTGTGAGGGAACCTGATCAAAAATCCTAGTGGATTCCTACCAAGGTGGTAGAAGAGTAGACGTACCCAGATTTATTGGGGAACTACTATAGCTCCTTGTGTCTTCTGTGTTTGGTTATTTTCTGTGCTTGTGCTGTTTGTTGTGTGATTTCATTTACTTAATTTTTCTGTTTATATAATTCTCACACTGCTTACACTTATATATAATACTATTTTAATTCCGCTATAAAAACTAAGGAAAAGTTTTAATAATCTATTCACCCCCCCTCTAGAGTAACTTAAGATCTAACCTCCACTTTCAGTGCGGGGGGTCGGCGCTACCGCGCATGCTAGCGCGCGGTACTGCCACGCGCGCCGTGATGGTGGCGCGCTCGCTACCGCGCGCGGTAATGCGCGCGGTAGTGCCTGCAGTTGCGCGCGGCACCGCCGTACGCGGTGCTGGCGCGCATGGTTAAGCGCGGCCTCGCGGCGCATTCTGCGTGCGTCTTTGTACGGGCGGTTGGCTGTGGACTGAGCGGCGGTTTCTTCAACTCGAGCGATCATACGTTGACCGTTGACCCCGCCTCTCTTTAGCGGAGTTTTCTCTAGACGCACCAAAGGCCTTTATGGGTGTATAACATAAGCTACCCAAACCTTCGGAGTCTGAATTTCTGCGTCGAGGAGTTCAGAGGTTTTGATTTTTCTGCGGCGGCTTTGATCATTGCTTTCTTTGTGGTGCCTCGGGCGTTTCTTGCTCTGCATTGCGTTGCAATAGCGTTCTTGTGGTCCTGCTGCCCTGGTCATTGTCGTAGTGCTGGTTTGAGGGAAGATGCTTCAAGATGGCTGGGAAGGGATGTCCATTTTTTGAGATTGTTGTCGGCTTGTTACTTAGCGTCGGTACCTGAGTAACTTGCAAGACGTTGGATTAGTTGGCGTGAGTCTGAGCTCATGGCTTTTACAAATTTGCGCGAGTCCGGGCCCGCGACTTCTTGGCCGGTGAATAGCGCGTGTATTCAAACCGGGGGCGAACATAAGGGGGGCAGGCCCCTACGACGCTGAGACTTTACGGCGGAGGAGAAGGGCGAACCTTCAATCGACGGCGGTGCGAAGTCCCCAGGGCATGGCCCCGAAATAGTCGGTGAATAGCTGGTGTATCAAATCGGAGGCGAACGTATGAGGGGCAGGCCCCTACGACGCTGAGACTCTACGGCGGAGGAGAAGGGCGAACCTTCAATCGACGGCGGTGCGAAGTCCCCAGGGCATGGCCCCGAAATAGCCGGTGAATAGCTGGTGTATTCAAACCAGAGGCGAACGTAAGGGGGGCAGTCCCCTACGACGCTGAGATTCTACGGCGGAGGAGAAGGGCGAACCTTCAATCGACGATGGTGCGAAGTCCCCAGGGCATGGCCCCGAAATAGCTGGTGAATAGCTGGTGTATTCAAACCGGAGGCGAACGTAAGGGGGACAGGCCCCTACGACGCTGAGACTCTACGATGGAGGAGAAGGGCGAACCTTCAATTGACGGCGGTGCGAAGTCCCCAGGGCATGGCCCTGTTATGAAGATTTTTCTTACTTGAATATAGGTGTCAAAACATATATATGTATATTTTATAAAAAATCATTCTTCGCGTGGCTATTTGTAAAGTAAGATAAGTTCGCACGAGTCTGAGCTCGCGACTTTGGATAGAAAATATAAGATAAGTTTGCACGAGTCTGAGCTAGCGGCTTTTACATAATAAATTAAAAGATAAGTTCGCACGAGTCTGGGCTCGCGGCTTTGCATAGGAAACATAGATAAGTTTGCACGAGTCTGGGCCCGCGGCTTAGTTCATGACAGAAGATTCGGGATCACTGGTAGAAGCGGCGCAGGTTCTGGGCGTTCCAGGGGCGTGGTAGAGTCTTCCCTTCCGCCGTTCTGAGCCTGTAGGTTCTGGGCCTTACGACCGTGGTAACAATGTATGGGCCTTCCCAGGTTGGTGAGAGCTTATCCCCTTGGGGGACTTTGCCGGCTGCCTCGATGCTGCGTAAGACGAGATCTCCAACGTTGATTGGCCTGGGCTTCACTCTCCTATCATAGGCTCGGGCTATGCTCATTTGGTAGGATGCGGCACGTTGGGCAGCGTTGTCCCGAACCTCAGGGATTAGGTCGAGATTTTCCCGAAGCAGCCTGTCATTCTTGCTAGGGTCGAAGGTTAGCACCCGAGTACTTGGAATGCCGATTTCGACGGGGATGATAGCTTCAGTACCGTAGCAGAGGTTATAAGGCATCACTCCGGTGGGAGTCCTCTCTGTGGTGCGGTACGCCCACAATACGTTTGGGAGTGCGTCCACCCATTGTCCCCCTGCCTCTTCTAAGTGTGTTTTCAATCCTTTGAGGATGGTTCGATTCGTGACCTCTACTTGCCCGTTGGTTTACGGATGCGCTGCGGAGGTATGGCGAAGGTTGATCTTTAAGTCCTCACACATCTTGGTGAAGGACTTCCCGGTGAATTGAGTGTCGTTGTCGGCAATGATTGTTGTTGGGATGCCGAAGCGGCAGACGATGTTCTTCCAGACAAATTGTTTGGCGTTTTCTTCCATGATTTTTGCTAGGGGCTCTGCTTCTACCCATTTGGTGAAGCAATCGATGGCTAGGATGATGAACTTTCTTTGCCCGGATGCTAGAGGCAGGGGGCCGAGGAGGTCGATTCCCCACTGTGTGAATGGCCATGCACTTTGGAGCTTGGAGAGTGAGACTGGGGGTTGATGAGGTACGTTGGCGTGCATCTGACAGCTCCTACACCTTTGGACTAGCTCGGCCGCGTCCTTCTTCAATGTCGGCCAATAAAAGCCTTGACGTAGAATTTTTTGTGCCAACGCTTTCCCGCCTAGGTGTTCTCCGCAGGCTCCCCCGTGCACTTCTCTGAGGGCATAGTCTGCCTCTTCTACCGGTAGACACTTTAGATACGGTCCTGAGAATGCCCGTTTGTAAAGCTCTCCGTCTATGATGGTAAACGATGCCGCCTGCATCCGCAATCTTCGCGCTTCTAGGCGATCTTCAGGAAGGTGTCCGCGCTCGAGGTAAGCTCGTAACCTGGTCATCCAGGATGATTCTTCCAGGTGGATGGTTGCGATCTCCCAGGGTCCTTGAATACTTGGAGCCACGATTTCTTCGATTCGGCGTCTTCGAGATTGGTAGATTGAGGGTGAAGTGGCGAGCTTCGATAGAGCATCCGCCCTGGAATTCTGTTCTCGGGGGATGTGTAGAATTTATACGATGTGAGCTTCTGAAGGAGTAATTTCGAGAATGCGAGGTACTTTGCCATCTGGTCGTTCTTAGCCTCGACTTCATTCGACTTGCGAGACTACGAGTTGAGAGTCTGTGTAAATAGTCAGGCTCTTAACTTTGCAATCGATAGCGAGCCAGAGACCGGCGATTAGCGCCTCGTATTCTGCAATGTTATTTGTTGCGGGGGACTTTAACCGGAGACCATAATCTATGGTGATCTCGTCGGGACTTATGAGGAGCAAACCTGCTTCGGCCCCTTCAGCTCCTGAGGCGCTGTCGACTTAGAGAGTCCAACGGGGGCTAGTGGTGTCTTCGACAATAGCTGTTTCTAGCGGGATGGTGCACTCTACAACAAAGTCGGCGAGTACTTGCGACTTGATGACAGGTCGAGGCAGGAATTGGATGTCGAACTCGCTGAGCTCTACAGACCACTTTACCAGTCTTCCTGAGGCTTCCGGTTTCTATAGGATTGCTCGCAGTGGGAGTTGTGTCAACACTTTTACTGTATGAGCCTGGAAGTAGGGCCGAAGCTTCCTCGCCAAAAAACAAGGGCCAAGGCTGTCTTGTCCGCTGCTGGATATCTGGTTTCGGTGTCAGAGAGGACTTTGCTGAGGTAGTATATTGGTTGTTGCACCCCTCCTTCATCTTTCACAAGCACCGAGCTAAGAGCCGTAGGCGACACTGCTAGGTATAAAAATAGAGCTTCTCCGGGGGTGGGATTTGACAGAAGCGGTGGCGAAGCCAGGTATTGCTTGAGAAGTTTGAACGCCACCCGACACTCGTCAGTCCACCGGAAGCCGGAGTGGCGTGCTCCCCGGAGGATTTTGAAGAAGGGGAGGTACTTGTCTCCCGTTCGTGACAAGAAACGGGATAGCGCAGCGATCCTCCCGTTCAGGCGTTGCACTTCCTTAATTGAGCGAGGTGGCGACATATCCTCCAACGCCTTGATCTTCTCGGGGTTGGCCTTAATCCCCCGATGGGTTACCATGAAACCTAAGAACTTTCCCGCCATCATACCAAACACGCATTTGCTGGGATTGAGCCGCATCTGGAAGCGACGGAGAAGTTGAAAGCACTTTCCCAAGTCTTTCAAGTGGTCGCAACGGTGGACGTTTTTCACCAGCATGTCGTCCACGTAAACCTCCATTGTTTCCCCGATGAGATTCTTGAAGACCTTGTTCATTAGCCTTTGATAGGTGGCTCCGACATTTTTAAGACCGAAGGGCATCACCTTGTAGCAGTAGACTCCTCTGTCGGTGCGGAAGGCGGTATGCTCCTCGTCCGCGGGGTTCATCCTTATCTGGTTGTAACCTGAATAGGCATCCATGAAGCTGAGTAGCTCGTGGCCGGCCGTCGCGTCGACGAGCTGGTCGATCCTCGGGAGGGGGAAGCTGTCCTTTGGACATGCCTGGTTCAGATTGCTGTAGTCGACGCACATTCGCCATTTCCCGGAGGCCTTTTTCACCATGACCACGTTGGCAAGCCACGTGGGGTATTCTGCTTCGCGTATGAACCGGCCTCGAGGAGTTTAGCTACTTCCTCCTCGATCACTTTCAGTCGCTCGGGGGCAAAGTTCCTCTTCTTTTGAATTACAGGCCTGCAGGCGGGGTTGATGTTTAAAGAGTGATAAATGACTTCAGGATCCACCCCGGGCATGTCATCCGGGCTCCAAGCGAAGATGTCCTCGTTCTCTTGCAGGAAGGTTGTGAATTCTTCTCGTTCTTCTCGTGACAGGAGTGACCCGACCTGAACAGTCCGAGTCGAGTCTTGTTGGGAGAGTGGTACTTCCACTAGTCCTTCAACGGGCGCTCCTCGCTGCAAAGTGGCTTTGTCTTGCAGGTCGAAGTTATTGATATTGAGAGCGGTCGCCTTTACTGGTTGAGCCTGCTTCAGATAGCAGGTTCTGGCTGCCTCTTGGTCTCCTCTTACGACTCATATGCCTGCGGCAGTTGGGAACTTCATAGCCAGATGTGGAATGGAAGGGATTGCTCCAAAGATTGACTGGAGCGATCTCCCAAAGATGGCATTGTAGGCGGAGGTGGATTCTACCATCATGAACTGGATGTTGTATGTCGACTGCCTTGGAAACTCGCACAATGTGACTGGGAGAGTAATCATGCCTTGAACTGGGACAGGTCTGTTGTCGAAGCCGTAGACGGGCCCGGCTGCAGGGCTGAGCCGATCTTTTGTGAGTTTCATAATTTGCAAAGTGGAAAGGAATAGAACATCAACTGAGCTTCCGTTATCGACCAGTATTCTCTTCACTTTGATGCAAGGGTCCCCAATCCCTGCAGTAATCACGAGTGGATCTTGGTGTGGAAGCCGCAACCCTTGCAAGTCTTCTTCTCCGAAAGCAATCGTAACATCCTGCTTGAGTTTTTTGTCCTCGTGGTCTCTTGTGGGCTGGGCAATCGAGAGGATTTAGGACGCTAAGATGGGAGGCCCAACGATCATTTCGATTTCTCCCACCATCGACCTTCCTCCACCTGTGTAAGACCCTTTTTTTTAAACCGGGTCTTACCGCCCAGAACCGCCGTCTTGCGGTGAGACCATTACGCCAAATGGTCGTCACCCCAATACGCCGATCCTGCCGGCTAATCAGCATCATCCAGGCCAACCACAATTCATAGTAATAGAAGCAATAAAAGAAGCAACCAGTCCACAAATCACACTAAATAAATAAATTACATGATACAATGTCCATGATGAGATTTAAAGTAAAAGAGGGCATATGCCCATTACATGTTAAAATATATGCATCAATACTCTCATTCTACTTTTAAGCGGAAGCAATCAACTCTGTCCTTATACATCTGTAGCCGTTGCTGCGACGAGGCTTAGTGGATATTCTGCTCCACCCCGTCTTCCTATCCTGTCTCCTGAACGGGGTCCTGCTGCTCCGGCACATCATCCCTAAAATGATATGGTCCACTGATCGTCAGTCTAAAAGACTCAGCATATTCCTCACCGCCTCCACCCGCGACTCCTAGGCACCGTGCGGGAGGAAGAAGCGGAGGACAAACAAGGGGTGATTCAAGAAGCAGGTGACAAGTTGTAAATCTAGCAAGAGTTTATAATTATAGAACATTAAATGATAACGATTCTACGCTAGCAGAGTAAAGTGTGACAGCAATAAGTAACGACAATGCATTATAAGAAGCAAGTATAATAGATTAGAGCAGCTACGAAAGTAACCTTAACTTATATGCACACACAAAGGCACATAAGCTAAGGGATCTGGCAAGAAATAAACTCATCGTATAAAAGAACCCACACTGATTTATACGATGAGGTCTTTGTTTATGCAATACATAAAGACAATGCAATATAAGAAGCAAGTATAATAATTAAGAGCAACAACGAAAGTAACATTTACTTATATGCACACACAAGGGCACATAAGCTAAGGGATCTGGCAAGAAATAAACTCATCGTATAAAATAGCCCATACTGATTTATACGATGAGGTCTCTGTTTATGCAGAAATGCTATGCTATGATATGCAATGCAATGATGCAATGTTTGTATTATTATTTCATACACATGCAACTCACCCACACGACTCTATACGTACAGACCTTTAGTTCCCACTTTTCGGAGGTAGCTAACCTCTCGGGCACCTCCTGTCATGGTCAAACGGTGGCAGAGGAGCGGGCGTCTCCTCACCTAGGTGGGTATGTCACACTACCAGACCTAGGCCCTAACGTACGCTGTGATACCGGTACCCGGTACTCACGAGCTCCTATGTACTAAACTGAATTGGCCAGGCAGGGTTTAGGGAATCCGTCCCGTCGGACGCGTAGTAAGACAACCTGGCCCCCTTAAAACCACTAGCACTGCCGAGTCAACGAACTGCTGTCGGTGTGACGACTAAGACAGAACCGGAGACCCACCACCTCTTATACACAAGCAACATGTGTTAGCCTCTTACTACCTAGCCTCCAGCTCACAATTCTACGTCAGCATTTATAAAGTAGAGCCTACCGCTCTCCAGACTACACTAGTCTTATATTAAACTACGAGCTTACCGCTCGCTAGACTACACTAGTCTTATGAATAAACTACGAGCTTACCGCTCGCTAGACTACACTAGTCTTATGTATAAACTACGAGCTTACCGCTCGCTAGACTACACTAGTCTTATGTATAAACTACAAGCTTACCGCTCGCTAGACTACACTAGTCTTATGTATAAACTACGAGCTAACCGCTCGCTAGACTACACTAGTCTTATGTATAAACTACGAGCTTACCGCTCGCAGGACTATCCAGTCCATCCTTATAACCTGAGCCTACCGCTCGCAGGACTATCCCAGTCCATCCTTATAACCCGAGCCTACCGCTCGCAGGACTATCCCATTCCATCCTTATAACCCTAGCCTACCGCTCGCAGGACTATCCCAGTCCATCCTTATAACCCGAGCCTACCGCTCACAGGACTATCCCAGTCCATACTTATAACCCGAGCCTACCGCTCGCAGGACTATCCCAGTCCATCCTTATAACCCGAGCCTACCACTCGCAGGACTATCCCAGTCCATCCTTATAACCCGAGTCTACCGCTCGCAGGACTATCCCAGTCCTTACTATATATACCGTTCCGGTTCGGGATGGAAGTTAACTTATCAAGTTCTCATACTTAACTAGTCTTGTCTATAATTTAGTTGATCTTAGAATCTTTAGGGTTAGCCTTGGACATCCAGAGGGTTACCCGGTGAGGGGCTCGCAGCGGTACTAGGAAGTATGACGTGCTGACACCCCGAACTCGCTCTTCCCAAGGCACTTAATCTTGTTGGTATCTACCCCTTTTACTTGATCCCCATTTTCCTCTCCAATTACATTAAATCTCTAAGATGAGTTAAATTGGCACTTAGGAGTGGGGGAGTTCACTTGAGCTCCAACACCACCAACTGTGACCGGGTGCTGACTCTCCCGTCATCACATTCTAAGCTCGTGTTCCCTTCTTCACCTATGAACTATACACATACACCCATAATTCTCATCCTTACTTGGACCCACATTCCTATTCTTCATCATCCTTAATCCAGGGTTTGCCTTAGATACTTCTCAACTTCGCCCTTGAGTATTTACCTTAAATGGCTCACCCGGCTAAGGGCAGTTCTACTTTCATATAATCACTTAGTACCGATGAGTTGTGTGTGGGGCCCTTAATGAGGTCTAACCTCCTTTTCATATCACGGTGAATTCATACTTTATAGTTTTCTAAATGCACACTTAAACCTTATTTCCCAAGATGGCCTTAGAGATGATCTCCCTAATAATCTGTAACTTCGTAATATTCAAAGAGCTAATAGTTCTATGTATGAAGGCTAGTGGTGGTCTATGCAATATAGATCAGGTTGGCTACTCGTAGACCAAATTGAGGTTGCGCTAGATTTGACTCCTATGGTGAGATCTTAAGCTCATCATGTCTAAATGAGTTCCTAGTTTTTGGCCATAGGCTCTTAATGGGTGACTAACCAAAACTCAGATATCAGACTTCATAATATTCTAAGGTGTTTACTCATAAACTCTATTTAAAATAAATGGTGTGCAGACAAGGTTTTGTACCTTGAGTATCAATTAGATATCCCTATAAGTTCTAATAATTTTACCTTAACATGGTATTGGTCTAGGAACCTCAAACCCCAGGTCTCCCATTTTCCAAGAATTACTTGACCTTATTTATTATTTATTACTTTTGGTGTGCAGATAAGAGTTTACACTACAAGTGCTGGGCTAATGCTTCGTTGAATTCTGGGGAAATTACTGAAGTTCGATATTGGTCTAAAACTACCAACCCTAAGTCTCATATTAATCCAAGATGTATTTGACTTTAATTACCTTTTATTACATTCTTGCTAAATGCACCCAATGTTTAACTTAACAATTTACGGGTTTGCACATGTCACACTAGAAATAGCATAGAAGGAGCTATACTTAGCCAAATGACACGAAATCAGAGGCATTTTAAAGGTGACATCAAAATCTATAGAATTCATATTGATCATTTCCCCCAGAAATGATCCTAACCTAGGTGGATTCAACATATAAGTTATGTACAACATATTTAACATAACAAAACACTATTGTAGACATATCACACCAAAAATGGTGTAGAATGAGTTGTACTTATCCAAATGACATAAAATCAGTGGCATTTTAAGGGTAACCTAAATACCTAAAATGCTTATGTTGATCATGTTCTCCAGAAGTGAACTTAACCCAGGTGGAATTAACATAAAAGTGTTTTACAACATTTTTAACATAACAAAACACTGTTATAGACATGTCACACCAAAAATGGTGTAGAATGAGTTGTACTTATCCAAATGACATAAAGTCAGTGGCAATTTAAAGGTAACCCCAATACCTACAATACTTATGTTGATCACTAACTCCAAAAGTGAACTTAACCTAGGTGGAATTAACATAAAAGTGCTTTACAACATTTTTAACATAACAAAACACTGTTATAGACATGTCACACCAAAAATGGTGTAGAATGAGTTGTACTTATTCAAATGACATAAAGTCAGTGACATTTTAAAGGTGACATCTATATCTACAGAATTCATATTGATCATTTCCTCCAGAAATGATCCTAACCTAGGTGGGTTTAACATATAAGTGTTGTATAAATTGTTTAACTAATCAAATTACAGGTTTGTACATGTCACACTAAAAATAGTATAGAAGGAGCTATACTTAGCCAAATGACATGAAGTCAGTGGCATTTTAAAGGTAACCTAAATACCTACAATGCTTATGTTGATCATTTTCTCCAGAAGTAAACTTAACCTAGGTGGAGTTAACATACAAGTGCTGTGCAACATATTAACATAACAAAACCTACTATGGACATGTCTCGCCAAAAATGGTGTAGAATGAGTTGTACTTATCCAAATGACATAAAGTCAGTGGCATTTTAAAGGTAACCTAAATGGGCTACAGTGTTCATGTTGATTATTTCCTCCATAAATGATCCTAGCCAAAGTGAAATCAACATGCAAGGTTGTGTACAATGTTTACATACAAAGTACATTTACACATATAAACAAAATGTGACCAAAAGTGGGACTATTAAACAACCTAGATATTATGAGCCCACAATTTCCAACACACCTAAAAGTGATGCATTCATTTATATCACATGCATGGACAAAATCTCATTGCCAAGTATGGAGCCATTGAGAGAGATTCTTCAAACTCCACCTTTATACTAAATGCACCCCATTTTTCCATACCCTACTTGCATGCATGTGAAAGAGAAATACCAAAAATGCACAAGGCCAAATGGCCTCAAATTTCTACCAGAGATATAGATATATATATAAAGAGCTTACCACCCAAATTTGGGGGCGTTTGGAGTTATACAACTCCATAAATTCCAAATATTTACTTTTTATAATACATGGAATAACTCAATGGATATACACCCAAAAATTCTCAAACTTAAACCCTAGGTGTGTCATCATACCATGCATGCATGGTAGAAATTTCAAGGGATTTGGTTAATCCATTTAAAAGATATAGCATTTCTAATTTCTTCCCTTCACAAGGAGCAGCCCTAGGAAAGTGAGTGCCCTGGAGTCCACAGTGCACCAAATCATCTGATTCAAGTGGAAAATGAAAGTAGACTCATAGGGCTACAAAACTTATCTCTGGGCATTTTTCATAATATGGCCTCTAAAGGCCTTAAAATCAGGCATGGATATATATATAAAAGTGTGACATTTAATTAATTAATATGTATTAATAAACATTTGGGCTGCGGGTAAGGATTTCACGCGGGATCTAACGGCCAGGATTTCGTCTTCCCCGATAGCCTATGACCTGGATTTCCCGTCCCTGGGCGGTTTTGCGGGCCGATTTCCGGCGAGCTCCGGGCATCTCCGGCGAATCGGCCAAGCCACCACCTCCACGCGACCTAGGGCTATCCTCCGGCGGCAAGCACGCAGCCGGAGGTGGCCGGTGATGGCCTGCGGTATGTTGCGATTTTCTGGCCAAGAACAATGAAAAAATAGGAACGGTGGATCACCATTCCCTCGACGATTTTGAAAACGGAGAGATTAGAGGACTAGCACAGGAGGAGGGGAAAAGGAACATTGCCTTGAATCTAGCCTGGGGAGGGGAAATTCTGTAATTGCCATGGCCGAACCCAAGCTCCGTTTCCTTGCTCGATCTTCCTTCTCAGAGCCCGTCTCCTTCTGAAACCATAGGGCTTCTCCTCCTTGGCACCTTCTGAAGCTAATGGGAGGTCTGAAGAGGATCGGGGGTGGCTTATCCCATGGTTGCCATTAATGGGCGATTTCGGCTATGTTGGCACCTCCCTCAAAAGCCACTAATAGTGCTCCAGCTCACCCAAATTCCACTCCTCATCTCGAATCCATGCTGAGGGCAAGGAGGTTGGGCCCAATGGCAGCTCACCCCATGGGTTGCCATTAATGTGGCCGGCCAACCCCTTGTTTTCTCCTCCACCCCCATCACTACAGCTGCCACCTCACTCCAATTCCTGCAGGGATTCCATGGGGAAGCTGAGAGGATGCTTTGGGGAGAGGGGAGGCATGCCATGTGGCATCCACTCCATTAATTCCTCCTTTGTCCTTTTCCCTTTTTTTACACTTGGACAAGGCATTCATTCCCCCCCCCCCACAATTTCGAATTTCAGCATGCCTAGGGTCTGGTCACCATGTGGGCTGACCAATTAAGTCATGGGGTTGGGCTAAGTCTACTTGATTTAGGCTTTGGGCTCACTTGACCCAAATATGCCAATTTGGGGATTTTTGGGTTTGGGCTTGACTCAAGCACACACCACTTAATATGAATGACCCACATTATCATCTTGGACCCTATGTACCCATTGCAAGAGGAAATGAGTCATGGTGGGGTCATATGGGGCTTGATTGCACTTATTTGCCTATAGGGGCAATTTGGGTATTTTGGTGATTTTGCCCTAATTCTCCAAATTGAATGTGCACCTTGGCTTGCTTATGTCTCATTCAGTCCCCTTAGTGTTTGGTTAGGGTTGTGCTAGGTCAATTTGGCCAATTTGGGGCTAATTAGAACCTAAAGGGGTGTAATTGGTAATTTGGGCAAATTGGTAATTTGCCCAATTTCCTCAAAATTGGCTTTCACCAAGGGTCCAATGTGGGGCCATTAGACTCCCTAAGTGTCTCAAGTGTGTTAGGGGTGATCAATTTGATCACAATGGGTCAATTGAAGTTCAATTTAAGTTTTTAGTACTAATAGGTCAATCTGGGGCTTTTTAGTAATTGGCCCAATGTCCCCAAATTGATGGCCCTATGATGGGGCTTTTAATTGGGTCCATTAGGTCCCCTAGGGAGGTTGTCATATGAGGGTGGGTCCAATTTGATCATTTGGAGTTCAAATGCCCTTATTCATGGAGGTTTGACCTAGGATTGCTCAAGGTTGACTTTTGGTCAATTTGACCAATTTGGTTGACCCCAAGGGTCCCTAGTGGTCTACTCACCTCCTTGGGTGGTCATAGGGGTCATGATGAGGTTATGTTGATTTGTTGGAGTCTTTTTGTCACCTCTGAGCTAGGACATCAAGATTTGCTAAAAGCACACCAATGTGTATTCTTCCTTAACTTATGGAATTCATGGGGCCTCCTTGGCCCACTTTGTGTACTTGATCCATCCCAGGCAACTTTCCATGGCAATTTGCACACCAAGGTGATTTTCACCTATTCACCTTGGTTCTTAAGGCCATTTTGTCTTCTTAGAGTAATGTCACGACCTTGTCATGACAAAAAAAAACAGCTTAGGGGTCTAGTTGTTTTGGGGATGTTACAAATCCCAATAAACGAAGAAACAATTTCGTCCCCGAAATTTAGGTTCAGGTCCACGGGAGTTAGAGCTCACGGTATTCCTGGATGAATTAGTAGTTTTAATGCAGTATGGCTCCCGGATAATATTGGAGATGGTAGGTCTATTTCACATCGCCTAATCCTTAGTTTCTCCGATGTGCTTTTCGTTAAATCCTATTATGCCCGTAACCAAGGTTTTCTTCCCGGGGGTTCTTAAGTAATTTTCAGTTGATGATGTACAAGTAGAGGAGGGAAGACATAGATTGAAGTGAATTTACACATTCGCAAGGCGAGTGTGTAACTCAATCGAGCCCTATAATCTTTAGTATGATGTCTTCGTAAGTATACAATTCTCGATCCGGTCTCAAATATTGCACGAGGTCTACCACTTACGGATCAACCATCAATAAGATATGATGCCATGAATTGATCTCTAAATCATTTCCCAAGTCTTGTACGTGATTTAAACTCTTCATAATGTCATATTTGTTTTGGCCTCATTCCTATTTCTTTTCATAATTATGGGGTCTCCAATTTGTACCCCAAGTTTCAGTTATCATGGGTCAGTAGGTTTAACAGAATTTTCAGAGACTAATCATGATCCAAGACAGTGTTCAGCAGAAGTTCATAGTTTTCCTCCTTAAAATAATTCTAGAAGATTAATTGTGTGGCTAAGGTTACAAAACCCATTTCGTGAAAGAAGTATGATAACTAATCAAAAGTTAAGTATATTAAAAATTTTATAGGTTCAATGGAGACTACAAGTCTATCTACTCATTTCTGTAATATACTAGATTTTCATAATGATCCAGGGAAATTTGGCCCTGAAATTCTCAATAATGTTTACTGTAACAAGAGTTCACAAACCCCGATTCCTACGGAACTCAATACTCAAAGTCTTGATTCCTTCAGGGATGAAGGATCTCTTGATAATAAGTGCATGTTTCGGATTTCAAGAGTTGACCAAGGAAATAATTATTATCCATAAACCTCTAAGTGTGTAACAACAAGGGTATTATCCTAAGCTACCTTAGTCTTCATTAAGCCTTAGGTCTACCACAATCATACGTAACAAGATTATTTCCAAACCCATATAACTTTATCTCCAAAAGTTTGATTCTTGAACAACATGTGAATCGTAATAAATTTACATGCACGTTGTAAAATTCAGATCGTTTAGATAAGTCAGATGGTGGGGGTGCACCGCTTTGGGTCTAGGGTTTACTTTATACACCCTGCACTAAAATAGGTGCCCAGGGAGTTATATTGCAGAGGCTTTTATGTTTCTAAGACAAGCTAAGTCAATATTTTAGTGGCCCGATAAACGAAGAAACAAGATTAGCCTCCCGTAATCTTGTGATGAGTTTCTTATATCCGAAAATATCGGCTCTCCATGTATGCATAAAATCCCTATGGGTATACAGTTCTTGTGATTTGGATATGGTAAGGTTCTCTACCCTCAAAATGCCATTTGTCGTAATTATTTCCCAAGGATCGTGTGCCTATCCAATTGTCTTCTCTAAGTTGGGCTTCTCGTTCCACATTTGACATCCTTTCTTTGTGATGGTTTTCCGAGGGTGGGAGTGTGCAGTATTAGCTTCTAAGAACACAAGTAAGGCCTTACGAGTCTCATACTAATCCAATAGTATAATAACAAACACAAAAACCACTTAAGATTGTCCTATTTGTTTGCTTGAGGAGTGTTAATATCACTTAGGAAGTGATGTGGGTATATCGGAGGGTAAGCCCTGAACACTCGCACACGCTTTCAACTCCTTCTTTTAGTCACCTTGGGGTATCCTACTACTTGGTCAAAATATACTTGAGGTTGATGTCGGACTAGGATACCTTATGAGAAGTCTTGCTAAGTCAAACCAATATGGTGTACTAGTCGGGTTGGCCTAATCTCATCGTTATGTGGACAAAATTATGTGATTTCCCGTATGGGCACACCACTGCTTCCGCTGCTAGTTTGTCCTCAAACTAACTCGAGCGGGGGTTGCCCTAGGGTCTGTGGACTTCTTTTACTTGGATCGAAATCGGCTAAGTTGATACCAGTTTGTAAGACCCTTTTTTTTTAAACCGGGTCTTACCGCCCAGAACCGCCGTCTTGCGGTGAGACCATTACGCCAAATGGTCGTCACCCCAATACGCCGATCCTGCCGGCTAATCAGCATCATCCAGGCCAACCACAATTCACAGTAATAGAAGCAATAAAAGAAGCAACCAGTCCACAAATCACACTAAATAAATAAATTACATGATACAATGTCCATGATGAGATTTATAGTAAAAGAGGGCATATGCCCATTACATGTTCAAATATATGCATCAATACTCTCATTCTACTTTTAAGCGAAAGCAATCAACTCTGTCCTCATACATCTGTAGTCGCTGCTGCGACGAAGCTTAGTGGATATTCTGCTCCACCCCGTCTTCCTATCCTGTCTCCTGAACGGGGTCCTGCTGCTCCGGCACATCATCCCTAAAATGATATGGTCCACTGACCGTCAGTCTAAAAGACTCAGCATATTCCTCACCGCCTCCACTCGCGACTCCTAGGCACCGTGCGGGAGGAAGAAGCGGAGGACAAACAAGGGGTGATTCAAGAAGCAGGTGACAAGTGGTAAATCTAGCAAGAGTTTATAATTATAGAACATTAAATGATAACGATTCTACGCTACCAGAGTAAAGTGTGACAACAATAAGTAACGACAATGCATTATAAGAAGCAAGTATAATAGATAAGAGCAGCTACAAAAGTAACCTTAACTTATATGCACACACAAAGGCACATAAGCTAAGGGATCTGGCAAGAAATAAACTCATCGTATAAAAGAGCCCACACTGAGTTATACGATGAGGTCTTTGTTTATGCAATACGTAAAGACAATGCAATATAAGAAGCAAGTATAATAATTAAGATCAACTATGAAAGTAACCTTTACTTATATGCACACACAAGGGCACATAAGCTAAGGGATCTGGCAAGAAATAAACTCATCGTATAAAAGAGCCCATACTGATTTATACGATGAGGTCTCTGTTTATGCAGAAATGCTATGCTATGGTATGCAATGCAATGATGCAATGTTTGTATTATTATTTCATACACATGCAACTCACCCACACGACTCTGTACGTACAGACCTTTAGTTCCCACTTTTCGGAGGTAGCTAACATCTCGGGCACCTCCTGTCGTGGTCAAACGGTGGCAGAGGAGCGGGCGTCTCCTCACCTAGGTGGGTATGTCACACTACCAGACCTAGGCCCTAACGTACACTGTGATACCGGTACCCGGTATTCACGAGCTCCTGCGTACTAAACTGAATTGGCCAGGCAGGGTTTAGGGAATCCGTCCCGTCGGACGCGCAGTAAGACAACCTGGCCCCCTTAAAACCACTAGCACTACCGAGTCAACGAACTGCTGTCGGTGTGACGACTAAGACAGAACCGGAGACCCTCCACCTCTTATACACAAGCAACATGTGTTAGCCTCTTACTACCTAGCCTCCAGCTCGCAATTCTACGTCAGCATTTATAAAGTAGAGCCTACCGCTCGCCAGACTACACTAGTCTTATATTAAACTACGAGCTTACTGCTCGCTATACTACACTAGTCTTATGAATAAACTACGAGCTTACCGCTTGCTAGACTACACAAGTCTTATGTATAAACTATGAGCTTACCGCTCGCTAGACTACACTAGTCTTATGTATAAACTACGAGCTTACCGCTCGCTAGACTACACTAGTCTTATGTATAAACTACGAGCTTACCGCTCGCTAGACTACAATAGTCCTATGTATAAACTACGAGCTTACCGCTCGCAGGACTATCCCAGTCCATCCTTATAACCCGAGCCTACCGCTTGCAGGACTATCCCAGTCCATCCTTATAACCCGAGCCTACCGCTCGCAGGACTATCCCAGTCCATCCTTATAACCCGAGCCTACCGCTCGCAGGACTATCCCAGTCCATCCTTATAACCCGAGCCTACCGCTCGCAGGACTATCCCAGTCCATCCTTATAACCCGAGCCAACCGCTCGCAGGACTATCCCAGTCCATCCTAATAACCCAAGCCTACCGCTCGAAGGACTATCCCAGTCCATCCTTATAACCCGAGTCTACCGCTCGCAGGACTATCCTAGTCCTTCCTATATATACCGTTCCGGTTCGGGATAGAAGTTAACTTGTCAAGTTCTCATACTTAACTAGTCTTGTCTATAATTTAGTTGATCTTATAAGCTTTAGGGTTAGCCTTGCACATCCGGAGGGTTACCCGGTGAGGGGCTCGCAGCGGTACTAGGAAGTATGACGGGCTGATACCCCAAACTCCCTCTTCCCAAGGCACTTACTCTTGTTGGTATCTACCCCTTTTACTTGATCCCCATTTTCCTCTCCAATTACATTAAATTTCTAAGATGAGTTAAATTGGCACTTAGGAGTGGGGGAGTTCACATGAGCTCCAACACCACCAACTGTGACCGGGTGCTGACTCTCCCGTCGTCATATTCTAAGCTCGTGTTCCCTTCTTCACCTATGAACTATACACATACACCCATAATTCTCATCCTTACTTGGACCCACACTCCTATTCTTCATAATCCTTAATCCAGGGTTTGCCTTAGATACTTCTCAACTTCGCCCTTGAGTATTTACCTTAAGATGGCACACCCGGCTAAGGGCAGTTCTACTTTCATATAATCACTTAGTACCGATGAGTTGTGTGTAGGGCCCTTAATGAGGTCTAACCTCCTTTTCATATCACGGTGAATTCATACTTTATAGTTTTCTAAATGCACACTTAAACCTTATTTCCCAAGATGGCCTTAGAGATGCTCTCCCTAATCATCTGTAACTTCGTAATATTCAAAGAGCTAATTGTTCTATGTATGAAGGCTAGTGGTGGTCTATGCCATATAGATCAGGTTGGCTACTCGTAGACCAAATTGAGGTTGCGCTAGATTTGACTCCTATGGTGAGATCTTAAGCTTATCATGTCTAAATGAGTTCCTAGTTTTTGGCCATAGGCTCTTAAGGGGTGACTAACCAAAACTCAGATATCAGACTTCATAATATTGTAAGGTGTTTACTCATAAACTCTATTTAAAATGAACGGTGTGCAGACAAGGTTTTGTACCTTGAGTATCAATTAGATATCCCTATAAGTTCTAATAATTTTACCTTAACATGGTATTGGTCTAGGAACCTCAAACCCCAGGTCTCCCATTTTCCAAGAATTACTTGACCTTATTTATTATTTATTACTTTTGGTGTGCAGATAAGAGTTTACACTACAAGTGCTGGGCTAAGGCTTCATTAAATTCTGGGGAAATTACTGAAGTTCGATATTGGTCTAAAACTACCAACCCTGAGTCTCATATTAATCCAAGATGTATTTGACTTTAATTACCTTTTATTACATTCTTGCTAAATGCACCCAATGTTTAACTTAACAATTTACGGATTTGCACATGTCACACTAGAAATAACATAGAAGGAGCTATACTTAGCCAAATGACACGAAATCAGAGGCATTTTAAAGGTGACATCAAAATCTACATAATTCATATTGATCATTTCCCCCAGAAATGATCCTAACCTAGGTGGATTCAACATATAAGTGATGTACAACATATTTAACATAACAAAACACTATTGTAGACATGTCACACCAAAAATGGTGTAGAATGAGTTGTACTTATCCAAATGACCTAAAATTAGTGGCATTTTAAAGGTAACCTAAATACCTAAAATGCTTATGTTGATCATTTTCTCCAGAAGTGAACTTAACCTAGGTGGAATTAACATAAAAGTGCTTTACAACATTTTTAACATAACAAAACACTGTTATAGACATGTCACACCAAAAATGGTGTAGAATGAGTTGTACTTATCCAAATGACATAAAGTCAGTGGCATTTTAAAGGTAACCCCAATACCTACAATACTTATGTTGATCACTAACTCCAGAAGTGAACTTAACCTAGGTGGAATTAACATAAAAGTGCTTTACAACATTTTTAACATAACAAAACACTGTTATAGACATGTCACACCAAAAATGGTGTAGAGTGAGTTGTACTTATCCAAATGACATAAAGTTAGTGGCATTTTAAAGGTGACATCTATATATACAGAATTCATATTGATCATTTCCTCCAGAAATGATCCTAACCTAGGTGGGTTTAACATATAAGTGTTGTATAAATTGTTTAACTAATCAAATTACAGGTTTGTACATGTCACACTAAAATAGTATAGAAGGAGCTATACTTAGCCAAATGACATGAAGTCAGTGGCATTTTAAAGGTAACCTAAATACCTACAATGCTTATGTTGATCATTTTCTCCAGAAGTAAACTTAACCTAGGTGGAGTTAACATACAAGTGCTGTGCAACATATTAACATAACAAAACCTACTATGGACATGTCTCGCCAAAAATGGTGTAGAATGAGTTGTGCTTATCCAAATGACATAAAGTCAGTGACATTTTAAAGGTAACCTAAAGGGGCTACAGTGTTCATGTTGATTATTTCCTCCATAAATGATCCTAGCCAAAGTGAAATCAACATGCAAGGTTGTGTACAATGTTTACATACAAAGTACATTTACACATATAAACAAAATGTGACCAAAAGTGGGACTATTAAACAACCTAGATATTATGAGCCCACAATTTCCAACACACCTAAAAGTGATGCATTCATTCATATCACATGCATGGACAAAATCTCATTGCCAAGTATGGAGCCATTGAGAGAGATTCTTCAAACTCCACCTTTATACTAAATGCACCCCATTTTTCCATACCCCACTTGCATGCATGTGAAAGAGAAATACCAAACATGCACAAGGCCAAATGGCCTCAAATTTCTACCAGAGATATAGATATATATAAAGAGCTTACCACCCAAATTTGGGGGTGTTTGGAGTTATACAACTCCATAAATACCAAATATTTACTTTTTCTAATACATGGAATAACTCAATGGATATACACCCAAAAATTCTAAAACTTAAACCCTAGGTGTGTCATCATACCATGCATGCATAGTAGAAATTTCAAGGGATTTGGTTAAACCATTTAAAAGATATAACATTTCTAATTTCTGCCCATCACAAGAAGCAGCCCTAGGAAAGTGAGTGCCCTGAAGTCCACAGTGCACCAAATCATCTGATTCATGTGGCAAATGAAAGTAGACTCATAGGGCTACACAACTTATCTCTGGGTATTTTTCATAATATGGCCTCTAAAGGCCTTAAAATCAGGCATGAATATATATATAAAAGTGTGACATTTAATTAATTAATATGTATTAATAAACATTTGGGCTGCGGGTAAGGATTTCACGCGGGATCTAACGGCCAGGATTTCATCTTCCCCGATAGCCTACGGCCTGGATTTCCCGTCCCTTGGCGGTTTTGCGGGCCTATTTTCGGCGAGCTCCGGGCATCTCCGGCGAATCGGCCAAGCCACCACCTCCATGTGACCTAGGGCTATCCTCCGGCGGCGAGCACGCGGCCGGAGGTGGCCGTTGATGGCCTACGGGATGTTGCAATTTTCCGGCCAAGAACAATGAAAAAATAGGAACGGTGGATCACCATTCCCTCGACGATTTTGAAAACGGAGAGATTAGAGGACTAGCACAGGAGGAGGGGGAAAGGAACATTGCCTTGAATCAAGCCTGGGGAGGGGAAATTCTGCAATTGCCATGGCCGAACCCAAGCTCTGTTTCCTTGCTCGATCTTCCTTCTCAGAGCCCGTCTCCTTCTGAAACCATAGGGCTTCTCCTCTTTGGCACCTTCTGAAGCTAATGGGAGGTCTGAAGAGGATCGGGGGTGGCTTATCCCATGGTTGCCATTAATGGGCGATTTCGGCTATGTTGGCACCTCCCTCAAAAGCCACTAACAGTGCTCCAGCTCACCCAGATTCCACTCCTCAGCTCGAATCCATGCTGAGGGGAAGGAGGTTGGGCCCAATGGCAGCTCACCCCATGGGTTGCCATTAATGTGGCCGACCAACCCCTTGTTTTCTCCTCCACCCCCATCACTACAGCTGCCACCTCACTCCAATTCCTGCAGGGATTCCATGGGGAAGCTGAGCGGATGCTTTGGGGAGAGGGGAGGCATGCCATGTGGCATCCACTCCATTAATTCCTCCTTTGTCCTTTTCCCTTTTTTTACACTTGGACAAGGCATTCATTCCCCCCCCCCCCCCCCCCCCCCCCAATTTCGAATTTCAGCATGCCTAGGGTCTGGTCACCATGTGGGCTGACCAATTAAGTCATGGGGTTGGGCTAAGTCTACTTGATTTAGGCTTTTGGCTCACTTGACCCAAATATGCCAATTTGGGGATTTTTGGGTTTGGTCTTGACTCAAGCTCACACCACTTAATATGATTGACCCACATTATCGTCTTGGAGCCTATGGACCCATTCCAAGAGGAAATGAGTCATGGTGGGGTCATATGGGGCTTGATTGCACTTATTTGCCTATAGGGATAATTTGGGTATTTTGGTGATTTTGCCCTAATTCTCCAAATTGAATGTGCACCTTGGCTTGCTTATGTCTCATTCACTCCCCTTAGTGTTTGGGTACGGTTGTGCTAGGTCAATTTGGCCAATTTGGGGCTAATTAGAACCTAAAGGGGTGTAATTGGTAATTTGGGCAAATTGGTAATTTGCCCAATTTCCTCAAAATTGGCTTTCACCAAGGGTACAATGTGGGGCCATTAGACTCCCTAAGTGGCTCAAGTGTGTGTTAGGGGTGATCAATTTTATCACAATGGGTCAATTGAAGTTCAATTTAAGTTTTTAGTACTAATAGGTTAATCTGGGGCTTTTTAGTATTTGGCCCAATGTCCCCAAATTGATGGCCCTATGATGGGGTTTTTGGGTCCATTAGGTCCCCTAGGGAGGTTGCCATATGAGGGTGGGTCCAATTTGATCATTTGGAGTTCAAATGCCCTTATTCATGGAGGTTTGACCTTGGATTGCTCAAGGTTGACTTTTGGTCAATTTGACCAATTTGGTTGACCCCAAGGGTCCCTAGTGGTCTACTCACCTCCTTGGGTGGTCATAGGGGTCATGATGAGGTTATGTTGATTTGTTGGAGTCTTTTTGTCACCTCTGAGCTAGGACATCAACATTTGCTAAAAGCACACCAATGTGTATTCTTCCTTAACTTATGGAATTCATGGGGCCTCCTTGGCCCACTTTGTGTACTTGATCCATCCCAGGAACCTTTCCATGGCAATTTGCACACCAAGGTGATTTTCACCTATTCACCTTGGTTCTTAAGGCCATTTTGTCTTCTTAGAGTAATGTCATGACCTTGTCATGACAAAAAAAAAACAGCTTAGGGGTCTAGTTGTTTTGCGGATGTTACAACCTGCACCCCGGGGGCAGGAGGCTTCTCCCTCGCCTCCCTAGGTTGCTGGGGCTGGTCGGGGATCTGGCCTTGCAAGTATCTTCCCAGGAGTCCTTGGCGGATGAGACGCTCGATCTCGTCTTTAAGTCTGGTGCATTCTTCGGTGGTATGCCCGGTTCTTCGATGGAACTCGCAGTACTTGGACTGGTCGCCCCTCAGATTTGGTGGTAGCACCCGGGGCATACGGTGTAACATCCCCAATCCTTCTAGACCCTTTGGAAATGTTAGGGCATAGTGGTGAGATGAGTGGCCACAAGTGCCCTAGGTAGGGTAGAAATTGCTAAGTGCACACCAAAGCTCAAAAACCAACCTAACCCTAAGCCCCTCAACTAGGTCAACTGACCCTCAATTGTCCAAATTGACCTCACCTATGATGCCCTAACAACTAAGGGAGACCTATAGGATGGAAATTGCACATGGGTGGGACCCAATTGCATGAAGTTGACCAAAGTCAAACTTTACCCAATTTTGGTCAAACCTACACCCCTTTGATTAATCAAGCTTAATGCTTGGGTTCAGTCTAGGGCTGATATGGGCATGTCTTAGGTCCATGGATAATGGTTAATTGATTTGTGTTGCAGTTCCACTCAATTTAGGCCTAGAATTCCCTTTAATGGGCTATGTTGACCGGCCACAACAATACTCTGACTGCGGATGCCATTATGCATGGAAGTGTACTGTCGGTGCGAAGAGCATCGAGCACGGCCATAGGTCGTGCGAAGATGCTCATCTCTTTCTCTCTATATATAAATTCTCGTGGCAGTCCACTTATATGATCGCTCAAAATTCCAAGAGCAATGTGCAGCAGTGATAGTATTTGACCGTTGCTTTGAATGATGATCGTGCACATGAGCGGGATCTCTTGCATGACTTCTAGAAAATATATATTATAAATATAAATTTACGTGTGCTGCGTAATTTCCAATATCATATTTAAATATATGTAATTAAATTAAAATTCATTAATGTAGTAGACTCAATGAAATTGTCTATATATGTATATTCTTATATAAATTTTTTGGTTAGTGTAATATAAAATTAGGAGAGAAAATAAATATTCAATGCTCAAAGTTATATTTTGAAATAAAATATATGAGAGAAATTACAAAAATATACAAAAAACTAAAAGTAAAGGCAGGCACATGCATTGTGGAAGGCAAATATAAAAGATGAGCGAGGGTGTCCGTAACAGCAGAACAAAGCAGAAGCACTGTGTGGTACAATCAAAACATTCGTACATGTACACGCATGAAGTAAACATAGGAAAACGAAATAGTCATGCATCATAACGCTGCATTTGAGCACATATGAAAGTACGCTCATATGATTTGCCTGCAGCAGTCAAAACGCGAACATGCATCGTTTAGTGCCCTCGTGAGACCCTGCATTGTTCAAACACGCAAGGTGAAATATCAGTAAGTTATAGTAATTGATTTCATTAGATGTTATCTGTAGCACAGTATGTATGGTTCAATAAATCAGACCTCCTAATCAAATCAAACACAAAATTCCATTCTTCACGCGCACTGCAGCCTGTAGGGGGTCACGGTATAGTAAGCCTGAATCCTTCCATATTTGTACGCGGACCATCAGACCATCTTGCTGGAGTACCTATGCAGATTTTATTGTAGTAGTCATAGATCATGGTCGCATTGGCAGCAAGATTGCAGTCTGTGTCAGTTCCGTCTGACGTACCTGATGAGCAGATCATATGTATCGGGTATAAGAGAATGTTAAATATGCAACAAAGTATGTAAAAGTTAAAATAGTTTTTAACTCAATGTAAATCATGAAATTGAAAGTATTACAGTAAAGTGGGGTACTTCCGTTTGGCAGTGATGATGTCATATGGCAAAAAGTAGAACAATTTCATCAAAAGGGAGCAGTGAAGATAGAGAACAATGGGAGCGATGATAGCTGAAGAGGATCTTCTTAAAGTAATTGTTGCGCTGCTGAGCAGAATGTGGAGGTTGTCATAGGTGAATCAAGAAAGGAAAGTAAAAATGAAGGAATATAAATGATGAGCAAAATATAAATACCAATATCAAAGGAGTAGAATATGAGGTTCCTAAGAAGCAACTGTGTTTATCGAGCATGCGCTACTGTACTGAGGTTCATTTACGCGTCATTCTTATATGTTCAAACCACGCAACATTGACGGTGTTTTATGAGCACGTATGTCTCATTTATGATACGTTAGTTCTAAAATTATTCATCATCAGCATCAATGCCCTCCACTCTCTTCTGTTCGCTGTGGACTTCTCCTCTTCCTAAAGTGCATCCCCTCTATGAGGTAGTAGTGATTAAAACATAAAAAAATTATCCTAAGAAGCAACTGTGTTGATCGATCTTGTGCTGATGTAGTGAGGTTCATGTAGTCGTCTTTATTATCGGTGCAAACCACGCAACATAAATGACAGTTTATCCTAAATTTTTATAATAAAAATGATAAGATGGCAAAAATAGCTGTTACAAAATATGTATCTACTTTACAACAAATAAGGCATAAGTGGAGGAGCACAATATCAAAAGTAAGCAAAGAAGACGCAAGTCTACTAAACTTAAATAATTACCAAGAAGCCCTTGACTGAGCGGAGTTGAGAGAGATGTTGTTTTGGATTCCTTCTACAATGTCAGAGTGTAGAAATTAGAGAAACCGAAGCGGAATGAAATTAAATAACAGAGCAAGTGTAATGTATAGGAACGTGAAAATTCACCAATATGCAGGAAACTGAAAAGTAGCTGTGGAAGTACTATGGATAATAGCAAAAAATTAATGAACACCAACACACAAAAATTGGAAGGAGAGTAGAAGACAAAATTTTAGCAAAGAAATTGCAGCCGAATTGGATGAAATCATGAGCAGCGAATGAAATGCACAATACAGAAAGCACAACCCAAGAAACAGTAGATGTCCACCTCCTCTAAAACAGCATGCAGCCAAGTTTAGAAACATCAGCCAACAGTAAAGTTAAAATTAAGGTTCTTTATATCTCTGGATCAGTTATAATGAAGCTCTTATAGTGCTTTCTGTAGTGATAAGATGTAATCGTATAGTTCTTTGGTAGAGTATTAAAATGAAGCTCTTAATACTGTACCAAAGCTTTAGAGCACTGGAGAATCTGTAAGTGCTCGAAAATGAAGCTTTAGTGCACTATTAAGAACTTCATTTTAATACTCTACCAAAGAGCTTCATTTTAATCCAGTGCTCTAAAATGAAGCTCTTATAGTTCTTTCTATCTCTGGATCAGACAATATTAAAAGTTATTTCTCCAGTGCTGTAAAGCTTATAAATGAAGCTTTTAATACTCTACCAAAGAAGTAACGTGGTTTGCAGTATAACATATTTTTAAAAAAATTCTCCAATAGCAAAATTAAAAATAATTTCTATCACAATTTTTCCTACCAAACAGGAAATCCAAGAGAACCATAAACTTATACTTGATATAACATGCTAAAGTGAAGGTTGTTGAGGGTTGGACACGGTTGCGAAAACCTGAGAAGCAGTAAAAGCAGATTTAAACAATGATAAATTAGAGTAATCGACAGTTGAAAGAGGCCAAACGGTAGCAGCTCTTCATTGTGAGTCGATCCCTATTGAGTGGGCAAAAAAGGAATAGGAAGATTGATGATTTTTCCTCAAATGGCAGAAATCAATTTTTTCTATCACACTTTTCCCTACCAAAATTACAATCAACATACCAAACAACAGTATATTGCTTTGATTTGGTAATTGATATGATTAGGTAATAACAGAGCTGCAGAGGTATATACTTATGGTTTGTTAAAAATAAGCAAAGAAAAAAATGAAAAACAAAATAGATAGAAGGGCAAGAACAGATCAGAGAGACAAATTCAGCACTTAAATTCAAAATCAGTTGTAATGAACTCCAAAATTCTACCGGGCCCATTCCAATGTTAGAAAGAAAATTCAATCAAGCTAACCTAATTCACACTAATTTTGTTGATGTTGGGAAGAGTAAGAAGCCATCAAAATTAAATCCAACATAATGTTAGCATTCTATCAAGTTCTGTATAAATGAGAGTCTAAAGTAGCTAATGTGGATGAAGCGTAAATCAATGGTGAAAGTTTCATTTTATCTGAGTAATATAATGGCAAGGTACCAAATATTGGGAAATGTAATTATGAAGTGCTGGAGAAAATTAAAAAAACACAAAAGTACATAACTGCCTCTACATTCATCCTCTCTCAGAATCCAATTCGAGTGAACAAAAGAAAAAGTCTCATTTTCACGTTTTGGCAAAACATAATATAGCTATAGATTTATTTAGTTAAAAAAAAGCTATACATATACATAATAACATAATTAAAAAAAGAAATAGAAAATAAAATAAAATCAGAGCTTGAGCCTAAACTTGCAGCCGCTAGTTTTAACACTGATGATGAGACTCCCAGCAGTCAAACTATTGAACACAATATCACACCTCACTCTCGCTGTAATCTTCGGCAATTTGAGTTTTCCGAGCTTGACTTTGACCGGCACATCCCCTTGAATCTCAACGGCACACTCAGCGTCTCCTGCTGTTGGTGCAGCGCCGTGCTGATATGGCTCCCTAGGTGCGCCTCGCCGTCGAAAGATTCATTCTTTCAGCTCACAACCTTTAGTTGTTGAAAGAAAATAGTAATCCTACAAATCAACTCAATATATTTCATAATATATATATGGATCATTTAGGAAACCAATGGAGCAACTAAGGATACCCGAAATTGAAGCAGAAATCATTATAGTACGAACACTGTAGTTACTGCTATTTATTATTATTGAGTATGCACTGAAATTGAATACCTTACTGTTATTACTTATGCACTGAAATTGAAGATTTATGCATATTGCTACTGAAGTTTGTTGCTTGCATGTACAGCTGAGTTTAGGGCAAGTTTATTGAGAGAGTGGCCAAGAAGGATATTTTGATGCAAGTTTATAGTTGATGTGTTTGTACGAAACTGTAAACCGTTTGGATCCCCATGAAGCCTAAGAATGTTCCATAAATTACCCTGTAGGGTAGTTACCATCAATTGGGGCCCGATGATGTGTACGGCGCTTTGACCCTTTAAAGTCCTTATGAATAATCAGCAACGCTCCTCAGAGTGTCCCCTGTAAACGCAGGACTTATGATTATAGGTGGTAGAAGAAGAACAATTGAGTGAGTGTAAGAATAGGGGAAGAACAATTGAATGACTGTAAATTTGATGCAAGGTTACAGTTGATGTGTTCTTAGTATACTGTGAAGCTTGTGGATTCGTACGAAGCGTAAGAATGTTCCGTAAATTAAACTGGGTGGTAGTTTCCATCAATTGGGGCCTAATGATGTGTATGGGGCCATTACCCTTTGAAGTCCTTATGAACCATCAGAATGTATATTGCCCTATGCACCTTTTAAGATGTTGATGCTATTTCCAACTGAATCAATTGGTTTTGAATTAGATGATTGAGTTGTAGTAGATATAATTAAGGATATTCCTTCGAAGAAGTGATGGACCGAGGGTGCACTTGTGTTGCTTCTAGGAAGTGACTGTAAATTTGATGCAAGCCAAAGAGTGAGCCCCTTTATCCCATCGATTTCAGAGAAAACGGAGATCAAGAAAATGTGACATGGCCATTATTGAGCCCTGTTCTGATTTACTTATTTAAATCAGTTTCGATTGCTGTGTCGTTAAATGTTTGAATTTCGTTGTTTAGTCCATTTTTTAGAGAACGGAGAAATCAAGAAACTATCACATGCCCATCATGCAGCCCTGTTTTGATTTCCTTCTTTACGTAAGTGTTGAGTAGATGTGTTGATGCATAACATGTGTGTTTAATTTTCACAGAAATTTAAATCTTGATTTCTTCTATAGCAAGATCATCAGACGGTAAAATATGAAGTTCTTAGAATTAATAACAAAAACAGCGGATGATATACAATCAGTGTGTAAAAAAAACTAAAAAATCATAGGGTAATATACAATCAGTAGTTAAACAAAACAAAACAATCAGTAGTTAAAACAAATAACAAAAAAGTTTATTACCTGCAATGCTGAGGAAGGGCATGCGGAGAAGCAGCTTGAAATCAATAAGTGCAGAGGAGGCTGAGCCTGCGTGTGAGAGCAGGTGGAGAAACAGATGGAGGAGCAGGTCGATTTAACCGTGGCGAGCGGAGTGGAGGGCGGCAAGGCAAGCCAAGATGTGACCTACAAATAAAGAAGGAAATGAAATTAAACGCTGAAATTGAAAAAAACAAAAGGAAATCGAGAAGCTGTGGACGGAGAGCTCTGCGCAGACAGGGCTTGAAGTGCGACGGAGAGGGCTTCAGCGAGGAAAACGAAGAAGAAGGGAGGAGAAGGGAGGAGAAGGAAGCAGAAGCATACCTGAACCGAACGCACACAGAGCCTGCCGGCGATCGTGACCTATGCGGAAAACCAGCGAGCAGCAGAGGGAAGGCTTGCAGAAATGAGGAAGAGAAGGGAGGCACGGGGTCCATTAGTACGCGGGAAGCGGCGACAACGGTGGTGGAAGCACACGTGGCGACGCCAAACGAACACACTGCCGCCCTCTCTCCTCTCTCGCTGCCAGCGCTGTAACAGGTGTAGCGCGCGAGCCGTGAGGAAGGAGGATAGGGAAGAAATAGCGGCGGAAGGGCGAAATCGGGAAACCTCTAGCGTGATCGACGACGGGCGACTCGAACTGCAGAACATCCTTATTAGTAATACGAGCATCTTCGCACGGGCTTCGCCCGTGCTCGATGCTCTCGGGCGGCCTTCGGCCACATCAAGGCGGGCTTCGCCCGCCTGCGCACGGGCTTCGCCTGTTCTTCCGCCCGTGCGAAGATGCTCTCAGGCGGCCTTCGGCCGCATCCAGTCGGGCTTCGCCCGCCTGCGCACGGGCTTCGCCCGTGCTTCCGCACAGAAACGAGCGTCCCCTATTTTTACGCAATCGACCAACTCCGCCGCACACGGCCCTCCCGGCACGACGACACTCCGCCAACTCGCAAACGCCCGTGCATAGTGGCCGATGAAAATTCGATGAACTCCTTATTTATAGCAAATAACCATTTGACGTCCGCGGCGTGGATATATGATTGATGTATGAACAAGAATGCATCGTTGTGGTTTTGACAACGATTAGATATCTTATCCAACCTCGATTATGTATATATATATTTCACGCCATAAAAGCAACAAAATATGGTAGGGAAAAAGGGCGACGCATCACCTAAGCTTAGGAGCAGGAGTTGGACTAACACAGAAAACATTTGTGGCGAGAAGTGCATGAGCAATTGTGATTGAAGTGTAAATCTGGAGCGTAGAGACTTTGTTGTTGGAGGATGTTGGCTCTTATCCATATAACATCATTATATAGTTGAAATTTTGCATCTAAGAATGGGGGAAAATAATTTATAGAGAACATCAAATCTGTAAGCAACAGCAGCTCATAGATTACTCCTAGTGAAATCAAATAATAATGTAAAAAGAGACACAAAGCAGGAAACGCCTGAGTAAAATCGTGCATCCGATGACAGAGAAAGAAACATAATGACGAACTAACTACATGAAAGGAAGAACGAAAGACCCCCACAGTACATGTGTTTGATAGAGGCCCGTGAGATGTATCACATCGCGAGATAATAGAGGATAGAAACAAAAGAGAAAATATGCATGTGCTCGATGCTCTTGAGTGGGCATGGCCCGCAATCAATTACAAAATTTAATGATTTAGTGTTGATTTCCAATCAATTACAGTAACCATCATTAAAACATTTATGATGTCTGAACAAAGTAAGAGTAACAAAAAACCAAGCTCCACCTATTTCACACAGCTGACAATAGCATGTAGCCTCATCAATATCTAGCTAACCTTATTGAACAGTAAGAAATTGTATACATTCTAGCATAAAGCCAAAACAGTTGATCTCAGACCATATACCAAGTTGGCGTTTTTTTTCATTTTGTCATGCCTCATATATCAGCAAGGGGCCTGCATACATCGTAGCACACACAAATTATGAGCAGATTTCTCTTTAATCATGGTTTGCACGCTGTAGGAAGCAGTATCTTGGTGCCTTCCTAAAGAAGACAGCTGCCGGCCAACCTGTTGAAGCTCAGTGGAACTCATTGGGGGAGCAAGGAGGTACATTTGCTGTAACGCTGCTTTAAGATTTTCACACTCATCTCAAAGTTTTATATTTATCTTAAAGTAAGAGCACTTGTAATGTGCCAATACTGAATGCTTGGGAGCACATGATTTGTTTAAAGCCACAACAAAGTATGATGGAAGCTTCATGTCATTGAAATAAAAGAGGGAGACGCACATCATCACAATCACAAATAACTGCAGCACGAAGTAGATCCATAACTGGGAGGCAAATCGATGATATGTTAATTAGGAGCAGAATATTACAAATAAAATAATTTATAAATGCTATGCTATGCACGGGGATTTGCAAGGTGGAGGAGCGCCGTCGCGCCTCCAACAAATATTAAAACTGATATACTTACTTGTGTGATGCGAGACAGAAATGAACACCACCACTGAAAGAACGACCTGCCACAGCATTGTACCAAGTAGGCAATCCATAGACAGACTGAGAAATTGACGCATATTTCAACACACTTCATATAACGGAGAAATTAAATAAATATACAGTAGAATGAGCAGAAATAACAAAGTTATATTTATTTATTTACTTATAACATACGGTTACAAAACAGTAAGCAATCAGCTATGCATAATACAAAATTCGCATTCGCAGTTCGGGTACTGAGTTTTGTGTTGCTCCCAAGACTCTTCAATTCCAATGAAAATCTTTACCCATAAATTGGCGAGATCCATTGCAGGAGACATTTGTGTTGTAACTGCCGTTGGTTGTGTTGTCTAACAGAAAACGTATGAACTACGAATTAGTTATACCAATATGAATATGTAACACTAAACTTGTATAGTGATATATCAAGTGAAAGTAATAAAAGCAGTCAGCAGAAATTCCATATTTTTATGAAATCAGTACCAGTGACTTGTTTGTTGTTGGGACATTTTTGGTAGTTATGCCGTAGTAATCGTGGGTGGGCGAAATCATCAATGTATGCGTCTGAGAATACTACGATAATATGCAAATTTATTTGTTTTACATGTTTATGTAATCTTTGCATAATGTGCAAATGATGTAAAGTATTATATGAATACTCACCAACGTGTCGGAGTTGGCAGTATCCTTTTTTCAGTAATAACACGGTCAGCTTGGGGCTTTGCTCTAATATTTCGAGGCCTTGGGAACCACTGAAATAAGCCACATGTTGATTTGAGTTTTTAGTAATGCATGTTAACAGTTGCATATGTTAGATGTAAAATTTGATAGTTTTAAATAATTTGCAATGAACTTGATAAGAATTATGCGCATCTTCAGACATACTCTTACATGCCTTAGAACTGGAAGCCATTCTGCAAACATAACAAAACAAAAGTAAGTTAAACAAGTTCTGTGCACTAGGACGATGTCGCCCAGGCGACATTGACTGTCGGAAAATTCCGACAGTACTCCAGTGAGCTTTGTTTAAAAAATTTCAACTAGACTTCCAGATCTACACAAAATCAAGCTAAATTTGTCTTAAATTTTTTTTCTAGAACTCTACATCTTCTCACATATCCTTTACTATTCATCTTCTTCAACCTTCTTCAAAAGGAAAATCTTCAGTTTTTGAAATTAAACCATGTAAAAATACAAAACTTACCCTAAAAATCACAAAATCCAAACATATTTCACAAAGATCCAACAAGATCCACTTGATTTACACTAGATCTACACCTTTAATACACAAAACTTCAAAGATCTACACCATTCATCAAAAGTAAAATGAAAATCACATTTTTCTTCTCTACTTTCAAAAATCACAAATCTCTACAAAAATTTGGAGTTGAAAGTATCTAGTTGCGGCCTAAATCACCTAGAGGGAGTGAATAGGTGGATTCTATGTCTTTACGCGGAATTAAAATATAACACAGAAATGAACACAATAAAGCACAGCACAGACACAAGGATTTATAGAGGTTCCCCGATGTGGGTAGTCCTCTTTCCCGCCTCGCCTATCTAGCACTACGAGGCTAGACTCGGCTACTTCACCAATCTCAGATTATAAATAATCTTACACCTCAGAGTCAAAACTCCTACAACTTGGAGTATACCACTCCTACAACTCGGAGTAAAACAACTCCTACAACTCGGAGCAAACCACTCCTACAAATAACTCGGAGTAAAAACTCCTACAGAAATCAAATAGAGATAGAAATAAAAATACTTCTTCTAAACCTCAACAGAGATTACTTCAGATCTTGGGAAAACTGAGTCTTCTTCTTCCTTGAGAGAGAAAGCTTGGATCTTGAAAGATTTGGAAGAAAATAGACTTGGCTAACCTGATCTGAATAGGCCCTTTGATCTACTCGAAAGAATCGTCAATATGGAGTGCAGCACAAGGATCAAAGACCTTCTTATCTGAGAAAACTCTAACAACAATGAAGAATAACTCTTGAGCAGCAGATGTTAGGTCTCAGAAAACTTGTTCAGCAAAGGAAGAGGAGAACAACTTTTTGTTTCTGAACAAATCGTGTGAGGAAGAAAGATCTTTTTTTTTTGATGCCCTAACAATAAAGGATTATTTATAGGGAGGACTTCGACGGCTCGTGCGACAAAGAAGGGAGGAACGACACGTGTACTGTACATGGCGGCCAACCCTAATTTTCGAAAATGAAACAATGATTTGAAATTCGTCTGTCCGTCATTCGTCGGGACTTTACGTGAACATTCGACGAAAAGACTTGGCCACAGAAAAAAACTGAACAACCCGTGAAAAATACCTTCTATTTTCATTCGTCGGGATTCGTCCGGAGTTCACGAGAACATCCGACGAATGGACTTAGCTGCAGATTTTTCTTCTTTAAACAAGACAAATGGCTTCTCTCTTGATTCGTCGGGATTCGTCGGGAGTTCACGAGAACATCCGACGAATGGACTTAGCTGCAGATTTTTCTTCTTTAAACAAGACAAATGGCTTCTATCTTGATTGGTCGGGATTCGTCGGAATGTCCCGAGACATCTCGACGAATTGACTTAGAAAAACTTTCTTTTCTACTGAAAACCTGCTCCACTCCTCAACCTTGAAAACCTTCAGTTATGAGTATATGAAGTACACCCCAAAAGAGAGATTGCACATGGACCAACACTTTGTTCTACACAATGAGGGATTACATTGTTCAGAACTGTGTTTGGTGATCCATTGCAACCTGACTTTGGTGTGCACTTAGCATTAAGACCTGTCATAACACATCTAAACAGAAATCATCAAATACATACTCAATTCATTTTAGTTCACTAGGGGACATCTTCAAATCTAGGTGATTGTGGACACAATACCCAACAATCTCCCCCTATTTGAAGATGTCATATCCCTATGCACTAAGTTGAATTGCATAGAAAATATAAAAATAAGAAGTGCACAACCCAGGCAGTAATATTTAAAGAAAAGCAGAATAAGACTGAATGTTTAACTTAACACAAAGGAAATGTATATATATATAAGCAAAGAAAACATCATGATTCCAGACTAGCTCAGCTCATTCATGATCTTTGCCTTTCTGCTTTGCAAACAATCTTTCCACTGCCTCAGCTTTTTTCTTCTGTTCAGAATCCATTCTCTCAAAGAATGCCTTTGGCTTAGGCCAGTATTTGTCAGGAGCAGTCTCTTTAGATCCACCTGTCTTGAAATGAATTCTTCTCTCAGTTGTCCTCTTCTCAAACTTACTCCATTCTTCTGAACTGTAGTGATCACTGACTTTTTCATTATGATTACTGACTCTATTGAAGGCTGAGAGAACAATACTTTTGGATGTGGGGCTCCAGTTTTCTTGAAAGTTTCTAGGAGGAGGCCTATCATAAAATTCTCTAATCCTTTTATAGGGATTAGACCTCTTTACAGATGGCTTGACATCAAATAGCTTTCTTTTCAAAGACTTTTCAGAGGGTTCAGCAACAGTGGAGCTGTCAGGCTGAAGTGCGGCTGAATCTGTATCTAAGCTATGAACATAACCTTTGTCCCAAACTGAAGTGCGACTAGTAAATACAGAATAAAAACACATAATAAATAAATGTACTTTCGTACCTTGTAGTTTTTGTTTTTGAATGAGTATGTTTGTGTTCTACCATATCAGTTCTTTTGCTTTTGCGTATCCGAAGTCACGTCCGTTACCTACAAAAGTTGACGACGGGTTTAGTCATACGAATATGACTAAGTGAGGATAAACCTCTTTCATTGCTGTTCTTAAGTAAAGTAAAACCCACGCATTTGAAAACATGTTTTTCATACTAACCGTTTGTCTGTCTCAGTAGTAAACTTAGCATGTAACTGTATGAACATGTTAGTACCAATAAAACAGTATGAGTAGTATAGGATCATAACTTTAAAGCAGTGCATTCGTGTATCAGTATAAACAATAAATTCATGTATCAGTATATCAGTGTATCAGTATATCATATCAGTGTAGTAGTAATAAATCATATATCAGTATGTCTATATCAGTATATCAGTATATCATATCAGTGTAGTAGTAATAAATCATATATCAGTATGTCTATATCAGTATATCAGTATATCATATCAGTGTAGTAGTAATAAATCATATATCAGTATGTCTATATCAGTATATCAGTATATCATATCAGTGTATCCGTATATTCGTATCTCTGTATATCATTATTTATTTGAATGTTTCATTTCTTAGGAAATATTAGGGGCGATTTGAATCCTTTTTCCTTTTTGCCTTTACCCCGAAGGGTCCTTTACCCCGAAGGGTCCTGTACCCCGAAGGGTCCTTTACCCCAAAGGGTCCTTTACCCCGAAGGGTCATCATTTTCCAAAACCAGTACGGACAACCCGCGTTTATGCCTTTCGACTCGACTGGTTTGGCAATTCATCATATTCATTTCATTCATGTGTATGCACTTCAATTCGCCCGTAATATAACCTCGTGTCGACACGCTTACTTAAAGTGAGTTATTCATTTTTATAATCCCCTCAGAAATATCTTTCGTCTGTTTGCCTTTAAGGGGCCATACATTAAAGCGATATTCAATATCAGTGATATCAACTATGCATGTAACATTCAGTATAAAAAGAGTGCGCATGTAAAAAAAAATTAAAGCCATAAAGCATAAATGAAACATGTAGCTCTCACCATCAGTATAAGTATTCATAGTAATATCATATCTATTTGGAGGTGCCATCCATCGCGGTATCTGTATAAGTATCATATCATTTAGGGTCATTTATATCGGGGTTGCAACAACCGTGAAAAGGAACTGTATAAGAGAAATAAAACACCAAAACTGAACTGCAAGAGGGTCATAAAACAGTAGCCGAAATTCAAATAGCCCTCCCAGAAACAGTAACCATAATTGGAAAGAGGAATAGCAACAGTTGTCCATACTAACTAACACCAACAACTCCCCATCTCATATATAAGCATTAAGGTAAAGCCCCATAATATAAATGCATACACAGTCATAGAAATGACATCAAACATGCAAATAAAACAGGTAACCAACAGAGTTGATAGAGCTTAAATCAACAGGGAAGGAGATCAGGAGTTGAAGTTCAACCCACTATTTTAACTCAGTTAAAAGAGGAGCCCACACCTTACTTACATATGAATTCAACAGGCGGTAAGAATGCAACATAAATCCAAATTCATATGCAGAATTAAGTTCAAAAACCCCTTTTTGAAACCATTATAAAACAGTAGCAGCCATATAGGAATTCTCCTCATATATAAACTAGACAGTAGTTAACTGTAAGGAGCAGCATAAAGAAGAATCGAAACCCCCATCAAAACCAACTATAAAATCATCAAGAATCAGTATAAATCCGATTCAAACTCAGAAAATCCCCAGGAAGAAACCCCCAGGAACTCCATACAGCCGATCTAACTTCAACCAAAACCAAACCAGATCCCACAGCTAAACTCTTTGTTTGATCTTATGAAGAAATCCAACACCCGGAAATAGGAAGTTAGAGGCGGAGAGGAAGAAGGAAGGAACTTATAACAATCGGCCAAGCAAAACCCTAACCATAAAACTTTTGATTTCATGACTTCTGCAGCCCATAAAGAAGTAAATAGGGTAAAGAAAGAGTAAAGCTCACAGTGAGAAACTGGAAGACGAAATACGTCGGTCGAAGCCTCGACTCCAACGAACCCAACAATAGCACCACCAAGATTTAACCATCAAGCCTTGCCGAGCTCTTCCAACCTAGTCGACGAGAGGGAGGAAGACGATCGAGCAAATCGGGGAGGAATCGGGCAAGCCCTAGCCGCGATTGAAATGAAGCCGGGAGAAGGAGAGTCGGTAGCAGTAATAGAAATAGGAAATTATAAGCCACAATTATCTTCTCCACCGCCTCATTTAACAGCCAATTATAAAGAATCTTTACCAAAATATTTTGCTATCAGCACCCATAGCAATTGATATTAGCACACCAAGGCATCATGAAGGGTGCATTACTCTTCCCAAAACTTTACATTATTACACATGTATCCTTATATAAATTGCCAATATATATAAATATAGGAAAAACTCATATTCCGCTAAAACATTTCGAATGCCGCAAAATATTAACGACACTCATATTCAATTATCAAAGTGATGCCTCGTTGACACTGATTTGTGTTTTCATCATAAGGGATATATCATAACTTAAATTGAGTTTTATATTATTTATTTGCGTCACTTCATCTTTTGGGCCGTTACAATTTCTTCCCCTCTTATAGAAATTTTCGTCCTCGAAAATAGGACACGATATCGATTCTTCAAAATTATGTTCAATACTTTTCCATGCCTTCAACCTTCGTTCGCTTTCTTGTTTTTCACATTCCTACATTTATAGCGATTAACAAACTGCCACATTTAACTATATATAAAAAATTTTAGTGTTCTATAAAGCATGTAGCACATTTCAGTGTAAAACATTTGAGTGAAACACTTTCATAGTTCTTTCTTTATTCACTATTTGGATTTTGACAATATTGTGCTATCAACATGATATACAATGCAGGCTATCACATTACTATTTATCTTGCCTTCTTTACACACCTTGGTAATCATATTTCATTGTCATGTAGTAATTTCAATTACTTCCCATGTCGTTTACTCGTTTCTTGAAGCACAACTATGACTTTCATTAGTCGTAACACTATCAAACTGTTATGATACCAAACTGTGTCTTACACAACCTAGTTACGGAGCTATTTTCATTAGACTGAAATTACGTACAACATTTATTTTTGGTAATTAATAAAAATATTGTTTTACATATTTACAACATACCTTTAAACAATACATATTCCATCTTTCATATTGAGTGTGTTCGATCATTTGCATCCGTTAGATTCATTGACGTCTTAGATTTCCATCCACTTAGATAAGTTTATTAAAATCTAAATATCATTCTTAGTCGAGTTCGTATTAATCTTTCCTTATGTTTGTAACACCGCTTGCAAGACTACAAACTTTGATATACTTTGTCATAAAATTTATTGAACAACACTGCTCAAAGATATTAATATATCGCAAGTCCTCATTCTTTGTACTATTACTACTACCCTTGGCATGGTAGTAACAATCATGAAAGCTGTGGTTTTGAACCGTTAGTTGTGAACGTACCGCCTCTCATATGGACTTTCGTCCGATGTTATGTTCAAAATTATTCTCTTAGTGGTGGTCGTCATCGCCATCATGCCAAATATATATTGTCCAAACTTACCGGAGCAAAAGCGCAACCCAGTTTAGAGTCTAAGTGTTTGACCAAGTCGAATTTTCACATAAACTTTGACTTAAGCTTGAATCTTGTTCCAGTGTTTTCTAACTTCTTCTTTTAGTTTAATGCTCAATAACCACGTACTTAATCAATGCTATACGGTTAACCAGTTCCTATTATTGGTACCACATCACCGATAGTGAAGTCCCATTTACAAGGAATATAACGGTTCCCATGATAATAGGCTTAGTGACATAAAGAGTTTATCCATCGGACCCTATGTTGGATTCATCATTTCCGTCATCTCTTTTAGCATCATTTGATACATTATCTATATTTCATATGATGAGCTTTGATGACCCTTTTGTACCTCTTTGCATTTGTTATCCATGACAACAAAATATAATTTGTAATTCGAAATTAACTTTTCAACTTCTTAAACTTTTTGTGGATTAAGGGTTAGTTTACCATGTTGTAATTCTTTATCTTGTTTCATTTCCTTCATTTTTCTAACATTAGTTTTGTAATACCTCTTTCACATCCATATAACGTATCAAAGATTCGGCCGAAATCCAAGAGATATTATATAGAGTGAAAGTGAAATTACAAATCATTATAGTCTTTACTTTGCTTATTCATTTCCTTCAATGTTATATACTCATTATCACATTCTCCTTTTATTCTTAGTAGTCAGTATTTCATGATCTTTATCTATAATCATATGGTCTTCATAGCTTTTACATCGAATGTCGTTAATGAAATTTCCCATGGATATTTAAGCGTGCTTGCATTGAAAACAATCGTATCTTATATCTGTGCATTCTTCATTCACTAGTCCACTTTCATATTTTTTTTTTGTAACCAGCATAGTTGATAGAGCTTAAATCAACAGGGAGGGAGATCAGGAGCTGAAGTTCCACCCACTATTTTAACTCAGTTAAAAGAGGAGCCCACACCCTACTTACATATGAATTCAATAGCCGGTCAGAATGAAACGTAAAGCCAAATTCATATGCAGAATTAAGTTCAAAACCCCCTTTTTGAAACAATTATAAAACAGTAGCAGCCATATAGGAATTCTCCTCATATATAAACTAGACAGTAGTTAACTGTAAGGAGCAACATGAAGAAGAATCGAAACCCCCATCAAAACCAACTATAAAATCATCAAGAATCAGTATAAATCCGATTCAAACTCAGAAAATCCCAGGAAGAAACCCCCAGGAACTCCATACAGCCGATCTAACTTCAACCAAAACCAAACCAGATCCCACAGCTAAACTCTTTGTTTGATCTTATGAAGAAATCCAACACCCAGAAATAGGAAGTTAGAGGCGGAGAGGAAGAAGGAAGGAACTTATAACAATCGGCCAAGCAAAACCCTAACCATAAAACTTTTGATTTCATGACTTCTGTAGCCCATAAAGAAGTAAACAGGGTAAAGAAAGAGTAAAGCTCACAGTGAGAAATTGGAAGACGAAATACGTCGGTCGAAGCCTCGACTCCAACGAACCCAACAACAGCACCACCAAGAGTTAACCATCAAGCCTTGCCGAGCTCTTCCAACCCAATCGACGAGAGGGAGGAAGACGATCGAGCAAATCAGGCAGGAATCGGGCAAGCCCTAGCCGCGATTGAAATGAAGCCGGGAGAAGGAGAGTCGGCAGCAATAATAGAAATAGGAAATTATAAGCCAGAGTTATCTTCTCCACCGCCTCATTTAACAGCCAATTGTAAAGAATCTTTACCAAAATATTTTGCTATAAGCACCCATAGCAATTGATATTAGCACACCAAGGCATCATGAAGGGTGCATTACTCTTCCCAAAACTTTACATTATTACACATATATCCTTATATAAATTGCCAATATATATAAATATAGGAAAAACTCATATTCCGCTAAAACATTTTGAATGCCGCAAAATATTAACGACACTCATATTCAATTGTCAAAGTGACGCCTCGTTGACACTGATTTGTGTTTTCATCATAAGGGATATATCATAACTTAAATTGAGTTTTATATTATTATTTGCGTCACTTCATCTTTTGGGCCGTTACATCCTTCTCCTTCGATAATGGTGGATATAGGGCTAGATCCCTCTCCTTGGAGCTTGAGGATGATGGAGGAGGCCAAAAGGGGCGGAATACCTGCGGAAATGGCGGAAACGGCGGAGCTGGGCGGAGCTGGGCGGAGCAAAATGATCCATCCTGACCTAAAATCGCGCACATCTATTTATAGGCGGAGCAGAAATTAACAGTGTGCACGGTCAGGCGCACGACCAGTGGTCATGCGCGAAGAAATGCCTCTGATCGTGCGCGAAGAACCTGTAGCATAGTCCTGAACTGCAAAAATAGCGCACGGTCAGTGGCGCACGACCAGTGGTCGTGCGCGAAGAAGGGCAGTGATCATGCGAAGTTCTCTTTTTGGTAAGGGGAATTAACGCACGACCAGTGGTCGTGCGCCTGATCGTGCGCGAAGGAAAACGCACGATCAGTGGCTTTTTAGGCAGAAATTGCCCAGAACCAATCCCGAGTGTCGCACAACACTTGAACCTGCATGAAAATATCCAGGACCCCTGGACAACAAGAAATCACACCACAATAGGCTAAGGAATGCACTAAGCGCTGAAACACACAGTGTAATCACAGAGAAGCATTTACGAGTGATAAGTGCAGTGCATATGCATGAAAACTAGCCCAGATGAGTCCAAAAATCCCTATATAAAATGGACTCATCACACCCCCAGACTTACCTGTTTGCGCCTCCCGAGCAAACAAATCCCCCAAGCGGATGAGAAAAAACAAAGATGGCATAGAAACTGCAAGGGCGGAGTACCATGCGAAGTCGCATGCTCATGCGCGTAGAAATACAGTAGACAAAATTTCTAATTATACATATTAGTTTATACTTTTCTAGGAGCGTATTTATATATTACAATTACTCAAAAAGTGAATCACGGTGAATCATAAGGTCGTACATAGGAAGAAAGTAAACTGAACGCTGAGGCGAGCATTGCCAAAGATCGGGGCTCGAGACAACCTCCATTGAAATCTATCAATGTCGGTGACCATAAGCTTGCCCGTTCGCACTTTCTCCACGGCATATGTTTGACTCAAATGCGTGAATCAATAGGACTTTAGGTTTTAGATGAGGCTTGGGTTTAGGCGAGGTATACAATGATAAAAACGACCGCTCAAGCACTAAACCCAAATGAGCTAGCACAGAAAACTATCCTCAAGCACCACAAAAAGACACGCTGGTACACCACACCACCAGACTTGAACTTGACTACATGGGTGTGTGCACCGCCTACTCCCAATCATAAGTTTGTACAAAACGATTTTTTTTTCACTTAAGCTCATCTCTTTTTCTTTTCTTCTCACTTCTTTTCTTTTTCTTATTTTCTTTTTCTTTTCTTTTCTTTTCTTTTCAAAACATTTTCAGCAAAATGAGCAATGAAGCGCATCCACATTTTCACAAAAAATATCACCACATCAACACCCCAATCATGAAAACGATATACAACCAGCGCTCAAATTTGGGCGTGCGACTAGGATTGGCTTTTAGGCTTTGGTGAGATAAAAGTGGGGCTGAATCAAAGAACGGGTAGACACAATTGGGCTAACGAGGATATGGCGATAGGAATAGGCACAAAGGCTCAACCGGGCCAAAATGATGGCCAATATCACATTTACGCAATTGACTAACCGTATACCCATTCTTCAAGAATTGCTTGGGGAAAGTTCTTAGTCGCCGAGAAAGATAATCCTTCCTCCCGACTCGGGAAATACGAAGCTAACGAACGTCTACACACATCCCTATGCAACGGTTTGATTCACACCGGATTCACCAATTTTTGAGTAAAGTAAACAATATCTACGCTAATAGAAAAATATAATCTAAAAACATAAAAATAAATTGAATCTATACGAATTTCTATGAGAGACTTGAGCACTCGACTAGGAGCACTACAGGAGTCAACATTTTACTCCGCCTCATAATCCAAAGCCAGCACGATGATTTTTCAAATCACAAAGAAGAGACAAATTCGACTCGCGACGTGCCAACAGCTAAGCGCGCGCTCATGTGGCTGCTGTGAAGTGCAATGAAAATGAACAATAACTTAAATAGAAGCTTCTAGTATGCTAAGCACTAGTGCATGTGAGCAGACACATAAAACGACTCTCCCCCAGACTTAAACTAAGCAAAACCACATAATGTATAACATGAAAAATCAAAAATAGAGCTAGGGGAAGAGAGTACCCAATGCTCAGAATTGAGCATACCAGAAGACGCTTGAAATATAAGACAGAACTGCAGCATCCTCGAACCGCAAAAGATACCTGCAGGGGTCAGCTCCGCAAGAACAAAAGGAAAAGACAAACTAAAATAAACTCAGCTAACTAAACATGATTGAATAAAATGAAATGCATTAAAAGTAAGATAAATACTGGGGTTATTGTCCACCCAGCACGATTTATTCAAATTTAAAACAGTTCTAGCTAAATGGTCTATGAAAAGAAAAGTGCACATGTAACTGTTCTAATATGTGTGTCGGTAGCGGGTACCGATACGGCGATAAAACAGTTACTCCCCTACATAAATAATAATACCTGCTTAACACAGGTAGAGGAAATAGGAAGTAAGAAGAGGAGGAAGGCTGGTCCTTACTCGTCTCACCACAAAATAAATCCTTGCCCAGCAAGGTGTCATCTCCAGGGAGGCCGCAGGAGGAGAAGGCAATGAGTGGAGCTTCCTCTACGAAGGTGGATCAACCTCCTCACATAAGAGGATGCTCTCATCATTGACTTGAGCATCATGCTCCAAGTCCTCCTGCGGTACCTGTGAAGACTCAACCCGCACAGGCTCAGATAAAGAAAGGAGTTCAAGAAATAAAGAAGAAGAAGAACATAAATGGAAATCAATCTGGGGAGTGGTCCCGGTCTCACTCCCATTAGGTTGGGGAAGTAAAATACCGCTGACATTGTCATCAATGCTGCAGGATTCGGCGTGATCAACAGTGGTCAATCCTAAGATTTGGACTTCCTCCACCGGTGCTGAGGTAAAATCCTCATTACCTAGAAGGTTGTCCTCCTCCATCAGAGTAGGCACAATACTTAGATCTCCAGCCTCATCCTGCGACACATCATCAACAATGTCGTCAGAGACGAGCGTAGTAGTATGCACAAGAGGGGGAGGAATAGTGCTTAGATAAATGTCAAGCACCGATTCCTCACAAAGAATCGACTCCACGCACGGTGATATATGCACATGGGAGATGGGCTCAACCATGTCAGAGCCTAGATCAGCCACACATCTGGTGGCTGTGTCCACATCATCCCCTTCAAAGGATGAAGGTGATACGGGCACATAACCAGATGTTGAAGGTGTGCTGCCAGAAGTAGGAGTCGGGACGATCCGAATATCTGGCTTATCATCCCCGTCCAATTGGCAAAAATACTCGGCACAACCCTTCAGGGCGTGATCTATGCTTTGGCAAAATAAGCACCGCTTTATATTAATCCTTGGTCCTTGAGGGGCCGGAGAGGAATATAAAAATGGTGTGTGCGGCGAGTACGAGTGGCCATAAGACTTGGGCACGGGGTATGAAGGACCGTAGGAAAACGATGCTCCATACTCTGGGCCACGAGAATTATTCCCACCATCTCCAGTAGGGCATCTATCACTAGAGTGGGAGATATCTCCACACCAATGGCAACGAATATTGAATGTAGCCCACATTGCATGAAGATAACAAGGTTCAAAAGAAAAACACAATTGTGCAAAATACTACACCCAACAATAATTACTAAAGCAACCTAATATAAAACAGTAAAACAGAATACGAAGAAATAAAACAAAAGGATGCAATTTACAAATGGAAGGGCTTCTCTCTCAGATTATCCCTCTCCAGAAACTCACACGAATGTGTTCCCCGGCAACGGCACCAAAAACATGATGCACAAATCTAGCACACCGCTATAGGCGGTAGCAAGACTACGTCACGAAACGGCAGTGTACTGACCGTTCAAGTAATATAAAATATGGGAGTGAATCCCCAAGAATCGATCTCGAAGGAACATAGTTATGTGGAGTTAACTATTGAGGAAGGACATGAGATCGAAGTCCTAAAGGTCGGGATTATGATGGGTGGTTGATTTGGTTTGTGGAAATAAAAGAAAATAACTACAACTACTCCTATACAATGACGCTATGCAATGCTTCGCCAGGCGGGATGGAAAACTACGTAGGCCTTGAACGCACTACTTCGCAAGGGAGGATGGATGAGTAGGCAAGCAGATGGAGTGGTAAGTGATGCGTATTCGGCATGTGCACCGGTCGCTGTCAAGTAATAAAATTGGGAATAACTTCCCCGAATATCGTCTCTCATGGAATGCAGGTTCTAGTGAACGAAACGTGTGGTGAATCGATCGTTATACGAGCGAATAAAGGAAAAACAAGGTCATTGATTTTGGGTTTCCTAAGCTAGTGCAGAAAAGAGAGATGCGGGTCAAAACTCCCCTTCACAAGGTGAGGTGGATGCAATGGCCACGATGCCGTGCTTCGCGAGGTGCGTGGACGGAAAGTAACTATGACTGGTGAGGGTCACACACACCTCTTCTCCAAGCAACACCACTAGCAATTTCTAGGGCTTCACACACAACAAATCTCAGAAAAACACAGCAAAGAAAGTGCTATTCTCACACCACCGCATCATGCACATGAACATCACAAAAGATTTATAACATAAAGCTAAATGATAGTTCATTACAACAACACAAGGAAAACACAAACATAAAGTTTAGAGAAGACCAATAGAAAGAAATCACCGCGTCTTGGGTTCTCGGCCGGAATGAGAGGTTGTCGGTCTCTCTCCGGGCTCGACCCTCAGATGGTGTGCTGATTCGATGGAGTCTGTCACCGCTCCAAAGACCTACAGCTCTTCTATGGCTTCCCACGATGAGGAATGCTTGAGCAATTGGCGGAGGATGCTTGCTAACACTCCCGAATGGAAGGATGGTGGTGGAAAACGCCGGAAAATGGCCTCTTTGGTGGTGAAGGTGAAGGAGAAGCCTTCAGACCTCAAGAACAGCGGGAAGGACCCAATTTCCCGCTCCCCGACTCGTTCTCCGATCTCCCCCGGTTCTGCAGCGAATCCTGCTTTCTATACTAAAATAGGCAGAAAAATGGTCACACACGGTCGAACGCACGGCCGTGCGCAGATCGTGCGTTGTTAATTGATAAAAATTGGCTTGGGGAAGACGCTGCGCCGCTCGTGCGTTTTACTCACGCACTGTCAAATCCTCCCTTGCGTCAAAACGCACGGGTAAATTCCGAAATGACTAAAACAAGGAGAACACAGGTCAACCGTGCGTTTTACTCACACACGGGCAAATCCGCCCGTGCGCCAAAACGCACGAGTAAACTCAGATCGCTCGTTTTCTGCCCAGATGATATCACACAACTGCAATCGTCCGTGCATCAAGGAAAATGCACGACGTGCGTTTCACACAGTCATGAATTCTGGGAGAAAACAGGATACCAGATAATCCGGCCACCTGCATACAAGATAAAATAGCCGGGAATACACCTCTAGCACCGAATAAACATAGAGAAAGGGAACGGGAGCACCATGTGCTTACCCCCATTAACAAGGAGCGCAAATGCACACCGAAACGGGCCTAATAGTGCACCTAGCGAGGAATAACAAATATGAATGAAAATATGCCTAAAGTGTAATGCATAGACTAGATAATCGGCCCAGATGAGTCCATAAATGTGTATATAAATGAGACTCATCACACCCCCAGACTTACCCATTGTACGTTTCAGGCAAACACTTAATCCTATGGTAGAACAATGAACGTTAAAGAAGCAACTGCGCAGACAAAACACGATGGGAAGTAAAGAAATAACGATCGTAAAAATAAAGTAGAAAAGATTTTAAAACAAAGACTATATTTTAAGAACTTCTACAAGAGTAAAATGCAAAATACTACTACTCTGAGGTGAATTATTGGTGAATCGAACTGTCGCGCCCTAGGGAAAATAGCGTGAACTGCTGAGGTGAGCGTTGTTCAAATTGGATCTCAAGAAAGAGCTCTCCAAGAAATCCATCAAGGTCGATGGTCATACGCTTGCCCTTTCACACCTTCTCCACAGCATGAGACGATCTTATCAAGAATCGGTAGGGATTTTAGGCTAGACTTGGGCTTGGGTTGAGGTACGGTAATGAAGTAGAAGACGTAGGCTAAACGCACCCAACCTCCGGTAAATAAACAAATTTCAGCCTTAACATCTTCACCTTGAAGCACACTCCCCCAGACTTCAATTAAGCACTATGGTGTGCGCGAGACTACCATACTTATGGTTCTATTCTTTTTAGAGTTCATTAACTCTCTCTCTTTTTTTAGATCCATAATAACATAAGTTAGGATCAATCAAAAAAAAAATTTCATCATTTTTTTTTCATTTTTCTGCGCGCACACACCACATCACACCTCCAAATTTTTATTTCTCCGCATCGCACAATCATCAACAAAATGTATAAATTTCAAAGCTTGACTCTAGTGCGTTTTAGGTTAGGATATGTGGTCTTGGTGAAAGTTTGGTGGAGTTTAACAAATAGGAAAGGTAAGGCTCAACGAGGCTAGCAAAGGATGATATTAGGTTGGGAAATCAAAGCTCAATCGGATCAAATGATGGCCTACGTCATGCTCCCAACAAGATCATTCAACGCACTCGTTTTGAAAATAGCTAGGGGCAAGTTCTTAACCACCGAGCGAGGTCTCCTCTCCTTCCAACTCAAACAACACGAGGCTAACAACTCTTCTACACTCGACCTAGGGCTACCGCTAGATTCACCAAATTCACCGTTCGAGTAGAGTATTTTATAGTTACACTACAGAAGTAAATAAAACTATAATTTTGTAATAAAATCTACTCTACAAGAATTTTTAAGCCACGTTAGCGCTCTACTAGTAGCACCGCACGGGTCACAACTTGTTCTGCCACACAATCCTAAATCAACAAACAAGCTTCCAAACATACAAATTAAGCACTTACACGATAAATGCACACGAATAACAAGAAAACGAATGTGGTGCGTGGTATGCAATGCGGCAATACATTTGAAAATTCCTAACTCAGCACATTCTAACATGCTATGCACAGTGTGTGCACGTGCATAGCTCGCTCTCTCCCCCAGACTTGATCACAACCACATAAAATAGAAAATTTTGAACGTAAGGAGAATAGGGGCAGAGTGGACCTATGCTCATAAATGAGCATGCCAGAAGTGTGGAAATTCCTCTTTCCTTTTAATAAAATATCCTCTCCATTATCCACCACGCGAGAGCTCCAACCTGCGCTGTTAGCAAGAAGGAAATACATAACATAAAGGAAATTAAAAAAGCAAACAGAACCAGGTGGTTCCAACGGGTTGTCTCCCATGAAGCCCTTTTGTTTACCGTCCTTCAGGTGGACCAAATACCTGTATTAAGCAGTTTATAAAGTCTAGGAATACGCAAAAGTTAATAAATCCTAATTATTATTACAAGCTCAAAATAAATTAGCTATAAGCTGATTTGAAGTAGTAACAACTGATGAAAGAGAAAGGTCCGGGGACCTGGTAGTAGGGGCGAAAATTAAGTAGGATGCTCAGCCTCCAACCCCAAATCTCCTCCTTTTTCGCTCTCTTCTTCTCCTCCAATATTATGTCTTCAAAGAAGAACCGCTTGCCCCCTTGTAACCAATCCTCAAAGGGAAGCACCAATGATAATGAGGAAACAAGATGTTTCTTCACTGTACCTTCCTCATCCCGCCAGGCTTTCGGCTCTTCTATGCATAAGGTCTGATCAACGGGAGGAGGGGCATCCTGCATCCATGTACATAAAGAAAGGGGGTCAGGAAATAAATTGGAAGAAAAACTAAAAGAAATCTCATCTGAGGGGATAATCCCGGCTTCATCCCCCATAGGGTGCGGCAAAGACAAACTGATGATATCATCGAAGATTTCACTAGACTCAACAGCGCACGCAATGACCTCCTCTATCACTTGGACTTCCTCGCACTGAACTGAAACGTTTGCTTCAGCACAATCGAGACGGTCCTCCTTCATGAGAGTGGGCACGACACCGCGCAGGTCTGCAACATCGTGCAAATTGACCTCAATGACAATATCAGAAATAGATGTAGATTCGTGTGCAGTGGGAGAAGACGTGCCACTTGAGAGTTCGAGCTCACTCTCCACACAAGGGCACAAATCCACGCAAAGTGGTACGTGAACCGAAGAGGTATGGGGGGTCCCATCAGAAACAGAGTCATGAGGGGCACTGATGCACGTGTCGATTCCAGAAACTTCAAGCAATGAAGGTGGAAGGGACATGTAACCAGAGGAAGGAGCTGTGTTCGCCGAATTCGAGGATGGGACGATCCGGATATCCGGCTCATCGTCATCCTCCAATTGGCGAAGATAATCTCCACAGTCCTTCAGGGCGTGCTCTCTACTTTTGCAAAATAAACACTGCTTTACCGGCTTTGCCGGCACCCAAGGTGTGGTAGCCGCGTAATAGTGCGACAACGGAGGCGCAGTAGAGGAGCCAAAAGATTTATGGGACCCGTACGGTTTCTGAACAACACCATACTCTTTGGGACACCTATCACTAGCGTGGGATGTGTCCCCACACAAACGACATCGGATATTCAAATGTGCCCACATGATACAGAAGAAGAAAATAGCATGGAAAAGAGTAAATTAAAATGGAATAAAAGACTCAATCGCAAGCAATCGATTCACAACCAAAATCTCATCACGCCTGCATTCCCCGGCAACGGCGCCAAAAACTTGATGCGTATTCGGCAAGTGCACCGGTCGCTGTCAAGTAATAAAATTGGGAATAGATTCCCCGAATATCGTCTCTCAAGGAATGCAGGTTCTGGTGAACGAAACGTGTGGTGAATCGATCGTTATACGAGCGAATAAAGGAAAAAAAGGGCATTGATTTTAGGTTTCCTAAGCTAGTGCAGAAAAGAGAGATGCGGGTCAAAACTCTGCTTCGCAAGGCGAGGTGGATGCAATGGCCGTGATGCCGTGCTTCGGGAGGCGCATGGACAGAAAGTAACTATGACGGGTGAGGGTCTCACACACCTCTTCTCCAAGCAACACCACTAGCAATTGCTAGGGCGCCACACACAACATATCTCAGAAAAACACAGCAAAGAAAGTGCTATTCTCGCACCACCGCATCATTGCACATGAACATCACAAAAGATTTATAACATAAAGCTAAATGATAGTTCATTACAACAACACAAGGAAAACACAAACATAAAGTTTAGAGAAGACCAATAGGAAGAAATCACCGCGTCTTGGGTTCTCGGCCAGAATGAGAGATTGTCGGGCTCTATCCGGGCTCGGCCCTCAGATGGTGTGCTGATTTGATGGAGGTTGCCACCGCTCCAAAGACCTACAACTCTTCTATGGCTTCCCACGATGAGGAATGCTTGAGCACTTGGCGGAGGATGCTCGCTAACACTCCCGAATGGAAGGATGGTGGTGGAAAACGCTGGAAAATGGCCTCTTTGGTGGTGGAGGTGAAGGAGAAGCCTTCATACCTCAAGAACGGCGGGAAGGACCCAATTTCCCGCTCCCCGACTCGTTCTCCGATCTCCCCCCGGTTCTGCAGCGAATCCTGCTTTTTATACTAAAACAGGCAGAAAAATGGCCACGCACGGTCGAACGCACGGCCGTACGCAGATCGTGCATTGTTAATTGATAAAAATTGGCTTGGGGAAGATGCTGCGCCGCCCGTGCATTTTAATCACGCATGGGCAATTCCTCCCGTGCGTCAAAACGCACGGGTAAATTCAGAAATGACTAAAACAAGGAGAACACAGGTCAACCGTGCGTTTTACTCATGCACGGGCAAAACCTCCCGTGCGCCAAAACGCACGAGTAAATTCAGATCCCTCGTTTTCTGCCCAGATGATATCGCACATTGCAATCGTCCGTGTGTCAAGGAAAACGCACGTCCGTGCGCTTCACACAGTTATGAATTCTGGGAGAAAACAGGATACCAGATAATCCGGCCACCTACATACAAGATAAAATAGCTGGGAATACACCTCCAGCACCAGATAAACATAGAGAAAGGGAACGGGAGCACCATGTGCTTACCCCAAAATAACAAGGAGTGCAAATGCACACCGAAATGGGCCTAATAGTGCACCTAGCCAGGAATAACAAATATGAATGAAAATATGCCTAAAGTGTAGTGCATAGACTAGATAATCGGCCCAGATGAGTCCATAAGTGTGTATATAAATGGGACTCATCAGTAAGTGCGGAATCGAACTATGCAGGCCTTGAGCGCACTGCTTCATTAGGCGAATGGATTACACGGGCCTCTATGCACCGCTTTGCTGCGCGGATGGACGAGTAGGCAAGCGGATGAGGTGGATGTAACTGCGGAAAGGTTTTGAGGGCCGTTAGCACCTCTTTGCTAGGTGGATGGAAGAGTAGGCTAGCGTAATGGAGTGGAGGGTGGTGACGGATGTGGAAGATGGAATGGCGGCACACCTCATACACACAGATGAACAATATAATTTCATAGAAATGAAATAAACATTACAAAATATGGTTTATAGTGCACATCATCAAAATATTAAGAAATCTAACATTTACAACCATCAAAACAAAGAGGAGAAAGCAAGGAATCGACCCAATCCGAAGCCTTGCCAAAGATTCATGGTTGGAATCGCTGGGTTGTCAATCCGCGTCCAGGCTCGGTCCTCAATTGCGTCCGGGGTAGAGAAAGCTGTCACTACCTTCCAATGGCCCGTCTTCTTCGTCTCACGATCCGGTCGCAAGACCAAGCCTCCTTCTCCTTGGATAATGGTGGATGTAGGGCTAGATCCCTCTCCTTGGAGCTTGAGGATGAAGGAGGAGGCCAAAAGGCGCGGAATACCTACGGAAATGGCGAAAACGGCGGAGCTAGGTGGAGCAAAATGATCCATCCTGACCTAAAATCGCGCACTTCTATTTATAGGCGGAGCAGAAATTAATAGTGCGCACGGTCAGGCGCATGACCAGTGGTCGAGCGCGAAGAAATGCCTCTGATCGTGCGCGAAGAACCTGTAGCATAGTCCTGAATTGCAAAAATAGCGCACGGTCTGTGGTGCACGACCAGTGGTCGTGCGCGGAGAAGGTCAGTGATCGTGCGATGTTCTCTATTTGGTAAGGGGAATTAACGCATGACCAGTGGTCGTGCGCCTGATCGTGCGCGAAGGAAAATGTACGATCAGTGGATTTTTAGGAAGAAATTGCCCAGAACCAATCCCGAGTGTCGCACAACCCTTGAACCTGCATGAAAATATCCAGGACCCCTGGACAACAAGAAATCACACCACAATAGGCTAAGGAATGCACTAAGCGCTGAAACATACAGTGTAATCACAGAGAAGCATTTAAGAGCGATTAGTGTAGTGCATATGCGTGAAAACTAGCCCAAATGAGTCCAAAAATCCCTATATAAACTGGAATCATCAAATAGCTCGGGAGGTAAGAATTCGAGGTGGATAATTATAGGCAAAATTGAATTCCTATGGAATTCAGCCGAATTCCAATTCCGCCCGAAAAAAGGCACGCCGAACAGCAGAATTGGAATTGGCAAGCCAATTCCAATTCCTTCCTCCCAATTCCGACCAAATGAACGAACCCCTAATAAAATTGCTTTGACCATGGAGGTTCCTGATTCATGAGTGCACCTCTATCGATGATACATTCAATAGAGTTTTGGTTGATCAATCGAATTTTCGCTCTAGAATCAAAACCCCTAAAATTCGCTTTATCGTAGTGAACCCCTTTATTGGATTTGACTCCAATCCGAGAGATTTATGTCATCCTCTCTCGAGGGTTGCATTCAACTCTCTTTATCCTTGAGTGATCGATTCAAAATATGAGCTTTTCAGCTACTTGATTACGAAAATAAGAGTGAGAATTATATATCGAAAATATAATCTCAATTCAATAGAAACCAAAGATAAATCTTAAGCAATCTAAGGAAGAGAAAGAGAAGCTCTAAATTAATTCATAGATTATATTATTCCTTGGATCATCTCGACCGAGTACTAATAGAAATTTAGCTAAACATTGAGATTAAGGAATCAACAAAAGTGGAAGAGTTCATGATGAAAGTAAGAATAGAATAAGGAGAAGAACTAATTTTTATTACTTTTTGCAAAAGAGAATACAACTAATGAAATTGAGATTACAAGTATAAAAAGAAAATTGAAGTACAAGAATGCTAAAAATAGGAAAACAGTACATGAAATGAAGAAAAGAACTCCCAAAATTCATCCCTGAAGTTCTAGAGAAGCTGCCTTTAAATAGGTGAAAAGTTCAGGTTACATGCCCTCGGTCACGCCCGTGACCAAGGGCGTGTAAGGGGCGTGATCGAAGCTGGTGCAGGAGAAATGCCTTCTGGATTCATTGCAGGCGTTACGTGCGCCTCAAGCCCAAGGTCACGCCCGTTACCTAGGGCGTGTAATCTTTAAATTTACATCTGGCAGGAAGTTTTTGGCGGGCTGGTGCGCTGTTCTGGTGGCAAGGTAGTTCACTCCTGTGACCTTGGAAGTACATGGGCGTAACATGATGTGTCACGGGCGTGTACTTGTCGAATTGCATGCAGAGGTCGTGGATCGCGTCCTACTGAGCTGGAACCATTCTTTTTGTTTACACGCCCTTGGTCACGCCCGTGACCTAGGGCATGTACTTGGCGAATTTTCTCGGAATGAGCCCAGCATGGCAGCAGCAGGTCTGGAACACATCTTGGACGGTCACGCCCTTGGTCACGCCCGTGACCTTGGGCGTGTACTTAGATTTCTTACTCAAAGTGTCCAAAAATCTTGAAAAACATAGGATACGTTTAAGTTAGCTCATAAAAGTGAAAATAAACAATTTAAGTTGGATAATTCGTATAAATTACATAAATTCATATTAAAGTAATATTAAAACTGCACTAAAAGATGAGTATATAAACTATTCATTATTGCCCTTAGCTTCTAAGATGATACACGGGCTAGGGAGTATTTAAGAATGAAGCTTCTTACAAACATAGACGCTCACATTCATGTCACATGCTTGAATTCTTATGGAAACGAGCATTCTAAGGGCATTTATTCTGCAAATTAATCTATCATATAGAAACCGTTGATATAATAAAAGAATTTTCCATAAATGTAAAATAAAATATAAAGTACTCTATTCATCACATGAATAACAACCGACACAAATATAATTTACAAGACTCCCACTAGAGATGATCATTTAGGTATATAATACCCATTGATCTAGTATGACAATCATGCTTCATCTGTGCAAGGGACTTCGTTAGTGGATCCACAATATTCTCTTCAGTCGGCACTCTTCATATGCTCACATCTCCTCGATTGACAATCTCTCGAATAAGATGGAACCGCCAAAGTATGTGCATGGAGCATTGATGAGATCTAGGTTCCTTAGCTTGTGCAATAGCACCATTGTTGTCACAGTAGAGAACAACGGGATCAACAATGCTAGGAACAACATCAAGCTCGCTGATGAATTTCCTAATCCACATAGCCTCCTTCGCCACATTTGCAGCAGCGATATAATTAGCCTCAGTCGTAGAATCAATAACTGTCACTTGCTTGGAACTCTTCTAGCTTACAACTCCTCCATTCAGGCAAAATACAAAACCTGATTGAGACTTTGAGTCATTCCTATTAGTTTGGAAGCTAACATCCGTATAACCCTTTACAACGAGCTCTTCCTCTCCACCAAACACCAAGAATACATCCTTTGTCCTTCTTAAGTACTTTAGGATATTCTTGATGGTTGTCCAGTGACTATCACAGGGATCAGACTGATATCTGTTTGTCATGCTCAAAGCATAGGAGACATTGGATCGAGTACATAATATTGCATACATGATCGATCCAATTGCCGAAGCATATGGAATCAACTTCATGCGATCCTTATCATCCAAAGATTTAGGACATTGGTCCTTAGAGAGACTCACACCATGAGACATGGGTAAGAAACCCTTCTTGGACTCAAGCATGCTGAACCGTTTCAACACCTTCTCAATTTATGTACTTTGGGTCAAACCCAACAACTTCTTCGATCTATCTCTATAGATCTTAATACCAAGTATATAAGTTGCTTCACCCAAGTCTTTTATAGAAAAGCAGCTCCCTAGGTTGTTCTTAAAAACTTACAAGGTCGGAATATCATTACCGATCAATAGTATGTCATCTACATACAATATCAGGAAGATAACAATGCTCCCACTAATTCTCTTGTGGACACAAGGCTCATCTTCACTCTTGATAAAACCAAACTCTTTGATTTTCTCATCAAAACGTAGACTCCAACTTCGAGAATCCTATATCAATCCATAAATCGATCTTTGTAGCTTGCATATTTTAGTGGTTTCACTTAGAGATACAAAACCCTCAGGTTGTGTCATATACACCTTCTCAAGGAGGTTTCCATTTAGGAAAGCCATTTTGACATCCATTTGCCAGATCTCATAGTCATAATATGCAGCAAAAGAAAGTAGAATTCTGATGGACTTAACCATAGCAATGGAGGAAAAGGTCTCATCACTGTCAACACCATGAATTTGCTTGAAACCTTTAGCTACTAATCTCCCATTGAATGTTTATACATTCTCATCCATGTTGGTCTTCTTCTTGAAGACCCACTTGCACCCTATGGGCCGTACCCATTTAGGTGGTTACACCAAGGTCTAAACTTGGCTTGAATGCATGGAGTCCATTTCAGATTTCATGGCCTCAAGCCATTTCTTGGAGTCCAGTCCACTCATAGTCTCTTGGTAGGTTGCAGACTCATCATTATGATCCATAAGCAACACATTTCCTAATTGAGACATGAGAAATCCATATTTCTTAGGCTAAAATCTTGGTCTACCATATCTACTTAGGACTTGTGTTTCTTGAGCAGACTCTCTAGCTATAACTTCTTGTAGTCCTTGCTCAGATTCCAATTCAGGTTCATTTTTAGTTTATTGTTCTTGAACTTCTTCAAGTTCTACTTTTGCAGTTTTTCTGTAAAAGAACTCTTTCTCCAAAAAGATGTCACTTCTTGCGACAAACACTTTGCCCTCAGACGGCAGGTAAAAGTAGTACCCTTTGGTCTCCCTAGAATACCTCACTAGATAACACTTATCCGACTTGGGTTTTAGCTTGTCAGGCATTTGACGTTGCACGTATGCCTCATAGCTCCAAATCTTAATAAAAGACATACTAGGACGCTTCCCAGTCCATATTTCATATAGTGTCTTTAGAACCGATTTCATTGGAGCACGATTTAGTGAAAGCAGCCGTTTCTAGAGCAAATCCTTAAAAGCAAATGGGCAAATCTGCATGACTCATCATCGATCGCACTATGACTAACAAAGTACGATTCCTCCTCCCATAAACACCATTATGTTGTAGTGTTCTAGGTGGAGTGAGTTGTGATACAATATCACACTCTCTCAGATGATCATGAAACTCATGACTTAGATATTTGCCACCTCGATCAGATCAGAGTGCCTTAATCCTTTTTCCCAGTTGGTTCTCTACTTCATTCTTAAATTCTTTGAACTTTTCACAGGTTTCGGATTTACCCTTCATAAGATATATATATATCCGTATCTACTGAAATCATCAGTAAATGTAACGAAGTAGTAGTACCCACCTCTAGACATAGAACTCATGGGTCCGCATACATCACTATGTATTATACCCAAGAGATCATCAACCCTCTCACAACAACTAGTGAAAGGGGTTTTTGTCATCTTGCCTAATAAACATGAGTCGCACCTCTTAAATGATTCATAATCAAATGAGTCCAATAGTCCATCTTTATGGAGCTTGGATATGCGTTTCTCATTTATATGGCCTAAGCGACAATGCCAAAGATATGCAGGATTAGAGTCATTAGTTTTTAGTCTTTTGGTATTTTCTATGTTATATATTGGATGGTTTATGTTCAAAATGACAAACCATTAAACATTTGAGCAACGCCATAACAAACATCATTCTTATAAATAGAACAAAAATTGTTCTTAATTACAAAAGAAAATCCATTCTTGTCCAAACTTGAAATAGAAATAATGTTTCTAGTTATAATAGGAACAAAATAACAGTTATCAAGTTCAATAATAAGCCCAGTGGGCAAGGAAAGACGGTACACTCCTTCGACAATGACAACAACTCTTCCTCCATTTCCAATGCACAGGTGTACCTCCTTTACCCAACATTCTTCTCCTTCCCAGTTCCTGCACATTTGTACGAATGTGAGAACCACATTCAATATCCAATACCCAAGATGAAGGAGCAGACATGTTTATTTCTATAACAAAAATACCTGAAGTGGAAGTCACACTTCCCTTCTTCTTCAGATCTTCAATGTAGAGGGGGCAGTTCCTCCTCCAATGCCATGCCTTACCATAATGGTGGCAATTTCCTTCTTTAGCTAATCCCTTCTTTTTCAGTGTAGAAGAATTGGGATCAAGACAAGACTTAGGTCCCCCTTAGTCTTCATGAATCCCTTGCCCTTGCCTTTTCCTTTATGCACTATCAATATGGGGCTAGCAGGCTTGGTCTTCTTCATGTTGTTCTCGACAGTTCTTAACATGCCTAGGAGCTCGAGCAGTGTCTTGTCAAGTTCATTCATGTTGTAGTTTAAGATGAACTGCTCGTAACTATCCGGCAACGATTGCAGGATCCGATCGGTAGCCAACTCTTGGCTTAAAGGAAACCCAGTCTCTGAAGGTTCTCGATGTACCCAATCATCTTGAGTACATGAGTTCCCACTGGGTCACTAGCTCCCATTTTGCACTGAAATAAAGCCTGAGAGACGTCGAACCTCTCTTGTCGAGCTTGCCATTGATACATTTTCTTCAGGTACTCGATAATCTCATAACCACACATGGTCTCATGATGCTTTTGAAGCTCAGAGTTCATGGTAGCTATCATGAGGCATTCGAAATCTAAGGATTCATCTTGATACTTCTTATAAGCATCTTTATTGGCATGAGGTGAATTCTCTGTCTGCTCTTCGGGGGGATCCTCTTCCAAGACATAGAGCTTGCGCTCTTGCCTGAGAACAATTCTCAGGTTTCTATACTAGTCTAGGAAGTTAGTCCCGTTGAGCTTGTCCTTCTCAAGGATGGATCTCAGGGACAATGTGGTGTAAGATCCACTTGCATAGAAATTCTACAAGAATTATGCAAAATAAATTTTATTACTATATTTCAAAATACATTTTTAGTTTAATAAGGACTTTTATTAAAAGCTCCCAATATTTTATTCAAATTGATAACCCTTAATATCAATTCAGAGAGTTTATGCGAGCAACTCTCTAGTGGACAAGATCCGTATTTCACCACCATCATAAGTCAACTTTGGATGATCACCCATAATGTGGCTATTTAGGTAGGCAAGTACTTTTGCCAATTGCATCATTATGCAAATCCTATATGGTTAGTGAATAACTCTGTATTCGTATCCATCGTATGGTGCATGCTAACCCTATGCCTCTAGGAACTCAACCTTTAAGGTCACCTAGTTAAGTTGGAACCGATGTCGAAAGTGGGATATTATAATTATTCGCTCCCACCCTTACCACGATAGATTAATGCACCTTACTTTGGCAAGCCCACACTTTATCGATCAAGGCAGGAAGAGTGTCAACCATCGGAAGGCATCCATATACTTAATATTAGATAAGGGATTTTATGAAAAATGATTAACATTTAATCATTGTGCACATTCACAAAAGGAATTACAACATTAACTATCTAAATACATCTCAGATGTGCACAAAATAAATTTATCAACACTTTGATAAAAATGGCTAAATCTGAGCATTTAGAACCCTTCTAAATCTCTAGATTTACATGCATTGGATACATAAACAACAACTCCACTTATGCAGTAGACAAGCTCGTATCTCAACATCAGATTCATTATCTAAGACATTTGGTTTCACAAACCATTTTGAGGGACGGTTACTGCAAAGGAGAAACAATTTCTGAAACCTGAAAATCGCAACGCAATCATAGGCGTTCCGGGCGGGGTTCCAAGGGGCCGCTCTGGATCACCACCAGAAACCATTCATAAATACATCAAAAATTATGTTCCAGGAAGAAATCTAGACATTTAAGACACTTCTAAATTTCCGATTTCCATGCATTGGATCGCAAACCTTGCTCTGATACCATTGTTGGGTTTTCATTAAACAACACATCAAATGCACTCAGCGGAATAAAAAAATAAAAACAACCCAAAAAGAGTTTCAGATTTTACGATTTCATGATTAAGGAAATAAATTAAGGAATACATTGCAATATACATGAGAGGGATTGAGTTAATACACAACCAAGGTGCTCTAGAACCAAATCCGAGAATTTGCGGCTTAGTTCCAAGCACAGAAAGAGTATTCGTGCCTATACAACAGTTCACATGAGTGAATGAGAACCCCAAGCTTCTTGTCTAACAAGAACTAGGTTGGAGAAGGAGTGCCCTCAACATCTCCCACAGATTGCTAGATCCATCCAAGGGAGAGGAGACGACGACCGGACTGGGTCTCGCGGAGAGCCTTTGCAGAACAGTTCCTACTCAATCTCAAAAGGAAAGGCACACCAGAAAACCTAATCATTTCCCTATTTATACCCAGGGCATAAAATATGATATTTGCATACCCAACTCTTTAAGAGGAGTATATAGTGAGTATCGTCGAGATCACTAGAATGTCGTTGAGACGATCTCGACGACATAGTCTTGATGACATATATCATCAAGAGGATCTCGACAACATAGTCTTGATGACTTATATCGTTGAGACGATCTCGACGACATAGTATTGATGACCTATATCATCGAGACGATCTCGACGATATCATCATGAAGATCTGTATCGTCAAGATGATCTCGACGATACTGTCTTGATGCCTAAAATATAATTTTGACAATCAAGATGATATCGCTCAGTACTCAACGATACATCATATGTGACAGTCGGTCATATCGTTGTGACCACACGATAATATTTACAATATCATCTTGATGATCTCAACAATACATGCAATGTCATCTTGAACACATGCCACATGCTCCATACAATATTCATAATATCTATGGAACATTTAGCCGACTCTACCTAACTCCAATGAGTCATAAGATTGGTCCTTCACTCATATCCAATATGAGTAAGACCAACAAAATCCTTCCTCCAACTTCTCCAAACACTCTTATGTGCGACCCTATAGGCTCATATTGCGTTGGCAGTAAGACTAATTGCTTGATTGCTTTGAGATCACCTTGGATATACCAATAATTTTCGGAGGGGAAGTGACAAAAAACCTCCAGGTTAGTGGCGAGACCTCCTCGTTGTATTTTGTGGGTTTGATTATAGGCAACCACCAACTAATTAGAGAGGGATAGTTCTAGGCTCGAAATACTAATTTCTTAGGATTCAATGGCGAGAGAAGTAACTCAAGCTACCCCCTCGGTGCGAACTCAGTTGAACTGGTTTCCGGGTATCAACGTTTTTAGAGCATGGAGTGGTACCCTGTGAAGAAAATCTCACCCGATGATCTTATGTATGAACATGGCTAGAATGAAACTGGCTAGAGGAACTCACCTCCCATGGGTGAGTTCATGATAAAGAGCGACTTCGCATAGTTTAGTAAGTCAATGGAAGAAACCCGTAGAACCTTATACGCGCCTCGCGTAGAGGCAAGGAGTCCATCCCCATTGGTCATCGCCTTGCCCGATGAGGCGGAATCAAGAAGGAGATCTGGTAAAAAAAGCTCCCCGGAGGAGGATCGTACCATCCACATGCGAGCCCTCTTCACGAGCCCGCCCGATACTCGCTACTCAGAGGGAAAGTATGAGCGAGTTTGCCCTGCTCACAGAATCGCGCCACAAGTCCCTTTTGTGAGTTGGTGTTGACTGCCCTTGTCCTCGAGGGATTCACGGAGCCTTCGCTGAATTACTACATTAGGAGGGACCGCCCAACATTTGCAGTGGTTTGATGATGTAGTCATGATCAAGCAGATGATGGATACCTTCATGTGTCGACTATTCGCCATCTCTTTCAGGGGAAAGTCCAGGGATTTGTTCCACCAGCCACCGACCAACTTGATTTACTACTTTGAAGAACTTCTATGGAGTTTCCTACTTCGTTTCTCCACCTCAAAGAAGTGGAAGAAGGGAACGGATGCCCTTTTCCTCATCAAGAAGGGACCTTAGGAGTTGTCGGGGGCCTACATCGATCATTTTCAGGAAGAGGTACTCGTGGTTCAGGAGGTGTCAGGACATACCCTCATGCTCACATTCAATCTGGGCTTGCAAGAGGGGCTCTTCATTATGGAGTTGGCCCAGATACCCTCTTGTTATTCGAAGAACTAATCAATCGAGTTGGGTGGTACATCAAGAGTGAATCGATGAACCAGGGATTTGTGGCCAAAGTGGCCAAGCTGGAAGCAGGGGGAGAGAAGGAGGTTGTACGAGGGAGCATGAAGGTGATCATGAAATGGGAAGAGCCGAATAGGTAGGAAGGAGGAAGATTTCTTAGAAATAGGGATCATCGGGATCAGGAGAGGAGGTTCCTGGTCCCGCTCAACAGGACGACATGGAGGCTTGTAGGAGGAGGCTATCAGGGAAGGTGTGTGAGAAGATTCTCTCCTGAGCGCCGAGCTCACTGTAATTCCCTAAAGAGTAGAGCAGACCCGTGGAGGCAAAACCAGGCACCCCTTCAGGAGGCTAATATGATCGGACGTGGATGGGGACGAGGTCAAGGATCAAGAGTTCGACAGCATCGAAGGGAGGAGGAATGAAGAGTAATTCCTTACTATGACTTTCGCCAGGTGGAAGGTCACGCAATTGTGACGTGTCCTGAGTTCTTGGAGTTGAGGAGAGTAGCGGGAGGAATAGCTCGGGAGGGGGCAGGGGGAGCAAGGAGGATGATAAGTGGTGAGAAACGGGGGGAGGAGCCCCTGGACCGAGAAGGTGTGAGGACTGAACGGATCTGTGTGTTCACGGAGGAATCGAGGATATCCACAGAGGAGTGGGGTTGGAAGAAACTTGGAAGGGGAGCCTTCACATAATGTATCGTAGGAGCATAACTTCTACTTCCCAAAAACCTCCCCTGATTGGAGCATACACTGAATAACTACTCTAGGAGGGCTTGTCCAACATCTGTAGTGGTTTGACGATGTGGTATCAATCAGTCAGATGATGGACACCTTCAAGTGTCGACTATTCGTCATCTCTTTCAGGGGGAAGTCTAGGGATTAGTTCCACCAGCTAACAACCAACTTGATTTACAGCTTTGAAGAACTGTGCAGGAGTTTCCTACTTCGTTTCTCCACCTCAAAGAAGAGGAAGAAGGGGACGGAGGCCCTTTTACTCATCAAGAAGAGACCTTAGGAGTTGTTGGGGGCCTACGTCGATCATTTTCAGGAAGGGTTCCTCATTGTTCAGGAGGTGTCAGGACATACCCTCATCCTCTCCTTCAATCTGGGCTTGCAAGAGGGGCTCTTCTATATGGAGTTGGCCTGGATGCCCCCTTATCATTTGAAGAACTAATCGACCGAGTTGGGTGATACATCAAGAGTGAAGCGATGAACCAGGGATTTGTGGCCAAATTGGCCAAGATAGTAGGAAGTGGAGAAAAGGAGGCGGTATGAGGAAGCATGAAGGAGATCAAGAGATGGGAAAAGCGGAAGAGGGAGGAAGAATTCTTGGAAATAGGGATCAGCGGGATCAAGATAGGAGGTTCAAGGTCCCGCCCAACAGGACAACACGAAGGCCAATAGGAGGAGGCTATCAGGGCAGGCCTGAGAGAAGGTTCTCTTTTGAGCGCTGAGCTTGCTGTAATTCCCCGGAGAGGAGAGCAGGCTTGTGGAGGCAAAACCAGACACTCCTTTGAGAGGCTAATATGATCAGACGTGGATGGAGATAAGGTCGAGGAGCAAGAGTCTGCCGGCCACGGAGGGAGGAGGAATGAAGGTAATTCCTTACTATGACTTCCACCAGGTGGATGGTCACACAACTGTGATGTGTCCTGAGTTCTTGGAGTTGAGGAGAGGAGTAGGAGGAATAGCTCGAGAGGGGCAGGAGGAACAAGGAGGATGAGAAGTGGTGAGAAATGGGCATAGGAGCCCCCTCCTTGAGAAGGTGTGAGGTATGAACGGATCTGTGTGGTTACAGAGGAATCGAGTTTATCCATAGAGGAGTGGGGTTGGAAGCAACCCAGAAGGGGAGCCTCCACATAATGTATCATAGGAGCATAACTTCTACTTCCCAAAACCCTCCCCTGGTTGGAGCATGCGCTGAATTACTACTCTAGGAGGACCCGTCCAACATCTGTAGTGGTTTGACGATGTGGTCTCGATTAGGCAGATGACATACACCTTCAAGTGTCGACTGTTCACCATCTCTTTTTGGGGGAAGTCTAAGGATTAGTTTCACCAACTACCATCCAACTTGATTTACAGCTTCGAAGAACTGCGGCGGAGTTTCCTACTTCGTTTCTTCACCTCAAAGAAGAGGAAGAAGGGGACGGAGGCCCTTTTCCTCATCAATCAGGTACCTTAGGAGTTGTTGGGGGCCTACGTAGATCATTTTCAGGAAGATGTCCTCGTGGTTCAGGAGGTGTCGGGACATACCCTCATGCTCGCTTTCAATTTGGGCTTGCAAGAGGGGCTCTTCACTATGGAGTTGGCCAAGATCCTCCCATTTTCATTCAAAGAACTAATCGACCGAGTTGGGTTATACATCGAGAGTGAAGCGATGAACCATGGATTTGTTGCCAAATTAGCCAAGCTGACAGGAGGTGGAGAGAAGGAGGCGGTTGAGGAAGCATGAAGGAGACTAGAGATGGGAAGAGTCGAAGAGGCAGGAGTGAGGAAGACTTCTTGGAAATAGGGATCAACGAGATCATGATAGGAGGTTCCAGGTCCTGTCCAACATGACGACATGAAGGCTAGTAGGAGGAGGCTATTAGGGCAGGCCTGAGAGAAGTTTCTCTCCTGTGTATCGAGCTCACTGTAATTCCCCCCGGAGAGGAGAGCAGGCCCGTTGAGGCAAAACCAGGAAACCCTTCGGGAGGCTAATATGATCAGATGTGGGCGAGGACGAGGTCGAGGAGCAAGAGTCTGACAGCCCCGGAGGGAGGAGGAACGAAGAGTAATTCCTTACTATGACTTCCACCATGTGGAAGGTCACACAACTATGACGTGTCCTGTGTAACACCTCCCCTATAAAGACCATAAAATATAGGTCCGACAGGGACACCACAACATATAATCGCCACAGCTTTGGTATTTAAAGATGATATAGATTCAACCCAAATAAAAAATCAGAACAAACACAATGGAAACATTAACAAAAGCACAGACGATGTCCACATATACATAAGAGTACTAGGCCTTAAGGCCTTACAAAACAACGGCCCATGATATCATTTAAACAACACCAGAAAATCCGAAATCAAATAACATTCCTATGCTACCTCGACATGCAAGTTGAAACAAAACAATGAAACATAAACATTCAGAAATATCAGGAGGGGATACACATCATGAGGCTTAGGTCCATAAGCTGCCGCAAACTCCAAGTCGTGGACGTGGTAATTTCTCTCATGAGGCTTTAGCTTCCTCGACTCATTAGCTATCACGTTGCCATGTTGTACCAGCACGCAACCCAACCCACAACCTGATGCGTCACTGAAAATATGAAACCCTCCAGTCCCATGAGGAAAACATAGGATTGGAGTGGACATCTATCTTTCCTTCAAGTTCTCAAACCCACGGGCATACTCCGACGTCCACACAAACTTCTGGTCCTTCTGTTTTTTCCTTCAAGATTCAGCTTGCGATCCTTGCCCTACATCCAATACACAAAAAAGCGGTATAACGAGGGTCAGCTTTGGCTGACCAACAATGGTGTAACAACACTCCTCCTCCCTCCGGCCTAGCGGACCCCGGGGAACTACATCAATATACAAATCGGCACTTCGTATGCAAATGTAATTAATCAACATAATCATAAAAACAACAGGTATGAGTGTCACAAGTATCATCCACGTTTCTATGTTGAGCAAATAAAGTAAGTGGCCTACCAATGCCGCATGTATGCAAACCTGGTTTCACCAAAGGAACTGCATGACGTGTATTCTTCTAACATAACATCACACATCAACATTTTATAACAAACAAAGGGTACTCATCATTTCCCCCAAAGGCACACAAGCCCAAGGATAAGAACTCCAGCTGAGAACCCACCCGCACAAGGTACTCAATGCCATCGGGCTTGTCCATCAGTTCACCCGTTCTTGCCACAAGCACAATCGATGCTAAAAACTCCTGCCTAGACCCCACCTGCACATGGAACACAATGCCATTGGGCTTGTCCATCAACACAGACGTTCTCATCAGTTATCACAAAAGGGGACTTATCTTGTCAGGACAATCTCCACACATGAATTCCAACATTCACGGGCTAGTCAGCTGACCACAAAGACAAAGCCACACCTTCACAAACAAATGGCATCACAAGCCATTCACCACACATAATATTTCCCGCCCCATGCCAACTTTCGTTCTCACATGACACATAAAAGGGCATCACAACGACGTTTTCGCCACAATCGGATTTCTAGCAAAAATCCCTAAAATGCACGCTAAGCAACATCGCCGAATCGGACCACCGGTTGCGATTTCGGCTTCACCCACAATGCATTATCCACTAGCGGAGCAGATCTCTAATGAAAAATCATGTCGGTGTTGTACTCAATCAACCCGATGGTTCCTCTTGAACCAAGGCGACCCAAACCCCTCTCATTTGAGAGATCTGTTGCCAAAAAATTCAGAAAAAGAGAAGGCAAAACATGAGATTCCATGCACGCATCCTATAACTGGGAGGAGAGATGTCATTACCCTTTGAACTCTCTTCCTCGCCTTGGTTTGATTGAAAAGCACAAATAGAAATGAGCACCTTCGAACCCTCTCCGCAAAGCTGGTCTCGAATCGACGAACGGAGCTCCGAAGCTCCAACAATGACAACTCTTTCTCTCCTTCTTCCACCAAGCTCTCCCTCTCACCTTAGCCACCAAAATCACAAATTGACTTGAGAATAAGAGAAGATAACCTCTCTGCTCTTCTTAGGGCTTTTAGATGCAATAACCTGAGCCCTTAGATCAAGATCTAAGAAGATCAGACGCCTAGAAAACACTACTTATGGATTTGATCCCGTAAGTTACCGAGCAGAAGTAGTGCTACCACGTCGCGCTAACTTTGCGTTAAACCTCTCACAACGTCTCGTCGATCCCCTCTCGACGACACTAGGACACACGTCGAATAGAAGACCTACCACTTATAGTATCGCTACAACGCCACGCTAGCATCTCGATGTTACCCTCTCGAAGAATCCCTCCCAATGATTCTTCTTGACGAATCCCTCTCGACGAACCTTCTACCACCAGCGGTAGCACCTACAGCTCGGCGCTAGCAACATGGCACCCACTTTTACAGCATTGTGAAAATTGGGGTGTTACAACTCCACCCTTTTTACAAGAATTTCGTCCTCGAAATTTATAATGCTAAAATAAGCCTTAACACATACCTGACACAAACAGTTCTGAAAAGTATTCCCGCATTGTTTGCCCACGCTCCCACGAGAACTTGTCTCATCCGTAATTATTCCAACGCACTTTTACCAGCTTGGACTCTTTATTCTGCAAACATCGGACTTCTGAATCCTCCACGCAAACCGGACGAACTATCATCCTTATATCTTTGACTAATGGTACCGCCGCAGACCCTAACTATGCCATTTGACTCCACCAGAGCGTTCCTCTGCACCGAGACATGGAAAACATTTTTTAATCCACCAAGCTCTGCGTACAAGACAACCGATAGGTTGCTTCGCCTATGCGCTCTGTAACCTCGAACAGACCCAATTATCTCGGACTCAACTTCTTGAGTCGTCGAAATTGTGAAACTCCTTTGATCGGCTTGATCTTCAAGTAGACCATGTTGCTAACTGCAAATTCCACATTTCTATGGCACACGTTAAAAATACTTCGCCTACCGATCCTGAACAACCTTCATGCTCTTCTTAGGGCTTTCAGACGCACTAACCTGAGCCCTTAGACCAAGATCTAAGAAGATCAGACGCCTGGAAAACACTACTTATGGATTTGCTCCCGTAAGTTACCGCACGGCGGTAGCGCTACCACGTCACGCTAACTTTGCGTTAAACCTCTCACAGCGTCTCATCGATACCCTCTCGACGACACTAGGACACACGTCGAATAGAAGACCTACCACTTACGGTATCGCTACAACACCACGCTAGCATCTTGATGTTACCCTCTCGAAGAATCCCTCTCAATGATTCTTCTTGACGAATCCCTCTCGACGAACCTGCTACCACCAGCGGTAGCACCTACAGCTCGGCGCTAGCAACATGGCACCCACTTTTACAGCATTGTGAAAATTGGGGTGTTACAACTCCACCCTTTGTACAAGAATTTCGTCCTCGAAATTTACAATGCTAAAATCAGCCTTAACACATACCTAACACAAACAGTTTCGGAAAGTATTCCCGCATTGTTTGCTCATGCTCCCACGAGAACTTGTTGTTGGAACATGGTCTTCCGCATCTAATAGGTTTGATAATAACAAAACCTATGTGTATTTGATCTTGTGTGTTTAAGTGTGCAGGATAACAAAGCCCACATGACTCAAGGATTACATAAGAAGGTTGCCCCAAGTTTGAGCCATCAAATTCAACACTACCACTAGCGCCGCCGATATCACCTAACGCCTGGAGCTAGCGCTAAGGAACCGCTGAGAAGAAACCGAACTGCTGCGAACGGAAGCTGGGTTCGACGAAATAGATCTTGCGTTCGACGAACTTGCGTTCGACAAATTTCCGCTCGACGAATGATGAAGCACGTTTGACGAACTTGCTGCTGCTATCGACGAAATAGAGCCGCTGAGAATGGAAGCTGGGTTCGACAAAATTGAATCTGCGTTCGACGATTCTCCGTTCGACGAATGATGAAGCCCACTCAACGAACTCCGATCGACGAAAATTCGATCGACAAAAAGAATGCTGAAGCGCAATTCCGGGAGCACAAATAGAAGGAGATAGCGCCTGGCGGTATCCGATAGTGCAGGCGGTAGCGCGGAGCACAGAAGGTAAGGGAGAAATGTTTCCTCGGATTAAAGATTCAGCCGCGCAGAATATGTCCTAAAATGGGATAGCGCCGGCGCTAGCGCTAAGTCTATAAAAAGGACCCCTTGGCTCCGTACTCCAAATCCTCTTGAGGTCCTAAATTCTAGAGCTTCATGCCACAACAGAGAGAGGAAGGTTCAGAGAGATACTCCCACAAATCCATAAAGGCTTAAGGAGATACGTGGAGAAGATTTCAACACGCATCATCATCGTGACGAAAGACCGCATCTACTACGATCATACTCTGCGTCTTCGTCTACTTCTCCAAGAGATCCACATAGAGGGAGTTTTTATATTATTGTCTTTTTATTTCACATCTTTTCTTTTAAATCGTGTAGTAAATTTGCCTCGTGTTGGAGACTAGGTCTGGGTAGGACTTAGGGCAGAAATTCGCCTCGTGTTGGCGACTAGGTCTCGGGTGTATGTCTAGGGGGTGCTCGAGGCCATATCCGGGGAAGGGTTGGCTAGAGAGGCTTGAGGCCCTATCCGGGGAAGGATCGTCTAAAGCCAACTGGTTCGTGGGGATACGAGTCGGTATAGAAAACAAAAATAGTCTTTCATATTTAGCTTTGATTTCTAGCGTCATTGAAATCAAAATTTTGTAATCAATTTTATTAATAATAATCATGTCTCTCTATGTGTAATAAAATTGATTTGTTCTTCATTTCTCTAAATTGTTTATTATCCACTCCTTTATTATAAAACAATTTAGATCTTTATTCAAAATCACTATTTTGATCTCTTATCATAAGCAAGTATTTCAAAATATAATATAAGTTTTTAAAACCCTTATTCACCCCCCCCCCCCTCTAAGGGCGCCTACCGATCCAACAAGTGGTATCAGAGGCAGGTTATTCCAAACGGCTTAACAACCGGGAATAATGGCGTCTCATGATCTCGCTTTTCCGTAGGGTCAAGGGGTTAGTCGACCACCTCTCTTTACTGGGTCAGATTTAACTACTGGAAAAATTGAATGATGTGTTTTCTTATGACCATGGATGTAGAAGTATGGAACATGGTAGAAGTTCGGTACTCTCCTCCTACAACTGTAGTGGGAGAGGCGACATTACTAAAACCTAAAGATAAATGAGATGATAACAATAAACTAAGGTGTAAAAATAATGCTAAAGCAATGAACGCTTTATATTGTGCCTTAAATAGAACTGAGTTTAATAGAATTTCTGCATGCATAACTTCTTGTGATATTTGGAATCAATTGGAAGTTACTCATGAAGGTACATCACAGGTGAAAGATGCAAAGCTATTCCAACTAGAATCTGAATATGAAAAATTCAGGATGGATACCGAAGATGACATCAACTCGATGTACACTCGCTTCACCAAGATCGTCAACGCTTCAAAGTCGCTTGGAAAGATCTACTCAGACGGGGACTTGGTGAGAAAAATTCTTCGCTCTCTACCTCCAAGTTTAATCCAAAGGTGACGGCCATCACAGAGTCACATAACCTAAGAACACTCCAGATCGAGAACCTCATTGGGAATCTCAAAACCCATGAGGTAGAACTCCAGATTCAACATGAAGAATACAATATGGAGCCGAAAACAAAAGCATTAAAAACTGAGGCCGATGATGAAGAAGACGAAAATGAAGAAGGTCACTTGGTGAAGAACTTCAAAAGATTCATGCGGGATCCCGAAAGAAGAAAAAATTTTCACAAATACCTCACCAAAGGGTCCAACAAACAAGGGTCATGGAAGAACAAGGCAAGCCATGATGATATGGAGAAATCTCCTCCATAGTGCTTCAACTGCAGGAAGATCGGACACGTTCGAAGTGAATGCCCAAAAATTCTGGAGAAGGAGAAGGAAAAGAGGCGCAAAAAGAAGTACAAGATGAAAAAGTATATGTCTTCCGAGGTGTCAAGCGCAACAACTTCAAGCGACGATGAGGAAGCTAACTTATGCTTAAGGAGAAAAAGCAACGATGATGACACCAGTGTTCTTAGCGACACTGAGGTAACTCCTCCTACCTTCGAAGAACTCTTTGATGAATTTGTTCTAACTTGCAAATCCTATGATCAAAGTATAAAAGATAATATTATATTAAATCGTGAAAATGAATCTATTATTAAAGAAAATAATAAGCTCACAAAAAAATTGATTTCCCTTGAAAAGAGAAAGGTTTCATGTCAAGAGTGTGAGCACTCTTTATTTAAAACAAAAGAACTTGAAGTTTCTCTTACTAAGGCCCTCTCAAAAAACAAAACTATTGCAAAAGAAAAAGGGGACTTAGAAAGAAAACTAAAAACCTCTCTTTTACAAATTAAAAATAACAAAAAGGGCTTTGAAAATAAATGTGTTATGATTGTACAAGAAAATACATTTCTTAAAAAAACAAAATTATGACCTCAATATAGCCATAAAAAAATCCGGGATTGGTCAAAAATCCTTGGATATGATTTTGGGAAACCAATGTTATGGTTCTGGAAAATTTGGGGTCGGATATAAAAGTGAGCCCTACCGCCCGGCGCTAGCCACTAACGCTGGCGGTAGCTCAACAGTTAAAAAATCTTCTGTTTTTTTTCTAAAAATCAAACCTCATCCAGTAAGAGCAGTGCAGATTTTCAGAAAAGGGTCTCAACCCCCTTTATCTCGTGTGCAAATTGTCATAGGTTTGGACACACGTCTTGCACTTGCAGGAAAATAAAACAGGGATCTCTAAAGCAAATCTGGGTACCTAAGGCATCCACTTATTCTATGGGTGGTACCACTTGGGTATCCGAATCTTTTCCTTCATCTTCTTTCTAGATTTGCAGGAAGGCTAAGGACAAGAAGTATGTCTGGTACTTGGACTCGGGTTGCTCCAAGTACTTGACGGGCAAAAATGCAAAGCTTCTTAGCCTATACAAAAAAGGGGGGATAAATGATTAAACGTTTTAAGTCACATTCATAAACACAATCGTTTCATTTTTTTTGCTTGAACATTACTCTTTATTCACTAAAACCATGCATATTTGATTTGTTCAAACGTGATATCTTGGGTTTTCATTTCCCATCTGTTTCAAGTTAAAAGCATAAGCCTTTAGAAAAGTCAAAATGAAAACATAAGCAAATATATCTCATGCAATGATTATTTTGTCAAGTCGTATAAGAAATCGCTAACGTTTCATGCAATTTGGACCATCCAAAACATCTCTTAAAAATTTGAAATTTCTGCATGAAACTACTATTGGGATGCTTAATCAAGGTCAACAATTAAAATTTTCAAAATCATCAAAAATCATGTACTGTTTCCCGCGCTAGCACACCTATTTGTTTTTCTGTATTTTTAAAATTTTGAAAAATTCTTAAAAATATATTAATCTATATGTACTATTTATTTTTGCACTTCTGATTTTATTTCATTTTTGAAAAATCAAATTCAAAAATATAAAAGCCAAATTACAAGAAAATATCTTTTACCTTTTTGTTTTTGTCATTTATTTAAAGTCCATTTTTTATGCAAAAATCCAATACAAAAATATAAAACATTAAAACTATAAAAAAACTGTATGGACTTTCCTGTGAAAATCAAGCATGATTTAATCTATTATTTAGAACTTCTATAATGTTACAATTTATCTTTTCAAACTACTTTGAACATTGTTTTCATCATGCTTTGATATATCTATTAATATGTGCATCAATTATATTGTAAAAGTTGTGTAGAACCAAGCTTAGCATGCCTCTAAGTATGAGTAAATGTTTTATGTTTGATAATGATATTTATTCACTCACTTATTTTGGCATTGTCTACATATGTTTCTTAAACTAAGAATGCTTGTGTATGTTTTGTAATAGTACAATGAATTAAAATTGCACAATTATCTTACCTACACAACCTTTGTTTGCACTTTTAAAAGTTAAGAAAAGTGGTTATGTTTTTATAAATGATATTGGTTTGCAAAACAAGTGTATTCGGAGAACTTTGTACAAAACAAAAATCATAAAATAAAGTGACAAAGATAACTCCACCAAGCACTACTTGAACCTCCTGATAAGTCTTAATAAGCGTAGTGAGGGTTGAGCACCTTGGAAAGAATAGTAAAGTATCTTGTGCAAACCACATCTTTCTTTCAAAATAAAAACCACTTACTCTTAAGTACACCGGATCACTAGTTTCAATATTAAAATAAAATAAAATATGTGATCCCCCAAGCACTACTTTGCACCTGATAAGTCTTAATGAGCATTGTGTGTGCAAAGCACCTTGGTAGTTGTACATTTTTTTTGTGCATTGAAGTTTGTGGAAGTAAAACTATTTGTGTTTTATTGTGCTCTTTACTTTACATATTTTTGTATTTTTGATTAAAACATTTGTTTACTCTATTCAAAATACACTTATGTGCACATCATTATCTTCCATAACACTTCTTCTCATGAGTATTGGATCCTAATGCTAACTCTATACTACTCTTTATTTATGAAATGCACTAGATAACCTAGCATTCTTTCTATAATGTTTGGTATGTTTTGAAATTGTGAATTAAAATAACATTGTAGTAATCCCTTTATGATAACATTATTTCATGCTTGGTTACTTTATTGTTAAAATTAAAGATTTTAATTGAACAATGATTTACAAAAACATCTTCTTTATGAAATTTAACTCATATATCTTTTTATGGATCATCATTGATTATAATAAGAAGTTTCTTGTATTTCGATAAGTCTTCCGCATCATAACCATATAATTGTTTTACCTTGCACTTTCATGCTTATTTAAAGTCTTTTATTTTGTGTCCATCATCACTTGAATCTTCAAATTCCTTTTTTGCAACAAGTGGTAGACTTGCTTGGTAAACTTTATATTGGTTGCTTTTAACATGAATTTTTTTTGCTATAAAACTCTGATTTATTTATATGAAAAGATTATTAGCTAAAAACTCTGATTCATTAATGGATTTCAAAATAGCTATGTGGGTGTTTTCATAAATTCAAATAAAAAATAAATCCATAGGCTATGTCATTAGATTTAAAACGCTTAAATGTTTCCAATAATTATTATCCATGACTTCATATCTCACCATAGCGGGGGCGTAGGGTTGTAGACATTAGATAACCTTTATCTCTAGTCATGTCTTGTCCTTAACCGGGGAGGGTTCCAGTGGGGCCTTGCGAGGCACTGGGGGGAAAGAGTGCTAGGTTGAGTTGTGTCTAGTGTTTGCATATGGGACTAACACCCCAACCTACGGCATGTTTGCAGCTCCTCATGCCCATCCGTCACTTAGTACGGGGCTAGGGTGTAGATATATTGTCTGGGTAGATTGGTTATTTGGAAATCATCACCTCTTTAAGCTAAAAACTCTGATCTATCTCTAAAAGTCCTTATCATTTCATTCTCTCAAAAAAGCTCGATCATGCCTTTATCTTCTAAATCAAAACTTTTCTGTGTTTTGCTTCCTTACCCACTTTTGCTAATAATAAAAGGGGGAGAACTAACATGATAAATATAATCCGCTATCAAAATAAAAAACTAACATGAGCAATTAAGATGATAGCTTACATATTAGGGGAGCATTCACTTTGGGGGAGCATGTATTTAGGGGGAGCAATTCTAAATACTACAATCGATAATTATCCTAAGTCATCACTCTCACACACACACAAGTAGTTCATCATGCTTATATATATATTAATGCTCTGATTTATCATTAATGGTTTTGTTATTATCAAAAGGGGGAGTTTATTGGAACATGGTCTTCCGCATCTCCTAGGTTTGAGAATAACAAAATCTATGTGTATTTGATCTTGTGTGTTTAAGTGTGCAGGATAATAAAGTCCATATGACTCAACGATTACATAAGAAGGTTGCCCCCAAGTTTGAGCCATCAAATTCAACACTCCCACTAGCGCCGGCGATATCACCTAACGCCTGGCGCTAGCGCTAAGGAACCATTGAGAAGAAACCAAACCGCTGCGAACGGAAGCTGGGTTTGACGAAATAGATCTTGCGTTTGACGAACTTGCGTTCGACGAATTTCCGCTCGACGAATGATGAAGCCCGTTCGACGAACTTGCTGCTGCGATCGACAAAATCAAGCCGTTGAGAACGGAAGCTGGGTTTGACAAAAATGAATCTGCGTTCGATGATCTTGCGTTCGACTATTCTCCGTTCGACGAATTTCCGATCAACGAATGATGAAGCCCACTCGATGAACTCCGGTCGACGAAAATTCGATGGACGAAAAGAATGCTTAAGCGCAATTCTAGGAGCACATATAGAAGGAGATAGTGCCTGGCGGTATCCGATAGCGCAGGCGGTAGCGCGGAGCACAGAAGGCAAGGGAGAAATGTTTCCTCGAATTAAAGATTCTGCCGCGCAGAATATGTCCTAAAATGGGATAGCGTCGGCGGTAGCACTAGCGCAGGCGCTAGAGCTAAGTCTATAAAAAGGACCCCTTGGCTCCGTCTTCCTAATCCTCTTGAGATCCTAAATTCCAGAGCTTCGTGCCACAACAGAGAGAGGAAGGTTCAGAGAGATACTCCCACAAATCCATAAAGGCTTAAGGAGATCCGTGGAGAAGATTTCAACACGCATCATCATCGTGACGAAAGACCGCATCGACTATGACCTTACTCTGCATCTTCGTCTACTTCTCCAAGAGATCCACATAGAGGGAGTTTTTATATTATTGTCTTTTTATTTCACATCTTTTCTTTTAAATCTTGTAGTAAATTCGCCTCGTGTTGGCGACTAGGTCTGGTTAGGACTTAGGACAGATATTTGCCTCGTGTTGGCGACTAGGTCTCGGGTGTAGGTCTAGGGGGTGCTCGAGGCCATATCCGGGGAAGGGTTGGCTAGAGCGGCTTGAGGCTGTATCCGGGGAAGGATCGGCTAAAGCCAACCGGTTCGTGGGGATACGAGTCGGTATAGAAAACAAAAAGAGTCTTTCATATTTCGCTTTGATTTCTAGCCTCATTGAAATCAAAATTTTGTAATCAATTTTATTAATAATAATCATGTCTCTCTTTGTGTAATAAAATCGATTTGTTCTTCATTTCTCTAAATTGTTTATTATCCTCTCCTTTATTATAAACCAATTTAGATCTTTATTCAAAATCACTATTTTGATCTCTTATCATAAGCAAGTATTTCAAAATATAATATAAGTTTTTAAAACCCTTATTCACCCCTCCCCCCCTCTAAGGGCGCCGACCGATCCAACACTTGTCTCATCCGTAATTATTCCAACGCACTTTTACCAGCTTGGCCTCTTTATTCCGCAAACATCGGACTTCGGAATCCTCCACGCAAACCAGACGAACTATCATCCTTATATCTTCGACTAATGGTACCGCCGCAGACCCTAACTATGCCATTCGACTCCACCAGAGCTTTCCTCCGCACCGAGACATGGAAAACATTGTTTAATCTAGTCAGCTCTGCAGACAATGACAACCAATGGGTTGCTTCGCCTATGCGCTCTGTAACCTCGAACAGACCCAAATATCTCAGACTCAACTTCTTGAGTCGTCGAAATCGTGAAACGCCTTTGATTGGCTTGATCTTCAAGTAGACCATGTTGCTATCTGCAAATTCTACATTTCTATGGAACATGTTAAAATACTTCGCCTACCGATCCTGAACAACCTTCATACATTCCTGGATCATTCACACCAACTCACAAGCGTCTGCCACCACCTCCTTGCGTAAAAGCTGAGTGTCTCCCGCCTCTATCTTAAGCAACCTTCATGCATTCCATATAGTGCCTCGTATGGTGCCATCTTGATAGTCACCTGGAATCTATTATTATAGGCAAACTCCACCATGAAGAGGTGGTCTTTCCAACTCCTACCAAAGTCGATAGCACATATCCTCAACATGTCCTCCAAAGTATGATCTGTTCTCTCCATTTGACCATCGGTCTACAGATGGAATGTGGTACTAAACTTTAGCTTTGTGCCTAGACTTCTCGGCACTAACCTCCAGTCCTTGGATGTGAACCGTCCATCACGATCACTAACGATGCTTTTTGGAACCCCGTGCAACTGCATAATATTTCGAATATAAAGCTCCACAAGCTTCTCCACGCCATCCTCCTTCCGATATGGAATGAAGTGGGCAACCTTTGTCAGGCGATCCACAATCATCCAAATAACATCGTTACCTTGCTGCGATCGAGGCAAACCATGCACAAAATCCATGGAGATATCATCGAATTTCCACTCGAGGATAGGAAGAGGTTTTAAGAACCCACCCGACATTTGGCACTTGGCCTTCACAAAGGTACAAGTCTGACCTCGACTTTCATACAAAGCTATGTCCCGCTTCATCCTATGCCATCAAAAGGATTTCTTCAAATCTAACTACATCTTTGTACTTCCTAAATGAATGGAGTACTTCATGAAGTGAGCCTCAAACATCAACTCCTCACAGAGCTTGCCAAAACGTGGGACACACACCCTTCAGTTTCTCTTCAAGATTTTACCGGCCATCTCCAGAGCACTGCCTTTGCTCTATTGAGCTTCCAACACCAACTGTTGACACTTTTTGTCTGCACTGGTTGCCTCTCGGATTCGATCCGCCAAGTCACACTTCATCTCGATCCAGATCAACCGAGCTATGCCGGTCTCACCTCTATCCACACAAGCAATGTCAAGAGACTCGAACTCTCGAACCAAACGCTCGTCATGTGCTTCAATCCAATTTCCTTGCCCGAAATGCTTTTTACTCAAGACGTCAGCCACCACGTTGGCCTTGCATGGCGAATACTAAATCACTACATCATAGTCCCCAAGGAACTCGACCCATCTACGTTATCGCATATTTAAATCTTTCTAGTCCAGGAGATACCTCAAGCTCTTGTGGCTCGTGAAGATCTCCACCTTTGCACCATAAACGTAGTGCCGCCACAATTTCAACGCAAAGATCATTGCCACCAACTCCAAGTTGTGGATGGAATAATTTCTCTCATGAGGCTTTAGCTGCCTCGACCCATAAGCTATCTCATTGCCATGCTGCACCAGCACGCAACCTGATGAATAGTAAAATATATGTATTTTTAGTATAATTATTAGTATAATTTTAATTAATATTGTAAATTTTCTATGTTAATTAATAAATAAATTACTTCTTTTCATTATTTCCTTACTAACTTAGTTTTATTTTTGTTTTTACAGATTTTGACAAATTTTGTCAAGTCACGCCCTGTGTCACGCCCGTGACAACATGTCACGCCCATGACCCAAGGGCGTGTAATTTTAAAATGCCAACTTCTCAATCTGCGTTCGACAAAAGGCAAGCTGCATTCGACAAAAGGCAAGCTGCGTTCGACGAACATCGAGCTGCGTTCGACAAAAGCTCTCCAAGCTGTGTTCGACGAAATCTCTCCAAGCTGCGTACGACGAAATTTGAGTTGCATTCGACGAACGACACCCTGCGTTCGACGAAAGCACTCTTACCTGCGTTCGACGAAAGCTCTCCAAGCTGCATTCGATGAATGGCACCCTGCGTTCGACGAAAGCGCTCTGCCCTGCGTTCGATGAAAGCGCTCTGCCCTGCGTTCGACGAAACCTGAGCTGTGTTCGACGAAATCCCTATCCAAGCGTTCGATGAATCCACCGCCAGCCCCAAAGTCACGCCCATGCTGCTGATAAACTGCCGCCCACTGTTACGGCCGTGACACTGCATGTCACACCCGTGTGCAGCCATGTTTGACGGCCAAACCTTCCAGAAGATGGCAGATGTGACCCCTTAGCACGCGCAAATGTCACGCCCTAAGTCACGGCAGTGACATCCAAGTCACGCCCGTGACCTAGGGCGTGTAAAAATGAAAATTTTCCTATAAATAGAGGGGCTCGGCTAAAGCATTTCCCATCCAAATTTTGAGTGTTTGTTATGTTTTTCTGAGTTCTTTGAGTGATTGTGAGTTTTCTTTATGCAATTAAATTTATGTTCGTTTGTAATTTTCGCCTTTTAGAAATAAAATGTTGTTTTCTCATTTGGATCATCTTCCTTTTTAATTTATGTTAGTGTGTGTGTGTGTGAATGAGAATAGTTTTATAGCTTTCATAACTTAACTTATTGCTTTCATAATTTAGGTTTATTGCTTTCATAAAAATAGTTTATCGCTTTATTTATCGCTTTCGTTTAATCGCTTTCTTTCGATTTAGTATTTTTATTACAAGTAGAGTGCGTGTGTATATGAGATAGTGTTTTTCTTTTTTGTAACTTAGCTTTATTTCAGTCTTTATATAACTGCTATATACCACCCCCATCTTGAATAAGAGGCTAATTTACTTTAGCACTTGTTTAAGTCAGTTGGGACGGATATTATTTCTGCACCTTTATAAGTCTTTTGATTTCTATACCACCCTCATATCGAATAAGAGGCTAAGAACTTTTTAGCGCTTCTTTAAGACGGTTGGGACGGATGCTATTACTGCTTTTATATAAGTCTTTTTATTTCCTTTTTATCCGCTTATATCCTCTTTAATAATTAAACATGTATTTTTTTAATAATGCCGTCTCCATTCCGATGAGTGGCTAATTTCCTTTACCGCACGATGTCGAAGAGCATTGGGACCCAAAAATAGTTTTTCTAAAAATAAAACATCTCTTTCTAAAATAATTAATGCTTAAGGTTTACCCGAGAATAACGTTGAGTGGAGCCACATAATCTGTGTGTGGTTTTCATTTCCGTCTCCGTACACTAGTTAGCCGAGAGGCTCGTGCGTACGGACTGATCGCTCACGGGTAAAGAGAAGTGAGCTCTACCCTCGAGAGAGGATGAGGTAAGTCTCCCGAATTAGAAGTAAAAACCCAATAGCGGGGTTCACAACATAAGGCGAGTATTAAGAAGATTCGATGGTCGAAAATTCATAATCTCAGGTGGGCGTACCCTCGAGAGAGGAGCGTTCATAATTATGGAACCTCCACGGCCAAGCCGTTTTAATGTTTTAAAAAGTCATCTCTTTTACTTCTAAAAAAGACTATTTTCGTCTCAAGGTAATTCGACATCGGGCGCTATTATTATCATCGTTTAGAACTCTAGTTATACGCTTATTATAATTCACTTATAAAGACCCACACTAAAAACTTATTCCGATAAAATAATAGTTCGTTCCTCAAAGAAGCTTAATCAACACGATCCGCGGAAATATATGACCTCGATATTTTCTAAAACAAAATATCATGTATTACTCGCGATAAGGTATACTTGCCTTTATTATATGATTAGTTCAGATTAAAAATTAAACAAAAGCTTTTCAAACTAATTTAGTGCAAAACTCTCCTTTGCTATTTTAAAAATCAATAGAACTCGGCGTTGTAGTCAGGGTGTAATCGTCAATATTTCGAAAGCAGAAAAAGACTGTTACTTCTATCTTTCGATAGGATAACGGTTAATTTCTCAAAGTAGGAGTACTTGCGAGACTCTTTGAAAACACCAGCCTAATTCTAAACTCGCCATATAAAGGTTAACCAAAATAAAGAAACAAGAAGCAATCTGAAGCAAAATCATCAAGTTTTTGGCGCCGTTGCTGGGGAGAATTAGTGTTGTTATTTGAAACAAGGAATTACTATTACTTTTATCATATATATTAAAAATATATATAAAAAAATATATCTACAAATATATATATATATATAATTTATTACAAAAAGCAAAAAATATACACATCATTTTTATTATTAGTATATGACCCGAGGAAACTCCTCGGACGATTCGAATATCCCTTTTGACCCCGAAATCGAGCGCACTCTTCACGAGCGCCTCCGACTTCGTGATCAAAACTTACTCGAATTTCTCGAATAGTCAGTCAGAGATACTTACACTGAACCTCTGGCCGATCAAATTCCAGATGTGGCCCCGCCACGGACCATGGCATATTATGCCAGGCCAAATCTGGAAGATACCGGATCGAGCATAACGCGCCCAACAGTGGCTAATAATAACTTTGAAATAAAATCTAGCATCATTCAAATGGTACAACAGTCAGTCCAATTTGATGGTTTGTCAGATGAGGATCCAAACTTACATCTTTCGATTTTTTTGGAAATCTGCGATACTTTCAAAATTAATGGCGTTACTGACGACGTCATTCGTTTACGTTTATTTCCATTTTCGCTACGGAAGAAGGCAAAAGCGTGGTTAACTTCTCTTCCCAGAGGATCCATAACCACGTGGGCCCAATTGACGGAACACTTTTTAACTAAATATTTCCCCCCGTCAAAAACCGCTAAGTTACGTACGGATATCGCCTCTTTCATTCAATACGATTCTAAGTCTCTCTGTGAGACTTGGGAGCGTTTTAAAGAGTTCCTGCATAGATTTCCTCATCACGCGCTGCCGTCCTGGCTGCAGGTCCAGACGTTTTATAATGGTCTAAAATTTTCCACGCGACAGATGATCGATGCGTCCGCCGGGGGAACGTTAAACAACAAAACCCCGGAGGCCGCCCAAGCTCTGTTCGAGGAAATGGCCATGAACGCCTATCAATGGAATGCGCCTAGATCACGCCCTACTAAAGCAACTAGGATATATGAAGTGGATGCCACTTCTCACTTAGCCTCTCAAGTCGAAAGGTTAAGTAAGCAAGTGGCGGAGATGACTGCTTCCTCCTCCACTCCCGCTTGGGCTCCTAATAATAATAATAATAATAATAATAATAATATTTTTGTCGAAGAAACCGTAGATTACCTAGGCAATCCAGTAAGGCCCCCCTTCAACCCAAATAACAATCTGTATAGTAATAATTATAATACGGGTTGGAGGAACCACCCAAATTTTTCCTGGAGCAATCCTAACAATGCTCAGAGGCCCCCAATTGTAAATCCGCAAGGATTTCCAAACGGATTTCAGCCTCCACCTCCAAAATCTTCTCCGCTAGAAGATATTTTTGCTAAATACGTTGCATCCACCGAGTCAAATATCCGGAATATTACCGGATCGATTAAAAACTTGGAAAATCAGGTGGGACAGCTGGCAAAGATGGTGTCTGAGCGGCCATATGGAGCTCTACCAGGGAACACGGAGCCAAACTGCCGAGAAAATGCCAACGCCATAAACCTTCGCAGAGGCAAGGAGGTAATCTCCCCAAAAAGGGTTGAGCCCAAGGTACATGTTTCGACACCGACCCCTCCACCCCCTCTCTCAATAGATAATACAACGAGTATTCCGCCTGTGCCAAACGTTTTTACCCCATCCCTTCCTTATCCCTCAAAAATAAACAACGAGCAGAAGGACGAGCATTATAAAAAATTTCTACAAATTCTAAAACAAATTCACATAAACGTTCCTTTCTGTGAGGCACTCTCCCAAATGCCGAAATACGCGAAATATCTTAAAGAGTTGCTTTCTAATAAAAAGCGACTCGAAGATGTTTCGTGTGTTTCCCTTAACGTGGAATGCTCGACTGCCCTCCTTAACAAATTGCCACCAAAACTGAATGACCCGGGATGATTCTCCATCCCGTGCCTCTTCGGCAATATGTTAATAAAGTACGCTCTAGCGGACTTGGGAGCTAGCATCAACTTGATGCCTTTCTCCCTTTTCAAAAAACTTGATTTGGGCATCCCAAGCCTGACTAAAATGAGCATCCAACTCACGGATCGCTCGGTAAAGTACTCGATAGGGGTAGTGGAGGATGTTCTGGTCAAGGTTGACAAGTTTATCTTCCCGGTAGACTTTGTCATCCTGGACATAGAGGAGGATGCTGAGGTGCCTATCATTCTAGGTCGCCCATTCCTCGCAACCTCCCGCGTGTTAATCGATGTTAGTAACGGTCGCCTCCTCTTTCGGGTTGGAGACGATGAAGTTATTTTGCATATCAACCCCTCCATGCGGAACTCACTATCGAATGATGATTCCTGCTTTAATTTGGAATCCGCATTTGAGAATGAGTGTTCTTCTCTTTTGGAATTGTTATCTTTAATGATAAATAATTCAGATCGGGCAAATCAACCTCCTTTAGATGAATTGCCGCCAGATTCGCCCTTCGAGCCTTTCGATTCGAAAGAGTTAAAAATCTCCACATCTTATGAAGAACCCCCGGTCTTGGAGCTTAAGTAACTCCCCGACCATTTAAAATATACTTTTCTAGCCGCGAACTAAAAACTTTCGGTTATAATATCATCTACTTTAACCGATTCAGAAACATCCGAATTGATTGAGGTTTTGTCTAAACATCGTCGTGCAATTGCATGGCAAATTTCTGATATCAGGGGAATTAAACCCCTCATTCTGCTCCCACAAAATTTTTCTCAAAGAAAACCCCCGCAAAACTATTCAGCCTCAACGACGACTTAACCCGAATATGCGGGTAGTCGTTAAGACTGAAATTATTAAACACCTCGATGCGGGGATTATCTATCCAATATCCGACAGTACGTGGGTAAGCCCCGTACAAGTCGTCCCTAAAAAAGGCGGTATAACGGCTGTGGCAAACACGAATAACGAATTAATCATAACTCGTACTATTACGGGTTGGCGGGCGTGCATCGATTATAGAAAACTAAATGATGCCACCAGAAAAGACCACTTCCCATTTCCGTTTATTGATCAAATCCTAGAGCGTCTCTCTGGTCATCCTTTTTACTGCTTTCTCGATGGTCTCTCGGGATTTTTCCAAATCCCTATTTCCCCCGAGGACCAAGAAAATACGACTTTTACTTACCCTTTCGGCACCTTCGCATATTGAAGGATGCCATTTGGCCTCTGCAACGCGCCAACTACATTCCAACGATGTATGCTGGCAATATTTGGTGAGCTAGTAGAAGACATAATGGAAGTCTTCATGGATGACTTCTCCGTCTCTGGAAGCTCTTTTTCAAATTGTCTAAAAAATTTAGATAGAGTCCTCCAACGGTGTGAAGAGACGAACTTAGTCTTGAACTGGGAGAAATGCAACTTCATGGTCCGAGAGGGTTTAGTCCTCGGCCATAAAATTTCTTCCAAGGGGATGGCGGTCGATAAGGCCAAAGTTGCCATAATTGAACAACTTCCTGTTCCTTCGAACGTAAAATCTATTAGAAGTTTTCTCGGCCATGCAGGTTTTTATCGGCGGTTTATTCAAGATTTTTCAAAAATAACCAAACCGCTAACTCACCTCTTGGAAAAGGATTCCCCATTTATTTTTGATGCGGCCTGCGTAGAGGCATTTAATTTTATAAAACAACAACTTATTAATTCTCCAATTATGGTGGCGCCAGATTGGTCCCTTTCGTTTGAGATTATGTGCGACGCGAGCGATATCGCGGTAGGAGCCGTCTTAGGCCAACGCGTAAATAAATATTTTCATCCAATATATTACGCTTCTCGCCCACTCACAGCTGCACAGGCTAACTACACGACAACGGAAAAGGAACTTCTTGCCGTCGTCTTTGCTTTTGATAAATTTAACACTTTCACACGTAATCGTTTTCACTGATCACTCCCCCCTAAAATAACTTTTGGCCAAAGTTGATGCCAAGCTCCGCTTGCTTCGATGGATCCTCCTTTTACAGGAATTTGACTTAGAGATCCGAGATAAGAAGGGGGCTGAAAATTTAGCAGCCGACCACCTCTCACGTTTAGAACAACCCTTCGCAGAAGCGCTCGCCGAACCCGAAATATACGATCGATTTCCTGAAGAGCGCCTTTTAATTTTAAATAAAATAAAAACTTCTTCCACCCCTTGGTTCACAGATTATGCGAACTATCTAGTCGCACGGATCCTTCTAAAAGATTTTTCGACTTAGCACAAGAAGAAATTCTTTTCTGATTTGAAAAACTACTTTTGGGAGGACCCCTTTCTCTTTCGAGTCTGCGTAGACCAAGTGGTGCGAAGATGTGTTTTCAGCGAGGAGGGTGCACAAATTTTGCGACACTGCCACGAGGGGCCGGCTGGAGGGCATTATCAAGCCAACCGGACCACGCGAAAAGCGTTGGAGGCGGGCTTTTATCGGCCCACTCTCTTTAAAGATGCTCACACTTTTGTGAGTAAATGTGATAGCTGTCAGCGGTCGGGTAACATCTCTCGTCGTGACGAGATGCCCCAAAACCTTTTTCTCGAGTGCAAAATCTTCGATCTGTGGGGCATAGATTTTGTAGGCCCCCTACCTTCTTCATTTAATAATCGTTATATTTTAGTGGCGGTTGACTACGTATCTAGGTGGGCGGAATCACAAGCTCTGCCCACCAATGATGCGCGAGTCGTCGTCCATTTTCTAAAAAAATTATTTTCTCGCTTTGGCACGCCCCGTGCAATAGTAAGTGATAGGGGTACGCACTTCTGCAACGCCCAATTTTCAAAAAATTTATCTAAATACGGTGTCACGCATAAGCTCGCCACCGCCTATCACCCCCAAATGAGTGGCCAAGTAGAGTTAGTAAATCGCGAGATTAAACGCATTTTGGAGAAAACCGTTTCTTTAAATATGAAAGATTGGTCCGTCAAACTCGACGACGCGTTGCGGGCATATCGTACGACATACAAGACCACTATCGGTTGTATGCCCTATCGATTAGTCTACGACAAAGCGTGCCATTTACCTGTAGAGTTAGAGCACCGCGCTTTTTGGGCTTTAAAATTTTTAAATCTCGATTCGAACTTAGCCTCCGAGAATAGGAAATTCCAACTAAATGAACTCGATGAATGGCGTGCGAATGCTTATGAGAGTAATAAATTTTATAAGGAGCGTTCTAAGTTCTACCATGATCGCAAAATAAAATTTCCTAAAACATTTGCGTCGGGCGATCTTGTCCTTCTTTATAATTCACGCCTTCGTCTTTTTCCGGGTAAGTTGAAATCCCGATGGTCCGGCCCCTTTAAGGTTAAAGAGGTTTGGGACCGTTCTTATCTCTCACCCCGAAAGAGGCGAATTTAAAGTAAACGGGCATCGTTTAAAACTTTATCTTGCGGGTGATCCAGTGGACAAAAATACTGAATCCTTAACCCTCCCCAACTTATAATCTCACCATGCCAAATGCTTCAAGCTACGCGACGGTAAACAAAGCGCTTGTGGGAGGCACCCCATATTTATCTAATATTTTATTATGTTTTGTTCTTTTACATGTTTTTTGCAGGGTTTTGTTTGACCCCGCCAGTTTTCGTTCAGGGAAGCTTTTTGCTCTCTCTATCTTTTTTGTACATACTGCATCTTTTATTTTCTCTTCTTCATACTTACATTACAACATTGAGGACAATATTGGGTTTTAAGTATGGGGGTGTTTTACTGTCTTTATTTAAACAAAAATTTTCAAAAAAAAAACTATAAATTTTTTTTTCCTATTTTCTTCTGCATTATGCTTACTTTTATAAATATAAGCTTAAAAAAATAAAAAAATAAAATAAAAACCAAAACTATAAAAACAATTTCCTGTTTTCTTCTACATTTTGCTTACTTTTGTAAATATAAGCTTAAATAAAAATTTTCAAAAATCCAAAAACCAAAATTTTCAAAAAAAAAAAAAAAAACTCAAAACTCAAAAAAAAATTGCAAAACCCCAAAACATTTCAAAAATATATATACAACTATATAGTAGTTGAAAAACAAACAAAACACAAAAAAAAATAAAATAAAACCCAACTTTACTTTTATTCTTAAAGCATTTAGTTTCGAGAGTATATTTGTGGATTTTCATAATCGCTAGTTTTACTATTTGTTTGTTTATCTATGATCGATAGATTTAAACGTTCGGGGTTAAGTTTTAAAGAATTTCTTGTGTTTTTAATTTAAATAGAGGCTTTGTTTTCAAGCACTACTTCTACTAGCTAAAATAGAGACATGTGTATTATGTTGGCAAAACAACTTTAGACTGCAATTATCCCTACTTTATGTCTTTAGGAATCCAGGAATATTCAAATTACTAAGGTTGCTCTCAAATTTTTTTTTATTATTCTAGAATTTCTCTTGAAAACCCCTTGTATACACCAATTTAGCATGGCAAATAAAAAATTAAAAGAAGAAAAAGATCTTATGTCAATGGGAATAAAAAAATTCCGTAAACATAGGCACCCAATATTTGTTAAAAGAGATCCTATGTCAATGAGAATTAAAAATTCCGTAAACACAGGCATTCAGTTAATTAAAAAGGTCAATTTTCCCTCGTAAACCAATGATGGGAGTCAAAGGAAACTATAAAGAGGGTTGAGAGGATAAAATTCATCACCCCTAATTCAAGTACTCTTCTTTTTGCCAGGGCTTTTTACCCTTTTTCCCTTGGCCAAATTATTGTTTCTAGTTCTAATTCAAAAAATCATTTGAGAGCATAATTAGTAACTTATATTTTTCCTTCATGTTTCTTTAAACAAAAGTTATTATAATTTCGATCTAATCTCGTTTACTAATGATTGCAATTTTGTTTGCTATTTGGTTAATTAAGAAGTCTTTTGGCTAGGACATTTCTTTCTACTTAAATCATTTGCATAATTTAGGACTTAACTCTTATTACTCCGAATTTTTATTTTTCAGTCTCTTATGATTAAAATAAAACGATAGCTAAAAATTAGAACTTATGTTAATCCCGTATAGATCTCTCTTTCTTTTGCTCTGGAATAGCAAAAGCTTAAGTATGGGGGTATTTGATGAATAGTAAAATATATGTATTTTTAGTATAATTATTAGTATAATTTTAATTAATATTGTAAATTTTCTATGTAAATTAATAAATAAATTGCTTCTTTTCATTATTTCCTTACTAACTTAGTTTTATTTTTGTTTTTACAGATTTTGGCAAAATTTGTCAAGTCACGCCCTGAGTCACGCCCATGACAACATGTCACGCCCGTGACAACATGTCACGCCCATGACCCAAGGGCGTGTAATTTTAAAATGCCAACTTCTCAATCTGCGTTCGACGAAAGGCAAGCTGCGTTCGACGAACATCGAGCTGCGTTCGACGAAAGCCCTCCAAGCTGCGTTCGACAAAAGCTCTCCAAGCTGCATTCGACAAAATTTGAGCTGCGTTCGACGAACGGCACCCTGCGTTCGACGAAAGCGCTCTTACTTGCGTTCGACGAAAGCTCTCCAAGCTGCGTTCGACGAATGACACCCTGTGTTTGACGAAAGCGCTCTGCCCTGCGTTCGACGAAAGCGCTCTGCCCTGCGTTCGACGAAAGCGCTCTGCCCTGCGTTCGACGAAGCGCTCTGCCCTGCGTTCGACGAAAGCGCTCTGCCCTGCGTTTGATGAAACCTGAGCTGCGTTCGATGAACTCCCTATCCAAGCGTTCGATGAATCCACCGCCAGCCCCAAAGTCACGCCCATGCTGCTAATAAACTGCCACCCATTTTCACGGCCGTGACACTGCAGGTCACGCCCGTGTGCATCCATGTTTGATGGCCAAACCTTCCAGAAGAAGACGGATGCGACCCCTTAGCACGTGCAAATGTCACGCTCTAAGTCACAGCCGTGACATCCAAGTCACGTCCGAGACATAGGGCGTGTAAAAATGAAAATTCTCCTATAAATAGAGGGGCTCGGCTGAAGCATTTCCCATCCAAATTTTGAGTGTTTATAATGTTTTTCTGAGTTCTTTGAGTGATTGTGAATTTTCTTTATGCAATTAAGTTTATGTTCGTTTGTAATTTTCGCCTTTTAGAAATAAAATGTTGTTTTCTCATTTGGATCACCTTCCTTTTTCATTTATGTTAGTGTGTGTGTGTATGAGAATAGTTTTATAGCATTCATAACTTAGTTTATTGCTTTCATAATTTAGGTTTATTGCTTTATTTATCGCTTTCGTTTAATCGCTTTCTTTCGATTTAGTCTTTTTATTACAAGTAGAGTGCGTGCGTATATGAGATAGTGTTTTTCTTTTTTGTAACTTAGCATTATTTCAGTCTTTATATAACTGCTATATACCGCCCCCATCTTGAATAAGAGGCTAATTTACTTTAGCACTTGTTTAAGTTGGTTGGGACGGATATTATTTCTGCACCTTTATAAGTCTTTTCATTTCTATACCACCCCCATCTTGAATAAGAGGCTAAGAACTTTTTAGCGCTTACTTAAGACGGTTGGGACGGATACTATTACTGCTTTTATATACGTCTTTTTATTTCCTTTTTATCCGCTTATATCCGCTTTAATAATTAAACATGTATTTTCTTAATAATGTCGTCTCCATTCCGATGAGTGGCTAATTTCCTTTAGCGCATGATGTCGAAGAGCATTGGGACCTAAAAATAGTTTTTCTAAAAATAAAACATCTCTTTCTAAAATAATTAACGCTTAAGGTTTACCCGAGAATAACGTTGAGTGGAGCCACATAATCGATGTGTGGTTTTCATTTCCGTCTCCGTACACTAGTTAGCCGAGAGGCTCATGCGTACGGACTGATCGCTCACGGGTAAAGAGAAGTGCGCTCTACCCTCGAGAGAGGATGAGATAAGTCTCCCTGATTGGAAGTAAAAACCCAATAGCGGGGTTAACATAAGGAGAGTATTAAGAAGATTCGATGGTCGAAAATTCATAATCTCAGGTGGGCGTATCCTCGAGAGAGGAGCGTTCATAATTATGGAACCTCCATGGCCAAGCCGTTTTAATGTTTTAAAAAGTCATCTCTTTTACTTCTAAAAAAGACTATTTTCGTCTCAAGGTAATTCGACATCGGGCGCTATTACTATCATCGTTTAGAACTCTAGTTATACGCTTATTATAATTCGCTCTTAAAAAACCACACTAAAAACTTATTCCGATAAAATAATAGTTCGTTCCTCAAAGTAGCTTAATCAACACGATCCGCGGAAATATACGACCTCGATATTTTCTAAAACAAAATATCATGTATTACTCACGATAAGGTATACTTGCCTTTATTATATGATTAGTTCAGATTAAAAATTAAACAAAAGCTTTTCAAACTAATTTAGTGCAAAACTCTCCTTTGCTATTTTAAAAATCAATAGAACTCGGCGTTGAAGTCAGGGTGTAATCGTCAATATTTCGAAAGCAGAAAAAGACCGTTACTTCTATCTTTCGATAGGATAATGGTTAATTTCTCAAAGTAGGAGTACTTGCGAGACTCTTTGAAAACACCCGCCTAATTCTAAACTCGCCATATAAAGGTTATCCAAAACAAAGAAACAAGAAGCAATCCGAAGCAAAATCATCACAACCTAACCCACTGTAACATCCCCAAAACAACTAGACCCCTAAGATGCATTTTGTCATGACAAGGTCATGACATTGCTCTAAGAGACCAAAATAAGTCAAGGAGGCCCCATGAATTCCATAAATTAAGAAGAAATACACATTGGGGTGCAATTAGCAAATTTTGATAGCTTAGCTTAGGGATGACCAATATACCTCCAACAAGTCAACATAACCTCGTCATGACCCCTGTGACTATCCAAGGAGGTGAGTAGGCCACTAGGGACCCTTGGGTTCAACCAAATTGGTCAAATTGACCAAAAGTCAACCTTGAGCTATCATAGGTCAAACCTCCATAAATAAGGTCAATTGAACTCCAAATGATCAAATAGGACCCACCCTCATATGGCAACCTCCCTAGGGGACCTAATGGGCCCCAAAGCCCCATCTTGGGGCCGCCAATTTGGGAAATTGGGCCAATTACTAAGAAGCCCCAAATCGATCTATTTGTGCTAAAACCCTAAACTGACCTTCAATTTGCCAAATTGACTTCACCCCTAGTCTTATAACATCACAGGGGACCCAATGAATCTAAAATCCCCATCTATAGGTCACCAAAATTGGCCAATTTGAACAAAGTCAAACCTTTCCCAATTTTGGTCAAAATCACATATATTGGCCAAATTGGCCCAATTAGGGCATCACCATGACCCCATCAACATTGGACGGTGTCAAGGGACTCAAGACCAACACTTTGGACCAAGTCAACCCCAAAAGTCAACAAAGGTCAAAATCGGGCCAAATGGGCATTTTTGAACCAAACCCCAATGGGCCATGACCTCAACCCAAGCCCATGCAGCAGCCCACATGTTCAATTACTTCCCATGCCCTCTGATTTCAGGAATTAAGTGACATGCAAGGGTAATTTGGAATTTTCCCCCAAATTGGGAAGAGGACAACCATGAAATCATGGAGGAAGCTCCACATGGCCCAATTTCCCTCCTCAATTGATTCCTCTGAACTCCTTATGCGTTTTCCCAGCAATTCCAGCCAGAAACCATGCCAAATGGCAGCTGGGAGGAGAAACCAATGTTGGCCGAAATTCCCCTTTTCATGGCAACTTCTTAAAGAGCCTTTCAATCCGAAAATTGACCTCTCCAATAGCTTCAGAAGGTGGAAAGGAGTTGGAATAGAGCTTTGAAGTGAAGCATTTGATGGAGAATGGAGAGATCGGCATGGAGCTCAAGCTTGGATGGTCGGCCATGGCGATTCCGGGAAAACTTCACCATCAAGCTCGTTTGAGGCAAGTTCCTTTCCCTCTCCTCCCATGCTAGATCTTTGAATCATTTTCCCTCTAATTCTTTAAACCTTCATGGAATATTCATGGCCGAAATCCACCATTTTGGCCGAAAAATATCCATGCTAGAATCAGAGATATAGGCCACGGTTTACTACAATACGCATGCCAATCAATAGCTTGTCTCAAAACGAAGCTTTAGGAACTAATTTCGTGAAAACCCATCAAGTATTGAGGGAGTATTGAGCGAAATAACCCTAAAAACTGCTACCCGTCAGTTTTAGGGAAGAAGATGAACAGTACTTTTAATTATTTTTGAATCTTTATATATATATATATTCTGTCACACTTTTGCCCGATTTTTGTAGGCTTCTTTTGAGGCCCTTAGATGCCATATTTCGAAAAATCCCCAGAGATAGAAATTGTAGATCTGGATGTCTACTTTCATATGAAAGTGAAATCATGTCATTTGGTTTACTGTAGGTTCCACAGCACTCATTCTAGTGAGGCTGGTCAAAACTCAAACCAGATCTTTAGATTAGTATAACTCTTTAATGGAAAATTTGATGAAGTTGATATTTTGGCTATACATGCATATACCCTATACCTAGCCTAGGTTTGAATATCAGATTTTTAGGAGATACTTTTTCTATAGTTTTGTTCAAAACCTAGAAAATTAAATAAATGGGATTTTTGGAGTTATACAACTCCTAATGATCTCAAATTTTGGTGATGGCCCCTTTAGGGCATGTATGGACTCTGGTTTAAATTTCATCCCATTTGCATGAGTAGTTTTTCCAGGAACTCAATTTTAAGCTTATGGCTCAAAGGAGTTATGGGGTGCAATTAGCAATTATTAGCTCTTAGGGCTTTTAGTGAAAGTGAAGGTGTAAATCACCTTGCATGTCACTGATTTTTATTCCCATGCATGCTAGGGGACTCAACATCATGGCCCCCTTGAGTTTGGGGTTTTTCACATGCATGCAAAGTGGTGTATATGAATATGTGTGCATTTAGCAAAACTTGAGTTTGATGAATCTCTCTCAATGGCCCCATCCTTGGCAAGAGATTTACCCTTGCATGTGTTATGAATGAATGCATCACCTTTAGGTGTATTGGAAATGGTGGTCTTATAGCATCTAGCTTGTTTAATAATCCCACCTTTGGACACATTTTGTTTATATGTGTAAATATATCTTGTAGGTAGTTATTATATACCACCTTGATTGTTGATTTCACCTTGGCTAGGATCATTTATGGAAGAAATAATCAACATGAGCACTGTAGCCCTTTAGGTTACCTTTCATATGCCACTGACTTTAAGTCATTTGGATAAGTACAACTCTTTCTACACCATTTTTAGTGAGACATATACAATCTGTAATTGTTATGTTAAATGTCTTGTGTTGTACTTGTATGTAATTTCACCTAGGATAAATACATTTATGGAAATTGTAACCAACATGAGTAATGTAGAGTTTGAAGTTACCTTTCATATGCCATTGACTTTAGGTCATTTGGATAAGTACAACTCTTTCTACACCAATTTTAGTGAGACATATACAGTCTGTAAGCTTTATGTTAAATGTCTTGTGCTGTACGTTTATGTTAATTTCACCTAGGATAAATACATTTCTGGAAATTGTAACCAACATGAGTAATGTAGAGTTTGAAGTTACCTTTCATATGCCATTGACTTTAGGTCATTTGGATAAGTACAACTCTTTCTACACCATTTTTAGTGAGACATATACAGTCTGTAATTTTTATGTTAAATGTCTTGTGCTGTACTTGTATGTTAATTTCACCTAGGATAAATACATTTCTGGAAATTGTAACGAACATGAGTAAAGTAGAGTTTGAAGTTACCTTTCATATGCCACTGACTTTAGGTCATTTGGATAAGTACAACTCTTTCTACACCATTTTTAGTGAGACATATACAGTCTGTAATTTTTATGTTCAATGTCTTGTGCTGTACTTGTATGTTAATTTCACCTAGGATAAATTCATTTCTGGAAATTGTAACCAACATGAGTAATGTAGAGTTTGAAATTACCTTTCATATGCCATTGACTTTAGGTCATTTGGATAAGTACAACTCTTTCTACACCATTTTTAGTGAGACATATACAGTCTGTAATTTTTATGTTAAATGTCTTGTGCTGTACTTGTATGTTAATTTCACCTAGGATAAATACATTTCTGGAAATTGTAACCAACATGAGTAATGTAGAGTTTGAAGTTACCTTTCATATGCCATTGACTTTAGGTCATTTGGATAAGTACAACTCTTTCTACACCATTTTTAGTGAGACATATACAGTCTGTAATTTTTATGTTCAATGTCTTGTGCTGTACTTGTATGTTAATTTCACCTAGGATAAATACATTTCTGGAAATTGTAACGAACATGAGTAATGTAGAGTTTGGAGTTACCTTTCATATGCCACTGACTGTAGGTCATTTGGATAAGTACAACTCTTTCTACACCATTTTTAGTGAGACATATACAGTCTGTAATTTTTATGTTAAATGTCTTGTGCTGTACTTGTATGTTAATTTCACCTAGGATAAATACATTTCTGGAAATTGTAACCAACATGAGTAATGTAGAGTTTGAAGTTAACTTTCATATGCCATTGACTTTAGGTCATTTGGATAAGTACAACTCTTTCTACACCATTTTTAGTGAGACATATACAGTCTGTAATTTTTATGTTAAATGTCTTGTGCTGTACTTGTATGTTAATTTCACCTAGGATAAATACATTTCTGGAAATTGTAACCAACATGAGTAATGTAGAGTTTGAAGTTACCTTTCATATTCCACTGACTTTAGGTCATTTGGATAAGTACAACTCTTTCTACACCATTTTTAGGGAGACATATACAATCTGTAATTGTTATGTTAGATGTCTTGTGCTGTACTTGTAAGTTGGATTCACCTAGGTTAAATTCATATCTGGAGAATAATCAACATGTATAGAGTAGCCATTTATGTCACCTTTACAATTCCACTGATTTCATGACCTTTGATTAGGGGTAGCCCCTTTTAGGTCACATCTAATGAGACGTGTATAAAAGTGCATCTGGTAGGTTTAGTGATTTGGACTCATACTAATACCTTGAAGACTTGCCCATGCCTTAGGCATGATAGTAACCACCTCTAGTTAAGAATTCACCCCATGAGCATGAGTGGAAATCCTCTAAACTTCAAGATGGAGTTTGGACATAAGGATGTAGGAAAATTTGGGTATATCTAGAGGATGTAATAAATAGTAATTAAGGATACCACCCCATGGTTAATACAAGACTTAGGGTCTGGGGCTTAGACCAACATGGGACCGTAGTAACTATTCCAGGATTCATGGAGGCTCAGATGTAGAACTTAAAGAGACCCCTAACTTATTCTCAACGTACAACACCCCCTAGGAAATCAGGAAGACCAAGACTTGGGGTTCTGGATCGTTACCCATTGAGAGCTTAGGACAAGACTTGGAACCCACTTACACATGATAGGGTTAAGATAGCGCCTTGAAAGTCAACTTAGTCAGTCTCACCTCGGTCTGCAGACAGTAGAAACTGAATCATGGATTTGGACCCCTAACTTATGGTCACCACCCCAGAGTTACTAACCTTAGGAAAAGTAGCGGATGCCCAGTTGAGTTAAGGACTTACTCACCATGGACTGCCATTAGAAATAGAGATGTCATACCCAAAAGTGAAAATGATGGTTAAGAGGTAAATCAATGAATAGTCGACACTAGGAATGACCTGTTTGGTGTACGTCAGATCTCCGACACATGACTGCCCGAGTTGAAAAGGTAATCCACCCTAGGATTTTAGAGCAACTGGAGAGCAAGCGGGCATACAGGGACGGGTAGTAACCAAATAAAATAAATGTCGTGGAAAGTGGGAATTTGGGCTTTAGTCACCAACGTATCCCCTAGTACCGTTGCGAGCCCTTCACCGGGTAACCCGCGGGAAATCCAGGATTCGCCCCAAGCTTCTAAAATCAACTAAATTATAGACAACACTAGTTAAGTAGGAGAACTGGACAAGCTAACCTTCACCCCAAACATAACGGTTAAATGGAAGGACTGGGATAGTCCTGCGAGCGTTAGGCTCGGGTTATATGGAAGGACTGAGGTAGTCCTGCGAGCGTTAGGCTCGGGTTATATGGAAGGACTGAGGTAGTCCTGCGAGCGTTAGGCTCGGGTTATAAGGAAGGACTGAGGTAGTCCTGCGAGCGTTAGGCTCGGGTTAAATGGAAGGACTGGGATAGTCCTGCTAGCGTTAGGCTCGGGTTATAAGGAAGGACTGAGGTAGTCCTGCGAGCGTTAGACTCGGGTTATAAGGAAGGACTGAGGTAGTCCTGCGAGCGTTAGGCTCGGGTTATAAGGAAGGACTGAGGTAGTCCTACGAGCGTTAGGCTCGGGTTATAAGGAAGGACTGGGACAGTCTAGCGAGCGGTAGGCTCGTAGTTTAAATATAAGACTAGTGTAGTCTAGCGAGCGGTAGGCTCGTAGTTTAAATATAAGACTAGTGTAGTCTAGCGAGCGGTAGGCTCGTAGTTTAAATATAAGACTAGTGTAGTCTAGCGAGCGGTAGGCTCGTAGTTTAAATATAAGACTAATACAGTCTAGCGAGCGGTAGGCTCGTAGTTTAAATATAAGACTAGTGTAGTCTAGCGAGCGGTATGCTCGTAGTTTAAATATAAGAATGATACACTCTAGCGAGCGGTAGGCTCGTAGTTTAAATATAAGACTAGTGTAGTCTAGCGAGCAGTATGCTCGTTGTTTAAATATAAGACTAATACAGTCTAGCGAGCGGTAGGCTCTTCTTTTTAATTGTTAATTTGCGAGCTAGAGGCTCGGTAGTATATGGCTAATACTTGTTGCTTGTGTATAAGATGTGGTGGGTCTTCGGTTCTGTCTTAGTCGTCACACCGACAGCAGTTCGTTGACTCGGCAGTGCTAGTGGTTTTATGGGGGCCAGATTGTCTTACTGCGCGTCCGACGGGACGAATTCCCTAAACCCTGCCTGGCCAATTCAGTTCAGTACGCAGGAGCTCGTGAGTACCAGAAACTGGTATCACAGCGTACGTTTGGGCCTAGGTCTGGTAGTGTGACTTACCCACCTAGGTGAGGAGACGCCTGCTCCTCTGCCACCGTTTGACCACGATGGGAGGTGCCCAAGAGGTTAGCTACCTCCGAAAAGTGGGAACTAAAGGTCTGTACGTACAGAGTCGTGTGGGTGAGTTGCATGTGTATGATACAATAATACAAACATAGCATCATTGCATTGCATATCATAGCATAGCATTTCTGCATAAACAGAGACCTCATCGTATAAATTAGTATGGGCTCTTTTATACGATGAGTTTATTGCTTGTCAGATCCCTTAGCTTATGTGTCTTTGTGTGTGCATATAAGATAAGGTTACTTTCGTAGCTGCTCTTAATCTATTATACTTGCTTCTTATATTGCAATGTCTTTTACGTATTGCATAAACAGAGACCTCATCGTATAAATCAGTGTGGGCTCTTTTATACGATGAGTTTATTGCTTGCCAGATCCCTTAGCTTATGTGCCTTTGTGTGTGCATATAAGATAAGGTTACTTCCGTAGCTGCTCTTAATCTATTATACTTGCTTCTTATAATGCAATGTCCTTTACCTCATATACATTGCTCGTTTACCACTTGTCACCTGCTTTTTGATTTACCCCTTGATGTCCTCCACTTCCTCCTCCCGCACGGTGCCTAGGAGTCGCGGGTGGAGGCGGTGAGGAATATGCTGAGTCTTTTAGACTGACGGTCAGTGGACCATATCATTTTAGGGATGATGTACTGGAGCAGCAGGACCCCGTTTAGGAGACCGGATAAGAGGACGGGATGGAGCAAATCAACCACTACACGTCGTCGCAGCAGTAGCTACACTTGTATGCAGACAGAGTTTGATTGCTTCCGCATAAAAGTAGAATGAGAATACTGATGTATTATATTTGAACATGTAGCGGGCATATGCCCTCTTTTACTTAGATTCTCATCATGGACATTATAATCATGTAATTTATATATATTTAATGTGATTTGTGGACTTGTGCTTCTATTTGCTTCTATTACTATGAATTGTGGTTGGCCTGGATGATGTTGATTAGCCGGCAGGATCGGCGTGTTGTGGTGATGACCATTTGGCGCAATGGTCTCACCGCAAGACGGCGGTTCTGGGCGGTAAGACCCGGTTTAAAAGCAAAAAAAAAGAGGGTCTTACAAACTGGTATCAAAGCTTAGCCGACTTTCGATCCAAGTAAAAGAAGTCCACAAACCCTAGGGCAACCCCCGCTCGAGTTAGTTTGAGGATAAACTAGCAGCGGAAGCAGTGGTGTGACCATACGGGAAATCACATAATTCTGTCCACTTAACGATGAGATTAGGCCAACCCGACTAATACACCGTATTGGTTTGACTTAGCAAGACTTCTCATTAGGTATCCTAGTCCGACATCAACCTCGAGTATACTTCGACCAAGTAGTAGGATACCCCAAAGTGACTAAAAGAAGGAGTTGAAAGCGTGTGTGAGTGTCCAGGGCTTACTCTCCGATATACCCATATCACTTCCTAAGTGATTTTAACACTCCTTAAACAAACAAATAGGACGATCTTAAGTGGTTTTGATGTTTGTGATTATGCTGTTGGATTAGTATGAGACTCGTAAGGCCTTACTGGTGTGCTTAGAAGCTAATACTACACACTCCCACCCTCGGAAAACCATCACAAAGAAAGGATGTCAAATGTGGAACGAGAAACCCAACTTAGAGAAGACCATTGGATAGGCACACGATCCTTGGGAAAGAATTACGACAATGGCATTTTGAGGGTAGAGAACCTTACCATACCCAAATCACAAGAACTGTATACCCATAGGGATTTGATGAATACTTGGAGAGCCGATATTTTTGGATATAAGAAACTCATCAAGATTACGGGAGGCTAATCTTGTTTCTTCGTTTATTGGGCCACAAAATATTGACTTAGCTTGTCTTAGAAACATGAAAGCCTCTGCAATATAACTCCCTGGGCACCTATTTCAGTACAGGGTGTATAAAGTGAACCCTAGACCCAAAGCGGTGCACCCCCACCATCCGACTTATCTAAACGGACTGAATTTTGCAGCGTGCATGTAAATTTAGTACGATACACATGTTGTTCAAGAATCAAACTGTTGGAGATAAAGTTATATGGGTTTGGAAATAGTTTTGTTACGTACGATTGTGGTAGACCTAAGGCCTATGAAGACTAAGGTAGCTTAGGATGATACCCTTGTTGTTACACACTTAGAGGTTATGGTTGATAATCATTTCCTTAGTCAACTCTCAAAATCCGAAACATGCACTCATTATCAAGAGATCCTTCATCCCAGAAGGAATCGAGACTTTGAGGATTGAGTTCCGTAGGAATCAGGGTTTGTGAACTCCTGTTACAGTAAACATTATTGAGAATTCCAGGGCCAAATTTCCCTGGATCATTATAAAAATCTAGTGTATTACAGAAATGAGTAGATAGACTTGTAGTCTCCATTGAACACTGTTTTGGATCATGATTAGTCTCTGATAATTCGGTTAAACCTACTGGCCCATGATAACTGATACTTGGGGTACAAATTGGAGACCCCATAAGTATGAAAAGAAATAGGAATGAGGCCAAAACAAATATGACATTAGGAAGAGTTGAAATCACGTGCAAGACTTGGGAAATGATTTAGAGATCAATTCATGACCTCATACCTTATTTATGGTCGATCCGTAAGTGGTAGGCCTCGTGCGATATTTGAGACCGGGTCGAGAATGGTATACTTACGAAGACGTCACACTATAGATTATAGGGCTCGATTGAGTTACACACTCGCCTTGCAAATGTGTAAATTCACTTCAATCTATGTCTTCCCTCCTTTACTTGTACATCGTCAACTGAAAATTACTTAAGAAACCCCGGGAAGGAGATCTTGGTTACAGACATAGTAGGGTTTAACGAAAGTGCACTTGGAAGAAAACTGAGAAGGAGTCAATGAGAATTAGACCTAACAGGTCCCAATGTTAGTTAAGTGTCATACTACACTAAAACAAGTAAATCATCCATGAACTCTTAACTCCCGTGGACCTAAACCTAAATTTCGGGGACGAAATTGTTTCTTCGTTTATTGGGATTTGTAACATCCCCAAAACAACTAGACCCCTAAGATGCATTTTGTCATGACAAGGTCATGACATTGCTCTAAGAGACCAAAATAAGTCAAGGAGGCCCCATGAATTCCATAAATTAAGAAGAAATACACATTGGGGTGCAATTAGCAAATTTTGATAGCTTAGCTTAGGGATGACCAATATACCTCCAACAAGTCAACATAACCTCGTCATGACCCCTGTGACTATCCAAGGAGGTGAGTAGGCCACTAGGGACCCTTGGGGTCAACCAAATTGGTCAAATTGACCAAATGTCAACCTTGAGCTATCATAGGTCAAACCTCCATAAATAAGGTCAATTGAACTCCAAATGATCAAATAGGACCCACCCTCATATGGCAACCTCCCTAGGGGACCTAATGGGCCCCAAAGCCCCATCTTGGGGCCGCCAATTTGGGAAATTGGGCCAATTACTAAGAAGCCCCAAATCGATCTATTTGTGCTAAAACCCTAAACTGACCTTCAATTTGCCAAATTGACTTCACCCCTAGTCTTATAACATCACAGGGGACCCACTGACTCTAAAATCCCCATCTATAGGTCACCAAAATTGGCCAATTTGACCAAAGTCAAACCTTTCCCAATTTTGGTCAAAATCACATATATTGGCCAAATTGGCCCAATTAGGGCATCACCATGACCCCATCAACATTGGATGGTGTCAAGGGACTCAAGACCAACACTTTGGACCAAGTCAACCCCAAAAGTCAACAAAGGTCAAAATCGGGCCAAATGGGCATTTTTGAACCAAACCCCAATGGGCCATGACCTCAACCCAGGCCCATGCAGCAGCCCACATGTTCAATTACTTACCATGCCCTCTGATTTCAGGAATTAAGTGACATGCAAGGGTAATTTGGAATTTTCCCCCAAATTGGGAAGAGGACAACCATGAAATCATTGAGGAAGCTCCACATGGCCCAATTTCCCTCCTCAATTGATTCCTCTGAACTCCTTATGCATTTTCCCAGCAATTCCAGCCAGAAACCATGCCAAATGGCAGCTGGGAGGAGAAACCAATGTTGGCCGAAATTCCCCGCCGTCTTGCAATGGTCTCACCGCAAGACGGCGGTTCTGGGCGGTAAGACCCGGTTTAAAAGCAAAAAAAAAGAGGGTCTTACAAACTGGTATCAAAGCTTAGCCGACTTTCGATCCAAGTAAAAGAAGTCCACAAACCCTAGGGCAACCCCCGCTCGAGTTAGTTTGAGGACAAACTAGCAGTGGTGTGCCCATACGGGAAATCACATAATTCTGTCCACTTAACGATGAGATTAGGCCAACCCGACTAATACACCGTATTGGTTTGACTTAGCAAGACTTCTCATAAGGTATCCTAGTCCGACATCAACCTCGAGTATACTTCGACCAAGTAGTAGGATACCCCAAAGTGACTAAAAGAAGGAGTTGAAAGCGTGTGTGAGTGTCCAGGGCTTACTCTCCGATATACCCATATCACTTCCTAAGTGATTTTAACACTCCTTAAACAAACAAATAGGACGATCTTAAGTGGTTTTGATGTTTGTGATTATGCTGTTGGATTAGTATGAGACTCGTAAGGCCTTACTGGTGTGCTTAGAAGCTAATACTACACACTCCCACCCTCGGAAAACCATCACAAAGAAAGGATGTCAAATGTGGAACGAGAAACCCAACTTAGAGAAGACCATTGGATAGGCACACGATCCTTGGGAAAGAATTACGACAATGGCATTTTGAGGGTAGAGAACCTTACCATACCCAAATCACAAGAACTGTATACCCATAGGGATTTGATGAATACTTGGAGAGCCGATATTTTTGGATATAAGAAACTCATCAAGATTACGGGAGGCTAATCTTGTTTCTTCGTTTATTGGGCCACAAAATATTGACTTAGCTTGTCTTAGAAACATGAAAGCCTCTGCAATATAACTCCCTGGGCACCTATTTCAGTACAGGGTGTATAAAGTGAACCCTAGACCCAAAGCGGTGCACCCCCACCATCCGACTTATCTAAACGGACTGAATTTTGCAGCGTGCATGTAAATTTAGTACGATACACATGTTGTTCAAGAATCAAACTGTTGGAGATAAAGTTATATGGGTTTGGAAATAGTTTTGTTACGTACGATTGTGGTAGACCTAAGGCCTATGAAGACTAAGGTAGCTTAGGATGATACCCTTGTTGTTACACACTTAGAGGTTATGGTTGATAATCATTTCCTTAGTCAACTCTCAAAATCCGAAACATGCACTCATTATCAAGAGATCCTTCATCCCAGAAGGAATCGAGACTTTGAGGATTGAGTTCCGTAGGAATCAGGGTTTGTGAACTCCTGTTACAGTAAACATTATTGAGAATTCCAGGGCCAAATTTCCCTGGATCATTATAAAAATCTAGTGTATTACAGAAATGAGTAGATAGACTTGTAGTCTCCATTGAACACTGTCTTGGATCATGATTAGTCTCTGATAATTCGGTTAAACCTACTGGCCCATGATAACTGATACTTGGGGTACAAATTGGAGACTCCATAAGTATGAAAAGAAATAGGAATGAGGCCAAAACAAATATGACATTAGGAAGAGTTGAAATCACGTGCAAGACTTGGGAAATGATTTAGAGATCAATTCATGACCTCATACCTTATTTATGGTCGATCCGTAAGTGGTAGGCCTCGTGCGATATTTGAGACCGGGTCGAGAATGGTATACTTACGAAGACGTCACACTATAGATTATAGGGCTCGATTGAGTTACACACTCGCCTTGCAAATGTGTAAATTCACTTCAATCTATGTCTTCCCTCCTTTACTTGTACATCGTCAACTGAAAATTACTTAAGAAACCCCGGGAAGGAGATCTTGGTTACAGACATAGTAGGGTTTAACGAAAGTGCACTTGGGAGAAAACTGAGAAGGAGTCAATGAGAATTAGACCTAACAGGTCCCTATGTTAGTTAAGTGTCATACTACACTAAAACAACTAAATCATCCATGAACTCTTAACTCCCGTGGACCTAAACCTAAATTTCGGGGACGAAATTGTTTCTTCGTTTATTGGGATTTGTAACATCCCCAAAACAACTAGACCCCTAAGATGCATTTTGTCATGACAAGGTCATGACATTGCTCTAAGAGACCAAAATAAGTCAAGGAGGCCCCATGAATTCCATAAATTAAGAAGAAATACACATTGGGGTGCAATTAGCAAATTTTGATAGCTTAGCTTAGGGATGACCAATATACCTCCAACAAGTCAACATAACCTCGTCATGACCCCTGTGACTATCCAAGGAGGTGAGTAGGCCACTAGGGACCCTTGGGGTCAACCAAATTGGTCAAATTGACCAAAAGTCAACCTTGAGCTATCATAGGTCAAACCTCCATAAATAAGGTCAATTGAACTCCAAATGATCAAATACGACCCACCCTCATATGGCAACCTCCCTAGGGGACCTAATGGGCCCCAAAGCCCCATCTTTTGGCCGCCAATTTGGGAAATTGGGTCAATTACTAAGAAGCCCCAAATCGATCTATTTGTGCTAAAACCCTAAACTGACCTTCAATTTGCCAAATTGACTTCACCCCTAGTCTTATAACATCACAGGGGACCCAATGACTCTAAAATCCCCATCTATAGGTCACCAAAATTGGCCAATTTGACTAAAGTCAAACCTTTCCCAATTTTGGTCAAAATCACATATATTGGCCAAATTGGCCCAATTAGGGCATCACCATGACCCCATCAACATTGGACGATGTCAAGGGACTCAAGACCAACACTTTGGACCAAGTCAACCCCAAAAGTCAACAAAGGTCAAAATCGGGCCAAATGGGCATTTTTGAACCAAACCCCAATGGGCCATGACCTCAACCCAAGCCCATGCAGCAGCCCACATGTTCAATTACTTCCCTTGCCCTCTGATTTCAGGAATTAAGTGACATGCAAGGGTAATTTGGAATTTTCCCCCAAATTGGGAAGTGGACAACCATGAAATCATGGAGGAAGCTCCACATGGCCCAATTTCCCTCCTCAATTGATTCCTCTGAACTCCTTATGCGTTTTCCCAGCAATTCCAGCCAGAAACCATGCCAAATGGCAGCTGGGAGGAGAAACCAATGTTGGCCGAAATTCCCCTTTTCATGGCAACTTCTTAAAGAGCCTTTCAATCCGAAAATTGACCTCTCCAATAGCTTCAGAAGGTGGAAAGGAGTTGGAATAGAGCTTTGAAGTGAAGCATTTGATGGAGAATGGAGAGATCGGCATGGAGCTCAAGCTTGGATGGTCGGCCATGGCGATTCCGGGAAAACTTCGCCATCAAGCTCGTTTGAGGCAAGTTCCTTTCCCTCTCCTCCCATGCTAGATCTTTGAATCATTTTCCCTCTAATTCTTTAAACCTTCATGGAATATTCATGGCCGAAATCCACCATTTTGGCCGAAAAATATCCATGCTAGAATCAGAGATATAGGCCACGGTTTACTACAATACGCATGCCAATCAATAGCTTGTCTCAAAACGAAGCTTTAGGAACTAATTTCGTGAAAACCCATCAAGTATTGAGGGAGTATTGAGCGAAATAACCCTAAAAACTGCTACCCGTCGGTTTTAGGGAAGAAGATGAACAGTACTTTTAATTATTTTTGAATCTTTATATATATATTCTGTCACACTTTTGCCCGATTTTTGTAGGCTTATTTTGAGGCCCTTAGAGGCCATATTTCGAAAAATCCCCAGAGATAGAAATTGTAGATCTGGATGTCTACTTTCATATGAAAGTGAAATCATGTCATTTGGTTTAATGTAGGTTCCACAGCACTCATTCTAGTGAGGCTGGTCAAAACTCAAACCATATCTTTAGATTAGTATAACTCTTTATTGGAAAATCTGATGAAGTTGATATTTTGGCTATACATGCATATACCCTATACCTAGCCTAGGTTTGAATATCAGATTTTTAGGAGATACTTTTTCTATAGTTTTGTTCAAAACCTAGAAAATTAAATAAATGGGATTTTTGGAGTTATACAACTCCTAATGATCTCAAATTTTGGTGATAGCCCCTTTAGGGCATGTATGGACTCTGGTTTAAATTTCATCCCATTTGCATGAGTAGTTTTTCCAGGAACTCAATTTTAAGCTTATGGCTCAAAGGAGTTATGGGGTGCAATTAGCAATTATTAGCTCTTAGGGCTTTTATTGAAAGTGAAGGTGTAAATCACCTTGCATGTCACTGATTTTTATTCCCATGCATGCTAGGGGACTCAACATCATGGCCCCCTTGAGTTTGGGGTTTTTCACATGCATGCAAAGTGGTGTATATGAATATGTGTGCATTTAGCAAAACTTGAGTTTGATGAATCTCTCTCAATGGCCCCATCCTTGGCAAGAGATTTACCCTTGCATGTGTTATGAATGAATGCATCACCTTTAGGTGTATTGGAAATGGTGGTCTTATAGCATCTAGCTTGTTTAATAATCCCACCTTTGGACACATTTTGTTTATATGTGTAAATATATCTTGTAGGTAGTTATTATATACCACCTTGATTGTTGATTTCACCTTGGCTAGGATCATTTATGGAAGAAATAATCAACATGAGCACTGTAGCCCTTTAGGTTACCTTTCATATGCCACTGACTTTAAGTCATTTGGATAAGTACAACTCTTTCTACACCATTTTTAGTGAGACATATACAATCTGTAATTGTTATGTTAAATGTCTTGTGCTGTACTTGTATGTAATTTCACCTAGGATAAATACATTTATGGAAATTGTAACCAACATGAGTAATGTAGAGTTTGAAGTTACTTTCATATGCCATTGACTTTAGGTCATTTGGATAAGTACAACTCTTTCTACACCATTTTTAGTGAGACATATACAGTCTGTAATTTTTATGTTAAATGTCTTGTGCTGTACTTTTATGTTAATTTCACCTAGGATAAATACATTTCTGGAAATTGTAACCAACATGAGTAATGTAGAGTTAGAAGTTACCTTTCATATGCCATTGACTTTAGGTCATTTGGATAAGTACAACTCTTTCTACACCATTTTTAGTGAGACATATACAGTATGTAATTTTTATGTTAAATGTCTTGTGCTGTACTTGTATGTTAATTTCACCTAGGATAAATATATTTCTGGAAATTGTAACCAACATGAGTAATGTAGAGTTTGAAGTTACCTTTCATATGCCACTGACTTTAGGTCATTTGGATAAGTACAACTCTTTCTACACCATTTTTAGTGAGACATATACAGTCTGTAATTTTATGTTAAATGTCTTGTGCTGTACTTGTATGTTAATTTCACCTAGGATAAATACATTTCTGGAAATTGTAACCAACATGAGTAATGTAGAGTTGGAAGTTACCTTTCATATGCCATTGACTTTAGGTCATTTGGATAAGTACAACTCTTTCTACACCATTTTTAGTGAGACATATACAGTCTGTAATTTTTATGTTAAATGTCTTGTGCTGTACTTGTATGTTAATTTCACCTAGGATAAATACATTTCTGGAAATTGTAACCAACATGAGTAATGTAGAGTTTGAAGTTACCTTTCATATGCCACTGACTTTAGGTCATTTGGATAAGTACAACTCTTTCTACACCATTTTTAGGGAGACATATACAATCTGTAATTGTTATGTTAGATGTCTTGTGCTGTACTTGTAAGTTGGATTCACCTAGGTTAAATTCATATCTGGAGAATAATCAACATCTATAGAGTAGCCATTTATGTCACCTTTACAATTCCACTGATTTCATGTCCTTCGATTAGGGGTAGCCCCTTTTAGGTCACATCTAATGAGACGTGTATAAAAGTGCATCTGGTAGGTTTAGTGATTTGGACTCATACTAATACCTTGAAGACTTGCCCATGCCTTAGGCATGATAGTAACCACCTCTAGTTAAGAATTCACCCCATGAGCATGAGTGGAAATCCTCTGAACTTCAAGATGGAGTTTGGACATAAGGATGTAGGAAAATTTGGGTATATCTAGAGGATGTAATAAATAGTAATTAAGGATACCACCCCATGGTTAATACAAGACTTAGGGTCTGGGGCTTAGACCAACATGGGACCGTAGTAACTATTCCAGGATTCATGGAGGCTCAGATGTAGAACTTAAAGAGACCCCTAACTGATTCTCAACGTACAACACCCCCTAGGAAATCAGGAAGACCAAGACTTGGGGTTCTGGATCGTTACCCATTGAGAGCTTAGGACAAGACTTGGAACCCACTTACACATGATAGGGTTAAGATAGCGCCTTGAAAGTCAACTTAGTCAGTCTCACCTCGGTCTGCAGACAGTAGAAACTGAATCATGGATTTGGACCCCTAACTTATGGTCACCACCCCAGAGTTACTAACCTTAGGAAAAGTAGCGGATGCCCAGTTGAGTTAAGGACTTACTCACCATGGACTGCCATTAGAAATAGAGATGTCATACCCAAAAGTGAAAATGATGGTTAAGAGGTAAATCAATGAATAGTCGGACACTAGGAATGACCTGTTCGGTGTACGTCAGATCTCCGACACATGACTGCCCGAGTTGAAAAGGTAATCCACCCTAGGATTTTAGAGCAACTGGAGAGCAAGCGGGCATACAGGGACGGGTAGTAACCAAATAAAATAAATGTCGTGGAAAGTGGGAATTTGGGCTTTAGTCACCAACGTATCCCCTAGTACCGTTGCGAGCCCTTCACCGGGTAACCCGCGGGAAGTCCAGGATTCACCCCAAGCTTCTAAAATCAACTAAATTATAGACAACACTAGTTAAGTAGGAGAACTGGACAAGCTAACCTTCACCCCAAACATAACGGTTAAATGGAAGGACTGGGATAGTCCTGCGAGCGTTAGGCTCGGGTTATATGGAAGGACTGAGGTAGTCCTGCGAGCGTTAGGCTCGGGTTATATGGACGGACTGAGGTAGTACTGCGAGCGTTAGGTTCGGGTTATAAGGAAGGACTGAGGTAGTCCTGCGAGCGTTAGGCTCGGGTTAAATGGAAGGACTGGGATAGTCCTGCGAGCGTTAGGCTCGGGTTATAAGGAAGGACTGGGGTAGTCCTGCGAGCGTTAGACTCGGGTTATAAGGAAGGACTGAGGTAGTCCTGCGAGCGTTAGGCTCGGGTTATAAGGAAGGACTGAGGTAGTCCTGCGAGCATTAGGCTCGGGTTATAAGGAAGGACTGGGACAGTCTAGCGAGCGGTAGGCTCGTAGTTTAAATATAAGACTAGTGTAGTCTAGCGAGCGGTAGGCTCGTAGTTTAAATATAAGACTAGTGTAGTCTAGCGAGCGGTAGGCTCGTAGTTTAAATATAAGACTAGTGTAGTCTAGCGAGCGGTAGGCTCGTAGTTTAAATATAAGACTAATACAGTCTAGCGAGCGGTAGGCTCGTAGTTTAAATATAAGACTAGTGTAGTCTAGCGAGCGGTATGCTCGTAGTTTAAATATAAGACTGATACAGTCTAGCGAGCGGTAGGCTCGTAGTTTAAATATAAGACTAGTGTAGTCTAGCGAGCGGTATTCTCGTAGTTTAAATATAAGACTAATACAGTCTAGCGAGCGGTAGGCTCTTCTTTTTAATTGTTAATTTGCGAGCTGGAGGCTCGGTAGTATATGGCTAATACTTGTTGCTTGTGTATAAGATGTGGTGGGTCTTCGGTTCTGTCTTAGTCGTCACACCGACAGCAGTTCGTTGACTCGGCAGTGCTAGTGGTTTTATGGGGGCCAGATTGTCTTACTGCGCGTCCGACGGGACGAATTCCCTAAACCTTGCCTGGCCAATTCAGTTCAGTACGCAGGAGCTCGTGAGTACCAGGAACTGGTATCACAGCGTACGTTTGGGCCTAGGTCTGGTAGTGTGACTTACCCACCTAGGTGAGGAGACGCCCGCTCCTCTGCCACCGTTTGACCACGATGGGAGGTGCCCGAGAGGTTAGCTACCTCCGAAAAGTGGGAACTAAAGGTCTGTACGTACAGAGTCGTGTGGGTGAGTTGCATGTGTATGATACAATAATACAAACATAGCATCATTGCATTGCATATCATAGCATAGCATTTCTGCATAAACAGAGACCTCATCGTATAAATTAGTATGAGCTCTTTTATACGATGAGTTTATTGCTTGTCAGATCCCTTAGCTTATGTGTCTTTGTGTGTGCATATAAGATAAGGTTACTTTCATAGCTGCTCTTAATCTATTATACTTGCTTCTTATATTGCAATGTCTTTTACGTATTGCATAAACAGAGACCTCATCGTATAAATCAGTGTGGGATCTTTTATACGATGAGTTTATTGCTTGCCAGATCCCTTAGCTTATGTGCCTTTGTGTGTGCATATAAGATAAGGTTACTTCCGTAGCTGCTCTTAATCTATTATACTTGCTTCTTATAATGCAATGTCCTTTACCTCATATACATTGCTCGTTTACCACTTGTCACCTGCTTTTTGATTTACCCCTTGATGTCCTCCACTTCCTCCTCCCGCACGGTGCCTAGGAGTCGCGGGTGGAGGCGGTGAGGAATATGCTGAGTCTTTTAGACTGACGGTCAGTGGACCATATCATTTTAGGGATGATGTACTGGAGCAGCAGGACCCCGTTTAGGAGACCGGATAAGAGGACGGGATGGAGCAAATCAACCACTACACGTCGTCGCAGCAGTAGCTACACTTGTATGCAGACAGAGTTTGATTGCTTCCGCATAAAAGTAGAATGAGAATACTGATGTACTATATTTGAACATGTAGCGGGCATATGCCCTCTTTTACTTAGATTCTCATCATGGACATTATAATCATGTAATTTATATATATTTAATGTGATTTGTGGACTTGTGCTTCTATTTGCTTCTATTACTATGAATTGTGGTTGGCCTGGATGATGTTGATTAGCCGGCAAGATCGGCGTGTTGTGGTGATGACCATTTGGCGCAATGGTCTCACCGCAAGACGACGGTTCTGGGCGGTAAGACCCGGTTTAAAAGCAAAAAAAAAGAGGGTCTTACACCCACAACCTGACGCGTCGCTGAAAATCTGAAACCCTCCAGTCCCATTAGGAGGACTTAGGATTGGAGCAGCCATCAATCTTTCCTTCAAGTTCTCAAACACATGGGCTCACCCCGACTTCCGCCACGATTCTCAATACAGGCCAATCTCTGATAGCTTCAATCTTTGCCCGATCCACTGCCACCCCATCTCCGCTGATCACGTGATCCAAAAATGCCACTTTCCCAATCCAGAACTCGCACTTTAAGAACTTATCATAAAGTTGGTTCTCCCTCAGAGTCTGTAACAACAATCTCAAGTGAGACTCATGTCCCACCTTCGATTTCGAGTACACTAGGATGTCATCGATGAACACCACCATGAACAAATCCAAGTATTTTCGGAACACTCGGTTCATTAAATCCATGAACATAGATGGCGCGTTCGTCAAACCGAACGACATCACCGAGAACTCAGAATGACCATACCTCGTCCCAAATGTTGTCTTGGAAATATCCTCTTCTCGAATCCTCAATTGGTAGTAACCCGACTTCAAGTACAACTTGGAGTACACCGTCGACCCCACCTGCTGATCGAACAAATCATCGATTCGCGAAATTGGATACGTATTCTTAATGGTCAGCTTATTCAACTCGCCGTAGTCTTTGCATAATCGCATACTACCATCCTTTCTCTAAACGAACAACATCGACGCATTCCACGATGAAGAACTCGACCTAATATACCCCTACTCTAGCAACTCTTGCAACTGCACCTTTAGCTCGGCCAGTTCCTTCGGTGCCATCCTAAACGGAGGACGCGACACCGGCCTCGCACTCGGTACCAGCTCTATTGATAAGTCAATTTCACGCTAAGGAGGTGCTCCCGGAAGTTCCTCAGGGAACATATCCTCGAACTCTTCCACTACTAGCACTTCTCTGATTGCCAATTTTGTGGAGTGAGCCTCCAACAAAGCTATAAATGCCTCACTTCCTTGATTCGACGTAAACATCATTTGCATGAAGCAAATCAGGGAGCAAGCCACTCTGCTTAGGCCCTCGAACTTGACCTCCACTCTACCTTCACTCCTCAGGGTAACCACCGTCATCAGGTAGTCAATACTAGCTCGCTTCTCTACAAGCAACTCCATCGCCAAGAAAATGTCACATTCTGCTAGTGGTAGAATTGCTGCTACCAAATCAAAGTCACACTCGCATATTCTCAAACTAATGCTTCCTTTCCTTCTGGTGGTCATGAAAGATCCATTCAGCATGCACACACTAAGATCCACCTCTCCCTCGAGAATCTCAACACCGATCCTCATGATAAAGCTTTCTGCGAGAAAAGAGTGTGATACACCTGTGTCGAACAACACTGTAGAAGGGTAGCCAGAAACTAGCACGAAGCCTAAAAACACACATATAAAAATGAAAGGTCGCAAACAGTTTCAAGTTACTGAATGAAAGCTTAAGATTTTCATACCTAACACCACATCAGGTTGACGAATCGCTTCCTACTACCCAAGGTTGTACGCTCTAGTCTGCACAGGGGGGAAACATGAAGCACTTGACTCCGCCGCTTTCCCTTTCTCCCTATAACTAGGGACGGAATGCACCGACTGCTCCTGCTTCTACTCTGGCTCAGCTCCACTCTTGTAACATGACCAAGCTATGTAGCCCACCTTGCTTCACTTAAAGCATGTTATGGGTCCCTTAGAATGACACTCCCTAGAAGCTGCACTGCTTCTCTCACCAGTCCTAAAAGGATGGGGCTTTTTCTTCCATCGGTTTCCCTCGGACTTCCCTTGAGACTGAGAAGGTTTACCTCCTCCTTGCATTGCTACAAAGCCCTTATGACACTAGGTTCGCTCCAAGTCACTCTCCAACATACGAGCGGCTTCGACTAGATCATTAAATCCCACATTCTTCAAGGCTATAAGTGGTTGATGTACAACCCCATATTCGCCGAGTGTACTCCTAAGGGCCCCTTAGAGTCTTATCTGGTAGCATGGTCCCAGACAGGAAGAGTAGTAGAGGCGAGGGGGCAAGCGGTGGAGGCGGAGGCCTCCCGCTCGCCCAGCCCTTGTAGAGGGGCGAGAGAAGGAGGGGCCAGCCCTCCCTCTCGCCCCGCCCCCAGCAGGAGGTGGCGAGACCCAGTAGGTAGGGGGGCGAGCTCCACTCGCCCCGCCCCAAGGTAAGGGGGCGAGCTTCACTCGCCCCGCCCCGAGGTAGGGGGCCGAGCTCCACTCGCCCCGCCCCGAGGTAGGGGGGGGCGAGCTCCACTCGCCCCGCCCCAAGGTAGGGGGGCAAGCTCCACTCGCCCCGCCCCAAGGTAGGGGGAGGGAGCTCCACTCGCCCCCGCACCCCCTCCAGCAGGGGGCCTGTTGGAACATGGTCTTCCGCATCTCCTAGGTTTGAGAATAACAAATCCTATGTGTATTTGATTTTGTGTGTTTATGTGTGCAGGAAATCAAAGTCCACATGACTCAAGGATGGTTGCCCCCAATTTTGAGCCAGCAATTCCAAGTATCCCACTAGCGCTAGCGGTAACACTTAGTGCCTGGCGCTAGCGATGATAGCATAATTCCGGGTGCACATAAGGAAGGAGATAACGCCTGGCGGTAGCCGATTGCGCAGGCGGTAGCGACGCACACAGTTGGCAAGGTGGAATTATTTCCTCGGATTGAAGATTCTGCCGCGCAGAATGTGTTCTAATATGGGATAGCGCTGGCGGTAGCCGATAGCGCTGGCAGTAGCGCGGAGCACAAGAGGAATGGCGAAATTGTTTCCCCGGATTAAAGATTCTCGCGCGCAAAATATTACTTAATATGGGATAGCGCCGGCGGTAGCACTAGCGCAGGCGCTAGCGCTGAGGCTATAAAAAGGACCCCTTGGCTCCGTCTTCCTCAAACTTCCATAACCCTAAACTCCAGAGCTTCGCGCCACAGCATATAGAGGAAGGTTCAGAGAGATACTCCCAACATAAAGCTTAGAGAGAATTTCTGAAGGAGGACTTCTTCACGCTTCATCCGACCGGCGACCACTTCAAGAACGCTTATGCTACAGCGGTCCAACGTCTCCAACTTCATAAGTTCTTAGAGGGAGTTTTTATTATTAATGTTTTTATTTTCACATCTTTATTCTTGCAATCGTTAGTGAATTCGCCTCGTGTTGGCGACTAGGTCTGGGTAGGACTTTGGGCTGAAATTCGCCTCGTGTTGGTGACTAGGTCTTAGTTGTAGGTCTAAGGGGTGCTCGAGGCCATATCCGGGGAAGGGTTGGCTAGAGCGGCTTGAGACCGTATCCGGGGAAGGATCGGCTAAAGCCAACCGGTTCGTGGGAATACGAGTCAGTATAGAAAACAAAAAGAGTCTTTCTATTAGCTTTAATTTCTAGCTTCGATAAGAGATCAAGTTTAGTAATCATGCTTCTCAAGTTAATAAAATCATGTCTTTACATTTACTTCACTTGATTTGTCTTGATCTTCTCTAGTTTAATAATCAAAGCTTTTTCAAAGTTATTCAAAATATATTATAAGTTTTTTAAAACACTTATTCACCCCCCTCTAAGGGCGCCTACCGATCCAACAAGTGGTATCAAAGCTAGGTTATTCCAAATCATCTTAACAACCGGGAATAATGGCTTCTCATGATCTCGCTTCTACTAGTGGGGTAAATTTTTATGAAGAAGGAAAATCACTAGCACCACCTCTATTTGAAGGAAGAAATTTTAAAGGATGGAAAATATTAATGGAAAATTTTCTTAAAGATTTAGATGAAAAAGTTTGGAACATCACTATTTAAAAGCCACCTAGCGTATTAAATAAAAATGAAATGGTTTTAAATGCAAAATCGATGAATAGTCTATTTTGTGCATTAGATCAAAATATTTCCAAACTCATTCATACTTTTCCTATTGCATACGAGATGTGGAATTTTCTTGAGAAAACACATGATCTTCCTCTTGCAGGTATTGAACAAACACAGTAAGAGAAGGACATACAAGCATCCACCATTATTCAAGAAAAACTCTCTTGTCGCAAAACAATGGAAATCATAGAAATTGACTTAGCCAAAGAGAGCAATTCATCAAGAGAAGATGAAAATCCATCTATAAAGAAGGAAGGCCTAAAAGACGACAAAGGAACATCATGTTCACATTTTGCCTCTTCTGATTGCGCTGTAAGAAATTCTAATTTTTTTATCTTATTTCCATATACAAAAAATTGCTAAACGTAGAGTGAAGAAATTAAAAATTGCTAATAAGAGATTACGTTTAGAAAATAAGACTTTGAAAGCAAATGTGAATAAAGAATCCAAAAAGGATGTGTTTGAATCTCAATCATGCTCTTCATTTGAAAACTATACACCTTATTTTGATTATATTAATATTAAAGAAAAATTCAAGGATTTAGAAAAAGAACTTTTAATTTCAAAAGAACATAACGAAAAATTAATAAACGAAAATAATACTCTCTCTTATAAACTAGAATCTTTAAAATCACTCTTTCGAAAAGGATTAAATAATTTTAAATATCTTATTTCTAGTTTATCATCAATCATGTGTAAAACTTCTACTAGTATGTTAAAACATATTAAACATGCACTTAGTAGAATGTTTAACCACACAAACATAATGAATTCTAACCCACATCATGTATCTCCCAAATTAAATTCTAATGTGCACAAATTTCCTATGAAATATAATCTCAAAAGTGATTATTATTTTAAACCTTAGTTTGATGAATATGGAAATTTGATGCATAAATCAAAATATGAATGGAGACCCAAAATAAAAAATGAAATATTAACTCCACTTGAAAGAATTCATTCGTACTATTCTCCCCAAAAGCCATCTCGCTATATTTGGGTACCTAAAGGAACCATCCCACATGGTCCCCTTTGGATACCTAAAACACTTATTCACTAGGTATCATCAAATGCCTGAAGTAGAAACTTTACAAATTGAAATATACAAATTTCTACTTCATGATGTGCTTTAATATATTTTTTTTCTCTTGTTGTTTTCCTTTTGAACTATCATGTCATGGTCATCCTATATAGTATTGAAATTATGATCTTATCTCTTAAAAACATAATAAGTTTAGAAAATCAAATTGATCAAAATTCAAATGTCATATCTTATTTTGATGACCTATCTATCTCTCTTATATTCATTGCCCATAAATATCTTATATTATCAATATAAATAATATTCCAAATTTGTTATGAGATATTTATCTAAATTATAAAGAAAATCACTAAAATATTGAAAGAATTTATCTTCATAATGAATATTGATGTCACTCGCACCACCATGATCTATTGATGTCCGTTGCTAAAATTCTCTAAAATCATATATCATAACTCACATCAAATATCTTCTAAAAACAACTATTTCTATCACATCCATATGAATTATATGATGACAATTGATATTATAATTTTTTTTACCATGGTTGGTGTATTATGTGTGTATTGTGATTTATTTCTAGTTTCTACCTTTGAATCATCTTGATATCAAATCAAATAGAATCGTCACTCCATTCTATGTCTATAAGTTGAAACACTATCAAACCATGGTATCACATTAATCTCAAACTTATCAGTCTAACATTGCCACCTAAAGAATATTTGTGTCTATGTTAGGCTTTATTTATTTACCAAGATACACAGGCTGGGTATTCTCATCTAGGGCTTATCCATGGTATGATTGTGCATGAACATTATTGTTAATCTCTAAAATCATGCATATTTGATTTGTTCATTCATGATCTCTCATGCTTACATTTCATATCATTTTCAAACTACATTGGTAAATATAAGCCTTAGAAATATTAAAATGGAGATATAATGAAATATATCACTTACAAAGTTTAGTTGGTAAAGTCATATACAAAATCACTAATGTTTCATGAAATTTGCACTATCTAGACATTTCCTAAAAATCTAAAATTTCAGCATGAACTACTATTATGACACTTAATCAAGATCAACAATTAAAAATTTCAATATCATCAAAAATCGGGTACTGTTTCCTGCGCTAGCGCTAACGCCGGCGCTAGTGCACCTATGTGTTTTTCTGTATTTTTAAAATTTTGAAAAATCCCTAAAAATATGTTAATCTATGTGTACTATTCATTCTGCACTTTTGCTTTTATTACATTTTTTAAAAATCAAATACAAAAATACAAAAGCCAAATTACAAAAAATATTATATGTTTTGCCTTTGTGTTTTTTTGTCAATTGTTTAAATTCTTTTTCTAAAAGCAAAAATCAAATACAAAAATATAAAACAAAAAATTATAAAAAATTGTTATTTTTGAACTTAACTTGTTACTTGTATCTTGCGAAAGGGTGATTTGGGCTATCATCCCATCATATCACCTAGTACCGGGCGAACCTCTCACAAGGTAGTCCTCGGGATGTCCAAGATCAATCTTATGAGTTCAAACTTTAAACTATCAAAAATACTGTATGGACATTATTGAGAAAATCAAGCATGATTTAATCTATTATTTAGAACTTCTATAATGTTGCAATTTATCTTTTCAAACTACTTTGAACATTGCTTTCATCATGCTTTGATATATCTATTAATATGTGCATCAATTATTATGAAAAAGTTGTGTAGAACTAAGCTTAGCATGCCTCTAAGTATGAGTAAATGTTTTATGTTTGATAATGATCGATATTCACTCACTTATTTTGGCATTGTCTATATATGTGTTTAATCTAAGAATGCTTGTGTATGTTTTGTAATAGTACAATGAATTAAAATTGCACAAGTATCTTACCTACACAACCTTTATTTGCACTTTTAAAAGTTAAGAAAAGTGGTTATCTTTTTCATAAATTATATTGGTTTGCAAAACAAGTGTATTCGGAGAACTTTGTACAAAACAACAATCATAAAATAAAGTGACAAAGATAACTCCACCAAGCACTACTTGAACCTCCTAATAAGTCTTAATAAGCGTTGTGAGGTTGAGCACCTTGGAAAGAATAGTAAAGTATCTTGTGCAAACCATAACTTTCTTTCAAAATAAAAATCACTTATTCTTAAGTACACCGGATCACAAAAAAAAAATCAATATTGAAGAATAAAATTATGTGATCCTCCAAGCACTACTTTGCACCCTGATAAGTCTTAATGAGCATTGTGTGTGCAAAGCACCTTAGTAGTTGTACATTTTTTGTGCATTGAAGTTTGTGGAAGTAAAATTATTTGTGTTTTATTGTGCTCTTACTTTACATATTACTTGTATTTTTGATTAAGACATTTGTTTACTCTACTCAAAAATACACTTATGTGCACATCATTATATTCCATAACACTTCTTCTCATGAGTATTGGATCCTAATGCAAATTCTATACTACTCTTTATTTATGAAATGCACTAGATAACCTAGCATGCAATATACAATGTTTGGTATGATTTGAAATTATGAATTAAAATAACATTGTAGTAATCTTTTTTTGATAACATTATTTCATGCTTGGTTACATCATTGAAGATTTTAATTGAACAATGATTTACAAAAACATCTTCTTTATGAAATTTAACTCATATATCTTTTTATGGATCATCATTACAATAAGATGTTTCTTGTATTTCTATAAGTCTTCCGCATCTTCGCCATATATTTCTACCTTGCGCTCTCATACTTATATCAAAGTCTTAAATACCAAAATTCTTTTCTTTCAACAAATGGTAGACTTGCTTGGTAGATTTTATATTGGTTAATCTACACATGAATATTTCCTTTTTGCTAAAAACTCTGATTTATTTCAATGAAAATATTGTAATTCTGATTTATGAATGGATTTCAAAATAGCTATGTGAGTGTTTTCATAAATTCAAATAAAAATATAATCCATAGGCTATGTCATTAGAATTAAAACGCTTAAATGTTTTCAATAATTATTATCCATGACTTCATTTCTCACCATAGCGGGGGCGTAGGGTTGTAGACATTAGATAACCTTTATCTCTAGTCATGTCTTGTCCTTAACCGGGAAAGGTTCCAGTGGGGCCTTGCGAGGCACTGGGGGGAAAGAGTGCTTGGTTGAGTTGTGTCTAGTGTTTGCATATGGAATTAACACCCCAACCTACGGCATGTATGCAGCTCCTCATGCCCATCCGTCACTTAGTACGGGGCTAGGGTGTAGACATATTGTCTGGGTAGTTTAGTTACTTGGAAATCATTACAATTTGGTTATACTACAAACTCTGATTTATGAAAATGTTGTAATACTCAAACTCTGATCTATTTAAATGAAAAGTATTCTAAAACTCCAAATCATTTCCTTCTCTACAAGCTCGATCATGCTTTTATCTAATTATGAACTTTTAAGTGTTGTCTCCTTACCCGCTTTTGCTAATAACAAAAGGGGGAGAACTAACATGATAGATATTAATCTACTATCAAATTATAATGCTTAATTAAGATGATAGCTTACATATTAGGAGAGCATTCACTTAGGGGGAGCATGTATTTAGGGGGAGAAATTCTAAATGCTAAAATCAATAATTATCCTAAGTCATCACTCTCTCACACACACAAATATAGTTTCATCATTCTTATTTATTAATGCTCTGATTTATCATTAATGGATTTGTTATTATCAAAAGGGGGAGTTTGTTGGAACATGGTCTTCCGCATCTCCTTGGTTTGAGAATAACAAATCCTATGTGTATTTGATCTTGTGTGTTTAAGTATGCAGGAAATCAAAGTCCACATGACTCAAGGATGGTTGCCCCCAATTTTGAGCCAACAATTCCAAGTCTCCCACTAGCGCTAGGGGTAGCACTTAGCGCCTGGCGCTAGCGATGATAGCGCAATTCCGGGAGCACATAAGGAAGGAGATAACGCCTGGCGGTAGCCGATAGCGCAGGCGGTAGCGACGCACACAGTTGGCAAGGTGGAATTGTTTCCTCGGATTGAAGATTCTGCCGCGCAGAATGTATCCTAATATGGGATAGCGCTGGCGGTAGCCGATAGCGCTGGCGGTAGCGCGGAGCACAAGAGGAATGGCGAAATTGTTTCCCCGGATTAAAGATTCTCGCACGCAAAATATTACTTAATATGGGATAGCGCCGGCGGCAGCACTAGCGCAGGCGCTGGCGCTGAGGCTATAAAAAGGACCCCTTGGCTCTGTCTTCCTCATACTTCCATAACCCTAAACTCCAGAGCTTCGTGCCACAGCATATAGAGGAAGCTTCAGAGAGATACTCCCACCAAAAAGCTTTGAGAGAATTTCTGAAGGAGGACTTCTTCACGCTTCATCCGATTGGCGACCGCTTCAACAACGCTTATACTACAGCGGTCCAACGTCTCCAACTTCAGAAGTTCTTAGAGGGAGTTTTTATTATTAATGTTTTTATTTTCACATCTTTATTCTTGTAATTGTTAGTGAATTCGCCTCGTGTTGGCGACTAGGTCTGGGTAGGACTTAGGGCTGAAATTCGCCTCGTGTTGGCGACTAGGTCTCGGGTGTAGGTCTACGGGGTGCTCGAGGCCATATCCGGGGAAGGGTTGGCTAGAGCGGCTTGAGGCCGTATTCGGGGAAGGATCGGCTAAAGCCAACCAGTTCGTGGGGATACGAGTCGGTATAGAAAAAAAAAGAGTCTTTCTATTAGCTTTGATTTCTAGCTTCGATAAGAGATCAAGTTTTGTAATCATGCTTCTCAAGTTAATAAAATCATATCTTTACTTTTACTTCACTTGATTTGTCTTGATCTTCTCTAGTTTAATAATCAAAGCTTTTTCAAAGTTATTCAAAATATATTATAAGTTTTTTAAAACCCTTATTCACCCCCCCCCTCTAAGGGCGCCTACCGATCCAACAGGGTCGACCCTGGCTGGGTCTCGCCCCAAGGTAGGTAGGGGGGGAGAGCTCCACTCGCCCCGCCCCAAGGTAAGGGAGGGGACAAGCTTCACTCGCCCCGCCCCAAGGTAGGGTGGGCGAGCTCCACTCTCCCCGCCCCAAGGTAAGGGGGGGGGGGGGGGGGGGGGGGGGCGAGCTCCGCTCACCCCACCCCGAGGTAGGGGGCGAGCTCCACTCGCCCCGCCCCAAGGTAGGGGGGGAGCTCCACTCGCCCTCGCACCCCCTCCAGCAGGGGCGAGACCAGCAGGGGGCCGACCCTGGCTGGGTCTCGCCCAGCCCCAGCAGGGGGCGAGGGGAGGAGGCCTCCGTCCCCCCTCGCCCCCGCCCCAGCAGAGGGGCGAGACAAGCAGTGGGCCAGCCCTGGCTGGGTCTCGCCCAGCCCCAGCAGGGAGGCTAGGGGAGGAGGCCTCCGGCCCCCCTCGCCCCCTCCCTAGCAGAGGGGCGAGACCAGCAGGGGGACGACCCTGGCTGGGTCTCGCCCAGCCCCAGCAGGGGGGCGATGGGAGGAGGCCTCCGCCCCCCTCGCTCCAACCCAATTCCGGGGAGAGGGTTTGGCATGCGTTTAGCGCTGCAGAACAGCAGGATTTGGCTATCCGCAGCCAAATCCTAGGGTATTTTGGTAATCTGATATGCCAGAGTTTGGTTATTTGCAGCCCAAGTGCAGGAATTCTATAAATAGGACAAGGGTGCACCATTTGGAGTCAAGCTTGTTTTAGTCTCTCTCTCTCTCTCTCTCTCTCTCTCTCTCTCTCTCTCTCTCTCTCTCTCTCTCTTCCTCCCCAAATCTTTCTAGTGGAGGGAGGAGAGCCTCTATTGGTGCCCAAGCCCGACATTGGCTTGGGAGGGGAAGCGCTCTAAAGATCTTCTGGGTATATGGTGGGACCTCCTCGCCGAGCCCTTAGTCCAATTCATAGTTCCAATACCTTCAACCTAGAGCTCTCCCTTGGGGGGAGTAAGAGTTGGCCACCCCTCAACTTGTTGGGGGCCTCGAACTCCACAGAGACCGAGAAATCGGTTTCAACAGTTGCCTTAAATTTTCTCTCAGACCTTAATAGAAGAGGTTATCCCTCTCCTCATCGTCTGCCATGGTCTTCCCCACATAATGAACCAACCGAGTAAACTCTTCCATTTACTCATCTACCGTCTTCTCACACTGCATCAAGTGCAAAAATTGCCTTTGAAGTGCTAACCTCGTCGAAGAAGAAATATAATGCTTCAGGAAGGCATTCCCAAACTCTTCCATGGTCGGGGCACGTCCAGGGAAATGACAACGGCTATGATTCACCCACCATAGCTTGGCGTCACATTCTAACATAAATGCTGTGAACTAGGACTGCTTGTCCTATGGGGTCTCTGCTGCTTTCAGGAGTTCCTGAATCCTTGCCAACCAATCCTCGACATCCGTTGGAGTGCTGACTCCCTTGAATGTCAGAGGATGGAAACTCAGAAAATACTTCGTTTGACGAACTCCTTGCCCAACCGCTCTCTTAGCTAACGACTCTACCTACCTCACTCCCACCTCCGGTGTAACAGCAACCGGGGTAACAGAAGTCATAGCCTACACAATAGGTGTCTCAATCGGTGGCATCGCTACAACTTGGGCCGCTACCATTGCCTCTGCTAGCATACGACAGAAGTCTGTTGGGGACACACCCATATTCATGAGGGTTAGAACAATCATACTGCTTTCCAAAGGCTTCTCTTATCGCCTTATGTCCCCACATCGTCGCCTCCATCCTAGCATAAGTAAGGAAAACAATGAATCAAAATCTATTCGCAGGACTCGAACACAGGGACACTCAAGGTCCCACAAAGTACTCCTATGTGGACAACCTCTTTACGCTTCCGATTACACTAAATCTCAACAAGAATGCTAACATATCTCTGATACCAAATTGTAACACCTCCACTATAATGACCATATAATATAGGTCTGGCTGGGACCTCACAACATATAATCACCACAGCTTTGGTATTAAAAGATGATATACATTCTACCCAACTCAAAACTCAGAAAAAACACAGCAAAAACATTAACAAAAGCATAGAAGCTGTCCACATCTACATAAGAGTACCAGGCCTTAAGGCTTTACAAAACAACTGCCCAAGACATCATTTAAACAACACCAAGAAATCTGAAAGCTAATAGCATTCCTATGCTACCTCGGCATGCAAGCCGGAACAAAACAATGAAACATAAACATTAAGAAAAATTTAGGAGGGGATACACATCATGAGGCTTAGGACTTTTTGGATGGCGAGCTAGCTCCAGCTTGCGATCCTTGCCCTGCATCCATTATACAAAAAGCGGTATAACGAGGGTCAACTTTGGCTGAACAACAATGGTGTAACAACACCCCTCCTCCCGGCCGTCCTAGCGGATCCCGGGGACCTACATCACCTTGCAAGTCAGCACTAAGTATGCAAATGTAATTAAACATTATAATCATAAAAACAACAGGTATGAGTGTCACAAGCTTCATCCACGTTTCTATGTTGAACAAATAGAGTAAGGCATCTACCGATGCAGCATATATGTAAACATGGGTTTCACACAAGGCACCCTATGTCGTGTATGCTTCTAACATAACATCACACATCAGTATTTCATAACAAACAAAGGGTACACATCATTTCCCCCAAAGGCACACAAGCCCAAGGCCAAAAACTCATGGTGAGACCGACACATGACACTCAATGACATCGGGCTTGTCCATCAGCTCACCCGTTCTCGCCACAATCAGCAAACCAAGCACAACCGATGCTAAGAACTCTTTCCTAAACCCCACCCGCACATGGCCCACAATGCCATCGGGCTTGTCCATCAGCACATACGTTCTCGTTAGTTATCACAAAAGAGGACTTGTCTTGCAGGGATACTCTCCACACATGAATTCGAACATTCACGGGCTAGCGAGCCGACCACAAAGGCAAAGCTACACCTTCACAAACAAATGGCATCACAAGCCATTCACCACACACATTATTTCCCTCCCCAAGCCAATGTTCGTTCTCACACGAAACATAAAATGATATCATAATGATGTTTTCGCTGTAATCAGATTTTTAGCAAAAATCCCTAAAATGCACGCTAAGCAACACCACTGAATCGGACCACCGGTCGCAATTTCGACTTCACCCACAATGCCTAATCCGCTAGCGGAGCGGATCTCTAATGCAAAATCATGTCGGGGATGGACTCAATCAACCTGATAGTTCCTCTTGAACCAAGGAGACCCAAACCCCTCTCATTTGAGAGATCCGGCCCCAAAATTTCAGAAAAAGAGAAGGCAATATAAGAGATGCCATGCACGTATCCTAAAACCAGGAGGAAAGCACGAATAGAAATGAGCGCCTTCGAACCCTCTCTGCAAAGCCGGTCTCAGATCGACGAACGGAGCTCCGAAGCTCCGACAATGGTGGATCTTGCTCTCTTTCTTCTTCCAAGATCTCCCTCTAACCATATCTCCCAAAATCACAAAAGACTTGAGAATAAGAGAAGAAAACCTTTCTTCCCTTCTTAGGCTTTCAGACGCACTAACCTGAGCCCTTAGATCAAGATCTAAGAAGATCAGACGACGAGAAAATGCTACATATGGATCTGGTCCCAAAAGTTACTACACGCCGGTAGCACTACCGTGCCACGCTAACTTTGCACTAAACCACTCGTAGCATCTCATCAATACCCTCTCGACGACACTACGACACACGTTGAATAGAAGTCCTATCGTTGGTGGTATCGCTACCGCGCCGCGCTAGAGTCTCGATGATACTTCTAGACGAATCCCTCTTGATGATACTTCTCAACGCACCTGCTACCACTAGCGGTAGCACCTACCGCTCGGCGCTAGCAACATGGCGCCCACTTTCACAGCTAAAAGTGCACAGTTTACCTCACTAGAATTCTCTAGAGGGGGGGTGAATAGAGATTAAAAATTATTTTATGCAAAGTTAATATATATATGTGTATGATCACAGATTATAGCTTCCCACACATCAACAAGAATTAAACAAGTAAAGAAAGTAAATGCAAGAAAAGAAATCACAGCACAACACAAGAAAATATAGTGGTTCCCCAAACTTTGGGTAGTCCACTCTTCTACCCCCTTAGTAGGAATTCACTATCTTGTACTGAGTCTTTTGATAAGGAGACTCTTAGAACCACCCTGAGTCTTTTGACAAGGAGACTCTTAGAACCAACTGAGTCTTTTGACAAGGAGACTCTTAGAACTAGTACACTGAATTTTTTGAAGAGAGATTCTAAAAACTCTTTTACAATGTTATAAGTAAGAAAGAAAGAAAGAAAGAAATAAGAACAAGAATGAATCTTCTTCCTAGCAAGAAGATTGGAAGCACAAGAAGTAGTGAATGAAAATCTCTCTTCTATAGTGAGAAGGAGATTGTAAAAACTTTTCTCTCTTTTGAGAGAACTTTCAGAGTTTGCAGTAGAATGGCTTCTGAAGAAGAAGGAGAAGATGAAGGCTTTTTCTCTACAGCACACTATCTCTTTTCTCAGTTTTTCTCTCTATTCTCTTGGGAGCTTTTCCTCTATTTCAAATGTATGTGGTGGATCACTCAACTTCTAATTTTCTGCCGACCTCCTCTTTATTTATAGCTCTGTGTATTCAAAATAATGATATAGGAGGATAATTAATTAGCAGTCAGAGAATTGGAAGAATAGAAATAGTTCCATAATTAGCATACCAATAGAAGGAAAGAATTCATTCCAAATTCGAATAATATCCATAATGAGTTTTATCAGATTAGCCAAGAATCAAATAGAAGGAAAGAATGATTCAGAACGGCTATAAAATATTAACATTATTCCATATAAATTAGATCTACTGAAAGAAGGAAAGAGATCTGGCGCATATTTAAATCTGTCATATAAATCAATGTGCGTCGATTACCATTCGACGTAAGCGTCGAATTCATCCTGGCTGGACGTTGAGAGAAGAATAAGGAAGGTGTGTCGACTAAGGTGCACCGACTTCTCTATATGCGTCGACTAGAAATCAGAGTAGCGTCGACAACACATACGTCGAAATCTTCCTAAAGTTACCTCGACTTAATCTGAAGGGAACGTCGACTACAGCTCGACGTTGCGTCGAATACTATTCGACGCATATTTACTTAACCTTGTTTTTCTTTCTTAGAATTCATATTCAACTTAATTCAAGGGGTTAAGAGAAATCATTTTCCCAACAATCTCCCCTATTTGTCTTAACCCTATTTAGAGGGAAATTGTACAAGCATAAAATCAATCCAGCACAGCATTTGTATAGAAAAAAAATATATCAAATAATCAAAAAGTGAAATTTAGAAGAAGAGATCAAATGTTCCAGAATCATATAAATATATGTCATGTTCATTCCAATTAGTACTCAAAAATATATCAGCATTGTTTTCAAATATTACTCAGGAGGGGTAGGAGGGGTCTTTCTCTTTCTCTTGAATACTACTGTTTTAGGAGAGGAGAGTTTCTCTTTCTCATTTGTAGGAAGTTCTCCTAGCTCCCCCTGGGTCTCAGCCATTTGCTCCCCCTGAGTCTCAGCTTCATTTATAAACACAGCTTCCAGCTCCCCCTGAAGTTCAGTTTCTTAATCTTTCTCACCATCTTCCTTTGCAGCCTCATTTTCTGCTCTGCTTCCCTCCCCTTGTAGTAGTGCCATTTGATTTGCAGCATCCCTTGCTATATTGAGTACCTCTATTGTTTGTTCATCATTATGTAGCTCAGGTACTGTCTCATTCCCAAGGATTTTGTCAGATTTTGGAGGAGGGGACTTGTGAGAGAGAGATTTAGGATTGGAGGGTTGTTCTTCATCTAGATTCTCCCCCTTCTTGACCTTCTTGGCCAAGGAGGTTAAGAAAGAACTAGTCACTCTAGAGGAAGAGAGAGAAGATTTCAGATCTTGCACAGAGGCACTGACCCCATCTATTTGGGTGTGCATGTGAAGGATGGAGGAATGAATCTGGGAGCAATGCTCATCTAGCATTGCTTGGAATCTTTGAGCTGTGGATTGTATGAACTGGGTGATGAGAGCCTCAGTGGATTCAGATGGTTCATGGTGTGAGAGTTGATGAGGAGGTGATGGAATAGATGAGACTTGGGCATGTGATTGAGGTGGTATTTATGATTGTGTGGATGATGAAGGTACAGATGAGAGATTTGTTGAAGGAGGAGGAGGAGGAGGATGAGCAGGAGAGTTAGAGGGAGAGGGAGATCTTTTAGGGATGGAACCAGGCTTAGGGATTTTCCTGGTCCATTTAGAAAAGAGAGCAATTGACATCCTCTTTCCTGGAGGAATGGGGATTCCTTTTGACCTACATAGGTCAGGAAAGGAATGGAAGAGGACTTGACTCATGATTCTCATGTAGGCATTCTCTTTGTGAGAGTATTTAGAGCCTATCATCTTGAGTAGCCATGTGGCCCAGTCTACCTTCTTCTTCAACACAAGGGCCCCCATGATGTTCAGTTGTTGTTTTGGTACTGCATCATGTGCTGAGATCTTGCACAGTAGAACTTTCCCTACTATATCAGCCAGCAGCCTATATTCATCAGAAAAGTCTACCTTTTTCAGATGGATTGGTCTATCTTTTGAGAATTTCATGGTGGTGAGCAAATGCTTGATTTCATCAGGTGTGAGTTCAATGGATTCATCACCTATTAGGAGAATAATCAAGACTTGTTTAGTCATTCTTTTAGAGGCTCATTGTCTTTCCTTATTTCTTTTAAACTAAGATGATAGTAGGATATACCTGATGGAAGATCAAAGGTGGCCCTAATATGTTCTGCTGAGATTGAGACTGGTGTCTCATATAGTGTTCCTTGGATTTCTCCTTGTTCAGATATCTGAACATGAGTTATTAGCTCTGTGAGCTCTGATTCCAGGAGCTTGCACCTAGTGGAGATGAGTTTGTCCAGTCCTGCTTCAGTAAAGAGAGCAATGATGCTCTTGTAGTTTTCTGCGGCAGCTTGGAAGGACTCAAGGTCAATGTCGAAGCCTGAGTTGGTCTTGGGAGCCATTTTAGGTTAGTGAAGGAGAGAGGAAGAGATTAGCTGGTCTGAGGAGCACGAAGAATGAAAGAGGCAGTGTCGTGAAGGTTTCTAACTGAAGAGTCTTTTTAAGTCAGGTGAAGCGTCGAAACAGGACTCAATTCGAGGTTTATTCGGTACTTCAGTGGATGTGACCAAAAATAATTTAGCATTGCCGCTCATTTTTATGAGGTCGACGTTACGTCGAGTGGAATTCGACGTGAGCGTCGATTTAGTATGCTTTGGGATGCAAGGGTTTCTTATCGACGTATGCGTCGATAGCAGTCGACGCATGCGTCGATTGTGCTTATTGATCTGAGTTATCGACGTTGCGTCGATTAGAAGTCGACGTGACTTTTAATTTTCCTGAAAAGTTCTGGGTGTTTATTTCTTTTTATCTCTTCTTAATCCTAAAGGTTTCTAAGGTAGCCTAGGACTGGGTTTTAAGACCAATTTGATTGATTATACCAACACTTTTTGGCAAGGTGGCCATTTTTGTTGCATATGTAACACTTGAGTATCTTACTTTTGTGAGAGTTTGAGTTTAAAGGTGAATAGAAGTGTTGACTAGGATACCAGTGTTGATTAGGATAGAAGGTTTCATTAGGATGGGAAGTTTGGTTACCAAGTTTTGGGTAAAAATTTTGGTTAGAATGTTGATTAGGATAGAAATTATGATCAGGATGAATGGGACCTGAATAAGGGTTAGGATGATAGACTTTTGGAGGAAAGATGTTTAAATTGTTCTGAATTTTTGTGCGTCGATATCCATTCGACGCATGTTGATAGTCACGTTGATTTGTATTCGGCGCTTTCTCCAGATGGTGTCGATCTGATTTCGACGCATAGAAAAAGTTGCGTCGATTGGAAGTCGACATGCTTTTGTTCATCCATCTAGAAGAGGTCGAAGCATCTGAGAGATTGCGTTGAGTAGAAGTCGACGCACTATCGTGCATGCGTCGATATGAAGTCGACGCAAATGTATCTTCATAAATTTTCATTTTGCCCTTCTATGTTTTTACTCCTTTATGTCTTGTTTTTCTTGGTTTGATTGTTTCTTCAGATGAAGTTTGTGAGTCATCAGCTGAATAATAAGATGTTTCATCAAATTCCTTTATTTCTTTGAAGGAGTTTTCTTCCTTATCTTTTGGGTCTTTTTCTTGGTTTGTCATTTTGACAGGTTTAGTGAATTTTACAGGGCTCATCCAAGCAGGTTTGTTGGATGGAATTAGGCTGATTGAGGGATCAGCCCCTAACCCAAGATGGTTGTGTCTTATTGTTTGTTTTTCAGTGATTTCCTTAAGAGTTTGGCTTCTCATTTTTATTGATTCTTCAAAGGCTTTTGCCTGGGTTACTTTATCCTTAAGGAACTGATTTTCTATTCTAGCCCTTTCTATTTCCTTTTCTATTCTGCTAGCTATTGATTCATAATCTTTAGAGGATTTAATTTCTGTGTTTCTCTGGTTTTTAGCTACATTGATTTGTTCTTTTAGATCTTTTATTTCTTGTTTTGTTTTTAGTTGATCTAGGTACATTCCCATAAAATCATTTCTAAAATTATCACTTTGAAAATCTATTTCATCAAACATGCTTACCTCATCCTCATCGTCAGATTCCTCAATGAGAATGAGGTTCTTTTCTTTTTCATCATCAGAAGATATGCTTTCTTCTGATCCTGTTTCACTCCTTGATTTATCATCATTCTTTGAGTCCTCAAAGGCCATCAAGCATAGGTCTTCTTGCCTAGATTCTTCATTGTCACTCTTAGAGGATGAACTATCCTCAGAGTTTGTTTCACTCCAGACTTCTGCAATGAAGCCTCTTTCTTTCTTCTTCCCCTTTTTCTTCAGATCTTTCTTTTTCAGATCCTTTTCTGTTTCAGCATTCTCTGGACATTCTGGGGCAATGTGTCCAGGTTTCCTGCAAGAATAGCAAATAATTTCTTTAGTGGGGGTTTTGTCATACCTTGGTTTTGACTCCCTCCTTTTTGATCCATCTGTCTTGACCCATTTCTTAAATCTTCTGGCCAAGAAACTGAATAATTCTTCTTCAGTGACAGGGGTTCCTTCTTTTGTTGCCTTTAGAGCAATGTTCCTGCTTTTTGAGGAAGTTGGAGTGTTTTCTCTTCTTTCCTTCTCCTCTCTAGTTTTCAGCAACTGCTCATAGGATCTGAGTTTTCCTAAGAGAGCATCTGTTGAGATCTCTTTTTGTCCTCTTGTGTCTCTTATTGCCCAAATTCTTGAGTCCCATGAACTAGGGAGACTCATTAGCAATTTGTCATTAATCACAGTGAGAGAGATTTCTCTATCCAAGTCTCTTAGTTGATTGATGATCAGACTGAATCTGTCATACATTTCAGAGATGCTTTCTTCAGCCTTCTTTTGGAAGTTCTCATATTGAGAGATCAATAGAGTCTTTTTATCTTTCTTTTCATCAGCACTTCCTTCCACCATCTTTGTGAGAGCATCCCAAATTTCTTTGGATGATTCACAGTCAACAACCTTTTGAAAAATGTCATCTGAGAGAGTTGAGACAAGTATGTTCATGGCCTTTAGATCATATGTTCTTGCCTTCTTTTCATCTTCTGTCCACTCAGATCTTGGAACAAGTGTTTGTGTGACATTGCCATTTGCATCCTTTCTATAAGGCTTTGGGGGACCTGTCATAGTAATATCAAACAAGTCAGCATCAATGGAATTCATATAAATTCTAATTCTTGTTTTTCAAATTGCAAACTTTTCAAGATTGCACATTGGAGGTCTGGTGGAAGCATAATCTTTAATTTGTGCCATATGATAAAATAGTTTTGAAAAATATATATATATATATATGAGAGGTAAGATCTTTTTGATCAAGGAGTTATCCTTTTTAGATCAATGATGAGTCCTGATCATATACACATTTATGGACTCATCCGGGCCATTATTCAGTAAATTCACCGCACTTTAGCCTTATTATAGCCTATATTTGATAACTCATGCTAGGTGCACATTTAGGCCCACTTTGGTGTGTTTTCGTGTGTATTATCTTTAGTAGTATTCATATGTTGTTAAGTGCCACTTTCAGTGGCTAGATCTGTGTTTGTGCTGGAATTGGAGGCGTGCAAGTGTTTCCGGTGCAATTCTGCACAGGAACACTGCGCACGATCACTTGTTCTAGTGCGCACGACCACCGGTCGTGCGCCACTAATCGTGCGCACTTAACCCTTTTTCACGAGTTCTGTCTGGTGCAGTGCGCACGACCATCGACTCCAGTGCGCACGACCATCGGTCGTGCGCCACTGCTCGTGCGCATTGACCATTAAATTTCTGAGTTCTGTTTGCTGTAGTGCGCACGACCATCAACTCCAGTGCGCACGACCACCGGTCGTGCGCCACTGGTCGTGCGAACATTGTATTTTATAATTTCGTCTCTTGCAGGTTCTGTCCAGGCAGTGCGCACGATCGCAGAATTCCAGTGCGCACGACCACTGGTCGTGCGCCAATGATCGTGCGCAGTATTCAATCCAGCGCCTATTTAAACGCCTGTTGCGATTTTAGGGCGGATCGATCATTCCGGGAGCGAGGTTCCTGTTCCATACGCCGCCGACCACCGCCCTGGAACGCCCCTACTTCATCTTCCACGCAAGGGGAAGCCTCCTCCATCCATTCCAAGCCTTCCTCCATCGTCCGTGAGTGTTCTCCATCGTCCGCAAGCCTCCAAGCAACCATTTTCGCTCTCCGCCCGGTGAGAAGAAGAAGAGACCTTGAGTCGAAGACGACGGAGCACGTAGGGAGATTGTGACAGCTCTCTACGCCGGAAGCATTGTCCGTCCGAGTCCGGAGGTAGCCCGACAACCTACCATTCCAGCCGTGAACGGCCGCTAATCTTCACCGCCGGTTATTTCTTTCTTCTTTCCCTTCATTGCACTCTTTGAACCATGTACTAGATGAATATTGTGATATTTACTTTGATGAAAATGAATATTTCTTTGTTTTTCTCCATGGTTTGCTCATGATTCATTCCGTTCTCACTCACTCACTCGCACACGCACGCAAGGTGTTTGCTCCGTGTTAGCAAGAGCTAACGACGATTGTGAAGAGGTGTTTGCGACCCTCACCCTTTCGCACTTGAGTTCACTTCATCCGCCTCACGAAGCACGGCATCGCAGCCGTTGCATCCACCTCACTTTGCGAAGCGGTGTTCTCGACCCGCATCTCTGTTGTTGTTGTTAAAATTAGGAAAACCAACCAAAAACCCCTCTTTGTGTTTGTGAAACGCTTGTGTAACAATAATCACTGCGCGATTCGTTCACCCATCCTGCATTCCTCAAGAGACCGACATCCGGGGAATTTATTCTCCACAATTATTACTTGACAGCGACCGGTGCACTTGCCGACGCGCATCAATCAACCTCCCTCTGATACCAATTAAAAGTGCACAGTTTACCTCACTAGAATTCTCTAGAGGGGGGGGTGAATAGAGATTAAAAATTATTTTGTGCAAAGTTAATATATATATGTGTATGATCACAGATTATAGCTTCCCACACATCAACAAGAATTAAACAAGGAAAGAAAGTAAATGCAAGAAAAGAAATCACAGCACAACACAAGAAAATATAGTGGTTCCCCAAACTTTGGGTAGTCCACTCTTCTACCCCCTTGGTAGGAATTCACTATCTTGTACTGAGTCTTTTGATAAGGAGACTCTTAGAACCACCCTGAGTCTTTTGACAAGGAGACTCTTAGAACCAACTGAGTCTTTTGACAAGGAGACTCTTAGAACCAGTACACTGAATTTTTTGAAGAGAGATTCTAAAAACTCTTTTACAATGTTATAAGTAAGAAAGAAAGAAAGAAAGAAATAAGAACAAGAATGAATCTTCTTCCTAGCAAGAAGATTGGAAGCACAAGAAGTAGTGAATGAAAATCACTCTTCTATAGTGAGAAGGAGATTGTAAAAACTTTTCTCTCTTTTGAGAGAACTTTCAGAGTTTGCAGTAGAATGGCTTCTGAAGAAGAAGGAGAAGATGAAGGCTTTTTCTCTGCAGCACACTATCTCTTTTCTCAGTTTTTCTCTCTATTCTCTTGGGAGCTTTTCCTCTATTTCAAATGTATGTGGTGGATCACTCAACTTCTAATTTTCTGCCGACCTCCTCTTTATTTATAGCTCTGTGTATTCAAAATAATGCTATAGGAGGATAATTAATTAGCAGTCAGAGAATTGGAAGAATAGAAATAGTTCCATAATTAGCATACCAATAGAAGGAAAGAATTCATTCCAAATTCGAATAATATCCATAATGAGTTTTATCAGATTAGCCAAGAATCAAATAGAAGGAAAGAATGATTCAGAACGGCTATAAAATATTAACATTATTCCATATAAATTAGATCTACTGAAAGAAGGAAAGAGATCTGGCGCATATTTAAATCTGTCATATAAGTCGACGTGCGTCGATTACCATTCGACGTAAGCGTCGAATTCATCCTGGCTGGACGTCGAGAGAAGAATAAGGAAGGTGCGTCGACTTCTCTATATGCGTCGACTAGAAATCAGAGTAGCGTCGACAACACATACGTCAAAATCTTCCTAAAGTTACCTCGACTTAATCTGAAGGGAACCTCGACTACAGCTCGACGTTGCGTCGAATACTATTCGACGCATATTTACTTAACCTTGTTTTTCTTTCTTAGAATTCATATTCAACTTAATTCAAGGGGTTAAGAGAAATCATTTTCCCAACAACAGCATTGTAAAAATTGGGTTGTTACATCCTGAGTTCTTGGAGTTGAGGAGAGGAGCGGGAGGAATAGACCAGGAGGGGTAGGAGGAGCAAGGAGTATGATAAGTGGTGAGAAACAGGTGGAGGCGCCCCCGCCCTGAGAAGGTGTGAGGACTGAATAGATCTGTGTGGTCACGGAGGAATCGAGCTTATCCATAGAGGAGTGGGATTGGAAGCAACCCGGAAGGGGAACCTCCACATAATGTATCGTAAGGAGCATAAATTCTACTTCTCCAAACCCCCCAATGATTAGAGAGATCACCTTTTCAGAAGAAGCATGCTAGGGACTAAAAAATCCTTCCATAATGCTATAGTGATCTAGTCAGTGGTAGAAAACTACACTGTCTCCTACATCCTCATGGACAACAAAAGTTCCATCAATGTGGTCTTAAAAAAGGCATTCAACACGATGAAGGTGGAAGAGAATAGGATGACCGTCATAGAGGGGATGCTTTTTGGCTTCTCAGGGGAAAGGAAGAAGGTGGAAGGAGGAGTGAAGCTGGTCATGATGTTGGGAGGAATGAGGAGCTTCAGGGTCATCATAGCTGATGCCCCGAGCAGTTACAACGCCATCTTCGGCAGACCACTCATCAATACCTACATGTGAGTTCCCTCATCCTACCACCCATGCTTGAAGTATAACCAGGGTGGGTTTTAGATTAGGATCAGGAGTGACCCCAGGGTGGCGAGTTAGTGCTATCTCAGCACTGTCAATACCATCGGCTGAAAGAGGGAGGTGGACAAGGCAGTCACGATGATGGAGGAGATGGCAAGCCTAGAGGTAGTCGAGTGAGTAGAGGAGAAGGAGATCTGAACTTAGGGTGGAAGTCCTGGGAAGGTAAGATCAGCGGGGAGGTAAAGGAGGAAGATAAGGGGAATGTTGAAACCGATTTCTCGGCCTCTTGTGGAGCTCGGGTCCCTCACCGAAATGAGGGGCAGCTAGCCCTTACTGATCCCTTGGAGAAGGTAGACTGAAGACTAGGAAAATGACTAAGACCTTAGTCACAGCGAGGAGGTCCCTCCACTAACCCGGAAGATCATTGAGCGCTTCCCCTCCCAAGCCAAAGCTGAGACTCAGGCACCTTGGAGAGCTCTGGAAATGCTAGCCAAGGAGAGCTTGAGGAGAGAGAAGCTAAAGTGAAGTCCTCTCCAAAGGTGCCCATTAGGTCTTATTTATAGGTTTTCTGACCTGGCCTGCAAATAGCAGGATCCTGCCTTTTGATATTACTATCCCCACCCCAAACGGGTCTGCTAACAGCCAAACTCCGCTGTTTGGAGAGGCTAAAGGCAGACCACCAAGGGTGAAAGGGTAATTTGGCCCTATTAACCCATGGGCAAGGAACTGCGAGAACATTACTGCCGAAGCTCTCGCGGGCCTTCTCGCGAGTCCTGCTCGCAATGCCTCTCCTATGCGATTGCCCTGCGAGGACCTCGCTGGCCCATTCTGGCGGTATCTGCCGAGGTCCTGTCTCGCGACCCTTCCTGCGTGACCTCCTCTTGACTTCGTCGAGCTCAACACACATTTCGTTGAACGCAGGGCACTTCGCCGATCACAGACGAGCTTGACGAATGCAGAACGTTAAACTATTTGCTGACTACTGAGATGCTGAGATTGAAGCAAGCCGTTCGTTGGACGCGGGAAACAATTCGCCGAACATAGAATTGAGCTAGCCGGACGCTGATGCCCGGTCTCGCGAGCCTTCCTGCGAGACCGCCTCTTGACTTTGTCGCGCACTGAGCACATTTCGCTGAACACCTCTTTACTGAGCATAGGTCTCTTCTGCCAGCGAGACCATCCCTTTAGCCCTAATGAGCTTAGAACACTTCGTCGACTTCTGATGATTTCGCCGAATGGGGGTGAGCTCGATGAACACGGGAGAGTTCGCCGAAAGCGGGACTCCTTTCGTCGAGCTCAGAAAGCTTCCCCAAACTTCCTGCGAGCGTTTATCTCGCCGACCGTTCTCGCTCGCCTCTCAGCGAGCATTCCGAGAGAGACTTCTCCAAGGCCCCTCCCGCGAGGTCTTTGGCCCCATGGCCTTCCTCTCTTATTAATTCTTTCGTCCTGTTGCCTTCTTAAACCACGCCTCCTCGCCTGGCAAATATCGGGGTTGTACACAATCCCCGCTATTCACGAGGCTATCTAGGATCGCGAAGAAACATCCAACCCATGAAATTCGCCAGTCTTTTTGATGATCTGTCAGGAAAATTTGGTAGGGCCCACCCTGAGAGCTATAAATATCATCCTGAGTCCTCAGTGACGTGCGCCGTCACTTCCTTTTTCTTTCTTTTCATCCTATACTGTAGATGCTAGGAGATGCCGCTTTCCGAAGAAGCTAAAGCTCGCTTAAGGGCTGCCATGGCTGGCGGGCTGTCCTCCACGGTAAAAGTTCCTGCCTGGATGTCTCGCCCGCCCCCTGCAGTGACACCAAAGACCAAGAAGGCGAAAGCGGTCTGCCAAACTGGGGGCGACTCCGTGTTGGTGGATTCTTCCCCCGATAACCCGTCCCCCGCGAAGGTAGAAATTATTCCTTTAGTTAAACAAATAGATTCGCTCTAATGACTTGCTTACTCGCAGTATGCTTTGCTGAACGAGGACGTTGGTGAACCTGCTGGTGGGTCTCGCAAAAGTCCTCCAGCGGATACAAATCTTGCTGGGAAAAATGTTGCAGGTACGCCCTTCATCTCGCATGCCAGCCCTCCTTTTGTCAACTATCTGACCTTTATTCCGTGCTTCTTACAGTCTCGCCCCGTAAGTCCCCGGCTCGCCAGTCATTGCAGCCTCCGTCTCCGCCTCCTCCCGACAAAACTATAGATAGGCCAGGGTTCAAACTCCTGACGAGAGAGGAGACCGGCGGCTCTATACCGCCAAAGATCCCTCCGTCCAACAGCGCATCCTATCCTCCTGGCCTGGGTAAATCTCTCTACCTCCACTATGGTAACGTCTTCCAGGTCTGCCCTGAGACTTCTCACCCCCCTCTGGGTAAGCATTCCGACAGCTCCCCCTGCCATGTGCGAACTCAAGCGCGCTATCTAACCTTTTCGTAATATTTCGCAGAGAATTCTGAAAATCCGCCTACCGATTCCGAGTTGGGCGACGACGACATGTCCCCCTCCCTGACCAAGTGGAAGACTTCTTAGGGGATCCGCGAGATCCAGAGACGATGAAACAACAAGCCGCAGAGTTGCTTAGAAAACATGGTCGGATGCTGATGGACCTCAACCTGCAAGCGAGATGGGACAGAGAGGCCGCCGAGGATAGGCATGCTGTCTTTATGGAAGAGTGTGCGAGGCTCTGGGCTGCGAGACAATGTGATCATGAAGAGAACGTCACGACACCGGAGGTGCATATTGCAAGGATGAGGGATTACGCCTTCCTCGTGGACCGGGAGGGCCGCGCGGTCGAGGATAACTACAATTCTAGGGTACCGCCGCGGTCCGGGTCGCGGGGTGGGGGTAGGTGGAAGTGGTTGCCCCATGATTCTCGCTAACTTCTACGTTGTCGCGAACTCTTATTACCTATTAATGAGTGCCACTATTCTGGACAATCTCGCAATGGCTTGCAACTCATATATTGGCTTTATCTCGTCTGATAATAATTATTACTAGCTTTTTATTAGTTCTCGCTCGCTGCTAACATGTCAATTTCTTTTTAATGTTATGTTGTACTCGCGAGGAGCCTCCATTCTCGCTAGATGTATCTCGCGGCACCCCCCCCCCCCCCCCCCCCCCCCCCCCCCCCACCCCTTATGCCATTATGCTTGCTTGTGCTGTTCTCGCAAAGATGTTGCTTGTACTAACCTTGCAGGCCTTTCTCGCCTGCGGTCGTGATGTGACGTTTTGGCTAACTGCGCTCACCGGCGCTTGGGCTTCTTACCGCCCTTTTACTTTTGCTATAAATAGGCTGTCATAGCTGAGTCAACCACCGCATTTACTGTCAACCTTCTTCCTCCTCTGCTTCAGAGCTCTCGCTCCTTCCCATTCCCGTTCTATTTCCTTTCTCGCAGGTTTTCGAAATGGGCGGTGATGCTAACGAGTCGGAGGGTCGGTGAAGTATTGCTAAGGCTTTCGCCGAGCATGACTTCTTTCATTGCAACCTGACAGATGAGGAATACTTCACCGCGGTCGCCGACTACGCCACCCCACTATTCGCGGTGCGCTGCCCTAGCGAGGACGACGTGATCAACGCGCCACTCGTCGACGAGCTGGCCATCCCCACCGCTCATTTCACGGTCGGCTTGCGTCTCCCCTTGTGGCCAGAAATCCGCCAGGCAATAATCGTTCCCGCTCATTTCTTATTCTCTGCAGGTCAAGTCTTGCTCATTATATAAATTAATTCTGGTTTTCTTGTTGCTCGCCAGGTGCTCAAACATTATGGCGTTGTTCCGGGTCAGCTTACCCCTAATGCCATGGCGGTGATTACAGCTTTCGCATACTACCTGCGCGAGGAGCGCATCGAGTTCAGCATTCCAGTTTTTCGGAAGCTGTTCTCCTTCCGCGCATTTAAGGACGGGACCGCCTACTTCGCGGGCTTGGGTATATTATATAAAAAAGGTGCTTACAAAAAATTTGATTTCAATATAGCTAGAAATCGGAGGCGTACAAAGTAAAACATTTTTTCCTTTTCTATACCGACTCGTATCCCCACGAACTCGTTGGCTTTAGCCTATCCTTCCCCGGATATGGCCTCAAGCCGTCCTCCCCCTGATATGGCCTCGAGCACCCCCTAGATCTAATCACCTAGACCTAGTCGCCAACTCATGCGGCGAATTACGCCCTAAGTCGCGCAAGGACCTAGTCGCCAACACAAGGCGAATTCTCTATATGGTTACAAAAATATATGGAATGAAAGTAAAGATAATGATAACAACAATAAAAACTCCCTATATGAGATCTTCTGAAGTTGGAGATGAAGGATCGATGTAGTATGAGCGAGGTCAAAGCGATCGTCCTTCGGATGTAGCGTGATGTATTCCTCCTCCAGAATTCTCCTTAAGCTTTTTGTGGGTGATCCATCTTCGGCAGCATATCAACAGTAGAATTGTGGCAAAAGCAGTCTCTCTGGGATGGATAGCCAAAATGATCAAAATTGGCTCTTTGTATTGACCTTGGATCTAGCGCCTGCGGTAACACCTAGCGCTTGTGGTAGCGTTCGTGTAGAGCAGTTACGAAACCGTCGTGGCATGGCGTTGAGCGCACGAACTTGAGATAGCGCCAGGCGGTAGCGCTGGCACTGGTGGTAGCACTAGCACCTGCAGTAACTACTAGCGTTGGCGGTAGTGATTAAGCTCAGTTTATTGGTTCCAAGCTGCTTTCTACTTGTGGAGTGTTGCACCTATAGTTCCTGTACACTATAAACACACGACAAGCAAGATCAAATATAATTTGGGATTTGTTATTCTCAAACAAAGGGATGTGACACACATGTCCAACAATCTCCCCCTTTTGATAATAACAAATCCTCTTAGCAAGAAATCAATAAAGGTGTTTATAGAATATGGAAAGCGAGATAAAAGTTCAACTATAGTATTTGATAAGCATGAGAATGTGCATACTCCCCCTATCTTAATGCTCCCCCTACATAAAAACAATTTATGTTTTACTCCCCCTAAATGATAGATTACATGAATTAGTATCCCCTTAATCCTCTAGATTTCTCCTCTAGATTTCTTCAAATTAATCTCCCCCTTTTGGTATTATCAAAAGAAGGTGGGGTAAGGGTAGTAAGGAGGCATTCTTTATAAATGATAAATCATGATCAAGCTTTTGTAATATATAAAATGATAAAGAGTTTAAGCATAGTATATAAGAGATTTCAATTAAAAAGATAAGAGTTGTAAGCAAGCGGAAGATAATAAGAAACATCTTTTTATAAGCATGAAAAGCATAAGTAAAAATATGAGTTTTAGTTCAAAATTGAAAGATGTTTTAACCTTTTTGAAATCTCAAAGTTTTTCATAAAGATACCAAGCATGAAATGATCATATCAAAGAGAGATTATACTATAATGTTACTTAATTTCAAGTTTAAGAGATACCAAACATTATAGAGATCATGCAAGGTTATCTAGTGCATTTCTTATATAAAGAGTAGTATAGATAAAGCATTAGAATCCAATACTCATGAGAAGAAGTGTTGTGAAAGATAATGGTGTGCACATAAGTGTATTTTGAGCAATGTTAACAAATGATTTAAATCCTAAAATATAAGACATGTGTAGAGTAAGGTGCACAATAAAACACAAGTATATTACTTTCATACACTTTTAATGCACATAATTTTTAACAAAGTGGTGTAATAACTAAGGTTTGCACAAGACACTTTACTATTCCTTCCAAGGTGCTCAACCTCACAATGCTTATGAAGACTTATCTGGAGGTTCAAGTAGTGCTTGGTGGAGTTATATTTGTCTATTTTTTGTACACTTTTGTGAGACAACATTCTCCGAATACACTTGTTTTGCTAACCCAACATAATAAATTTTTTAACCACTTTTCTTAATTTTAAAGTGCAATTCAATTGTAGTGTAGATAATAAACTTATGCAAATTTTAATTCATTGTACAATTACAATACACAAGCAAGCATTTTAGATTTAAACACACATGTACAATACCAAACATAAGTGAGTGTAAAAGCATCATTATCAATCACAATACATTTACTCATGCTTAAAGGCATGGTAAGCTTGGTTCTACGCATTTTTAAATACAATTGATGAACTTTAAATAAATATATCAAAGCATGATAAAACAAAACAATGTTCATAGTAATATGAAGAAACAAGTTTTAACATTGTAGATAATTCTAAATAATAGAATTCTTACATGCTTGATATTAGCAATAAAGATCATACAGTTTTTTTGTTTTGAAAAATTTTTTAATGAAAGAAAAAAATAGAAAAACACAAAAACATATTTTTTATTTTTGAATTTTAAAGTTTTGTAGTTGATTTTTCATAATATAAATAAAAACAGAAAATCTCAAAAAGATATTTTTTGTATTTTTGAATTTTGAACTTTTGTAGTTGATTTTTCATAATATGAATAAAACAAAAATAACAAAAGTCAGAAACATAACAAATAAGTAGTACATATGAACTAACATATTTTTATAGATTTTTAGAAATTTTACAACACAGAAAAATCACAAACCCACGCTAGCGCCGACGCCAGTGCTAGTGCGTGAAACAGTACATGATTTTTTGAGAAATTGAAACTTTCAATTTTTGATTTTGATTAGGTGTCCTTAGAGTAGTGTCATGCATAAATTTCAGAATTTTTGGAGATCTCCAGGTGGATCAAATTTGCATGAAACTTTGGCTTTTTCAAACACTAGAGTTTTACAAAATCATTTAAGCACAAAAATAAATAAATTATGCAAAACACAAGAGGACATATTTAAACAACCCAAAATATGCATGATTAAAGTGATAAGTAAATAAAATGTTAATGTAGTGAGTAATATAAGTATGTTCTAAGATTAAAAACTACCCGGACTAAATGTCTACACCCTAGCCCCGTACAAAGTGACGGATGGGCATGCGGAGCTGCACCCATGACGTAGGTTGGGGTGTTAGTCCCATATGCACACACTAGAGAATGCTCAACCTAGCACTCTTTCCCCCCAGTGCCTTGCAAGGCCCCACTAGAACCCTCCACGGTTAAGGACTAGACATGACTTAGAGGTTAGGTCTCTAATGCATACAACCCTACGCCCCTGCTATTGTGAGATATGAAGTCATAGGTGAAACAACCTATGCTTTTAAACTATGGGTTGATTTATAAACTATGGGTTTTGTTTAATGTGAAGAGTTATATATAGCCACATAGTTTTTCTACTTTTATGAGATGATGATATAAGATAACTAGCACAATTACTAATATTCAATAAGTGATAATGCTAGTATGATGAGTTTTGGGTTTAATGTCACGTCATAAGATTAACATTAATATTGCATGTATTCCAAAATAGAGTTTCATATTATATATCTAGAATAAAGTGATGATTTAGTTTGATTTATTCTTATTATTACAAAGTTGATTCTAGAGTCTACATATATGTGAGATACATGCAATCAATAACAAAGCATATCAATATACCGAATAATGGAAAGAAAAACTTAATTCAAATTTTTATCATAAGATTCATAATTCCTAGGTGATAGACATTATTGATTTGAGATATTATGATTTATGATTATAGAGAATTTGGCATAGAATATATGTTAGATCATCATGATGTAAGTGAATTCTATTTCTTCTAGACTTATGACAATTTGATTTAGTGATTTTGTTTTGAATGAGCAAGTTTGATTTGTAAGTCAAGAAAGTGATGATCATGCAATCATATCAAAGACAAAGATCACATATATAACATTTTAAAATTTATGATAAAATTGCATTCAATAAAAGAATTTATTGATCTTTGGTTTTGCATGATAATATATGATTCATGATACAATATTCATATATATTCTAATGATTAATCCATAAACTGTGTTTTGATGGAATTTTAGTATTCTATTATAATTTCAAATCACATAGTTATCATGATATTTTAATAAAATTTTCAATGTTATACCTAAGCATAGACTATGAAGTGATGCTAGGATGATGAGTTTGAATGCAATGTTATTATATATGATTTAATGGAGATAATGTTGCATGTAATATGAGAAGATTTCAACTTAATTTTCTTTAGACCTAGAATGATATGATTAAACTTTTGATTTGATCTTAATGATACAAGATGATTCTAAGGTCTAAATACATGCAGACAATAGAGATGCATATCACACACAAAAGAAGATATCACTACTAGAAAAGTGAATTTTAGCCACACCTTTTTTTGCCACGGGCATAAAATCGTGGCTAATAATGAAGTATTAGCCACGGGTCCTAATTCGTGGCTAATAATCAAATATTAGCCATGGATGTCTAATTCGTGGCAAAAAAGAAAGTATTAGCCACGGTTTATTTAATTCGTGGCTAATAAGATTGTATTAGCCATGGTTGCCTAATTCGTGGCCAATGCTTTAGCCACACTTTCTAGTCTATGGCAAATACGGAAGTATTAGCCACGGTTTTGGCCATGGCAAAAAAAACTATGTTATAATTTTTGACTCCAGTTCTCTCGACAGCCAACCCTAATATCTCCCCCGCAGTCACGCAGCCTTCCCCTCGCCCTCACCCTCGCCCTGCCCTCCCAGCGAAACCCCGCTCTTGATCCCTCACCGGAGAACTCTGAAGCCCTCCAGATTATATTTCCCTCACCTGCTCAAGATCTCCCCTAAGTCAAAGCCCTCCGGATCGCCTCTTCGACAACCTTCTCCTCGCCCTCGCCCTGCCCTCCCAGCGAAACCCTGCTCTCAATCCCTCGTCGGAGAATGCTGAAGCCCTCCAAATTATCACATGCTCAAGTTCTCCCCTAAGTTGAAGCATATTGGGACCTCGTCTATAGGATCGCGTCTATAAGATCGCGTATACGGCATTGCGTCTATAGGATCGCGTCTACGGGATCGCCTCCCCCTCAGGTAACACCTCCTTCTTCTCATATTCTTCTCCTCCCCATTATAAATGCAAATGCAGGGTACTGAGCAGCTGGATTGTGGAACACTAAGGGAGTGGTGTACCTGTTTCTGGACATACAGGCCAGTCGGCTGGCACTGCTGCCGGTTTTGGAAATCAGGGATATGGCGGGTCTGAAGGTCCTTATGGTAATCAGGGTGGTTATGGGGTTGTTGGAGATCATGGTGGTGTCACCCAATCTGGCAATCCTACATCTAGTGCTGGAGAACAGAGTGCATGTTCTGGCCATAATGATGGTTATGAAACCAATGGTTATTCAAATGCTTGGTTATTTGAGTAAATGCTCCATTTGATTTGGTTATTTGAGTATTTGGTTTCTTTTATTTACCCAACTGGACTGATTGTTGTCTTTTAATTTCTTCTTACAACACATACTACTCCTCATTCAAATATTTCTATTTTTGGTTACTAATGCAAGTCCTAAATCATTTCTTTATAACACAGATGTTCCTGGTTCTTCTACCTCAAGTAAGAAACTCAATCAAAACCTAGCCTCCTCATCTCACTTGATCCTACATATGACATCAATCTATATCTATTTTGTTCTCCAACAGAGTGTAATGTTTGCTTACATTCAATTTTTTTCTTCTTCTAACTCACATTTCTTTGGAATGCCTGCTAGATGTCTGATTAAATGCATCAACAACGAAGGATATTTAATTTGTTTTTTTTTCATCTCTTACTGTTTGTATGCATATTTATTTGTGCAGTGTTATCAGGTTTTGCTTTGTGATTTGGTTGTTTTGCTATGCACACATATACTCTAAAGGGAAGTTCACTGCTATATGTGATTGCTTGCAATCATGTTGAACACAAGTTATTGAATATGTGTGTATGTTTTTTATTCTATAATCTTTCTTAGAATAGTCTATCTTCTAGACTTTATTAGTACCAGTGAGCATGAGTTGGAAAACTGTGTACGATTGAATCAATTCTAATAATGGAGTTTATAAAGCCAGTAAAAAAATTTATTGTATGTTTTTATGATTTAGGCTTTATTTGGATCGGCGGTGGCGGGCGGAAAGGAGGACGCAAACGCGGGGGTCAAAACGGAGCGGCGGCGGGGGTTTTCCTCCTTGTTGCGGGGCGAAGCGCGGCAAATGGAGCTGGCGTTCCATTTGTTTTGTCGTCATGCGGCAGCATTTCCTCAAAACGCGGAACCAAAATGCGGAACCAAATGAAGCCTTAATTATGGAGTTTGATGAGATTTTTTGTTTGTCCAAACAATTTGTTTTGGAAAGGTGTCATCGCAGATCATGCCGACGACGTCAGGTCCTCCATTCGCATAGCTTCTTCCTCCTCAATCACGCTGGTGAATCTCTCTGGGAGGCCATTATCTTCGATCTTGGTAGGAGTATGCCATTATCTTCGCATATCATCATTATCAATTGCCTTATCTATTAGACCTTCAAAGTCAGCAGCTTCTACTGTTATTTTCTCGAGCAACATTTCAACAGATTACTTCAAGTATCAAGACATTATGCTCTTACTCCACGAGGGTGGAATTCTTATGATTCATTTTCTTGGATTGTTGATGAAGAAGCATTTCGTGATAATGCACGGGTTGTGTCCAGCAAGTTGCTTCCTTTTGGATATGAGGTCATGGATGCAGTGTATTTTTTTATCTCATCACTCAATCTATGCTCTTACACATGATTCCTCTCCAGTATTAAGATATCATGCATGCCCACTCTTACACATGATTCCTTCTTCCAGTTTCAGCCGCTAAGCTCACCACTCTTCCCAGCTTTAATGGCGCCCTCCACTTCCGCTTGGAGACTGGGTAAGAGGCAGTGCTGGTTTACGTTATTTTTGTCTATTTGGCGAGTTAACCGGATCAATACTTGTTCTCGATGTCAGTTATACCACTGTGAATGAGGTGAGCGGAGCAGATCTATTTTTCTACTTCGTCCCATCTGAAAGAATCCCTAGCAAGGATCCTGTCTTAATTTGGCTCACCGGTGGCCCTGGATGCTCCGCCTTCAACGGATTTGCTATGGATATGGGTAGATATGCATGTTTCCTTTCCTTGTTTCTTCATGATATGATTATCTGAAGTTGCGCTCATTGAATAGTTGCTTATGTTCCTTGTTCTCTTTGTTTGCTCTGTACAGCTCCTGAAAAATTTAACGTGGACTATTTTGATGGCAACATGCCCACCTTAGTTGCCAATCCTTACTCATGGACTATGGTGAGACATTCTGGTTACTCACATTCCGATTACCTGATAAGTGAGATAAGAGTCTGAGTTCCTAATATAATACACCGTTTGTTTGGTTTGCTATCTTTTTATATACTAATTTCATAATGACATCGTCGATGACATTGGAAAGCAGATTTGTTTCTTTGTTGTTTTACTATTTAGTATGATAAACTTTAAAGTAGATCATTGATTACCTACAATTTGGCAAATTCCTTTGCGTCCTTGTCATCTTAGATTCTCAAGACCATTCCTATTTGCTCATCTCTTCGACACCAAGTGCTCGGTGTCCAAGTGGATATAAAAACATTTACTGCATACATTTTGCCCCCATTAACAAACTACTATCATGCTAATTGGAAGGGATTTTTATGTTGACATGCATGAAATGGTTAGGAAGGCCAAGGTGTGCCAATAACATGTTGGTGTGCAAATATTATTATTTGAGCCGTGAATATAATTTGGCTGTGAATAGTCGGTATTGGTGTGCTTATAACATTATTATTTTTAAATGCACTGAATTATTTGTCACGATTTCAAATCATAGTAAATACATTTTAAAAAAATTACTCGAACAAGTATTTGCCACGGCTTTAAACCCTGACAAATATTTTTTTTATAAATCTGCTAAGTATTTGCCACGGTTTCAAATCGTGGCAAATACTTTTTTTTATAAATCTACCAAGTATTTGCCACGGTTTATTACCGTGGCTAATAATCGACTTTTAACCACGCCAAGGGAACTGTGGCTAATAATGGACTTTTAGCCACGACAGAGACACCGTGGTTAATAACTGCTGAAATCAAGACCCTTAGCCACGGTTTAAATCCGTGGCTAAAAGTCGTGGCAAAAACGTATTTGCCATGGAATGAGCGTGGCAAATACTTTTTGCCACACTCGCATTGCCCACGCCCATTTGCCGTGGGCAGGCCGTGGCTAAAAGCCTTTTGCCACAGTTTTGGACTTTTAGCCACGGCAATTTCCCTGGCTAAATCCATTTTCTGTATATGAAACTATAATACCAATAGCCATCACATATTTCATAATTCCTAAGGCTGATAATATTAGTTGATTTAAGATAATTCTTGTTAGATCATGAATTATGATATATGATTATAGTTAATTTTAGCATATGATATTAATAGATCATGGTGGTGATTATATAGTTCATATTCATCCTTTTAATATGTAGTGACTGCTTGTAAAGTGAATATTATACTACATATATATAAAGGACAAAAAATGTTTTGATTATTCTGATTTGTTTTGTAAATTTTCTTTTTGATTTTAATACAAGGTATATGTAAGTAGAAAATAACGATACTTAACATAATTTTTCAGAAAATAATAATTAGAGAAATTGGATTTTTTAGGAAAATAAGCTACCGCCGACGTTAGTGATAACGCATGGCGTTAGCAACTCATGGTTTTTGATTTTCAATTTTGAGTTACAATTTTTGATTTAAAAGCACATGGTTTCTTTTATATCATTTGATTCTGATTTTCTCGATTATGATTTTTCAATATATGGGCTATCATTTGCAACAAACAAATTAGACAAATATACAATAAGTTGTGCATTTAATATTTTACGTCTAAGCCCTTTAATAAACCATTTAAATCCATTCATTAAAATAATTTCATTAATCTTGATAATAATTTCAATATTCAATTTATAATGATAATTCAAGGCATTTATGGGTAAATGATTTAAAAAGGATTAAACTTTAGAGAAAAGAGAAGATAGATCACTTAAAACTTATGACTTTATATTCAATTTTAATTCAATTTGATTTGTTAAAACATTAGGCTTAAGATGTGTAAGTCATATCTTATGAAATACAAAGTGACCATAAAGATGTTGGATCAAAAAATACAAAACAAACAGGAGTAAAAGAAATAAAGCACATCATGAAGTAGAGTATTGATATTTCATTTTTAATTGATTCTACTTCATGCAAATCATAGGATACTAATGAATATGAGATTTATGTATCCAAAGGGGACATAGTGGGATGGTTCCTTTGGGTACCCAAATACATCGTGGTGGCTTTTGGGAAGATATTGATGAATGGGCTTTTTTAATTAAAGATGATATGTCATTTTTCTTTATGGATCTCCATTCATACATTGGTTGTTTATCACTTAAATCCATATAATGATTATGTGACATCTTTATATGATGATAATTGTTTGAAAAATAATTCATTGGGGGTTTATGTTTTTTCAAATTATTTTTCAAAATGGCTTGATGTTGATAATCATAGTGAATTTTATTATATGGAATCTTTGAAATTTTATAAGAGTGATTGTCTTTCTTTAGAAGTGATTGTTGAAAGAATGGGTTATAATATGTGTTAAATGATTGGTTCTTATTTTGATGATTTTCATTTCCACTCTTTCTTATTCACATACTCTTATAATGTGAAGGAAAAGATTTTACAGTTTGATTTTCAAGAAATAGAGATTTTAAATTTGAGTCATGATTGAAAATATATTGAGATTTATAATAGTGACTCTTAAGAATTTTGTGAGTGTTGGCACCAAAAATGGTACCTCCAAAAGATGAAAATGGAAAAAGAGAAGGCGGCTCAGACCGCTATGAAGAAGAGGGAAGAGGAAGAGAAGAAAGCAGCCCAGACCGCTGCAAAGAAGAAAGAAGAAGAAGAGAAAGAGGCAGCTGAGACCGCTGCAAAGAAAAAGAAAGAGGATAAAAGGGCGGCCTTATTGGCCGCTGAGAGATAAAAGAAAATGCCTTCCGAGCTGGAGGCAGAAGAAAAGAGCCGACAGATTGCTGAAAAATCTTCCTCTTCCAATGGTCCGACCTGATTCTCCGGAAAGAAAATATGAGATCGTCGTCATCGAAACTGATGACATCCTTGTTAGTAATGCGGAGTTAAAGAGAAGAAGAAAAGAAGGGGAAAGGATGCAAAAGAAAGAATTGGAGAAAATGAACCTTGAACGTTTTAGGGGATCAGATCGCCTCGTGCTGACCGCAGAACCAACGGTCATAGTTAACACTGAAAATATACTACGTGACTGCGGTCTTGATTCCTTTCCAAGTATTCTTTCTGTGCGAACCTTGTTACTTTGAACTTTTGAAAACCGAACTAATCTTTGCTCTGTTGTCCGTAGATGAAAATATTCTTGAGATGGAAGAGGGAGAACTTCCAGCGCAGAGGGTTGCAGTCTCCGACCAACTTGCCAATATCCTCAATCCTATGTTTGAGGATGTTCGGTCTATGTTGGCTCGGGAACGGGCCTACCATGATCAGATCCGCGATCTTGAAGAGATGCTTCGTTCAGCTTATGATCCGGCCGGCGAGCTCATTCAGTCTCATTGAAAAGCTGAAGAGGCAAGCGGTCTCAAGATTGGTGATCTCACTCAAGCACTCCGTCGAGCTGAGAAAGACGTTGAATACTACAAGGGAAAATCTGTTGCTTTGTTCGCTGAGGTCGCTGCGCTGAGGAGCGGCTCCACGAAAATGACGATGAGATCGGGACCATCTGGTGATCACCAAGAAGTGAGACCGAGCTCCGAGATTATGGTTGTCCCTATGGAGGTAGTTGACAAAGAGATGTCAAGGATCCACTGGGCCGCGATGAACGCTAACCAGGGCCTTGCATCGGTCTTCAGATCTATTAATGAAATGCAAGATATCGCGGCCTTTGTAGGAAGAAAAAGGCCTCATATGAAATAAACGTTTGACATTTCATTTTCGAACGGTTTTTGTAATATGATGAACAATTTATTGTGTAATATGCTTTAATTTCTGCTGCTCGCGATCTCTTACTCTACTGTGATGATCTCTGTTATTTTGTGCTGTTTGTTTATATTATGTGATCTGAGATGTTGCGGTCTCTCTTTTTTGAGATCGAAAAGATATCGGCGTTTTATTGACTTTTTGCAGGTACCGGCGGTCTGAGAGTCTTTACCGGGCGGTCACGAGAAAAAGTAATGATGACGAAATTATCCTTTGCTCACTATAAATAGCCACCTTTTTGGGTCTCATTTCATATTTTATGTATGCGCCAAGCACCGGTCACAGCGATCTCCAAAAATGGTGTCCGCACGAGCTACTGCTGCTTCAGCTTTCCTTAAAGCCGATCACAAACCTTGCCATCTTTCAAAAGAGGAATATGTTGAGTTCTTGAAGAAGCACATGATTCAGACTCAAATCGTCGTGAGACCGCCATCTGAGGTGTAAGGGCTCAATTTTGGGGAGGAGAAAAAGTTTATCATCCCCATCGATCACTTTGAGTGTGGGGTGAGGATCCTCTCCCCTGGGAGTTTTTCGAGATCATGGATTATTACGGGATGGTGCTCGCCCAGCTGCCGCCGAACTCGATCGGTCTCATTAGTGTTTTCATAAACTACCTGAGATCGGAAAAGATAAAGTTCACGATGGCGCTCTTCCGTGCGTCCTTCACTGCTAAGGTCCTGAAAGAAGGTCAAAAGAAAGAGGAATTCAAAGGATTGATATACTTTTCTGCTGAAGGATTCAAAGTTCTCAATCTTACATACAAGGTTCCCTTCTGGACAGAAAGGTTCCTTGTATTCGAAGGCGATCTTGGCGGTCTCAAGAGTCACCCTTCTATGCGACCTGAAAATTTTTTTCAGAACAGCAAATCGATCTCAGAAGAAGAGTTACAGATTCTGAAATTTCTGGCTGGAAAGTGATGGCGCAAATCTTAGCACACCGGTATAGGCGGTAGTAAGACTGTGGCACGAAACGGCAGTGTACCGATCGTTCAAGTAATATAAAATGGGAATGAATCCCCAAGTATCGATCTCAAAGGAACACAGTAAGGTGGAGTTTATTATCGAGGAAGGACTTGAGATTGAAGTCCTTTCGAGCGGATGGATGCGGAAATGGGGGATTTGGTTTGTGGAAAATAAAAGAAAACAACTACAACTACTCCTATGCAATGCCGCTATGCAATGCTTCACTTGGCGGGATGGAGACTAGGCAGGCCTTCAACGCGCTGCATCGCAAGGGCGGATGGGCGAGTAGGCAAGCGGAGTCGAACTGTGCAGGCCTTGAGCGCACTGCTTCGTTGGGCGAATGGATTACACGGGCCGCTATGCCACGCTTCGCTAGGTGGATGGACGAGTAGGCATACGAATGGAATGGAGAGAATGGCGGAATGAGGGTCGCAAGCACCTCATCGACAAGCACGCCACTAGCAATTGCTAGTGCGGCACACGAACGCGACGGCGGGATGGAGGATGGAATGGGGTGCACCTCAAGCAACTCAAACAGTAAAATATTTCACATAGACATGAAATGTATAGAAATGCAAATAAAGTTAGGTGCTACTTCATCATAATGTTAGCTCTAGCTACATATACATCAATAAGAGAAGAACAAGGCAAGAAATCGACCGAATCTGAAGTCTCGTTGTAGATTCACGGTTGGAATCGCCGGGTTGTCAATCCGCGTCCAAGCTCGGTCCGCAACTACGTCCGGGGTAGAGAGAGCTGTCACTACTCTCCAATGAGCCCGTCTTCTTCGTGTCACGATCCGGTAGAGGTTGCAAACTTCCTCTTGCTTGATGGCGATGGCGGCTAAACCTTCCTTGAAGCTCTTGGATGAAGGAGGAGGCCGAGAGGAAGCTCCGGCTCAAGAATGGCGTGAAGAACAAGCCCGAAGCACCTCCCGATGGTGGGCGGCGATGGAGGGGCGAAATCGGGCGGAACGGAGCAGGAAACGGCGGACTCGGGCGGAAGAAAATCGGAGCCTCCGACCTAATTCGCGAGCAGCAAAATTTATAGGCGCTGGAATAAACAGTACGCACGGTCATTGGCACATGACCAGTGGTTGTGCGCGCTGGAATCCTGTGATCGTGCGCCTTCCTGGGTGGAGCCTGCAATGTATGAAATTCATAAAATACCATGTTCGCACGACCAGTGGCGCACGACCGGTGGTCGTGCGCACTATCGTAGGTGGTCATGCGCACTGGTCGAAACAGAACTCATTAAATTGATGTTAAGTCTGCACGAACAGTGGCGCACGACTGGTGGTCGTGCGCACTATCGTAGGTGGTCGTGCGCACTACCCGAGACAGAACTCGAAAAAAAAGGTTAAGTGCACACGATCAGCGGCGCACGACCAGTGGTCGTGCGCAATAGAACCAGTGATCGTGCGCAGTATACCTGTACAGAATTGTACCGGGAACACCTGCACGATTCCTGTTCCAGCACAACCACGAATCCAGCCACTGAAAGTGGCACTTAACAATGCATGAAAACTACTAGAGATGCAGAACATGAAATAACACCAAAAACGGGCCTAGAGGTGCACTTAGCATGGAGTATCAAATATGAGTGAAAACATGTCTAAAGTGAAGTGCATAGACTAGAAAATCGGCCCAGATGAGTCCATAAATGTGTATATATATTGGGACTCATCACACCCCCAGACTTACCTATTTGCGTGTCCCGAGCAAACAAATTCTAAGCGAACGAGGAAAGAAAAGTAGATGGCTTAAAATTACAATACAGAGTACCATTCGAAGTCGCATGCTCACGTGCATGAGAAAAATAGTAGAGATGATTTCTGATTATATAAACAGTTTATATATTTCTGAAAGAGTAAAAGCATATTACAACTACTCAAAATGGTGAACAACGGTGAATCAATCGGTCATGCATACTGAGAAAGTAAACTAAGCGCTGAGATGAGCATTGCTCAAGATCGGGATGCGGGACAAACTCCACTGAAATCCATTAGTGTCGGTGACCAAAAGCTTGCCCGGTCACATTCTCTCCACGACAATAGATTGGTTCAAGGCGTGAGTCAGTAGGACTTTCAGGTTTTAATTGAGGCTTGGGTTACGGTGAGGTAAATAATGATAAACAAAATGGCTTAAAACACATAACCCAATTGAGCTTTTAAAATAACTACCCGCGCACCAAAATCGAATGCAAGTGCACCACACCCCCTGACTTGGACTTTTGCAACATAGGTGTGTGCACCACCTACTCCCAATACATAATTTTTTCTACATGATTTTTCAATAAAACTCATTTTCTTTTTCTTTTCTCTTTTCCTTTTCATTTTTTTTTCTTTCTATCTTCTTTTTCTTGTTTTTTTTTCTTTCAGCAAAATTTTCAAATGAGCATATCCACAGATTCACATAATAAACACCACAATCAACACCCCCCCCAAAATGTAAATAAAACTACAACTAAAGCTCAGATTTGGGTGTGCGACTAGGTTAGGCTTTTAGGCTTTGGTGTGATATATGCGGAGCTGAATCAATGAAAGGGTAGGCACAAAGGGGCTAGCAAGGGTAGACGTTAGGCATGAAATAAGAAGTTCAACCGGGCCAAAATAATGGCCTACGTCATTCTCACGCACTAGAACTTATCCTATGCCAATGCTTCAAGAATCGCTTGGGGCTAGTTCTAGCCACCGAGAAAGATTCTCCTTTCTCCCGACTCAAGCAATACGAGTCTAGCGATCGTTTACACACATCCCTATGCTACCGTTTCATTCCACCGGATTCACCAATCGAGTAGAGTAAACAACATTTACACTAATAGAAAAAAAATATAAAACCATAAGTATAAAGAGAAGTCTAATCTTCACAAATTTCTATGCAACCGAGCACTCGACTAGGAGCACTACTAGAGTCAACATTTTACTCTGCTACATAGTCCTAAGCCATCACCTAGACTTTCCCAAATAGCTGAAGAATTCAATTCACAACAGAGCAAGCAAACAGATGAGTATGCGCTCAAGTGGGTGCTGTGGTGTGCAATGAAAATGGACAACAATTTCCAATAAGCTAAAATAAAAGTACTTCTAGCATGCTATGCAAGAGTGCACGTGAGTGGGCACAAAAACTGCTCTCCCCCAGACTTAAACTAAACAATCCACAGAATATATAACATGAAAATCAGAAAAGGCTAGGGAAAGAGAGTACCCAGTGCTCAGAAATGAGCACACCAGAAGATTGGCGTGTAAGCTAAAATGAGCCGCAGCATCAGCCATCCAGAAAAGATACCTGCAGGGGTAAGCTCCGCAGAAACAAAAGAAAATAGAAAACTGAAAAAAAGAATACTACTAACTAAACTAAACAAGATGAAATAAGAAATGCAGGAAAAGGTAAGATAACTACTGGGGTTATTGTCATCTCAGCATGACTTATTCAGGTTTTGTACAGTTCTAGCTTATAGGCCTATGAAAAAGAAAATGCACAGGTAACTGTTCTAATATGCGCATCGGTAGCGGGTACCGATACGGAGACAGAGCAGTCACCCCTCTACCTAAATATAGATACCTGCTCCTCACATGTAGAGGGTAGAGAATGTAAGAAAAGGAGGAGGCCTGGTCCTCACTCATCTCACAAAAAAAATCCTTGTCGAGCAAGGTGTCATCTTCAGGGAGGCGGCAGGGGGAGTAGGCAATGAATGAGGCTTCCTCTATGGAGGAGGGGTCAACCTCCTCACATATGAGGATACACTCATCATTGACTTGAGCATCATGCTCCAAGTCCTCCTGATGTACCTGTGAAGACTCAACCTGCAAAGGCTCAGATGAAGAAGGGGGGTCAGGAAATAAAAGAGAAGAATGACATAAATAATCAAAAATCAGGAGAGTCCCGGTCTCACTCCTAGCAGGATCCAAGGATAGATCACTATCATCATCGTAAATATCATAGCAAGGGGAACTTGAGAACTCAGGGGCCTCAGTGGTGGTTTGGACCTCCTCGTCTCATGAAGAAGTGCAAACCTCCTCATCAGAGAGAGTATCCTCCTCATCCCACCGAGGTGCACCATCGTGTTCAAAGTATTCATTCTCCCCTTCAGGGAAAATGACATCCTCATCCCACTTTGGAGCACCCTCCAAGTCAGAAGCATCACCCCACTCCTTTACTTCGATAGGATCATAAAAAATGTGTGTAGAAAAATCATGCAAAGAAACTGGAGGAATATCATAATCAGAAAGTAAAATATCAGGTTCCTCCGCAAAAAGATCTGCTAAAGCCTCCCCGATGGAAAGAATACTTTTCTCATCCCACTCAGGTGCATCTAGGAGCTCCCATTCCTCTCCTTGTTGGCCAACAGATGAGTGATCATCATCACTAGGAGTGAAGCCATACACAGGGAGTGAGGAGTCCATGCACGAAATAAGATCGGGGGTAGAGGGCACGATTGCCTCCATGGGTAAAGAATGAGTGATAGGGACAATGTTTTCATGAGTGGAGGAGCGGCGGTCAGGATTGAAAAGACTAGGACAGTCCTTCAATTCATGACCCTCTCCTCGACACAACAAGCAAACAATGTTCCTACACTGCCTAGCATTTAATTCATTCATTTGGTCTATATAATAGACCATCATGTCGTAAGTGCCCGGAGAAGTATCCCATGAAGACATTTTCAATAATAAAAAGCAGATAAAACAAAACTGAAATTCTTTGCAAAGAAATCTACACAAACTAATAAAACTCCTTGGATTAAACTTGCTTAAAACTTTAAAATAGGAGAGAAGAAATAATAACAAACAATATAAATTTAAAAAGCAAAAAAAAAAAGACGGCTATAAACACTGGAAGAACTACTATCTCTCGGCTCTCCCTCTCAAGAAAACTCACACGTCTGTGTTCCCCGGCAACGGCGCCAAAAACTTGATGGCGCAAATCTTAGCACACCGCTATAGGCGGTAGTAAGACTGTGGCACGAAACGGCAGTGTACCGATCGTTCAAGTAATATAAAATGGGAATGAATCCCCAAGTATCGATCTCAAAGGAACACAGTAAGGTGGAGTTTATTATCGAGGAAGGACTTGAGATTGAAGTCCTTTCGAGCGGATGGATGCGGAAATGGGGGATTTGGTTTGTGGAAAATAAAAGAAAACAACTACAACTACTCCTATGCAATGCCGCTATGCAATGCTTCACTTGGCGGGATGGAGACTAGGCAGGCCTTGAACGCGCTGCATCGCAAGGGCGGATGGGCGAGTAGGCAAGCGGAGTCGAACTGTGCAGGCCTTGAGCGCACTGCTTCGTTGGGCGAATGGATTACACGGGCCGCTATGCCACGCTTCGCTAGGCGGATGGACGAGTAGGCATACGAATGGAATGGAGAGAATGGCAGAATGAGGGTCGCAAGCACCTCGTCGACAAGCACGCCACTAGCAATTGCTAGTGCGGCACACGAACGTGACGGCGGGATGGAGGATGGAATGGGGCGCACCTCAAGCAACTCAAACAGTAAAATATTTCACATAGACATGAAATGTATAGAAATGCAAATAAAGTTAGGTGCTACTTCATCATAATGTTAGCTCTAGCTACATATACATCAATAAGAGAAGAACAAGGCAAGAAATCGACCGAATCCGAAGTCTCGTTGTAGATTCATGGTTAGAATCGCCGGGTTGTCAATCCGCGTCCAAGCTCGGTCCGCAACTACGTCCGGGGTAGAGAGAGCTGTCACTACTCTCCAATGAGCCCGTCTTCTTCGTGTCACGATCCGGTAGAGGTTGCAAACTTCCTCTTGCTTGATGGCGATAGCGGCTAAACCTTCCTTGAATCTCTTGGATGAAGGAGGAGGCCGAGAGGAAGCTCCGGCTCAAGAATGGCGTGAAGAACAAGCCCGGAGCACCTCCCGATGGTGGGCGGCGATGGAGGGGCGAAATCGGGCAGAACGGAGTAGGAAACGGCAGACTCGGGCGGAAGAAAATCAGAGCCTCCGACCTAATTCGCGAGCAGCAAAATTTATAGGCGCTGGAATAAACAGTGCGCACGGTCATTGGCGCACGACCAGTGGTCGTGCGCGCTGGAATCCTGTGATCGTGCGCCTGCCTGGGTGTTGCCTGCAATGTGAGAAATTCATAAAATACCATGTTCGCACGACCAGTGGCGCACGACCGGTGGTCGTGCGCACTATCGTAGGTGGTCGTGCGCACTGGTCGAAACAGAACTCATGAAATTGATGTTAAGTGCGCACGAACAGTGGCGCACGACTGGTGGTCGTGCACACTATCGTAGGTGGTCGTGCGCACTACCCGAGACAGAACTCGAAAAAAAGGTTAAGTGCACACGATCAGCGGCGCACGACCAGTGGTCGTGCGCAATAGAACCAGTGATCGTGCGCAGTATACCTGTACAGAATTGTACCGGGAACACCTGCACGACTCCTGTTCCAGCACAACCACGAATCCAGCCACTGAAAGTGGCACTTAACAATGCATGAAAACTACTAGAGATGCAGAACATGAAATAACACCAAAAACGGGCCTAGAGGTGCACTTAGCATGGAGTATCAAATATGAGTGAAAACATGTCTAAAGTGAAGTGCATAGACTAGAAAATCGGCCCAGATGAGTCCATAAATGTGTATATATTTGGGACTCATCAGAAAGCGCCTGGATCTCATTCATTATCTGGCGATCTGGCCCGAGATCGCTGAGATTGCCCATGAGGAAAGTGAGTTGTTTCCAGCGATCTCCCAATATTTCTTACACATTTTTCTTTACTTTTCTAACTTCTTATTTTCAGCATCCATTGCAATTCCGACGGAGGGTCCAGTAGCACCTACGGAAGAAGTACTTACCCAAAGGGAAAGAAGGCTGAAGAGGGAAGAAAAGTTTCAGACCGCTGAGACCGGTAATTCTTCTAAGACCGCTTCGGAGCCATTTCCTCTTCATGGCTATATGCGCCATCAGAAAGATTTAAAAGGCAAACCTATACTCAAATGGGGCGCCAAAGGAAAGACCGTGAGAGTTTCTACCGATCTCCCCCTCTGGAGCGGGAAGCTGACTCACCATGCCACTGCTGTGACCGCGGCTTTATACGGAAAGAAAAATACAACTGAAATATTCGATATTGAGACCGACTTGCTCCCAGATATTTGTGCTCAAACGGCCCTTCGAAATGCAACTCTTCAGCATCATATGGGGCGGACTCTTCGAAGCGTCTTGAAAGCGAATGAAGACCTGCTGGTATTATATCTCTACTAGATGTTTTTCCTGAATTCGTTTAGACCGCGCGGTCTGATTATTTCTTTTCTACAGCTAGCGAAGGAAATGGCCTATGACTTACACAATCCTGATTTTAAAATAGAAATGGCGCACCATGTAAGGGAGACCGCCGAGCAAGTAATCACGGAGCTCTGAAATCGAGGCGGTCTTTCTGAAGAGTACAAAGATACAACCTTTGCTGCTCTTTTCCCTCGGGCGTCAAGAAGGATTGATGAACAATCTTTAACTACGGAAGAGACCACCGATGATGGTGAAGAAGATGTTGTGATCGAGGATGAAGCCCAGCTAAGCGACAGCTAGTATGTGCAGGGACAGGACACGAGCACAGGAGCGGCCTCAAGCTCTGGATCCAAGGTTTAGGGGAAGAGCTCAGAAGAATCATCTAATGAGGCTGACTCGTCCTCTTCTTCGGATGAGCGGTCTCCCAAGAGATCGAGAAGCAAATAGATAATATTGTAATTTTTATCTTTTGGAGACCGGTCGGTCTGATGTACCTAAACATTTTGAATGAATATGAAGAATTGTTTTGCCATGTTTTTCTTACCTCTTTCGATAAGATATTTATTTTTGTATTTCTTCTATACTGACTATACCTATGCGGTCTCTTCATTTCAAGGTGAAATTGGCATTCGATCTCAATGCCTTAGTTTTTATCTATCTTCAAAAAATCCTTTGAATAATTCCTTATATAAGCATAAGATGCGATCTTTCAATTATCCAAACTATTTTATGAGTCTGAGCACTGGAATTGAAAATATCTTACGGCACTTTCTTTGCAGCGGTCACATCTAGCGATCTTCATTATACCAGATTACTAGGAACTTAAAATATTATTAACTGGATAGCATGCGATCTCACTTCTTTCTGATCGCGGGTAAAATAGGAAAGAATATTCTCGAATGCCCTAGAGTTCTATCCTCAGAGCTTTTCTTGGGGTGACGATTGTTGATTAGTAATTTTGAGATTGCTGAAAAGAAAACCACTGATGAAATGGAGAACATGACCGGCAATCTTGAACATCCAAGTCTTGGAGGAGATAAACCGGCGGTCTCAACATATTTGAGATCGCTGAAAAGAAAACCACTGAAGAAATGGAGAACTCAAACGACAATCACAAACAACCAAGTCCTGGAGGAGATAAACCGACGGTCTTAACATATTTGAGATCGCTGAAAAGAAAACCACTGAAGAAATGGAGAACTCAAACGTCAATCTCAAACAACCAAGTCCTGTAGGAGATAAACCAGCGGTCTCAACATATTTGAGATCGCTGAAAAGAAAACCACTGAAGAAATGGAGAACTAAAACGGCATTCTCAAACAACCAAGTCCTGGAGGAGATATACCGGCTGTCTCAACATATTTGAGATCGCTGAAAAGAAAACCACTGAAGAAATGGAGAACTCAAATGACAATCTCAAACAACCAAGTCCTGGAGGATATAAACCGGCGGTCTCAACATATTTGAGATCGCTGAAAAGAAAACCACTAAAGAAATGGAGAACTCAAATGGCAATCTCAAACAACCAAGTCTTGGAGGAGATAAACCGGCGTTCTCAACATATTTGAGATCGCTGAAAAGAAAACCACTGAAGAAATGGAGAATTCAAACGGCAATCTCAAACAACCAAGTCCTGGAGGAGATAAACCGGCGGTCTCAACATATTTGAGATCGCTGAAAAGAAAACCACTGAAGAAATGGAGAACTCAAACGGCAATATCAAACAACCAAGTCCTGGAGGAGATAAACCGGCGGTCTCCACATATTTGAGATCGCTGAAAAGAAAACCACTGAAGAAATGGAGAACTCAAACGGCAATCTCAAACAACCAAGTCCTGGAGGAGATAAACCGGTGGTCTCAAATAACTCAGGTCTCTTTTCATAAGGGAGAAAATATGGGTCTGCGATCTCAATAAATTCTGACTGCCTGATCTCAAGGGCAGGTGCGGTCATGACTCGAGGGCTACACCGGCATTGCTTTCCTCAAGAGAAAGAGTTCAAAAAATGATCTCAAGGGCAGGTGCGGTCATGCCTCGAGGGCTATACCGGCATTGCTTTCCTCAAGAGATCACTTAAATCTGTTTTAAACTTGCCACTTTTGCTAACCACGCTCCAATGAGTATTCGAAAGTTAAAGAACAAAAATGATCCATAGGGCAGGTGCGGTTATGCCGCGGAGGCTATACCAACATTGCTTTCCCTAGAAGATCACTCAGTCTGTAACAGTGTCCTAAAAAGCATGACAGAGCTGAACATTCAACTGAACTCCCTTGATCTAGAGGTGTGTCAGATGTCAGCAAGGACCCGACATCCTAAACGTCCACCGCACGAGCTTGGCGAGCTACTGCTACACAGATGTGAAATCTCCCCAACATCTGTGGTTCTGGCAGATTTACATCTCATGCTTCAAGTCGAGGGGGAAAGATGTAGGATCCGTCGATATCTCTTTTGGCAGGATTCTAGCTTTTAATATCAATTTGTATTTTGATATCTTCCCTTGTCATTTATATACCAAAAAGAGGTTAGAATCATATCATCATAATGTTCAAGAAGAGAAAAGATAAGAAAAAAGGAAGAAGTAAAATTCATAAGCACTTTTAAGAGAAAAAACATTTAAGGTCATCACCGCTCCAGGTGTGAGGCAACTCCTCTCCTTCATAAGTCTGGAGACGGTAAGCACCATTTTTGAGTACTTCTTTCACTATGAATGGTCCTGCCCAATTTGGGTTAAGCTTCCTTACCGAACCAGATCTTGCTGCTATATCCACCTTTTTTAGGACCAGATCTCCGATTGTGAATTCTTTGATTCTGACGTTTTTATCGAAGAGTCTCGCTATCCTTCTCTTAACTTCTTCTTGCCTAATCGTCGCCGTATCTCTCAGCTCTTCAATGAGATCAAGGCTACACCTTAGATCTTCATCATTTCCTTCCATCCAATCATCCTGGATTTGTTGAGCCAATAACACCCTTGTACTTTTTACCTCAAACTCGACAGGAATAAGAGCTTCTGAACCGTGTGACAACTTAAAAGGAGTTTCTCCCGTAGCTGAGGTGGGAGTCATTCTCAAGGCCCATAGCACTGATGGTAACTGTTCTGCCCAATTTCCCCAAAGATTTTCTACTTTTTTCTTCAAGAGATTTATTATGAGCTTATTGGGAACTTCTACTTGCCCATTACTTCTAGGATGATGCACAGAAGCAAAACGTAATTTAGTGCCGATCTGTCCACAGAAACTTATGAGCTGAGGATTGTTGAATTGAGAACCATTATCCGTGATAATTTCCATCGGGATCCCATGCCTGCAGACTATTTCTCCCAGATAAAATTTCTCACAACTTGAGTAGTAATTTTAGCCAATGCTCTTGCCTCAATCCACATGCTGAAGTAGTCAATCATGACTATAATATATCGGCGTTGCCCACTTGCCGTAGGAAAAGGACCAACTAGATCCATTCCCCATACTCCAAATGACCATGGGGTTGCTATAGATTTAAGTTGTTGGGCAGGATGATTCTGAAGAGGACCAAACTTTTGGCACTGGACACATTTCTTCGCAAATTTTTCTGCATCCTTCCTCATTTGAGGCCAGAAAAATCCTTGCCTTAGGATTCTTTTCTCCAATGTATGAGCTCCAGAGTGGCTTCCACATTCTCCTGAATGAACTTCCTGAAGGACAACCAGGATCTCTTCTTCCGAGACACATCGAGCCAAAGGTGACAAAAAGGTATTCCGGTAAAGGATTCCTGCAACAAGGTAATAATGAGCTGCTTTTAGTCTAAATCTTTTTCTGTCTTTTACCGTGGAGTGGAGCTTTCCGGTCGAAAGATAAAGGATGAATGGATCCATCCAAGATGGACGCTGATCTATCTCCATAACTTCTCCTTCCTCGATTGCAGGACGGAAAATCTCCGAGGCGGTTCCTCCCGAAAGAAGACCAAATTTTGCTAGCTCACCCGCTTCTGAGTTCTCTTCTCTTGGAATATGTTTGATAGAGAAACTTTTGAACTTTCCAATCTCTCCTTTCACCAAGGCTAGATATTGCTTCAAAGTTTGATCCCTAGTTTCAAAGGTTCCGTTAACCTTAGATGCCATCACTAGAGAGTCCGTTTTAACTTGAACATCCTCGATTCCCAATTCCCTAGCGAATCGATGACCGGATAGCAAAGCCTCGTGTTCTGCTTGATTATTAGTTGTTGAGAAATAGAACTTCAAAGCCTGATCCAATCTTACCCCATTTGGATTGATCAAAACCACTCCAGCCCCAGATGAATTCCTGCCCGAAGCACCATCAACAAATATTGTCCAAGCTAGAGGCGTTCCGACTTCCTTCTTTAATGAAAGCTCACTTGCATAAACCATGAAATCTGCTAAAACTTGAGCTTTGATTGCCACCCTTGGCATATAGGAGATATCAAACTCACTGAGCTCTATCGCCCACTTAGCCAACCTTCCTGAATGCTCTGGCTTCTCTAAAACATTCTTTAATGGAAGATCATTGACCACTTGAATCGAATGAGCTTGAAAGTAGGGCCTTAATCTCCTAGCTGAAGTTACAAGCATTAGGGCCAGCTTTTCAAGAATCGGGTAACGTGTCTGTACATCTTTCAGAATTTTGCTTACATAATAAACTGGAAATTGTTTCTTCTTCTCTTCTCGCACCAAAACTAAACTTACAGCATCAGTATCAACTCCTAAATAGAGAAAAAGATCCTCGCCCTCCCTTGGGCTTTGGAGCAAAGGGGTTGATGTCTATTGCTTTTTAAGCTCATTAAAAGCATCATCACACTCTTTTGTCCACTCAAACTTAGCCCCTCCGCGGAGGGTCTTGAAGAAAGGAGCACTTTTATCTCCGGATCGAGAGATAAAGCGACTCAGACCTGCCATTCTTCCTCCTAGCTGCTGAACTTCCTTAGGAGACCTGGGGGGTGGCATTTCAAGAATAGCCTTTACTTTGTCAGGGTTGGGCTCTAATCCTTCTGGAGTAAGGAGATGACCAAGAAATTTTCCTTTACTTGCCCCGAAAACACACTTCAACGGGTTCAACCTCATATTAAAAGTTCGGAGGGTTGCAAAAGTTTCTGAGAGGTCACTAAGATGAGAAGAGAATGATTTGCTTTTTATTAGAAGGTCATCAACGTAAACTTCTAGATTTCTTCCCTTTTGATCTTTAAAAATTGTGTCCATCATTTTTTGATAAGTTACTCCAGCATTTTTTTAGCCCGAAAGGCATTACGAGATAACAGAAGCAACCATCGTTTGTGATAAACGAAGTATGAGGTATATCGGGTTTATGCATTCTGATTTGATGATAACCTGAAAATGCATCTAAGAAACTCATGAAAGAATAGCCTACAACTGAATCTACTAAAGAATCTATCCGAGGCAAGGGGTAGCAATCTTTAGGGCAAGATTTATTGAGTTTGGTGAAATCGACACACATCCTCCATTTTCCCCCAGACTTCTTGACCATTACAGCATTTGATACCCATTCAGGGTATTGAACTTCTTGAACAAACTTAGCCTTCAGCAGTTTTTCCACTTCTTCTCGGATGGGCTGGGCAAGATTCGTTGCAACAGCTCTCTTTCTCTGCTTAATAGGGATGAAGTTGGGATCAATATTGAGATTGTGGCAACCGACATCTGGATCAACTCCTGGCATGTCGTCCGCTGACCAGGCGAAGACATCCAGATTCTTCAGAAGGCAAGAGATCAGGCTACTCTTGTCAGCTTCAGACAATTCAGCGTTTATGGAGAGGCTCTTGCTCTCATCTTCCTCGCTGATGGGAACGGCTTTAGTCGCTTGGGCAGGTTCCAAGCGAACTCCATCCCTTGCATCTTCTTCTTCAGCCTCTTCAGCAACTTTGATTGGTTCGGGAATTTGGGCTGAGACAGCCATTGCAGCTTCCTGGGGAGAAGAAGACATGATCACATTGACAGTTTTTACGTAGCACTCCCTGGCCTTCCTCAGGTCACTCCTGATCCGATGTTGCTTGATATTTAGGGCAAATTTTACTGCTTGGTGGTATGTCGAGACCACCGCAAGATACCCGTTCAAAATTGGTCTCCCAAAGATTGTGTTGTAGTTGCTAGGAGCATCAACGACTATGAATTTGACAAGCCTTACTATTCCCCCCAAAATTACAGAGAGAGTGACGAGTCCCGCTACCTCCTTCTTTTCCCCTGAAAAACCATAAAGAGGCCCTTCAGTAGTGAGAAGAGGATTACCTGTCTTCAAAGAATCGAAGGCCGGCATGAAGAGTACGTTCACCGAGCTCCCAGTATCAATAAGAATTTTCTCTACCGTGTAATTTTCTATTACGGCTTTTATGACGACCGCGTCATCAAAAGGATTTGAGGTTGAAGAAAGATCTTCCTCCCTGAAGGTGACTATTCCTCCAACCGGGGTTGAGGAAGTAATAGCAACCTCCGAACGGCAGACCCTTTTCAGGCTGGCCTTCCTGGAAGACTCTGGTCCTGCTAGCTCCACCGTGAATACAGAAAAGGTTGCCTAGAGCGCCCTCATCATTAGCATCCTCGCATTCACCGGGGAAACTGATGTTGCCAAGATGGCCAACATCGTAGACCTCCTCGCACTCCCAACGAATCTCTGCTACTTCCTTGGTCTTGGAAGTTGAAGCTTTGGAGGGATCATTCTTTTGAAGAATATCCTGAAGATTTCCCTCTTTTAGGAGCTTCTCCACTACCACTCGGAGGGCTCTGCTATTTTCTGTCAGATGACCTCTTTCCCTGTGATATTCACAGTAAAGAGTCGGATTATGGGAATTCGGGTCAGAGCTAAGGGGAGCCGACCTTTTGAAAAAAGACTGCTTCTGCAGGACTTGAACTACTTCTTTCATAGAGACACCAAAGTCTGTGAAAGACTCTTGGGAATCATTATAGGATGGCTGGAAGGTCAGGAGAGGGGGCTGGACATATTGAATCTGATGAACAGGAGTGGCTTGTGGAGCTGGAGCCATATGGGTTGGAATTAGAGGTCCTCTGGGCTGGAATTGTTGGTTCCCCTGATTGAAACGATTGTTACAGAAATTCCTTCCCCTCTTCAGAGCGGGAGGAGGACACTCTTGGTGAGACTTTGAGGAAGATGGGGCGGGAAAGAATCCTGCAGAGCCTTTATGACTGGCCCTATTGGTCAGATTGGTTACATAGGTGGGGTTGTTGATCTCCCCCTCTATATAACGATTGGCAATGCTAATCAACTCCTGATAAGAGTCAGGCTCTTTAGTGGTAACCTTGAACTTTGGAGGGCCTTCCTGCAGGCCACTAATCAAGGCTGCCATATAAAGAGCAGGATCCATATCTCTGATCCCTAAGATCTCTCTTTGGAATCGGTCGACAAAATGAGCGGCAATCTCATTTTCACCTTGCTTGATTTTGAAGAGGGTCGCAGGGCCACTCTTCCTCTTCTTGGCGGTTGCAAACCTCAAGAGGAGCTCATTTCTTAGGACGGCAAAGCTCGGGATAGATTGGGAGGGCAGCTTGTATAACCACTCCCTAGCAGATCCATCAAGAGAAGTTATTAACAACTTACATCTCACCCCATCTGAGATGGTTCAGAGGGCAATGGCAGATTAAAAAGCTTGGAGGTGGGACAAGGGATCACTTTCTCCCGAGAACACAGGGAGACGAGGTTCCTGAAGCGGTTTGGAATAGGTTCTCGACGAATTTCATCAGTAAAAGGGGAAGGTTCCCCCATTCTAGAGGCACCTGGGGGAGCAAGGAAAGGAGCAGGAGGGGCTTTAGGATAGGCAAAATCCTCTTCAAAGTTCAAAGCTTGGGCCGGAGGCCCCTGAGCGGCTGCTTTAAAAGAATTATAACGGGCAGCGAACTCCTCATGCTGAGATCGCTGAGGAGCCGCGGGCTGAAAATTAGAGCGATCGCAAGGCTGACCGCTTGTCATGCTGTCAGGGGTAGCGACCTGGCTAGGAGGAGGAAAAATCTTTTGGGAGATCGCGGCCAGAACCTGGTTCATGGCCTCAATCTGCTTGGCGGACTCAAGCTTAGTCCGGACAACCTCTTGACGCTCGCGAGCGGCCACCTGCTGAGTCCGCGCGATCTCTTGCTGAGCAGAGGCGACCTCGTGCCGAGCTCGAGCGGCCTCTCTGAGAGCTTGCTCGACGCGAAGCTCAAAATGGCGCTCAAGGGATTGCAAGGAATCGTGATCGATTTGGGGGTAGTCGCTGGAAGACCGAGCTGGGCGACCTCTACGCTCAGGCATCTTGAAAGTCAGAAAATTCACCTGGACACTCCGAATCTGAAGGTCGCGTGTTGGTTCTGTTGGCACAAAAAATGGTACCTCCAAAATTCACACTAGAGGGAAGGGAGAAAACTGCGGAGTGCAGGTTACTGAAGGCAAAGGATGCTGAGAAATAGGGAAAACGATCACAGAAAATGGAGACCGCTTACACAGGTTGTAAGCTGGAGGCTCGAGGCAAAAAGTCAATTTTCAGGTACCCCTACCGCTCTATTTATAGACGAGGGGGCTGCCCAAACGGGCAGATCTGAAAACTACGGGCTTCCCGGGATACAGGAGAGCCAGGGCAGGGAAAAAAGGGTGCAAATAACCAAAAAGGAGAAAAAGAGACCAGACCGCGCGGTCTGGCGATCCGACGAGCTTCTGACTACCTGGGTCTTGGAGGATTCGGCTGACCTCTGCTGGCGGTCTGAGCGGTCTCCCAAACGGGAGACCGCGGAGACCGATACTTTTGACCTTCATGAGGAGATCGCGGGCTTTTCGGTCAAACAATGAGAATCATAATTCTTTTTGAAACTAAATCCTTTTGAGTTAATGTGTGAAAATGGTCCTTTTTAGAAATGATTTTGTAAGTTAATTTATCCTTGTTATTCAAAATCTTATGATGAAAGTCATTACTTGACATTTGAAATTTTTCAGCAAAAGATTTTAATTGTATTAACTTACAAGTTAAATCATCATTTTTCAACTATCAATTTTTCATTATGTTCTTTAGAAACTAAGAGCCTTTTTTCAATATCCTTGAATTTTTCTTTTAAAAAATTGCAATCTAAACAAGGAGTAGGAATTTTAACTAAAGAGCATGAAAGAGAATTTAACACATCAATATTTGATTCTACTTTATCATTTGCTTTTAAAGATTTATTTTCTAAACGTAATTTAGAATTAGCAATTTTCAATTTTAAAATTTTACGTTTAGCAATTTTAAGCATACGAGATGTAGAAATAGAATTAGTTACAAAAAGAGAAGTTTTAGATTTTCTTACATTGCTATAGGATGAGGCCAGATTTGAACCAAGGGTTCCTTTGACATCTTCTTCGCATTCCTCTTCCATAGTTGAATTTTCGTCTTCTCTTTTGCTTGATGTGTTGCCATCAATATTGTGACGTTGCATTCTTCTTTCTTAGATAGATCTTCCTCCAAACATAAGTCCTCATCGATTTCTTCTCTTGGATCCATAAGGAATTGCTCTTGTTCATCATCTGTGGAAGGAAGACTATAAGAAGTCTCAAAAAATTTCCAAACTTCATAAGCTGTAGGAAGTGTATAAATAAGTTTGAAAATATTTTGATCTAGTGCAGAATATAGACAATTCATTGATTTGGCATTTAAAAACATTTCATTTTTATTTAAAATACTTGGGGGCAATTTAATTGTAATATTCCAAACTTCAATATCCAGAGATTTAAGAAATTTTTCCATAAGAGTTTTCCACCCTTTATAATTTTCACCCAAAAATAATGGTGGACATAAGGATTTTTCATTTTCATAAAAACTTCCCCTTCTAGTGGATGCGAGATCATGAAGCGCCATTATTCTTGGTTTTTTAAACCGTTTGTAATAAGCTATGCTTTGATACCACTTGTTGGATCGATAGGCGCCCTTAGAGGGGGGGGGGGGTTAATAAGGGAATAATTTTTTTTTGTAATTTTAAGAAATTTACTATATTTTTTTGAAGTTCACAAGAGAGCAAAATAATGGCTTAGCAAAAAGTAATTTGCAATAATAACATTTAGAAACAAGTGCTGAATTGTTATATGATGAAAGAGATTAAAATAAACCATTTCGATAAAGTGATTTGAATTGAAAGCTTACTAACCAATATAGTAAAATTTATGCCAAATGAATGAAATCAAGTGAACACAAATAGAGACATGATTATATTATATAAAAAAGTTCTTTACAAGAAATTTGATTTCAATATCACTAGAAATCAGAGGCGTACAAAGTAAAACAATTTTCCTTTTCTATACTGACTCGTATCCCCACGAACCGGTTGGCTTTAGCCAATCCTTCCCCGGATATGGTCTCAAGCTGCTCTAGCCAATCCTTCCCTGGATATGGCCTCGAGCACCCCTAGATCTAATCACCTAGACCTAGTCGCCAACTCACGCTGCGAATTACCACCTATGCTGCGCAAGGACCTAGTCGCCAACACAAGGCGAATTCTCTATACGGTTACAAAAATATATGGAATAAAAGTAAAGATAATGATAACAGCAAAAAAACTCCCTATATGAGTTCTTCTGAAGTTGGAGATGAAGGATCGAGGTAGTATGAGCGAGGTCAAATCGATCGTCCTTCGAATGTAGCGTGACGTAGTCCTCCTCCAGAATTCTCCTTAAGATTTTTGTGGGAGATCCATCTTTGGCAGCATAGCAGCAGTAGAATTGTGGCACAAGCAATCTCTCTGGGATGGATAGCCAAAATGATCGAAATTGGCTCTTTTTATTGACCTTAGAGCTAGCGCCTGCGGTAGCACCTAGCGCACGCGGTAGCGTTCGTGTAGAGTGGTTACGAAACTGTCGCGGCATGGTGTTGAGTGCACGAACTTGAGCTAGCACTAGCGGTAGCGCTAGCGCCTGCGTTAACTACTAGCCCTGGCAGTAGTGCTTAAGCTCAGTTTGTTGGTTCCAAGCTGCTTTCTACCTGTGGAGTATTGCACTTATAGTTCTTGCACACTATAAACACACAACAAACAAGATCAAATACAATTTGGGATTTGTTATTCTCAAACAAAGGGATGTGACACACATGTACAATAGATTCTTCCGAGGTTAATCCTAAATAATGCCCGAACTCGATCAACTCTCTTGTAGGAAGAGCAGTGCGGTCGAGTTCGATGTCTCGACATATTCTTCTAATTTGCAATATTGCTTTATAATTTATAGTTAATCTGGAGATGACAGATTCCTTCAAGGCTAACTATAAATAATGTCGAACTGGATCAACTCTCATGTTAGTAGAGCTTGGGGTGCAATTCGGATCGGTTTGGTTCTAACCAAAACCAAGAACCGACCCATATATGTTGGGTTCCAAATTTTTGGAACAGGAATCAACCAACGGTCCTATAGTACGGAACCGGATCCGAACCATTCTGTTCAGTTCTCAGTTCAAAGCAATAAGTATGTCAATTAGATTAAATATGATTTTTCTTATTTTAGATTAATATATGCAGTTAATGTTATCACACTAGAAAACAAAGATTCATATAAATAACTCCCAGATCCAGAACTAAATAAGGATTATATTCATATGAATTTGGCAGAGACATAAACATTAAGGTTTTATATTCATATTCCATTTTACATTTTGCTTTTAATAGCATAATCAATATTTTGATAGAAAGGAATCATGCATTGAGTAACATTAATTTTTCTTGCAGTACTTTGAAACAAAGTTCTCTCAACAAAACAGACAAATGAGAAAGCTTTTAAGATAAAATATAGTTACTAAGTTTACTACTATAAATTTACTAAGGCCTAATTTGGTATGGCGGCGGGAGGTGGCATGGGAGGAATCGTCGTGAGGGTTTGAGACGGAGGTGGGGGTTGGGGTTTGAGACGGAGCTTTCGGCCCCATTTTTCACTTCACTGCGGGAACAAATGCCGCAAACACATCCGTCCGGAATTTGTTTTTCCGCCTTACAGTGCCGGTTGCTCCTGCACCAGCGTGAAAACACTGAACCAAATGAGGCATAAGTTTCATATGTTAAAATCTGAACAACACACAAATGAGAAAGCTGAACTTTCTAAGTTTACTACACAAATTCACTTCCATAGAAGATGATCTTCAAGAAACTTCTCTACACAACAGCTGCTAAGATAAAATATTCATAAATATTTGAAGGGTTTAAGATAAAATATTAAACTGTACTTTAACATTAAAAGTGTTTAAGAAGTGAAGAAGTCTTAAATTTTAACATTATAAGCGTTTAAGATAAAATATACCTCATTTGTATAGAAGTGTCAACATTCAACAATTTTTTTGAAATGCCTCTTGTTCACACCAAATAACTGGTAAAAATAAAACAAGATAAAGAATTCAAACAAATGAAAAAAAATCCTATATATAAAAATAATATATACAAATATTAAAAGAATTTACCATTCTCAAGTTCTTCAATTTGATGCAAGTGCTCTTCAATGTGCATTGGTAATATACTTGCTCTCAACCATTCCTGAGTACACACCAACCCCTCTGCAATCTTTGGCGAAAGAGAACAATGGAATCGATCAAGAATACGCCCACCTGTACGAATGCTGACTCAAATGCAACAATAGATACCGGTATTGTCAAAATATCTCTAGCAAGCAAAGAAAGAACCTTATACTTGCTCGAGTTCACCTTCCACCAATTAAATATGTCAAATTACTCAGAGTGTTCATCTATGTCACAATCATCTTTCAAGTTCTTTTCCAACTCAGATTGGTTTGAAGAAATTTTTGTGCCTTCCTTTTCATATCAAACATAGCTCTTAACTGTAACATCCCATTTCCTACTAGACCCCCTAACTCCAATTTTGGGTGAGACAAGTGGGGAGTGTGGTGAGTTTGAGCTAGATTGCAGCCTTAGGACACATAGGGTTAGGAGAACTCACCTGTGGTCTGCTATAAGGCTCAAGTCAACCTAGGTCAAACTAGCTCAACATGAACTCACACTTGCAAATTGACTCCTCCAATAGATGATAAGCACTCCAAGGAATGCCATAAACCCAAAAGCCCCATCATGGGGTCACCAATTGACCCAATTTGACCAAAGTCAAACTTAGGTCAACATAGGTCAAATCCTCCCCAATAAGTTCAAATGAACCCCAAAACATAAAATTTACTTCACCCCTAGTTTTAGGGCATCATGAGGGACCTAATTGGCTCAAAAGCCCCATCTTGGAGTCTTCAATTTGGCCAAATTGACCAAAGTCAACTTTCCCCCAATTTTGGTAAAATCATACTTATTAGTCAAATTAGCCAACCTAGGTCCTCACCATGACTCAACCAACCTTGGATGGTGCCAATGGACTTAAGACCATCACATTGGACCAGTCAACACACCCAATTGACCAAGTCAACCCAAAAGTCAACATAGGGTCAATTTTGCCTAAATTGGGCTTAATTGGAATTAATCCAAATTCCAATGAATTAAGGCACTCACCCAAAGCCCATTCTGAAGCCCATAAGCACAATGCCCTCTGAATCCAACATGCAAACACATGCATGGGGGCAAAAGTGGAATTTCCCCCTTCCTCCATTAAGGACAAAGAGGATTTTGAGGAGAGCTTGCCATGTGGCCCTCCTCACCTCTGCCCAAAGCCCCCACTGAACTCCCCATCAACTCCTCAGCCGAATTCCAGCTGAAGAGATGCCACTTGGTGGCTGGGAGGAGCTTCCAAGGGGGAGGCCGAAAACCACCAAGTCAAAACCTCATGTACAACCACTCCCAGCCTCTTTAGACCCCTCCACCACCTTCAGAAGGTCGAGAGGAGTTGAGTCAGTGCTCTGGAACAGAGAAAGCAGTGTCGGAACAAGAAATTGGGGAGGATCGCCGGAGCTCGCCACCACTAATGGCTGCTAACTCCACAGCCACCCCCGACCCCAATCGAGCCCACCATCACCTTCAGAACCTTGAGAGCAGCTGAAATCCCCTACTGGAGTGGAGCTTTCGATCCAGAAACGGGGCTTTGAGCAATCTCGCCGCCGACAGCTACTAGCATGTCAACCCGCCGGATAACTCACCTCCAAGCTCGCTTAGGGTACGATTTCTCCCCCTATCCCTCTGTGCTAGCATCTAGATCCATCTAGGAGAGAAATCGGGCTCAATTGAGCCCGATCCCATGTGAGGTAGAGGGAGTTTTACCGAGCTCTTTTTCTTGCCCGAGATCGCCGGAGACGGGCTCTCAGGCGGCCGTGCCGCCGTCAATCGATGGCCACCACCTCAACGGAGGTGGTGGAGGTGGTGGCCGGCGGTGGTGGGCCGTGGATGGCCGGGAAATGGTCGGGGAAGTCGGCCCAGGCAAGATCAATCTCACCCGTTGGTGAGCTGGGGACGATGACGGGATGCCGCTCGATCCTGCATTAAGATTCGTGCTGGATTGAATTCATTCATCATATTAATGGACATATTAATTTCTTATGTTGTCACACCTTGTATCATAGCCTTGTTTAATTTTTTAGAGGCCTTATTTTGAAAAATGAGCAGAGACAAGTTTTGTAGATATGGATGTCTACTTTTAGTAGAAATTTAGATCAAGTCATTTGGACCACTGTAGGGTCCACAGTAGTCATTCTTGTAAGGTTGGTCAGAACTTAAAAATGCAATGATTTGCATGCAAACATTGGAGGCCCTAAATGCCATATTTGCAAAAAAGGGCAGAGATAACTCTTGTAGAATTAGGAGTCTACTTTCATTTGCCACCTTAATCAACTGATTTGGTGCAATATGGACTTCAGGGCACCCATTCTTCTAGGACTGCTCTTTATGTAGGGCAGAAATTAAAAGGGCTATAACTTTCAATTGGCTTAACCAAATCACTTGAATTTTCTACCATGCATGCATGGTATGAAGACACACCTAGGGTTTTAATTTGAGAATTTTTGGATGTGTATCCATTGAGTTATTTTATTTATTATTAAAAGTAAATTCTTGGTATTTAAGGAGTTGTATAACACCAAACACCCCCTAATTTGGGGGGTGAGCTCTTCATACATATCTAAATCTCTGGTTAAAATTTCATCACATGTGCAGGAGTATTTTTCTCTGAATTTCAAAATGAAGTTAGGGTCTTAAGTGAAGAATTGGGGTGCTAATAGTCAATTTGGGCTTTTGAGCTTTTTGATGGAATTGATGGTGGGGATCACCTTGCATGCCACTAAAACCTTGGGGTTTGTGTATGTCATGAGGATATGCATCATTGTCATAAGTTTCATGATTTTTGGAAATTATTTTCCTAAAGTTTTTAATTAAATGATAATTGTCACACTTTTAAATTAATGGAATAATTTGAATAAAAAACTTAGGTTTAAATCCAAAATTCTGGGAAATGGATCTTTGACTGGAAAGGCACATTTAGGAATTTTGTTGGAATTTTTGGACCTCATTTATTTCTCTGAATTTGATTTATTTGGTTAGGTCAATTTATTCAAATATGACATTTAGGTCTCATATGCATTTGGAGAATTATGAAATTATTCTAGTAGGTTTCCTGGGTGATTCTATAGCTCTGTAAATTTTATCATAATTTTTAGATAATTTTGTGGTAATTATCAATTTATTGAGGAAAAACCCCCTTTTGTAATTAATTAATTTAATGAGGTAAAATAGTTTGAAGAATTCTAAATCTCTGGATTTAGTGTTTTTAGATGATTATTATACTAGGATAATGTTCTCATAATTTATAGAGACATATTAATGGTAGTTGTAGTGTAAATCACTATTTGCACCCCATTTATGATAAATAGAAATTATGGTCAAAAATTTCTGTTAAAAATGTGAAACTTAGGATTGGTGTTCTTAGACCATTATTATGCCATGGTAAATTTCCCAGAATTTATTGAAGTCTTAACATAGCACTTGTAGTTTAAACTATATACGCACACCAAATATAACAAATGACAATTAAGGGTAAATACTCAATGTAATAATATGAAACTTAGGCATTGCTGATTTTAGGTCAATAACATACTTCTGTGATTTATTCAGATTTTATTGAGACCTTTAGGTGGTGGTTGTAGTGTAAAATTCTATTGGCACACCACTTGTATTAAATGAATATTGTGGATAAATATTACCTGGAATATTATGAAACCTTGGATTTGGTGTTTTTAGAGGATTAGTATGCTAGGTTAATTTTCTCAGAATTTTTGGAATTCTTATTTTAGTACTTGGTGTGTAAAGTCACGTCTTCATCTTTTTCTTGATAAATATAAATTATGATTATAAATTTCCTGGAAAAATATGATCTTCTGGAAATAGTGTTCTTATGTTCATATGAAGCTACTGTAATTGCTCCAGAATTTTAGGAGGTCAAAATCTTATACTTGATGTGTAAAATTATTTTTCCATTCATTCATTGAAAATTAGGGATTAGGGTTATTTAATTGCTGGAAAATTATGAAATCTTGGAAATCTTTTTATCATGTCACCTCTCATCTCTGGAAGGATTTATGACAAGTTTGAATTCACTAGCAAGATACCTCCTTCACATTTTAGATTCATATTAGTAATTAATGAATTTTTATAGAGGTCAAAATTAGATGAAACATGCTTGGATTTTGATCATCCCTTATTTTATCCACTATGAGCCTAGGATAAAAATTAGAAGTCATTTGGAAGTAATTTGACCAAGATTCCATCATAGGAATCTAAGTTAGTTATATGGCGTGGTCTGCGGATAGTGAAACTCATTATGATGAATAGGTCAATATAATCATAAGGAATACAGTGAGAATTTGATTATAACAAGAGATGAGTATAGACCACTTAGAGGACTAGAAGTTTTTAGAGTTGAGTCCAAAAGATTGATTGCATAGGAGCGGGGTGAAACATAAGGCGTAAGTTATAAAGGGTAATGAGAGGGAGGAAGGTTAGGTCAAGGTAGCCGCCAAGAATGTTAAATGTCCTGGAAAGGGGTTGGGCATCATCCCATCATATATCCTAGTACCTTGCGAACCCTTCACCGGGTAGCCCTCGGGAAGTCCAGGATCCACCCTAAACTTCCAAGTAGAATAATAACTAAACAAGAGCAGTTTAAATAGGAGTTAGAAGATGAGAGTGCTTGGTGAGCTGTGGGTAAGGTTGTGCTCGGGATTGATGAAAGATCGTCCTTCCCCTTAGAGAGTCATAAAGCGCTGAGGTTAATTCAAGTGAAATGATAAGAGGGTAATCTTATGGGTAGATATCAATAATACTAAGTGTCTTGGGAAAGGGAATTTTGGGGTGTCATCCCATTGTAGTTCCTAATACTGTAGCGAGCCCTTTACAGGGTAACCCTCGGGAATCCAAGATTAAACGTAAACCGTAGGGATAAGATGTTACAAGAATAATCTATTAACACACTCACCCACACCCCGTGGTTGCGGGAGCCTAGTCTGTTTGGTGATGCGAGCAGTAAGCTCAGTGTTTGAAAGAGCAGATTGAAAGTCGGGTGAGCTTGCAACTCAGTAGAGTTTGTTGGTACGGACGGGTTGGTCCGGGGAGCCGGTGGCTCGGGAGGTTATTAATGACGGGCAGGTTAGCCCGGGGAGCTTATGGCTCGCAGATAGATTGTAGAACATGTTGCATGTGCATTGAAGGTGGTGGGTCTTCTGTATTGGACGGACGTTCACACCGACGTCAATACGTTGACTCGGCAAGTGTGGTATATACACTTAGCCTAGAAAGTCTGGCGGTCCACTCAGCAAGAGTACGCAGACGCTCCACGGTTTTGTGTTGAGGCGTACGATAGGTCTAGGTTAGGTAGTGTGAATACCAACCTAGAGGTGGGCGAGGCCCAACCCACCGCTTCCGTTTGCCACTACGGGAGTATCTGGGGAGTCTTGCTAGCTCCAAAAAGGGGGAACTAAAGGTCTATGCGCATAGAGTCATAGTGTGTGAGTTGCACTTGTATGATCATAGCATAACAACATACCTTGCATGTCATAACATGAACATTGCATTTCAACCCCTACCCCTATCGTATAAATTGGTATGGGACTTTTTATATGATGGGCCCTGTTAAATGACCCCTTGGTCTATAGGTTTGTATGGGCATTCCTATAAATCAATGGTTTCTTTTACGTTTACTTTACTTGCGTAGCTTACTTCCTTTACTGCTGCAATATTACCTTACTGCACTTATTAATGTATAATTATACTGTTAGTATAGAAATTATATGGATATACTCCTGTTAGCATAGAGAATTTGTCACCTGCTTTTGATTACTCCACTTTGATGTCCTCCGCTTCTTCCTCCCCGCACGGTGCCTAGGAGTCGCGGGGGGGGGGGGGGGGGGGGGGGGGGGGGGGAGGGGGGGGGGGGGGAGGCGGGGACAAAATCGTCTTAGTCTTTATGACTAACGGTCGGTGGTGACTGTAGGTAACTGAGGAGCTGGAGCCCAGCTGGCAGGAGAGACAGGACCTGAGGAGCAGATGTCGTGCATTACCACCGCTACTGGACAGGTGTTGACGAGAGATGTTTTGTTTGTAGCTTCCGCATATATGTATATATATAGAGAGAGAACTGTACTTCTTTTATTCATTCACACATGTACTGGGCGTAAGCCCCTTTTTCTCTTTCTTTACTTGTACTCATTGATGGACAGTGTACATTTGTTATATATTTATATACAGATGCGTGTGATTGTGGACTTGTGTGCTGGTTTCTCTTCTTATCTCTTGTTGGCCTGGTTGTTCGTGCTTGCTGGCAGGATCGGCGTCTTGCGGAGATGGCTAACTTGTGTGCTAGCATCACCGTAAGGCGGCGGTTCTGGGCATAAGATCCGGGAACTCTCCTGGTGCGGGAGAGGGGTCTTACAAATGGTATCAGAGCATAAACGATCCAACGAGAAAGAAGTCCACAAAAACTGGGACACCCCCGCTCGAGTTAGTTTGAGGACAAACTAGCAGCGGAAGCAGTGGTGTGCCCATTTGTAAAAATCACACAATTTAGTCCATTTTCCAATGAGTTAGGCCAACCCAATTAAGGACAACACTTTAGTTTTGACTTAACAAGACGTTTTCATAGCGTATCTTAGTCTTAAATCGATCCCAAGTATAGGTTTGTTTAGGACAGGGGGATTCCAGACATGATTAGAGGAAGGAGTTTAGTATGAGTGTAGGTGTTTGAGGCTTACACTCTGATGCTTACCACGCACTTATCAAATGATTTTACCCCCTTAACCAAACTAACTGATCTATCTCAAAGGATTTGGTGTATGTGACCTACTTTTGGAGTAATAAGAGACTCTTACGCATAAATTATCCTACCAATTACACTTCCCGTTTATTTTACGGTGAAGCGGTCACTAAGAGACAAGTATTAGAGGTCGAATAAGAATCCAAATCCAAAGGAGGCCCATTCTTGGTTAGGTCACACATTGACCTTAAGAAGGATTCGCGAATGGTAACTTTAAGGACCTTGAATGTGTATCATATCATTAAAGTCTCAAGGTGGAGCTCAAAGACAAGGTTGTATGCCCTAAGAATTGTGTACTTATATAGGGTAAATGCACTATAGTGATATCGAAGGAATTTAGCCCAAAATATATGGGGGCTTATCCCTTTTGTTTATTGGGCCAACTTAATGCTGGCTTGACTTTCCTTAGACCTTAATTGGAAGACGAATCTCAAACTTATAGACTTTGAGGTTTTGTAGGTGTAGACAAGTAAATAAGAAAGTAGCAAAATAATCATTGGGGATATGCATAGAGGTTGTCAAGTTATACGTGTATATATTATCTCTGAAATCAAGGAAGTCAGTACGAGACTTTAGGGTATGGATTGGATAGAAATAGAACCTGGTTGTAGGCTCTCGTGATCTTAAGAAATGAATAAATAACCCAATGAGAAGGATGATATCATAGATTCACCTCCTCAAACCTGAGAGGATGATCTATAATAGAATCGGGACGAATAGAAAGTTGACTGGTTTTTTTTTAGTCAAGTTATTAGAAACACAAAGTTGTCAAGTTAGCTGCTTAGAACAACTTATCGCGTCATGAAGCTTGTGGATTGAAATTAAATTCCTGCGCGATAGAACTATAATTGGAAATTCTTGAATTTCTGGGCGTTCGAAGATAATGTACATACACTTATTGAAAAATCATGCCCTTGTTGTTTTCGAACAATTTTATCGTAACCGATATTCTTATACCCTGGAAGATAGTTGACACCTAATCGGAGATCGTTAAAATTATACCTATGGAATTAAGTAAATATGAGAGTACTTACGACCCTTAGATTCATGGCTTGATGAGCCTGGGAATTGAAAGACAAATGTCATTGTAATCCTCAAGGATGTTGTGTGTTTTGGAGAGTAATATGAGATATTGGGAAATACAACACCTCAGTAAAATCATAACTTTAGAGGTTGGATTATGGGTTATTCATAACAATGATGATTTCACAAGTATAATGAACTCGGTAATTTATTAACTCATACATAATTGGTCGATGCTGAACTATATGAAAGGATTCGGGAGAGATTACCACATGAGCACATGGGTTTTCATATCAGTAGGAAGCTCGGAGAATTTTGGTAGAGTTAACCCTTGAATAAATAACAGGCTTCCTTCACGAGTACAATTGAGACTACAACTTGAGAAATTAATCCACTGAATTGTTGACGTGAAATGTCATGGGCTTGATATATGATCTCTAGTGATAGTATTAAGTTATGGAAAATTTATTGGAAATAATCGTTGAATAAAGGACATACCCCTTCACAAAGTACAATGTGAGATTACAATTTGAGGAAAATTTTTTTTTTGGGATGTTGAAACATCTTGAATTTCTTAAAATTTTGGTGGAATTTATGGTTACCCATTTCTGATACTCCCTTCGCAACGTAGAATTTGAACGCAAATTTGAGAAATTCATACTATGAAATATATTTGAAGAATGGATAGATTAGGATATTGATGATAAGATGATATAAAAATTATCAGATAGTCTTGTGATAACCTTGAGACCTCTCATCTTCATGAGCTGGGAACCCCATGGACCCGAACTTAAATTTCGAGGACGAAATTATTCTTTTGTTTATTGGGAATTGTAACATCCCATTTCCTACTAGACCCCCTAACTCCAATTTTGGGTGAGACAAGTGGGGAGTGTGGTGAGTTTGAGCTAGATTGCAGCCTTAGGACACATAAGGTTAGGAGAACTCACCTGTGGTCTGCTATAAGGCTCAAGTCAAGCTAGGTCAAACTAGCTCAACATGAACTCACACTTGCAAATTGACTCCTCCAATAGATGATAAGCACTCCAAGGAATGCCATAGACCCAAAAGCCCCATCATGGGGTCACCAATTGACCCAATTTGACCAAAGTCAAACTTAGGTCAACATAGGTCAAATCCTCCCCAATAAGTTCAATTGAACCCCAAAGCATAAAATTGACTTCACCCCTAGTTTTAGGGCATCATGAGGGACCTAATTGACTCAAAAGCCCCATCTTGGAGTCTTCAATTTGGCCAAATTGACCAAAGTCAACTTTCCCCCAATTTGGTCAAAATCACACTTATTGGTCAAATTAGCCAACCTAGGTCCTCACCATGACTCAACCAACCTTGGATGGTGCCAATGGACTTAAGACCATCACATTGGACCAGTCAACACACCCAATTGACCAAGTCAACCCAAAAGTCAACATAGGGTCAATTTTGCCTAAATTGGGCTTAATTGGAATTAATCCAAATTCCAATGAATTAAGGCCCTCACCCAAAGCCCATTCTGAAGCCCATAAGCACAATGACCACCCTTGCCCTCTGAATCCAACATGCAAACACATGCATGGGGGAAAAGTGGAATTTCCCCCTTCCTCCATTCAGGACAAAGAGGATTTTGAGGAGAGCTTGCCATGGGGCCCTCCTCACCTCTACCCAAAGCCCCCACTGAACTCCCCATCAACTCCTCAGCCGAATTCCAGCTGAAGAGATGCCACTTGGTGGCTGGGAGGAGCTTCCAAGGAGGAGGCCGAAAACCACCAAGTCAAAACCTCATGTACAACCACTCCCGGCCTCTTTATACCCCTCCACCACCTTCAGAAGGTCGAGAGGAGTTGAGCCAGTGCTCTGGAACAGAGAAAGCAGTGTCGGAACAAGAAATTGGGGAGGATCGCCGGAGCTCGCCACCACTAATGGCTGCTAACTCCACAGCCACCCCCGACCCCAATCGAGCCCATCATCTTCAGAACCTTGAGAGCAGCTGAAATCCCCTACTGGAGTGGAGCTTTCGATCCAGAAATGGGGATTTGAGAAATCTCGCCGCCGACAGCTACTAGCATGTCAACCCGCCGGATAACTCACCTCCAAGCTCGCTTAGGGTACGATTTCTCCCCCTCTCCCTCTGTGCTAGCATCTAGATCCATCTAGGAGAGAAATCGGGCTCAATTGAGCCCGATCCCATGTGAGGTAGAGGGAGTTTTATCGAGCTCTTTTCTTGCTCGAGATCGCCGGAGACGGGCTCTCAGGCGGCCGTGCCGCCGTCAATCGATGGCCACCACCTCAACGGAGGTGGTGGAGGCGGTGGCCGGCGGTGGTGGGTCGTGGATGGCCGGGAAATGGCCGGTGAAGTCGGCCCAGGCAAGATCAATCTCAGCCGTTGGTGAGCTGGGGACGATGACAGGATGCCGCTCGATCCTGCGTATAAGATTCGTGCTGGATTGAATTCATTCATCATATTAATGGACATATTAATTTCTTATGTTGTCACACCTTGTATCATAGCCTTGTTTAATTTTTAGAGGCCCTTAGAGGCCTTATTTTGAAAATGACCAGAGACAAGTTTTGTAGATATGGATGTCTACTTTCAGTAGAAATTTAGATCAAGTCATTTGGACCACTGTAGGCTCCACTGTAGTCATTCTTGTGAGGTTGGCCAGAACTTAAAAATGCAATGGTTTGCATGCAAAAATTGAAGGCCCTAGAGGCCATATTTGCAAAAAAGGGCAGAGATAACTCTTGTAGCATTAGGAGTCTACTTTCGTTTTCCACCTTAATCAACTGATTTGGTGCAATATGGACTTCAGGGCACCCATTCTTCTAGGACTGCTCTTTATGTAGGGCAGAAATTAAAAAGGCTATAACTTTCAATTGGCTTAACCAAATCACTTGAATTTTCTAACATGCATGCACGGTATGAAGACACACCTAGGGTTTTAATTTGAGAATTTTTGGATGTGTATCCATTGAGTTATTTTATTTATTATTAAAAGTAAATTCTTGGTATTTAAGGAGTTGTATAACACCAAACACCCCCTAATTTGGGGGGTGAGCTCTTCATACATATCTAAATCTCTGGTTAAAATTTCATCACATGTTCATGAGATTTTTTCTCTGAATTTCAAAATGAAGTTAGGGTCTTAAGTGAAGAATGGGGGTGCTAATAGTCAATTTGGGCTTTTGAGCTTTTTGATGGAATTGATGGTGGGGATCACCTTGCATGCCACTAAAACCTTGGGGTTAGTGTATGTCATGAGGATATGCATCATTGTCATAAGTTTCATGATTTTTGGAAATTATTTTCCTAAAGTTTTTAATTAAATGATAATTGTCACACTTTTAAATTAATGGAATAATTTGAATAAAAAACTTAGGGTTAAATCCAAAATTCTGGGAAATGGATCTTTGACTGGAAAGGCACATTTATGAATTTTGTTGGAATTTTTGGACCTCATTTATTTCTCTGAATTTGATTTATTTGGTTAGGTCAATTTATTCAAATATGACATTTAGGTCTCATATGCATTTGGAGAATTATGAAATTATTCTAGTAGGTTTCCTGGGTGATTCTATAGCTCTGTAAATTTTATCATAATTTTTAGATAATTTTGTGGTAATTATCAATTTATTGAGGAAAAACCCCCTTTTGTAATTAATTAATTTAATGGGGTAAAATAGTTTGAAGAATTCTAAATCTCTGGATTTAGTGTTTTTAGATGATTATTATACTAGGATAATGTTCTCAGAATTTATAGAGACATATTAATGGTAGTTGTAGTGTAAATCACTATTTGCACCCCTTTTATGATAAATAGAAATTATGGTCAAAAATTTCTGTTAAAAATGTGAAACTTAGGATTTGGTGTTCTTAGACCATTATTATGCCATGGTAAATTTCCCAGAATTTATTGAAGTCTTAACATAGCACTTGTAGTTTAAACTTTATACGCACACCAAATATAACAAATGACAATTAAGGGTAAATACTCAATGTAATAATATGAAACTTAGGCATTGCTGATTTTAGGTCAATAACATACTTCTGTGATTTATTCAGATTTTATTGAGACCTTTAGGTGGTGGTTGTAGTGTAAAATTCTATTGGCACACCACTTGTATTAAATGAATATTGTGGATAAATATTACCTGGAATATTATGAAACCTTGGATTTGGTGTTTTTAGAGGATTAGTATGCTAGGTTAATTTTCTCAGAATTTTTGGAATTCTTATTTTAGTACTTGGTGTGTAAAGTCACGTCTTCATCTTTTTCTTGATAAATATAAATTATGATTATAAATTTCCTGGAAAAGTATGATCTTCTGGAAATAGTGTTCTTATGTTCATATGAAGCTACTGTAATTGCTCCAGAATTTTAGGAGGTCAAAATCTTATACTTGATGTGTAAAATTATTTTTCCATTCATTCATTGAAAATTAGGGATTAGGGTTATTTAATTGCTGGAAAATTATGAAATCTTGGAAATCTTTTTATCATGTCACCTCTCATCTCTGGAAGGATTTTTGACAAGTTTGAATTCACTAGCAAGATACCTCCTTCACATTTTAGATTCATATTAGTAATTAATGAATTTTTATAGAGGTCAAAATTAGATGAAACATGCTTGGATTTTGATCATCCCTTATTTTATCCACTATGAGCCTAGGATAAAAATTAGAAGTCATTTGGAAATAATTTGACCAAGATTCCATCATAGGAATCTAAGTTAGTTATATGGCGTGGTCTGCGGATAGTGAAACTCATTATGATGAATAGGTCAATATAATCACAAGGAATACAGTGAGAATTTGATTATAACAAGAGATGAGTATAGACCACTTAGAGGACTAGAAGTTTTTAGAGTTGAGTCCAAAAGATTGATTGCATAGGAGCGGGGTGAAACATAAGGCGTAAGTTATAAAGGGTAATGAGAGGGAGGAAGGTTAGGTCAAGGTAGCCGCCAAGAATGTTAAATGTCCTGGAAAGGGGTTGGGCATCATCCCATCATATACCCTAGTACCTTGCGAACCCTTCACCGGGTAGCCCTCGGGAAGTCCAGGATCCACCCTAAACTTCCAAGTAGAATAATAACTAAACAAGAGCAGTTTAAATAGGAGTTAGAAGATGAGAGTGCTTGGTGAGCTGTGGGTAAGGTTGTGCTCGGGATTGACGAAAGATCGTCCTTCCCCTAAGAGCGTCATAAAGCGCTGAGGTTAATTCAAGTGAAATGATAAGAGGGTAATCTTATCGGTAGATATCAATAATACTAAGTGTCTTGGGAAAGGGAATTTTGGGGTGTCATCCCATTATAGTTCCTAATACCGTAGCGAGCCCTTTACAGGGTAACCCTCGGGAATCCAAGATTAAACGTAAACCGTAGGGATAAGATGTTACAAGAATAATCTATTAACACACTCACCCACACCCCATGGTTGCGGGAGCCTAGTCTGTTTGGTGATGCGAGCAGTAAGCTCAGTGTTTGAAAGAGTGGATTGAAAGTCGGGTGAGCTTGCAACTCAGTAGAGTTTGTTGGTACGGACGGGTTGGTCCGGGGAGCCGGTGGCTCGGAAGGTTATTAATGATGGGCAGGTTAGCCCGGGGAGCTTATGGCTCGGAGATAGATTGTAGAACATGTTGCATGTACATTAAAGGTGGTGGGTCTTCTGTATTGGACGGACGTTCACACCGACGTCAATACGCTGACTCGGCAAGTGTGGTATATACACTTAGCCTAGAAAGTCTGGCGGTCCAGTCAGCAAGAGTACGCAGATGCTCCACGGTTTTGTGTTGAGGCGTACGATAGGTCTAGGTTAGGTAGTGTGAATACCAACCTAGAGGTGGGCGAGACCACTACGGGAGTATCCGGGGAGTCTTGCTAGCTCCAAAAAGGGGGAACTAAAGGTCTATGCGCATAGAGTCGTAGTGTGTGAGTTGCACTTGTATGATCATATCATAACAACATACCTTGCATGTCATAGCATGAACATTGCATTTCAACCCCTACCCCTATCGTATAAATTGGTATGGGACTTTTTATACGATGGGCCCTCCTAAACGACCCCTTGCTCTATAGGTTTGTATGGGCATTCCTATAAATCAATGGTTACTTTTACGTTTACTTTACTTGCGTATCTTACTTCCCTTACTGCTGCAATATTACCTTACTGCACTTATTAATGTATAATTATACTGTTAGTATAGAAATTATATGGATGTACTCCTGTTAGCATAGAGAATTTGTCACCTGCTTTTGATTACTCCACTTTGATGTCCTCCGCTTCTTCCTCCCAGCACGGTGCCTAGGAATCGCGGGGGGGGGGGGGGGGGGGGGGGATGCGGGGACAAAATCGTCTTAGTCTTTATGACTAACGGCCGGTGGTGACCGTAGGTAACCGAGGAGCTGGAGCCCAGCTGGCAGGAGAGACAGGACCTGAGGAGCAGATGCCGTGCATTACCACCGCTACTGGACAGGTGTTGACGAGAGATGTTTTGTTTGTAGCTTCCGCATAGATGTATATATAGAGAGATAACTGTACTTCTTTTATTCATTCACACATTTACTGGGCGTAAGCCCCTTTTTCTCTTTCTTTACTTGTACTCATTGATGGACAGTGTACATTTATTATATATTTATATACAGATGCGTGTGATTGTGGACTTGTGTGCTGGTTTCTCTTCTTATCTCTTGTTGGCCTGGTTGTTCGTGCTTGCCGGCAGGATCGACGTCTTGCGGAGATGGCTAAGTTGTGTGCTAGCATCACCGTAAGGCGGCGGTTCTGGGCATAAGTTGCGGAGATGCCTGCAATAACTCTAGAAGGTGCCCTCTCCGCTGCTGCTTCGAACATGCCACTTACACGCCCTTGGTCACGGGCGTGGCCGAGGGCGTGTAACCCCAATTTGCTTGCCTATTTAAATGAAGCTCCTCCAAATCTCTAGGAATCCATTTTTCCACCCTTCTTGGGTCGAAACTCCTCTCCTCTGCCCCCTTTTGGGACAGAAATGTTTTTTCTTATTCTTGTATTTTCTTCTAGTAGCTTAGACTTCAATTTCATGTACTTTAATTTTATGCAATTAGTTTTAGATTTCATTTTCAGCAATTGTCCTTTCATTTCATGTAAAGCTTTCAATTTCTTGTACCTCTCTTTTTATGTAATTCAATTCTATTTTAATAAAATGTCATTTTTTACTCCGTTCATCTCTTTTATTTTTATGTTAATTAGAATTATATTTAAATCTTGAAAATTGCAATCTTCGGATGAAAATATCTTTCTCGATATTATCTTTCTTTTCTTCCTTCGATTTATTCATGATTTATATCGGGTTCATATGTCGAAGTGTGAACTTTCGTATCTGTTTTTATATTCTAGTTAGCCGAGAGGCTCGTGAGTATGAATCGATCACTCAAGGATAAAAAAGAGTAGAACGCAATCCTCGAGAGAGGACGACGTTACCCTTCCAGATTAGAGTAAAAGCCAATAGCGGGATTCACCTCGTAAAGCGAGTATTAGGTTATCGATTATAGAATGAGAATTCGGTTGATATTCCTATCTTAGTTGGGCGCAGTTCTCAAGAGATCAGGTGCGTTCATAATCTGGGAATCTCCACGGTCAAGGATTGGTTTAGAATTTATCGTCTCTAATTTTCATTCAAAGTGAGCTTTTCTTCAAGTTATATTTGTTTTCTTTATTTTAATTTCAATTTTATATTCTCTCCCACAATATTATTCGATAAGATAATAATTTTATTTTTCCGAAGTAAAAGTACTCGACAGACCCAAGTCTAATACAACCTTGATATGTTTTTTTATATCCTATGCTATGAATGGTAGGTACGCTTGCCCATTCTGCTTATAATATATAATCTTAATTCTTATCTATCAAGTTTTTGGCACCGTTGCCGGGGACATTTTGTCGATATTTCGAAAAGGGGAAATGCTATTAATTTTATCTTACTTTTTCTTTATTTTTTTATTTAAAAATAAAAAATGTATATAAAAAATGAAAACAAATTATGCTATAATTAAAATTTTGGAAAGGGAGCTTTGGGCTTGTCATCCCATCGCAGCTCCTAGTACCTTGCGAGCTCTTCACCGGGTAGACCTTGGGAAGTCAAAGACTAATTAGAACATATCAAACATATTATTTATTTTTTATTTTTATTTTCACGAAAAAAAATATATAACACTTTTTAAAAACTACCAAAAATATTTTCTCTTTTTCAGTTTGTTTTGTGTTTTGTTATTTTAAATTTATGCAGGTAATCATGGTAGTTCCTCCGTCTCCAAATCAGGGACGTGCTTTTCTTCCTCTCTTTGTTCTTTTTTTCCTTTTCCATGTTTTTTTTACTTCGTACTTAGTTTTCAACATTGGAGACAATGTTGAAATTTAAGTATGTGGGTGTATTCCCTAATCTTTAAATTTTCCAAAAAAAAAAAATTTCAAAATATATATATTTATATATAAATTTCAAATTTAGAAAAAACCAAAAAAATAATGTAGTAAGCCCTTACTTTGGTTGTTGTTATTTCCAATATCAAACATTTGAGAGTTTACTTATAAACATTTTTATTATTTTTAATTTGCTAATTTTTTATTTTATCATGGTTAGTTAGATTTAATTTTTAGGTGATTTAGTTTTAAGGAATATGTTGTGATTTTAATTTGATTAGAGTAATTTATTTAGCATTTTTATATTTTATTTTAATTAGATTCAATTTTATAGTAGTTGTGCTTAAACACCTTTAGATTTTAATTATTTAACTCAAGCTTTTGGATTCTTAGGAAAATTCAATTTACTATAGTTGCTCTCAAAATGTTTTAATTTAATCTAAACATTTGTTTAGCTTTTTTATCCCCTTAGCCATTACCCTTAGCCTTCCCCTACCAAAAAAATATTTATTAAAAGATCATATGCCATGAAAATAGGAGGATAAAATTCATTATTTCCTAAACATATGTTGTTAAAAAACATGAGGTCCGGAGATGAAGTAAAATGCGGAATACTTCACAAAACTTTCCACAAGTATAACAACACAATGACAATGGGAAGACCGAATAGTGTTATGGTATTAACTATCTCTTTACAATTCGAGGTATACATGGCGAGACATGATTCATAAGAATCACGGAGGAGAAAAGCACAAAACACAAAATACAAGTTGCCGACAACCTGACAGACTGAAATTGCCAAACCATGCGAACAGACAAGTCGTGCGGTTAACTCCTGAGACCGCGCGAATAGAGCAACCCGCACCTGTCATCCCGCAACCACAGACCGCTCCACTTGATGCTTATTCCACTGCAGAAAACACTTGAAGAAGAATCTGCTTCCTGCTACAGACCGCAACTCAAGACCGCCTGGCCACTTAAGACCGCCTGATCAACTAAGTCCGCTGCACAGTCCAAGAACACCTAAACACAGTCCGACCATACAGACCGCTGGCAGACTGTTTTATTTAAATCTGGAAGAAGGGAGAATGCTGACAGCGAACTGCAAGCCGCTAACCTGCGAACACACAAACCGGTCAGGCAAAACTCAAACTGCGCAACCTCAGAATGAGACCGGCACAATCAAGCCAACTTTGGTTCTTACAGTTCTTCGTTATGAATGACGGGCCCTGCACCCCTATTTATAGGCGAGCAGACAGATGTCGTCACTGCATAAACTGGTATACAATAACCGCCCATCAGATCGCCAACGGTCTCACAAGACAGACCGCTCGAGCTCAGCAAGGCTAACAACTCCCTTATTGAACCATACGGTTATACATAAACCACCCGGTTACCACGGTCATCAAAACAAACCGCCCAGTCTCATTGCAAAAGCAAAGAACTTCTTCAGTAACCCAGACCGATAAGATCAAGATGTCAGACCGCCCGGTCACTGCAAGAAGGCAAACCTACTTGAACATCTGGCCGACTTGAATAAGTTGCCAGAACAACCCGCGTAAGCCGCTAGGACAATTAGCGGTCTCCCAGATCAGACCGCCAAAATAGATCGCCTGAGACAAAATCGGCCAGAGCACCAACGTAGACCGCGTGGTCTCTGTGGTCTCCAACCTGCAGACCACCCAGCACCATTCCACTTCCACTTCAAAAATTTAACACTCCCCCTTGAAGTGGGAAGTGGAAGTCAGCCCAAGCAAACTCTGCAACCGACCAAATGGTCCCTTTGACAGTGGCTTAGTAAATATGTCAGCAACATTCTCCTTGCTCTGCACATGCTCCACAGTCAGAGATCCCTCCAACACCTTCTCACGAATGAAATGGTGATGAATCTCTATGTACTTCGTACGCACGTGACAAACTGGATTGTTCACCAGTTTGAGAACACTCTCATTATCACCACATAGTAGAGTAGGACCTCGCACCTCCCTATGAATGTCCTCCACAAGCCTCCTAAGCTAGATGGCTTCCTGAGCTGCCAAATCCGAAACTTTGTACTCCGCTTCTGTGGTAGATACAGACACAGAATCCTGCTTCTTGCTGCACCATGATATGGCTATAGTGCCTGTCATAAAGACATATCCAGACGTCGATCTCCGATGATCCGAATCTCCTACATAATCAGCATCCATGTACCCGTGCAAGCAAAAGCCCGAATCTCTCCCGTAGAAGAGACCCAAATCCGAGGTGGATTTGACATACTTCGAGATACTCCTAGCCTCCATAAGATGAGGTTTTCGAGACTCCGCCATAAACTGACTCACCCTGCTAACTGCATAAGCAATATCTGGCCTCATGATCGTCAAGTATATCAGACATCCAACCAAAGCCTGGAACACCAAAGGATCGGTAATAACCTTCCCTTCATCTCGTCGATGATGAACTCCAACCTCCAGTGGAGTAGAGCTGCTCTTCCCCCCTTCCATGCCGAACCTCTTCACGATTCGATCCGCATAGACTTTTTGGGAAACAAGCATATCGCTCTCTTTCCTCTCCACATCCAGCCCAAGGAAATGGTGGAGCTCACCCAAATCCTTCATCTCAAATCTGATAGCTAGCTCAGCACGAATCCTAGCTACCTCCACTTCAGAATTCCCCGTGACGATCATATCGTCAATGTATAGCAACACCAAGACCTGAAGCTCCCCTGTCTTCTTTACGAATAAACATGAATCTGAATCAGAAGCAAAGTATCCGCAGAACAGGAGGTATTCTGCGATCTTCCCGTACCACGCCCGAGGCGCTTGCTTCAAGCCGTAAAGAACCTTCTTGAGCTTGCAAACATATCTTGGGTGCTCTTCAAATACATAACTAGGTGGCTGATCCATGAAGATATCCTTGTCAATCTCGCCATATAAGAAAGCGTTCTTTACGTCGAGTTGCCAAATCTTCCACCCTTGGCAAGCTGCCAATGCGATAACCACCCGGAATGAAGTCATCTTGGCAACGGGGCTAAACGTCTCTTCATAATCCTCCCCATACTTTTGAGAGAAACCTCGAGCTACAAGGTGAGCCTTGTACCGCTCAATACTTCCATCAGCCGTCTTCTTCAGTTTGAAAACCCACTTGCAAGTCACCGGAGTAACTCCCTCAACCTTAGGCATCAAGTCCCAAGTCTCATTTGTTCTGAGGGCAACCATCTCTTCATCCATGGATCCTTCCCACTCCTTGACTCCAACGACATTTTCATAATAAGATGGCTCTCTCTCATCCAGGGGACCTGCGAAGAAACATGAGACAAAGCTCACCAAGTTTCCGACCGTGTACCGATCACGTGGAATAATGGTCCTCTTGGACCTCCTCAGAGCTTAACTCTGAACCACCTCTTCAACTACAGCTTCTGGACTAGATCTCCCTTCAGGTAGACATGGAGCATCGCTCCCCGTGCTTCCAGAACCCGAAGCACCTGACCCATAGCTAGAAATACCTGGAGCACCTGGAGAAACAGGCAACTCCACCAGAACTTCCCTTGCAACTTCCACTGAACCACCATCTACACTACTTCCTTGTAACTCTACAGAAGAGCTACCTTGGTATGACGTCAGCTCGTCAAATACCACATCCATAGAGACCACATATCTTCATGTCTCGGGATCCATGCATCTCCACCCTTTCTTCCGGTCATCATAACCGACGAAGACTAGTTTCCTTGCCATTGCATCTAGCTTCGTTCGAAGGGCATCCAGAACATGCACATAGAAGGTAGAACCAAACACTCGAAAGTGTTCCACGCTTGGCTTCTCCTTGAACATCAACTCATGAGGGGTCTTCATGTTGATGGGACTGAGAGGCATCCGGTTGATAACAAGACATTCCCTCTGCCCAGAAGGACTTTGGGATACTCTTGGCATGAAGCCAACATTTGCAGGTCTCCGTTAGATGACGGATCTTCCGCTCTTCAACTATGTTCTACTGTGGAGTGTGAGCATAAGAAAGCTCTCTTTGGATGTCATACTTCCTGCAGAAGTTAAAGAACGCCTCTGAGGTAAACTCCCCTCCATTATCAATTCTGAACCTCTTGACCCGCAGGTTAAGCCGACCTTCCACCAGCTCCTTGAACTCCACAAACCTCTCGAACGCCTCCGACTTCTCCTTGAGAAAATATACCCACATATATCTGGTGAAGTCATCAACCAAAATCAGCATATACCTGCTACCTCCAAGACTGGCAGTGTTGGTAGGTCCAAACAGATCACCATGTATACACTCCAATGGTCTTTTACATCTGCTTTGTGATTTGTCAAATGGAAGACATTGAGCCTTACCAAACTGACAACCTGCACAAACGTGACCATCCCCGAAAGATGACAAGATATGCAGACCTTTCACCAGGCCTCTTCCCGCCATAGTTTTCAACTTATCCATCCCAACATGCCCAAGTATTTCATGCCAGATAGCGGCACTGTCGTTAGCCCTCATCTTATCAACATAAGAACTTGTTGAAAGAATAAACAAGTCCTTTACATGTCTCCCTATATGAGTGACCTCAGCTTTCACAGCTGAAACATTTCGGAGAAATTTCACTTTTGTTGGACCGAATAGAACGTGATTGCCAGCATCCACCGCATTGGTCACTGCAAAGAGGTTCTTCTTCATCCCCGAAACATGATAGACACTCTTCAATGTAAGAGTACCTCTATCATCGTTCAAAGAAACCACACCCTCCTTCTCTACTACATGTAAAGTATCATCAGCCGTAATGATGACGTCATTACCTGTATATGCCTGCAATGAGGAGAACTTCGACTCATCCCCGGTGAGGTGATGACCACACCCAGAGTCCACTATCCAATCTTCCTAATAGTTGATGGAAGTCATAGCTCGAACACACGTGCTCGTCATGAATGCACCTCCACCACCCCAACTACCTTCAGAATTGGAACCAGCCTCCTCCTTTCCTGCAGCATGCCCTGGCTAAAGATTAACTTGGCAGCCTCTCTTGAAGTGACCAAGCTTATTGCACCTGAAGCATCTAGGTCCTTACTTCTTCTTCCCATCACGCTTAAGAGCATAGCTCCTCTCCTGCTGATATGAAGTATACAGACCATCATCTCCAGATGTCTTCTTATTCTTGTCCCATCTCTTCTTCTTGCCAGAGAAGAGAACCTCACCTTCTCCCCCAGAGACAGACATCCAAGCCATTTGCTTAGCCAAACTCTCTTGCGAAGCAAGTAAGTTCTCCAGCTCCAGCAACGATGGCTAATTGGCCCAGCCTTGAACGGAAGTAACAAAGGCCACATACTCCCTCCGCAAGCCGCAGATTATGTGCCTCTTCAGCTTAGTTTCTGAGATAGGCTCATCCAGGTCCAAAGCCGATATCTCTGCGCAAAGGTTCTTCATCTTCAAGAAGAACGCTGAGATAGACAAATCTCCCTGAGTTGCTTTCGCCAACTCATTCTCCAAGAACTGTAGCCTAGCTACATTCTTCTTATTAAACAAGCCCTCCAAGGCTGTCCAAATTTCAGTAGCTGATCTATATCTGATGATGTGATCAAACAGCTCCGGAATGATAGCTCTCTTGAAAGTGAACCCCGCCTTAGCATTCGTTCTCTTCCAAGCCTTCACGAGCTCAGCATTCCCTTCAGCAGGAATAACAGCTTGTCTTGCTTCTCCTCCTATAACCTCCTGCAAATCCTCGCCAAGAAGATAACTCTCCATGCAAGACTTCCACTTCTTGAAGTTAGTCTGCGTAAGGTGCTCAATACAAGGACCTCTAGCATATCCTCCATTCATTGCTATCCCACTGGTTGCTAACCAACTTGAGGAACCCGAGAAAAGTATCAGCAACTACTGCTCAACAACCTATCTCTGATACCATGTTAAAAAAATTGAGGTCCGGAGATGAACTAAAATGCGAAACACTTCACAAAACTTTCCACAAGTATAACAACATAATGACAATGGGAAGACCGAATAGTGCTATGGTATTAACTATCTCTTTACAATTCGAGGTATACATGTCAAGACATGATTCATAAGAATCACGGAGGAGAGAAGCACAAAACACAATATACAAGCTGTCGACGACCTGACAGACTGAAATCGCCAGACCGTGGGAACATACAAGTCGTGCAGTTAACTCCTAAGACCGTGCAAACATAGCAAACCGCACCTGTCAGCCCGCAACCACAGAACGCTCGACTTGATGCTTATTCCACTCATGAAAACACTTGAAGAAGAAACTGCTTCCTGCTACAGACTGCAACTCAAGACCGCCTAGCCACTTAAAACCTCCTGATCAACTGAGTCCGTTACACAGTCCAAGAACACCTAAACATAGTCTGCCCCGACAGACCGCTGCCGGACTGGTTTATTCAAAGCTGGAATAAGAAAGAATGCTGACCGCGAACTGCAAGCCGCTAACCTGCAAACACACGAACCGGTCAGGCAAAACTCAAACTGCGCGACCTCAGAATGAGACCGGCACAATCAAGCCAACTTTGGTTCTTACAGTTCTTCATTATGAATGATGGGCCCTGCACCCCTATTTATAGGCCAGCAGACGGATGTCGTCACCGCACAAACCGGTATACAATAACCGCCCATCAGATCACCAGCGGTCTCACAAGACAGACCGCCTGAGCTCAGCATGGTTAACAACTTCCTTATTGAACCATACGGTTATACACAATCTGCCCGGTTACTGCGGTCATCAAAACAAACTGCCCGGTCTTATTGCAAAAGCAAAGTACTTCTTCAGTAACCCAGACCGATAAGAACAAGACGTCAGACCACCCGGTCACTGCAAGAAGGCAGACCTACTTGAACATCTGGCCGACTTGAACAAGTCGCCAGAATAAGCCGTGCAAGCTGCTCAGACAATTAGCAGTCTCCCAGATCAGACCGCCCAGAATAGATCGCCTGAGACAAAATCGGCCAGAGCACCAGCGCAGACCGCGCGGTCTCTGCGGTCTCCAACCTACAGACCACCCAACACGATTCCACTTCCATTTCAAAAATTTAACATATGCACCACTTTTATGAAGAATATTATGAAAAGATTATATGTCATGGAAAATGAGAGCATAAAATTCATCATTTTCCAAAACATTACAAATTGAAAAGAAAAAAATATGGGGTGAGAGGATAAAATTCATCACCTCCAATCAAAGCAATCTTCATGATTACCCAAACCCTCTAGCCAATATAATTGACTTTAGTTTTAAATTAAAATACGGGGAGAGTATAAGTAGTAGTTTGTAATTTTCCGTAAGCTTCTTTAAAATTTGAGTTTTATAATTCCAATCTAATTTTGTTTCCAAATTACTTAATTTTGTTTACTAGTTAATTTATTTGAGAATTTTCAGCTAAATATTTCTCTCTTTTCATTTTATTTTCATAATTTAGGACTTATCTCATAAATCCCTAAATTTTATTTTTGACTTTCTATTGATTTAAATAAAATTTTAGTATAATTAAAAATCTTATTAATGTCTTATGAATATTTCTCATATTTTTGCTCTAGAATAGCAAAAGCTTAAGTATGGGGGTATTTGATAAGTAATATTTTGACCTAATTTTAGTATAGTATTTAGTTTAATATTAATATAAATTTATAAATAATATGTCTATTTTACTTAATAATAATTTATTTAAATAATTGTTTACTAACTTAAGGTTATTTTTTGATTATTTAGGTTTTTTGGACTTTTGAGCAAAAAATGCAAGTACACGCTCAAGGTCACAGGCGCGACCAAGGGAGTGACAACCTAAGATGTGTTCCAGACTTCCTGCCGTGTTTCGGGCTCAATTCGAGAAGATTTCAAGGTATACGCTCGTGTACTTTTGGTCACGCCCGTGACACTCCAATGTCACGCCCGTGTACCCTCCTCCAGCTCAGCCGACCGTGTCCCCAAGCCATGACATGATTTCCTCCAAGTACACGTCCGTGACCCATGGGTCATGCCCGTGTCCGATCATGCATGCACCAGATGACGCCCCAGATCACGGGCGTGACCAGGGACTTGAAATTAAGTTCACGGGTGTGATCTCTCCCACGCCACTTTCCCGCCGAAGACTTCCCGCCAGCTCCAATTTTAAAGATTACACGCCCTAGGTCACGGGCGTGACCTAGGGCGTGACGCGCATGTAACACCTGCAATAACTCCAAATGGTGTCCTCTCCGCTGTTTCTTCAAACACTCCCTTAGACGACCTTGGTCACGGGCGTGACCGAGGGCGTGTAACCCCAATTTGCTTGCCTATTTAAAGACAACTCCTCCAGATCTCTAGGCATCCATTTTTCCACCCTTCATGGGTCGAAACTCCTCTCCTCTGCCCCATTTTGGGGCAGAAATGCTTTTTCTTATTCTTGTATTTTCTTTTAGTAGCTTAGACTTCAATTTCATGTACATTAATTTTATGAATTAGTTTTAGATTTCATTTTCAGCAATTGTCCCTTCATTTCATGCAAAACTTCCAATTTCTTGTACCTCTCTTTTTATGTAATTCAATTCTATTTTAATAAAATGTCTTTTTTACTCCATTCATCTTTTTTATTTTTATGTTAATTAGAATTATATTTAAATCTTGAAAATTGCAATCTTCGGATGAAAATATCTTTCTCGATGTTATCTTTCTTTTCTTCCGTCGATTTATTCGTGATTTATATCGGGTTCATACATCGATGTGTGGACTTTCATATCTATTTTCATATTCTAGTTAGCCGAGAGGCTCGTGAGTATGAATCAATCACTCAAGGATAAAAAAGAGTAGAACGCAATCCTTGAGAGAGGACGATGTTATCCTTTCGGAGTGGAGTAAAAGCCAATATCGGGATTCACCTCGTAAAGCGTGTATTAGGTTATCAATTATAGAATGAGAATTCGGTTGATATTCCTAATCTTAGTTGGGCGCAGTCCTCGAGAGAGGTGCATTCATAATCCGGGAATCTCCACGGTCAAGGATTGGATTAGAATTTATTGTCTCTAATTTTTATTCAAAGTGCGCTTTTCTTCAAGTTAGATTTATTTTCTTTATTTTAATTTCAATTTTAAATTCTCTCCAAAAATATTATTCGATAAGATAATAGTTTTGTTTTCCCAAAGTAAAAGTACTCGACAGACCCGAGTCTAATACGACTTTGATATGTTTTTTATATCCTATGCTATGAACGATAGGTATGCTTACCTATTCCGTTTATAATATATAATCTTAACTCTTATCTATCAATATCGTCGATAGGACAATATGGTTTCAACGATATCATCGATAAGACAGAATGGTTTCAATGACATCATCGAGAAGACCGCGAGTTGACAACAAGATTACGACCATACCTTTAAGATGACTTTATGTCGTCGTAAGTGCAAGTGCAACTGTGATATCTTGTATCGTCGAGATATCATTCTCTAAAGAAGATCAAAGAAGACTTGAAGATTTGTCCAAGTCTAAGATAGATCGGCGTAATAGCAAGTTCTGTCGTCAAGTCATTGCAAATATCATCGAGACAGATCAAGACATTTCAAATCGCACTGTCTGCATTTAATGTCGCCGCCTGATAGTTAAATGAGCCTCTAATACTTATAGGACATCCTAAGAGACCATTAGTTGGCTCCTCAGTTTTTTAAACGAGATAAGTGTCTGCCCTACTTCACATAAACAAGTAAGAAATGCAGAGAATACACGCTTGAATTAATAGAACAGTAATAAGCTAAGTAAAGAAGGAACAAGAACCGGAGAACAAAATGATCATCATCAAGTGTTCTCCAAGTTTCAGTCTAGCAACATTGGCTAATAAGAAGTGTTCCAGGTTGAAGAAGGGATTGAAGAGGAATCTATGATGTATAAGATAACATAAAAAATATTCACTTCAAGTCCAAGAAGCCAATCTTCATCCGGCCAAAGAACTTTTTCTCATTCTTTCTTTGTAGTGCTTTTATAAGCCTGAGTCTGTAGGATCTATTTCAGATCTGAGTTGTAGGGATTGAGGGCCTGAGATGTAGGGCTTGAGGGCCTGAGTATTGTAGAGTTTGAGGGCCTAAGTTGTAGGGCTTGTGGGTCTGAGTTTGTAGGGCTTGAGGGCCTGAGTTGTAGGGCTTGGGGGCCTTAGTTTGTAGGGATTGAGGGCCTGAGTTTTTGGAGGAGTTTGCCGACCCTAGCATACTGCTAGAAAGGTGTAGAGGGACAGTGGACTACTCAAGACACCATATCTTGAGGATCCACTATACATCTGGTGTTCTTGTGTGCTTTGCTCCTGTGTTTTGTTGTTTTGCTTTATTAGATTAACTTAGTTCTTGTGCATAAATTTATAAATAGCCATATCACCTAATCCCCCACCTTTAGGCGATAGTTCCATAATTAACAAGTGGTATCAGAGCTAGGTTGATTAAAGAGTGACTTAACAGTCAGATCTAGATCTTAAAACTACTCATTATGGCTGTAGGTGATCAACAAAGAGAAATTAGATCCATGAAGCTCCCAATCTGCACCAAAGAGAACTTTCCTATTTGGAAAGAAAGGGTAAGACTCTTCATGGAAGCTGCAGATCTCAGGGCTTATGTAGCTATTCAAGAGGGTCCCTTCACCCCCAAGATTGCTTCTACCATTGATCCTACTCAAAGAGTGCCAAAGAAATATGTTGACATGAGTAAGGATGAGCTTGCACTTGTAAGCCTAGATAAGAGAGCACCGAACATTATTGTGAGTGCAATTGATGACTCAACCCTCCAAAATCTTATTCACTACAAAACTACCAAGGAGATATGGGACTCCCTGGTTGTTTACATGGCGGGGACCAAAGAAGTAAGGGATGATAGGAAATCCCTTCTAAATCAGGAGTATGAGGCATTCAAGTAAAGCAAGAATGAAAATATCTCTAACTGCTATGAGAGAATTTTCAAGATAGTAAATGGGCTGAAGAACTATAGAAGAGAGTTCACAAATTCAGATCTTAATGATAAGTTCCTTAGATACCTCACTAAGGAATGAGACATCAAAATTTGTGCAATTAGAGAAATGGGTCAACTGGGCAACATGGAGCCAAAGAACCTATATGGGAAGTTGCTCTCCCAGCTTCAACTTAACACCAGAGAAGCTGAAGAAGAAAGCTCAAATGGGAGTACCAGAGAAAGATCAGTAGCTCTTAAGGTTGAGAGCATGAGGAGATCCAAGGAGAAGAGTCCTGTATGCCAGGACAGATCTGAGAGCAGTGAAGCTTCTGATGCCTGCACATCAAAATTTGACAACACAGACAAGGAGATGGCCCTCCTATCTAAGCAGTTCAGAAAACTGATCTCTAAAAGGAGAAGAGACAACTACAAACCATCTTCTTCAAGCTCCAGAAGATCTGGTCAATATGACAGATCTAAATCCTCAAGGGAGGACAGGTATTAATCAAAACCTAGTAAATTTGATTTAACTAACACTATCTGCTATTACTAAAATAAAGCATGTCACATGATTGCTGATTGCCCCTCCAAGAAGAGGGAATCAAAGACTATGAAGATAGAAGAAGGTCAAGGGACAAGAAGAAATCTGAAAAAGGGTTTATAACAAAGAAAATCAGAACCCTAAGTGTTTTTTATTCAAGCTCTTCAAAAACTGAGGAAGAAGCACTTATTGGCCTTATGGCCATAAGTGAAGAAATCCAGGATGACAATATCTCTCCTGGGAAGGTACAAATCAGAGCTCCCCTGTCTGCTTCTGATTCTGAATTAATGGCAAATTCCTTGCATGATGATGAAGGTGAGTCTGTTGCCATCCTCAAGATCCTCATATGAGGTTGAATCTGAACTAGTAAAGCAGTATGAAACTTTGTGGAAAGCTTTCATGAAAAGCAAGAAACTCCTCAAAGTTCAGACTAAGGAGTTGGATTCCTTGAGAACTACACACTCAGAGCTCCCGGAGATAGCTGAGAAGTTTGTTGCTATGAGCAAGGAAGTGGATAGATTCAAGGAAGCCACAAAGCTCAAAAATGGTGAACTGGCTCAGAAGAACAAGGTCATTAACGACCTTGAGGAAATGCTGCTGGCTGAAAAGAAAATTGTTGCCACCTTTTCAAAACCCAAGATTGTCCTTCCCATTATTGACAGCTTTTCTGCACCATTCAGAGCTGGTGTAGGATTTAGTAGTGAGACAGCCAAGGGTAAAGCCTACGAAGAGCAACCCTCTTTTAAGAAGGTGCTGCTGACATCAAACCCCATTGACCAGGAATCTTTATATGCTCATTTGACCAATGCCTGCTAAGCAAGTGGTAGTAAGCCCACTATGACAAATAGAAGAGCAGACTTTGGGCTAAGTGCTTTAAAACACCCCATGAGGAGATTAAGATGAAGAGTCCAGGTCTCTTTGTCCAAGGACCTGGAGCAACAGCTCCCAAAAGCAAGGGAAAGGCTGCTCCTACTAAGCCTATTCCCAAGAAGGTGAACCAAAAGGTGGTGAGACCAGCTCCACTTCATACTCACACCTGTGAGGTTCACCCAAGACCTGTTAGGACAAGTGTCTTCACTCCTTCCCACCAACATTGCCATCCTATTAAGATGGTGAGGCAGAAGAGAAGATACAACTTGTTTGAGTGTTGGTGTTGTGGGAAAGTGGGTCACTTTGCCTTGGACTGTTGGTTCTACCCAACATGGCCTAATGCAAAGAGAGTGCAGACCGCTCAGAGGTGTGGTGTCCCAGTTTATCCCCCTAATAGAAACCAAGGACCCAAATCAAATTGGGTGCCTAAGGGTAAGTAATTTTTCTTGCATGTATGTCAAAATGCCAACAAATCTCCCATTTGGTATTTGGATAGTGGTTGCTCCAGGCATATGACTGGAGTAAGGAGCTATCTAAGAAACTTCACCTCTGTGGAGAATGGACCAACGGTCATATTTGGAGGTTCAGAAAAAGGGGTGAGCAAAGTATATGGTAACATCACTAATGGGTTAGTCACCATCACAAGGTAGCTTATGTGGAGGGATTGAATCACAATATCATAAGCATAAGTCAGCTTTGTGATCTAGGTTATGTTATTGTTTTCCACAAGGATAGGTGCTTAGTTAAGAAGTCCTTAAACTCTGAGGCTACTTTAACTGGTACTAGGAGTGGAAATGTATATTGTTTAAATTTCTTTGACTCAAATTCTTCAATGCCTATGTGTTTTGTGGCTAATGAGAAAGAGGCTCTATGTGTTAAATGACACAAGAGACTTGCACACATTAATTAAAAAACCATATGTAAGCTTTTCTCTCTAGGCCTAGTTAGAAATGGACCCAACATTAAGTGCATTAAGGAAGGTCCTTGTCAGGCATGCCAACTTGGCAAGCACACTATTGAATTCAAGGAGAGACAAAGAACATTCAATAAAGTTGAAGACAAGGCTAAAAATTCAAGGAGAGACAAAGACCATTCAATAATAGTTGAATTGGAAGAAGATGTTGTAGAAGGATTAGAAACAGCTGGCGAGGTCCAACCTGAAGAACCTGCCATAGAAGAGATTCCTAGAAGACTGCCTGCTGCACTTAGACAAATTATACATCATCCTCAAGAGCAAATCATAAGAGATGTCAGTCAAGGAGTGCTGACAAGGAGCATGGCTTTAAATGAAGCATTGTACTTGAGTTTTCTTTCTCAAATTGAACCCAAGAAATTTGAGAAAGCAAATCAGGATCCATTCTAGATTGTTGTAATGCAAGAGGAACTAAACCAATTTAAGAGATGCAAAGTGCGGAGGTTAGTTCCCAGACCCCAAAGACACAATATTATTGGAACCAAGTGGGTCTGTAGAAACAAATTGGATGAGAATGGGGTCATCATAAAGAATAAGGCAAGGTTAGTAGCAAAAGGCTATAGACAGGAAGAGGGAATTGATTTTGATCAGAACTTTGCCCCTGTTGCAAGATTGGAAGCTATCAGATTGTTCCTAGCCTATGCAGCCTATAAAAGATTCAAAGTTTACCAGATGGATTTGCAGTTAGCCTTTCTGAATGGTGACCTCTAGGAAGAAGTATATGTAGAATAACCTTCAGGTTTTGTTGATTCTACTCACCCTGACTTTTATTATTTTCTTAGAAAGGCCTTATATGGCTTGAAGCAGGATCCTAGAGCCTGGTATGAGACCCTGTCAAGCTTTCTCACTAAGAACAAGTTTTCAAGGGGAAAGATTGACAAGACATTGTTCCTAAGGGAAGTGAAGGGCAAGATCTTGCTAGTGCAGATTTATGTGGATGACATTATCTTTGGCTCTACAGATAACAATCTCTGCAAGAAATTTGTCATTTAATGCAGGGAAAGTTTGACATGAGTAGTATGAGAGAGCTCAAACACTTCCTAGGTCTTCAAGTGAAATAATTTGAAGATGGTATATTCATCTCACAGACCAAATTCACTAAAGAGCTAGTCAATAAATTTGGATTGGAGAGTGCTTCTTCTATGAAGACTCCCATGGGATCCAATGTGTCTCTAGACAAGGATGAAAAGGGAATACCCTTTGATGAAACCAAGTACAGAAGCCTGATTGGGTCTTTGCTTTACCTAACTACCAGTAGGCCTGACATAATGTTTGCCACATGTGTTTATGCTAGATATCATGTGAACCCCAAGGAATCTCATCACACCTCTGTCAAGAGGATCTTAAGATACCTGAAGGGTACATCTAATCTTGGACTATGGTAGCCATGGAACAATGAGTGTGAACTAACTGGTTATTCAGATGCAGACTATGAAGGGTGCAAAAAAGATAGAAAGAGTACTTCAGGGACTTGCCAAATCCTTGGAGGAAGGCTGATCTCATGGAGCAGCAAGAAGCAGACAAGTGTAAAAAAATCCACATCAGAATCAAAATTCATATCTACAGGGAGTTGCTGTGCTCAGATGATATGGATCCAGCTCCAGCTTGAATACTACAATTTAAATGTGACTAAAATACCCTTGTTTTGTGATTCTTCAAGTGCTATCTCAATTGCTAAGACTCCTGTCTCACACAGCAGGACTAAGCATATTTAGATCAGGTATCACTTAATAGGGAGCATTTGGGGAATGAAGATATCACTCTTGAGTTTGTCCCCACAGACAAACAAGTGACAAATATATTCACAAAGCTCATAGATGAAGCTAAGTTTAACTTCTTCAAATTCCAATTGGGGATGCTAAACTTAGAATAATTTCAACTCACTTTAATTTTTATCACTAATCATTTGCTGCTTAGGAGAAGGTCAGGCTAAATGTTGAAGGAGCCTCTCAAGAAGAGCTGAACATTGTCTGAAGCCAAACAAGTTGTCTCAACGACACAATCAGTTGTATCGACGACACAATCAATTGTCTCGACGACATACAGTGCATCTCGATGACAAATAAACCGAGTTGGAAGGGAGCATAACGATGACATATTTTGAGGACACAAAGTATCGTCAAAACTGGATACGACTACTAAACACGATACTGGATTGACAAATTAGAGCCGTCCGATGAAATATTAAGGTACATCCCTCTTCATCTACCTACACTACAAATAGAATGAATGCTTATGATAAAAATTATGCTCTCATTTGCCCTAAGACATTCCTACAACAAACTTCACTTCCGTCCCCGACAACTACTACTTCTCATGATTCTTCTGCAATGGCTCTGAAGAGAGAAGAGACATCAGTGATTTCAGGATGTTAGCATTAGCGAGGAGGCTTCAACTCCTGCTCAGATGAAATATAATCCATAATAAGGTTACTAGAATCAGCGGGCCTCGAATATCTGCTGAGTGAACCCTGCATCCTTCTCAACAGAGAGATCCTAGAATTCTATGGAGGAGCAAGATTACACAGTTCAAAATCATTAGTGAAATCAGTTGTAGCTGGGAAGAAAGTGAAAGTGTCTGCAAAGAGCCTAGGAAAGGCGTTGTGTCTGCCTCGACTGAAGGAAGAAGAAGAAGAGGATGAAGTGTCCACTATCGACATATCTACAGGTTTTGAATGGTATGGGCACTCTGAAAAGACCTATGGGTCTATTAAACGGGTAGAATTCAAGCAGAAGGTTAAGCTTCTCACAGACATCATCAAAAAAGTCCTGCTATGTAAATCAGGTTCTCATTGTTGGAGCATGGCTTTCCACATCCATTTAATTTAAGAATAACAAATCCTACTTGTATTTGATCTTGTTTGCCATTGTGTTTTTAGCATGCAGGTTTGGACAGACATGACACCAGGTTGCTACAATACTGGTCTGGCACTATCCACAAGCAGAAGGATTGAAAGATGTCTAACGCCAGGCATTAGGTCCTAACGTTGGGCATTAGTGATCGACGGGACGGTATGCCAATCGACGGGATGGGATGCCGATCGACAGGATGGCTTGTTGACTGATTAAAAAGAGAGAGAAACTCAACGCCAGATATTACATCTTAACGCTAGGCGTTATCGATCGACGATTATGGCATGAAGGAAGCAGCCGTGATTGCAGGAGGTACTTTAGGAATGATTTGCCCAACGCCTGCGTTAGCCTTAACGCCGATGTTAGTATTGCCTAAAATAAAACATTTCCTAAAGTGCGGAATCTCCTTCCTCTTCTGAAGATCCGAGCCATCAATATGTTGCTATACATGGTCAACGCCTCGCGTTAGAACTTAATGCCGGCGTTAGCTCAAATTCTATAAATTGGAATGCTTCATTGTCTCTGACTACTGATTGATTTGAGCCTTACTCCAGCAGTCTCGAAACTCAATCAGAGACGTATTTTTCAGAACTTCAACTCCCGCACATATTCGAGCAAAGAATTCAAGGAGAACCGGATCAACGCTTACTCAACATGAAGAACGCGTGCTTCGACTTCAAGAACATTCAGCGGCCTTCGCCATCTCCAGAATTTTTCATAGGGAGTTTTAGTTTATCTGTTCAAATATTTTGCAACCTTTTATCATATTTGTGGAAGTAAATTCGCCTCGTGTTGGCGACTAGGTCTGGGTAGGACTTAGGGAGAAATTCACCTCGTGTCGGCGAGTAGGTCTAGGAAGTAGATCTAAGGGGTGCTCAAGGCCTTTTCTGGGTTTAGAAAGGCTAGAGCGACTTGAGGCCGGATATGGGGAAGATTGGCTAATGCCAACCGGTTCTTGTTGAGAAGAGTCGGTATAGAAAACAAAAAGAAGATTTCATATTTCGCCTTCGATTTCTAGCGTTATAGAAATCTCATATTTTGTATTCTTAAGTCATAATGAAAAACACTTTATTTTTGGTTTGTTTAAAATTGATTCACTCCTCTTAAGTTTTGATTTAAAGTTGTTTTTAAAGAAAAAGCTACACAAGTTTTATATTAAATAATCAAGTTTTAAAAACCCTTATTCACCCCCCCCCCCCCCCTCTAAGGGTGCCTCACGATCCAACAAGTGGCATCAGAGCGAGGTTATTCAAAATCACTCTAACAATCAGGAATAATGGCGTCTCGTGATCTCGCTTATCATGAAGGGCAAGGAATAAGTAGATCTCCACTTTTCACTGGAACTGACTACAATTATTGGAGAACACGCATGCGTTATTTTAATCATTTTAGATCTAGATGTCTGGGCTAGTGTTGAAACTCCGTATATGAATCCTACTTATATTGTTGGAGAAGTAACCATGGAAAAGCCTAAAGATAGGTGGGATGATGGAGATAAAAATAAATGTAAAAATAATGCTAAAGCAATGAATACTTTATTTAGCGCATTAGATAGGACTGAATTTAATAGAGTTTGTGCTTGTGAAACTCCTTATGACATTTGGAATTTGCTTGAAATAACTCATGAAGGTACCTCGCAGGTCAAAGACTCAAATCTATTCCAACTAGAATCAGAATTTGAAAGGTTCAGGATGGATCCGAATGAGGACGTCAACTCAATGTATACTCTCTTCACCAAGATTGTCAACTCCTCAAAGATTCTTGGAAAAACTTTCTCCAACGGTGATTTGGTGCGAAAGATCCTTCGGTCTCTTCCTCCAAAGTTCAATCCAAAGGTGACTGCAATCTCCAAATCACATGATCTAAGGCGGCTACAGATCGAGAGCCTCATTGGGAATCTCAAAACCCATGAGGTCGAACTCAACATTCAAGATGAAGAATACAATAAGGAGACAAAGAAGAAAGCTTTGGCACTAAAGTCAAGAAAAGAGGACGACGATGTGGAAGATGACGAGGAGAGTGTCTTTGTGAAAAAATTCACAATGTTCATGAAGAATCCAGAGAGAAGAAATACGTTCTGTAAGTACTTTCGAAGAGGAGCTTCTTCCAAAAAGGAGAAAAAGGAAAAATCAAGCGACGAAGATGAAGAGCGACCTCCTCCTGAGTGCTTCCACTGCAGGAAGACCGGGCATATAAGAAGCTAATGTCCAAAAAACCTGAAGGAACAAAAAGAAAAGCGGCATAAAGGAAAGGAGAAGAAGAAGGTCTTGAAGGCGGAAACATGGGACGACTCTTCATCCGGATGCTCAAGCGAATCAAGTTCAAGTGAGGATGATGAGGCAAACTTGTGACTCATCGGGAAGCACCAAGAATCTACTGATGACGAGTGCAGTTTCCAAAGGGACACCGAGGTAATCCATTCTACTTATGATGATCTTTATGTTGAATATTTAAAAACGTGCAAATCATTTGGAAAAAATGTAAAAGACCTTGATCTTCTTAAAACTGAAAATAAAATCCTTTTAAAACAAAATAAAAAATTAAATAAAGAAATAATGTCATGCCAAAAGAATGATAATGATTTGACAAAGGCAAAAGAACTTGAAAACGATCGTTCTAAGGCTCTCTTCAACATCGAATCACTCATGAAAGAAAAGGGAGACTAAGAAAGAAGGTTGAAAATATCTCTTTCCCAAATTGAAAATGAAAATAAAAATTTTGCAAAGAGATGTGGAAATTTAGTAAGTGAAAACTTCGCCTTAAAATCTACCGCACCATGGATCTTAATGTGGCAATAAACAAATTTGGGGTTGGCCAAAAATCACTGGATATGATTTTGGGCAACCAGTACCATGGATCTGCTAAGTTTGGACTGGGATATGTCTCTGAAACCTACCGCCCAGCGTTGACTACTAACGCTGGCGTTAGCCCTGCTCCCAGAAATCAAAAATATTTTCATAAAAATATTTCCTTCACTTCCTCTACCTCTATGTGTACCAGCAGGGGTCAACAACAGTCTCTGAAAAAGTTCTCAACCCCTTTTGTTGCTTGTGCCAATTGTTTAGATTTTGGGCACACCACTAACTCTTGCTGGACGAAGGGAAAGCACACCCTTAAGCAAATCTAGGTACCTAAGGTCTCCACCTACATTATTGGAGGAACCTCTTGGGTATCAGGATCTTCACTAACTTTTTCTTCTTAGGTATGTTGGCAGGCTAAGGACAAAGAAGACATGTGGTACTTGGACTTAGGTTGCTCCAAGCACATGACCGGCGATAAAGCAAAATTCCTTAGGCTCATTAAGAAAAATGGAGGAACCATGACGTTTGGAGACAATGGAAAAGGAAGAATATTGGTCACCGGTACAGTGGGTAATGACTCTTTCTCACTTACTAATGTCTTATTTGTAGAAGGCATAAAACATAACTTAATCTCTATTAGTCAATCATGCGATAAAGGCCTTAATGTGTTATTTGAGTCTTCTACTAATTTATGCAAAATCATTGATCCTAAGTCTAATAATATAGTACTCACTGCACCAATAATTCATAACGTTTATTTAATAACTTTTCATGATCTATCATGTGCATCTCATAAATGTCTTATATCTAAAAATGAAGAAATTGAATTATGGCATAGGCGTCTTGGTCACTCTAGCACCAAGTTGATTTTGAAATTATCAATAAATAAAATTATTAGAGGATTGCCAATCCTAAATGGAAACCTTTCTTCCTTATGCTCGCCATGCCAAAAAGGAAAATTTTCGAAAACATCGTTTAAAAGTAAAATTGAAGTATCCACCTCAAGACCAGTGCAACTAATTCACATGGACCTTTTTGGGCCAATTAGCACTTGTAGCCTAGGTGGTAAAAAGTATACTTTTGTATTAATTGACGAGTTTTCAAGATTCACATGGACTTTATTTCTTACCTCCAAATCCGATGCATTTTCTGAATTTTCAAAACTTTGCAATCGCATTCAAAATGAATTAGACTTAAAAATAAAATGCATAACGCCGGATCATGGAGGGGAATTTGAAAATGATAGTTTCACCACTTTCTGCAATAATCTAGGCATTAAATATTAATTTTCCGCTCCACGCACCCCCAACAAAATGGTGTGGTGGAGAGGAAAAATAGAACCCTTCAGAAACTCGCACGCACTATGCTATCTGAGTATGGGTTGCCTAGATCTTTTTGGGCTGAAGCGGTAAATACATCTTGTTATGTTATAAATCGTATGATGCTTCGCCCTATTTTGAAATTAACTCCATACGAATTATATTACCAAAAGAAACCTAATGTATCATACTTTGATGTTTTTGGATGTAAATGCTTTATTTTACATACCAAAGATGCATTAGCTAAATTCGATGAAAAAAGCGATGATGGAATCTTTCTTGGGTACTCATCAACTAGTAAGTCATATTGGATATATAATAAAAAATCTAAAAAGGTTGAAGAATCTATTCATGTTAAGTTTGATGAACTTGTGCCTTGTGTAGATACTAATATTATAGGAAAAGAAGATGAACCCCCTTCCCATTTGGAGCTTGATGACGATGAACCACTTGGAAAGGACAAAGAAGTAGAGCCGATGCAAGAAGATTTTGTGCCTCCAAGCGAGCTTAGATTCACAAGAGATCATCCAAGGGATCTTGTCATTGGTGAACCCTCAAGAGGGGTAACTACACGTTCTTCCTTTAATGAATCTTTTTCCAATTTATGTTTTGTTTCCAAAATTGAACCCAAAAACATTTCTACGACTTTAAATGATGAATTTTGGTTTATTGCTATGAATGAAGAATTAAATCAATTTGAGTGCAATAGGGTTTGGAAACTTGTTGAAAGACCATGTAATCACCCGGTCATAGGTGTAAAATGGATATTTAAAAATAAATTAGATGGTGAGTCTAGGATCACTAGGAACAAAGCTAGATTGATAGCATAAGGTTATTCTCAAATCGAGGGGGTAGACTTTGATGAAACATTTGCTCCCGTAGCTCGCCTTGAATCAATTAGATTTTTTCTTGCATTTGCAAGTTATAAAAGATTTAAATTATTTCAAATTGATGAAAAAAGTGCTTTCTTAAATGGGATAATTAAAGAAGAAGTTTATTTAGAACACCCCCCCTAGTTTTTTAGATGAAAAATTTCCAAATCACATCTATAGATTAGAAAAGGCATTTTATGGTCTAAAATAAGTGCCCCGTGCGTGGTATGAACGACTAACATCCTTTTTAATAAATCATGGTTATAAAATGGGCAGTGCCGACAACACACTCTTCATTAAGCATATTGATAATGATATAATTATTTTACAAATATATGTTGATGATATTATTTTTGGATCCACTAATGAAGAGTTGTGTATTGATGTAGTACGAGTAATGCAAAATGAATTTGAGATGTGTCTAGTTGGTGAATTAACTTATTTTCTAGGTTTTCAAATAACCCAAAGAAATGATGAAATCTTCACATGTCAATCAAAATACGTACATGATATGCTAAAATGATTTGGATTTGAGAACTTAAAATAAGCTAGTACTCCAATGAGCGCGTCACTAAAATTAGGAAAAGATGAAACCAGAATATCCATTGATCAAACTTTGTATAGAGGAATGATTGGATCCTTATTGTACCTTAGTGCATCTAGACCCGACATTATGTTTGTCGTATGCCTATGCGCTAGATTCCAAGCAAACCCAAAAGAATCTCATTTAAAAGCGGTAAAATGAATTTTTAGATATCTAATTGGCACACCTAAATTAGGACTTTGGTATCCAACGAATGATTCCTTTCTATTACATGGGTATTCTGATTCCGATTATGCAAGTTGTTCTTTAGATAGAAAAAGCACTCGTGGCACATGTCATTTCTTAGGTCCTTCTATAGTTGCATGGTTAAGTAGAAAACAAAATTCCGTTCCCCTCTCCACCACCGAGGCGGAATATATCGCACTAGGAAGATGTTATGCCCAAGCCTTATGGATGACTCAAACATTAAAAGACTTTGGAGTTCATCTAACCAACATAGAACTAAACTGTGACAACAAGAGTGCCATTGATTTAACCAACAACCCCGTTCATCACTCAAGATCCAAACACATAGAAGTTAGACATCATTTCATTAGGGATCATATAAAAAAAGAACATGTTCATGTAAACTTTATTGGAACTGAATCACAACTTGCGGACATCTTTACCAAAGCTTTACCGGATTCTCGCTTTGCTCTACATAGACTAGAATTAGGAGTCTTAGATATAACAAATTGAAAATCACCGCATACTATGTCCCTTTCCAAATAAAAAAAAAGTATATATTTTTTAAATATAAAAGATAAAAAATATTTTAAAACCACCAAAATATGCTTAAATAAGCCTTCTAAACAGATCAACTTTCTCTGAAATTTCTACCTAAGAAGGCCTATGTACATACTCCCTATTCCAAAGAATTTTTTTTAAAAACCTCAAAAATCGAGTACTGTTTCGGCATTAACTACTTAACGCCAGGCGTTAGCCTTTTTCTCCAGATCAAAATTCTGATTTCACTTGTCTATTTCTGGTATTTTTCTATTGATTTTTCTCAATTTATTTTGTCTGATTTCAAATTATTTTAATATTACTATTGTTGTTTTATTCCAAAACACAAAAACAATAATAATAAATAATTCAAAATGATCAAAAATATGTTTTTGTTATATGTTTTGCTTTAACTCTTTACAAAATTTATGGTTTGACTATAAAGCTTCACATGAGCAAACATCTTTGTTATTTTTGTTTCCAATAGTCAAAATTGATTTTGGCATACGCACAAGGATTTTATTCAATATCTAATTTTAATTTCAATTTTTCTAAACATTGTTTTTGTCTTGCCTTGACCTTAATCAGATTATGTGCAATGAAATAGTCTATAGATAATTGTGTATGATTGCCTAGCATGCCTCTAAGTATGAGTAATGCTTTATGTTTATCAATGATTCATACACTCACTATTTTGATAATCTATATGTGTTCATAATCTTAGTCTTGCATGTTTGTGTAGTGTAATAGTTTTAAATCATTAAGTTGTATGTCTAAATTACCTACACCGTCTTTTACAAATAAATTTCTTGCACACATAGAAGTGTTACTTCAAAATTATACATGTTTGCAACAACAAGTGAATTCAGAGACTTTTGGCCTCAACAAAAAATCAATTAATAATATGCCAAAGATAACTCCACCAAGCACTACTCACCCTCCTGATAAGTCTTAATGAGCATTGTGAGGTTGAGCACCTTGGAAAGAATTGTAAAGTGTCTTGTGCAAACATATCTCTTTTTGCTCACTTCTATTTGTACACCGGATCATTAAAATAAATTTTGTATACAAATGCTTATGTGATCCCCCAAGCAATACTCCGCTCCCTGATAAGTCTTAATGAACATTGTGTGGGCGAAGCACCTTCGTAGTTGTACTTATGTTTTGTGCTTTGAAATTTCAATCTAAATATGATGTGTGAAAGTAATTATAAGATTGCATTCATAATGTTGCTGTAAGTATTTCATTACATATGACATGTGTTTTGATTATTTAACTTGTATATATTCCTTATGCACACATCATTGATTTTCATAAATTTTCTACTCATGAGAATTGGTTCCTAAAGCAAATTTACATAATTCTCTCAAAACTTAAGTAAAAGCACTAGATTGCAATGCATGATTTCTACAATGTTTTCTTTACTTGAAATACGAATAGGTTACATTGTATTTATTATCCTTATGAATATGTTGATTTATTCTTGCCTATGTGTTATGAAAATTATTTAAAATACTCAAATGTGACGAGTCTAAATATATTGTTGAAATAGTCAAGCTATTACAAAAATATTAATCTTAATAACTTTGTTTTATCTTTCCGCATTCCTATTTGATCGTGTATCCTTATACCATGTGTTCTCATGCTTATTTCTATAGTTTGTTTTCACTTGTGCTTTGGCAAACAAAATTGCATCTCTCTTAATAAGTAGTATCACTCTTAAAACAAATTTAAAAAGCAAGTTATTACATCTCTTTGGTATAATCTTTGAATGATGTTCTTTCACGCTTATCATATATTTTTCCGATGTGCCACTCTCTCCCTTAGCTCGATCACGATTTATCTTATGTTAAAGAACAAATCTCTTCTTCCTCTCTTAGTTTTGTTCTACCTTTTGCCCTCTTTTTTCTTTACACTCTACCCTCTTTTGCTAATAACAAAAGGGGGAGAATAAAATGATAAATCACAAGGAGTAGGATTCACTAGATTAAGGGGAGCATGAATCTAGTTTATGGGTGCATACACTAAGGGGGAGCACTTAAGTAAGGGGAGCACAATGTTACAAGAACTATAACTCTTATTATTATCTTTATGATTACTTTGTGTCATATATCCTTCTAAAAGCACATATCTTATATATGATTATGATTTATCTCTATTGAATTTGTTATTATCAAAAGGGGAGATTGTTGGAGCATGGCTTTCTGCATCCCTTTAATTTGAGAATAACAAATCCTACTTGTATTTGATCTTGTTTGCCATTGTGTTTTTGCATGCAGGTCTGGACAGATATGACACCAGGTTGCTGCAATACTGGTCTGGCACTATCCACAAGCAGAAGGATTGAAAGATTTCTAACACCAGGCATTAGGTCTTAACGTTGGGCATTAGCGATCGACGGGATGGGATGCTGATCGACGGGATGGCTTGCTGACTGAATAAAAAGAAAGAGAAACTCAATGCCAAGCATTATGTCTTAACGCTAGGCGTTATCGATCAACGATTATGTCATGAAGGAAGCAGCCATGATTGCAGGAGGAACTTTAGGAATGATTTACCCAAGTCCCGCGTTAGCCTTAACGTCGGCGTTAGTATTGCCTAAAATAAAACAATTCCTAAAGTGCAGAATCTCCTTCCTCTTCTGAAGATCCGAGCCATCAATATGTTATTATACATCGTCAATGCCTGGCATTAGAACTTAACGCCAACGTTAGCTCAAAGTCTATAAATTGGATAGCTTCGTCGTCTCTGACTACTTATTGATTTGAGCCTTACTCCAGCACTCCAGAAACTCAATCAGAGATGTATTTTCCAGAACTTCATCTCCCGCACATATTCGAGCAAAGAATTCAAGGAGAACCTGATCAACACTTATGCAACATGAAGAATGCGCGCTTCAACTTCAAGAACATTCAGCGGCCTTTGCCATCTCCAGAATTTTTCATAGGGAGTTTTAGTTTATTTGTTCAAATATTTTGTAACCATTTTTCATTTTCGTGGAAGTAAATTCGCCTCGTGTTGGTGACTAGGTCTGGGTAGGACTTAGGGAGCAATTCGCCTCGTGTTGGCGACTAGGTCTAGGAAGTAGATCTAGGGGGTGCTCGAGGCCTTTTCTGGGTATAGAAAGGCTAGAGCGGCTTGAGGCCGGATCTGGGGAAGATCGGCTAAAGCCAATCAGTTCTTGGTGAGAAGAGTCGGTATAGAAAACAAAAAGAAGATTTCATATTTCGCCTTTGATTTCTAGCGTTATAGAAATCTCATATTTTGTATTCTTAAGTCATAATAAAAATCATGTTCTTTTTGGTTTATTTTAAATTGATTCACTCCTCTTAAGTTTCGATTTAAAGTTGTTTTTAAAGAAAAATACAAAAGTTTTATATTAAATAATCAAGTTTTATAAACCCTTATTCACCTCCCTCTAAGGGCGCCTCACGATCCAACACTCATGACCGGATCTCCAAAAAAATGTTTGAAGTGATGTGCAGGATCATTCTCTCCAAGAAGACTGACTGAAGGGAATTTGTATTGCAAAAAGTAAAAAGCAGTCTGAAGACCCCCCTCATTTGGGAGAATTCTCTCCATCTTCTTCCTGAATTCCCTTGGGGAAGTGCTCAACAGGAAGATGGGAGTGCCTCTGCACTACTCCAAGAGGCTGGACTCCAAGATGTTGGACTGGTGGGATCGGTCCATATCCAAAGGACCTACAACAACTTCTTCAGTTCAGTAGAAGAAGTCAAAGAAAATTGCCAAGGTGGTTGCCTCAGAGGAGGAGGAGTCCTCTAGTAGCTCTGAGGAAGGAAGAGCCCCATCCCAACAGACATCCACATATCCACAATTAATTCACCACAACAACATTCCCCAAATAAACATATGAAAACATCTAAAGCTCAGCATTGGGTATGCGACTGGGATTAGTTTTTTGGGTTTGGTGGAGAAACAGTGGAGCTGTGTCAAAAGACGGGGTAGGCACGAAGGGGATAGCGAGGATGAGTGGATAGGAATTGTACAAAGGCTCAACCGGGCCAAAATGATGGCCTACATCATACTCACACACTGAACTAACCTATGCCAATGCTTCAAAAGTCGCTTGGGGCAAGTTCTTAGCCATCGAGAAAGACAATCCTTCCTCCCGACTCGAGCCATACAAATCTAGCAAATGTCTACACACATCCCTATGCTACCATTTGATTCACACCAGATTCACCACTTTTGAGTAGAATAAACAATATTTACGCAAATAGAAAAATATATAAAACTATAAGCATAAGGAAAAAATTAATTCTACGTGAATTTCTACGCGAGACACGAGTACTCGACTAGAGCACAACATGAGTCAATATTTTACTCCATCTCACAATCCTAAGCCAGCACAAAAGTTTTCCCAAATTGCACAAAAGAAATGAGTTAAACTCGCGACGCGCTAATGGCTAAGCACGCGCTCAAGTGAGTATTGTGGTGTGCGGTGCGTATGAAACAACAATTATAAAATTGAACTACAATGTACTTCTAGTCTACAAATTATATGTGCATGTGTAGTGGGTACCACACAGTGGCTTTCCCCTATACTTAATCTAAGAAATAGATGCAATTGATGCAACTATAAAAATTAAATAAAATACTAGGGGAAGAAAAGTTACCCATGCTCAGAAATGAGCATAGCAGAAGATTAGCGTTATTACTGCGAAGGAAATCCAAGTCTGCCACCAAAAGATCACCACCCTACAAAAAGGACGCACCACGCAATAGCAAAAATAATATATTATGGCATTAGTGGATTAGATAAAGCAACACAACCAAAATTGGGTTGTCTCCCATTAGCCCTTACATTTCGTCCTTAAGGTGGACCAAATACATATATTAAAGAGTTTATATAAATATCTTAGTATAAAGCAAAACTAATAAAGTCTAATTATTATTACACAAACAGTAAAGAAATCACCTATATGTTGTTTAAAGTGGTATCTAACAGTGAACGAACTGGATCCGAAGACCCAACAACAACAGTAGTAAAGAGGATCATAAGTTTTCCATCTCCAAGTTTCATCTTTCTTCAACTTCTTCATCTCCTCCACTCATCTGTCAATAATGAAGTACCGTTTACCACCCTGCACCCAGTCTCTCAAGGAAAAAGCAGGAAAGGATGATGATGTGGAATAGGCGATTGATTTCATCATTGCCATCTGCTTTCCCTGCCAAGAATGCCATTTAGAATCACCCAAAAATGGGTCCACAAAGTCATAGACCTGCATGGGAGTAAACAAAATATTAGAAGCATTAATGGGAGGGTAAGTAGGAAGAATGAATTTATCAATAATATCATTATAAGAATTGTGATCAAGAAATAAACTGGACGAAGAATTAAAAGATTCAATTAAAGGAAGAGCGGCCCCGATTTCACTTCAAGCAAATTCCCAAGCTTGATCACTGTCAGTGTCGTAAGAATCATAACGAGGCGCATCTGAAAACTCAAATGCAATAGTGGTGCGGTAGATCTCCTTCGCTAATGCAGAGGTACACAACTCCTTATCAGAAAGTTTGTCCTCATCATCCCACTTTGGCGCAGCATGAAGGTCCAAAACATCACCCTACAAATAATCTTCGACAGGATCAACAAAAATATTTGTAGAAATTTTTTCTAAAGAAGCTGAAGGAACGTAATTAATTTCATCATCAGAAAATGAAAGATCATGCTCCTTTGCAATAGGATCCACGGATACCTCCCCACTGGAGAGAACACTCTCCTCACCCCACTCTGGTTCATCCAGGAGATCCCAATCCTCTCCCTGTTGGCCATCAAATGAGTGATCATCATCAATAAGAGTAAAGCCATACACAGGGAGTGAAGAACCGGTGCAAGAAATAAACTCAGAGGGTGAGTGCGTAATTGCCTCCATGGGTAAAGAATGAGCGATAAGGACAATGTCATCATATGGATCAACCAGAACTCTGATAGGCATTTCTGTGGCAGTCCCCCATAGATAAGGTGGTGATGCATACATGTCATCAGAGAGTGAGGTGCTGCAGTTGGAAAATGGAGCAGATACGATCCGGATGTCCAGATCATCATCATTCTCCCTTTCCTGCATGAGAAAACTACGACAGTCCTTCAAGACATGATCCATACTTTGACAATGCATACATCGAAGATACCTACACTGCTCAGCATTCAAAATACTCAAGGTGTCGATATAATGACGCAAAGTGTCACCAAAAATAAGTTCAGCCATTGAGTACATTGTGTGAAAGCCGCAGATAAAACAAAATTGGAAATACTTTGCACAGAAAGACTGCACAATCAATTATAACTACACATGGAAAAACTTTCTTTAAAATCTAAAATAGGATAAGATAAAATAATACTAACAATATGTAATTAAAAAAACAAAAATAACAAAGGGGCTATACACATTGGAAGAACTTCTATCTCTCGGCTTCCTCTCAAGAAATTCACATGACTGTGTTCCCCAACAACGACGCCAAAAACTTGACATGCTTACGACAAGTGTACCGATCGCATAAGTAATATAAAATGGGCGAATTTCCCCAAGTATCAATATCGAAGGAACACAATAAGGTGGAGTTTACTTTTGAGGTAGGACTTGAGATTGAAGTCCTTTCTAGCGGAAGGATTGTGGAGGATTTGGTTTTGGGTTGCGAAAATAAAATAAAGAACCAAAATTAACACTACTATTCAGGCTGCTATGCACTGCTTCGCAAGGTGGATGGAGACTATGCAGGCCGCTGTGCACTGCTTCACAAGGCGGATGGACGAGTAGGCAAGAGGATGAGGTGAGAGTAACTGCGGAAAGGATTGAGGGTCGTTAGCACCTCTTGGCTAGGCGGATGGATTATACGGGCCGTTAGCACAGCTTCGCTACGCGGATGGATGAGAAGGCTTGCGGATGGAGTGAGTTGCACCGGCGGAATGAGGGTCGCAAGCACCTCATCCCAAAGCTCACACCTAGCAATTGCTAATGTAGAAAACCCAAACACTCACACCATAATTACCATAAGAGCTCACCTCAAGCACTCATACAAGAATAATAACATTGCATAACAATGAGATGAAGATTAAATCAAATGTAGAGTGCAAACATCATCAAATAAAGAAGAATACACTAACAACAATAGTCCAAGAGGAGAAAAATGCAAGAGATACAACCAATACTGGAGGCTTGTTGTAGATTCATGGTTGGAATCATTGGGGCGTTAATCCGCGTCCTAGCTCAGGCCGAACTATCATCCAGGGTAGAGGAGGGTTGTCACTTACTCCCAATAGACCTGTCTTCTCCGATAAACTACAATCCGGCCACGTCAGATGCGAAGAACTCCTAGCTTGGCGATGAAGATGAGTGTTGAACCCTCTCCTTGAAGCGCTTGGATGATGTGAGGTGGCATCGGGCAAAAGGGGGAGGAAGAGTGGAAGAAAATGGAGCTCGAGCTCCTCTTATAGTGGAAAAAGGCGGAACTGTTCGGGCCTGAAAACCAAAAAATCACAGCTTAAATAGAAAAAGTTTAGAATTTTGTTCATGCACGACCGTGCGTGAGTAAAAATGCATGACCGTGCGTGAACAAAATAAAACATAATTTTTTTAGACAAAAGAGGAGTTCGTGCGATTTTACTCACGCATGGGCAAAACCAACCGTGCGTGAACAAAATGCACGAGCAAATCCAGATCACCATTCTGAGCCGCAGATGAATGCACACGGTCAGAGCGAGTATGCATCAAGGAAACGCACGACTGTGCAATTCATGCAGACAAGAAATCTGGGCATAATGGATGATCTGCCCACCTGCACAACACCAAACAACAATCACACAGCTGGGAACACACCTCCAGCATAACCCAAACACCAGAAAAAGAATGGGGAGCACCATGTGCTTACCCCCAACAACAAAGAGCGCAATTGCACACCATAATGAGCCAAAACATAGCACTTATAGTGAAAGTGTGTACAAGGGAAATATAAGCAATTAAGGACTAAAAGTGTAGTGCACAAGAGTAAAAACTGGCCCGGATGAGTCCATAAAATAGTGTAAATATCAGACTCGTCACATATAACCTTCGTATGAGAGTTGGTTATATGTTAATGGGTTTACATTATCTAATTACTTGTAACTTATACTTGTTCCACTAACATATAACCTTCATATGGAAGTTGGTTATATGATAGTGGGTTTACACTGTCTAATTACTTGCAACTTAATTATACTTATTCTACTAAAATATAACCATTGTATAAGAATTGGTTATGTGTTAATGGGCTTACGCTTTCTATTTACTTGCAACTTATACTTGTTCCACTAATATATAACCTTCATATGGGAGTTGGTTATGTGTTGATGGGTTTACACTACTTACTACTTCCAAGATACACCTTACTTGGTCAACTGACTTATAATCATCATATGAGTGTAGGTCATATCTTTGTGAGGTTCGATTATACTAAATTTCATCTTGATTAACATGCTCAGTACATCCATATTAGCGCTTATAACTGTCCCCAATACAACTTGCTTTGAGAACCCCGTGACCCACTCACATTTTCAAAGATGAAAATTGTTCTTTGTTTTATTGAATTGTAACATCCCAACTTTAATAAGGGGCCTAGTCGGTTCAATTAAACCCTTGCAACAGTTTAGTACGGGTCGTAATGAACCACGACCTGACCTCCATCTTATATTAATGTTGATTTAAAGCATGGTGACATGATATAGATAATTGAGTAAATTAACTGGGAATCGATCTCGGTCAGTGGTAGTGCTTTCGTGAGATCAAAATAAACTCAACAACACCATTCAAGCTTTGTTTGCTATATTTTGACAAAATTGGCTAATTTAGGCTGGATCAAGCTACATGACGACCTCAACGTGACTTTCTGAGAAAACAAACTTAGAATTGATTTCCTTCAGTTATATTAGACTCATATAATCCATATGATTTCAACACAACTCGTTTCGTTTGAATCCAGGGTCATTTAGCAAAAGTGACCGTTTTAGGCCATGTTGTTCGGCACGGTCACTCAAAAATGTTATTTTTAGCAAATGATCTAAGAATTGACTTCAGTTATTGGTATTAGACTCGTATCATCCATTCGAGTGTAACAAAACTCGTTTCATTCAAATCCAAGGTCGACATTTAGCTAAAGTGACCATTTTAGGCCACGTTGTTTGACATAGTCACCCCAAAATGTAATTTTGAGCAAATGAGCTCATAATTGACTTTAGTCAACTGCACTAGACTGATATGATCCATACAAGTGCAATGCAACTCGTTTCATTTAAATCCAAGGTCATTTAGCAAAAGTGACCGTGTTAGGTCACCTTATTTGGTATGGTCACATTGAAATGTCATTTTGAGCAAATGACCTCAGAATTGACTTCAGTCATTTATATTAGACTCATATGATCCATACAATTACAGTATAACTCAAAATTCAATGTCATTTAGTAAAAATGACCATTTTAGGTCACGTTTTTCGACATGGTCACCCCGAAATTTTACTTTGCGCAAATGAGCTCGAAATTGATCCCAATCAGTTGCATTGGACTCATATAGTCAATACAAGCGCAACTAAACTCGTTCCGCACAACTTCGATGTCATTTAGTCAAGTTATTAAAACTAGGTCTCCTAAAATTATACAACATCTCGAAAAGCGTGAATGCTTAAATTCAACCTCGTGATATTAACATTGAATCGACACAAGATGACTAGGACCCACATTGACTTTGACCCGCATAGGGGACCCACCATAGGGTTGAATTTGGTCAAACCTCCTTAAAAAGAGAATTACAAGCTATGAAAATAAGACCCCACTCAAAGCCCACTCACCCAAACTCCCCACATCCTCGTTTCTATTTGGGCACTAATCCCTCGGCATAAAATTAATGGCTTTAGATATTTATGCCAAGCCTAAGCTAACTCCTACCAAACCAAAACCCAAGCTAATCCTAATCCAAGAAATGGTTTTAGATATTTTCTAAAACACTAACCCAAGTTTCCCTAACCGAGCAAGTACTGCAGTTGCCCCCCCCCTCCCCCCCCCCCCCCCCCATCATATGCCAACTAAGGTTGGATGAAACCTAACCCTAATCAGGTAAGAGGGGGAGAGGCTTGAGCTTTGATATATCAAAGCTCCCCAGGCCTCTAATGGGAGGGAACCTCTTTGCCAACCCAAAATGAGATGAAGCCCCCCTGCCTGGGACCCTGCCGACGCCGGAGGAGAAGACCCGAGCACCACCACCCTACTCCACCCTAAATATGCATGGGAAGGACTTCCTAAGCCCTTCTAAGCTTGTTGGTGAGCCCTACTTTGCCGGCGGGAAGCCTCCAAGTGGTGGAAACACCGGAGAACGGAGCTCGAGCGGTGCCATATTTATCTTCTCTACAACTCCACCTGCTAGCGGTCGGCAGACCATTGTCGGATTGGGTGCCAGCCTCTGGAGATTCAGACAAAGCTGGGGGCGCGGCTGGCCGACAACAGAGACACAATAGTCTCTGCCATCCTTCGCGCCAAAGATGTCATCCAACCCCAATCATGGGATCGAATGGTGCTGATATTCTGAAACAAATCAAATAATGATTGGGCTCTAATAACAAAATTGATGATAAAGGCAAGAGAACTTATCAGGTGTAGCATAAGATAGGGAAACATATCAAGGTCGTATAAAAATCTTGGGTTTGTTGAGTAATTCTTCTTCGAGAAAACTAACTATTATTCTATCGTAGGAAACAGAGATAAAATATAACTAAAATAATGTAAATAAAGAAAACAAATACTTTATTAAAGCACTCTTTGAAATGAAAATAAAAGATAAATTATCATCTTTCTAATCAATGTCTTGACCGTGGAGATTTCCAAATTATGAACGCACCTCTCTCGAGGAATACGTCCACCTGAGATTAGGCAGGTCGACCAAACTCTAATTTTATAATCGAACCCCATAATACTTGCTTTATGAGTTAAATCCCTCTATAGGAAGATAAGTACGATAATAAAGGAGAATGGATAATTTCATATCAAAGCTTGTTATAAATTAGAACTAAATAATTGACATGAAATAAAAGGTGCAGGAAAGAAAATATTACAAGAAATGAAATTACATGAATTAAAATCTAAACTACAAAAAAATTGCATGAAATGAAAATACATGAAATAAAACTAGTTAAAAAGGAAAATACAAAAATAATAGAACATTGCATAAAGAAAAGAAACTAATTTTTTATTGCCATAATAAAAGGAGTACAAGAAATAAAATGACATTGCATTAAAAATAAATTACATGAAATGAAATATTAGCCAATAAAAATGGAAATACAAGACATTAATAAGAAAATACATTAAAAGAAAATGCAAAACATAAAATCTAAACCTTAAAATATAGAAAACTATACAAGAAAAGAGCTCAAATGGGTTGTCGATGAGGAGTTAAAGAGCGGGGGGTCGATTTCTATTTATAGGTAGAAAATTTGAAGTAGACGCCCTTGGTCACGACCGTGACCAAGGGTGTGTAATCTTGGCTTGTCCGGTAATACATATGATATCATTAGTTGGCATGAGTTGACAGAGATATTTGTTTGAACATGGGCGTGACCTGGAGAACACGGGCATGACTTTGGTCGGCAGGCGACAGCAGCATCTAGGGCATGACAGTTGGCTTGCCCAGGTGGAAGGTTGAGGAACATGGGCATGACCATCTTGAACACGAGCGTGACTTTGGCGAATCATCTTGAATGACATCATATCAGCTGGACGAGCCCACGATTGCTAGAAGGTGTATTTTATTAGTTAAATGGGCCTACACGAGCATGACCATCATGACACAAGTGTGATTGTATTTTCGGCTAGACATCAGCTCGATCAGTTAGAAAGCGCGCTCTGTCAATTGGACAAGAAGTACACGGGCGTGAGTTGGAGTTAGATAGGTGTGACATGCTTTTAGGCTAGATATGAGCTCAATCGGCCATAAGGCGACGGTGAACTAGAATTTTGGCTTTTAAGTTGACACGCCCTTGGTCAAGGGCGTGACCGATGGCGTGCACTAGGAAAAATTATCAAAATGCCAATAATAGCAGAAAACCTGCAAAAACTAAGTACATAAAATATAAAAAGAAACTATTTATAAAGTAAAAATACATAAAATTCTACTAATTCTAATAAATATTAGAGTATATTATATACAAAAATATGTATAAGTTACTATTCATCAAATACTCCATACTCAAGCTTTTGCTATTCCAGAGCAAAAACTTGAGAAATATTCATAAGACATTAATTAGATTTTCAATTTAATCTAAAATTTTATTAAATCAAAAGTAAGTTAAAATAAAATTTAGAAATTAAAGAAATATGTCCAAAATTTTTATACTAATATGCAAAGAGAGAAATATTTAGCAATGACTTCTCAAGATTACTAACTGGCATACCAAAATTGCAACATTTAGCAACAAGATTAGATTAGGATTCTAAAAACCTTAACTTTTTAAAGAAATTTAATGAAAAATTACAACCTAATAAATATGCTCTCCCAAAATTTTAATTTATGTCTAGGCTTCAAATAGATGGCTAAGGGGTCATAAACTTGGCTTAAGAAGAAAATCTTGATTGGAGGCGATAAATATTATCCTCTCCTCTCACTCATTTTTTTATTTATATATGTTTAAAAAAATGATGAATTTTATCCTCACATTTTCCATGACATATAATCTTTTAATAATATCCTTCAAATAACCCAAAATGTATATGTTTATGAGTGATGAATTTTACCATCTCACTCCATGACATATAATCTTTTAATTCTATTTTTCAAACAAAACTTGGGTGCATTTGTTTAGGGAAAGATGAATTTTATCTTCCCATTCCCATGACATATGATCTTTTAATACTTTTATTCCTAATAGGAAGGGGAAGGGTAATGGCTAAGGGAAAAAGGCTAAAAGAAATTCTAGATTATTAAATAAACATCTTGAGAGTAACTATAGTAGCTTGAATATTCCTAAGAATCTAAAAGCAAGAAGTGAATATAACTAAAATCTAAAGGTGTTATGCAAATGATACAAAATTAAGCTAGTTAAAATAATAGAGGAAAAGTCCTAAATAAATTACTCTAATCAAAATAAGCATTATAAAATGCTCCTTAAAACAAAATTACTTAAAAGTTAGATCTAACAAACTATGATAAAATAAAAGATTAGCAAATTAAAAAATAAAAAATGCTTATAAATATACTCAAAAATAGATTTAGGAAATAACAAAAAGCAAACTAGGGGTTGATTATATTTTTATTTTTCTAAGTTTCCCATTTTTTGAGATTTTGATTATGATCTTTTTTGGGATTTTTTTTTAATATATATTAATAATAAGAAAATAAAATAAAAAAGTAAACTTAAGTTATAATTTAATTAATTTTTTTGGTTGATTCTTGGACTTCCTGAGGTAGTATACCCGATGAAGGATTCTTACTGGCATTAGGAGATATGATGGGATAACATCCCAAACCTATCTTTCCAAGATATTAATTTTTTGATTTTCTAATTTTTTGGTATTTTACTTTTCTAATTTACAAGAAAGGGAAAAGATTTATAAGAAAGGGAAAAAACTCCTCCATACTTAAAATTCAACATTGTCCCCAATGTTGAAACTAACTATGAAGAATATATATAAGAAGAAGAAGGACAAAAGCATGAAAAAAATGCAACAGAAATGAAAATAAAGACAAGGGCATCCCAGATTTAGAGACAGGGTGGTCGCATGAACACCTGCAAAACTCGTTTAAACAACAAAACAATAAAACTAAACAATACAACAACACAACAAAACATTTAAAAACGAAAAGGAAAACTATTTTTTGTTAAAAAAAATTATATGTTTAAAATAATTTTTGTTTTTTAAAGTTACTAAAAATATGTAATTAATAATTTTATTTTGATGTTTTAATTAGTCATAAACTTCCCGAGGTATACCTGGTTAAGGGTTCGCAAGGTGCTAGGAGATGAGATGAGATGAAACCCAAATCTTCTTTTCCAAGAATTTAATCATAACAAAATATTGTTTTATAGGAGAAAATGTAAAAGGTAAAGATAAAGATAAAAATAATAGCGTTTTCTCTTTTCAAAATATCAAGAAAAATTCTCCGGCAATAACGCCAAAAACTTGATAACAAAATTGATGATAAAGGCAAAAGCACCTATCACGTGTAGCATATGATTTGGAAACATATTAAGGTCGTAAAAAATCCTGGGTTTGTCGAGTAATTCTACTTCGAGAAAACTAACTATTATTCTATCGGAGAAAACAGAGATGAAATATAATTAAAACTAAAGTAAATAAAAAACAAATACTTGGTAAAAATGCACATTGAAATGAAAACAAAAGATAAATTTTCATCTTTCTAATCTATGCCTTGACTGTGGATATTCCCAAATTATGAATGCACCTCTCTCGAGGAATACGCCCACCTGAGATTTGGCTGATCGACCGAACTCACATTCTACAATCGAAACCCCTAATACTCGCTTTACATGGTAAATCCCGCTATAGGATTTGACTCCTATTCAGAAGATTTATATCATCCTCTCTCGAGGGTTGTGTGGAACTCTTTTTATTCCTGAGCGATCAATTCGTACACGCGAGCCTCTCGACTAACTAGAATCCAAAAAAACTATCAAAATTCACAACTGATATATGAACTCGATGCGTTTTTCAAGAATAAATCGAAGGAGGATAACTACTATTAAAAAAGGAGAATGGATAATTTCATATCAAAGATTGTGATAAACAAGAACTAAATAATTGACATGAAATAAAAGGTGCATGAAAGAAAATATAACATGAAATGAAAATATATGAATTAAAATATAAGCTATGAAAAGAAAATTGCATGAAATAAAATACATGGAATAACACAAGTTAGAAAGGAAAATACAAAAATAAAAGAACATTGCATAAGGAACAGAAACTAATTTTTTATTGCTATAATAAAAAGAGTACAAGAAATAAAATGACATGGTATTAAAAGTAAATTACATGAAATGAAATCTAAGATAATAAAAATGATAATACACGACATTAATAAGAAAATACAAGAAAAGAAATGCAAAACATAAAATACAGAAAACTACACAAGAAAAGTGCCCAAATTGGTTATGGAAGAGGAGTTAAAGAGATGGGGGTTGACTTCTAATTATATGCAGAAAAATTTTAGTGCACGCCCTTGGTCACGGTCATGACCTAGGGCGTATACTCTAGGCTTGACCGGGAAGACAGATGATGTCATCAGTTGGCATGCGGTTATAAAGATATTTGTTTGAATATGGGCATGAACTACAGAACACGTGCGTGACTTTGTTCGGTAGGCGGCAACAGCATCTAGGGCGCGAAAGTTGGCGTGTCCAGGTGGAAGGTTGAGGAACACGAGCATGACCAGTTTGAACACGGGCGTGACTTTAGCGAATCATCATGAACGACGTCATATCGGTTGGACGAGCCCACGATCAGCTAGAAGGCATATTTTATTGGCTAGACGGGCCAACACAAGCATGACCATCATGACATGAGTGTGACTATCTTTTCGACTAGACATCAGCTCGATCAGCTAGAAAGTGCGCTCTGTCGATTGGACAAGAAGTACATGTGCATGACTTGGAGTTACATGGGCGTTACTTGGTGTTACACGAGTGTGACTTGCTTTTTGGCTAGACATGATATCGATCAGCCAAAAGGTGGCAATGAGCTGGAATTTTGGCTATTAAGTTGCCACGCCCTGGGTCACGGGTGTGACCGAGGTCGTGTACTAGGAAAAATTAACAAAATGCCCAAAAACAGCAAAAAAACTATAAAAACTAAGTTTGTACAGAAAAAATAAAAAGAAACTATTTATAAAGTATAAATACATAAAACTCTACTAATTCTAGTACATATTAGACTAAATTATATACAAAAATATGTATAATTTACTATTCATAGGGCTCCCACAGCAGATCCATGCTTGATCTGTTGTGGGGCCACTGTTTCCTCTCTGTATGGCTCCATCTCAGTCAACTTGTTGCGCCAAGATTCGTGTAGAGTTAATTTTCTTGAGTCTTTCTTCTAGAATTTCTTAAGGCTAAACCACTACTCAAAATAAAAACATTGAACATCAATGTTATAGATTACCTCAAGGGCTACCCTTGATAAAAATATGAGATTTTTTGTGGGGTTTTAATATTTTTAGTAATTTTAAGTGTTGTTAATAATCTATTTTTGAGTAATCATAGGACCCTTGCTTAAGTATAAAATTCTATAAAATTTATATTAGATGAGTAGAGGTGATCTACACCCATTATAAGAGTATGATAATTTTTTGGGTTGGTTTACTAATTTAATTGACTAAAATTACGACAAATTTCTCTTATATAAATTATCAAGGGGACTTTATCTTTGATAAAAAATTTTGCAATATATATGGGAGATTAATAAAGATGTTCTACACCCTCTGTGCAAGATTGAAAATTTTGGGAAGATTCTAGTTTTTTTAGTAAATTAATTGGTGGATGGTTATGGACAAATAAATTAATAGGTGTCAAATCATTTATCAAAATACCTTTGAAAAATTATGGGAATTGGCTTATAATAACCCTACCCTTTGCTTTTAATTTGAAAATTTTCTAATCAGCTTTGGTATTTTAATAAATTTAAGGGAGGCTAAATAGTGGTACAAAATTTATTAGGTGTTCAATTTGAACATCAAATGCCTTGATTAAAAAATAGAGGTTATTAAGTCTATACTGGACCTCCTGTTTAAATATGGGATTTTTCAGGTCATTTTATGGATTTTAACAAATTAATAAAGTTGAAATCTTGTTATTCAAATAAAAGGAATAAAGGCTCGGGCAACCCAACGAACCCTGAAATGATCTACTTTTTAATCTGACAGGAAATACAATTGAATAAAGGGCAACTTAAATAATTATCGGGTTTGGGTAACTTGAAACCTGACGGACCCTAAATTTAATTAACCATTAAAATCCATTGTGGTAATTACGAAGATGCCTCCTTGGAATGGAGATTCTTCCTTGGAATGGAGATGCCTCCTTGGAATGGAGATTCTTCCTTGGAATGGAGATGCCTCCTTGGAATGGAGATGGAACTGCAGATACATGAACTTTAAATATGCAGAATTATTTTCATATTTCTATTATTTACTCTCCTTTATTTATTTCTGCACTTTAATTGCCGCACTTTTATTTATTGTTGGTTTAGCTTATTGTGCATTTATAAGCTCTTATTAGAGTTATCCTGGAGATGAAACATTTCTTCGAGGTTATCCCTAAATAATGTTGAGCTTGATCAACTCTCAAGTTAGTAGAGCGGTACGATAAAGTTCGATGTCCTGGCCTATTATTATATTTTGCAATACTGCTTATAATTTATATTTAACCTGGAGTTGAGAGATTCCTTCGAAGTTAACCCTAAATATTATCTTTGGGTCACTTAGATCACACCTAGAGGGGGGAGGGCGGGGGGGGGGGGGGGGGGGGGGGGGGTGAATGATGTGATAGGTGCTTTTTTGTATTCCTTTTATGTTTAGCAAGATAATAAAGCAAACACAGAACATACATAAGAATATATAGAGGTTCTCCAAGAATGTATTGGGTAGTCCTGTCTCCACACAACCTATCTAGCAATGTGGTAAAGTAGGCAAAACCCCTCCAAATCTCTGATCTCACAATAGAGACCCAACCTCAGTCTTCTCCACAATGACTTACAATCAGGCTATCACAGCCCTACCTCAATCTCTACAACCAAAGATCTACACTCAGATCTTCTCCATGATCCTACCTCAAATCTAAAGGATATTACACTCAGATTCCCACTAGGATCCTACTACTCAAACTCCAAAAGCCCTACAACTTAGGCTTACAAGAAAGCCCTACACTTAGGTCTCAAAAGACATCCAACAACAACAGTTTATAAATTTATTATTTACAATATAACTTAGACTCAAATAATCAAGAATGGATAATATGGAGTCTTATGTAGAAGCACAACAGAGAGGCTTCTTCTTCCTTGATCAGATCTTTGAAATAATCTCTTGAAGACTAAAATCTTAATCAGGTAAAACTTCTTGCAGAAATAATCTTCTTACTCAGATAAGTGTTCTTCTGGAAGATTTTGATCGACTGAGTAATACTTGAGAAAAATGGATGAATCAGATTTTAATTGTACATGCTCTGAAGATTCTACAAGAATAGTTGAGAACGATCTATAACAGCACCTTGGATTTCTTCCTTTGAGACAATTAGCCACCGCCTCCAGTGAAATTGCATTCTCGTTCCGTTTGTAATTAAATAATTCGTCAAAGTTAAAGAAGAAATAACAGAAGAATCCTTTCATTCGTGAAGCCCTAAGGCCTTTATATATAATCAATTACCAACGGATAGAAATCAAGAAGGATTTAATTAATTAAAGCCTTCTAGAAGAAATTCCATGATTGGCGCATCAAATGGTGGATTCAAAATGAAATTTAAGATAAGGCGCAATCCAGTTTTCTTCCCATGTCTAGCATATATAGAAATATTCTGGATGATATACTGTTCTAAACGATATAGGTCTTCTGGACGATATAGCTCTTCTAGGCAATATAGTCCTTCTAGATGATATAGCTCTTCTAGATGATATATGCCTTCTAAATGATATGGCTCTTCTAGACGATATATGCCTTTTGGACGATATAGCTTTAATCTAGCTGATATAGAAACCTTGTAGTTGAGATCATCTAGCCAATACAGTTGTGGTCTAGATGATATATTGGCCTTGTCATCTAGATCATCTACCGATATTTAACTTAGCCAATTTTGGGCTTAATCTAACATGTAGGCTATCTTGGCAGCATGATCTCCAAACCATTTCCAAATGATTTTCCTTGATAGTGACAAGTCTAATATAGTGTTAAGTAAGAAGTCAACATATGTATTGCACCCTGAAGGATTACACAGGCAAAACACTGTTTGAGTGACTATAAGTGAATATGTGAAGTGTGCCTCTGAGTATTCTCTAGAAGGGGGGGGGGGGTGAATAAAGTTTTAAAACTTTTATATCCTAGTTATGCACACACTATAAAACTATTAGGTACTATACAATCAATAATACCAAAACAAAATAAAGTAAGCACAAAAAATATAAATAAAAAAATAGTAAACTACATTGCACAGAAAATCAATGCAGAAGATACAGAATTTTTATAGTGGTTCCCCAAAATGTGGGTAGTCCACTCTTCTACCTCCCTAGTAGGATTGCACTAAAAGTGCCTGAGTCTTTTGATAAGGAGACTCTCAGAACCACTGAGTCTATTGATAAGGAGACTCTTAGAAACACTGAGTCTTTTGATAAGGAAACTCTTAGAACCACTGAATCCTTTGAAAGAGGAATTCTCTCTTTTACAGTTGGAGAATGAGAACTGTAGAAGGAGAATAAAGAAGAGAATATAATTCTTCAGTAAGAATCCTTCAGAAGCTATATCTTTGAATGTTGTTGCTTCTATTTATCTCAGGATCAAAATATGATAAACCCTTGCTTAAGATAGTGATGATTGCAAGGGTTATATGCTTGATCCTGATCCTCTCTGCACATTTTTTGACTTGCTTCTATATGCGGTAGAAGAAGAGGCAGCAGTGCTGTGAACTTTTCCTGTGCAGAGAAGTTCTTCTATTCTGTCTTTGGGTTGGAGAAGGAAGAAGGTGAAGAAGCCCTATTTGACAGAAAGAATAATAAATCAATTTTTTGTTCTTTTCTTCCTCAGCATACGTATTCTCTATGATTTGAGTTTGAATTTCTTTCTTCTTCTGGACTATCCTTAGAAGGAATGTCCATTGGACAATTGATGTTTCCTTTTATTTTTGTTCCCAACCCGTCCATCTTATTTGAATAACTTCCAAGAATGTCTTTGTTGTGTCTCTGGAATACTCCATTCCATTCATGGCAATAAACGATCCATCAGAGAACATATTTCATCCTTGTAGTTCATCTGAAAAAGCACCAGAAAGGACATCAGAAAACCTTCTATTTTTGTCTGTATTCGACGCTGCGTCGATTTCATCTTTCATTATATCGACGCACCTCTAAGTTCTTATAGAAGTAGCTTTAAATTCCTTATTAGCTCTGGCTGAACTAAGATGTCGACGTTGTGTCGATTACTTATCGACGCAACTGTTGTGTTGAAGACTTGGACTTGACCTTTATCTTCTGTGTCGAATTGAAGTCAAAGTTGCATCGACTTCTGAGATGGCTTCGACATGCTCTTTCTTCTGCGTTGAGTTCCTTTTGACGTTGCATCGACGTTCCATAAGGTGGCTGGCAAGGTATTGTGGTGCTGGAATGCCCCAGATCAATTCCACTGTCGGGCACTCATTAGTCGGTGGGTTCAGGTTGATCTCTAGAAAGGCTGGCAAGGTATTGTGGTGCGGGAATGCCCCAGATCGATTCCGCTGTCGGGCTCTCATTAGCCGGTGGGTTCAGGTTGATCTCTGGAGAGGCTAGCAAGGTATTGTGGTGCTGGAGTGCCCCAGATCGATTCCGTTGCCAGGCTCTCAATAGCCAGTGGGTTCAGGTTGATCTCTGGAGAGGCTGGCAAAGTATTGTGGTGCTGCAATGCCCCAGATTGATTTGGCTACTGGGCTCTCATTAGCCGGTGGGTTCAGTTTGATCTCTGGAGAGTCTGGCAAGGTATTGTGGTGCAGGAATGCCCCAGATCGATTCCACTGTCAGTCTCTCATTAGTCGGTGGGTTCAGGTTGATCTCTGGAGAGGCTGGTAAGGTATTGTGGTGTTGGAATGCCCCAGATCGATTCTGCTGTTGGACCGTCATTAGTCGGTGGGTTCAGGTTGATCTCTGGAGAGGTTGGCAAGGTATTGTGGTGCTTGAATGCCTTAGATCGATTCCGCTGCCGGGCTCTCATTAGCCCGTGGGTTCAGGTTGATCTCCGGAGAGTCTGGCAAGGTGACTTGGTAACATAACTCAGGAAATCCATTGTCGGACTCTCATTAGCTGGCATGACCCTCATGCCATTCAGGGGGAGAGGAAGAATAGCGCTCGGTAGCACACAAGTCATTGACAAGGCCTCCCGCGGGGAAGGACTTTGCTCGCAGACGCCTGAGTAAAGGCGAATGGTGGCATACCTAAACTAGGGAATCACGGGGCTCGCGAGTACAAGGGGCATGATCAAAGTGAATTCGTCGAGGTAGTAGGCGCTCAAAAAATCTTGGGTGAATCTTCGCTCGCGACTACCGAGGGCGAGCGAGTCAGGTCCAATGTAGAAGTCCCGAAAGAAGGTAAGCGATTCGCGAAGTAAAAAGGGGGCGAGTGCTGCAAGAAAGATGCGCGAGTGTAAAATATAAGCAAATACATTGCGACAAGACAAAAAAGAGAGGAACAAGGGAAATCACCATGTGAAAATTTCATTTCGTTTCATGAATTTCTATTACAGGCATTGTGGCGATCTCGCAAACCAAAAGAAAAGTAAATATAATATATAAAGGATTACAGAAAAGTCTAAGTGTCATCCCTGGACGGCTCGCTCTCACTGTCCATGGGTGCCGGAACCGATTCGAACAACTCGGGGACTACCTATTCGACGGTTAGCTGCGCCGCCTCGGGAGAGAGAAGACCAACCCACTTCAGGGTTTGGAAGATATGTTTAGCATCCGCGACCACAGTCTTCTGCATATCCTCCTCCTGCTCGCGCGGCTAGTTCCTTAGGTCCCTGGGGCTGCGAGGTGGCGTTGGGAGGGTGGCCCGGGCCAGCTCATGGTTATGGTACTTCAGTCCGACGATTTCCTTCTCTAGGTCAAAGGCGAGAGCGAGAAGTTGGTTGGCAGTCTCGGCGTCCTGAAAAAGTTGAATTTACCAAGAGAAAGAATAGCAGGGAAGGTAGGCGAATTCTCAACAAACTTACCATCCCGCCATGAAGGCTGGCGAGCATGCCCTCAGAGATGTCCTGTTTCTCATTAAGGCTTGTGATCTCCTCTGTCTCGGCCTTTAGGTCACTCTTGAGCTCCTCAGAATTCTTCTCCACCAGGAGGCATCTCCGACCTATCATATGGGCGAGCTCCAAGGCGCGATGCTGGGCTTGCGCACTCTCATGAGCGAGCACTGGGATGTCAGTTCTTCAAAGTGTGCAACGTCCTCTCGCTCATAGAGCCCGAAGGAGAGGGAAAGGCTTAGCCTTTGATGGTCACTTGCTTCACCCAGGAGGGGAGGAGGGTTATATGGAGGCCCTGTTGGCCCTTTGGTCCCAATCCAGCAGAGGCTCTCCGGCCTCGTCCCGATAATGCATGCTTAGGCAAAAGTTTCAATGGCATGCCGGGCCGGGCACGCCCAACATGTCGTTGACCACTTCAGCGGCGTCACCGGTCCCCTTACTTGTCGGCAGGCCCGTTGAGGGATCAGCTACTGGCAGGTCCTCGAGGACCCCTTTCCCCTTAGCTAGGGGAGAAGCCTTCTTCTTCTTCGGAGGTGGCGGCAAGGTAAGCTATCCACAGCTCGCAGGTGTGGGCCGCTTCTTGGAAGAAGGCGCAGAGGTGCTGGGAATCTCCCAACACGCGGGGCAACAGAGGCATCAAGCGCGAGGCCAGGGAGGATGGTCCCGACCCTCGCATAAGGGGGATGGAGTGGAAGGTCTTGCTCCCCTTTGAATGATGATGCAATACGAGGTTAGAGAAAGGAAAAAAATGAAGCACGAAGTAGGAGGCGAGCGCGAGTCAAACCAACTTCCGGCGGCACAGGGAGTAGCGAGTCGACGGTCCTTCGGAGGTGGGCGACCTCAATGTTCTTTGTCGATAGGTACTTGTAAAGCTCGGTCTCGTGGCCGCCGAGTGTGGGAGGAAAGTCGGTGGGCTCGTCGCGCTGGATGGGCGAGAAGGGGACGTTGCCAAAGGGCCCCTTCATGATCACTAACTTCTGGGGCCAATAATGGATTTTGTTGACGGTCTCACAAACTTAGGCATGTTGGCTTGCGAAGTAGGCATTCCCATCTTTATAGGCCAAGAAGGAGAAGAGCTTGCAAAAAAGTTCAAAGGGGTACGATTGCATACTGGTCGTGGTAGACTGCCTGTCCAAATACGGACACTTCCTTCCCCTGCGCCATCCCTACACAGCCGCCACCGTTGCAGAGAGCTTCATCAGCAACGTCGTCCGCCTTCACGGATTTCCACGGTCGATCGTGAGCGACCGGGACCCTCTTTTCTTGAGCACCTTTTGGACCACGCTTTTTTTACTCCAGGGGACTCGCCTCCGTATGAGTACTACGTACCACCCGCAGACGGATGGCCAGTCCGAGGTCCTCAACCGCTGTTTGGAGACATACCTTCGTTGCTTCGTAGGGCAGAAACCTCGCACTTGGGCGAAATGGCTCAGTTGGGCAGAGTACTCCTACAACACGGCTTACCACAGCGCTGCCAGAACCACTCCCTTCGAGGTCGTCTATGGTCGGCCTCCACCCTCCATTATCCGCCATCTACCAAGGGAGTGTCAGGTCGAGAGCTTAGCCACTGCCCTTCAAGACCGGGATACGATCCTGGATCTCCTCAAGGATCACCTCCGGCGTGCCTAGCAGAAGATGGCCTCCTTTGCGAATCGAAAGCGGCGTGACTTGTCCTTCCACGTGGGGGAGAAGGTCTTCATCAAGCTTCGCCCGCACCACCAGCTGTCCGTTGCTAGCAGACCCTGCCCGAAGCTAGCACCCCGGTTTTTCGGCCCCTTTGAGGTTTTGGCACGCATAGGCCCGGTCGCTTACCGCCTCCGCCTTCCCACTGGCAGCCGCATTCATCCGGTCTTCCACGTGTCCCAACTATGTCGTGTGATTGGTGACCATGCCACTACCGATCACATCCCAGCTGATATTGATATCTCCGGCGAGAGACCCTACTACCCAAACAAGATCCTCGACCGACGCTGCATTGTACCAGGGCAAAGTACTTAAGTATCTAGAAGGATTTGCAACAAGTGGTTAGAGCACTTAGGCGAACGCAAAACAAGAGAAACAAAACTGCGAGCTATTACCTGGCTGATCTCTGGCCAGAGGGGGAGCCGCAGGCCCACGTCAAAATGGGCCACGGGAATGGCGAGCTCATCCGGGAAGAGCTGATTGATGGCATCAGATTTCGCATGCCGGCAAGACGAGAATCTCGATGAGATGTAGTTCACAACCGCAGCATGGTACTCGCACTTTGTGAGCGAGCAACTGAAGAAGGAATGGTCGCAGAAGGTGCAGGCGCACTTGGCCCGGCCCTCGGCGTCGCCGCCATCACCACCCATTTAAAAGGTTGTTGGAAAGCTGAAGAAGCGAGCGCGAGAAGGAAGATTTGAGCTCGCAAGAATGAAGGGGGCAGAGGGTCAAGAGCGATAAATGCGGTAGTTGGATCTGACGAAAAGACCTATTTATAAAAAAATAAAGGCGGTGGGGAGTATTCGAAGCGTCAGGGGTGCGGTTAGCATAACCTCATTATGATACGCCTTAATATATGGGCCAACCCTCTTTCCCACCCGCTCGCAGCAATACGACAATGCCAGCTCACTATAGGCAGAACGAGCGCAGAACAGGCGAGGCAAGCCCAATATAAATTGCGTGCAAGAACATTAAGAAATAAAAGCAGAAACTAGCGAGCACATAAATATCGTAGTGTCGCAGTACGAGTAAATAAAGAAAGCCCAAGGGCGGACGAGGAATAACAAGCTAATAATAATGGCAGTTCGCAGATTATCTTAATTAAATGTTTACAACACTGAATTCGCCGGGGGGGGGTGTTGCGAGTGCGAGCAGGATCAGTATTGGATCCATCTCGATTGACCTCGGCCTCACACCCCATAGCTCAGCGGCACTCGCGGATAATGATAGGAGCAGATGGTGCAGATCTCACGCTGTATCAAGCTAACTTGATCTTCCACCCTCGAGAGGTGCACCCCCGGGGAGGATACCTCGCCGGTGGTATCCAGCTGTAGCTCGGCGTGGAGCGACGCATTGTCATCTTCAAAGGTGGAGAGCCACTCTTCGGTGGCCGCCCTATCCTCCCACACCTGACTGTACAGGTCCCACAGCATGTGCTCGTTCTTCTGGAGCACCTCGGTGGTTCACCTCTTCATCACCTCGGGGTCTCGGGGATCGCCCATGAAATCAGTAATCTTGTCTGACGAGGATGGGTGAGAAACCTCCTCCTCGCCATGGTCCTGATCGGCGGAAGAGCTCTCATGGACACATGCAAGAGGAGAGTCAGTGATGAGTGGCATACAAATGATCAAAATTACTGAACTACCTGGCGGGGCCACGACCGCTTTACCGAGGTGCTGGTGAGAAGAGCTCGGTCGTCCCTGGTAAGCCTCCGTATAGGTCAATATGACAAATTTTCCCATGTCGGGGGGTGAGGCACGCTGCTCGCAATTTGGACCATGGCGGGGAGCGAGCTGCCAGGGCTCGGGTGGTCTAGAAGACCAAACCCTGGGGGTAAGGAGTGATGCGCCTCCCAGGCATTGCGAGTGGGGTCTCTGCAAGGGGCAATGACATCAGGAGGTCAAATAAAGGAACTCATCAATAAAGAATAAAGTAAGCTCACCGGGTCGCGATGAGAGGACGCGCATGTTGGTGGTATCTAGTTCCACGACCATCGATCTGGTCCTCCCAGGGGAGGCGAGTGCCCACCAAGGCTTTACTTGCAATGGTTTTCTCCAGGAGCGGGCTCTGCAAAAAAGATAGTGTTAACATGATTACGTGGGGGACCAACCTGTTAACTTGAGTATATCCTCGGCGAGCTTGAGGTCGGGCGACGGGTCCCAAAGTTAGGACCCATCCTCCCCTGGACGTCGCCGGACCGTCTTCGCCTTATTTATCTTGGGGAGGGCCGGAGGGGCCCACCGAGCGAGTTGAATTATGATCGATTGCTCATTCACCCGCGATGCATCCAGGCGAGCCTGGGCTTCTACCGAAAGAGGAATTTTGATAGCTACTATAAGAGGTGGAGAGAGAAGACGAAAGGTGACAGGGTTGCCCATTGCCCAGGATTGGTAATATTTATAGCACTAGGGATGGGGCCCACCAAAAGATTCCTGCCAGGTCAGCAGCGACTGGCGAACGCTAGAGGTTTGACGTTTCTTTACGAGCTTAGGATAATCTTGCAAAGAGTGGGGATTGTGTACAAACCCGTGTTCGTCAAAGGGTAAATTGGCGAATCAGGCATATGCTAAGCAAGTAGGGGCTCGCCACCCCGCATTGAGCAAGCCGTGATGACGAGGGAAAGGCGAGCCAGGCTTATCTCCCTGTGAGGAATGTGATGCGAGGGCGAGGCAATTGTATGCTCGCCGATTTGGGTGTGTTTATCAATGGAGAGGTTAGTGAGGCTCGCCTCCTCGTAGAGGCGGCCTAGGCTGGTGTTTATATTGCCAGGTGGCGAGCAAGTGACACCCTCACAGGCTGCTCGTATAGGGAGACCTCGCGACGCCCACTCGCGAGAGGACTGGCGAGTGGCGCCCTCATGGGCCATTCGCCCAACAAGGGTCTAGGGGTCAATTTACTCAAATACCATTTGTGGGTTGCCAACAACCCTTCAAAACAATGGAGTTTGGCTATTAGTAGACCAGTTTGGGGTGCAATTAGTAAAATCAAAAGGCGGGATCTTGCTATTAGCAGACAAGAAGAGAAAAATTATATATAGACCCTTAAAGGCACCTTTGGAGAGGATCCCACTTCTTTGGCTTCTTCCTCCTTAGGACATCTTTGGTTAGCTCCTCAGTCTCTCCCAAGGTGCCCGACTTCAACTTTGGCTTAGAGAGGAACGCTCTAAGGATATTCCGGGTGTGTTGTGGGATCTCCAAGTTACGACCAAGGGTCAATATTTGGCTCTAAATCTTTTGTCAGTCTCCTCTGCCGGATCAGTAGGTGCTAGCTGCACCCTTTCAGGGGTCTGAACTCCCCGTTGGTCCGAATCTCAATTCCAACACCCTAACTCCCTAATTCTCTCCAGATTCATAAGAGTCTATATGAGTCCCTAAGATGAGGCACTCGCCGAGTCCTAGAAATTAAGGTGCATCATCAAGCATTCGAGCAAAAAAAATGGACGGGAAAAATAACAACACTTAGAAAATTTCATTCATATATTGCAGAAATTTAGGGTTTCGCCCCTTACATACATAACAAAAATTATTGGGGACTCACCCCTTTATATAACAAAAAGAGAAGAAAAAGGGCTCCCGACATCCGATCTTCAATCGTTGTCGCCTTTGTCGCCCAGCGAGTAGGTATGTGGGTCGGAGGATGAGACTGCTGGGGGGTCGGGAAGGAAGAGCACTGGAATCAACTCTTCTGCGGTGATGTCCTCCCAACCCGCCCTGAACGCATTGACATCTCGCAGCATGGCAAGTTTGGCCTCGGTGTCCTTAATCACCATGAGCCTCCACGTCGCCTCCATCTCGGCAGGGGTGACAAGCTGCGCCCCCTCGCGCTCCGCCAGCGGCAACCCCACGGTGGCTTGGGCGAGCTGCTCCTTGAGGGCCTTCACTTCAGCATCCAACTCGCCATTCCAGATCGCCATTCGGTCCTCGACCTCAACATCCTATGTTAAGATAAATGAGAATAGGAAAAGAAAAAAAAAGAGAGAGAGAGGAGGAAGTGAGTAGGGTGGTGAGATCTACCTCCTCCTTCGGATCCTGTCCTAGGAGCTTCTCAGCGACATCAAGTCGCATCTTGAGGTCCACATCCCTCTCCTCCGCGAGCTCTCGAGCGGCCTCGGCTTTGTAGAACCTCTTCATGAAGGAGAGGCCACGATGAGATGCCATATATGAGAGCTTAATGGAGCGCATCTAGGCTCACGAGCTTTCATAGGCGAGCTCCCACTTGGAAGACTTCTCAAAGGCTGCGGCCTCCTCCCTCCCATACTACCCATAGGCAAGGGAGAAAGCGTGTTCGCCTGCCTGCCTTGCCCAGCTCGACCCAAGAGGGGAGGTGAGTAGAAAGGGAGACCTTCTCCTCAGCAACCTGCCAAGCAAACAGAGGGCCGCCCACGCTGTCTATGGGCTTCTCCCCGAGGCCAAAGTGTGGGTGCAACTCCGACATGTCCACCCTACTTTTCCCAGCATCGGCGTGGACCACGGGATCCTAGCGGCTCATCGGGGTCTTCTTAGACGCTAGTGATTTCTTTAGTTTCTTCAGCGAGTCAAAACGGTGTGGGGAGTCGAGGACAACCACTGCCGTCTTCCCTTTACCTCCCCTAGACTTGGACTTGACCAAGTCCCCAGTGCATGCTTTCGCAGCCGCTTTCGCCAGACCAAGCGGAGAGGTCAGCTTCACGCCATCCACGTAAGGCGGGTTCACCAGAATCAGGCGTTCCCCTGCACCAAAGAGACATGTAAGATGTGGGGGGAGTAGAAGAAAGGCGAGATGAAACACATGATAACAAACTTACCTTCTCCTTGTGGAACAGGGGGAGCAAATTGAGACATCGCTGCTGATAGGCGACCTCGAAGTCCTTCTCGATGAAGAACTTGCAGAAGTCCGCCATGTCCCCCTCCACGCGAGGAGCGTGATACATCGACTGGCTTCGCTTAACCGACGCATAGGGAATATTGCCGAAGTTCCCCTAGACTAAGAGGAATCAGTCATTCCAGTGATGCATCTTGTTGGAGGTCTCGCAGACTGTAAGATCCCTCTCCCGCACCTAGAGAGCTTCCGGATCTTATGCCCAGAACCGCCACCTTACGGTGACACTAACACCCGAGTTAGCTGCCTCCGCAAGACGCCGATCCTGCCGGCAGAATGATCAACAGGACAACAAGAGCTAAGGAGGAAAATAAACAAAACCAAGTCCACAATCACACATTTATACAACAAAATATAAAAAGTCCATCAATGAGTACAACAAGTAAAGGAGAGAAAGGGCTTAAGCCCGGTACATATCCAAGCAAAGTATAAAAACTCTCTCACTCTACATCTATGCGGAAGCTAAACAACTCTCAACTTTCGAACACTTGTCTTGTAGTAGAAATAATGCGCGACATAAGCTCCTCAGGTCCTGTCTCCTCTTCTAGCTCGGGCTCCATCACCTCGGGTACCTACGGTCACAACCGACCGTTAGTCATAAAGACTAAGCCGATTTTGTCCCCGCCTCCCCCCGCGACTCCTAGGCACCGTGCGGGAGGACGAAGCAGAGGAAAAACAAGGGGTAATAGAAACAAGGCAGGTTACAAGTGTCTAGACTAGTAGGGTATATAAATACTAAACAAGTAAAGGTAACAATTCTATACTAATCAGAGTAAGGATGACAGCAAATAGTAAAAGACAATGTAATATAAAGAAGCAGGTACAAGAAATAAGAGCAACTACGAAAGTAACCTTATCTTATATGCACACACAAAAGCACATAAGCTAAGGGATCTGGCAAGAAGTAAACTCATAGTATAAAAGAGCCCATACGGATTTATAAGATGAGGTCTCTGTTTGTGCAGAATGCTATGCTATGATGTGCAATGCAATGATGCAATGTTTGTATTATTATTTCATACACATGCAACTCACCCACACGACTCTATACGTACAGACTTTTAGTTCCCACTTTTTGGAGGTAGCTAACCTCTAGGGCAGCTCCCGTCGTGGTCAAACGGTGGCAGAGGAGCGGGCGTCTCCTCTCCTAGGTGGGTAAGTCTCACTACCAAACCTAGGCCCTAACGTACGAGGTGATACCGGTACCCGGTACTCACGAGCTCCTGTGTACTAAACTGAATTGGCCAAGCAGGGTTTAGGGAATCCGTCCCGTCGGACGCGTTGTAAGGCAACCTGGCCCCCATAAATCCATTAGCACTGTCGAGTCAATGAACTACTGTCGGTGTGACGACTAAGACAGAACCGAAGACCCACCACATCTTATATACAAGCACATGTATTAGTCATTTATTACCGAGCCTCCAGCTCGCAATTCTATATCAACATTTATAAAGTAGAGCCTACCGCTCGCCAGACTAAACCAGTCTTATATTTAAAACTACGAGCCTACCGCTCGCTAAACTACATTATTCTTATATTTAAACTACGAGCCTACCGCTCGCTAGACTACACCAGTCTTATATTTAAGCTACGAGCATACCGCTCGCTAGACTACACTAGTCTTATATTTAACCTACGAGCCTAGCGCTCGCTAGACTACACTAGTCTTATATTTAAACTACGAGCCTACCGCTCGCAGGACTATCACAGTCCTTCCTTATATCTCGAGCCTACCGCTCGCAAGACTATACCAGTCTTATATTTAAAACTACGAGCCTACCGCTGGCTAAACTACATTAGTCTTATATTTAAACTACGAGCCTACCACTAGATAGACTACACCAGCCTTATATTTAAACTACGAGCCTACTGCTCGCTAGACTACACTAGTCTTATATTTAAACTACGAGCCTACCGCTCGCAGGACTATCCCAGTCCTTCCTTATATCTCGAGCCTATCGCTCGCAAGACTATCCCAGTCCTTCCTTATATCTCGAGCCTACCGCTCGCAAGACTATCCCAGTCCTTCCTTGTATAAACCGAGCCTACCGCTCGCAGGACTATCCCAGTCCTTCCTTAAATCTCGAGCCTACCGCTCGCAGGACTATCCCAGTCCTTCCTTATATCTCGAGCCTAACGCTCGCAGGACTATCCCAGTCCTTCCTTATATAACCCGAGCCTACCGCTCGCAGGACTATCCCAGTCCTTCCTTATATCTCGAGCCCACCGCTCGCAGGACTATCCCATTCCTTCCTTATATCTCGAGCCTACCGCTCGTAGGACTATTGATGAGTCCCATTTATATACACATTTATGGACTCATCTGGGCCGTATTTCTAGTCGATGCACCACACTTTAGGCATGTTTATGATCATATTTGTTATTCCCTGCTAGGTGCACTCTGAGGCCCATTTCGGTGTGCATTTGCGCTCCTTGTTATTGGGGGTAAGCACATGGTGCTCCCCAATCCCTTTTCTGTGTTTATTTGGTGTTGGGGGTGTATTTCCAGCTGGTATTTTTTATGTGCAGGTGCCCGGATCATCCCATTTTCCCCCAAAATCTATTCTGTGCATGTCACACGGTCGTGCGTATCCTTGACGCGTGGATGGTAGCGATCGTGCGTTTGTATCTGGGCAGAAAATGGACAATCTGAGTTTAGTCGTGCGTTTTACGCACGGGCGGATTTGCTCGTGCGTAAGTAAAATGCACGGGCGGCGCAGCGTCTCCCCCAAGTCAGATTTTATCATTTAATAACGCACGGTTCACGCACGGTCGTGCGTTCGACCGTGCGTGACCATTTTTCTTCCTGTTTAGTATAAAATGCAGGATACGCCGCAGTCAACAGAGAGCTCATAAGGGGAGCGGGAAATCAGGTCCACCCCGCCGTTTCTGAGGTCTGAAGGCTTCTCCTTCACCTCCACCACCAAGGAGACCATATTCCGGCGATTTCCACCACCATTCTTCCATTCGGGAGCGTTATCAAGCATTCTCCATCAAGTGTTCAAGCATTCCTCATCGTGGGAAGCCATAGAATTGTTGTAGGTCGTTGGAGCGGTGACAGCCTCCATCGAGTCCGCACACCATCTGAGGGCCGAGCCCGGAGAGAGCCCGACAACCTCTCATTCCGGCCGAGAACCCAAGATGCGGTGACATCTTCCTATTGGTCCTCTCTAAACTTGATGCTTGTACTTTCTTTGTGTTGTTGTAATAAACTATTGCTTAGCTTAATGTCATAGATCTTTTATGATGTTCATGTGCAATGATGCGGTGGTGTGATAGTAGCATTTTCCTTGTTGTGATTTTCTGAGTTCGTTGTGTGTGAAGCCCTAGCAATTGCTAGTGGTGATGCTTGGAAAAGAGGCGTGTACGACCCTCACCCGTCATAGTTACTTTCCGTCCACGCGCCTCCCGAAGCACGGCATCGCAGCCGTTGCATCCATCCCGCCTTGCGAAGCAGAGTTTTGACCCGCATCTCGCTTTTCTGCATTAGCTTAGGAACCAACTCACAAAGCCCTTATTTTTACTTTATTTGCTCGTGTAACGATCGATTCACCACGCGTTTCGTTCACTAGAACCTGCATTCCTTGAGAGACGATATTCAGGGAAGCTATTCCCAATTTTATTACTTGACAGCGACCGATGCACTTGCCAAATACGCATCAAGTTTTTGGCGTCGTTGCCGGGGATAGGCAAAGATGTCCCATTTCATTTCGATAAAGCTTGCATGCAAGCGTTTGAAACCTTACGGGGGCAACTTATCTCCGCCCCGATCTTGGTGGCACCTGACTGGAGTTTGCCATTTGTGATCATGTGCGATGCTAGTGATGTGGCCGTGGGGGCAGTGCTTGGTTAAAAGAAAGACAAAACCTTTCACACCATTGCATATGCCAGTCGAACTCTTAATAACGCTCAAGCAAATTACACCACCACAGAGAAAGAAATGCTAGCTGTGATCTTCGCATTCGAGAAATTTCACTCCTACTTAGTGCTTTCCGAAGTAATAGTGTATACGGATCATGTCGCACTGAGGTACCTATTCAGCAAGAAGGAGGCCAAACCGCGTTTAATCCGCTGGATTCTACTTCTGCAAGAGTATGATTTGGAAATTAAAGATAAAAAGGGGGTAGAGAATGTAATCGCAGATCATTTATCGCAGCTGGAGAATGACATGACGGCTAATGCTTCAAACGGCAAAGAGGAGGAAGCGATCGATTATTTTCCGGATGAGAAGCTATTCGCTATCACTACGCATCCGTCAACAACACCTTGGTACGCTGAATAGCAAACTTTCTTGCGTGCAAAACATTCTCGCCCAATCTTACGCCTCAGCAGAGGAACAAACTTTTTTCGGACACAAAGTATTATTTTTGGGAAGATCCTTTGTTATTTCGTACCTGTAGCGATGGTATAATCAGACGTTGCGTCCCGGAATCGGAGTACAGATCTATTCTCGAGCATTGCCACGATAGGGAGGCTGGAGGACACATGGGCGCTGCCAGGACAGCACGCAAGGTACTTAAGAGTGAATTATTTTGGCCAACACTATTCAAGGATGCTAACGCGTATGTCGCGAAATGCAATGAATGCCAGAGAACTGGCAACATTTCGCGGAAAGACGAGATGCCCCTTAATAATATGTTAGTTTGTGAACCATTCGACGTTTGGGGAATCGATTTCATGGGTCCATTCCCAATGTCTCACGGAAAACATTACATAATAGTGGCAGTGGATTACGTTTCAAAGTGGGTGGAGGCAGAGGCTGTTGCTGCTAATGATGCACGTACAGTTTTGAAATTCATTCATACAAATATCTTTTCCAGATTCGGAGCTCCGCGAACAATCATAAGTCATGGTGGTAGTCATTTCTGCAATCGACAATTTTTGCAACTATTAAAAAAAATTGGCGTGCATCATAAAGTCTCTTTAGCTTACCACCCGCAAACGTGTGGACAAGTGGAAGTTTCAAATAGAGAACTCAAAAGAATAATAGAAAAATCGAACCACTAGAATAGAATGGATTGGGCAACAAAAGTGGATGATGCCTTATGGGCCTACCGTACTGCCTTCAAAACCCCTATAGGAATGACACCCTTCCAGCTTGTTTTTGGAAAGGCATGCCACCTACAAGTGGAATTAGAACACAAAGCCTTGTGGGCAACTAAGTTCCTAAACATGGACATCGCAGCAACGGTGGAAAGGCATCTTTCTCAGCTGAATGAACTTAAAGAATTGCGGCAATTTGCCTACGAGAACTCTCGCATATACAAAGAAAAGACAAAGTAGTGGCATGATAGGCATATTAGACCAAAATAATTTAATCCAGGAGATAGCGTTCTCCTTTACAATTCTCGTCTGCGCTTATTCCCTGGAAAGCTGATGTCACGGTGGAGTGGCCCGTTCACTGTGACTGGTGTTTCTCCGTTTGGCGCAATTGAAATTTCTGGAGAGAAAGAAGGGACGCTCAAGGTGAATGGTCATCGCTTGAAAATCTATGATGGTGGCACAGTTTTGAAGGACTGTAAAAAAGTGTATCTAGTTGAGTCAAATGTGTTAGGATGAGTGTCTCTTTTGTCTCTCTGCTGTTATTGAATTTGTGATTTGTATAATTCTGTTTAACTTTTATCTCTTTAACTTTGGTTAGGTGTTGTATTTCTGGGATATTTTGAACAATTCCTAAGAACTTTGTTAGAACTATTTGTTTTCACTGTAATATAGGTATTTGGTCCACCTTTAAGGACGTTAAACAAAAGGGCTTCTTGGGAGACAACCCATGGGAACCACCCGGTTCCGTTTGCTTAGTCTATGTCTTTTAGTCCTGTTTTTTTTTCTTTTTGCTAACATCGCAGGTTAAAGCTCTCGCGTGGTGGATGCGGTAGGAGAAAAACTTAAAGAAGGAATTACCGCACTTCTGGCATGCTCATTTATGAGCATAGGTCCACTCTACCCTTATTCTCCTTTTTCCAGAATTCCCTATTTTATTTAGTTTTGATCAAGTCTGGGGGAGGGATCAGCTATGCACGTGCACACACTTTGCATAGCATGTTAGAATGTGCTGAGTTAGGAATTTTCAATTGTATTGTGCACACTGCGTACACTTGCACCTAGTACACGTGCACTTGATCACGCGTGCTTATTGGGTATTGCTGCGAGGTTCCCCGCTCGTAAGAATTGGATTGTTAGTGTAGGAGTGAGGAGTAGAGAAAAATGTCGACTCGAGTGCTCCCGTCACGCCTAGAAATTCAATTAGAGTAGAATAAAATTCAATGTTGTAATTTAAGTATTTCTATTATAGTAGTTGCAATTTATTTTACTTTAATGGTGAATCCGGTGAATCCAGTGAATCCAACGGTAGCATAGGGTCGAGTGTAGATGTACTAGTAGTAGTTTATTACTAGGGTCGGAAGGAAGGACAACCTTTCTCGGTGGCTAGAACTTGCACTAGGAGACTCTTGAAACGATTGCGTTGAAGTACTCGTTATAAAGTGTGATATAGGCCATTTCATGATCCGTTTGTGCTTTTGTAATCCTTACCAATGTAATCACCTTTGCAAGCCCACTTGAGCCTACCTTTCCTCCTTGTTTAGCTCCACCAAAATGTCACCAAAGCCATACAGCCTAACCCATTTCCGCACCAACAAATGAGCTAAAAGAAATTTATATATTTATCATGTTTGGTGTCATCTCCGTGTTGTATGATAGCTTTGAAAAGGCTGAAGGAGAAGTTTTTAGTGTGCCTACAAAAGAAATTCTGTCGAGAAAAGAAAAAAAAAAGAGAAAAAGAAGACAAATTGTTCAAAACGAACTTTCAATTTCATTCTCTCGACAGAGACAAAGTATGATTGGTTAGCACACACCTAGTGTTCAGTTGAAGTTTGGGGGTGTTGTGTACTTCTTGAAATTGTTTTATTGGTGATTGTAATTCTCTTGAGTTCTTAGTTATGTTGAATGCGATTCCCATCGTCCTTCTACTTATCTAGCCTAAACTCAACCTAAGCCCAATCCTAACCCATAAGTCCTATTGATTTTAGATACGAGTCGTCTCATGCAGTAGAGAGAGTGCGAACGTGCAAGCCTATGGACACCAAATTTGATGGATTTCTTAGCAGTTTGTCCCGAGCTTTGATTCAAGTAAAACTCTACTGATTAGTCACGCTATTTTCACTTTTGCGCGACCGAAAGATTTACCAGGATTCACCATCCAAGTAAATTAGATTTCAAATTACTGTTTTAGAAATAGTTAAATATAATTTTGAGTTAAATTCTATTCTAATGTATTTCTATGCCCGTGAGCATGCGACTTCACATGAGTCTCCACCACTCAATCATACTCTAACATCCAATTGTTCCGATAGGAGAGCGGAGTAGTTTACCCGAGACGTGCAAATGGTTAAGTCTGGGGGTGTGATGAGTCCCATTTATATACACATTTATGGACTCATCTGGGCCGTATTTCTAGTCGATGCACCAAACTTTAGGCATGTTTACGATCATATTTGTTATTCCCTTCTAGGTGCACTCTTAGGCCCATTTCAGTGTGCATTTGCGCTCCTTGTTATTGGGGGTAAGCACATGGTGCTCCCCAATCCTTTTTCTGTGTTTATTTGGTGCTGGAGGTGTATTTCCAGCTGGTATGTCTTATGTGCAGGTGGCCGGATCGTTCCGTTTTCCCCCAAAATCTAGTCTGTGCATATCGTACGGTTGTGCGTTTCCTTGACGCATGGACGGAAGTGATTGTGCGTCTATATCTGGGAAGAAAACGGACAATCTGAGTTTAGTCGTGCGTTTTACGCACGGGCGGATTTGCCCGTGCGTGAGTAAAACGCACGATCGACCTGTTTCCTCTTGTTTTTGGTCATTCTGAATTTACCCCTGCGTTTGTACGCATGGGCGGATTTGCCTGTGCGTGAGTAAAACGCACGGGCGGCGCAACGTGTCCCCCAAGTCAGATTTTATCATTTAATAATGCACGGTTCATGCACGGTCGTGCGTTCGACCGTGCGTGACCAATTTTCTGCCTGTTTAGTATAAAATGCATGGTACGCCACAGTCAACGGAGAGCTCGTAAGGGGAGCAGGAAATCAGGTCCTCCCCGACGTTTCTGAGGTCTGAAGGCTTCTCCTTCACCTCCACCACCAAGGAGACCATATTCCGGCGATTTCCACCACCATTCTTCCATTCAGGAGCGTTAGCAAGCATTCTCCATCAAGTGTTCAAGCATTCCTCGTTGTGGGAAGCCATAGAAGTGTTGTAGGTCGTTGGAGCGGTGACAGCCTCCATCGAGTCCGCACACCATCTGAGGGCCGAGCCCGGAGAGAGCCCGACAACCTCTCATTCCGCCGAGAACCCAAGATGCGGTGACATCTTCCTATTGGTCCTCTCTAAACTTGATGCTTGTACTTTCTTTGTGTTTTTGTAATGAAATATTGCTTAGCTTAATGTCATAGATCTTTTATGATGTTCATGTGCAATGATGCGGTGGTGTGAGAGTAGCATTTTCCTTGTTGTGATTTTCTGAGTTCGTTGTGTGTGAAGCCCTAGCAATTGCTAGTGGTGATGCTTGGAGAAGAGGTGTGTACGACCCTCACCCGTCACAGTTACTTTCCGTCCACGCGCCTCCCGAAGCACGGCATCACGGCCGTTGCATCCATCCCGCCTTGCGAAGCGGATTTTTGACCCGCATCTCTCTTTTCTGCATTAGCTTAGGAACCAAATCACAAAGCCCTTGTTTTTACTTTATTTGCTCGTGTAACGATCGATTCACCACACGTTTCGTTCACCAGAACCTGCATTCCTTGAGAGACGATATTCGGGGAAGCTATTCCCAATTTTAGTACTTGACAGCGACCGGTGCACTTGCCGAATACTTGACAGCGACCGGCGCCAAAAACTTGATGCGTATTCGACAAGTGCACCGGTCGCTGTCAAGTAATAAAATTGGGAATAGCTTCTTTGAATATCGTCTCTCAAGGAATGCAGGTTCTGGTGAACAAAACGCGTGGTGAATCGATCGTTATACGAGCAAATAAAGTAAAAACAAGGGCTTTGTGATTTGGTTCCTAAGCTAATGCAGAAAAGAGAGATGCGGGTCAAAACTCCACTTCGCAAGGTGGGATGGATGCAACGGCCGCGATGCCGTACTTCGGGAGGCGCGTGGACGGAAAGTAACTGTGACGGGTGAGGGTCGTACACACCTCTTCTCCAAGCATCACCACTAGCAATTGCTAGGGCTTGACATACAACGAACTCAGAAAATCACAACAAGGAAAATGCTACTATCACACCACCGCATCATTGCACATGAACATCATAAAAGATCTATGACATTAAGCTAAGCAATAGTTCATTACAACAACACAAAGAAAGTACAAGCATCAAGTTTAGAGAGGACCAATCGAAAGATGTCACCGCATCTTGGGTTGTCGGCCGAAATGAGAGGTTGTCGGGCTCTCTCTGGGCTCGGCCCTCAGATGGTGTGCGGACTCGATGGAGGCTTTCACCGCTCCAACGACCTACAACAATTCTATGGCTTCCCACGATGAGGAAAGCTTGAACACTTGATGGAGAATGCTTGATAACGCTCCCGAATGGAAGAATGGTGGTGGAAATCGCCGGAATATGGTCTCCTTGGTGGTGGAGGTGAAGGAGAAGCCTTCAGACCTCAGAAACGGCGGGGTGGACCTGATTTCCCGCTCCCCTTATGAGCTCTCTGTTGACTGCGGCGTATCCTGCATTTTATACTAAACAGGAAGAAAAATGGTCACGCACGGTCGAACGCACGACCGTGCGTGAACCGTGCGTTATTAAATGATAAAATCTGACTTGGGGGAGACGCTGCGCCGCCCGTGCATTTTACTCACGCACGGGAAAATCCGCCCGTGCATACAAACGCACGGGTAAATTCAGAATGACCAAAAACAAGAGGAAACAGGTCGATCGTGCATTTTACTCACGCACGGGAAAATCCGCCCGTGCGTAAAACGCACGACTAAACTCAGATTGTCCATTTTCTGCCTAGATACAGACGCACGATCGCTACCGTCCGTGCATCAACAAAATGCATGACCGTGCGATATGCACATACTAGATTTTGGGGGAAAACGGGATGATCCGGCCACCTACACATAAGACATACCAGCTGGAAATACACCTCCAGCACCAAATAAACACAGAAAAAGGATTGGGGAGCACCATGTGCTTACCCCCAATAACAAGGAGCGCAAATGCACACTGAAACGGGCCTAAGACCGCACCTAGCAGGGAATAACAAATATGATCGTAAACATGCCTAAAGTGTGGTGCATCGACTAGAAATACGGCCCAGATGAGTCCATAAATGTGTATATAAATGGGACTCTCAACTATCCCAGTCCTTCCTTATATCTTGAGCCTACCGCTCGCAGGACTATCCCAGTCCTTCCTTGTATAACCCGATCCGGTTTGGGATGAAAGATAACTTGTCAAGTTCTCCTACTTAACTAGTCTTGTTTATAATTTAGTTGATCTTAGAAGCTTAGGGTTAGCCTTGGACTTCCGAAGGGTTACCCGATGAGGGGCTCGCAGCAGTACTAGGAAGTGTGGCGGGATGACACCCCGAACTTCCTCTTCCCAAGGCACTTAATCTTGTTGGTATCTACCCCATTCTACTTGATCCCCATTTCCCTCTCCAATTACATTAAATCTATAAGATGAGTTAAACTTGGCTCTTAGGAGTGGGGGAGTTCTTGTGAACTCCAACACCACCAATTGTGACTGGGTGCTGACTCTCCCATCGTCACATTCTAAGCTCGAGTTCCCTTCTTCACCGAGGAATTACACACATTCAATTAGCATTCTCAACCTTACTTGGACCCACACTCCTATTCTTCGTCATCCTTAATCCAGGGTTTGCCTTAGATATTTCTCGACTTCTCCGTTGAGTATTTACCTTAAGATGGCTCACCCGGCTAAGGGTAGTTTTACATCCATATAATAATTTAACACAGATGAGTTGTCTGTGAAGCCCTTGATGAGGTCTAACCGCCTTTTAATATCATTATAAATTCCTGCACTTATAGCTTTACTAAACGCACCCCAACCCTTATTTCCCATGATGCCCTTAGAGGTGTTCTTCCAAATAATCTGAGCATTCATAATAATCATTGAGTTAATAGTTCTATGTGTGAAGGTCAGTGGTGGTCTAAATCATATAAATCAGTTTTACTATTCGCAGACCAAATGAGATTGAGCTAGATTTGACTCCCATGGTGCAATCTTGATTATATCATATCCAAATGAGGTCCAATTATTACCATAGGTTCACATTTTGTAATGATCTAACAACCTCAAAGCCTACCCTTTATAATCTTCCAGGGAATTCTTAATCATAGTTTCTATTCTGATAGATGGGATGAAAGTAAAGTTTTACGCAACAAGTATCATCTACGATTCTCTATAAATTCTGATGAATTCACACTAGCATAGTATTGGTCTAAAAACCTCAAACCCCAAGTTTCGCCTTTTCCAGGGATTATTTAACCATGATTTCTATTTAACATAAATGGTGTGCCAATAAGGGTTTACACTACAATTGCTATGCTAAGACTTCAATAAATTCTGGGAAAATTACTATGGCTCAATATTGGTCTAAAAACACCAGATCTTAAGTCTCATATTAATCCAAGGAGTATTTACCTTTATTTATCATTTATTACATTTGGTGTGCCAATAAGGGTTTACACTACAAGTGCTATGTTCAGACTTCAATAAATTCTGGGAAAATTACTATAGCTCAATATTGGTCTAAAAACACCAGATCTTAAGTCTCATATTAATCCAAGGAGTATTCAGCTTTATTTATCATTTATTACATTTTTACTAAATGCACCCCAATTTTTCCTACACCCTTAAGTCCAAAACTACAACTTGAAGTTCAGAGAAACCCACTCATGTACATGAGTTGAATTCTTAACTAGAGGTGGTTGATATCATATCTGAGGAATTGACAAATCTTCAAGGCATTTGCATGAGCCAAAATCACTAAACACACTAGATACACTTTTATACATGTCTCACTAAAAATGGTGCTGAGGGAGCTACAGGGATCCAAACGACATGAAATTAGTGGCATTTTAAAGGTAACTTCAAGATCTACAATTGTTATGTTGGTCACTTCCTCCAGAAATGAACCTAAGCTAAGTAAAATCAACATGCAAGTTCTGTTACCAATTATTTATCTTAATCAAAATACACTTATATACATGTCTCACCAAAAATGGTGCTGAGGGAGCTATAGGGATCCAAATGACATGAAATCAGTGGCATTTTAAAAATAACTTCAATCTCTATAATTGTTATGTTGGTCAATTCCTCCAGAAATGATCCTAACCTAAGTAAAATCAACATGCAAGTTCTGTTACCAATTATTTATCTTAATCGAAATACACTTATATACATGTCTCACCAAAAATGGTGCTGAGGGAGCTACAGGGATCCAAATGACATGAAGTTAGTTGCATTTTAAAGGTAACTTCAAGATCTACAATTGTTATGTTGATCACTACCTCCAGAAATGAGCCTAACCTAGGTAAAATCAACATGCAAGTTTTGTACACATTATTTAACTTAACAAAATTCACTTATGTACATGTCTCACCAAAAATGGTGCTGAGGGATCTACAGGGATCCAAATGATATGAAATTAGTAGCATTTTAAAGGTAACTTCAAGATATACAATTGTTATGTTGGTCACTTCCTTCAGAAATGATCCTAACCTAAGTAAAATCAACATACAAGTTCTGTTACCAATTATTTATCTTAATCAAAATACACTTATATACATGTCTCACCAAAAATGGTGTTGAGGGAGCTACAGGGATCCAAATGACATGAAATTAGTAGCATTTTAAAGGTAACTTCAAGATCTACAATTGTTATGTTGGTTACTTCCTCCAGAAATGATCCTAACCTAAGTAAAATCAATATGCAAGTTCTGTACACATTATTTAACTTAACAAAATTCACTTATGTACATGTCTCACCAAAAATGGTGCTGAGGGAGCTACAGGGATCCAAATGACATGAAATCAGTGGAATTTTAAAGGTAACTTCAAGATCTACAATTGTTATGTTGATCACTACCTCCAGAAATGAGCCTAACCTAGGTAAAATCAACATGCAAGTTCTGTACACATTATTTAACTTAACAAAATACAAATGTGACAATTTAAATTAAATAGAAAACATAATAATTCTAGCTCTAATGAACTCTAAACTCTAGTATTTGGATGGTTCGGTCACCACACATGCATGGTCAAAGTTTTAGTGACATGCAAGGTGATTCTCATCTTCAATCACATCTAAAACCTCAACAAACCCCAAATGGCTATTAGCAACCCAATTTCCTCCTAAGTCACAAACTTCATTTTGAAGTTCAGAGAAATATCCTCATGCATTTGTGATGAAAATTTAACCAGTGTCCATACATGGCCTAAAGAAGCCCTCACCAAAATTTGGGATCATTAGGAGTCATATAACTCCAAATATTCCATTTATTTAATTTTCTAAGTATTGAACAAAACTATAGAAAATTTATCTCCAAAAAATCTGATATTTAAACCTAAGCTAGGTATGAGTCACATGCATGCACGAGGGGGGAGGAGGAGAAACCGGACCTTAATGGAGCTTGACGGCAGCGGCGGCGGTTGGCCATGAATCTTCTCCTCTCCGGCGAGCTTGCTCAAAACTTCAATCCTCCACCGTTTGCAGTGATCCAAGGCTCGATTCTATATGTCCTCCACCTTCTGAAGCTAATGGTGAAGTCAATTTGGGCTGAGGGTGGCTTAATTCATAGCAACCATTAAGGTGATTTCGGCTAAGCATAGGATGCTCCTCCATGATGCCATTTGTCACCCCCACTGCTGGAATTTCGGCTGGAAATCACCGTTGGATCTCAGTGGGAGGCTTCGGAAGAGGAGGGGAGGGACAAGTGGCTTTCAATCCATGATTTCCTCCTTTGTCGTCTCTTGAATTTGGGGGAAAGTCCAAATTAGCCTCTTGCATGTCATCTCCTCCTAATTTCTGAGGGCATGCATGGTAATTAGTCTATTGGGCTGCAAGATGGGCTGAGATTGGGGGCCTTAGCCCATCGGAATTGGTTTAGGCCCTTAATTTCTTCTTTAGGGCTCAACTTTGACCATGGTTGACTTTTAGGGGTTGACATAGTCAATTGGTGAGTTGACTGGTCCAATGTGTTGAGCTTGGATCTCTTAACACCTCCCAATGTTGATTGGGTCATGGTGATGCCCCAATTGGGCCAATTTAACCAATAGGTGTGATTTTGACCAAAATTGGGGAAACGTTGACTTTGGCCAATTTGGTCAAATTGTTGATCCCATGATGGGGCTTTTGATTCAATTAGGTCCCCAATGATGTTCTAAGACTAGGGGTGAAGTCAATTTCATGTTTTGAGGGTGAATTGAGTCTATTAGGGAAGGATTTGTTTATGTTGACCTAAGTTTGACTTTGGTCCACTTGGCTAAATTGGTTGACCAATTGATGAGACTTTTGGTCAATTATGTCTCCTTTAGGTTTAGGGACATGATGGTGTGGTCAATTCACAAGTGTAAGTTCAATTTGAGCTAATTTGATCTAAGTTGACCTGCCTCCTATAGTGGATCACATGTGAATTCACTCAACTCAGTGCATCCCAAGGTCACCACCAAGCTCAAACTCACCTCACTCACCACATGTCCTACCCTAATAGAAGTTAAGGGGTCTAGTAGGAAATAGGATGTTACAAATCCCAATAATGAAAAGAATAATTTCGTCCCCGAAATTCAAGTTCGGGTCTACGGTGTTCCACTTGTGGAGGTAGTATGAGGGTTGTTCAGTCATTAAACCTGACATCATTTCCAAGGCTTTATATTGACATCAAAAGTCTATATGCAGATTTCTAAAACATTCCCGTATTAATATCTCAACGTGTCTACTTCTCGAATTACAATCCATGGTATGGATATTCTATATTATCACCCCGGCTCTTCATTGTGGATGAAGTATGAAGTTTACTCAGAGGTTGAATTTAATAAAAATCCCCAGAGTTTGTCACTGATATAAAAGATCACATATCAAAAGTTCATGATATTTCAACATCAAAAATTTAGGAAAAAAAATTCCTCAAATCGTAACCTCACATTGTACTTTGTGAAGAAGGTATGTCATTTACTCAAAGATTAATTCCAATAAAAATTTCCCTAGCTTTATACTATCACGAGAGATCATATATCAAAACTCATGACATTTCATGTCAACATTTCAGTGAATTAATTTCTCAAGTTGTAATTTCAATTTGTACTTGTGAGGGAAGCCTGTGATTTATTCAAGGATTAATTTTAACAAAATTCCTGAGCTTCCTACTGATATGAGAAGTCCATGTGCAAATTTTTATGACCATCCGGTAACTAATTTCATGGTACAACTTTCTACGTTTAAGTCGACACCTACCTCTATATTCTAACTATAAGCATGAACTTATTTATGATGAAAATTCAACTTATGTGCACATGTAGTACTCCTTCCTGAATCCTTTCATATAGTTCAGCATCGACCAATATGTATGAGTCAATAAATCACCAAGTTCGCTATACTCGTGAGATCATCACTAGTATAAACCATAATCCAACCTCTGATGTTATGATTTACGAGAGGTCGTATTTCCCAATATCACATATTACTCTCCAAACCATACATCATTCCTGGGGATTATAACGACATTGTCCTTCAATTCCCCGGCTCGTCAAGACATGATTCTAACCATCATAAGTACTCTCTTATTTGCTTAATCCATAGGTATACTTTCAACGATCTAATATGATGGCATTGCTTATTTATGTCATTCAAAAGTTCATAGTTGATAATTACGATTCGTGACTTGGTTATACCCAAATATAGTTGGTAGCAATGATAATCAATTCCCGTGTTTATCACTCCCAATCCCCAACCTCTTGATATGTGGCCATCACGGTTACCCTTTTATTTAGGATCAAACTAGGTAGGGTTAAGTCATATCATCTTAATAGTTAAGTACAATAATTCATCTTTTCAAGATCTCTGGTTATGCGTCAACTATCCCCCAAGGCATATGGATATCGGTCTCGATATAATTAATCGAAAATGAAAAGAACTTGATTTTTCAATAATTGTATGTACATTATCTTCGAACGCCCTGAAATTCAAGAAATTCCAATTATAGTTCTATCACGCAGGAATCTAATTCCAGTCCTCATAGCTCATAAAGTGATTTGTTTGTCCCCAGAAACTAGCTTGGTCATCCTATGTTTCAATCGATTCGACTGAATTCAGATATTTGATCATCCAACGATATTTGCACCGTTTGCCCCGAATATAACTGAATCATCGTCTCCGAGTTGGGGAGGGAGATCTAAGGTACCACACTTGCATGAGGTTGGTTACATTTGTTCACCTCTTAAGATCGCGAGGTCCTATTGTTCATTCCATTCTTATCCAGTCCATATCCGACTTAAACCTGTGCTGAGTCCATAATGCATGTCGGTTCTCTCTTGCGCTTTTCAAGAGTTTTATTCGTCAAATCTTTAGTCGACATGAAAGTCATTAATCGTGTGTTACGACAATTGAGTTGAGATGTTAGAGGGTATGTGAATATGTTGTCGAGGCAATAATTATCACACCACCTTAACTGAGTGTAAAACTCTTTCCACAATCAGTCCTGCCTCAAGCTTAGGTCTTTTAAAGTGATTTCACAATTTTCTTTTGAATTTGCAAGTGATTCACACCATGACTTGTATTAGGGAAGGCACAATCGGTCCTTAGGTTGCGTACTACGTAGCTATCTACGGCATTATGTTCAGACTTTGGAGATTCTCTCGAAGTCTTATACTATTTTCCTTATTCTCAAGAGTCGCATGCAAAGAATTTTCCAGGCGACCTGATCTATAACTTCAAAGACTTCATTTACTATTTTCTTTGTTTACTTATCTGCATAACTTAGAGCATTAAGGGGGTGAATAATCATTCTTGAAAGGCTCTATGCTCTTATTCCGATTGTGTATTCATATCAGCCCCGTCATAGTATTAATAATTCTCCTTTCTTAAGACGAAGGAATTCTTCAAGGGTCTTGACTTCCAGGAAGGGTTGGTCATCAGACCGATTATGCATACCTCAAAATCTCTTCTCAAGTCAAGTAAAGTTGAATAATTTAAGATTGCTTACGTTTTTGACGGGCATTTCCAAAATAATTAAGGTCTAGGGAACTCGAGTTGGTATATAACTGGCCCCAATAAACAAAAGGGATTAGCCCCTGTACACTTCGGGCTAAGATCCTGATATCATTATGATCTATTATCCTAGGTATTCACTCACTCTTTAGGGCATACAACTCTAGACTTAGAGTTCCATCCGAGGCCCATTGATATTCCGCATATTTTTAGGCCATTAAGGTTACTAATTATCGCAACCTTCTCATGATTATTCTATGGGCCATACACAAAAGGGTCTTTTCTGAACTCGAATCCTTATCCAAACCCGGTGTTTATCACGATGATCATTTCGGTGTAGCCTAGTTGTTGGTTTGGAGATTAAGTTTACGATTCTCCTGCTGTCTACTAATGGTGTTTGTGCACTGAATATCTTGAGGCGGTACTTCTCATTGGGTAGGGAGTGATGATATCACTTGATATTAGAATTATGGACGTCAGAGTTTTAAACTTTAGATAACTATTTTCTCAATAGAGTCTTCCTTTAGTCACTTTGGGGGTCATAACGCCTTAATCCGTTTATGCCTGAGGTTGGTTTGGATTAGTGTACGCTATAAAATCATCTTGTTGCGTCAAACTAGGAAGATATCCTAGTTGGGTTGGCCTAACTCATTGATTAATGGACTATTTTGTGTTATTTTTACACATGGGCACACCACTGCTTCCGCTGCTAGTTTGTCCTCAAACTAACTCGAGCGGGGGTGTCCCAGGGTTTGTGGACTTCTTTCTCGTTGGATCGTTGTTCAAGTGATACCAGTTGTAAGATCCCTCTCCCGCACCTAGAGAGCTTCCAGATCTTATGCCCAGAACCGCTGCCTTACGGTGACACTAACACCCGAGTTTGCTGCCTCCGCAAGACGCCGATCCTGCCGGCAGAACGATCAACAGACCAACAAGAGCTAAGGAGGAAAATAAAAAAATCCAAATCCACAATCACACATTTATACAAAAAAATATAAAAAGTCCATCAATGAGTACAACAAGTAAAGGAGAGAAAGGGCATAAGCCCGGTACATATCCAAGCAAAGTACAAAAACTCTCTCACTCTACATCTATGCGGAAGCTAAACAACTCTCAACTCTCGAACACTTGTCTTGTAGTAGAAGTAATGCGCGGCATAAGCTCCTCAGGTCCTGTCTCCTCTTCTAGCTAGGGCTCCATCACCTCGGGTACCTACGGTCACAACCGACCGTTAGTCATAAAGACTAAGCCAATTTTGTCCCCGCCTCCCCCCGCGACTCCTAGGCACCGTGCGGGAGGACGAAGCAGAGGAAAAACAAGGGGTAATAGAAACAAGGCAGGTGACAAGTGTCTAGACTAGCAGGGTATATAAATACTAAACAATTAAAGGTAACAATTCTATACTAATCAGAGTAAGGATGACAACAAATAGTAAAAGACAATGCAATATAAAGAAGCAGGTACAAGAAATTAGAGCAACTACGAAAGTAACCTTATCTTATATGCACACATGATGCGCAAAACTATATCCGCAAAAGACAACGGCAAGTGTACCGCGTCGAAAGTGGTATAGGTTTATAAAAACCAAGGTCGTATTAGACTCGGGGAGGTCGAGAAATTCTACTTTGAAAAATCGATATTATCTTATCAAATGGAAATTTGGAGTTGGGCTGCGAATAGTAAAAACTAGAAGGGCTAATAGAATTAATTTGATGGTTTAAAAGCTAGCACCTGATCTTGAATCACCTTGGAAATAAAGAATATTAAAATGAGAATGAAATGCAATTCTCTTGTTGAAGAGGCTTTGACCGTGGAGGTTACCAAAGTATGAACACTCCTCTTTCGAGGTTTAGGTTCAACTAAGCTTAGGTGTATCGACCGAACTTTCGATCTCAAATCGCATCGCCTAAGACTTGCCTTAGGTTGTGAACCTCACTATTGAATTTTACTTCAATCCAGAAGAGTTACGTCGTCCTCTCTCGAGGGTTGCGTTCTACTCCTTTTACCAATGGGTGATCAATTCTCCTTACGAGCCTCTCGGCCAACTAAAGAGCGAAAACCATTATGAAAACTATAAAAAAGATATAGCCTCAATGAGTTGACCAACGGTAAATCGTAAGCGTTCAACAATTAGAGAAAAATTAATCTAAAAATCATAACAAAACTTATCTCATCCTCGGATCATCGCGACTGAGCACTATAGAAATTAGCTACTCATGTAGATGGGGGGAATCATTATTATACGACATGATGAAATAGAAAGAAAGTGACGATGAACAGATTGTGACGAAAATTGAAATAGAAATAATCAAAATAATATTTTATTGCATGTAGAAAGAGAGGTTACAAGTAATAAAAGCATAAAAATACAAAAATAAATAACAACACGAGGCTACAGGCGACGAAAAATAAACAAAAATTAAATCCTTCTGTTTCTCACGAAATAAACTCTCAACGAGCTTCTGGACTAAGACTTTTTTTCCCAAAAAATTCTCCTCCTCCTCTCTCCAAATGCTGTATTTATAACTAGATTACCGAAACGGCTGGAATTAATTTAATTTGGCCATTACTGTTCATGCTTGGCCAAATGAAATTAATTCCAGCATTAATGCTGATTTATTCTGGCCAAATGAAGAAGTCATCGGTGGGATCTCCTGGGGTGAAACGACAGAGCCTTCAATGGCAGCATGGAGGAGATGGATCGGTGACATGTACGAAGGGAGCTTGGGCGGAGGAGGCAGAGGTGGATTGCTGACGTGGACCTCGAGCTGCTGCTGCATGGTGGTCGATAGCCTGCTGCATGGAGGTTGTCGGAAGTTGCATGGTGGAGGAGGCGCACAGGGAGGAGGCGGAAGTGGTCGAGCAAGGGTGGTGGCGGAGCTCCATGCAAACGTGGTGGAGTGTATTGCTGACGTGGAGGAGTGGAGGTGGCGTAACTGCATGGAGGAGCCGGCTGGATGAGCAGCTAACGTGGAGGTGTGCATGCAGGGTGGTTGCCGGAGGAGCTGCTGCATGGATGTTGGAGCTCGGAAGAGGTGGTGGTGGCCGGAAGTTGCAGGGTGGTGGCATGGTTTTATAAATATATATATATATATATAAATGTATATATATAAATATATATATATAAATGTATATATATAAATATATATATATATATATAAACATATATATATATACATATATATATATACATATATATATATATATAAACATATAAATATGTAAATATATGTAGATATGTTTGACAGCTTGAGCGTCGTGGACGCGACAGCGGGACTTCGCATATAAATTACCCCAGGCCTGCCGAATTCCTACAAAAATATAGAAAATATATTAGTTACCGTACAATACTATTTTTACGAAAATTTATAAAAACAACGAACAAAATGCGATAATTTATTTAAACATCTAATAAGAAAATAGCCATAAATGGTGACTAAATTACTAGTCATCAACACACAAAAGCACATAAGCTAAGGGATCTGGCAAGAAGTAAACTCATCGTATAAAAGAGCCCATACAGATTTATACGATGAGGTCTCTGTTTGTGCAGAATGCTATGCTATGATGTGCAATGCAATGATGCTATGCTTGTATTATTATTTCATACACATGCAACTCACCCACACGACTCTGTACGTACAGACCTTTAGTTCCCACTTTTCGGAGGTAGCTAACCTCTCGGGCACCTCCCGCCGTGGTCAAACGGTGGCAGAGGAGTGGGCGTCTCCTCACCTAGGTGGGTAAGTCACACTACCAGACCTAGGCCCTAACGTACGCGGTGATACCGGTACCCAGTACTCACGAGCTCCTGCGTACAAAACTGAATTGGCCAGGCAGGGTTTAGGGAATCCGTCCCGTCAGACGTGCAATAACACAACCTGGCCTCCAAAAAATCACTAGCACTGCCGAGTCAACGAACTGCTGTCGGTATGATGACTAAGACAGAACCGAAGACCACCACATCTTATACACAAGCACATGTATTAGTCATTTACTACCGAGCCTCCAGCTCGCAATTCTATATCATCATTTATAAAGTAGAGCCTACCGCTCGCCAGACTATACCAGTCTTATATTTAAAACTACGATCCTACCGCTCGCTAAACTACATTATTCTTATATTTAAACTACGAGCCTACTGCTCGCTAGACTACACCAGTCTTATATTTAAGCTACGAGCCTACCGCTCGCTAGACTACACTAGTCTTATATTTAAACTACGAGTCTGCCGCTCGCTAGACTACACTAGTCTTATATTTAAACTACGAGCCTACCGCTCGCAGGACTATCCCAGTCCTTCCTTATATCTCGAGCCTACCGCTCGCAGGACTATCCCATTCCTTCCTTATATCTCGAGCCTACCGCTAGCAGGACTATCCCAGTCCTTCCTTATATCTCGAGCATACCGCTCGCAGGACTATCCCATTCCTTACTTATATCTCGAGCCTACCGCACGCAGGTCTATCCCAGTCCTTCCTTGTATAACCCGATCCGATTTGGGATGAAAGATAACTTGTCAAGTTCTCCTACTTAACTAGTCTTGTTTATAATTTAGTTGATCTTAGAAGCTTAGGGTTAGCCTTGAACTTCTGAAGGGTTACCCGGTGAGGGGCTCGCAGCGGTACTAGGAAGTGTGGCAGGCCGACACCCCGAACTTCCTCTTCCCAAGGCACTTAATCTTGTCGGTATCTACCCCATTCTACTTGATCCCCATTTCCCTCTCCAATTACATTAAATCTATAAGATGAGTTAAACTTGGCTCTTAGGAGTGGGGGAGTTCTTTTGAACTCCAACACCACCAATTGTGACTGGGTGCTGACTCTCCCGTCGTCACATTCTAAGCTCGAGTTCCCCTCTTCACCGAGGAACTGCACATATTCAATTAGCATTCTCAACCTTACTTGGACCCACACACTTATTCTTTGTCATCCTTAATCCAGGGTTTGCCTTAGATATTTCTCGACTTCTCCCTTGAGTATTTACCTTAAGATGGCTCACCCGGCTAAGGGTAGTTTTACTTCCATATAATCATTTAACACAGATGAGTTGTCTGTGAGGCCCTTGATGAGGTCTAACCTCCTTTTTATATCATTATAAATTCCTGCACTTATAGCTTTACTAAACGCACCCAACCCTTATTTCCCATGATGCCCTTAGAGGTGTTCTTCCAAATAATCTGAGCATTCAAAATAATCAAAGAGTTAATTGTTCTATGTGTGAAGGTCAGTGGTGGTCTAAATCATATAAATCAGTTTTACTATTCGCAGAACAAATGAGATTGAGCTAGATTTGACTCCTATGGTGCAATCTTGATTATATCATATCCAAATGAGTTCCAATTATTACCATAGGTTCACATTTTGTAAAGATCTAACAACCTCAAAGCCAACCCTTCATACTCTTCCAGGGAATTCTTAATCATAGTTTCTATTCTGATAGATGGGATGAAAGTAAAGTTTTACGCAACAAGTATCATCTACGATTCTCTATAAATTCTGATGAATTCACACTAGCATAGTATTGGTCTAAAAACCTCAAACCCCAAGTTTCGCCTTTTTCCAGGGATTATTTAACCATGATTTCTATTTAACATAAATGGTGTGCCAATAAGGGTTTACACTACAAGTGCTATGTTAAGACTTCAATAAATTCTGGGAAAATTACTATAGCTCAATATTGGTCTAAAAACACCAGATCTTAAGTCTCATATTAATCCAAGGAGTATTTATGTTTATTTATCATTTATTACATTTGGTGTGCCAAAAAGGGTTTACACTACAAGTGCTATGTTAAGACTTCAATAAATTCTGGGAAAATTACTATAGCTCAATATTACTAAATGCACCCCAATTTTTCCTACACCCTTAAGTCCAAAACTTGAACTTGAAGTTCAGAGAAACCCACACATGTACATGAGTTGAATTCTTAACTAGAGGTGGTTGATATCATATCTGAGGCATGGACAAATCTTCAAGGCAATTGCATGAGCCAAAATCACTAAACACACCAGATACACTTTTATACATGCCTCACTAAAAATGGTACTGAGGGAGCTACAGGGATCCAAACGACATGAAATTAGTGGCATTTTAAAGGTAACTTCAATATCTACAATTGTTATGTTGGTCACTTCCTCCAGAAATGATCCTAACCTAAGTAAAATCAACATGCAAGTTTTGTTACCAATTATTTATCTTAATCAAAATACACTTATATACATGTCTCGCCAAAAATGGTGCTGAGGGAGCTACAGTGATCCAAATGACATGAAATTAGTGGCATTTTAAAGGTAACTTCAAGATATACAATTGTTATGTTGGTCAGTTCCTCCAGGAATGATCCTAACCTAAGTAAAATCAACATGCAAGTTCTGTTACCAATTATTTATCTTAATCGAAATACACTTATATACATGTCTCACCAAAAATGGTGTTGAGCGAGCTACAGGGATCCAAATGACATGACATTAGTGGCATTTTAAAGGTAACTTCAAGATCTACAATTGTTATGTTGATCACTACCTCCATAAATGAGCCTAACCTAGGTAAAATCAACATGCAAGTTCTGTACACATTATTTAACTTAACAAAATTCACTTATGTACATGTCTCACCAAAAATGGTGCTGAGGGAGCTACAGGGATCCAAACTATATGAAATAAGTGGCATTTTAAAGGTAACTTCAAGATCTACATTTATTATGTTGGTCACTTCTTCCAGAAATGATCCTAACCTAAGTAAAATCAACATGCAAGTTCTGTTACCAATTATTTATCTTAATCAAAATACACTTATATACATGTCTCACCAAAAATGGTGCTGAGGGAGCTACAGGGATCCAAATGACATGTAATTAGTATCATTTTAAAGGTAACTTCAAGCTCTACAATTGTTATGTTGGTCACTTCCTCCAGAAATGATCCTAACCTAAGTAAAAGCAACATGCAAGTTCTGTACACATTATTTAACTTAACAAAATTCACTTATGTACATGTCTCACCAAAAATTGTGCTGAGGGAGCTACAGGGATCCAAATGATATGAAATTAGTGGCATTGTAAAGTTAACTTCAAGATCTACATTTATTATGTTGGTCACTTCCTCCAGAAATGATCCTAACCTAAGTAAAATCAACATGCAAGTTCTGTTACCAATGATTTATCTTAATCAAAATACACTTATATACATGTCTCTCCAAAAATGATGCTGAGGGAGCTACAGGGATACAAATGACATGAAATTAGTGGCATTTTAAAGGTAACTTCAAGATCTACAATTGTTATGTTGATCACTACCTCCAGAAATTAGCCTAACCTAGGTAAAATCAACATGCAAGTTCTATACACATTATTTAACTTAACAAAATACAAATGTGACAATTTAAATTAAATAGAAAACATAATAATTCTAGATCTAATGAACTCCAAACTCTAGGAATTGGATGGTTAGGTCACCACACATGCATGGTCAAAGTTTTAGTGACATGCAAGGTGATTCTCATCTTCAATCACATCTACAACATCAACAAACCCCAAATGGCTATTAGCAACCCAATTTCCTCCTAAGTCACAAACTTTATTTTGAAGTTCAGAGAAATATCCTCGTGCATTTGTGATGAAAATTTAACCAGTGTCCATACATGGCATTAAGAAGCCCTCACCAAAATTTGGGATCATTAGGAGTCATATAACTCCAAATATTCCATTTATTTAATTTTCTAACTTTTGTACAAAACTATAGAAAACATATCTCCAAAAAATCTGATATTTAAACCTAAGCTAGGTATGAGGCACATGCATGCATGGATAAAATCTCAAGTCCATTAGACTTGGCATTAAAAAGTTACACAAGTTCAAAGATCTGGTTTGTATTTTGACCAGCCTCACGAGAATGAGTGTCGTGGGCCCTAGATTGATCCAAATGATCTGATTTAAATTTCAAATGAAAGTAGACATCAAGGTCTACAAAGCTATCTCAGGCAACTTTTCCTAAAAAGGCCTCTAAGTGCCACAAAACTGTGCATGAACATTCATGAGAAAGTGTGACAGAAATACATTTAATGAAATGAATATATTTATTTGATCCAGCACAGATCTTAAAGCAGATCTAATGATTCCTGTTCATCTTCCTCCTCCAGCCAATGGTTGTGATTTGCCCGACATGGAGCTCATATTTTGGCCTCCCTACATCAACCCAAGCACCTACATGACCAATCAACCTCACCACCTCTTTCCTCTCGGCAAGGGCCAATGATGGGTGGTGGTCCGACGACTTGGGGTGGCCGGAGTGGTGTTTTCCGGCGGGATCTAAAAATCTGAAATCACCATGGATTTCCCAATAGAATGAAGATCAATTAAGCTCGATTCTCTTCCTAATTGATATAAGAAGCTAGCACAAGGGGAGAGGAGGAGAAACCAGACCTTAATGGAGCTTGACGGCGGCGGCGGCGACGGTTGGCCATGAATCTGTAGGGAATGAATCTTCTCCTCTCCGGCGAGCTTGCTCAAAACTTCAATCCTCCACCGTTTGCAGTGATCCAAGGCTCGATTTCATATGTCCTCCACCTTCTGAAGCTGATGGTGAAGTCAATTTGGGCTGAGGGTGGCTTAATTCATAACAGCCATTAAGGTGATTTCGGCCAAGCATAGGATGCTCCTCCATGATGCCATTTGTCACCCCCACTGCTGGAATTTCGGCTGGGAATCACTGTTGGAGCTCAGTGGGAGGCTTGGGAAGAGGAGGGGAGGGACAAGTGGCTTTCAATCCATGATTTCCTCCTTTGTCCTCTCTTGAATTTGGGGGAAAGTCCAAATTAGCCTCTTGCATGTCATCTCCTCCTAATTTCTGAGGGCATGCATGGTAATTAGTCTATTGGGATGCAAGATGGGCTGGGATTGGGGGCCTTAGCCCATCGGAATTGGTTTAGGCCCTTAATTTCTTCTTTAGGGCTCAACTTTGACCATGGTTGACTTTTAGGGGTTGACTTAGTCAATTGGTGAGTTGACTGGTCCAATGTATTGAGCTTGGATCTCTTAACACCTCATGTTGATTGGGTCATGGTGATGCCCCAATTGGGCCAATTTAACCAATATGTGTGATTTTGACCAAAATTGGGGAAAAGTTGACTTTGGTCAATTGGGTCAAATTGTTGATCCCATGATGGGGCTTTTGATTCAATTAGGTCCCCCAATGATGTTCTAAGACTAGGGGTGAAGTCAATTTCATGTTTTGGGGGTGAATTGAGTCTATTGGGGAAGGATTTGTTTATGTTGACCTAAGTTTGACTTTGGTCCACTTGGCTAAATTGGTTGACCAATTGATGAGACTTTTGGTCAATTATGTCTCCTTTAGGTTTAGGGACATGGTGGTGGGGTCAATTCACAAGTGTAAGTTCAATTTGAGCTAATTTGATCTAAGTTGACCTGCCCCCTATAGTGGATCACATGTGAATTCACTCAACTCAGTGCATCCCAAGGTCACCACCAAGCTCAAACTCACCTCACTCACCACATGTCCTACCCTAATTGAAGTTAAGGGGTCTAGTAGGAAATGGGATGTTACACAAACCTTGACCCGCGAGCCGGTTAGGGAGGTGACCCCATCTGCGGTCACCCAATAGGTGAATGAAGGCGGTGATGCTGAACTCGATCTTTTCCTCGTGTATATAGCACGCGAATGCTTTGACCATGGAACCGCGTTGGTATAGAGCTACGTGGGAACTTCCCGGAAGTACTTTATGAAATGCTTCACTTCAGGCCACAGGGGGATGCGGAGACCCACCTCAAGGTGTGAGAGGGGGAAGGTGAGCTCATCCTCACGAAAGGAGTTGATAGCTTCACGCTCCCTAGTGCAGCGAGCAGTATATCCCTTGAGAAGATACGCCGCGGCGACAGCAAGCGGGTCCTCTTTCGACACTCTCCCCTCACATGGCAGTGATCGGTGAAGTTGGCCACACATTTCCTCACCCTTCCGTAGGGTCAGATTTAGTCATTTTTGAGAAACGGGAAAGTGAAGCGTGCGAGTCGATTAAAAAACTTGGGCACATGTGCAATTAATGCGGCAGGTTAGTATGAAAATGAATGGAGGGGGTGTTTATAGAAAAAGTGGGGTCAAGGGGTTTCACGACTAGCGGCGTGACTCACTCACCCCATGCCCACTCGCCCCTACCCTCATACGAGTGCTAGTAAGCCTTACGATGGCGAGTGCGAGTAAGCACTCTGGTCTAACGAATCCCATCATCAAATAACATTGGAAAGAAAAAAACGAAGCAACACAACATGCAAGCCATATGTAAAAAGAAAAGAGAGACCCCTACGAGACGGTGTTATACACCAAGGCAAAGTGTTCGCAGAAAAACATAACATCAGAAAACAGGAAAACAAGAAATAGTCCAAGGCGAGCAGGTACTCCTCTCCGCCAGCTTCACCTCCGGGGTCCTCGACCGATCATTCGTCCCCTTGAGCCTTGCCTCACGAAGGCGTGTTCGCGAGCAGCATCGATCTCCTGTTGTAGGGTGAACACGCACTTGTCGATCCACCTGAAGTGGTTCCCTAACGACATCGGAGTGCCCCATGATAGTCTCTGCACCTCTTCCGCAAGTAGAATGCAATCCCCTTCAAGAGCATCCATTCACCGCTCCAGATTAAGGATACGAGGGAAAGGATCAAATTCTACCGAAGTCCTCTCCTCTAAGATCTCGCAGAGCATGTACCCATTCTTTCGCAGGATGCTCGCCAGTCGATCCTTCATCTCAGAAACATTGGAGGGATCATCGAGATACTCGCCGATATTGTCTAGAGATGACGGTGCCAAGTAGAGCACTTGCTCGTCAGATTCGTCGTCCCTTTGCGTGTCCTCTCAGGAAAGGAAGTTTTTTCAACGTTAGCGTCAAACTAAAAGAGAGAAGGAGCGAGAGGAATTCCCTACCGAGCAACTACTCGACAGATTTTCCCTCACACTGTGAGGTAGGATAGCGGTCCCGATTAGAGGGGAGAGTGGGATTCCCGCCGAAGGGGCAGGAGAGGGGAAGCACTAAGGATTTCCCAGATCCCGCTCACAGGGGAGTCCTGCCAGGATCCTGCTTCTCAGAGGGATCACCGACACCATTAGCGGTGCTCGGAGGGACTAGGGTAGTCCTGACAAACTCCTTCGATAGGTCTTGGGTTGGTGACCTTTTCTGCAAAGGAGAAGGCGTGAGATCGATGTAATCAGGCACGACAAAGTTTAATATAGTTAGTATACCTATAAAATGCGAGCCGAGAGCAACAAAGAACAATGTCCACTTACCAGCAATGGAAGGAACATCAGGTTTAACCTGGCGACTCGCCTCCTCCTACTCGCCGATCTGCTGACCACTCGCGCCGTCTTCCGTGGCCGCACCTGCAAATTGTATGTTTTAGTAACCTGGCCTCGCAGAGGCTTTCGCGAGGAAACACATTAAGGAAAAAGTTCACCTATTCCGAGACCCCGAGGTCCAAGCTGAACCTGGGCTGCGAGGGGAGCTCGGCCAAAGAGGTTTCCTCTCCAATGAATACCCATCTCGCCCTCTTGGTTTCTTGCTTCTCCACTCGCTTTGGGGTGGCTGGCGAAGTGTTCACGACAATAAGCCCCAGGAGATCGACGGCGGTGGGCGCGCTCTTATTTTTGGCAGCAGCAAGACAAGCCTGGAGTTCTTGAGAGAGCGGCATGGTGGTCAACCAATGTACTGCGAGAAAGAAGGGAATAGGTTCGAGGATAAAGGGGGGGGGGGGTCTTCCCTCCTAGTATATATAACCCCCAGTGGTAGCCACCAAAACATTCTCCTCAAAGCCAAGGCACTCACCAAACATACGGTGCTGAACTATCTTTTTGAGCTCGAGACAAACTCGCAAACGGTGAGGATTGTGTACAACCCCGTGTTTGTCGAGTGGATTCATCAGGCCATTAAGTGATCTAGAGCTGAATTGGGTATGAGCGAGTGGCGCACCTCAGTTTGCACTCGCCCTTAGTGAGCACTTGTCCCCATCTCAGTGCAAGTGGCAAGTCCTAGCTCTACCAGGCACTCGCCACTTCAGCGAGTCGGCCTAGGGCATCTTAGACTCACCCATTAGGTGGATGACATGTTTTTCAAGGATTTCCTCTCAGGCCTGCAGTTAGCCATTCCAAACAGCATGATTCCGCTATTGGCAGACTATTTTGGGCTGCTTTTAGTAAAACCAAGAGGTAGGATTTAGTTATCCGCAGGCCCTTTTAAGAAAACTATAAATAAACCCTCAAGGGCACCTTTGGAGAGCATCTCTCACTTGTTTCTCTCTATTCAGGTTAACTTCAGTCTGCTAAGGAGATCTGACTTGCTGCTCATCGTGGTTTTGGGGTGGGTGGACAAGAACTCTCCAGCACTCTCCAAGGTGACCACCTCAACAACTGGCTTGGGAGGGGATGTTCTTTAGATCTTTCAGAATAGTGGTAGGACCTCCTCGCTGTAGCTCGGGGGTCAATTTTTAGTTTTCCACCCTTTGTGAGTGTGCTTCCTAGTCCTGAGTGCTCGGTCTAGAGATTGAACTCAGGATAAGTAAGAGCGAACTATACTAGTCTGAACTCCTCTCGAGCCATGGTTTCCGGGATCAGAGTGTTGAACTGTGGTTTCCTGGTTCAACACTCAGTACGAACTCAGTTGAACTGGTTTCTGGGTTTCAACTATTAGTGGAAAACTAACTATCACAGAAACCCAATACTCAAGCCTTGCATGTGTAGCATCAACATCTATGTCATATCATATCATATCAGTCAGGGCTCTATCAATAATGATTACCATAAGATATGTAAGAAGGATGCAGTTAAGTTGCATTATACCCGAGGCAGCCTGCTCAACGACTTTCGCATCTCATTGTGTGTTTTCATTCACCTGTACATGTCATCTATGCTCATAAAGAGTTATTAGAATGTGCTCATAATAAGTAATTAGAATAATAAATAGAATCCAATCACTATTAGCATTTTGATTAGTACAGTATATGTAATGAAGGTAATATCTGGACTTGTATTGGGTCATTATTGTCTTCCCATGACCACAACCTATGTACTCCATATCAACCTGCATATGGCCTCACACCCCTGTAGTTCTATTTGTTTCGCATGGGTTGTCCCTCTAGACCATCCACCACGTGGGTTCCTCCGAGTATAATTCGTTAGCCATCCAATATTCTCCCTTGGCACATTTCTCGAAGGCAAATTTCATGTAGGTACATTTAATTCCCATAGGAGTTATTTCTCGAAGGAACTATTTATTTCCGTATGAATTTTTCTCGAAGGCACATTTTATTCCCGTGGGAATTATTTCTTGAAGACACATTTTATTTTTATGGGAATTATTTCTCGAAGACACATTTTATTCTTGAAAGAATATTCTCCATTAAGGTAATATAATTTCTATCAAAAATCGAATGTATCATTTTGTCGTTGTAAAACAAAGCGATATAGATTAAGACAATTTAATAGAAACCTTCATGTGGTTAAATGAAACTAAAATCAAGGCACAGAAGGATTGAGTCAAAGGTCGAAGCCTTATCCTGCTCAATCAAGTTCGTAAACCATATTTAAAACATTGTGACTCTGGTAAGCCCCAATCACTAGCTCAGCTTGATAAGCATCGTGGCCTCTTAGGTTACAAACCAATTCATTTACAATAACAACTACAACAATTACATTTCAAATCATAAGCATTTGCATAAAGAAAATAAGTCATGTATTTTAAATCTATTGCATGCCCTACTCGATATTTGAATATTTCAGGCAAGTGACTAAGGCATCGAACTCGACATCAATGCTCTACTAACAAGAGAGTTGCTCAAGTTCGACCATTATTTAGGGTTAACCTAAGAGGAATCTCCCATCTCTGGGTTAACTCTAAATTATAAAGCATGTAATGCTAAATAGAATAATAGCCAAGACATCGAACTCGACATTAATCGGGTTTGATGTTATTTAGTATTAACCTTGAAGGAATCTGCTATCTTCAGGTTAACTGTAAATTATAAAGCAGTATTGCAAAATAGAAGAATATGTCGAGACAATGAACTCGACTGCACTACTCTACCGATAAGAGAGTTGATCAAGTTTGGGCACTATTTAGAGTAACCTCAGAGTAATCTCCCATCTCTAGGTTAAATCTAAGTCATAAATCAGTATTGCAAAGTAGAAGAATATGCCTAGACATCAAACTCAATCGAATCGCTCTACTAACATGTAGATCGAGTTCAACATTATTTAGGGTTAAACTTGAATGAATCTCTCATCTCCAAGTTAACTCTAAATTATACGCAGTAGTGCACAATAGAATAATAGGCCAAGCCATCGAACACGATTGCGCCTCTCTACTAACATGAGAGTCGATCGTGTTCGACATTATTTAGTATTGGGAATATTAACCACAAGATTCCTTATTTGAAGAAGCCCTTAGGATAACAATAAACACATCATGTATTAGATGTATCTATTAGTTTTGATGTGACAGGTATAACTAAAGTGCATGACTAATGTAGGTTAGGTTTATAGTGACTCAAATAGTGTTATGTCTGTGTAATCCTTCATGGTGCAATACAAATGTTGACTTATGACCTAACACTATATTTGATTTGTCACTTCCAAGGAAAAATCATTTGGAAAAGGTTTGCAGATCATGCTGTAAAGATAGCCAACAGGTTGGATTCAGCCCAAAATTGGCTAAGTCAAATATTGGCTAGATGATCTAGATGACAAGGCCTCTATGTCGTCCAGAACACAGCTATATCAGCTAGATGATCTCAACGACAAGGTTTCTATGTCGGCTATATCATAGCTATATCGTCCAGAATGCCTATATCGTCTAGAAGAGCTATATCATCCAGAAGGAATATATCGTAGAGAAGAACTTTATCGTCTAGAAGGCCTATATCGTCTAAAAGAGCTAGTTCGTCCAGAAGGCCTATATCATCTAGAAAAGTATATCATCCAGAAGATTTCTATATATGCTTGACGCGGGAAGAAAGCTGAGAATTTCACCTTAACTTAAATTTCATTTTGAAATCCACCATTTGATGTGCCAATCAGGGAATTTTTTCTGGAAGGTTTTAATTAATTAAATCCTTCTTGATTTCTAGTCGTTGGTAATTGATTCTACATAAAGGCCTTAGGGCTTCATGAATGAAAGGATTCTTCTATTATTCCATCTTTAACTTTGACGAACAGCTGCAAACCAAACGAGACTACAATTTCAATAGAGGTGCCCGCTAATTGTTTCAAAGGTAGAAATCCGAGGTGTTGCTACAATTTGCTCTCAAGATTTCTTACAGAGTATTTAGTGCATGTACAATCAAAGATCTGATTCATACATTTGCTCATGTATTACTTAGCTGATCAAATTCTTCTTGAAGAACACTTATCAGAGTAAGAAGATTATTTCGGCAAGAAGTTTTGCCTGATCAAGATTTCAGACTTCTAGAGTATTATTTCAAAGATATGATCAAGGAAGAAGTAGCCTCTCTATTGTGCTTCTACGGAAGACTCCAGATTATTTATTCTTGATTATTTGAGTCAAAGTTATACTGTAAACAGTAAATTTATAAACTGTTGGTATGGGATCTCTCTTAAAATCTGAGTATAAGGCTTTCTTGTAAGCCCGAGTTGTAGGGCTCTTGGAGCTTGATTTGTAGGATTCTAGTGGGAATCTGAGTGTATGATCCCTTGGATCTGAGGTAGGGCCTTGGAGAAGATCTGAGTGTAGATCTCTGGTTGTAGAGATTGAGGTAGGGCTATGGTAACCTGAGTCTAAGTATTTATGGAGACGACTGAGGTAGGGTTTCTATTGTTAGATCGGATATTTGGATGAGTTTTTCCTAGTCTAGCACATTGCTAAACAGGTGGTGTGGAGAGAGGACAACCCAAGGCATTCTTGTGGAACCTCTATAAATCCTTGTGTTTTTTTGTGTTTGCTTTATTATCTTGCTAAACCTAGAAAAAATACAAAAAACACATATCACACCATTCACCCCCCTCTAGGAGTGATGTAAGTGACCCAAAGTAAAATAACAATTGGCATTAGAGCTGGGTTCAGTTCTAACTAGCCTAACAGCTAAAGAACATGTTCTATTTGGGTTCACTTAGAATAAAATCATGTCTGCTGGTGAGAACTACAAAGAGCTCAGCTCTATACAGTTACCTATCTGCAAGAAGGAGAATTTTGCTATTTTGAAGGAGAGGGTGAAGCTCTTCATGGAGGCTTATGACCCTAGGATTTTCACCACTATAGAGGAAGGGCCTTTCATTCCTATGAAAGCATCTACCTTCAACAATGAAGCCCCTGTTTCTAAGAAAAATTCTGAAATGTCCAAATATGAGGTGGTACTTCCCACCATGGACAGGAGGGCCAAGAACATCTTGGTGAGTGCTATTGATGATTCTACTTTCCAGAATCTAGTCCACTACAAAACTGCTAAGGATATGTGGGATTCTTTGGTGGTGTATATGGAAGGGACAACTGAAGTAAGGGATGATATAAGGTCTCTCCTCAACCATGATTTTGAGGCTTTCAGACAAGAAAATAAGGATTCCATCTCTGAGTGTTATGAGAAATTCTTCAAAATTGTAAATGGTCTAAAGACATATGGAAGGACATTCACTAACTATGATTAGAATAACAAATTTCCCATATCACTCAACAAAGAGTGGGATATAAATATCTATGCAATTAGATAATGGGGAATCTGGGCAACATGGAACCATATAATCTGTTTGGTAAACTTCTTTCCCATTAACTTCAGCTGAATACAACGAAGGCTGAAGAGGAAGGCAACATATCTCACCATAGAGAAAAATCCGTGGCTCTGAAAGCTGAAAGCTCCAAGAAAAGCAAGGATATAGAATCTAAGGAATCTGAGTCCAGCTCCATTGGATCAGATCTGTCTAAAGGATAACTTACACTCTTTTCCAAAAACTTCATGAAGCTCCTCAAAAGGAATAGGAGGGAGCAAGGATGTGCATCATGGGAAAAGTGTATTTAAGGTACCCCATGAATTAATTATAATGAAAAAGCATGGACCCTTTGCATTTGGTCTGATCACTAGCACCGAAAGCAACGAGAAGGTACCTATTAAGAGACTTACTTCCAAAGGCAAGGTAGTGGTTGTGCACCCTAAGAAAAATCGAAGACACAACCACATGCTATGCAAAGAATCTCAAGCAATCTCCTTCAGGTATCCCTCTGCTCACAAGCAAAATCATCTAGTTCCTATTATAAGCAAGAGGAAGTAGTATACCAAGTTTGAATGCTGGTGTTGTGACAAGATTGGCCACTTTGCCATAGACTGCTGGTTCAAACCAACAGTTATTAGGACAACAAATGCCAAACAAGCATACAACCTTGTTAAAGTCCATCCTACACGTCATAATGTTGTAGATCAAATTTTCTTATATATACTAACAAGAATCTAGGACCCAAGGTTTGAGTGCCTAAGATGAAGTGATCTATCTTTGCAGGTATGCCCAAAGGCCAACCCCAATCCCATCTAGTAATTGGACAATGGATGTTCTAGGCACATGAATAGAACAAGATGCCTATTGAAGGAATATTCCTTAGTTGTAGATGGTCCAAATGCGATTTTAGGAGGATCTGACAGAGGAAAGACAAAAGGCTATGGTAAGATTATCAATGACATAGTCACCATCCCAAGGGTAACTTATATAGAAGGTTTGCAACACAATCTGATAAGAATAAGTCAACTGTGTTATCTTGGCTATGTGATTGAGTTCTACAGGGATAAATGCCTAATTATGAAATCTGAAGATTCAGAAATTATTTTGTCTGGCACTAGGAGTAGAAAGATATTTTGTCTTAATTTCTTATACTTAAATTCAAATTCTCATACTTGTCTTATAGTTAAGAATAAAGCATCTCTTTGTGTGCAATGACACGAGAATATGACTCATAGTTGTTGGGTATTATAGCCACGATAACCTTGATTTGAAGAAGTGTCCCTTAAACAAAGATGAATTGATTTTGTATTTGATGTAGTTTCTTAGTTGTGTGTTTGCAGGACTCTAATTGCAAAGTACATACCAATGTAAGTGATGAATAATAAATTATGCATATTTTTAGTATAGTTTTTAGCATAATTTTGGGTAATATTGTACATATTTCATATAAATTATTGAATAAATAATTTGTTTTAGCTAATTTTTATATTTTTATATTTATATGTAAAAAAGAACTATTTAAGTATGTAAATATATATATATAAAGTACTTAAATATATATGTAAATATTTATTGAATATAATTAAGTTAGTTATTAAAAATGTATTAATATAAAAATTCCGTGAATATATATATATATAAATATAATAATATAGTTGTATAATATAATGATAACATAGTAATAAAAATGTATATATTATAAATATAATGAAATATATATGTATATATATATATGTATATAAAATATAATAAATATAATTTATATAAGTCTATAGGCGTTCGACGAAAGGCAAACGACGTTCGACGAAAGCCGCCCTGAGTTCGACGAATCTTCCCCGCCCTGCGTTCGATGAACTCTCCCCGAGCTGCGTTCGACGGACTCTCCCCGAGCTGCGTTCGATGAAAGCCGCCCTGAGTTCGACGAATCTTCCCTGCCCTGCGTTCGACAAAATCTCCCTGAGCTGCGTTCGATGAACTCACCCCGAGATGCGTTCGACGAACTCTCCCCGAGCTGCGTTCGACGAACTCTCACCGAGATGCGTTCGATGAACCCCGTGCTGCGTTCGACGAACTCTCCCGAGCGGCATTCATCGAACCCCTCTCCCCTGCATTAGACGAATTCTCTGCTGAGATGAGCCTGCCCGCTGAGACTAGACCAGTGCTCAAGTCAGCTTGCCACTCTCTCTGCTTTCAACGATTCCCTCTCAGTCCAGGCGTTCGACGAATCTCAATCCACCCCGCCAGCTTCCAGCTGCTACTCGCACCCCAACCCGCCAACTCTCCTTCTAGCAAGCTTGTCTAGCACACTCCTTCTAGAACCTCCAGCTGCTTCCCATTAGGTCCTAAATATCTGTTTTTTTTCTACAAGCAGCCCACCTTCTTGTCTATAAATAAGGGGTCTCCTTCCTTGTTTTAAAGGTTCAAAAAAATTAGAACCTAAGTAAGAGTTTGTAAGTTTTTCTTGAGTGTTCTAGTGAGTTTTTCTTGTGAGTGTTTGTGAGTTTTATTTTATGTATTTCCTTTCTCTTGTTTGAGCTCCCCAAGTTTAGAATTTCTTCAAAAAGTTGTAATATGAATATATATATATATATATATTTTTTTTGTTTTTGTTCTACTTGTTCTTGTTGTTCTTGGTGTTCTTCTTATTTTTCTTGTTTCTATTTTCTTATTGTTGTGTGTGTGAGTGTATGAGTGTAAATTTTATTGCTTTTGTTTTTAATTTAGTTTTTCATTTATTGTAAGTGTGTGTATGTGTAGGAGGATAAATTTTGTTTTTGTTAACTTAGATTTTAATTTAATAGCATAGTTTTTATTATTGTCCTGCATTTATTTCCCCTCTACCCGTTCGGGTAGAGATTGCTTTTATTTCCAGTCTACCCGTTTGGGTAGAACTTGCACTGCATTTATTTCCCCTCTACCCATTTGGGTAGAACTCGCTCACGCATTTACTTCTCCTCTACCCGTTCGGGTAGAGATTACAATTTCTGTCCTTTAATTTCTGTCATTTCAATTCCGTAGAGTGCGTGTGTTTTTAATTTAGTGTGCACCTCTTTTTCCTTATAATTATTTCTTTGTTTTCGCTAACGCACGTATTCGCTTAATTATCATCGTCACCGCCCTTTTAACTTTATAAAATTAATCACTCGTTTCATCGATAAAATAATAGCGCGTTCTCAAAGTAAAAATAATCAACACGTTCTTGGAAAAAATATGACCTTGATATTTTCTATAAAATATCCTATACTATACGCGATAAGGTGCGCTTTCCTTCGTCGAAAGATTAGTTAGGATAAACAATTACAAAAACTTGCAAAACTCTCTTCTTTTCTATTTACATATTTAGAGAATTCGGCACCGTAGCCGGGGCGTAATCATCGATATTTCGAAAGAAGAAATGACCGTTACTTCTATTCCTCGAAATAGGATAACGGTTAGTTTCTCAAAGTAGGAGTACTCGCGGAACTCCTCGAAAACGCCCGCATAATCCTAATCACATCACAAGAAAGGTTTTGCAAAGCTTTTAAATTTAAACCATCAAGTTTTTGGCGCCGTTGCCGGGGAGTAATCGTCGATATTTCGATAGAAGAAAAGACCGTTACTTCTATTCCTCGAAATAGGATAACGTTTAGTTTCTCAAAGTAGGAGTACTCGCAAAACTCCTCGAAAACGCCCGCCTAATTCTAATCACATAACAAGAAAGGTTTTGCAAAGCTTTTAAATTTAAACCCATCAAGTTTTTGGCGCCGTTGCCGGGGAAAGTGTGTGTGTGTGTGTATGAGATTAATTTTATTGCTTTCATAATTTAGATTTAATGCTTTAATTTTAATGCTTTCATAACTTAGATTTTAATGCTTTCATAATTAGATTTTAAAGCTTTCATAGCTTAGCTTTATTGCTTTCTTGTATTTTCGTAGAGTGCGTGCGTATATGAGATAGCTTTTCTGCTTTATTTCAATTAAGTCATTTAAATTTCTGTAGAGTGCGTGAGTTTTTCATTTAGTGTGTTCTTTTCTTTTCTATCGCTTTTCTTGGTTTTTGCTACATGCACACCAAGCCCGCGATTATCGTCATTTTTGAATTCTAAATTATTGCAAACTTAAAAATCAATCGATCTCTTCGATAAAATAATAGCGTATTTCTAAAGTAACAATAATCGACACGACCTTGGAAAAATACGACCTTGATATTTTCTAAAAATTTATCCTATACTATACACGATAAGGTGCGCTTGCCTTCGTCGAAAGATTAGTTAGGATAAACAATTAGAAAGACTTGCAAAACTCTCTCCTTTTCTATTTACATATTTAGAGAATTCGGCGCTGTAGCCGGGGCGTAATCGTCGATATTTCGAAAGAAGAAAAGACCGTTACTTCTATTCCTCGAAATAGGATAACAGTTAGTTTCTCAAAGTAGGAGTACTCGCGAAACTCCTCGAAAACGCCCGCCTAATTCTAATCACATCACAAGAAAGGTTTTGTAAAGCTTTTAAATTTAAACCCATTAAGTTTTTGGCGCCGTTGCGGAGGACTTGTTGTTATTTCGAAAAAAGAATCGCTATTAATTTTATCTTGTACTTCTTCCTCCCCTTTTTCTCTCGTACATATATTTCTAAACAAAAAAACAAAAAAAACTCGAAAAACTAAAATTTTTTTTTCAAAACACGAATCATCTATATATATTTTTATCTAAAAAAAATCAAAAAAAAAATATTTAAAAAGCACTTTCTTTCTTTTACTTAAATTATCATAAAAAAAATCCAAAAAAAAATTACTTATAAAAAAGAAAAACTTTTTTTATATAAAAGTATATGACCCGGGGAAGCTCTTCGGATTATCCGGAATTTGTTTTTAATCCAGAAATCGAGCGCACTCTCCACGAGCGCCTTCGATCTCGTGACCAACAATAACCCTTAAATTTCAAAGAGTTAGTCGGCGATACTATAGCGGATAATATGGCAGATCCCAATCCAAATGTGGCCCCACAATGGACCATGGCCTACTCTTCCATGCCGAATTTGGAAGATACTAGGTCAAGTGTCACTCGCCCCGCAATAGCTAATAATAATTTCGAAATAAAATCCAGCATAATCCAAATGGTACAACAGTCGATTCAGTTCGACGGTTTGCCAGATGAAAACCCAAACCAGCACCTTTCAAACTTTTTAGAAATTTGTGACACCTTCAAAATTAATGGTGTCAGCGATGACGCAATTTGCTTGCGCTTATTTACCTTTTCCCTGCGGACAAAGACTAAATCGTGGTTGACTTCTCTTCCGAGAGGGTCCATAACCACGTGGGCCGAATTGACGGTAAATTTTCTAACTAAGTATTTCCCTCGGTCAAAAACTGCTAAGTTATGCACCGATATCGCATCTTTATATAATTCGATTCCGATTCTCTTTACGAGACTTGGGAGCGTTTTAAAGAATATTTGCATAGATGTCCTCATCACGCGCTACCAACTTGGCTACAGGTATAAATGTTCTACAATGGCTTGAATTTCTCAATGCGATAGATGATAGATGCAGCCGCTGGGGGAACGTTAAACAACAAAACCCCAGAGGCCGCTCAAGCTCTGGTCGAAGAAATGGCCATGAACGCGTACAAATGGAACGTGCCAAGGTCGCGTCCTAATAAACCACCTAGTATTTTTGAAGTGGATGCCACTACTTACTTAGCCTCGTAGGTAGAGCGGCTAACCAAGCAAGTGGCGGAGATGACTGCTTCCTCCTCCACTCCCGCGTGGGCGAATGCTAATAATAATAATAATAGTATTAATAATAATAATAATAATAATAACTTAATTGAAGAGACGGCGGATTACCTCGGTAATCTTGTTCGGCCCCCCTTCAACCCAAATAACAATCCGTACAGTAATAATTTTAATCCAGGTTGGAGGAACCACCCTAATTTCTCCTGGAGTAATCCAAATAATGTACAGCCGCCCCCAAATGCGAATCCGCAAGGATTTCCGCACGGATTCCATCAGGGATATCCGCCGCCTCCTCCAAAACCTTCTCCACTCGAGAAAGTTTTCGCTAAATACGTTGCGTCCAACGAAACAAATATCCGGAATATTACCGGATCGCTAAAAAATCTTGAAATGCAGGTTGGACAGCTTGCGAAAATAATCTTCGAGCGGCCTCACAGAGCTCTGCCAGGGAATACCGAGCCGAATCCTTGCGAACATTCCCATGCTATAACCCTTCGAAGCGGCAAGGAGGTCGTCTCCCCATTGCAGGTTGAGCCTACGGTATGCATTTCGCCTGCGACCCCTCCACCCACTTCTTCAATTTTAGTAGCTCTGAATTTTCCAATTGCGCCAAGCGTTTCGAGCCCGCAAATTCTTTATCCATCAAAAATTAATAAAGATAAGGAGGACGAACATTATCAAAAAATTTTAAACATTTTAAAACAAATCCAGATTAACGTTCGCTTCTGCGAGGCACTCACTCAGATGCCGAAATACGTGAAATACCTCAAGGAGCTCCTTTCTAATAAGAAGAAGCTCGAGGGTATTTCACGTGTTTCACTAAATGCGGAATGCTCGGCGGTCCTTCTTAATAAATTGCCGCCCAAATTAAACGACCCGAGAAGGTTCTCCATCCCGTGCGTTTTCGGCAATTTATTAATAAAATTCGCCCTAGCAGACCTAGGTGCGAGCATCAATTTGATGCCCTTCTCCCTCTTTCAAAAATTAGATTTGGGTGTACCTACCCCAACGAAAATGAGCATCCAACTCGCGGATCGCTCGATAAAGTATCCCATCGGGGTTGTGGAGGATGTCCTGGTCAAGGTTGACAAGTTTATCTTCCCGGTAGACTTCATCATCCTCGACATCGAGGAGGATGCCGAGGTAGCAATCATCCTCGGTCGCCCATTCCTCGCGACCTCCCGAGCATTAATCAATGTAAGTAACGGTCGCCTCCTCCTCCGGGTAGGAGACGACGAAGTTACATTTCTGATTAATCCCTCCATGCGGAACACTTTATCGAATGATGATTCTTGTTTTAATTTGGAATCCGCATTCGAGGATGAGTGTTCTTCGCTTTTTGAATTACTTTCTTTAACGATAGACGATCCGGATCTGGCGAACCTCACCCCTTCGGATGAATTTCCGCCAGATTCGCCCTTCGAGCTCTGCAATTCCAAAAGCTCAAAAATCACCACTTCTTACGAAAAACCCCCGGTCTTGGAGCTTAAGCAACTCCCCGGCCAAATAAAATACGCTTTTCTCTCCGAAAATTCAAAACTTCCCGTTATCATTTCTTCCACTCTAAATGATTCGGAAACATCAGAATTGGTGGAAGTTTTGTCTAAGCATCGCCATGCAATTGCATGGTAGATTTCTGATATTAGGGGGATAAATCTCTCTTTTTGCACGCACAAAATATTTTTAGAGGATAATTCTCGCAAAACTATCCAGCCTCAGCGACGACTTAACCCGAACATGCAGGATGCCATTATGGCTGAAGTAATCAAACTCCTAGATGCGGGGATTATCTATCCAATATCGAATAGTACGTGGGTTAGTCTAGTACATGTCGTGCCAAAAAAGGGCGGTTTAACGGTAGTGGCCAATCAAAACAATGAATTAATCCCAAATCGTACTGTTACGGGTTGGCGGGTGTGCATCGACTACCGAAAGTTAAATGATGCCACCTGGAATGACCACTTTCCGTTGTAGTTTATCGATCAGATTCTGGAGCGACTTTCGGGTCATCCATATTATTGTTTTCTCGACGGTCTTTAGGGATTTTTCCAAATTCCGATTTCCCCCGAAGACAAGGAGAAAACGACTTTCACGTGCCCTTTCGGCACCTTCGCATACCGAAGGATGCATTTCAGCCTCTGCAATGCGCTAGCTACATTCCAAAGATGTATGTTGGCGATCTTTGGAGAGCTCGTAGAGGACATAATGGAAGTCTTTATGGGTGACTTCTCCGTATTCAGAAGCTCCTTTTCCAACTGCTTATATAATCTAGATCTAGTCCTCCAACGATGCGAAGACACGAACCTAGTTTTAAACTGGGAGAAGTGTAATTTTATGGTCCAGGAAGGTTTAGTTCTCAGACACAAGATTTCCGCTAAAGGGATGGATGTAGACAAGGCTAAGGTCGAAATCATCGAAAAACTCCCCGCTCCTTCAAATATAAGATCAATTAGGAGTTTTCTTGGCCACGCGGGTTTTACAGGTGGTTTTTCAAAAAATTTCCAAAATAACGAAACCGCTAACCCACCTCCTGGAGAAGGAATCTCCTTTTATTTTCGATTCCGCCTGCGTGGAGTCATTTAATATTATTAAAGAAAAACTTATCAATTCTCCAATTCTGGTGGCGCCAGATTGGTCCCTTCCGTTTGAGATTATATGCGATGCGAGCGATATCGCGATGAGAGCCGTACTTGGCCAACGTGTTAATAATTATTTTCATCCCATCTACTACGCATCTCGAATGCTCACAGCCTCAAATGCTAATTACACTACGACGGAAAAGGAACTTCTCACCGTCGTCTTTACAATCGATAAGTTTAGGCCCTACGTAACACTTTCAAAAATTATCATTTTTACCGACCACTCCGCTCTCAAATATTTATTAGCTAAGGTGGACGCCAAACCCCGCTTGCTTTGATGGATCCTCCTATTGCAGGAGTTCGATCTAGAGATCCGGGACAAGCGGGGGGGGGGGGGGGGGGGGGGGGGGGGGGGGGGGGGGGGGAGGGGGGCTGAAAATTTAGCGGCCGACCATCTCTCTCGTTTAGAGCGCCCAATCGTGGAAGCGCTCGTCGAACCTGATATAGACGATAGATTTCCCGAGGAGCGCCTATTAGCTTTTTCTAATTTAAAAACTTCTCCCACTCCTTGGTTCGCAGACAACGCAAACTATTTGGTTGCGTGGGTCCTTCCGAAAGACTTTTCAAAACAGCAAAAGAAGAAATTCTTTTCAGATTTGAAAAATTACTTTTGGGAAGACCCATTTCTCTTTCGCGTCTGCGCGGATCAAGTGGTGCGGAGATGCATTTCATGCGAGGAAGGTGCGAAAATATTGCATTACTGCCACGAGGGGCCGGCCGGGGGACATTATCAAGCTAACTGGACCGCGCGGAAGGCGCTAGAGGCGGGCTTTTATTGGCCCACTCTTTTCAAAGATGCGTACAATTATGTGAGCTCGTGCGATAGCTGTCAGTGGTCGGGTAACATCTCGCGTCGTGATGAGATGACCCAAAATTTTTATTTAGAATGCGAAATCTTTGATTTATGGGGCATAGACTTCGTAGGCCCCCTACCTCCTTCTTATACAAATCGATATATTTTAGTGGCGGTCGACTACGTATCTAGGTGGGCGGAAGAGCAAGCTCTCCCCACCAATGATGCGAGAGTCGTCGTCAAATTTCTCAAAAAATTATTTTCTCGCTTCGGTATGCCGCGCGCTATAGTAAGTGATTGGGGTATGCACTTTTGCAATGCCCAGTTTGAAAAAACATTATCTAAATATGACATTACACACAAGCTAGCCACCGCCTATCACTCCCAAACTAGCGGCCAAGTAGAGGTACTTAATCGCGAGATTAAGTGTATATTAGAAAAAACCGTTTCGACGAATAGGAAAGATTGATCTTTAAGTTCTATCACGATCTTTAAGTTCTATCGCGCTGTGGGCGTATCGTACGACGTACAAGACCGCCATCGGTTGTACGCCCTATCGATTAGTGTATGGCAAGGCGTGCCATTTGCCCGTAGAGTTAGAGCACCGCGCTTTTTGGGCTTTAAAATTTTTTAACCTCGATCCGAACTTAGCGACCGAATCTAGAAAATTCCAATTAAACGAGCTCGATGAATGGCGTGCAAACGCTTACGAGAGTAATAAATTTTATAAAGAGCGCTCTAAGTTCTATCACGATCAAAAAATTAAATTTCCAAAAACATTTGCGCCGGGCGATCTTGTCCTTCTTTTTAATTCACGCCTTTGCCTTTTTCTGGGTAAGCTAAAATCCAGGTGGTCCGGCCCCTTTGAAGTCAAAGAGGTCTGGCCATTTGGCACCGTTCTTATTTCCCACCCCGAAAAAGGCGAGTTTAAAGTCAACGGTCATCGTTTAAAATTTTATTTGGCGGGCGATCCGAAGGACGGTCAACTCGAATCATTACCCCTCCCCAACATCTAAAAAACGCTAAACTAGTCAAGCTACGCGACGGTAAACAAAGTGCTCGTGGGAGGCACCCCATATTTATCTAATATTTTTACCTTTGTCTACTTTATTTTTGCAGGGTTTTTCTTGCATTTTCTTGTCTTTAATTTTTTACAAACTGCATCTTCCTTTTTTTACTTCTTCATACTTAAATTACAACATTGGGGACAACGTTGGGTTTAAAGTATGGGGGTCTCTTTTTCCGTTCTTGAAACTCTGTAAATATTTAGAAAAATCCAAAAAAATTCTAAAAACCACAAAAATTAAAAAAATTTATTTCATACTTTGTAAATACTTAGAAAAATCCAAAAAATTCTAAAAACCACAAAAATAAATAAAAATTATTTCATGCTTTGTAAATATTTAGAAAAATCCAAGAAAATTCTAAAAACCACAAAAAAAAAGAAAAAATGTATTTCATACTTTGTAAATATTTAGAAAAATCCAAAAAAAATTCTAAAAACCACAAAAAAAAAAAATTATTTCATACTTTGTAAATATTTAGAAAAATCCAAAAAAATTCAAAAAATCACAAAAAAAAAAATTTATTTCATACTTTGTAAATATTCAGAAAAATCCAAAAAAATTCTAAAAACCACAAAAATTTAAAAAATTATTTCATACTTTGTAAATCTTTAGAAAAATCCAAGAAAATTCTATGAACCACAAAAAAAAAATATTTCATACTTTGTAAATATTTAGAAAATTCCAAAAATTTCCAAAAACCCCAAAATTCAAAAAAAAAACAAAATGATAAAATCCCAAAAATATAATAAAAACCCATACTTTGTTTTGTATTTTTCAAAATTAGTTTGAGTTTATTTATAAGCATTTTTCATTATTTTTTATTTGCCAAAACCCTTATTCGTATCATGGTTTGTAAGATTTAGATTCATGGAATTTTAGTTGTAAATAATATATTGTGTTTTTAATTTAATTTGAGAATAAATTTTTTAGCACTACTTCAAGTTTACCCTAAATAGGTTCTTGTTGTATTATTTTGGCAGACCATCTTTAGACTTTAATTATCCCTACTCCAAACTTGTCAAACTTTAGGAATGTTTTAAACCTACTAAAACTTGCTCTCAAAAATTTTCTTAATTTATAAAATCTAGAAATTTCTAAACCCCTTACCTATTATTCCATTTCCTTGGTAATTTCGTTTAAAAGATCTTATGTCAATGGGAATAAGATTTCATTCCGTAAACATAGGCACCCAATTAATTAAAGGAAAAGATCTTATGTCAATGGGAACAAGATTTCGTTCCGTAAACATAGGCATTGGGTATTTTTGAAGAAAAAATATATATATGAATAACATTTCGTTCCCCTATCCAAAAAAAAAATTTGAGTGGAATGAGAGGATAAAATTCAATACCCTCAAATCAAAAGTCTCTTCTCCTACCAAGCTCCCCTACCCCCTGCCAATCAAATTGAAAACTAGATATAAATGAAAAAATTGAGAGAGCATAATTAGTAAGTTTAATTATTCTCAAAAATTTCTTTATAAAGTTAAAGTTCTTATAATTATATTCTAATCATGGTGCTAATTATTACAATTATTTAGGTCGCTACTTAGCTAACTTTAGAAGTCTTGTTGGCTAATTCTTTTTTGCTCTTTTTAAATCTTTATCACAATATAAGACTTACCTCTTTAAATCTCCTAAATTTATTTCAAGCTTACTTTTCGATTAAATAAAATTTTGGTAAATTAAAAATTCTATTAGTGTCTTATAAGTATCTCTTACTTTTGCTCTGGAATAGCAAAAGCTTAAGTATGGGGGTATTTGATGAATAATAAATTATGCAAATTTTTATTATAGTTTTTAGCATAATTTTGGGTAATATTGTACATATTTCATATAAATTATTGAATAAATAATTTGTTTTAGCTAATTTTTATATATTTAGATTTATATGTAAAAGGAACTATTTAAATATGTAAATATATATATATAAAGTATTTAAATATATATGTAAATATTTATTGAATATAATTAAGTTAGTTATTAAAAATGTATTAATATAAAAATTCTGTGAATATATATATATATATATATAATATAGTAGTATAATATAATGATAACATAGTAATAAAAATGTATATATTATAAATATAATGAAATATATATGTATATATATGTATATATAATATAATAAATATAATTTATATAAGTCTACAGGCGTTCGACGAAAGGCAAACGACGTTCGACGAAAGTCACCCTGAGTTTGACGAATCTTCCCCGCCCTGCGTTCGACGAACTCTCCCCGAGCTGCGTTCGACGATCACTCCCTGAGCTGCGTTCGACGAGAGCCGCCCTGAGTTCGACGAATCTTCCCCGCCCTGCGTTCGACGAACTCTCGCCGAGCTGCGTTCGACGAACTCTCGCTGAGCTGCGTTCGATGAACTCTCGCCGAGCTGCGTTCAACGAACTCTCCCTGAGCTGCGTTCAACGAACTCTCCACGAGCTGCATTCGACGAACTCTCCCCGAGCTGCGTTCGACGAACTCTCCCCGAGCTGCGTTCGACGAACTCTCTCGAGCGGAGTTCGTCGAACCCCTCTCCCCTGCGTTCGACGAACTCTCCGTTGAGACGAGCCTGCCCGCTGAGACCAGACCATTGCTCAAGTCAGCTTGGCACTCTCTCTGCGTTTGACAATTCCCTCTCAATCCAGGCGTTCGACGAATCTCAATCCACCCCGCCAGCTTCCAGCTGCTACTCGCACCCCAACCCACCAGCTCTCCTTCCAGCAAGCTTGTCCAGCACACTCCTTCTAGAGCCTCCAGCTGCTTCCCATTAGGTCCTAAATATCTATTTTTTTTTCTACCAGTAGCCCACCTTCTTGTCTATAAATAAGGGGGCTCCTCCCTTGTTTTAAAGGTTCATAAAAATTAGAACCTAAGTAAGAGTTTGTGAGTTTTTCTTAAGTGTACTAGTGAGTTTTTCTGTGAGTGTTTGTGAGTTTTATTTTATGTATTTCCTCGCTCTTGTTTGAGCTCCCCAAGTTTATACTTTCTTCAAAAAGTTTTAATATGAATATATATAAATTTTGTTTTTGTTCTACTTGTTCTTGTTGTTCTTGGTGTTCTTCTTATTTTTCTTGTTTTTCTTTTCTTATTGTTGTGTGTGTGAGTGTATGAGTGTAAAATTTATTGCTTTTGTTTTTAATTTAGTTTTTCATTTATTGTAAGTGCGCGTGTGTGTGTAGGTGGATAAATTTTGTTTTTGTTAACTTAGATTTTAATTTAATAGCATAGTTTTTATTATTGTCCTGCATCTATTTCCCCTCTACCCGTTCGTGTAGAGATTGCTTTTATTTCCCGTCTACCCATTTGGGTAGAACTTGCACCACATTTATTTCCCCGCTCACGCATTTACTTCTCCTCTACCCGTTCGGGTAGAGAATTCAATTTCTGTCCTTTAATTTCTGTCATTTCAATTCCGTAGAGTACGTGTGTTTTTAATTTAGTGTGCACCTCTTTTTCCTTATAATTGTTTCTTTATTTTCGCTAACGCACGTAGTCGCTTAGTTATCATCGTCATCGCCCTTTTAACTTTATAAAATTAATCACTCGTTTCATCGATAAAATAATAGCACGCTCTCAAAGTAAAAATAATCAACACGTTCTTGAAAAAATACGACCTTGATATTTTCTATAAATTATCCTATACTATATGCAATAAGGTGCGCTTGCCTTCGTCGAAAGATTAGTTAGGATAAACTTACAAAAACTTTTAAAACTCTATCTTTTTTTATTTACATATATAGAGAATTCGGCGCCGTAGCCGGGGCGTAATCGTCGATATTTCAAAAGAAGAAAAGACCATTTCTCAAAGTAGGAGTACTCGTGAAACTCCTCGAAAACGCACTCCTAATTCTAATCACATCACAAGAAAGGTTTTGCAAAGCTTTTAAATTTAAACCCATCAGTAAGGTTTCAATGAGTCATAAACACAAGCTTATGCAACGTTATCCCTCATTGTGTAGACCAAGGTGTTGACTCATATGAAATCTCTCTATTGGGATGTACTTCATAATCAAACACAATGGAGAAGACAAGGTGAAGCAGATGCTGAATTCAGAAGTGGAAGAAAATAGCCTGTCATTTTCGTCGAGTGGTCTCGAAGAATCTAAGTTAATTCATCGAGACAACTCGTGAAAGACTTAGCTATTCATCGATTATACTCGAGAAGTATCAGAAAATTCTTTAAGTGATTTTCGTCGAGTAAAAGTTGTTCACTCGAGAACACTCGACAAATTTGTCGAGTGGTCTACGGATTTCTCGTGAACACTCGACAAATTTGTCGAGTGATCTCATGAAATACTCGAGTGGACTTAGTTTCTTTTCTTCCCATCTCAACTCGTCTCTTAGTCAATTCATCGAGCCATAACAATAATTGATTGAGTAATCTTGTATTTGACAAATCCATACAGAGCACATTTTCTTTTATTTGATGCATTTTTTCCTTTTAGGGTTTTTCGGCCGTGTATAGTCCACGTGGATCTCTTTATTTAAGAGTGATGAGTCCCATTTATATACATATTTATGGGCTCATCTGGGCCGATTATCGAGTCTTTGCACTACACTTTAGGCATGTTTTTATTCATATTTGTTATCCCATGCTAGGTGTACTCTTAGGCCCGTTTTGGTGTGCTTTTGCGCTCCATGTTATTGGGGGTAAGCACATGGTGCTCCCTAATCCTTTTTCTTTATTTGATTGGTGCTGGAGGTGTATTCCCAGCCAGATTGCTGTGCTTGCAGGTTGTTGGATCATCTCCTTTTTTTCCCAGAATTCATGAATGTGTATATCGCATGGTCGTGCATTTTCTTGACGCACGGACGGCTGCGATCGTGCGCTTTCATCTGGGGAGAAATCCAGTGATCTGAATCTGATCGTGCGTTTTACGCACGGACGGATTTGCCCATGCTCGAAGGAATCGCACAATCACCTTGTTTAGCCGTGATTCTAGCCATTCTGAGTTTGTCCGTGCGTTTTTACGCACGGGCGGATTTGACCGTACGTGAGTAAAATGCATGGGCGTGGCTGCTTCTTCCTCAAGTCTATTTTTATCATTAATAATGCACGAGCAGCGCACGATCGTGCGTTCGCCCGTGCATGACCAAAAGTCTGACTGTTTAGTATTTAAGAGCAGGAAATCTGCTGGATCAAGAGGAGGATTCCCCTCGCAGGAAAAGCCAGGGAAGCCCACCATTTTCACCCTTTTCCACCATAGGAGACCACATCCGGTGATCTCCTCCGCCATACTTCCATGCGGGATCGTTTGCAAGCTTCCTCCACCACTAGTTCAAGCATTCTTCATCTTGGAGACCATAGAAGTGCTGTAGATCGCTGGAGAAGTGACAGCCTCCTTCGAGTCCGCACACCATCTGAGGGCAGAGCCCGGAGAGAGACCGACAACCTCTCATTCCGGCCGAGAACCCAGGATACGGTGACATCTTCTGTTGGGTCCTTTCTAAACCTTGAGCTTGTGCTTCCTTTAGTATTGTTGTAATGAACTCTTGCTAGTTTAATGTTATTGATCCTTTGTTTGATGTTCATGTGCAATGATGCTATGGCTGTGAGAATAGCTTTGCCTTTCGCTGTAAAAGTCTGAGTTGCTTGTGTGTGAAGCCATCGAGCAATTGCTAGTGGTGATGTTGGCGAAGAGGTGAATACGACCCTCGCAAAACCCCGCTCTGTGGCCATTTCACCCGCCTACCGAAGCGCGGCATCGTGGCCGCTGCACTCACCCCCACTTTGCGAAGCAGTGCTTTAGGCCTGCATTTTCCTTCTCTGTGATTAACTTAGGAAAACCACTTTCAAAACCCCCTTCTTTTATTTTGTATTTGAGAATCTCTTTAAGCATTTTCTAATAGGCGAATCATACTACCCAACTTGCAGTCCTTTGAGAACGATATTCGGGGAGCTTCTCCCTACTTTTATTACTTGACAATGACCGGTGCACTACCGTCGGACCACATTTCGCGCTTGCTAATTAGTAGTGCTGAAATCGCGCGATCAAGTTTTTGGCGCCGTTGCCTGGGACTGCAAGCGTGTATGATTCATCCTTCTTTGGAAATTAGTTTAAAGATATTCTTGTTTTTGAGTTTTCTTTTTTTTTTCTATTGGTGTGTGTATGCATCGACGAGATCTCAGTAACTTTGTAGCGTTCGACCCTGAAATAGAGCGCACCCTACGGGCGCGTCTCCATGCTGCTCTCACCATGGATGCTAACGGAAATCAGTTCGATCCCGAGGTGGGAGATGTACCAGGAGGTGGTCAAGTTGCTGATGAGAATGAAGTGGTTAGGCCAAGGCCTAGGACCATGAGAGACTACACTACACCCACTGTTGGGAGTGTGTATCCTGGATTCGGCCCGACCATCACCAACAACAACTTCGAGATAAAGCCGGCCATCCTGAATATGATCCGCAACCAGGACCAATTCTCTGGGTTGGCCAATGAAGACCCCCATCTTCACCTGATTGAATTCGCAGAAATTTGCGGGACATTTCGGTATGCTGGGCTCGCTGATGAGACGGTGAAGCTCAGGCTGTTTCCATTCTCCTTACGTGACAAGGCAAAAGCTTGGCTCCACACCATACCACCTGGCCCAGCTACCACTTGGGACATTCTGCAAGCAAAATTTCTGGCGAAATTCCATCCTGTGGACAAGGTTATGAACTTGAGGAGGGAAATTGCAACCTTCCGACAGCTTGATCAGGAGACTCTCGCAGAAGCTTGGGAAAGGTTCATGGACCTTCTCCGCAAATGCCCCCAGCATGAGCTGCAACCATGGACCATTATAGAAAAATTTTTACTTTGCAATTGAGCCTAACTTCAGGGCCATGATTGATGCAGTTGCAGGTGGAACTCTGATGAACCACACTCCCGAAGACGCATTGCAGATCCTCCAAGACACTGCCATCCATAGCTCATTTTGGACCGCTGGAAGAAATGCTCCAAGAAATGATCTAGGACTCTATGAGATGAACAAGTCTGCTGCCCTCCCTTCTTCTCCAGTGATGGCTATCTCCTGCCAAGGTTGTGGAAGCCCAGGGCATCATGCATATGAGTGCCCCACATGTGAGCAACCTAACGAAGCCTCTTATGATGAAAGCGTAAATTATATTAATGATCAAAACTGCGGAGCCCCTTTTAATAATGCTTATAACCCGGGTGTGAGGAGTCATCCAAACTTCTCTTGGAAACAAAATGTTCCTGGCCAAAGATGGCAAGGAGGATCGCATAAATTTGATGCTCAAGCCTCCGGTAGCCAACCGCGGCTACCTCAACCGAGTTATGATCATGGTGCTCCTGCCCCTAAGAACAGCAATTTAGAAGAAATGATGGAGAGATTCATGCAGGCCGCCAACTCGAATATAGTTAATCAAACTACGTCCATGCGAAACTTGGAGACGCAATTGGGCCAATTGGCTCAATTGCTAACCGAGCGTTCGCAAGGGACCCTTCCCAGCAACACTGAGAAAAATCCGGTCAATCAAGGGAAGAGTCTCACTGATGTGGAGGTGAGTATCCCAAGTGAATTAGTAATCACTTGTTCCATCAATCACGTTGAAACTACTGCGTTGTGTGACTCCGGTTCATCCCGCAACATCCTTGCAACGCAGGACGTTGCTAAAATGCATCTTGAAATGAACAAGGATGACCGGAAGTCATTTGTGCTCACTAATGGGACCGTCATTCAGGCGGAGGGAGAAGTGAAAAATGTTGAAGTCATGGTCGAGGGGACGGTGGTGGTCGCCGATTTCCAAGTATTGGGACCTTATGAGAATCAATCTATTCCCATCTTGGGAGTGCCGTTCTTGAAAGAGAGCGGCGCCACTTTGGATTTCTCTGCGGGGTGTGTTATCCTACCGAGTAAGGTAACACCCCCTACTTGCCCCAAGACCGCAACTGAAGAATTATCTCGCTCTCCCCAATTTATTATTGACGAATCTCTCAGCAATGTAGAAAACAGGGAAGGAAAAGAATCGTTGGAAGAAGTAAAGAAAGAGGAGCAGTCGAGCGAAAAAGAAGAAGAAGTTGACTCTCAAAAGGAATGTGACCTGGAAAGGAAAGAAAGCCTCGTTTCTGAACCCGCCAAGCAGAACTTAACTTGGGACAACGTCCCATTTGTATCTAGCAAGAAATCTTGTAATAAACTTCTTAAACAGACTGTCTCTTGGGCTGATCCAGTTTCCACGGCGGCAACGGAAATGATTCCACCCACCACCAAGGTGGGAAATTTTGAAGTTTATCAACGTTGGCGCTCTCCAACAGTGGAGAAGCTTAAACAAGAAAAACTGTTGCATGGTGCATGCTCTGCTGCCCTCCGACGTGAGAAGGAGGAGGTCAGGGGAAAGGGGGAGACATCCTCCTTGGGTCCTAAAGCCTTCACCTCCCTTCCATCTCGCGTGGCTGGGGAGAACCACCACAAATCAGCATATAGTTGATACGTGATGGGGTCTCCGGGTTTTGGTTGTGCTGTGTCTTCTGCTCTGATTTTTGTGCTTTGTTAATCTACTATGCTGTGTTGTGTTTTTATTTAGTCTGGAACATTTTTCATAACTGATGTTATCAAACATTAATACAGGTATTTGGTCCACCTTTAAGGATGTTAAACAAAAGGGCTTCTTGGGAGACAACCCATGGGAACCACCAGGTTCCACTACAACAATTTTGGTCTTTAACAACACTTGACTTGGCAACATTTCAAAAACTGTTGCCTAAACCTTGATAGAGAACAGTTTATAAGTGTTGCAATATGTTAGCATGTTTAGGCAACACTTTGAGTGCAACATTCAAAAACTGTTCTCTAATCTCATATAGGAAACATTTGTGAAATGTTGTAGTTGACGTTTCACCTTAGACAACAATTATAACATGTTGTCTTTTTAAAAAATAAATTGCAACATGTTTAAAATGTTGCCGAACCCTATTCAATTCAGCAAAAACTATTATTCACACACCTAAACTACTACTTAAGAAATAAATTTATAAAAAAAACCTCAAACTCTCCACAAAACCCCCTCGACACTTTTTCGATGCCATTAGTTGCTTTCCGCAGAGCTCGCGATTTTTTCTATTTCCCGTCATTCTGGCTGAGAGCGAACGCGCATGCTAGGTTTTCTTCCCGTCCTTTTTCTGGATCTTTCCCGGACTCGATTCCTCCCGCGCGTTCGCTTGCCTCGATCTCTTCTACAAATCCCGCCTGTCTCCCATCTCGATCTCTTCTACAAAGGGGAGCAGCCTCTACTTCTAGGAGCAGCCTCTGCTTCGAGCTTCTCACTACATGGCCTCTTCGTTCAAACTTCCAAGGCATCATCAACACATATATGCTCGAGCTTCTAGGGCATCGACATCGCCTCTCAATTCAAGCTTCTAGGCCATCGGTAATGCTTCTAATATCTGCTTCCTTAAAATCATGATTTTAGGCCTAGGGGGACCGCATGTGCTGCTCCAAAATCCATTTTCCCATGATTTTTTTCTTTTTCCCTGATCTCCAACATCACAGATCGAAAAGATTTGTGATGTTCTTCTGCTCGATTCTCCATAATTTGGACTGTGAAATTAGTAATCTCAAGAGAAAGGAAGAGCCTGGACTCTAAAATCTGGTGTTATTCTTCACCGATCAAAAATCCTGTGTTATTGGGTCTCCGAATGAAAAAGTTGGACTGTGATATCACTCCTACATGAGTTACATTAACAAGAGAGAAAGATGATACAGATCTTAAGAGTCTAGAAATTAGGAGATCAGAATAGGACACTAGCTTTTCTAACTTTGGAAAGGGATAATGGAATAAGGACTAACATACTCCCTAATTATAATTAGGAATGACCAAGACAGTCACCATTTCCCAAATTCAGCAAGTTGAGGATAATGAGGGGCAGAGGTAGGGGCACATAGAATAAAGTTTTTGATGACGCATATTTTGACTTAAATATGCTTATCATTATTTTTATTTTTCTAATATAATTTCTATATATTTCTCTAAATTTTAATAAAATTATCTACTTATTTTTATTTTTATAATTTTTCGCACTAATTTTAATTTATGTGTTATTTGACAGGCCTGGGGGGAATCGTTAGCGCCCGCTGTCAAAACATCGCCGCAATGCCACGTCCGCGCCATTGCTGCCACCATCGTCGTGCCATCAATATTCATCCCACCCTCGCCGCGACGCCAACGCCATCTTCGCAACTCTTTTCAATATGGGCGTTGCTCTCGTCCAAGATGTTCGCTACTCGTACCCCACATGCATTGCCGACCCATACACGCTATTACCATGCAGCTACGTGCAAACTCATGCAGCCACTTTCAATTCTAAATACCATAACCGCCCACTTTGATTTAATGAAATATAGCCATTCACACGTGGATCCAATTTGATGCATTTCATCCCCTCTCCAATTTAGTTTCATGCAGACATTATTCACGCCATTCAAGAGCTAGTAGCCTAATTTATCATAAAGCTTTCACATGGAATTTCTATCAAATTAGCCGAACACCCCCCTCTCTTCTCTCTCTCCTATTCTTCTTTTTATATTTCTTTTAAATCATATGCATGCATGAAATCCTTCTCTCTCTCTCTCCTATTTAAATCATGCATGTATTTTCCCATGCATGAATCTCTTTCTCCCTCCTCCCATTAAATGAAATTCATCTCCCTTCTCCATGCATGTGGCCGGCCACCCCTTGGTCTCCCTCTTCTCTTGTGATTTCTAGAACTTTCCCCCTCCATCTATAAATAGAGCCCATACTTCATGCTTTGAGGGGACTTTGGGCAAGAGAGCAAGTGTGAGATCAAGTGAGGGTTTTAGTTCTTTCTTTTCAAGCTTTTATTTTCCATGCTTTGTACTCCTTTGTCGTGAGAATATTAATGTTATTTAACTTTCATTATTGTACTCTCTTTATTTAACTAATGAAAATGTTTTCTTTCTACAATATTGTCATTTTCTTCTCTAATATGCGTAGCTAAATTTCCTCTTAGTGCTTGATTGGTTAGTATTGGGATGAAGATTAATTTATAATTTATCGTCTCAAATTCTTAGATCTCTTCGTGTCGATTTATTTCTGATTAAATTTTGGTCGCGAGTTTATATTGCTAGTATATAAATTTCGCCATCCGATTTAGTATTCTAGTTAGCCGAGAGGCTCGTGGATGCTTTAGATCTCATCAGAAATAAAGGGTTTGCTGTATTTTCTTTGAGAATTGGAAATATCGCTGTTTTTGGATTCAGGATTTACGTTCATGCAATTTTAATTTATTTCAAATTTTAAGAGATTATGTTTGAAGTATTATTAAAATTAGGCGGTAGTTGTCTCTAGCGAGCCTCTATCGTATTTCTTCAATCCTCCAATCAAAACGGAATTTTTAAGAATTAGAGCACCTCTTTTATAATCGGATTCCTAAGAAAACCCAATCAAGTGCTAAGTCTTTTTAAATCGTGAATTTCTCTTTTATTAAATTTTCGTACTTGCAATTTTCATTTTCAAAAACTAAAACCAACTTTCGTTCGGTAGGATATTAGTAACGGCGTAAGTAGTAGTAATTGGCAACCCCGAGTTTAAATACGACCTTGGTACTACAATTCAATAGGTACACTTGCCTTTTCGGGTTGATAGTAAATTAATCATCAAGTTTTTGGCGCCGTTGCCGGGTAGTTTTTGTCAATATTAAGAAAACGTCGTCGCAATTACTTCTACAAAAAAAAAAAATTATTATATATTATAATCCACCTACATCATCATCTTTTCTATCCCACCTAAATTCCTGGAAAGGACGCTTTGGGCTTGAATTCCCATCATAGCCTCTAGTACCGTTGCAAACCCCTCACAGGGTAGATCTCGGGAAGTCCAGGACTAATATAATCCTCCTAAAAAGAAAAAAAAATCATTATCATTTTTAATCTTGTTTTTTTTCTTTACCTTTGTTTATTTTCCCTCTTCCCCTTTTCCTTCTGCTAGTGCACGATAAGCACGGATTCGTCGTTACTTGTTGATTTGGACCCGGAAATCGAACGCTCCTTTCGGAGAAATTTACGATTCGGTGGTTCCACCTCTCAGGAGACGGTTGAGGATTCTAACGGTGATTGTGATTTTAATTCTGAAATTATAGGTGATCCCAATCCAGAAGTTGACCAGCAACGGACCATGTCCTATTATGCTCGGCCTAACTTGGAGGGTACAGAATCCAGTATTGTTCGACCTGCAATAGCGAACAACAATTTTGAGCTTAAGCCCGGCACTATACAAATGGTGCAGCAATATGCGCAGTTCGACGGATCACCAGATGAAGATCCGAACTTGCATATTGCTAGTTTCCTTGAGATCTGTGATACCTTCAAAATTAATGGTGTCTCAGACGATGCGATCAGGCTAAGACTCTTCCCCTTCTCCTTAAGAACAAAAGCCAAACAGTGGTTGAGTTCTCTCCCAAGAGGATCAATCACTACTTGGGACACTTTAACTGAAAAATTTCTTGCTAGGTATTTTCCCCCCGCTAAAACTGCTAAACTTCGAACTAATATTTGTACTTTTAGTCAAATCGATTCTGAGACCCTCTATGACACTTGGGAGAGGTACAAGGAACTTTTGAGACGCTGCCCTCATCATGCTCTGCCTGTATGGATACAGGTCCAGACATTTTATAATGGGCTAAATCAAGCAACCAAGCAAATGATCGACGCCACATCCGGTGGTTCTCTGAACCGAAAAAATCCAGAGGGCGCTCTTGAGCTTATCGAGGATATGGCGATGAACGCCTATCAGTGGAATACGCCTAGGTCTCTCCCAAATAAACCTGCAGGTATGTACGAAGTGGACTCTGTATCCCAACTGACGCTTCAAATGGAGATGCTGAACAAGAAAGTAACGGAGATGACTGCTGCCTCCGCCATTCAGGTACATGAAAATGCTATTGCTGCTGCTGCCGAGCAGGTGGATTATCTGGGGAACATACCCAGGCCTGCTCAAAACAATTTTAATAATTTTTCTGCTTTTTCTGCTCCTCCTGGTTTTAATGCTGCGTCTAATTCGTATCACCCCGGATGGCTTAACCATCCTAATTTTTCGTGGAGTAATCCCGCAAACGCCGCACGTCCACCACACGATTTCACTCCACCACCACCAAAAAATCAAAATCCAAATTTTCCAAAACCTCCCACCATGGAGGAAATGTTTTCAAAATATATTAATGCGAATGAGGCGACGATTCGTAACTTAACAGGATCGGTTAAAAATCTTGAAAATCAAATCGGGCAGCTCGCCAAAATTGTATCCGAGCGACCGCCAGGAACTCTTCCCGCTAATTTCGAGCCCAATCTGAGAGAACAAGCGAACGTTATAACTCTTCGGAGTGGGAAAGAATTATCCGGTCCATCCGTTAGTGAAGAACCCGAAGCGACTATTGCCCCTATTTTAACTAAACCACCTCTTTCAAATGAATTTATTGTTGTTGGATCTTACGGCGCCCTTAGAGGGGGGGGTGAATAAGGGAATAAAATTCTTTCTATAATTTTCAAGATAATTACTAAATTGTTTTATAATGAAGGAGATTGAAATAAATAATTTAGATTTAGAATTGAAAACATAGAACACAATATAATAGAGATTACGCCAAATGATACAAATCAAGTAAACAAAAAAGAGACATGATTATATATATGAAAAAGTGTTTACATAAATTTGATGTCTATATCGCTAGAAATCGGAGGCGTACAAATGTAAATTTCTTTTTGTTTACCAATCCTTCTCCCAAGGATCAGAAGGCTATCACTTGTCTCTCCCTAGACCAAGCCCAAGCCTATCCTCTAGATCTTCCCAAGATCTAGACGTAGCACACAAGGCCACGATTTCCCACCAAGCCACGCAAGGACTTGGACGCTCCGCACAAGGAAGCGATTTTCCCCTAAGCCACGCAAGGACTTAGACGCTCCGCACAAGAAAGCGATTTTCCCTACCAATACAAAGTAAAATGTATATAAATTAAAATACAAGATAAAATAAGAACTCCCTAGAAATTCAGATCTCTGAAAGGAAGGTTGAAGCCTCGAGATGATCCTTGATGTAGAAGCGCGTCCGATCTCGTCTTCAATTTCAAACCTTCTCAGCATAAATGGGAGTTCATGAGGTTCTGGAGCTCTCTGGATGGAATGCACTCAGGAAGGGACTTAGAATCTTTAGTGGTTAAAATGCACGAACACAAGGTGTCAATTTATAGAAAATCACTGTCGGAATTCCGACAGTGACTGTCGGAATTTTCCGACAGCGCAAAACTGCCGGTCGTGGTGCTGTCGTGGGCAGTTTTTGTAACCTCCGAGCTGTCGCCTGGGCGACATCGATGTCGGATTTCCGACATCTCAAAACTGCTTTTCGTCGTGCTGCCATGGGGGAAAGTAGTTGTAACTTCTCTGCTGTCACCTGGGTGACATTGACTGTCGCCTGGGCGACATTGACTGTCACCTGGGCGATAGTGACTTTCGCCTGGGCGACATCTCCTCTTCATTTTTGCCATCCGAAACTTCTCCAGACTGTAGATTGAGTCGTTCTCATCTCCGAAATGGGGTGGCACATTCCGTAACTCTTCCTGGATTGAAAGTTATGGCCATTTTAAGATCAGCACACAAAACTCATCCAACCTGAGACTTGTCGTTCTCGGATCATGCCCATGAACGAGGACTTGTCTCCTCATTGAACCTATACAACCTGGCCACTATAAACACATAAAAGACTAGATCAAATACAACATGGTATTTGTTATTCTCAAACCAAGAGATGCGGAAAGCAAGCTCCAACAATCTCCCCCTTTTGATAATAACAAATACCCATATGAGAAATTAGTGAGTTTATAGATAAGTGCGATAAAAGATATGCATAAATAAAAGGTTTACTGCGTGACAGATTTTACTCCCCCTAAATATATATGTCACTAGATTTCTCATTTTATTCTCCCCATTTTGTTATTACCAAAAGTGGGTTGTCATGATCGAGCAATAGACGCTTTCCATGAAAACTTTTTAATATACTCCCCCTAAATTGTATTCTCCCCCTTTTGGTATTATCAAAAGAAGGTGGGGTGAGGGTAGTAAGGAGGCATTTAAATAACAAAGCATGATCGAGCTTTTAAATATATGAAATGATAAAGAGTTGAAGCATAGTATATAAAAGAGATTTCAAATAAAAAGATAAGAGTTGTAAGCAAGCGGAAGATTATAAGAAACATCATTTTTGTAAGCATGAAAAGCATAAGTAAAAATATGAGTTTTAGTTCAAAATTGAAAGATGTTTTAACCTTTTTGAAATCTCAAAGTTTTTCATAAAGATACCAAGCATGAAATGAACATATTAAAGAGATATTATACTACAATGTTACTTAATTTTAAGTTTAAGAGATACCAAAACATTGTAGAGATCATGATAGGTTATCTAGTGCATTTTTATATAAAGAGTAGTATAGATAAAGCATTAGAATCCAATACTTATGAGAAGAAGTGTTATGAAAGATAATGATGTGCACATAAGTGTATTTTGGGCAATGTTAACAATTGATTTAAATCATCAAAATACAAGACATATGTAAAGTAAAGTGCACAATAAAACATAAGTAAATTACTTTCACACACTTTTAATGCACATAATTTAAATTTTTTTTTAACAAAGTGGTGTAATAACTAAGGTTTGCACAAGCCACTTTACTATTCTTTCCAAGGTGCTCAACCTCACAATGCTTATGAAGACATATCAGGAGGTTCAAGTAGTGCTTGGTGGAGTTATATTTGTCTACATATATATATTTTTTTGTTCACATTTGTGGGACAACATTATCCGAATACACTTGTTTTGCAAACCCAATTTTTTTTAACTTTTAACCACTTTTCTAAATTTCATAAGTGCAATTCAAATGTAGTGTAGGTAAAAAACTTATGCAAGTTTTAATTCACTGTACAAATACAATACACAAGCAAGCATTTTAGATTTAGACACACATGTTGATTACCAAAATAAGTGAGTGAAATATTTCATTATCAATCATAAAACATTTACTCATACTTAGAGGCGTGCTAAGCTTGGTTCTACACATTTTTCAATACAATTGATGCACTTAAATAGATATATCAAAGCATGATAATCAAAACAATGTTCATAGAAATTTCAAGAAATAAATTTTAACATTGTAAATAATTCTAAATAATAGAATTCATACATGCTTGATATTGGCAATAAAGATCATACATTTTTTTTGTAAGTTTAATCATTTTTTTTTAAATCAAATAAAAACAGAAAATCACAAAAACATATTTTTGTAATTTTTGAATTTTGAATTTTTGTAGTAGATTTTTCATAATAAAAAAAATAAATAACAAAAACATATTTTTGTATATTTTTTTAATTTTGAACTTTTGTAGTTGATTTTTCATAATATGATTAAAAACACAAATAGCAAAAAAAAAATTTTGTATTTTTGAATTTTGATCTTTTGTAGTTGATTTTTCATAACATAAATAAAACAAAAATAACAAAAGTCAGAAACACAACAAATAAGTAGAAAATATGAACCAACATATTTTTATGGATTTTTAGAAATTTTAAAAATCAGAAAATTCCAACAACACCCACGCTAGCGCCGGCGCTAGCGCTAGCGCTGGAAACAGTACTCGATTTTTTGAGAATTTTAAAAATCTGATTTTTTATTTTGATTAAGTGTCCTTAGAGTAGTTCCATGCTGAAATTTCAGAATTTTCAGAGATGTCTTGATTGCTCAAATTTGCATAAAACTTTAGCTTTTTCAAATACATGTGTTTTACAAAAACATTTAATCTCAAAAAGATAAATTATGCAAACACATGAGGACATTTTTATTAAACAACCCAAAATATGCATGATTTAAGTGATAAGTAAATAAAATGTTCATACAGTACGTAATATAGGTATGTCCTAAGATTAGAAACTACCCCGACTAAATGTCTACACCCTAGCCCCGTACTAAGTGACGGATGGGCATGAGGAGTTGCACGCATGCCGTAGGTTGGGGTGTTAGTCTCATATACACACACTAGAGAACACTCAACCTAGCACTCTTTCCCCCCAGTGCCTCGCAAGGCCCCACTGGAACCCTCCCTAGTTAAGGACAAGACATGACTTAGAGGTTAGGTCTCTAATGCATACAACCCTACGCCCCCGCTATTGTGAGATATAAAGTCATAGGTGAAATAATCTTTTGGACAACCTATGCTTTTAAATCTAAGGGTTGATATAAAAACTATGGGTTTTGTTTAATGTGATGAGTTATATAAATCCGCATTGCTTTTCTACTTTTTATGAGATGACAAAATGAGATAACTAGCACAATTACTAATATTCAATAAGTGACAATGCTAGTATGATGAGTTTTGGGTTTCATGTCATGTTATAAGATTAATATTAATATTGCATGTATTTCAAAATAGAATTTCAAATTATAGATCTAGAATGGAGTGATGATTTAGTTTGATTTATACTTTCATTACAAAGTTGATTCTAGAGTCTACAAATATGAGAGATACATGCAATCACTAGCAAAGCAAATCAATACATCAAATAATGTAAAGAAAACATTATTCATAATTTTTATCATAAGATTCATAATTCCTATTATCGATTTGAGATATGTCTTGATAGAACATGAATTATGATTTATGATTATAGACAAATTGGCATAGAATATATCTCAGATCATCATGATGTATGTAAATTCTAATTCTTCTAGACTTGTGATATAGTGATATAGTGATCTTCTTTGAATAAGCATGTTTGATTTTTAAGCCTAGAAATGATGATCATGTAAACATATTAAAGACAAAGATCACATATAGAATGTTTTGAAATTTATAATAAAATTTGCATTCAATAATTGAATCTATTGATCTTTGGTTTTGCATGATAATATATGATTTATGATATAATATTCATATATATATTCTAATGATTAATCCATAAACTATCTGTTTGTTGGAATTTTAATATTTTATATAATTTCAAATCACATAGTTATCATGAAAGTTGAATAACATTGCAAGTGTTCTACCCAGCATAAATATATAAGCATAGACCAAGAAGCAATGCTAGGATGATGAGTTTGAATGCAATGTTATTACATAGGATTAATGGAGATTATGTTGCATGAAATATGAGAAGTTTTCAAATTAATTTTCTTTAAACCTAGAATGAAATGATTAAACTTTTGATTTGATCTTAATGATACAAGATGATTCTAAGGTCTAAGTTACATGCAAACATAGGTGACACACATCACAAACATAATATAAAATATGAAACAATTATTCTAAGGATAGCGTGTGATGAAAAATTTCATAAACACAGAAATTTCCAAATCAAGCAAACTAAGATAGCTTTTAAAAACGGAGTTGTAATTGGGAAAGTTGACAGCACCAAGAGAACTCAAATGAACAAGCCTAGATTGCCATTGGATGGAGATTTTTGTGCTCTTTCCAAAAATATATTAAACGCAAAAATCAGGCGACCGGATCAAACGATATGGATGTTTGAAGTTTTGATCGTAAACTCGCATTTTTGAAAGATTTAAACATGCGTTTAGATGAATTTTTGTTTTCAATTTTTCTAGATAATATTCTTCATTATAAGGGCTATCATATGCAGCAAATAAAATAGAAGATTATCATAACATTGCGCAATTTAATTTTTAGCTTAAGCCCTTTAATAAACCATTTAAATCCATTTAAAAAAAAAAATTTCATTAGTCTTAAAAAAAAAATTTCAATATTCAAATGATAATGTTAATTCAAGACATAGATGGATAAAAGATTTAAAAAGGATAAAGAACAATCAAAGATGAGATATATATCACTTTGAAAAATATATGACTTAATGTTATATGTTAGGCTTAAAATGTAAAAGTCATATTTCATAATATATCTAAGTGACCTTAGCGTGTTGGCTCAACAATAAGAAAAACAAATAAAAGAAAAAGCAATTAAGCATATCATGAAGTAGAGTAATGATATTTCATATTTAATTTATTTCTACTTCATGCAATACGATAATTCTAATGAATAAGAGATTTAGGTATCCAAAGGGGACCAAGTGGGATGGTTCCTTTGGGTACCCAAATACATCGAGTAGGCTTTTGGAGAGAAAGTGATGAATGGGCCTTTACAAGTGGAGTTAGTGTTTCGTTTTTAATTTTGGGCCTCCATTCATACTTTGGTTGTTTTTCTTTTAAATTCATATTATGATTATATGACATCTTTACATGATTATATTTGTTTGAAAAATAATTCATTTGTGATTTATGTTTATTCAAATTATTTTTCAAAATAGATTGATGATGATAATCATAATGAATTTTATTATATGGATTCTTTGAAAGTTTATAAGAGTGATTGTCTTTCTTTAGAAGTGATTGTTGAAAGAGTGGGTTACAATATGTTTTAAAAGATTGATTCTTATTTTGATGATTTTCATTTCCACTCTTTCTTATAGACATACTCTTATAATATGAAGGATTATATTTTATAGTTTGATTTTCATGAAAAGGAGTTTTTAAATTTGAGTCATGATTGAAAATATATTGAGACTTATAATAATGACTCTTAAGAATTTTGTGAGGATCATAATTCTTTTTGAAACTAAACTTCTTTTGATTTAAAGTATGAAAATGATCCTTTTTAGAAATGATTTTGTAAGTTAATTTATCCTTGTTATTCAAAATCTTATGATGAAATTCCTTACATGACATTTGAAATTTTTCAACAAAAGATTTTAATTGTATTAACTTGCAAGATAAAACATCATTTTCAATTATCAATTTTTCATTATGCCTTTTAGAAATTAAGAGCCCTTTTTCAATTTCCTTGAATTTTTCTTTTAATAAATTGCAATTAAGACAAGGAATAGGAATTTTAACTAAAGAGCGCGAAAGAGAATTTAACACATCAATATTTGATTCTATGTTATCGTTTGCTTTTAAAGATTTATTTTCTAAACGTAATTTTGAATTAGCAATTTTTAACTTTAAAATTTTGCGTTTAGCAATTTTAAGCATACGAGATGTAGAAATAGAATTTTTTACAAAAAGAGAAGATTTAGATTTTCTTACCTTGCAATAGTTTCCGTCTTCTCTTTTGCTTGATGTGTTGCCATCAACTGAGTCCAATATTGTGACATTGTCTTCTTCATCTTCCTCTTCCAAACAAGAGTGTCCATCATCCTTTCCGCTTGATGAGCATTCTATGGATCCATCCTTTGTGTAGCTTTCTTGAATATTTGCATAGGCTTGCATATTCTCCGGTTCTTGTGAATGTTTCGTACCTGTAGAAGGAGAATCATAAGTTCTTTTAAGAAAACTCCAAATTTCATATGCGGTAGGTAAAGTATAAATAAGTTTGAAAATATTTTGGTCTAACGCACAAAATATACTATTCATAGATTTTGCATTTAAAATAATTTCGTTTCTAGTTAGTACGCTAGATGGCTTTTTAATAGTAATATTCCAAACTTTTTCATCTAAGGCCTTAAGAAAATTTTTCATTAATATTTTCCACCCATTATAATTTTCACCCATAAATAATGGTGGTGATAATACTTTTTCATTTATATTAAAATTTTCCCCACTAGTAGAAGCGAGATCATGATCAAGAGGCGCCATTATTCCCGGTTGTTAAGCCGATTTGAAATAACCTTGCTCTGATACCAATTGTTGGATCTTACGGCGCCCTTAGAGAGGGGGTGAATAAGGGAATAAAATTCTTTCTATAATTTTCAAGATAATTACTAAATTGTTTTATACTGAAGGAGATTGAAATAAACAATTTAGATTTAGAATTGAAAACTTAGAACACAATATAATAGAGATTACGCCAAATGATACAAATCAAGTAAACAAAAAAGAGACATGATTATATATATGAAAAAGTGTTTACATAAATTTGATTTCTATATCGCTAGAAATCGGAGGCGTACAAATGTAAATTTCTTTTTGTTTACCAATCCTTCTCCCAAGGATCGGAAGGCTATCACTTGTCTCTCCCTAGACCAAGCCCAAGCCTATCCTCTAGATCTTCCCAAGATCTAGACGTAGCACACAAGACCACGATTTCCCACCAAGCCATGCAAGGACTTGGACGCTCCGCACAAGGAAGCGATTTTCCACTAAGCCACACAAGGATTTAGACGCTCCGCACAAGGAAGCGATTTTCCCTACCAATACAAAGTAAAATGTATATAAATGAAAATACAAGATAAAATAAAAACTCCCTAGAAATTCAGATCTCTGAAAGGAAGGTTGAAGCCTCGAGATGATCCTTGATGTAGAAGCACGTCCGATCTCGTCTTCAATTTCAAACCTTCTCAGCATAAATGGGAGTTCATGAGGTTCTGGAGCTCTCTGGATGGAATGCACTCAGGAAGGGACTTAGAATCTTTAGTGGTTAAAATGCACGAACACAAGGTGTCAATTTATAGAAAATCGCTGTCGGAATTCCGACAGTGACTGTCGGAATTTTCTGACAGCGCAAAACTGTCGGTCGTGGTGCTGTCGTGGGCAGTTTTTGTAACCTCCGAGCTGTCGCCTGGGCGACATCGATGTCGGATTTCCGACATCTCAAAACTGCTTTTCGTCGTGCTGCCATGGGGGAAAGTAGTTGTAACTTCTCTGCTGTCGCCTGGGCGACATTGACTGTCGCCTGGGCGACATTGACTATCGCTTGGGCGATAGTGACTGTCGCCTGGGCGACATCTCCTCTTCATTTTTGCCATCCAAAACTTCTCCAGACTGTAGATTGAGTCGTTCTCATCTCCGAAATGGGGTGGCACATTCCGTAACTCTTCCTGGATTGAAAGTTATGGCCATTTTAAGATCAGCACACAAAACTCATCCAACCTGAGACTTGTCGTTCTCGGATCATGCCCATGAACGAGGACTTGTCTCCTCATTGAACCTATACAACCTGGCCACTATAAACACACAAAAGACTAGATTAAATACAACACGGTATTTGTTATTCTCAAACCAAGAGATGCGGAAAGCAAGCTCCAACAATTGTTTCGCCTCCCGTTCTTAAAAATTCTCCCGCTCCGCCGTATCCATCTCAATTAAATAAAGAAAAGTTAGATGATCAATATCATCGGTTTTTGGAAATCTTCAAACAAATTCATATCAATTTACCTTTTTATGAAGCGATTTCACAAATGCCTAAATATGCTAAGTACTTGAAGGATCTTCTAACGAACAAAAAGAAAATGGAAAATTTATCTCATGTTACTTTAAACGCTGAGTGCTCCGCGGTTTTGACAAAAAATTTGCCCAAAAAAATAAATGATCCGGGTAGTTTTTGTATTCCATGCGTTTTTGGCGATTTATTTGTAAAATACGCGTTGGCCGATTTAGGAGCGAGCATCAACTTGATGCCTTTTTCTCTATTTAAAAAGCTAGGTTTGGGCTCTCTAAGCCCGACTAGGATGAGTATACAACTTGCTGATAGGTCAATTAAGTATCCGATAGGAATAGTAGAGGATGTGCTCGTAAAGGTCGACAAGTTTATATTCCCAGTAGACTTTGTCATTTTAGATATCGAAGAGGATGTCGAGGTCCCCTTGATCCTTGGCCGACCTTTTCTTGCCACCTCTCGTGCGGTAATCGATGTAAGTGACGGAAAACTCTTTCTACGAATAGGCGATGATGAGGTTTCATTTTCCAGCACTCCTTCCATGAAAAACACTTTATCAAATGATGATTCATGTTTCTTCTTAGACGTTTCTCATGACGAGCAAAATTTTCCTTTTGAAAAATTTTCTGAAAAAAGTTTTTCTTCTTTTTCTGAACTCCCGCATGATTTTCCACCTATAACATTCATGGCTATTAGCAATATTTCTGAAAATCAAATGAAATCCAAATCTTTTGAAGAAATTATTTTTGATAAGGACAAGGTTTTAAAATCTTCGTACGAGCAGCCACCTACTTTGGAACTTAAACAACTACCCGACCACCTTAAGTATATTTTTTTGGAGAAAAATTCTAATCTACCAGTTATAGTCTCGGCATTTTTGACTGAATCGGAAAATGAAAAATTATTAACGATTTTACAAAAGCACCGCCGAGCTATAGCTTGGCAAATTTCAGATATCAAGTGGATAAGTCCATCTTTTTGCACACATAAAATTCTTTTAGAAGATAACTCCCGTAATGTCGTTCAACCTCAACGCCGATTAAACCCAAATATGAAAGACGTAGTAAAAGGCGAGGTACTTAAATTATTAGATGCGGGGATTATGTATCCAATTTCGGATAGCAAATGGGTGAGTCCAGTCCAAGTAGTGCCGAAGAAAGGTGGGATTACGGTGGTAGCAAACGAGAATAACGAGTTGATTCCAACTAGAATGGTAACAGGATGGAGGATGTGCATCGACTACCGTTAATTAAATGATGCCACTCGTAAAGATCACTTCCCTCTCCCCTTTATCGATCAAATGTTAGAACGTCTTTCCGGGCATAATTTTTATTGCTTTCTCGATGGCCTCTCGGGATATTTACAAATCCCTATAGCACCCGAGGACCAAGAGAAGACAACATTTAATTGCCCCTTCGGAACCTTTGCCTATCGTAGAATGCTTTTCGGTCTTTGTAACGGCCGGCTACATTTCAAAGGTGTATGCTGGCTATCTTTGACAAGTACGTAGAGGATTTTATGGAAGTATTCATGGACGACTTTTCGGTGTATGGTGATTCCTTTGATTTATGTTTAGGAAATTTAGAAAAAGTTTTGAAAAGATGCGAAGAAACAAATCTCGTTTTAAACTGGGAGAAGTGCCATTTTATGGTACGAGAGGGACTAGTTCTAGGTCATAAGATTTCTCCTAAAGGTATCGAGGTAGATAGGGCAAAAATCGAAGTAATCGAAAAATTACCTCCACCAACAAGTGTAAAAGCAATAAGAAGTTTTCTAGGACATGCCGGATTTTATCGCCGTTTCATCAAAGATTTTTCAAAAATCACTAAACCTCTCACTCATCTCCTCGAAAAAGATGCTCCATTTTTGTTCGACGACGCTTGTTTAAATGCTTTTAATTTAATTAAGGAAAAACTCATTAACGCTCTGATCATTATCGCTCCGGTTTGGAACCTTCCTTTTGAGATTATGTGTGATGCGAGTAGTTTCGCCGTTGGTGCAGTTTTAGGCCAGCGTATTTCTAAAAATTTTCATCCTATTTACTATGCGAGTAAAACTCTCACTTCGGCGCAACAAAATTACACCACAACGGAAAAAGAGCTTTTGGCCATTATTTTTGCGTTCGATAAGTTTTGCCCTTATTTAACCCTCTCCAAAATTATTGTATTTACGGATCACTCGGCCCTTAAATAATTACTTTCAAAACCAGATGCCAAGCCGCGCTTAATTCGTTGGATTCTACTACTTCAAGAGTTCGACTTGGAAATTCGGGATAAGAAAGGAGCCGAAAATTTGGCGGCGGATCACTTATCTCGTTTAGAAAATCCTTATATCGAAGAATTAGATGAAAAATCTTTTAACGACTCTTTTCCGGATGAAAAACTTTTGAAAATTAACACTTCATCTTCTACTCCTTGGTTTGCCAATTTTGCCAATTATCTAGTGGCCCGTGTCCTCCCAAAAGACTTTTCTTTTCAGCAAAAGAAGAAATTCTTTGCAGATTTGAAGAATTAGTTTTGGGAGGATCCACTTCTCTTTAGAGTATGTGCAGACCAAGTCATTAGAAGATGTGTGTACTTTGAAGAAGGACAAAATATTTTGAAACATTTACATGAAGGACCGACCGGTGGCCATTATCAAGCCAATCAGACCGCTCACAAAGTTCTTAGTGCAGGCTTTTATTGGCCTAGCCTTTTCCAAGATGCTCAATCTTTGGTGAGTCGGTGCGATAGTTGCCAACGGACCGGAAATATTTCTAGTAAAAATGAAATGACGCAAAATTATTTTCTTGAATGCGAAGTCTTTGACCTTTGGGGCATAGATTTTGTTGGTCCCCTCCCTTCTAGTTGCGGAAATAATTACATTTTAGTTGCGGTTGATTATGTTTCCAGATGGGTGGAAGCCCAAGCACTTCCTACGAATGATTCTCGTGTTGTAATTTCATTTCTCAAAAAATTATTTTCTCGATTTGGTACGCCTAGGGCGATCGTTAGTGATAGGGGTGCGCATTTTTTTAATGCCCAGCTTGCAAAGATTTTAACAAAATATAGCGTTACACACAAGCTCTCTACTGCATACCACCCCAAACTAACGGATAAGTTGAAGTTGTCAACCGAGAAATCAAACGTATATTGGAAAAAACCGTTTCATCTTCTAGGAAAGATTGGTCTTTCAAACTCGACGATGCTCTTTGGGCTTATCGGACGGCTTACAAAACTGCCATCGGTTGTACTATGTACCGCCTAGTCTATGGAAAATCGTGTCACTTACCGGTAGAACTCGAACACCATGCATTTTGGGCTTTGAAGTCTTTAAATCTCGATCCTCACTTAGTCGCCGAGCATCGCAAATTTCAACTCAATGAACTCGACGAGTGGCGCTCCAACGCTTATGAAAATAATAAGATTTATAAAGAGCGAACGAAGCACTTGCACGATAAAAATTTAAGGCACCCAAAGACTTTTAAACCGGGCGACCAAGTCTTGCTTTATAACTCTCGCTTGCGCTTATTTCCTGGCAAATTAAAATCGCGTTGGTCTGGTCCTTTTATTGTGAAAAAGTTTTTCCTTATGGTACTGTGCTGATTTCACACCCGGATAAGGGTGAGTTTAAAGTTAATGGTCAGCATCTCAAACTCTATTTTTCTGGTGACACTATTGCTGAGAACAATGAATCTATGCTCTTACCAAACACTTAATTATTTTGGTCGTACTTTTTCTTTCTTTTTGTACTTTTCTTTTTGCATTCCCTTTTCTTTTTGTTTTTGTTTTTTTTTGTTTCTGCGGCTCCCGCGAATTGGACTCCTTGATCGCCTGCTTCAACATTGCTGCTTTCATGATGATTCGAGCCAATACTAAATATGGTCTATTGCACAAGCATGGTGGAGCGACAGCAACCTTCAGACTCGCCAATTCGGGGAAGTACCTGTTTTTAATTATTTTCAATTCTTGTCTTTTCTTTTCCTCTTTCTTCCTCTCTTCTTTTAACATCGAGGACGATGTCTCTCTTAAGTCTGGGGGGAATTAAGAATTGCTTTCTGTTCTCGTTGTTTTTATTAGGAAAATTTAAAAAAAAAAATTTGCATTTTCTTTCTTTTATAAAAAAAAAATATTCCAAAAAATTTTGAAAATTAAGAAAACTCAAAAATCTATAGTAATTTGAGTTAATTTTGCTTCATCTTTAGTACCCCACGACTTGGTGTTTCCTTGTTTTAATCATTCGTGTATTTGTTAGCTAGAATAAATTTTTCTAACTTTCACTTTGGTTATATTTCGCGGGTAGTATGTTGACTCGTGTAGTGTTCTAATTAGGGTAGCATGTTATTTATGAAAAATCTTTTGAAAATTGGCGCTTTCTCATGATTTTCTTTTTATGTTTTTCACTTTTATAAAATCTATCATCCTTTGTTTTCTCTTTTACAAAATCTTTGCAATGTTGACTTATGCTTAGTGTAGTAGATGCGAACCGGTCTAGACGCTTATTATTTTCACTCTCATGATAAGTCAAGTTTCTTTATTTTCTACCGAGTCTTGCACCTTTTGAATTTTTCAAGATTTTGCTTTAGATAGACATAGGAGCATGAAAATGATTTAGGCCACCTCTTGATTCGGTTGAGCCTTTGCATTCCAAGCCATAAAATATTAACCTTTGCTAGCCACTTTGAGCTTTCCCCGTTTCTTTTGTAGCCCCACTTATTTTCACCAAAGCCAAATAACCTACCTTTGGTGTACGCTTGAAATTTAGAGCTCTATTTGTTGCTAGCTTGTGCCCACGTTTGTGAAAATGATGGAGTTTTAATTTTGTTATCCTTTTGCTACAAAAGAAGAAGAAAATTTTGAGATGAGTATGAAATAAAAAGAAAAATTATTGAAAAAATTTGAAGAATGAATTGTTGACCCCTACCCTTATATTTCAAAATTATTTGGGGTGTCAAAATTTATTTTTGCTAGCATACAAGTTTTTGCAAAGCTCTTCTTTTTGTTTAAGTGTGCCTTAACCCTTCACGTTCATCTTTTGATATCCGCACCTTAAACCCAAGCCTTAAAAGTTATACCTAATGAAGTCCTTTTGATTCATGCTCCTAGGTTTATTTTTAGTCAAGAATGCGAAAAAGTAGATTGGGTAACCCTTTTGGTAGGAATTTAGACTCTTGATTTAGATTGAGGTGGTTATAAAATGTCTCTTAGACTGTAGTAGCAACTCAATGCTCTTTTCATTCGTCTCATTTCTTGGTTTTTATCTTTGCTAAAACTTGGGATGATTTATTTTTATGTTAGTGAAATCTATAAAATTTTATGTCATGGTTAAGTAAGAACTTTCAGGTTATTTTTCATATTCTCCCTACTTCTAATTTCGCATCGTACTCGTGCACGGCATAGCCAAATTGATTAGTTAGTTCTTTTTATTTTGCTAGCTCGTATGTCTTTGCTTGGGGACAAGCAAATTGCTAAGTCTGGGGGAATTTGATGACGCATATTTTGACTTAAATATGCTTATCATTATTTTTATTTTTCTAATATAATTTCTATATATTTCTCTAAATTTTAGTATAATTATCTACTTATTTTTATTTTTATAATTTTTCGCACTAATGTTAGTTTATGTGTTATTTGACAGGCCTGGGGGGAATCGTTAGCGCCCGCTGTCAAATCATCGCCGCAACGCCACGTCTGCGCCATTGCCGCCACCATCGTCGCGCCATCAATATTCATCCCACCCTCGCCGCGACGCAATGCCATCTTCGCAACTCTTTTCAATATGGGTGTTGCTCTCGTCCAAGATGCTCGCTACTCGTACCCCGCATGCATTGCCGACCCATACACGCTATTACCATGCAACTACGTGCAAACTCATGCAGCCACTTTCAATTCTAAATACCATAACCGCCCACTTTGATTTAATGAAATATAGCAATTCACACGTGGATCCAATTTGATGCATTTCATCCCCTCTCCAATTTAATTTCATGCAACCATTATTCACACCATTCAAGAGCTAGTAGCCTAATTTATCATAAAGCTTTCAAATGGAATTTCTATTAAATTAGCCGAACACCCCCCTCTCTTCTCTCTCTCCTATTCTTCTTTTTATATTTCTTTTAAATCATATGCATGCATGAAATCCTTCTCTCTCTCCTCCTATTTAAATCATGCATCTATTTTCACATGCATGAATCTCTTTCTCCCTCCTCCCATTAAATGAAATTCATCTCCCTTCTCCATGCATGTGGCCGGCCACCCCTTGGTCTCCCTCTTCTCTTGTGATTTCTAGAACTTTCCCCCTCCATCTATAAATAGAGCCCATACTTCATGCTTTGAGGGGACTTTTGGCAAGAGAGCAAGTGTGAGATCAAGTGAGGGTTTTAGTTCTTTCTTTTCAAGCTTTTATTTTCCATGCTTTGTACTCCTTTGTCGTGAGAATATTAATGTTATTTCACTTTCATTATTTTTCTCTCTTTATTTAACTAATGAAAATGTTTTCTTTCTACAATATTGTCATTTTCTTCTCTAATATGCGTAGCTAAATTTCCTCTTAGTGCTTGATTGGTTAGTATTGGGATGAAGATTAATTTATAATTTATCGTCTCAAATTCTTAGATCTCTTCGTGTCGATTTATTTCTGATTAAATTTTGGTCGCGAGTTTATATTGCTAGTATATAAATTTCGCCATCCGATTTAGTATTCTAGTTAGCCGAGAGGCTCGTGGATGCTTTAGATCTCATCAGAAATAAAGGGTTTGCTGTATTTTCTTTGAGAATTGGAAATATCGCTGTTTTTGGATTCAGGATTTACGTTCATGCAATTTTAATTTATTTCAAATTTTAAGAGATTATGTTTGAAGTATTATTAAAATTAGGCGGTAGTTGTCTCTAGCGAGCCTCTATCGTATTTCTTCAATCCTCCAATCAAAACGGAATTTTTAAGAATTAGAGCACCTCTTTTATAATCGGATTCCTAAGAAAACCCAATCAAGTGCTAAGTCTTTTTAAATCGTGAATTTCTCTTTTATTAAATTTTCGTACTTGCAATTTTCATTTTCAAAAACCAAAACCAACTTTCGTTCGGTAGGATATTAGTAACGGCGTAAGTAGTAGTAATTGGCAACCCCGAGTTTAAATACGACCTTGGTACTACAATTCAATAGGTACACTTGCCTTTTCGGGTTGATAGTAAATTAATCATCAAGTTTTTGGCGCCGTTGCCGGGTAGTTTTTGTCAATATTAAGAAAACGTCGTCGCAATTACTTCTACAAAAATAAAAAAAAAATTATTATATATTATAATCCACCTACATCATCATCTTTTCTATCCACCTAAATTCCTGGAAAGGACGCTTTGGGCTTGAATTCCCATCATAGCCTCTAGTACCGTTGCAAACCCCTCACAGGGTAGATCTCGGGAAGTCCAGGACTAATATAATCCGCCTACAAAGAAAAAAAAATCATTATCATTTTTAATCTTGTTTTTTTTCTTTACCTTTGTTTATTTTCCCTCTTCCCCTTTTCCTTCTGCTAGTGCATGACCCGCACGGATTCGTCATTACTTGTTGATTTGGACCCGGAAATCGAACGCTCCTTTCGGAGAAATTTACGATTCGGTGGTTCCACCTCTAAGGAGACGGTTGAGGATTCTAACGGTAATTGTGATTTTAATTCTGAAATTATGGGTGATCCCAATCCAGAAGTTGACCAGCAACGGACCATGTCCTATTATTGTCGGCCTAACTTGGAGGGTACAGAATCCAGTATTGTTCGACCTGCAATAGCGAACAACAATTTTGAGCTTAAGCCCGGCACTATACAAATGGTGCAGCAATATGCGCAGTTCGACGGATCACCAGATGAAGATCCGAACTTGCATATTGCTAGTTTCCTTGAGATCTGTGATACCTTCAAAATTAATGGTGTCTCAGACGATGCGATCAGGCTAAGACTCTTCCCCTTCTCCTTAAGAACAAAAGCCAAACTGTGGTTGAGTTCTCTCCCAAGAGGATCAATCACTACTTGGGACACTTTAACTGAAAAATTTCTTTTTAGGTATTTTCCCCCAGCTAAAACTGCTAAACATCGAACTAAGATTTGTACTTTTAGTCAAATCGATTCTGAGACCCTCTATGACACTTGGGAGAGGTACTAGGAACTTTTGAGACGCTGCCCTCATCATGCTCTACCTGTATGGATACAGGTCCAGACATTTTATAATGGGCTAAATCAAGCAACCAAGCAAATGATAGACCCCGCATCCGGTGGTTCTCTGAACCGAAAAACTCCGGAGGGCGCTCTTGAGCTTATCGAGGATATGTCGATGAACACCTATCAGTGGAATACGCCTAGGTCTCTCCCAAATAAACCTGCAGGTATGTACGAAGTGGACTCTGTATCCCAACTGGCGCTTCAAGTGGAGATGCTGAACAAGAAAGTAACGGAGATGACTGCTGCCTCCACCATTCAGGTACATGAAAATGCAATTGCTGCTGCTGCCGAGCAGGTGGATTATCTGGGGAACATACCCAGGCCTGCTCAAAACAATTTTAATAATTTTTCTGCTTTTTCTGCTCCTCCTGGTTTTAATGCTGCATCTATTTCGTATCACCCCGGATGGCGTAACCATCCTAATTTTTCGTGGAGTAATCCCGCAAATGCCGCACGTCCACCACATGATTTCACTCCACCTCCACCACAAAATCAAAATCCAAATTTTCCAAAACCTCCCACCATGGAGGAAATGTTTTCAAAATATATTAATGCGAATGAGGCGACGATTCGTAACTTAACAGGATCGGTTAAAAATCTTGAAAATCAAATCGGGCAGCTCGCCAAAATCGTATCCGAGCGACCGCCAGGAACTCTTCCCGCTAATTCCGAGCCCAATCCAAGAGAACAAGCGAATGCTATAACTCTTTGGAGTGGGAAAGAATTATCCGGTCCATCCGTTAGTGAAGAACCCGAAGCGACTATTGCCCTTATTTTAACTAAACCACCTCTTTCAAATGCAGTTATTGTTTCGCCTCCCGTTCTTAAAAATTCTCCCACTCCGCCGTATCCATCTCAATTAAATAAAGAAAAGTTAGATGATAAATATCATCGGTTTTTGGAAATCTTCAAACAAATTCATATCAATTTACCTTTTTTTGAAGCGATTTCACAAATGCCTAAATATGCTAAGTACTTGAAGGATCTTCTAACGAACAAAAAGAAAATGGAAAATTTATCTCATGTTACTTTAAACACTGAGTGCTCCGCGGTTTTGACAAAAAATTTGCCCAAAAAAATAAATGATCCGGGTAGTTTTTCTATTCCATGCGTTTTTGGCGATTTATTTGTAAAACACGCGTTGGCCGATTTAGGAGCGAGCATTAACTTGATGCCTTTTTCTCTATTTAAAAAGCTAGGTTTGGGCTCTCTAAGCCCGACTAGGATAAGTATACAACTTGCTGATAGGTCAATTAAGTATCCATTAGGAATAGTAGAGGATGTGCTCGTAAAGGTCGACAAGTTTATATTCCCAGTAGACTTTGTCATTTTAGATATCGAAGAGGATGTCGAGGTCCCCTTGATCCTTGGCCGACCTTTTCTTGCCACCTCTCATGCGGTAATCGATGTAAGTAACAGAAAACTCTTTCTACGAGTAGGCGATGATGAGGTTTCATTTTCCATCACTCCTTCCATGAAAAACACTTTATCAAATGATGATTCATGTTTCTTCTTAGACGTTTCTCATGACGAGCAAAATTTTCCTTTTGAAAATTTTTCTGAAATTTTTTTTCTTCTTTTTCTGAACTCCCGCATGATTTTCCACCTATAACAGTCATGGCTATTAGCAATATTTCTGAAAATCAAATGAAATCCAAATCTTTTGAAGAAATTATTTTTGATAAGGACAAGGTTTTAAAATCTTCGTACGAGCAGCCACCTACTTTGGAACTTAAACAACTACCGGACCACCTTAAGTATATTTTTTTGGAGAAAAATTCTAATCTACCAGTTATAGTCTCGACATTTTTGACTGAATCGGAAAATGAAAAATTATTAACGATTTTACAAAAGCACCGCCGAGCTATAGCTTGGCAAATTTCAGATATCAAGGGGATAAGTCCATCTTTTTGCAGACATAAAATTCTTTTAGAAGATAACTCCCGTAATGTCGTTCAACCTCAATGCCGATTAAACCCAAATATGAAAGACGTAGTAAAAGGCGAGGTACTTAAATTATTAGATGCGGGGATTATCTATCCAATTTCGGATAGCAAATGGGTGAGTCCAGTCCAAGTAGTGCCGAAGAAAGGTGGGATTACGGTGGTAGCAAACGTGAATAACGAGTTGATTCCAACTAGAACGGTAACAGGATGGAGGATGTGCATCGACTACCATAAATTAAATGATGCTACTCGTAAAGATGACTTCCCTCTCCCCTTTATCGATCAAATGTTAGAACGTCTTTCCGGGCATAATTTTTATTGCTTTCTCGATGGCCTCTCGGGATATTTCCAAATCCCTATAGCACCCGAGGACCAAGAGAAGACAACATTTACTTGCCCCTTCGGAACCTTTGCCTATCGTAGAATGCCTTTCGGTCTTTGTAACGCGCCGGCTACATTTCAAGGGTGTGTGCTGGCTATCTTTGACAAGTACGTAGAAGATTTTATGGAAGTATTCATGGAAGACTTTTCGGTGTATGGTGATTCCTTTGATTTATGTTTAGGAAATTTAGAAAAAGTTTTGAAAAGATGCGAAGAAACAAATCTCGTTTTAAACTGGGAGAAGTGCCATTTTATGGTACCAGAGGGACTAGTTCTAGGTCATAAGATTTCTCCTAAAGGTATCGAGGTAGATAGGGCAAAAATTGAAGTAATCGAAAAATTACCTCCACCAACAAGTGTAAAAGCAATAAGCAGTTTTCTAGGACATGCCGGATTTTATCGCTGTTTCATCAAAGATTTTTCAAAAATCACTAAACCTCTCACTCATCTCCTCGAAAAAGAGGCTCCATTTTTGTTCGACGACGCTTGTTTAAATGCTTTTAATTTAAGTAAGGAAAAACTCATTAGCGCTCCGATCATTATCGCTCCGGTTTGGAACCTTCCTTTTGAGATTATGTGCGATGCGAGTAGTTTCGCCGTTGGTGCAGTTTTAGGCCAGCGTATTTCTAAAAAATTTCATCCTATTTACTATGCGAGTAAAACTCTCACTTCGGCGCAACAAAATTACACCACAACGGAAAAAGAGCTTTTGGCCATTATTTTTGCGTTCGATAAGTTTCGCCCTTATTTAACCCTCTCCAAAATCATTGTCTTTACGGATCACTCGGCCCTTAAATACTTACTTTCAAAACCAGATGCCAAACCGCGCTTAATTCGTTGGATTCTACTACTTCAAGAGTTCGACTGGGAAATTCGGGATAAGAAAGGAGCCGAAAATTTGGCGGCGGATCACTTATCTCGTTTAGAAAATCCTTATATCGAAGAATTAAATGAAAAATCTTTTAACGACTCTTTTCCGGATGAAAAACTTTTGAAAATTAACACTTCATCTTCTACTCCTTGGTTTGCCAATTTTGCCAATTATCTAGTGGCCCGTGTCCTCCCAAAAGACTTTTCTTTTCAGCAAAAGAAGAAATTCTTTGCCGATTTGAAGAATTACTTTTGGGAGGACCCACTTCTCTTTAGAGTATGTGCAGACCAAGTCATTAGAAGATGTCTGTCGTTTGAAGAAGGACAAAATATTTTGAAACATTTACATGAAGGACCGACCGGTGGCCATTATCAAGCCAATCAGACCGCTCACAAAGTTCTTAGTGCAGGCTTTTATTGGCCTAGCCTTTTCCAAGATGCTCAATCTTAGTTGCGGTTGATTATGTTTGCCGATGGGTGGAAGCCCAAGCACTTCCTACGAATGATTCTCGTGTTGTAATTTCATTTCTCAAAAAATTATTTTCTCGATTTGGTACGCCTAGGGCGATCGTTAGTGATAGGGGTGCACATTTTTGTAACGCCCAGCTTGCAAAGATTTTAATAAAATATGGCGTTACACACAAGCTCTCTACTGCATACCACCCCTAAACTAACGGCCAAGTTGAAGTTGTCAACCGAGAAATCAAACGTATATTGGAAAAAACCGTTTCATCTTCTAGGAAAGATTGGTCTTTCAAACTCGACGATGCTCTTTGGGCTTATCGGACGGCTTACAAAACCGCCATCGGTTGTACTCCGTACCGCCTAGTCTATGGAAAATCGTGTCCCTTACCGGTAGAACTCGAACACCGTGCATTTTGGGCTTTGAAGTCTTTAAATCTCGATCCTCACTTAGTCGCCGAGCATCGCAAATTCAACTCAATGAACTCGACAAGTGGCGCTCCAACGCTTATGAAAATAACAAGATTTATAAAGAGCGAACGAAGCACTTGCACGATAAAAATTTAAGGCAACCAAAGACTTTTAAACCGGGCGACCAAGTCTTGCTTTATAACTCTCGCTTGCGCTTATTTCCTTGCAAATTAAAATCACGTTGGTATGGTCCTTTTATTGTGAAAGAAGTTTTTCCTTATGGTACTGTGCTGATTTCACACCCGGATAAGGGTGAGTTTAAAGTTAATGGTCAGTGTCTCAAACTCTATTTTTTTGGTGACACTATTGCTGAGAACAATGAATCTATGCTCTTACCAAACACTTAATTATTTTGGTCGTACTTTTTCTTTCTTTTTGTACTTTTCTTTTTGCATTCCCTTTTCTTTTTGCATTCCCTTTTCTTTTTCTTTTTGTTTTTTTTTGTTTCGGCGGCTCCTGCGAATTGGACTCCTTGATCGCCTGCTTCAACATTGCTTCTTTCATGATGATTCGAGCCAATACTAAAGATGGTCTATTGCACAAGCATGGTGGAGCGGCAACAACCTTCAGACTCGCCAATTCGGGGAAGTACCTGTTTTTAATTATTTTCAATTCTTGTCTTTTCTTTTCCTCTTTCTTCCTCTCTTCTTTTAACATCGAGGACGATGTCTCTCTTAAGTCTGGGGGGAATTAAGAATTGCTTTCTGTTCTCGTTGTTTTTATTAGGAAAATTTAAAAAAAAATTGCATTTTCTTTCTTTTATAAAAAAAAAATATTCCAAAAAATTTTGAAAATTAAGAAAACTCAAAAATCTATAGTAATTTGAGTTAATTTTGCTTCATCTTTAGTACCCCACGACTTGGTGTTTCCTTGTTTTAATCATTCGTGTATTTGTTAGCTAGAATTAATTTTTCTAACTTTCACTTTGGCTATATTTCGCGGGTAGTATGTTGACTCGTGTAGTGTTCTAATTATGGTAGCATGTTATTTATGAAAAATCTTTTGAAAATTGGCGCTTTCTCATGATTTTCTTTTTATGTTTTTCACTTTTATAAAACCTATCATCCTTTGTTTTCTCTTTTACAAAATCTTTGCAATGTTGACTTATGCTTAGTGTAGTAGATGCGAACCGGTCTAGACGCTTATTATTTTCAATCTCATGATAAGTCAAGTTTCTTTATTTTCTACCTAGTCTTGCACCTTTTGAATTTTTCAAGATTTTGCTTTAGATAGACATAGGAGCATGAAAATGATTTAGGCCACCTCTTGATTCGGTTGAGCCTTTGCATTCCAAGCCATAAAATATTAACCTTTGCTAGCCACTTTGAGCTTTCCCCGTTTCTTTTGTAGCCCCACTTATTTTCACCAAAGCCTAATAACCTACCTTTGGTGCACGCTTGAAATTTAGAGCTCTATTTGTTGCTAGCTTGTGCCCACGTTTGTGAAAATGATGGAGTTTTAATTTTGTTATCCTTTTGCTACAAAAGAAGAAGAAAATTTTGAGATGAGTATGAAAAAAATGAAATGAAAAAAAAGAAAAATTATTGAAAAAATTTGAAGAATGAATTGTTGACCCCTACCCTTATATTTCAAAATTATTTGGGGTGTCCAAATTTATTTTTGCTAGCATACAAGTTTTTGCAAAGCTCTTCTTTTTGTTTAAGTGTGCCTTAACCCTTCACGTTCATCTTTTGATATCCGCACCTTAAACCCAAGCCTTAAAAGTTATACCTAATGAAGTCCTTTTGATTCATGCTCCTAGGTTTATTTTTAGTCAAGAATGCGAAAAAGTAGATTGGGTAACCCTTTTGGTAGGAATTTAGACTCTTGATTTAGATTGAGGTGGTTATAAAATGTCTCTTAGACTGTAGTAGTAACTCAATGCTCTTTTCATTCGTCTCATTTCTTGGATTTTACCTTTGCTAAAACTTGGGATGATTTATTTTTATGTTAGTGAAATCTATAAAATTTTATGTCATGGTTAAGTAAGAACTTTCAGGTTATTTTTCATATTCTCCCTACTTCTAATTTCGCATCGTACTCGTGCACGACATAGCCAAATTGATTATTTAGTTCTTTTTATTTTGCTAGCTCGTATGTCTTTGCTTGGGGACAAGCAAATTGCTAAGTCTGGGGGAATTTGATGACTGATGGCGCAAATCTCACACACCGCTATAGGCGGTAGCTCGACTGCGACACGAAACGGCAGTGTACCGATCGTTCAAGTAATATAAAACGAGGAGTAATCCCCGAGTATCGAATCTCTCAAGGAACACAGTAAGGTGGAGTTAACGTTCGAGGTAGGACTTGAGATTGAAGTCCTTAACGTCGGATGGAATGCGGGGGAGTTGGGTTGGCTTTTGGAAAATAAAATAAAAGCTATCAGCTACTCCTATGCAATGCCGCTATGCAATGCTTCGCTTGGCGGGATGGAGACTAGGCAGGCCTTGAGCGCGCTGCGTCGCAAGGGCGGATGGACGAGTAGGCAAATGGATCAAACTATGTAGGCCTTGAGCGCGCTGCTTCGTTAGGCGGGATGGAATACGGGCCGCGATGCCACGCTTCGGTAGGCGGGTGGACGAGAAGGCAAGCGGAATGAGGGTCGCAAGCACCTCTTCGACAAGCACGCCACTAGCAATTGCTAGTGCGGCACCGGACAACCAACAATCCACACCACAAGGCACACCTCAAAATAATAAGCAAGAATACTCAAATCACATAGACATAATCAAGTATAAATGCTAATAATCAAGCACGCTTCATCATAATGTTAGATCTAACTACATAGACATCAATAAGAGAAGAATAGAGCAAGAAATCGACCGAATCCGAAGGCTCGTTGTAGATTCACGGTTGGAATCGCCGGGTTGTCAATCCGCGTCCAAGCTCGGTTCGCAACTACGTCCGGGGTAGAGAGAGCTGTCACGACTCTCCAATGGACCCGTCTTCTTCGTGTCACGATCCGGTAGAGGTTGCAAACTTCCTCTTGCTCGATGGCGATGGCGGCTAGATCACTCTTTGAAGCTCTTGGATGAAGGAGGAGGCCGAGAGGAAACTCCGGCTCAAGATCGGCGTGAAGAACAAGCCCGGAGCATCCCCCGATGGTGGGCGGCGATGGAGGGGCGAAATCGGGCAGAACGGAGCAGGAAACGGCGGAAGAAATCGGGATATATGACCTAAATCGCGAGCAGCGGAATTTATAGGCGCTGGAATTAAACAGTGCGCACGGTCATTGGCGCACGACCAGTGGTCGTGCGCACTAGAATCCGGTGATCGTGTGCTCTGTCTGGACGGAACCTGCAAAGACAGAAATTATGAAACAACATGTTCGCACGACCAGTGGCGCACGACCGGTGGTCGTGCGCACTATCGTAGGTGGTCGTGCGCACTGATTGAAATAGAACTCATGAAATTGATGATAAGTGCGCACGAACAGTGGCGCACGACCGGTGGTCGTGCGCACTATCGTAGATGGTCGTGCGCACTGCACCAAACAGAACTTATGAAAAAGTGTTAAGTGCACACGATCAGTGGCGCACGACCAGTGGTCGTGCGCAATAGAACCAGTGATCGTGCGCAGTGTTCCTGTGCAGAATTGCACCGGAAGCACCTGCACGACTCCTATTCTAGCGTCCAACCACGAATCCAGCTACTGAAAGTGGCACCTAACAGTGCATGAAAACTATTAATGAAGATAAACATGAAAACACACCAAAATGGGCCTAGAAGTGCACCTAGCATAGACTGATCAATATGAACTATAACAGGGCTAAAGTGCGGTGAAATGACTAAATAAATGGCCCAGATGAGTCCATAAAAGTGTATATGATCAGGACTCATCACACCCCCAGACTTACCTGTTTGCGCATCCCGAGCAAACAAATTCTAAGCGTACGGGGAAAGAAAAGTAGATGGCTTAAAACTACAATATAGAGTACCATGCGAAGTCACATGCTCACGTGCATAAGAAGAATAGTAGAGAAGATTTCTGATTATATAAACAGTCTATATATTTCTAAAAGTGTAAAAGCATATTACAACTACTCAAAATGGTGAACAGCGGTGAATCGTTCGGTCATGCATACGGAGAAAGTAAACTAAACGCTGAGACGAGCATTGCCCAAGATCGGGATGCCGGACAAACTCCACCGAAATCCATCAGTGTCGGTGACCATAGGCTTGCCCGGTCACATTCTCTCCACGGCACTGGTTTGACTCAAATGCGTGAATCAGTAGGACTTTAGGTTTTAAATGGGGCTTAGGTTTAGGTGAGGATAAACAAAGATAAAAATGACGGCTCGAGCACTAAACCCAAATGAGCTAATGCAGGAAACTATCCTCATTCACCACACAAACACGCGGGTACACAACACCCCCAGACTTGGACTTAACAGCATGGGTGCGTGCACCGCCTACTCCCAAACATAAATCTATACATAAAGATTTTCAATTAAACACTCCTTCTCTTTCCTTTCTTTTTAACTTCTTTTCTTTTTCTCATTTTTTTTTTCTTATCATTTTCAGCAAATAAACAAAAGGATACATCCACATCTTCACAAACATATTACCACATCAACAACCCAACTTATGAAAATAATAAACAGCTAAAGCTCATATTTGGGTGTGCGACTAGGATTGGCTTTTGGGCTTTGGTGAAATAAAAGTGGGGCTGAATCAAAGAACGGGTAGGCACAACTGGGCTAGCGAGGATATAGCGGTAGGGATAGGCACAAAGGCTCAACCGGGCCAAAATGATGGCCTATATCACATTCACACAATTGACTAACCGTATACCCATGCTTCAAGAATCGCTTGGGGCAAGTTCTAGCCACCGAGAAAGATTCTCCTTTCTCCCGACTCAAGCAATACGAATCTAGCGATCGTTCACACACATCCCTATGCTACCGTTTGATTCACACCGGATTCACCATTTGAGTAGAGTAAACAACATTTACACTAATAGAGAAAAATATAAAACCATAGTATAAAAAGAAATCTAATCTACACAAATTTCTATGCAACCGAGCACTCGACTAGGAGCACTACTGGAGTCAACATTTTACTCTGCTGCATAGTCCTAAGCCATCACCTAGACTTTCCCAAATAAGCAGAAGAATTAAATTCACTACAGAGCACGCATACAGACGAGTACGCGCTCAAGTGGGTGCTGTGGTGTGCAATGAAAATAAACCAAACATTTTAAATGAAATCTTCTAGTATGCAGTGCAATAGTGCACGTGAGCGGGTGAACAAAACTACTCTCCCCCAGACTTAAACTAGACAATACACACAATATATATCTATGAAATTCAGAAAAGAGCTAGGGAAAGAGAGTACCCAGTGCTCAGAAATGAGCACACCAGAAGATTGGCGTTTAAACAACGACTAAGCTGCAGCTTCCGCCATCCAGAAGAAGTACCTGCAGGGTTCAGCTCCGAAAAACAAAAGAAACAGAAAAAGATAAACTACAATACTACAGCTAACTAAACAGGATTGAATAAAATAAAATGCATGAAAAGTAAGATAACTACTGGGGTTATTGTCATCCCAGCACGACTTATTCAGATTTTGTACAGTTCTAGCTTATAGGCCTATGAAAAGAAAAGTGCACAGGTAACTGTTCTAATATGCGCATCGGTAACGGGTACCGATACGGAGACAGAACAGTCACCCCTCTACCTAAATATAGATACCTACTCCTCACAGGTAGAGGGTAGAGAATGTAAGAAAAGGAGGAGGCCTGGTCCTCACTCATCTCACAAAACACATCCTTGCCTAGCAAGGTATCGTCAACAGGGAGGCAGCAGGAGGAAAAGGCAATGAGTGGAGCTTCCTCTATGGAGGAGGGGTCAACCTCCTCACATGTGAGGATACACTCATCATTGACTTGAGCATCATGCTCCAATTCCTCTTGATGTACCTGTGAAGACTCAACCTGCACAGGCTCAGATGAAGAAGGGGGGTCAGGAAATAAAAGAGAAGAATGACATAAATAATCAAAAATCGGGGGAGTAGTCCCGGTCTCACTCCCAGCAAGATCCAAGGGTAGATCACTATCATCATCATAAATATCATAGCAAGGGGGACTTGAGAACTCAGGAGCCTCAGTGGTGATTTGGACCTCCTCGTCCCATGAAGAAGTGCAAACCTCCTCATCAGAGAGAGTATCCTCCTCATCCCATCGAGGTTCATCATCGTGTTCAAAGTATTCATTCTCCCCCTCAGGGAAAATGACATCCTCATCCCACTTTGGAGCACCCTCCGAGTCAGAAGCATCACCCAGCTCCTTTACTTCGATAGGATCATAAAGAATATGTGTAGAAAAATCTTGCAAAGAAACTGGAGGGACAAAAAGACTCGGTTCCTCCGCAAAAAGATCTGCTAAAGCCTCCCCGATGGAAAGAATACTTTCCTCATCATACTCAGGTGCATCAAGGAGCTCCCATTCCTCCCCTTGTTGGCCAACAGATGAGTGATCATCATCACTGGGAGTGAAGCCATAAACAGGGAGTGAGGAGTCCGTGCACGAGACAAGCTCAGGGGTAGAGGGCACAATTGCCTCCATGGGTAAAGAATGAGCGATAGGGAAAATGTTGTCCTGAGTGGAGGAGTGGCGGTCAGGCTTGAAAAGACTAGGACAGTCCTTCAATTCATGACCCTCTCCTCGACACAACAAGCAAACAATGTTCCTACACTGCCTAGCATTCAACTCATTCATTTGGTCTATATAATAAACCATCTTATCATTAAAGCTAGGTGAAATATCCCATGATGACATATTTGACAATTAAAGCAGATATAACGAGACTGAAATTCTTTGCAAGAAAATTTTACACAAACTAATAAAACTTCTTGGATTAGACTTGCCTAAAACTTTAAAATAAGAGGGAAAGAAATAAAAACAAGCAGTTAAAAAGTAAAAAGCAAACAAAAAAATAAAAAGGCGGCTATACACACTGGAAGAACTACTATCTCTTGGCTCTCCCTCTCAAGAAAACTCACACGACTGTGTTCCCCGGCAACGGCGCCAAAAACTTGATGGCGCAAATCTCACACACCGCTATAGGCGGTAGCTCGACTGCGACACGAAACGGCAGTGTACCGATCGTTCAAGTAATATAAAACGAGGAGTAATCCCCGAGTATCGAATCTCTCAAGGAACACAGTAAGGTGGAGTTAACGTTCGAGGTAGGACTTGAGATTGAAGTCCTTAACGTCGGATGGAATGCGGGGGAGTTGGGTTGGCTTTTGGAAAATAAAATAAAAGCTATCAGCTACTTCTATGCAATGCCGCTATGCAATGCTTCGCTTGGCGGGATGGAGACTAGGCAGGCCTTGAGCGCGCTGCGTCGCAAGGGCGGATGGACGAGTAGGCAAACGGATCGAACTATGCAGGCCTTGAGCGCGCTGCTTCGTTAGGCGGGATGGAATACGGGCCGCGATGCCACGCTTCGGTAGGCGGGTGGACGAGAAGGCAAGCGGAATGAGGGTCGCAAGCACCTCTTCGACAAGCACGCCACTAGCAATTGCTAGTGCGGCACCGGACAACCAACAATCCACACCACAAGGCACACCTCAAAATAATAAGCAAGAATACTCAAATCACATAGACATAATCAAGTATAAATGCTAATAATCAAGCACGCTTCATCATAATGTTAGATCTAACTACATAGACATCAATAAGAGAAGAATAGAGCAAGAAATCGACCGAATCCGAAGGCTCGTTGTAGATTCACGGTTGGAATCGCCGGGTTGTCAATCCGCGTCCAAGCTCGGTTCGCAACTACGTCCGGGGTAGAGAGAGCTGTCACGACTCTCCAATGGACCCGTCTTCTTCGTGTCACGATCCGGTAGAGGTTGCAAACTTCCTCTTGCTCGATGGCGATGGCGGCTAGATCACTCTTTGAAGCTCTTGGATGAAGGAGGAGGCCGAGAGGAAACTCCGGCTCAAGATCGGCGTGAAGAACAAGCCCGGAGCATCCCCCGATGGTGGGCGGCGATGGAGGGGCGAAATCGGGCAGAACGGAGCAGGAAACGGCGGAAGAAATCGGGATATATGACCTAAATCGCGAGCAGCGGAATTTATAGGCGCTGGAATTAAACAGTGCGCACGGTCATTGGCGCACGACCAGTGGTCGTGCGCACTAGAATCCGGTGATCGTGTGCTCTGTCTGGACGGAACCTGCAAAGACAGAAATTATGAAACAACATGTTCGCACGACCAGTGGCGCACGACCGGTGGTCGTGCGCACTATCGTAGGTGGTCGTGCGCACTGATTGAAATAGAACTCATGAAATTGATGATAAGTGCGCACGAACAGTGGCGCACGACCGGTGGTCGTGCGCACTATCGTAGATGGTCGTGCGCACTGCACCAAACAGAACTCATGAAAAAGTGTTAAGTGCACACGATCAGTGGCGCACGACCAGTGGTCGTGCGCAATAGAACCAGTGATCGTGCGCAGTGTTCCTGTGCAGAATTGCACCGGAAGCACCTGCACGACTCCTATTCTAGCGTCCAACCACGAATCCAGCTACTGAAAGTGGCACCTAACAGTGCATGAAAACTATTAATGAAGATAAACATGAAAACACACCAAAATGGGCCTAGAAGTGCACCTAGCATAGACTGATCAATATGAACTATAACAGGGCTAAAGTGCGGTGAAATGACTAAATAAATGGCCCAGATGAGTCCATAAAAGTGTATATGATTAGGACTCATCAATGACGCATATTTTGACTTAAATATGCTTATCATTATTTTTATTTTTCTAATATAATTTCTATATATTTCTCTAAATTTTAGTATAATTATCTACTTATTTTTATTTTTATAATTTTTCGCACTAATGTTAATTTATGTGTTATTTGACAGGCCTGGGGGGAATCGTTAGCGCCCGCTGTCAAAACATCGCCGCAACGCCACGTCCGTGCCATTGCTGCCACCATCGTCGCGCCATCAATATTCATCCCACCCACGCCACAACGCCAACGCCATCTTCGCAACTCTTTTCAATATGGGCATTGCTCTCGTCCAAGATGCTCGCTACTCGTACCCCGCATGCATTGCCGACCCATACACGCTATTACCATACAGCTACGTGCAAACTCATGCAGCCACTTCCAATTCTAAATACCATAACCGCCCACTTTGATTTAATGAAATATAGCCATTCACACGTGGATCCAATTTGATGCATTTCATCCCCTCTCCAATTTAATTTCATGCAGCCATTATTCACGCCATTCAAGAGCTAGTAGCCTAATTTATCATAAAGCTTTCACATGGAATTTCTATCAAATAACCCGAACACCCCCCTCTCTTCTCTCTCTCCTATTCTTCTTTTTATATTTCTTTTAAATCATATGCATGCATGAAATCCTTCTCTCTCTCTCCTCCTATTTAAATCATGCATGTATTTTCCCATGCATGAATCTCTTTCTCCCTCCTCCCATTAAATGAAATTCATCTCCCTTCTCCATGCATATGGCCGGCCACCCCTTGGTCTCCCTCTTCTCTTGTGATTTCTAGAACTTTCCCCCTCCATCTATAAATAGAGCCCATACTTCATGCATTGAGGGGACTTTTGGCAAGAGAGCAAGTGTGAGATCAAGTGAGGGTTTTAGTTCTTTCTTTTCAAGCTTTTATTTTCCATGCTTTGTACTCTTTTGTCGTGAGAATATTAATGTTATTTCACTTTCATTATTGTACTCTCTTTATTTAACTAATGAAAATGTTTTCTTTCTACAATATTGTCATTTTCTTCTCTAATATGCGTAGCTAAATTTCCTCTTAGTGCTTGATTGGTTAGTATTGGGATGAAGATTAATTTATAATTTATCGTCTCAAATTCTTAGATCTCTTCGTGTCGATTTATTTCTGATTAAATTTTGGTGGCGAGTTTATATTGCTAGTATATAAATTTCGCCATCCGATTTAGTATTCTAGTTAGCCGAGAGGCTCGTGGATGCTTTAGATCTCATCAGAAATAAAGGGTTTGCTGTATTTTCTTTGAGAATTGGAAATATCGCTGCTTTTGGATTCAGGATTTACGTTCATGCAATTTTAATTTATTTCAAATTTTAAGAGATTATGTTTGAAGTATTATTAAAATTAGGCGGTAGTTGTCTCTAGCGAGCCTCTATCGTATTTCTTCAATCCTCCAATCGAAACGGAATTTTTAAGAATTAGAGCACCTCTTTTATAATCGGATTCCCAAGAAAACCCAATCAAGTGCTAAGTCTTTTTAAATCGTGAATTTCTCTTTTATTAAATTTTCGTACTTGCAATTTTCATTTTTAAAAACCAAAACCAACTTTCGTTCGGTAGGATATTAGTAACGGCGTAAGTAGTAGTAATTGGCAACCCCGAGTTTAAATACGACCTTGGTACTACAATTCAATAGGTACACTTGCCTTTTCGGGTTGATAGTAAATTAATTATCAAGTTTTTGGCGCCGTTGCCGGGGAGTTTTTGTCAATATTAAGAAAACGTCATCGCTATTACTTCTACAAAAATCAAAAAAAATATTATATATTATAATCCACCTACATCATCATCTTTTCTATCCCACCTGTATTCTTGAAAAGGACGCTTTGGCCTTGAATTCCCATCATAGCCTCTAGTACTGTTGCAAACCTCTCACAGGGTAGATCTCGGGAAGTCCAGGACTAATATAATCCGCCTAAAAAGAAAAAAAAATCATTATCATTTTTAATCTTGTTTTTTTTTTCTTTACCTTTGTTTATTTTCCCTCTTCCCCTTTTCCTTCTGCTAGTGCATGACCCACACAGATTCGTCGTTACTTGTTGATTTGGACCCGGAAATCGAACGCTCCTTTCAGAGAAATTTACGATTCAGTGGTTCCACCTCTCAGGAGACGGTTGAGGATTCTAACGGTGATTGTGATTTTAATTATGAAATTATGGGTGATCCCAATCCAGAAGTTGACCAGCAACGGACTATGTCCTATTATGCTCGGCCTAACTTGGAGGGTACAGAATCCAGTATTGTTCGACCTGCAATAGCGAACAACAATTTTGAGCTTAAGCCCGACACTATACAAATGGTGCAGCAATATGCGCAGTTCGACAGATCACCAGATGAAGATCCGAACTTGCATATTGCTAGTTTCCTTGAGATCTGTGATACCTTCAAAATTAATGGTGTCTCAAACGATGTGATCAGGCTAAGACTCTTCCCCTTCTCCTTAAGAACAAAAGCCAAACAGTGGTTGAGTTCTCTCCCAAGAGGATCAATCACTACTTGGGACACTTTAACTGAAAAATTTCTTGCTAGGTATTTTCCCCCCGCTAAAACTGCTAAACTTCGATCTAATATTTGTACTTTTAGTCAAACCGATTCTGAGACCCTCTATGACACTTGGGAGAGGTACAAGGAACTTTTGAGACGCTGCCCTCATCATGCTCTGCCTGTATGGATACAGGTCTAGACATTTTATAATGGGCTAAATCAAGCAACCAAGCAAATGATAGACGCCGCATCCGGTGGTTCTCTGAACCGAAAAACTCCGAAGGGCACTCTTGAGCTTATCGAGGATATGGCGATGAACACCTATCAGTGGAATACGCCTAGGTCTCTCCCAAATAAACCTGCAGGTATGTACGAAGTGGACTCTGTATCCCAACTGGCGCTTCAAGTGGAGATGCTGAACAAGAAAGTAACGGAGATGACTGCTGCCTCCGCCATTCAGGTACATGAAAATGCAATTGCTGCTGCTGCCGAGCAGGTGGATTATCTGGGGAACATACCCAGGCCTGCTCAAAACAATTTTAATAATTTTTCTGCTTTTTCTGCTCCTCCTGGTTTTAATGCTGCGTCTAATTCGTATCACCCCGGATGGCGTAACCATCCTAATTTTTCGTGGAGTAATCCCGCAAATGCCGCACGTCCACCACATGATTTCACTCCACCACCACCAAAAAATCAAAATCAAAATTTTCCAAAACCTCACACCATGGAGGAAATGTTTTCAAAATATATTAATGCGAATGAGGCGACGATTCGTAACTTAACAGGATTGGTTAAAAATCTTGAAAATCAAATCGGGCAGCTCGCCAAAATCATATCCGAGCGACCGCCAGGAACTCTTCCCGCTAATTCCGAGCCCAATCCAAGAGAACAAGCGAACGCTATAACTCTTCGGAGTGGGAAAGAATTATCCGGTCCATCCATTAGTGAAGAACCCGAAGCGACTATTGCCCCTATTTTAACTAAACCACCTCTTTCAAATGAAGTTATTGTTTCGCCTCCCATTCTTAAAAATTCTCCCGCTCTGCCGTATCCATCTCAATTAAATAAAGAAAAGTTAGATGATCAATATCATTGGTTTTTGGAAATCTTCAAACAAATTCATATCAATTTACCTTTTTATGAAGCGATTTCACAAAGGCCTAAATATGCTAAGTACTTGAAGGATCTTCTAACGAACAAAAAAAATGGAAAATTTATCTCATGTTACTTTAAACGCTGAGTGCTCCGCAGTTTTGACAAAAAATTTGCCCAAAAAAATAAATGATCCGGGTAGTTTTTCTATTCCATGCATTTTTGGCGATTTATTTGTAAAACACGCGTTGGCCGATTTAGGAGCGAGCATCAACTTGATGCCTTTTTCTCTATTTAAAAAGCTAGGTTTGGGCTCTCTAAGCCCGACTAGGATGAGTATACAACTTGCTGATAGGTCAATTAAGTATCCGTTAGGAATAGTCCAGGATGTGCTCGTAAAGGTCGACAAGTTTATATTCCTAGTAGACTTTGTCATTTTAGATATCAAATAGGATGTCGAGGTCCCCTTGATCCTTGGCCGACCTTTTCTTGCCACCTCTCGTGCGGTAATCGATGTAAGTAACGGAAAACTCTTTCTACGAGTAGGCGATGATGAGGTTTCATTTTCCATCACTCCTTCCATGAAAAACACTTTATCAAATGATGATTCATGTTTCTTCTTAGACGTTTCTCATGACGAGCAAAATTTTCCTTTTGAAAATTTTTCTGAAAAAAGTTTTTCTTCTTTTTCTGAACTCCCGCATGATTTTCCACCTATAACAGTCATGGCTATTAGCAATATTTCTGAAAATCAAATGAAATCCAAATCTTTTGAAGAAATTATTTTTGATAAGGACAAGGTTTTAAAATCTTCGTACGAGCAGCCACCTACTTTGGAACTTACACAACTACCCGACCACCTTAAGTATATTTTTTTGGAGAAAAATTCTAATCTACCAGTTATAGTCTCGGCATTTTTGACTGAATCAGAAAATGAAAAATTATTAACGATTTTACAAAAGCATCGCCGAGCTATAGCTTGGCAAATTTCAGATATCAAGGGGATAAGTCCATCTTTTTGCACACATAAAATTCTTTTAGAAGATAACTCCCGTAATGTCATTCAACCTCAACGCCGATTAAACCCAAATATGAAAGACGTAGTAAAAGGCGAGGTACTTAAATTATTAGATGCGGGGATTATATTTCCAATTTTGGATAGCAAATGGGTGAGTCCAGTCCAAGTAGTGTCGAAGAAAGGTGGGATTACGGTGGTAGCAAAAGAGAATAACGAGTTGATTCCAACTAGAACGGTAACAGGATGGAGGATGTGCATCGACTACCGTAAATTAAATGATGCCACTCGTAAAGATCACTTCCCTCTCCCCTTTATCGATCAAATGTTAGAACGTCTTTCCGGGCATAATTTTTATTGCTTTCTCGATGGCCTCTCGGGATATTTCCAAATCCCTATAGCACCCGAGGACCAAGAGAAGACAACATTTACTTGCCCCTTCGGAACCTTTGCCTATCGTAGAATGCCTTTCGGTCTTTGTAACGCGCCGGCTACATTTCAAAGGTGTATGCTGGCTATCTTTGACAAGTACGTAGAAGATTTTATGGAAGTATTCATGGACGACTTTTCGGTGTATGGTGATTCCTTTGATTTATGTTTAGGAAATTTAGAAAAAGTTTTGAAAAGATGCGAAGAAACAAATCTCATTTTAAACTGGGAGAAGTGCCATTTTATGGTACGAGAGGGACTAGTTCTAGGTCATAAGATTTCTCCTAAAGGTATCGAGGTAGATAGGGCAAAAATCGAAGTAATCGAAAAATTACCTCCACCAACAAGTGTAAAAGCAATAAGAAGTTTTCTAGGACATGCCAGATTTTATAGCCGTTTCATCAAAGATTTTTCAAAAATCACTAAACCTCTCACTCATCTCCTCGAAAAAGAGGCTCCATTTTTGTTCGACAACGCTTGTTTAAATGCTTTTAATTTAAGTAAGGAAAAACTCATTAGCGCTCCGATCATTATCGCTCCGGTTTGGAACCTTCCTTTTGAGATTATGTGCGATGCGAGTAGTTTCGCCGTTGGTGCAGTTTTAGGCCAGCGTATTTCTAAAAAATTTCATCCTATTTACTATGCGAGTAAAACTCTCACTTCGGCGCAACAAAATTACACCACAACGGAAAAAGAGCTTTTGGCCATTATTTTTGCGTTCGATAAGTTTCGCCCTTATTTAACCCTCTCCAAAATCATTGTCTTTACGGATCACTCGGCCCTTAAATACTTACTTTCAAAACCAGATGCCAAGCCACGCTTAATTCGTTGGATTCTACTACTTCAAGAGTTCGACTTGGAAATTCGGGATAAGAAAGGAGCCGAAAATTTGGCGGCGGATCACTTATCTCGTTTAGAAAATCCTTATATCGAAGAATTAAATGAAAAATCTTTTAATGACTCTTTTCCGGATGAAAAACTTTTGAAAATTAACACTTCATCTTCTACTACTTGGTTTGCCAATTTTGCCAATTATCTAGTGGCCCGTGTCCTCCCAAAAGACTTTTCTTTTCAGCAAAAGAAGAAATTCTTTGCCGATTTGAAGAATTAATTTTGGGAGGACCCACTTCCCTTTAGAGTATGTGCAGACCAAGTCATTAGAAGATGTGTGTCGTTTGAAGAAGGACAAAATATTTTGAAACATTTACATGAAGGACCGACCGGTGGCCATTATCAAGCCAATCGGACCGCTCACAAAGTTCTTAGTGCAGGCTTTTATTGGCCTAGCATTTTCAAAGATGCTCAATCTTTGGTGAGTCGGTGCGATAGTTGCCAACGGACCGGAAATATTTCTAGTAAAAATGAAATGACGCAAAATTATTTTCTTGAATGCGAAGTCTTTAACCTTTGGGGCATAGATTTTGTTGGTCCCCTCCCTTCTAGTTGCGGAAATAAGTACATTTTAGTTGCGGTTGATTATGTTTCCCGATGGGTGGAAGCCCAAGCACTTCCTACGAATGATTCTCGTGTTGTAATTTCATTTCTCAAAAAATTATTTTCTCGATTTGGTACGCCTAGGGCGATCGTTAGTGATAGGGGTGCGCATTTTTGTAATGCACAGCTTGCAAAGATTTTAACAAAATATGGCGTTACACACAAGCTCTCTACTGCATACCACCCCCAAACTAACGGCCAAGTTGAAGTTGTCAACCGAGAAATCAAACGTATATTGGAAAAAACCATTTCATCTTCTAGGAAAGATTGGTCTTCCAAACTCGACGATGCTCTTTGGGCTTATCGGACGGCTTACAAAACCGCCATCGGTTGTACTCCGTACCGCCTAGTCTATGGAAAATCGTGTCACTTACCGGTAGAACTCAACACCGTGCATTTTGGGCTTTGAAGTCTTTAAATCTTGATCCTCACTTAGTCGTCGAGCATCGCAAATTTCAACTCAATGAACTCGACGAGTGGCGCTCCAACGCTTATGAAAATAACAAGATTTATAAAGAGCGAACGAAGCACTTGCACGATAAAAATTTAAGGCACCCAAATACTTTTAAACCGGGCGACCAAGTCTTGCTTTATAACTCTCGCTTGCGCTTATTTCCTGGCAAATTTAAATCGCGTTGGTCTGGTCCTTTTATTGTGAAAGAAGTTTTTCCTTATGGTACTGTGCTGATTTCACACCCGGATAAGGGTGAGTTTAAAGTTAATGGTCAGTGTCTCAAACTCTATTTTTCTGGTGACACTATTGCTGAGAACAATGAATCTATGCTCTTACCAAACACTTAATTATTTTGGTCACACTTTTTCTTTCTTTTTGCATTCCCTTTTCTTTTTGTTTTTGTTTTTTTTTGTTTCGGCGGCTCCCGCGAATTGGACTCCTTGATCGCCTGCTTCAACATTGCTGCTTTCATGATGATTCGAGCCAATACTAAAGATGGTCTATTGCACAAGCATGGTGGAGCGGCAACAACCTTCAGACTCGCCAATTCGGGGAAGTACCTGTTTTTAATTATTTTCAATTCTTGTCTTTTCTTTTCCTCTTTCTTCCTCTCTTCTGTTAACATCGAGGACGATGTCTCTCTTAAGTCTGGGGGGAATTAAGAATTGCTTTCTGTTCTCTTTGTTTTTATTAGGAAAATTTTAAAAAAAATTTGCATTTTCTTTCTTTTATAAAAAAAAAATATTCCAAAAAATTTTGAAAATTAAGAAAACTCAAAAATCTATAGTAATTTGAGTTAATTTTGCTTCATCTTTAGTACCCCACGACTTGGTGTTTCCTTGTTTTAATCATTCGTGTATTTGTTAGCTAGAATAAATTTTTCTAACTTTCACTTTGGCTATATTTCGCGGGTAGTATGTTGACTCGTGTAGTGTTCTAATTAGGGTAGCATGTTATTTATGAAAAATCTTTTGAAAATTGGCGCTTTCTCATGATTTTCTTTTTATGTTTTTCACTTTTATAAAATCTATCATCCTTTGTTTTCTCTTTTACAAAATCTTTGCAATGTTGACTTATGCTTAGTGTAGTAGATGTGAACCGGTCTAGACGCTTATTATTTTCAATCTCATGATAAGTCAAGTTTCTTTATTTTCTACCTAGTCTTGCACCTTTTGAATTTTTCAAGATTTTGCTTTAGATAGACATAGGAGCATGAAAATGATTTAGGCCACCTCTTGATTCGGTTGAGCCTTTGCATTCCAAGCCATAAAATATTAACCTTTGCTAGCCACTTTGAGCTTTCCCCGTTTCTTTTGTAGCCCCACTTATTTTCACCAAAGCCAAATAATCTACCTTTGGTGCACGCTTGAAATTTAGAGCTCTATTTGTTGCTAGCTTGTGCCCACGTTTGTGAAAATGATGGAGTTTTAATTTTGTTATCCTTTTGCTACAAAAGAAGAAGAAAATTTTGAGATGAGTCTGAAAAAAATGAAATGAAAAAAAAAGAAAAATTATTGAAAAAATTTGAAGAATGAATTGTTGACCCCTACCCTTATATTTCAAAATTATTTGGGGTGTCAAAATTTATTTTTTCTAGCATACAAGTTTTTGCAAAGCTCTTCTTTTTGTTTAAGTGTGCCTTAACCCTTCACATTCTTCTTTTGATATCCGCACCTTAAACCCAAGCCTTAAAAGTTATACCTAATGAAGTCCTTTTGATTCATGCTCCTAGGTTTATTTTTAGTCAAGAATGCGAAAAAGTAGATTGGGTAACCCTTTTGGTAGGAATTTAGACTCTTGATTTAGATTGAGGTGGTTATAAAATGTCTCTTAGACTGTAAGATAGCAACTCAATGCTCTTTTCATTCGTCTCATTTCTTGGTTTTTACCTTTGCTAAAACTTGGGATGATTTATTTTTATGTTAGAGAAATCTATAAAATTTTATGTCATGGTTAAGTAAGAACTTTCAGTTTATTTTTCATATTCTCCCTACTTCTAATTTCGCATCGTACTCGAGCACGGCATAGCCAAATTGATTAGTTAGTTCTTTTTATTTTGCTAGCTCGTATGTCTTTGCTTGGGGACAAGCAAATTGATAAGTCTGGGGGAATTTGATGACGCATATTTTGACTTAAATATGCTTATCATTATTTTTATTTTTCCAATATAATTTCTGTATATTTCTCTAAATTTTAGTATAATTATCTACTTATTTTATTTTTATAATTTTTCGCACTAATGTTAATTTATGTGTTATTTGACAGGCCTGGGGGGAATCGTTAGCGCCCGCTGTCAAAACATCGCCGCAACGCCACGTCTGCGCCATTGCCGCCACCATCGTCGCGCCATCAATATTCATCCCACCCTCACTGCGACGCCAATGCCATCTTCGCAACTCTTTTCAATATTGGCGTTGCTCTCGTCCAAGATGCTCGCTACTCGTACCCCGCATGCATTGTCGACCCATACACGCTATTACCATGCAGCTACGTGCAAACTCATGCAGCCACTTTCAATTCTAAATACCATAACCGCCCACTTTGATTTAATGAAATATAGCCATTCACACGTGGATCTAATTTGATGCATTTCATCCCCTCTCCAATTTAATTACATGCAGCCATTATTCATGCCATTCAAGAGCTAGTAGCCTAATTTATCATAAATCTTTCACATGGAATTTCTATCAAATTAGCCGAACACCCCCCTCTCTTCTCTCTCTCCTATTCTTCTTTTTATATTTCTTTTAAATCATATGCATGCATGAAATCCTTCTCTCTCTCCTCCTATTTAAATCATGCATGTATTTTCCCATGCATGAATCTCTTTCTCCCTCCTCCCATTAAATGAAATTCATCTCCCTTCTCCATGCATGTGGCCGGCCACCCCTTGGTCTCCCTCTTCTCTTGTGATTTCTAGAACTTTCCCCCTCCATCTATAAATAGAGCCCATACTTCATGCTTTGAGGGGACTTTTGGCAAGAGAGCAAGTGTGAGATCAAGTGAGGGTTTTAGTTCTTTCTTTTCAAGCTTTTATTTTCCATGCTTTGTACTCCTTTGTCGTGAGAATATTAATGTTATTTCACTTTCATTATTGTACTCTCTTTATTTAACTAATGAAAATGTTTTCTTTCTACAATATTGTCATTTTATTCTCTAATATGCGTAGCTAAATTTCCTCTTAGTGCTTGATTGGTTAGTATTGGGATGAAGATTAATTTATAATTTATCGTCTCAAATTCTTAGATCTCTTCATGTCGATTTATTTCTGATTAAATTTTGGTCGCGAGTTTATATTGCTAGTATATAAATTTCGCCATCCGATTTAGTATTCTAGTTAGCCGAGAGGCTCGTGGATGCTTTAGATCTCATCAGAAATAAAGGGTTTGCTGTATTTTCTTTGAGAATTGGAAATATCGCTGCTTTTGGATTCAGGATTTACGTTCATGCAATTTTAATTTATTTCAAATTTTAAGAGATTATGTTTGAAGTATTATTAAAATTAGGTGGTAGTTGTCTCTAGCGAGCCTCTATCGTATTTCTTCAATCCTCCAATCGAAACGGAATTTTTTAGAATTAGAGCACCACTTTTATAATCGGATTCCCAAGAAAACCCAATCAAGTGCTAAGTCTTTTTAAATCGTGAATTTCTCTTTTATTAAATTTTCGTACTTGCAATTTTCATTTTCAAAAACCAAAACCAACTTTCGTTCGGTAGGATATTAGTAACGGCGTAAGTAGTAGTAATTGGCAACCCCGAGTTTAAATATGACCTTGGTACTACAATTCGATAGGTACACTTGCCTTTTCGGGTTGATAGTAAATTAATCATCAATTTTAGGGTGCATAAGACCAATTAATTAATCAAGGTCATTAAAACAACACAAACCTAAGCACCATTCAAAGTATTTAGAGTATCTAAAGACCTTAATTAACTGGTGTCAATCAATAACCAAAATTTATGAGCGACTATGAGTTCACCTTGCATTATCATCCCGGCAAGGTGACTACGAGTTCACCTTGCTTTTGAGAGTTGCTACCAGATTTACTAGAAGATTTGGGAAGGCAAATACTGCTATTAAATTTACTAGAAATATCTTGCCTATTTCAAACCCTTTTGATTAAAGTTGCCAAATTTCAAGAGTATAAACAACTGCGGCATATTAAAGAACACAGCGTAAGCCTCTTACCTTGAGTAACCATTATAGCAGCAAATACAATGATGCCAACAGGCTGCACCCTCAACTTGCCAATGGGGAATTGGTAGATGTTCACCTTCCTCATATATAAATGAGTGAACCACAGAATACCACCAGCCAGAAGATCCAACAAGGAATCCAGAGATGAAGCAGCAATAGCTATCGATCCACTTCTTATTGTAGCATAAACCTGAAGTTTACAGTAAGAATTTCCTCCAAAAACTCGATGATATTTGCCAATTGAGTGCTAATAATCACACGATACCTTCAAAATTAACAGAACAATGTTGGTATAATTCGACATCTTCTCCAAAAATATTGTTCTTATGTAGTTCCCATGCATTTTGTGTCATTATGCCTCTTACAAATATGTCATTTTTCAACTTGCCAATATAATTCTGCCTCTTGCAAATAATTGTCCGTCTCCTTCCTCTTTGCTCTTAGTTGGCACTGGATACTCCCTCTGCCTCTCTAAATATTTTGCTCCCCAAACTTAGCGTATACATGCATTATTTTATTTTATAGTATCTACCAAAAAAATCATTGAAATAGACACACTTAGTATACTTAATTTCAAGCAGATACAATGGAGAAATCAATTTTTGAATAGACACACTTAGTATTATTTGATTAGTCCCATTTAGCTCAGCTCATTTCATTTCCTTCAATTTCCTGTAATCACTTATCAACATTAAAACTAGAAATGAAAAGGACTTATTTTTTAATTCTATTGACCATTCATAGCTTTTCCTATTTTTAAAACTAATAGTGCTCATTGATGTGTACACTTTTACACTTTCGTGTATTATTTTTAGAGAATATTGATTTTGTGTATTAGGAAAGTCAAATTGTGTTCTAAATTTTTTCTTTAACTTGGAACGCACAACGTCATTGATTTTTTTTTGCCCATCTTCTAGCTAGCTTATCCATTGAGATCAATACTTCACTCAAATCATCTCACTAACAGGCCCATATGGAGCATCTCCTTCATGAATGTTTACCACAAAACAAAGCTCAAGATAAATTATGTCCAAGACTTTTTAGACTTTTAGCACTTCTCTAGTGTATATTCTCAAACTTTGTTCTCATTTTATAGACTGTTGAAATAATCTCTCAGCCTATATTAGGAGGGATTCTATTTGGTTCCACGCAAAAGGTTAGTTAATGATATTCTTAAAATTGTTATTCAAACAGTTTGAAGGAGCAATTATGATAGTAACTATTCACATGGTTTATTTATGCCGTTTATTGGTCATCTTCCTGTTGAGATTTTTTTGCCTAGTTATGACATTTTATTGATGCTTTAACTATGGTCCCGGAGTTTCAATTCCAGTTTCTTATTTCAGTGCTTCAGTGGCTTCTGGTCATACTCATCGATACATTTGGAGTCCTCGGGTACTTCATTTTCCCAATATATTTCGATATGAATGAAACATCTTGATATGATAAATAATAGGTTCCTAGATGGCAGAGGCCATTTTTTTGCTCTCTCCCTTTCCATAAACTTTGATTTAGAGGTTTATGGAGGGAATTGAGATTTTGAGTTCTAATATATACAGTTAACCAGGTTTCCCTAAGTAGATCAGTACCAACCTCTAAGTTTATATTTCTCAACATGCATCTGCATCTTAAGTATGTTGATCTTCATCGTAATAACGTACATTTGGTTTCAATGGTAGGAAATCAAGGCTTCTAACTAGGTATGACACGTTCAGTTTAAATGCAAACTTATAAAAATGATGATAGTCTTCAATCTTTATTTAATTGTAAACTTATAAAAATGATGATAGTAGAAACATGACATTGAACCATGCTTATATAACACAATGCATACATCTCTCCCAATACATAATATAATATATCACTTCCACTTGCAATAATCCCAGTTAGTTTTTCATGCTTTGGTAGTATTGCAATGTTGAATGTTTCACGAGTGTAGGTGTTCACATGCGGGCGCCGCCCACTAGCGCACCTGAGAGCATCGAGAACATGTTTATTTAAATGTGGTGTGCACTTGAACTATTCATCATTATCTTTTATTACATTGAACCATATAGTTCTTTTGATTTTCAAATAGATCTGCTAATTTATAGAATCGTAGTTTTTTTAAATATATAATGGTGAAAACATACCCGTTGATTATCATGGTTATTTATTACTTCAGGGAATGCTGATTTTTATATTGAATGGTGAGAAATAGACTTGCTAATTGTATACTGGGCTATTCTTGTAGAGTACTGCCTGCTGCAGTTCTTGCAGTAGTTCTTCAGTGAACTGTCCAGGAAGCTCTCCAAAAGAACTTCCGCAACAGTTTTTACAAAAAATTGTTGCGTTCTTTTGGAAAACTGGCTGCGGCATCAGTTTTTATTGATGTTGGAAGCAGTACTCTATATGAAAACTGGATGCGGCATCATTTTTTCATGATTTTTTTAGAACGCAATATTTTTCACCGGGGATTGAACACATCCTTGGTTCTTATACTATTCTGTGTAATCTATCGACATTTTGCAACTTATCAATTGTCACGTAAGTCCTACAACCACTCATTTCTACTTGATTCTCCTTTAATATATATGAATGACGCAAACCATTCTAATTGGACCTTGTACTATTTAGATGCAGGCAAAATGCAATTAAAGATCATACATGCCATTGGATCGAGAAGCATTACCCTGGCTTGTTCCTGGAGTTGTGGAATTTAAGTACAACCAATGATTATTAAGTACAACCAATGAGTTTGTTGATTACAGTCAGGTATTTTTATCCTTCAATATCTTAAAGAGTCTCACATGCTATGTATGTGCTACTAGAGTGTTTTTGAAAGAAATAATTTTTTTGTGCGTTAATAATTAAATCCGCGTGCTTTTGGATATTTCTTGTTTATTATCTCATTAATGTCATCGAGACAATGAATCTCCATCAACATTTCCATATTGGCATCAGCTTGTCTCCCAAAATTTCTTGTAGGTTCATTCATGTTGTTGTGTTCTTGCTGCTGAGGGAAACAAATCTAATAATTGATAACATGTTGATGGATTTATGTTCATTTTCACTTTACTATAATTCTGCCACCGGACTAAATCAGCTGCATGCCTGTTTTTGTATCCTTGGTTTCTTGGTGGTGTTATTTTATTACTATGTGCAATGTTTTTATCTCTCACTCTCTGGTTAAGTTTTGGTCGGTGGATGCTGTTAGCAGTTCAAGACTATTTTTAATTTAATGGGTCAGCTGTTCTCAGAGGCAACCATCCTCAAATCCATATGAGCTATTTTAGTCTGTATTATCTGTATTATTTTGTATTGATCGGTCAGCTGTTCTTAGAGGTTAATTACCATCCTCAAATCCATCTGCTATAAGGTCCATGGAAGATGAGCATCAGGTGAGTAACTTGATCCCTTTCATGTTTGATTTATCTCAAACTTTTCTATTATTTTGGTAGTGCTTTTCAGATGTGGTTCCATTTCTATATCTCCAGTTTATTTATAAAACTTCATTAATGTTTAGAGATGGAGAAGCGAAGGCGCAACCAACTTGAAGCGGCTCTCAAGGACTCGTGGCCTATTCCCAAGCCCTTTTGGTAGGACGCCAACGTATGTTCGATGGGAATGCTGAAGGTGATAGAATGCTAAAAGGTGTTGTAGAAGAAGTAGTACAACGTTCCTTTGGCTGAACAACAATTGTGTTTCCAGATGGAGCTAGTGGCGAAGATAAGGATCGACCTCGCCGGTGTCTGGAGCTGAGTTTGGAGAAGCAGATTTTGTGCCATGGTTGTAGCAACATGCTTCAATGTCTTCCACGGATTAATATTTTGGCTCGTTGCGGTTGCAAACACTAATATATATTGTTTCTGTAAAGCATGCAAGTAGGGTTTATCCTGACATTGTTTATGTCGGATTTTACTTGTTATATTAATGTATATGTCTATGCCATTTATGCAAATCCCATTATACTTTTGGGTTGAACATTATGCAACTGTTATAATGTAATATATCATCGGGGGTTGTAATTTTTGCCACAATTCAATGAAGACTCTTATCTCGATCTCCCATTTCCATTTTATTTTGTACAAAAGAATCGAATAAATTCGGCGATATTACCGGTTAAATTGTGATATCATGAAAATGTTCTTTTCAAGTCTTTGTGATTTTGGTGATTATCGTTATCATTTGTACCATCTCACCATATTTTTTTTAAAAAGCCGCGGCATTGGCTGATTTTTTTTAAAAAAATGTCGCAATTTTTTGGCAACATTTTGGAAGTATTGCCTTTGAATCTTTTGGTAACAGTTTTTAATTGTAACACTACGAGTCAACACTTCAAAACTGTTGCAATAGGTCCACCGAAGAACTGTTGCCTATTCTAGGGTGTAGGCAACAGTTTTTATATAGTGTTGCCTAAATGTATGAAAACTGGTGCCTTAGACCTTTGGCAACACGCGTATAGAGGACACCCCTCTGGCAACAGTTTTCAATGTTTTGGCAACACTTTGCAGTTTTAGGCAACAATTTTCAAGTGTTGCTAAAGGCCAAAAATGTTGTAGTGTTCCGTGTACTTATTTAATCTCTTTTATGTTTGGTTTGTTTGTTTTTATGCTTATAATGCAGGTGTGAACTCGCTTGGAGGAAGAGGAAGTAGAACCTTAAAAAGATGGATCTGACCGCGTGCACTTCTGGCATGCTCATTCATGAGCATAGGTCCACCATACCCCTATCTTCCCTTTATTCATGAATTATTCATCTTATGTGGTTGTGATCAAGTCTGGGGGAGAGATCGGTTATGCACGCGCACACATTTTGCATTGCATGTTAGAATGTGCTGAGTTAGGATTTTTAATTTTGTTGCACACATTTGCACCTAGTTCACATGTACTTGATCACACGTGCTTTTTGGGTATTGCTGCGAGGTTCCCCGCTCATTAGAATTGGATTATTAGTGTAGGAGTGAGCAGTGGAGAAAAATGTCGACTCGAGTAGTGCTCTAGTCGAGTGCTCCCGTCACGCCTAGAAATTCAATTAGAGTAGAATAAAAATTCAATGTTATAATTTAATTATTTCGATTATAGTAGCTGCAATTTATTTTACTTTAGTGGTGAATCCGGTGAATCCAACGGTAGCATAGGGTCGAGTGTAGCTGGATTAGTAGTACCTTATTACTAGGGTTGAAAGGAAGGATAACCTTTCTTGGTGGCTAGAACTTGCACTAGGCGACTCTTGAAACGAATGCGTTGAATAACTCGTTATAAAGCGTGATATAGGCCATCTCTTGATCCGTTTGTGCTTTTGAAATCCTAACCAATGTAATCACCTTTGCAAGCCCACTTGAGCCGACCTTTCCTCCTTGTTTAGCTCCACTTAAATATCACCAAAGCCATACGGCCAAATCTATTTTCGCACCAACAAATTAGTTGGAACAAATATATATATCATTCATTTGTTGTTTTCTTTGAGTTGTATGATAGCTTTGAAAAAGCTATAGGAGAAGTTTATTTTGTGCCTACAAAAGATTCACTGTCGAGAAGAGAAAAGAAAAGTAAGAAATGAAAAAAAAATTGTGCGAAAAGAACTTTCAAATACATTCTCTCGACAAAAACATTGTATGATTGGCTTAGCACACACCTAGTGTCCAGTTGTAGTCTGGGGGTGTTGTATAGTTCTTTAATTTGTTGTTTTGGTGATTTTTCACCCTTGAGTATTCAGGCTATGTTGCGTTCGATACCCTTTGTTCTTCTACTTATCTAACCTGAACTCAACCTAAGCCCAATCCTAACCTATAAGTACTATTGATTTTAGATATGAGTCATCTCATGCAGTAGAGAGAGTGCGAACGTGCAAGCCTATGGACACCGACTTTGATGGATTTCTTAGGAGATTGTCCCGAGCTTTGATCCGAGTAATACTCTACTCATTAGTTTTGCTATTTTACCTTGTGCGCGACCGAAAGATTCACCGGGATTCACCATACGAGTAAACTAGATTTCAAATTACTATTCTAGAAATAGTTGAATATAACCTTGAGTAAAATTCTATACTAACGTATTTCTACGCACGTGAGCATGCAACTTCGCAAGGGTCTCTACCGCTCAAACTCACTCTAACACCCAATTGTTCCGACAGGAGAGCTGAGTAGTTTGCCCAAGATGTGCAAATGGTTAAGTCTGGGGGTGTGATGAGTCCCATTTATATACATTTAGGCATGTTTTTATTCATATTTGTTATCCCATGCTAGGTGCACTCTTATGCCCGTTTTGGTGTACATTTGCGCTCTATGTTATTGGGGGTAAGCACATGGTGCTCCCTAATCCTTTTTCTTTATTTGATTGGTGCTGGAGGTGTATTCCCAGCCGGAGTGCTGTGCTTGCAGGTGGTTGGATCATCTCCTTTTTGCCCAGAATTCATAAATGTGAATATCACACGGTCGTGCGTTTTCTTGACGCACGGACGACTGTGGTCGTGCGCTTTCATCTAGGGAGAAATCCAGTGATCTGAATCTGATCGTGCGTTTTACGCACGGACGGATTCGCCAGTGCGCGAAGGAATCGCACGATCACCCTGTTTAGCCTTGATTCTAGCCATTCTGAGTTTTTCCGTGTGTTTTTACGCACGGGCAGATTTGCCTGTGCGTGAGTAAAATGCAAGGGCGCGGCTGCTTCTTCCTCAAGTCTATTTTTATCATTAATAACGCACGGGCAGCGCACGTTCGTGCGTTCGCCCGTGCGTGACCAAAAGTTTGACTATTTACTATTTAAGAGGAGGAAATCTGCTGGATCGAGAGGAGGATTCCCCTCGCGGGAAAAGCCAGGGAAGCCCGCCATTTTCACCCTTTTCCACCATAGGAGACCGCATCCGGTGATCTCCTCCACCATACTTCCATCCGGGATCATTTGCAAGCTTCCTCCACCACGAGTTCAAGATTCTTCATCTTGGAGACCATAGAAGTGATGTAGATCGCTGGAGAAGTGACAGCCTTCTTCGAGTCCGCACACCATCTGAGGGCTGAGCCCGGAGAGAGAACGACAACCTCTCATTCCGGCCGAGAACCCAGGATACGGTGACATCTTCTTTTGTGTCCTTTCTAAACCTTGAGCTTGTGCTTCCTTTAGTATTGTTGTAATGAACTCTTGCTAGTTTAATGCTATTGATCCTTTGTTTGATGTTCATGTGCAATGATGCTATGGTTGTGAGAATAGATTTGCCTTTCATTGTAATCGTCTGAGTTGCTTGTGTGTGAAGCCATCGAGCAATTGCTAGTGGTGATGTTGGCGAAGAGGTGAATACGACCCTCGCAAAACCCTGCTCTATGGCCATTTCACCCACCTACCGAAGCGCGGTATCGCGGCAGCTACACTCATGCCCACTTTGTGAAGCGGTGCTTTAGGCCCGCATTTTCCTTCTCTGTGATTAACTTAGGAAAACCACTTTCAAAACCCCCTTCTTTTATTTTGTATTTGAGAATCTCTTTAAGCATTTTCTAATAGGCGAATCATACTACCAAACTTGCAGTCCTTTGAGATTGATATTCGGGGAGCTTCTCCCTAATTTTATTACTTGGCAACGACCGGTGCACTGCCGTCGGACCGCATTTCGAGCTTGCTAATTAGCAGTGCTGAAATCGCGCGATCAAAGAGTTGTTTATAGCCATTTGAAGGAGTGCTATAGATACTTAAAGGACTTTTCTAATAACCCTAATCATGCAATTTGAAAAGAAAGACATCGAGATTTCCGTCGGTCATCTCTGTCATTCTCGCAAAGACGATCTCTTGCCACCGACAAGTTCTGTGCTCGATTCTTCTGCAAGTCTTGATTCAATAAGATCACAGTGCTCAGATTGATTTAAGTATTCTCTCGATCTTGCTGTGTCGATAAGTATTCAGATCAAAGCTTTCAAGACAAAGGATCTCTTCTTCCCTGTTCGAGTTCAGGATTTCATCTATTTCAAGGAAGAAGAAGACCTATTATTTCAGATTTGAAGAAGTAGAATCTTCTTGAAATTCTAGGAGATTGGTTTTACAAACTAAAGTTCTTGTAATATCTTTTTACCTATTCTTGTAGGAAGTTTTATCTTCCGAGTCTTTGTAGATCCTAGTTTAGAGGATCTGGTTTGTAGGAGAAATTGTTCTCCGAGCTTTTTGTAGGAGAGAGTGTTCTCCGAGTTTGTAGGAGTTTTACTCAGAGTTGTAAGATTATTCATAATCTGAGAATAGTGAAGTAGCCTAGTCTAGCTGGGTGTGCTTGATAGGTGAGGCAGGAAAGTGGAGTACCCACATCGGGTAACCACTATAAAATCCTTGTGTTCGTGTGTGGTTTGTTTTCTGTGCGCTTTTTCTTTATAGATTTTAATTCCGCATAAAAAGCCATAGAACTCACCTATTCACCCCCATCTAGGTGATTTAGGTAGCAACTAGATACTTTCAATTGGTATCAGAGGTTGGTTGTTTGTTAAGAGGTTAACACATTGAACAAACTCCTCCAACTAGTTGTTCAAAGACACCATGTCCGGAATGGATAGAAAAAAGGATTCTTCCATGAAGCTGCAAGTTTGCACAAAGGAGAACTTCCCAATGTGGAAGAAAAGAGTTAAGTTTTACATGGAAGCCTCCGACCCAAGGATATTTCAGATAGTTTAGGAAGGTCCTCATGTTCTAATGACGGCATCTACCATCAACCCTGCTGTTCAAGATCCCAAGAAGATTCTTGATTTGATGAAGGACGAGATTGCTCTTATCGCCTTGGACAAGAAGGCAGAACTTTGGTAGGACTTCAACTTTTGGCCAAGATAGCCTCTGGAATTCTGGCACTCTATCTCTCTATGATATCTCTCTGATGTGTGTCTGAAACGAGAGGAGAGGAGTCCTTTTTATAGCTTCAGCGCTAGCGCCTGCGCTATCGCTACCGCTAGCGCTATCCCATATTAAGTAATATTTTGCGCGCAAGAATCTTTAATCCGTGGCAACTCTGCTGAGATTCCTCTTGTGTTCCGCGCAACCGCCAGCGCTATCGGATACAGCCAGCGCTATCCCATATTAGGACACATTCTGCGCGGCAGAATCTTCATTTCGAGGAAACAATTCCTTCTTGCTGAACGTGTGCGTCGCTACCGCCTGCGCTATCGCCTACCGCCAGGCGTTATCTCCTTCCATATGTGCTCCCGGAATTGCGCTATCATCGCTAGCGCCAGGCGCTACGTGCTACCGCCAGCGCAAGTGGGAGACTTGGAATTGCTGGCTCAAAATTGTGGGCAACCATCCTTGAGTCATGTGGACTTTGATTTCCTGCACACTTAAACACACAAGATCAAATACACATAGGATTTGTTATTCTCAAACCTAGGAGATGCGGAAGACCATGTTCCAACAAGGAAGGCTACAAAAGGATCCAACCACAAAGCCCGTTGCTCAATCTCCATCATATCCCCTTCTTTGATGGATGGTCATAACAACGCTGTGATCGTGCCTCCATGCCTCGACAATACATTTGCTAGACGATCTGTTGCCAAGTTTTCTTCTCTGGGTACGCTGGATGAAGAAGGATTGGATGCCTCCTATCAACCCCTTCACTTTCAATAGATAACACTGCAAGATAACATCTCTGACTTTGAACTCCCCCCGGATCTACGACGCAACCACCATTAAATCTGTGAATGCTACAATATCTAAGATCCCCAACTCCTTGGCTAGGCGCAACCCGTCCACTATCACTTCATACTTCACTTGGTAATTTGTGATGGGGAAGAGGATCTCAACTGCCTGCTCGATCCTCATTCCATGCGGGCTCACCAAGACTATGCCCACTCCAATGGAGTTTTTGCCAAAAGCTCTGTCCATGAACATCTTCTAGGTAACCAAGCCTGACGAGCTTTCGCCTTCTTTTGCCGAGTAGTCTGCTAGACAATCTTCTACCACCTGCGCTCTGATTTCCAACGTTGGTCTGAAGGAAATGTTGAACTCACTGAGTTATACTGACCATTTTGCCATCCAACCAGAGTGCTCCACCTATTTCATAATGCTTAAAGAGGATGACCTGTCTCCACCCGGATGGAGTGCACTTGAAAATAGGTCCTTAGCTTCCGCGCCAATATCACCAAGGAGAAAGCCAGCTTCTCCAGGATAGGATACCTTGTCTCTGCCTTTCGGATCACCCTACTCACATAGTAGATGAGGTGTTGCCCCTTACCTTCTTCTCTTACCAGCACTAAACTCACCGCATCTGTCCCCACTCCTAGATAAAGGAGTAGGTCTTCGACTTCCTTTGGAGCTTGCTGGAAGGGAGCTTACGTCAGCTACTACTTGACCTTATCAAAAGCCCTCTCGCACTCCTCCATCCACATGAACTGTTGGCCGCTTCAGAGAGTCTTGAAGAATGGAGAGCATATCTCTCCGGCCTTTTACATGAAGCGACTGAGGCCTGCCAGCCTCCCTACCAACTTCTGGACTTCCTTCGTGCTCATCGGGAATCCCATCTCCAGGATTGCTTTAACCTTGTCAGGATTGGACTCTACTCCTCTCGGGATGAGTAGATGCCCAAAGAATTTTCCTCTCCCTACATCGAACACACTTCACTGGATTGAGCCTCTTCTTGAACCTTCGAAGAGTTGTAAAAGTCTCCACAAGATCATTGTATGCTCGCGAGTGCTCTTTCTCTTTATCAAGAGATCATCCACGCATTCCTCTAGGTTTGGACACTTTTTCCCTTTGAAGACATGATCTATCATTCGTTGATAGGTAGCTCCTACGTTCTTTAACCTAAATGGCATAATCTTGTAGCTATAACAACCATCACTCGAGATGAAGGAGACGTCATGAAGATCAGGGGGATGCATTCAAATCTAGTGGTATCCTGAAAAAGCATCAAGGAAACTTATCACAGAAAAACTAATGGCTTTATCAACCATCTCATCGATTCGAGTAAATGTATAACAATCCATCAGGCAAGCTTTATTGAGCAAAGAGAAGTTTACACACATCCTCTAGCCCCCTTCGGCCTTCTTTACCATTACAACATTGGAGACCCAGCATGGATACAGGATCAAGGACACAAAGTCTCCCTCAAGAAGCTTCCTCACCTCCTCCCTAATTTGCTCAACCAATGCAGTGGCGATCACCCTCTTCTTTTGCCCGAGGGGCTTGACCTCGGGGGTCTATATTGAGGCTGTGGTAGGCTACATCCACATAAATTCCTGGCATCTCCGGCGCACGCCAGGCTAATATGTCTATGTTCTCCTCTAGGCATTCCACCATCTTCATCTTCTCCACGGTCTTCAGCGCTCTGCTAATCTTCAACATCTCGGGCATCCCGCCCTTGGTCATCACTTTTACCTCCACCACGTTATTCCCGACCTCCAGCCTAGCCATTCTTTTTATGGCCCAGTCCGCCTCTTCCATCCAGCTGATAATGCTCATCACATTCATGTAGCAGTCTTGAGCAGCTCTTCGATCACTCTTGATCCTTGGACTTCTCCCTAGCAATACTTCAAACACCAATGGAACAAACATGGGACAACCATGAAGGAGATGATGAGAGTCCTTCCAAAGATGGCGATGTAGCAACCTAGTGCATCAACGATGACGATCCTGCACCAGATTGAATTTCCATTGAGAGTTACCAGTAACTCTGCTCATCCTTCCACCTCCTTCCTCTCTGATGAGAAGCCAAAGAGAGGACCAAATGATGCTATCACCCCACTAGCTTCCACCTCTAACCCATCGAACATCTTCTTGAAAATAACATTTACTGAACTCTTGTTGACTTATTGGATCAGATCGATAGTGAAGTCCTCGACGGTTGCTTGAATGACGAGGGAATCATGGAAGGGGTTCTCATTCCATAGCATGTTTTCCTCCAAAAAGGTGATCTACTCCAACTGGGGCGGCGCTTGGGAGGTCGAGGCGACACTCCTTCAGTAGATGGAATGGAGACTTCCCTTGTGGAAACTTCGAGTCCATGTCCCATGTCGATAACTCCTACTCCTCCACCTCCTCCTTGTCCTACTCCTCCATGGCCTCTTTGGTCGAACCGATCTTCATTCCTCCTTTGAGATGGGGCTTGAAACACTCCTGGATCGATAGGAACCACTTGGATCTACACTTCTCCATCTCCTACTCCTTCTATGACTCTCCGTCTGGCCTCCAGATACTCCAGGCAAACTGTGGTACCATGCCCTTCCACCTGATGCAGCTCGGAGTATAGAGGAATTCCCTACGGCTAGTGTCTTCTCTGCAGAATTCTTCTTCTTGGTTGATTGCTTTATCGGGAAATCGGCATCGCCTCCCTGCATCGACTTCCCTGATGCCTTCCAAGTTGGTTATTGTAATTATTTCTCCTCTTTGGGGAGAACCTTCTTCCGGGGCCAGCTTGTTGAGGCCTTCCTGCCGACCTTCATGGCGGCCTGTTCACCTATTCCTAGTACCTCCTTTATTCTCCTCAATTCTCTGGGGTCACAAAGGGATGCCTTACTTCATGCCTCCTAGACTGCTCCCACCTCCATGGCTCTTTCCTCCTTCCTTCCTCCTACTTTTTCACCTCCTGCTTACTCTACTCTTACTTCTTCCTCTGCTCGAGAGTCTCCTCCTCTTCTTCCTCCTCCTCCCCAGTCAGCTTTGACAGATTAGCTAGGAACCCATGATTTGTTGACTCCCAATGGACAAACTTGTTCTCCCACTCGATCAGCTCCTCATAGGACATCGGAGGATCTCTGTTGATCTCCAACTTGAAGAGGCCTCCCTCGGGACGAACGTAAATGCTAGCTGAAGAGTATAGCCATCCACCTCCTGGATGATAAGTACCTCCTCCTGGAAATGATCAATATACTTCCCTGGGGTTTCTACACCCCTTGCATCAGATAAAAAGTACTATCACTTCCTTCTTTCTCTTCTTCGAGGAGGAGAACCACTTCGTCATCCCTTAATGCAGATCCTCAAAATAGTAAATTGAACGCCCCGACAGTTGATGGAACTAGTATCTCACTTTCCCCTCAAAAGTGATTGCGAAGAACCAACACTTGAAAGTGATAGTTTATATAGGATGTAGTCTTAAACACCTAGAGAGGGTGAATAGGTTTCTTTTAATTTAGGCTTAGTGTTTTCTGAATTTAGGTTAGCAAATTATCAATCACAAAAAGCACAAAGATATTTATAGAGGTTCCTCAAGACAGGGTGTCTTGAGTAGTCATCTTTCCCCCTTCACCTTTCTAACAATGAGTTAGACAAGGCCAAATTCTTCAAACTCAACTCCAAGAGCCTACAACACAGATCCCATAGGATCTCTCAGGTTTTCCCAAACCCTACCTCAGACACAACAGCCCTACCTTAGGCACAACCGCCCTACCTTAGAGGAATCCACCTCCTACAACTCAGACCACATTCTGGTCCTACCTCAAGCTAACCTTCTAGCTCTACACCTCAGGCTAATCAGCCTTACACACTCAGGCAATAAAGCCCTACAGTCTCAGAACCCAAAGGCTCCTACAAATGATATAATAAGGATTACAGATTGAAGGAAGAAGAGATCAAGCCTTGTTCTTCTTCTTCTTCTTAACATTTGTTGTTGCAGACTTGAACCAGGGAGGAGAAGTGCAGCTCCAACTTGATTCTTCTTGATCAACCCTTCAGATGATGGACTTGATCTACTTGCTCTATCTTGAGATAAATCAAGATAAGAAATATCTTTTCTCCTTGCAGCCTTGTGTAAGCTCAGTTCTTGGCTGTCGGCAATGGAACAGTATTGCTCTTGAGTTTTTGTGTGCTGGAGATTAGGATCAATTGCAAAAGTTTTTTGCTCAACCCTAACTTATTCCTTTTATACACCACTGACCCTCAACGGCTCTTAGCTATCCTCCTGACAGGTATGAGAGTGATTGGTGGACCCCAAGATGCCTTTCTGCAGCTTGCGCCAAAAGCAGAACCCGCCAGATTACTTTTGAATCTATCTCAGCGGTTGGGCTGAGATGGTCAGCCATCTCAGAGGTTTCTTCTGTCCCGTCTCAGTGGATCTGCTGAGACAGACAGTTTTCTCGGCGGTTTTCTTCTATCTGCAGCTCAGCTTGCTCAGACACCTTCTCAGCGGCTCCTGATCTTGTCTCAGCGGTTCAACTGAGATAGAGAGCTCGTCTCAGGTGATCATACAGTACACCATGGTGTGCCCTAGTCCTGCATACTTATGGGATAGAAATAGGGTTTATCAAATACAACTTGTATTTAGCATTGAGTGTGAGGTCTCTTCAAATCAAGGGAATATTGAGGGTTATTTTCCCAACAATCTCCCCCTTATTTGAAGAAGGCAGAACACCCTCAAATTCTAGAGTACATTACTCATAAATTCTTGATATGTGTTATTGTAATAATGAGTTCAACATATCGTGCTTAGTGCATCAGTTATTTTAAGACAGATGGTTGTTATGAAAAGATTCTACCACAGTGTTTAATCAATCCATCAGTAAGATTTGATAAACATAACAATGCAACATAGATTGATTTAACAAATCAAAACAAGGTAAGGTTTAGATATAACTCAAATTTAGCTATGATACAAGCTGATTACATTAACAATCCATCAATTTCAATCCAGATAGAATAGTAATTCAAAGCTCAGTTTGCATCCACACAATCATAAGTCATTATAGTTCATTAACATTTATAAACATAAACTGTTTCAATAGTCATTCAAAGCTTTCTTTTCTTATAAGAAAAATATTCGGGAGATTTAATGGCTGCTTCTTTCCCTTTCACTGAAGCACCATCCATGTCACCAGTAACAATGTTATCTTGACCTGGAGGCTTCTTCTTTTCAGCATTGGCAGCCTTGATATCAACAATTATTTTCTTGTTCTCTTGCCTTTAGAAATACATATATGGTTTTGGAATGTATCTAGAGGGCATTTTCTTTGGATTTTCCTTTCTTACCAGATTTGCTTTGAAAGTTTTATCCCTCTTAGTATTTCTCTCCAAATGCTTTATCCATTCATCAGATGGATAGAGCTTGTCAATATCTTCACACAACTGACCATGGCTTATCCAGGTATTTAGTATGATGTTCTTGGAGTCATCTCTCCATTGCTCATGGTCAGGGTCATTGTTCTGCACCTCCCTTTGCTTGGCCATAAATTCTTTTGTAAGCATTACCCTTTCCCTTTCCCTTCTCTTTTTCAGATTCTTATCTTGGGCAATTGCCTCTTGATGAGGGAAATCCCAGTCTTCTTCCCTGTTGACATCTAGGATAGGAAGATTCAGAGCTATCCTTGTCCCTTGTAGAACTTTCAGGGTGAGGTCAAAATTTATGATAGCATTTGTGTCCTCCCCTTTCTATCTTCTTCATATATCTTTTGATGGAGGTCTTGCTTGGCTGTAGTTATTGTTCCAGAGAGGGTTTGGAATACATTCTCTATATCAGATTGAAGCACATCTTTTACTTGCCTACTTCTTCATTCATATGGGAAGAGGTGGATTTTTCAGCAATGGATTGGGAGACAGATGCAATTTCTGCTTTCAGCTCTTCCTTGTACCTGTCAGCTTCTTCATTTAACTGCATGCCAGTGGAATAGACATATTCTTGGAGATGATTGGCTGACTTCTCTATCACTTCATCTATTTGACTGACATAATTCTTGACATATGTCATGTCCTGTTCAGACAGCTGGAGGTGTTTGTCCATAGATCTTAGAATGGTATTCTGAGAAATTACAGATTTTTCAGCCAGATCAAACCATTTGGACATTTGTTTGTTGAGTATTTCAGTGTTTTCCTTTATTTCCTTGACCTCAGACATGACTTCAACTTTCACATTTGTGATGGACTGATCCACATATTCCCTTACTGAGGTAGCTGGTTTATCTAGATTAGTTTGTATGGAGGTGAGATGAGACTAAAGCAGCAGGTTTATGGCACTGAGAAGAGCCTCATTGGGTGAGGTGGAGGAAGAGGCTTGCTGAATGTTGTTAACAGTAGCCGGGGCATCATCCTGCTTATCTTCAGTGTCAGCATCTTGATGATCACTTAGATTGACATTACCAGCATTATCATCCCCCCCTCAGAGAGAGCATTCTTTACTGTTGAGTTCATGAATGCTGGGACAATGAGTTGGAGTTAGATTAAACTACTAAGAGGTTTAAAGGATAATAATGTAAGATTTACCTAGAACTTCATCTTTCTCTACAGTAGTAGCATTCTGCACCTCCCCCTCAGATAAATCAACTTGAATGGATGAATCTAGGAATTCTAGAAAAAGAATTGTAGAGTTAGATTTTATGATTCTAAATGTTTAGGCTGGGTTTTTAGGGCTTACCTATAACCTGATCTTTATCAGCTGATGGCTCTTATGGATGCTCCCCCTCAGATGGGGCATCAGATGAACCTTGTGAAGGTAATGACAACAGGGCTGGTGCATTTTCAGGAATGTTTCTTATTCTTTCTTGAAGATTGAAGATAACTGTGTCAATCTGACCTTGTAAATTTTGAGGTGATGGTCTTGTGTTCACATCATCATCATTGATTTTTGTAATATCAATGGGTGATTGTTCTTGTTGATACTCCCCCTCAGATGAAGCACACACCAGTTGTTGAGGATCTGGGTTCCAGATTAATTAAATGTCAAACTTGACTAACTATTGTTATTAGCTGTGATTAATGAGTTAGGAGGAGTTGAATTAGTTACCAGAAGTTATGACTTTGACCAGCTATTGTGGATGGACAAGTTTAGTTGGCAGGTCATTTGGTGTAGCCTCTTTGTCAAGAATGCTGTGCGACCCAATGTCAGCACCAGCATCTTCATCTTTGTCTGAATGATCAGACTCAGAACTGGACATGATCAGCCTTGTTTTCTTAGAAGATGAGAGGGTTGTCTTCTCTTTTCCTTTAGTTTCAGAGGGCTGACTCATAGGCAATACCCTGGTGAATCTTTCTAATGTCTTGATGTCCATTCTCTTGAGATAGTGAAGATTTGCTCCTTTGGATGTGTTGAACTTGTCAGGGTGGGTTTGCAGGAGGTATAAGGAGAGAATTCTTCCCATATTGGGTGCCTGAAGGCATTCCTTTAATCTTTGAAAGATGACCTCTCCCCAAGAGGTTTTCTTTTTTAAAATTATTCTTGTCATGAGGTCAAACACGTACTGTGAGATTGTATCATGGGACCCTGGTTTGCAAAGAATGGCTTTTCCCAAAATATCTGATAAAAGTTTTCCCTTTTGGTTGGAAAATTTCCTCTTCAATGAGCCAATTTTGGCATCATTGTACTCAGTCTATTTTAGAGCCTTTTTCTTGTCTTTTTCAGAGATGTCATCCTCCTCACTTGGACTGCATGATGGAAGATGTAATGCTTTTTGTAGTTTTGTTGGGGTTATCTTGATTCTATCTTCTCCAATTTTTGACTTGAGGGAGTATTTGGAGGTGGACAACTTGACATTACCAAACCATTCCAGAACTTCAGTTCTGAGAATGACAAAGGGTTCAGATTGTAGAAATTCCAGGCCTTGGTCCTCTAGGAGTTGAATCACTCCCTTAGTTTCTTCTGGAGCATGGGCAAACCCATGCCTTACTATCTCATATCCTTCAAGGAGATCTTTAGAGCTTTTGGGAGCCTTTACAGTGGTGGAGGAATGCGCTGGGACAGAAGAGTAGGTGATTCGTCTCGGTGGCTGGAAGAGAAGGCTCGTGTGCTTTTCACTAATCAGATTGGCTATTTATATGGCTTAAGACTTAGGTAAAATTAAACCTAGTAATTGGATTTGATTGCTCTTATAATTGGAAGTGTAAATGAAACTACATCATAAAGCTGAGTTCGTCGAACACAAACTGAGTTCATCGAACACAAAGCTGAGTTCGTCGAACTCAAACTGGAGTTCGTCGAACACAAAGCTGAGTTCATCTGAAACTACTTCATAAAGCTGAGTTCGTCGAACACAAATCTGAGTTCGTCGAACATAAAACTGAGTTCGTCAAACTCAAAGCTGAGTTCATCTGAAACTACTTCATAAAGCTGAGTTCGTCGAACACAAAGCTGAGTTCGTCGAACTCAAACTGGAGTTTGTAGAACTGAAGACAAAATTTGCTGAACTGGCTGGAAGATTGAATTCGTCGAGCTAAGGAGCAATTTTGTCGAACTGAAACACGACGTTCGTCGAACCCAGGAAGGTGTTCATCGAACTGAGACTTTTCCCAGCAGTCTAAGTGCAACCTGAAGCTCAGCTAAAACAGATTGTTCTGGTTAAGCTGATCATACTACTTTAAAATCATTAGAGATAGGATTACTTGAATGCCTAATCATGTCTCTCATAGGGTTGATGTGTCAATTAAGTTATATCAAATCAAGATTGGAAGAATGAAGTGTTTTACACCATTCTACATTTAACATTCCTAGTTCAATTTTGAAGGCATTAAACACGGCCTCATCCAATGGCTTAGTGAAGATATCAGCCACTTGACTGTCAGTGGGGACAAATTCAAGGCAGATATCTTGAGATTCTACATGTTCTCTTATAAAATGATATCTTATTTCTATATGCTTAGTCCTGCTGTGAGAGACAGGATTCTTAGCAATAGAGATAGCACTGGATGAGTCACAATAAAGAGGAGAGTTACTTACCTTGAGGTTGTAGTCCTCTAGCTGGTGTTGAATCCACAATAGCTGTGCACAACAGCTCCATGCAGCAATGTATTCAGACTCAGCAGTGGAGATAGCCACACTTGTCTGCTTTTTGCTGCTCCATGATATCAACCTTCTTCCTAGGAATTGACAAGTGCCACTTGTGCTTTTCCTGTCTTCTTTGCAGCCTGCAAAATCTGCATCTGAAAATCCAGTTAGTTCAAAATCATTATTCTTAGGGTACCAAAGGCCAAGATGTAGGCTGCCTTTAAGGTATCTCAGAATCCTCTTTGCAGCTGAGTAGTGAGATTCCTTAGGACATGCCTGGTACCTAGCACACACACATGTAGCATACATAATATCTGGTCTACTAGTAGTTAAATATAATAGGGATCCAATGATGCACCTGTACATGGATTCATCAAAGGCCTTGCCCTTCTCATCCTTGCCCAGGGAAATGTTGGACCCCATGGGTGTTTTCATGGTGGAAGCTGATTCCATCCCAAACTTCTTGATAATCTCCCTAGTGTACTTGGCCTGAGAAATGAATATACCTTCATCAGACTATTTTACTTGGACGCCTAAAATGTACTTGAGCTCTCCCATGCTGCTCATCTCAAACTCCCCCTGCATTAGGTTGGCAAACCTTTTGCAGAGGTTGTCATCAGTACACCCAAATATTATGTCATCAACATATATTTGGACTAGGAGACACTTGCCCCTTGTTTCCCTAAGAAACAATGTGCTATCTATCTTTCCCCTCAAGAACTTGTTCTTGATGAGAAAGCTAGACAATGTCTCATACCAAGCCCTAGGGGCTTGCTTAAGACCATAAAGAGCTTTCCTAAGCAAACATGACTAGAGAGGGTAGGATGTACAAAACCTGATGGTTGCTCAACATATACCTCTTTCTTCAAGTCACCATTGAGGAAGGTTGATTTGACATCCATTTGAAACACTTTGAACCCCTTGTGGGCAGCATAGGCAAGGAATAGCCTAATTGCTTCCAAACTTGCAACAGGGGCAAAGGTTTGATCAAAGTCTATCCCTTCTTCCTGTCTGTACCCCTTGGCTACCAGCTTTGCCTTGTTCTTTATGATTGTGCCATTTTCATCTAACTTGTTCCTATAAATCCATTTGGTACCTATGATATTGTGTCCTTGAGGTTTTGGCACCAATTTCCATACCTTGCATCTCTTGAATTGTAGAAGTTCTTCTTGCATAGCTTGAATCCAAAAGGTGTCTTGGTTGGTTTCTTCAAACTTCTTGGGCTCCATTTGTGATAGGAAGCTCAAGAATAAGGCTTCATTATGAGCCCTGCTTCTGGTTAATACACCTTGATTCTGATCTCTAATTATTTGTTCTCTTGGATGATCCCTAAGATGTCTTACAGCTGTAGGCAATCTATTCTCAGCTTGCTGTGATATTTCTGCTGGTTCATCAGTGTCTTCTTTAGCATTGACTTCTTCCTCTTCAGGGATGGCAGCATCAGAATAAGCTTTGCTGCTGCTGGGTGTGTCTTGTATAGACATCCTTTCCAAATCCTGTTCATTTCCTGCCAAGACAGAAGATCTAGACCATCCCTTTTATATTAGGCTTGTCTCATCAAATACTACATGCATAGACTCCTCTACAACATGAGTTTTCTTGTTATACACTCTATAAGCTCTACTATGTGATCTATAGCCAACAAGAACACCCACATTGCATTTCTCTGCAAACTTTGTTAATTGAGATTTTCCATTGTTAAAAATGTAGCATTTGGAGCCAAAGATTCTAAAGTATGAAATTGTAGGTTGTTTGCCTTTCAGAAACTCATAGGGAGTTATTCCATGAACCTTATTGATGGAAGCTCTATTGAGAACATGACATGCAGTATTGACTGCCTCAGCCCAGAAGTATTCTAGAAGTGAGGAGTCACTAAGCAGTGCTCTCCCAGCTTCTATCAAGATCCTATTCCTCCTCTCAGTCACACCATTTTGCTGTGTAGTCCTTGGGGAGGAGAACTCTTGGGTGATACCATATTCTTGACAAAACCTTGTCATAACTTCAGATTGAAATTCTGTGCCATGGTCAGTTCAAGTCCTGACCACAGCACATTGCAAGTCATTCTGAATTGCTTTGACAAGAGTTATAAAGATATTTAGAGTATCAGACATCTTCTTTAGGAAGAATACCCATGTATATTTGATGCGCAAAACTATATCTGCAAACGATAACGGCAAGTGTACTGTATCGAATGTAATATAGGTTATAAAAACCAAGGTCATATTAGACTCGGGGCGGTTGAGTACTCTTACTTCAAGAAAATCTCTATTATTTTATCAAATAGAACTTGGGAGTGATTTTGCAAGGAAAATAAAAATAAGATTAAAATGACGAGTAAAAAGGGCTAGCACTCGATCTTTGAATCACCTTGGAAAAGAAGGATAGAAGAAACAAGAAAATCTAGATCTCTTAGGAAATTTGCTTTGACCGTGGAGGCTCCCGAATTATGAACGCACTTCTCTCAAAGATACGCCCAACTAAGATTAGGTGGATCAACCGAACTCTCGTTCTATAATTGAACCTAATACTTGCTTTATCGTAATGAACCCCTCTATTGGATTTGACTCCAATCCGGGAGATTTATGTCATCCTTACTAAAGGGTTGCATTCAACTCTCTTTATCCTTGAATCATCGATTCGTCTTACGAGCTTGTTCGGCTAACTAAAGAACGAAAACAAAAACGAGAATTATATATCAAAAATATAATCTCATTTCATTAAAATCAAGGATAAATCGAAAGTATTTCCAAGAAGAGAAAAAGATGTTCTAAATTACTTCATGATAATTATTTTTCCTCGGATCATCTTGATCGAGTACTAAAAGAAATCTAAGTACTCATAGAGATAGAGGAATTAAAGAAGGTAAAAGAACACATGAAGAGGGGAGGAGAAATAAGAGAATAGAACTATTTTATTAATTGCAATTGAAAAGAAATACAAGCTAGAAATTGAAAATTACAACTATTGAAATAAAAGAACAATTACAAGACTACTAAAACATGAAAATAAAACAAGAAATGGAGGTTTGAACTCCCAAAATTCGTTCTTGAACATTTGCTGAAGCTGGCTTTTTATAGCTGAAAAGTTGAGGTTACACGCCCTTGGTCACGCCCGTGACCAAGGGCGTGTAAGGGGCGTGATCGACGCAGCAACGGAGAGGGCGCCTTCTGGAGTAATTGCGAGCGTTTCGGCTGTGTCACGCCCGAGTTCACGCCCGTGACCTGGGGCGTGTAATCTTGAAATAGTGCTGCTGGCGGGAAACTCTGGCGGGAAGAAGCGCGGGGCGAGTCACGCCCGTGACCTGATGTCACGCCCTTGGTCACGCTCGTGACCTTGGGCGTCTAACTTTAAATGACGTGGCAGGCGTGCTCTGGATGCTGTGGCGAGTCGCGGCCGTGACACTGGGTCACGCCCTTGGTCACGCCCGTGACTTGGGGCGTGTACTTGGCGAATTCTTCACGGAACGCTCCCTGGTGGCGGAATTGGGTCTGGAACACATCTTTGACTGTCACGCCCTTGGTCACGCCTGTGACCTTGGGCGTGTACTTTGGATTTTTACTCAAAGTGCCCACAAAACCTGCAAAACATAAAATAAGCTTAAATTAGTAGAAGAAATTAAAAAGGAACAGATTAAATAAGAAAATACATATAAATTATATAAATTCAATTTAAAACTATATTAAAATAATACTAAAAGATGAGTACAAAAAGTACTCATCAAACACCCCCATACTTGAGATTTTGCTATTCCAGAGCAAAAGATTGAGGAAAGAATTACAAGACATCGATATTATTTCTAATTAACTAAAATTTTATTAAACCATGAATAAGTCAAAGGCAAATTTTAGGAATTCAAGAATTAAGTCATAAGTTATGTTGATAATTTAAAAAGAGAAATTTGTTTAGCTAACTACTTCTCAAGATAACTATTTAGCAATCAAAATTATAGAAATTTTCAAACAAAATTAGATTGAAATTATAGACACTCTAACATAAAAGAAGCTTAAGGAAAAGACACGTACTAAAATACTGCTCTCTTAATAATTTAGTTTAGGACTAGAAACAATGAAATTGGCTAGGGATGGGTTTGAACGAAATGGCAAATGAAGAGTTCTTGAATAGAGGTGATGAATTTTATCCTCTCACCTCATTTGAATACAAAATTGTATATGTTAAGGAAAATAATGAATTTTATCCTCTTATTTTCCATGCCATATAATCTTTTAACAATTCTCTTCAATCAAAAACCCAAAATGTATATGTTTTAGATGTAATGAATTTTATCCTCTTACATCATGACATATAATCTTTTAAATGATTTTGGGTGCATATGTTTTAGGATATAATGAATTTTATCCTCTTATTTCCATGACATGTGATCTTTTTCTACATTTTTTTTTATTTGCCAACAAAGGGTGAGGGGGAAGAAATACTTCTAGTTTATAAATTAAACTATTTTGAGAGCAACTTTTTAGTGGAATGAGATTTCCTAAGATCTTAAAGTTAAAAGTGAATATAACAAAAAAAATCTAAAGATGTTTAGCCAATTTACCACAAAGTGAAGCTATTTAAAATTAAACGGAGAAGTAGTGCTAATTTAACTCTCTAATCGAATTAAAAACATAAAGTGTTTCTTAAAACTAAATTACTTCAAATTTAGATTTAACAAATTCTGATCAAATAAAATAATTAGCTAAATTAAAAATGTAGGAATTCTTATAATCGTACCTCAAACTAAATTTCTAGAACATTAAAAACAACAAGGCTAGGCGTATTTATTATTTCTTGGACTTCCCAAGGGCTACCCGGTGAAGGGTTCGCAAGGTACTAGGAGCTGTGATGGGAATTCAAGCCCAAAGCGCCCATTCCAAGAAATTAGATTTTTATAAGTTATATATATATATTTTTTCAAATAAAAATACAAGAAAAGCTAAGCTACACCCCCATACTTAAAATTAAACATTCTCCCCAATGTTTAAAACTAAGTATGAAGAACACTTGAAAATAAATTTTTGTAAAACTGAAATTAATGATAAGCAAGGGGTGCCTCCCAAGAGCGCTTTCTTTTTCCCGTCTTTAAGCTAGACGGTTATTGTTAGGAAAATGGAAAATAAAAAGAGAAGTGGACAGGCAACTCCCCTAATTCACGCGTGGGTGAATGTGCCGGCGTCAAAATTATAAGTTATGTTCTAAATTATAAGGGCGTGTAAGGGGCGTGATCGAAGCAGCAGCGGAGAGGGCGCCTTCTGGAGTAATTGCGAGCGTTTCGGCCGTGTCACGCCCTAGGTCACGCCCGTGACCTGGGGCGTGTAATCTTGAAATAGTGTTGCTGGCGGGAAACTCTGCCGGCAACGGCGCCAAAAACTTGATGCGCAAAACTATATCTGCAAACGATAACGGCAAGTGTACCGTATCGAATGTAATATAGGTTATAAAAACCAAGGTCGTATTAGACTCGGGGCGGTTGAGTACTCTTACTTCAAGAAAATCTCTATTATTTTATCAAATAGAACTTGGGAGTGATTTTGCAAGGAAAATAAAAATAAGATTAAAATGACGAGTAAAAAGGGCTAGCACTCGATCTTTGAATCACCTTGGAAAAGAAGGATAGAAGAAACAAGAAAATCTAGATCTCTTAGGAAATTTGCTTTGACCGTGGAGGTTCCCGAATTATGAACGCACTTCTCTCAAAGATACGCCCAACTAAGATTAGGTGGATCAACCGAACTCTCGTTCTATAATTGAACCTAATACTTGCTTTATCGTAATGAACCCCTCTATTGGATTTGACTCCAATCCGGGAGATTTATGTCATCCTTACTAAAGGGTTGCATTCAACTCTCTTTATCCTTGAATCATCGATTCGTCTTACGAGCTTGTTCGGCTAACTAAAGAACGAAAACAAAAACGAGAATTATATATCGAAAATATAATCTCATTTCATTAAAATCAAGGATAAATCGAAAGTATTTCCAAGAAGAGAAAAAGATGTTCTAAATTACTTCATGATAATTATTTTTCCCGGATCATCTCGATCGAGTACTAAAAGAAATCGAAGTACTCATGGAGATAGAGGAATTAAAGAAGGTAAAAGAACACATGAAGAGGGGAGGAGAAATAAGAGAATAGAAATATTTTATTAATTGCAATTGAAAAGAAATACAAGCTAGAAATTGAAAATTACAACTATTGAAATAAAAGAACAACTACAAGACTACTAAAACATGAAAATAAAGCAAGAAATGGAGATTTGAACTCCCAAAATTCGTTCTTGAACATTTGATGAAGCTGGCTTTTTATAGCTAAAAAGTTGAGGTTACACGCCCTTGGTCATGCCCGTGACCAAGGGCGTGTAAGGGGCTTTATCGATGCAGCAACGGAGAGGGCACCTTCTGGAGTAATTGCGAGCATTTCGGCTGTGTCACGCCCTAGGTCACGATCGTGACCTGGGGCGTGTAATCTTGAAAAAGTGCTGCTGGCGGGAAACTCTGGTGGGAAGAAGCGCGGGGCGAGTCACGCCCGTGACCTGATGTCACGCCCTTGGTCACGCCCGTGACCTTGGGCGTGTACTTTGGATTTTTACTCAAAGTTCCCACAAAACCTGCAAAACATAAAATAAGCTTAAATTAGTATAAGAAATTAAAAAGGAACAGATTAAATAAGAAAATACATATTAATTATATAAATTCAATTTAAAACTATGTTAAAATAATACTAAAAGATGAGTACAAAAAGTAATCATCAATATTTTGAGTGATCATCAACAATCACCAAAGTATACAACTTCCCACCCAGGCTCTAAATTGGCAAAGGACCAAACTAGTCCATATGCAAGAGATAAAGACATCTTTAAGTGTCTTTGGAGCCAATACTTTTAAAGGTGGCCCATGTTTGCTTACCCATTTGGCAAGCATGACAGGGACCACTTTTAATACATTTTAAATTAGGACTATTCCTAACAAGGTTTTAAGAGAATAGTCTATACATTGTCTTGTAGTTAATGTGAGCAAGTTTTTTGTGCCATTGAACACAAAGGGGCTCATTCTCATTAGCTACAAGACAAACATATGTAAGAGAAGTACTACATATAAAGTCTAAGCAATAAACATTCCCACTCCTAGTGCCTGAGAGAATGGTCTCTAAGTCTTTAGACTTTTTAATCAAGCACTTGTCATTGTGGAATTCAATGACATATCCTAGATCACACAGTTGACTTATGCTTACAAGGTTGTGTTGCAACCCTTCAACATAAGCTACCCTTGTAATTGCGACTATGCCATTGGAGATCATACCATATCCTTTGGTGATTCCCTTTTCGGACCCCCAAAGATAACTTTGGGTCCATTCTTCACAACCTTGTAGTCCTGTAGAATATTTCTTGTTCCTGTCATGTGCCTTGAGCACCCACTGTCCAAGTACCAAATTTGGTTGAGGCTGGTACTTGAACTATCCGCAAGAAGAAGTTTAGTTATCCTTAGGAGCCCAAGCTTTGGGTCCTAGGTACTTGTTAGCATGATGAAATGACCTTACACAAGCTGCACCCTTTGCAGGAATGCTCATCTTTGCACATGGCACATTAGGATGGTGCCAACAGTCTATGGCAAAGTGTCTTACTTTACCACAACACCAACATTCATGAATGTTGTATCTCATCTTCTGAACATTTCTTGAGGGGTGTGCAGCACAGTCCACATGTTTAGGAGGAGAGACAACAACTTTTCTCTTGTTTCTTTCAGCAAGGATTTGGCTGAAACTCAATCTGTGGACAGTCTTAGTGGTCTTTGTATTGATGGCATCAACTTGCTTTGGCTTTTGGGCAATGCAAGTTTTGATGGCATTAGACACTGAGCAATTAGACATGCCCACTGATTTGACAGCAGTCATGTTCTTGGCTGAATCAACCTTAGAAGGGCATGCTTTCTTATTCTTGAATGAAGGGGCTGATGTACCAAATACAAATGGTCCAGGAATGGCCATTTAAATTTCCTCATGGGGAGCCTTCATAGCACTCAATCCCATTCCCTTTCTTCCACTATGGGAAGGAGTGTTTTCCTTCCTATAGGTACTTCCATTCTTCCAGTGACCATACATGCTTTCATGGTCATACCTGTTGGAAGGGAGTAATACCTTTTGAAAGGTGGTTTGAGGCTTAGCCTTACCTCTGCTCTTTTCTCCACTCTCTTCTCCTGCTTCCATTTTATTGAATCCTAGTCCTCTTCTATTGGATTGAGAAGAGAAGGAGTCAATAATAGGGAGCACAGATTTTGGCTTGGAGAATTGAGCACTAGGCTTCTTTCTTTCACAAGATTCTCCTCAAGATCCTTGATGACCTTGTTCTTCAGGGATATGTGCTCAGATGGGTGATAGTTATCCCCTTCAGATGGCTAATTTCCCTATACATCTGATTCATCTTGGTAGAGGATTCAGTGCATTCTTATTTTTCCATCTTAAGGGAATCAATCTCTTGGGCTTGCCTCTTGGCTAGCTTTTTGCTCCTTTTCAGAGCTTCCAAAAGAGCATCATATTTTTCAATCAATTGATTGACATCTACCTCAGCTTCTGAATCACTTCCACCAATTGATGAAGGTGCTCCAGATTCTGAGCCAGTCTCATAATTAGAAAAGGATATGGAATGAATTAATACATGTTCATTTTCAGGGATGTTCTGACTGTCCTCCTCATTAATGATGGCCATGAGGCCTAGATGAACATTGTCCTCTTCATCCTCCTCTATATCACTGTCTGAGTGTGATAGAGGGGCCCTGACTCAAACCTTGTCAGCAGGATAATCTTCATCTTCTTCTGCTGCAAATATCCCTAGGTAGGCTTCTTCCTCATTCTCTGAATCTGAAGTTGAGGATTCAGATTCACTCCAGTTTTTTCCTTTCTTTGCTAGGAAGGATTTTTCACCCTTCCTATCCTTTTGGTGATGGTGCTTCTTATCACCTTTCTCCTTTCTTTTGGCTGGACAGTCAGCTATGACATGTCCAGGTTTGCTGCAGCAATATCAAATTATGTTATTTGAAATATGTTTACTAGATTTGGAATCATACCTGCCACCCTTTGGGTGCTGTCTTTCCGGTTTCCTGTGGTCTTTCTTGGAGTGTGATGAGGAGGAGGGCTTGTTCTTCCATTGCTTCCTTCTCATCATCTTCTTGAACTGTCTTAAGAAGGCAGCAAACTCTTCATCAGAGGAAGAGCTATCTGAGGTGCTGATTTCAGATTTTTTAGATTCAGCACCTCTCCTTGGAGAAGACACCATCTTGCCCTTGCTTTTCTTGGAGCTGTCAGCTTTGAGAGCTACAGATTTCTCCCTTGCCTGAGCCCTTGTTGAGGTGTCCTCTTCCTTTCTTGCAGACATCTGCATCTCATAAGAGAGCAACTTTCCAAATAGTGTATGAGTGGGGGTCTCACCAAGCCTAGCCACTTCCCTGATAGCACAGATTTTTGTGTCCCAATCCCTTATTAGAGATCTAAGGAACTTATCATTTAGCTCAGAATCAGTGAACACTCTCTCATAGGTTCTCAGCTCATTCACTATTCTGAAGAACCTCTCATAGCACATAGAGATGCTCTCCTGGCTGAGCTGCCTGAAGGCTTCATACTCTTGGTTAAGGAGTGACTTTCTATCATCCCTCACTTCAGCTGTCCCTTCCATATATACTAATAATGTGTCCCACATTTCCTTGGCAGTAGTGCAGTGTACTAAGTTTTGAAATGTGGAATCATCAATTGCATTAACTATGATGTTCAGGGCTCTTTTGTCCATAGTGAACAATGCAAGTTCATCCTTGGTCAAGTCATTGAAGATCTTGGGCACTCTTCTTTATTTATCTATGGTGGAGGCAGTTTGAAAGGTGAAAGGCCCTTGCTTTACAGTTATGTAGATCCTTGGATCAGATGCTTCCATAAACAATCTAACCCTTTGCTTCCATATGCCAAAGTTTTCTTTGTTGCATATGGGAAACTTCATGGATCCCATCTCCTTCTGTAATCTAGAGGAAGCCATTGGATTGATAAGACTATTCCTTTATAGGATCTGATCAGACAATTATGTCCTTCTTGACCAACCTCCCTCTGATACCACTTGATAGTTTATATAGGATGTAGTCTTACACACCTAGGGGGTGAATAGGTTTCTTTTAATTTAGGCTTAATGTTTTCTGAATTTAGTTTAGCAAATTATCAAGCACAAAGAGATTTATAGAGGTTCCTCAAGACAGGGTGTCTTGAGTAGTCCTCTTTCCCCCTTCACCTTTCTAACAATGAGTTAGATAAGGCCAACTTCTCCAAACTCAGCTCCAAGAGCCTACAACACAGATCCCACAGGATCTCTCAGGTTTTCCCAAACCCTATCTCAGGCACAACAACCCTACCGCAGGCACAACAACCCTACCTCAGAGGAATCAACCTCCTATAACTCAGACCACCTCCTGGTCCTACCTCAGGCTGACCTCTCAGCTCTACAACTCAGGCCAATCAGCCTTACACACTCAGGCAATAAAGCCCTACAGTCTCAGAACCCAAAGGCTCCTACAAAAGATATAATAAGGATTACAGATTGAAGGAAGAAGAGATCAAGCCTTGTTCTTCTTCTTCTTAACAGCTGCTGTTGCAGACTTGAACCAGGGAGGAGAAGTGCAACTTCAACTTGATTCTTCTTGATCAGCCCTTCAGATGATGGACTTGATCTACTTGCTCTATCTTGAGATGAATCAAGATAAGTAATCTCTTTTCTCCTTGCATCCTTGTGTAAGCTCAGTTCTTGGCTGTCGACAATGGAACAGTATTGCTCTTGAGTTTTTGTGTGCTGGAGAGTAAAATCAATAGCAAAAGTTGTTTGCTCAACCCTAACTTATTCCTTTTATACACCATTGACCCTCAACGGCTCTTAGCTATCCTCCTGACAGGTATGGGAGTGATTGGTGGACCCCAAGATGCCTTTCTGCAGCTTGCGCCAAAAGCAGAACTCGCCAGATCACTTTTGAATCCGTCTCAGCATTTAGGCTGAGATGGTCAGCCGTCTCAGCGGTTGCTTTTATCCCGTCTCAGCGGATCTGCTGAGACAGCCAGTTGTCTCAGCGGTTTTCTTCTATTTGTAGCTCAGCTTGCTCAGACACCTTCTCAGCGGCGCCTGGTCTTATCTCAGCGGTTCAGTTGAGACAGATAGCTCGTCTCAGCTGATCATATAGTACACCATGGTGTGCCCCAGTCCTGCATACTTATGAGATAGAAATAGGGTTTATCAAATACAACTTGTACTTAGCATTGAGTTTGAGGTCTCTTCAAATCAAGGGAACATTGAGGGTCATTTTCCCAACAGAAAGAATTCATCATGTCACAGATCGAAATAATATCCTCGAACCATAGGAGGTGATAGATTGGATCAAATCTTCCAAGATAGTAACTCAGGGGAGGTTTCCTGAACCCCTCAGGAATTGGAGCAGAAAGGATCTCTACACAGAAGGGGATCCTCCCCTCCTTACAATGATCTGCGAGGTTGCGAGTATCCTGATACTCAAACACGTTAGTATCTTGGTACCTCACCGGGTTCTCAACCTAGTGGAACTGGATCCCCTGAGAACTTACCATATTGAATGATGAGTCCCTATTATATACATATTTTCGGACACATTTAGGCTAGTTTTTCTGCTTTTGTGCTTCAGTTTCGTTCATATTTCCTTTATTCATGCTTTTATTAGAAGTATATAGTTGTGCCTGTTTTTGTGTGCAATTGCGCACTTTGTTGTTGGGGGTAAGCACTTCGTGCTCCCCATTGTATTTTCTGTATCTCTGTGCTGCTGGACGTGTATTCCTAGCCGTTGATCTTGTATGCATGTGACCTGATCGTCCCGTTTTCCCCAGAAGTCATTTCTGTGCATATCGCATGGTCGTGCGTTTCCTTGACGCACGGTCTGTTGCGGTCGTGCGTTTGTGTCTGGGCAGAAAATGGAGCCTCAGAGTTTACTCATGCATTTTAACGCACGGGCTGGTTCGCCCGTGCGTGAGTAAAATGCATGGGCGCATTCCTTCTTCTCCTGCACGCCTGCTGCGCTTAAGTATCGCACGGTCCACGCACAGTCGTGCGTTCGACCGTGCGTGACCAAATTTCCGACGTTTTCCTATAAAAGCTGCAGCTTCGACCTAAATCGGGAGACGCCCGTACGCGCCGTACAACAGTGCGATTCCACCATTTCCACCAGGGTTTCATCCCTTAGGCCTCCTCCTTCATCCTAGGGCTTCAAGAGAGATCTAGACGGCATCACCTTTAAGCAAGAGGAAGCTTGCAACCTCCACCGAATCGTGAGACGAAGAAGACGGGTCTATTGGAGAGTAGTGACAGCTCTCTCTACCCCGGACGCAGTTGCTGACCGAGCTTGGACGCGGATTGACAACCCAGCGATTCCAACCGTGAATCTTCAACAAGACTTCGGATTCGGTCGATTTCTTGCCTTGTACTTCTCTTATTGATGTGTAGATGTGTAGATCTCATTATTATGATGAAGTAGAGTGCATAAACTTGTTTGTAATTCTATATTTCATGTCCATGTGAAATTATTTTATGGTTTATGTTGCTTGAGGTGCGCCCCATTCCATCATCCACCCCGCCATTGCGTTCGTTGCCGCACTAGCAATTGCTAGTGGCGTGCTTGTCGAAGAGGTGCTTACGACCCTCACTCCGTTTGCCTACTCGTCCATCCGCCCTTGCGACACAGTGTGCTCAAGGCCTGCCTAGTCTCCATCCCGCCAAGCGAAGCATTGCATAGCGGCATTGCATAGGAGTAGTGTAGTATTTTCTTTTTATTTTCACAATCCAAATCCCCCGTTTCCACATCCATCCGACGTAAAGGACTTCAATCTCAAGTCCTTCCTCGAACGTTAACTCCACCTTACTGTGTTCCTTGAGAGATTCGATACTCGGGGATTACCTCTCGTTTTATATTACTTGAACGATCGGTACACTGCCGTTTCGTGTCGCAGTCGAGCTACCGCCTATAGCGGTGTGCGAGATTTGCGCCATCAAGTTTTTGGCGCCGTTGCCGGGGAACACAGACGTGTGAGTTTTCTAGAGAGGGAGAATCTGAGATTAAAGCCCTTTCCATTTGTTTATTGCATTTTTGTTTTATTTCTTCTTATTCTGTTTTACTGTTTATATTAGGCTGTTAAGTAAATTTTTCCTGGGTGTATTATTTTGCACAATAGTTTTCTACATTTTGAATCATTTTATCTTCACAAAATGTGGTCTGCGTTTAACATTCGTTGCCATTTTTGTGGAGATATCTCTCATGCTAGCAATAGATGTCCAAAGGGAGATAGTAGCCCTAGCATTACCAGCCCAGCATATGGAGCACCGACTTCGTCTGGTACTCGATATGGTGCGCGGAAGTCTTATGGCTATTCTGCCACGCCTTTACCGTCAATCTTCTTTTCGGCTTCAGCACACGTTGTGCCAAAGAAACCCTTTAGGCAGTGCTTGTTTTGTCAGAGCATGGATCATGCCTTGAAGGATTTTGCCGAGTATCTTCGCCAATTGGACGAGGATGACGAGCCGGATATCCGGATCGTCCCGACTCCTACCTCTGGCGGCACACCTTCGACATCTGGTTATGTGGCCATATCACCTTCATTCTATGAAGGGTATGATGTGGACACGGTCACCAAATGTGTGGCTGATCTGGGCACTGACATGGCTGAGCCCATCTCCCCTGTACACCCATCTCCTAGCATAGGTTTGATTCTTTGTGAGGAACCAGTGCTGGACTATTATCCAAGCACCCTTCCCCCTCCTATTGTGCATTCTAGTACATTTATTTTAGATGACATTGTCGAGGATGTGTCGCAGGATGAGGCCGGCGATCTAAGTGTGCCTTCTCCTATGGAGGAGGACAACCTTCTAGGTGAAGAGGATCTTTCCTCAGCACCGGTGGAGGAAGTCCAAATCTTTAGCTTGGCCACTGACGATCCCGCCAAATCTTGTGGCATTGATGACAATGCCAACATTATTTTACTTTCCCAACCTGATGGGAGTGAGTCCGGGACCACTCCTCCGCCTGATTTTTAATTATGTTCTTCTTCTCTTTTATTTCTTGACCCCCCTTCTGCTATATCTGAGCCTGTGCAGGTTGAGTCTCCACAGGTACATCAGGAGGACTTAGAGCATGATGCTCAAGTCATTGATGAGAGCATCCTCTTATGTGAGGAGGTTGCTTCCCCCTCCGTAGAGGAAGCTCCACTCATTGCCTCTTTCTCCTACCACCTCCCTAGAGATGACACCTTGCTAGGCAAGGATTTATTTTGTGGTGAGATGAGTAAGGTCCAGGCCTCCTCCTCTTCTTACTTCCTATTCCCGCTACCTGTGTTCAGCAGGTATCGTTATTTAGGTAGGGGAATAACTGTTTCATCGTCGTATCGGTACCCGCTACGGACACGCATATTAGAACAGCTGCCTGTTCACTTTTCTTTTCATAGGCCCATTAGCTAGAACTGTACAAAAGCCAAATAAGTCATGCTGGGAGGACAATAACCCCAGTAGTCATCTTAATTTTTCATGTCTTTTAATGTATTCCCTGCAAAAACTAGCTTATTTTGTGCTATTTTAGTTTTCTTGTGCGGAGACCACCCTTTGCAGGTATTTTCTATTTGTGAAGGCGGTGGTCGTGATTCTTCGTAGAACTTCACTACAGGCTTCCAGAATGCTTACTTGCTGAGCATGGGTACCCTCTTCCCCTTACTTTGTTTTAGAATATCTTAATGCATTGTCTAAGTCTGGGGGAGATATTTTTGTGTACCCACTCACGTGTACAGTTATTTAGCATGCTAGAAGCTTCTTTATCTAAGAATCATTTTTGTTCATTTTTGTTTGCACACTTAGCACCCACTTGAGCGTGTACTTTACCTTCAGCGCGTCACGAGTATAACTCATTCCTTTTTTGCATATGAGAAAATGTTTGTGCTAGCTTTTAAATTATGTAGTGGAATAAAATGTTGGCTCCGGTGTTTCTAGTCAAGTACTCATGCGAGTATAGGGATTCATGTAGATTAGGTTTCTTCTTATACTAATAGCTTTATGCATTTTTATTAGTATAAATATTGTTTACTATACTCAAATGATGAATCCGGTGTTAATCAAACGGTGGCGTAGGGATGTGTGTAGACGTTTGCTAGATTCGTATTGCTCGAGTCGGGAGAAAGGAAAATCTTTCTCGGTGGCTAGAACTTGCCCCAAGCGATTCTCGAAGCATTGGCATAGGATAGTTCTAGTGCGTGAGAATGACGTAGGCCATCGTTTTGGCCCGGTTGAGCTTTATATTTCATGCCTATCATTTACCCGTGCTAGCCCCTTTGTGCCTACCCCTTCCTTTTGATTCAGCCTCACTTTTATTTCACCAAAGCCTAAAAGCCTAACCTAGTCGCACACCCAAATCTGAGCTTTAGTTATAGTTCTTTTTACACTTTGGGGGGTGTTGATGTGGTATTTTTTTATAGTGGAAACTGTGGGTGTTTTCATTGAAAATTTTGCTGAAAAAGAAAAGAAGAAAAAAGATTTGATAAGAAAAAGAAGAATGAAAAGTAATCGAAAAATTTGTTTGAAATTTGTATTTGAGAGTGGGCAGTGCACACACCTATGTTGCAAAAGTATAAGTCTGGGGGTGTGATGCACTTGTTTATTATAGTCGTGCGGGTAGCTTGACTTAAAGCTCATTTTGGGTTGGGTGTGCTTAGCCTCCAGGTTTACCTTTGTTTACCTCACCGTAACCCAAGCCCCATTCTAAACCTACAAGTCCTACTGACTCACGCCTTGAGCCAATCTAGTGTAGTGGAGAGAATGTGACCGGGCAAGCCTATGGTCACCGACACCGATGGATTTCGGTGGAGTTTTTCCGGCACCCCGATCTTTAACAATACTCGCCTCAGCGTTCAGTTTACTTTCTCCATATGCGTGACCAGATGATCCACCGTAATTCTCATTTTGAGTAGAAGTAACAATTATTTATGTTTTTAGAAATTCATAAACTCTGTGTATAATTAGAAATCTTCTCTAGTTTTCTTATACGTGCATGAGCATGCGACTTTGCATGGTATTCCATTTTGTAATTTTTAGTTAGCTATCTCATATTCCCGCTTGCGTAGGAATTGTTTGCTCGGGACGCGCAAACAGGTAAGTCTGAGGGTGTGATGAGTCCCTATTATATACATATTTTCGGACTCATTTAGGCTAGTTTTTTTGCTTTTGTGCTTCAGTTTCGTTCATATTTCCTTTATTCATGCTTTTATTATAAGTATATAGTTATGTCTGTTTTTGTGTGCAATTGCGCACTTTGTTGTTGGGGGTAAGCACTTCGTGCTCCCCATTGTATTTTCTGTATCTCTGTGCTGCTAGACGTGTATTCCCAGCCGTTGATCTTGTATGCAGGTGACCTGATCATCCCGTTTTCCCCAGAAGTCATTTCTGTGCATATTGCACGGTCGTGCATTTCCTTGACGCACGGTCAGTTGCGGTCGTGCGTTTGTGTCTGGGCAGAAAACGGAGCCTCGGAGTTTACTCGTGTGTTTTAACGCACGGGCGGGTTCGCCCGTGCGTGAGTAAAACGCGCGGGTGCATTCCTTCTTCTCCTGCACGCCTGCTGCGCTTAAGTATCGCACGGTCCACGCACAGTCGTGCGTTCGACCGTGCGTGACCAAATTTCTAACGTTTTCCTATAAAAGCTGCAGCTTCGACCTAAATCGGGAGACGCCCGTACGCGCCGTACAGCAGTACGATTCTGCCATTTCCACCAGGGTTTCGTCCCTTAGGCCTCCTCCTTCATCCGGCTTCAAGAGAGATCTAGACGCCATCACCTTCAAGCAAGAGGAAGCTTGCAACCTCCACCAGATCGTGAGATGAAGAAGACGGGTCCATTAGAGAGTAGTGACAGCTCTCTCTACCCCGGACGCAGTTGCTGACCGAGCTTGGACGCGGATTGACAACCCAGCGATTCCAACCGTGAATCTTCAACAAGACTTCAGATTCGGTCGATTTCTTGCCTTGTACTTCTCTTATTGATGTGTAGATGTGTAGATCTCATTATTATGATGAAGTAGAGTGCATAAACTTGTTTGTATTTCTATATTTCATGTCTATGTGAAATTATTTTATGGTTTATGTTACTTGAGGTGCGCCCCATTCCATCATCCACCCCGCCATTGCGTTCGTGGCCGCACTAGCAATTGCTAGTGGCGTGCTTGTCGAAGAGGTGCTTACGACCCTCACTCCGTTTGCCTACTCGTCCATCCGCCCTTGCGACGCAGTGCACTCAAGGCCTGCCTAGTCTCCATCCCGCCAAGCGAAGCACTGCATAGCGGCATTGCATAGGAGTAGTGTAGTATTTTCTTTTTATTTTTCACAATCCAAATCCCCCGTTTCCACATCCATCCGACGTAAAGGACTTCAATCTCAAGTCCTTCCTCGAACGTTAACTCCACCTTACTGTGTTCCTTGAGAGATTCGATACTCGGGGATTACTCCTCGTTTTATATTACTTGAACGATCGGTACACTGCCGTTTCGTGTCGCAATCGAGCTACCGCCTATAGTGGTGTGCGAGATTTGCGCCATCATTGAACTATGAATGTCCTAGTTGCTCCGGTTCCTCTATCTTCGCCTCCTTCCCTATTTGCCTGGATGGACCACCCTGCTACAGATTCATGCAATAAGGAGTGGTCGTCATGACCTCCGCGTGAGGAAGCAACACTACTCACAAAGTGTCCTTGATGTGGCGCGCAAAATCATTGAAATCTGTCCTGGTCACATACTCGCCATCCACTGGCGAGTTGCCGACTCCTTCTTGCTCGCCTACTTCCACCATCTCTCATTCTCACTAAACTTTCCTCCACTAGATATAGTCCATGCTCAATGCACCAAAGTGTTGAAGCAAGGAAAATAATGACTCCAAATGTTCGAACTATAGGGCAGTCTGAGGCTACTTATCCCGCTATACGACAACTCAAATCAGAAGGCTAGAGCTAAGAAGAGAGAAAAAACTACAAATAGACCCAGACGCTTCAGAAGGGTGGTCCCGCTATGCACCCGAAAGTTTAGGAGACACTTCCTGTAACAACATATTTTCCCAAGGTGGTGAAAATCCATATTACTGGGCTAAGAAGGAAGTTCTCTGTCATGTGTCATTGAGTGGTCTTAATGACACAGATAAAATAGGAGTGTCGTCGAGAAGCACTTGATGACACAAGCTCTGTGTCGTCGAGTGGACTTGATAACACAGCCGAAAAAGTCATGTCGTTGAGTCCACTCAATGACACGACCATTATTCGTGTGTCGTCGAGACGACTCGAGGATACATACAAATTTGTGTAGTCGAGTTACTCGACGACATAGTCACAAGCAAGTTTTGTTTGTGTCATTTTGTTGGGCAGTGACTATCTATTTTCACGGGGCTTTTAAACCTAATATTGGGGGTTTTGGTCCATGCTATATAAAGGCACTTGGGAAAGAGATTATGATACTTTTCAGTTGACACACTCTCTCCAAGCTCGAGACATAAGAAAAATGGAGAAGAAGAAGAAGTCTCTTTCTGCCATTGACAGATCTCCGAAGATTCAAATCGTGAATCAATTTCAGATCCACAGAGAGCAGCCCAGTGCAGTTCTTTCTATCTTATGGAAATCTTGGATTCTCATGGAGCCAAAGAGACCAGCAAGGGTAATGATCCATCCTCCCGGTCTTTGGACGTGTTTTGGTCCCTTCATCCCTTTTCTATGCTTGCATAACGTTGTCTCTTTCACTAATTAATGAAGTGTACGACTCCCTTTAGTTCTTCGTAACTCCGAGTCAATTGTGTCCGTCCCCGACATATATTGCATTTAGAAATCTGATGGTCGTACGAATTTAGGCATTTTGTGTGAAGCCTACCCGTGGCTGTTAGCCCGGATCGGTGATGCTTGATTGTATCGTGCATTTAGGTTAATCCTATAATGTGTGTCTGACAATGAATACGTGAAATATGTCATTATGAATGCGGGACTTGAGTTTTAAGTGTCTTTTGGAGAGTCTAACAGAAGCACCATGCTTGGGTTGTGGTTGAATGCAAACTTTCACCATGAGTTTTGAAGTGGAGTTGTCTTGTACCTCCTTCATTGGTGATGTTTGCAAAGCCAAAGTCCTCTAGTAATGATTAGGTGCGTAAATTATCTTTTGAGTAGTACTTGTATGTGTTAAACCCTTACGAGCAGATGGATCACGATGACTAGAGCACGAGCAAAGCTGAACCGAACCCGTTTCCATGCAGATCGGTGAGAGGTCTTAACCTCATGAATGTTGTACGATCATGGGAGAGGCCGTGGAAGGTGTTCACTAGATCGGCCAAAAGCCCTTTTTCCACTAAAGTTTGTATTACTTGGGGTTGTGTAGGTGCTCGTGAAAGAGTACATTGGAAGCATGCCTTGTGTGCATGAAAGGTGTGGTCGTGAGTACCCACATTTTTGATGTGATGGATTGATATTATGTTACACTAATGTAGTTGCTTAAGCAGTTGCGGGGATCCTCTAGGTGACCCCAACTAACATCATGTGCATACTTAGGTTCCCCTTTCTTTGATGCTCAACCTAGAAGATTGATTGTGCTTGAAACCTCGCCTTGTGTAGAGTAGTTGCACTTTCTCTATTATATTACATGTTGCATGTACGACTTGCTTGCACGTTAGCGGTGCCCCGACCTTGAGCCAGCTAAAATGGCCAGGGGGTATCGTTACATGGTTTGTGGTCAGCTCATAACTGACCCTCATTCACCTCATATTTGTGGATGGTGCAGGTGCTGGTGAGCCGAGCGGGAAGTAGTGAGTTGAAGCTCATTGCTGAGTTGTCCCTTGAGGCCAACCTTTATTTTATTGCTTTCCTTGTATTTCCAGCCTACATGCTGAAGTATGCTTTTGATTTAGTTATATTTGTTGAATGTAAGTAATTAAGTCCATAAATCTTTACTTGAAATTCCTGAGTAGGTGGACATTCTGAAATTAATGTTTAATGAATGCTTCTGCTTACGCTTTATTTATACTCTCGTGTAGTTCTTTTCTGTGTATCATTTTATTAACATCTAGCTAGTGTGTTCAATATGGCGTGGTGTCCCAACCAGACCTTTTGTTATATTGTTTGTAGTGGAAGGGTGTTATAATTTGGTATCAGAATTTAGGAGTCGATCCATAGTTTTGAGAATTCGTGGTCGAATTCCTTTTAAGTGCTGGAGTGCACGTGATGTGCGTTCACCTAAAAACGATAAAACCTAATACAAATGTCAACTTAAGAATGAAAAACATGTTTGTTTATAGAACCTTAGCGTTCCATGATAGTTGTTTGCTATGTTTTCAGTCACTAAATTTTGTGTTACACGATTATAGGTGATTAAGAGCGGTGCGGGGAAGTCTCAACTCCATAACACTGCCAAAAGTAGTGCATTCGCTGAGGTACCCGTGAACACTCCTTCTATTGAATTGATCAGATTAGTCACCAAAGTGATCATAATGATGATCAATACTCAGCCAGTTTGGCTTGCACAACCTACTACTCCTACTCTAGATGTGGGCCTAGTGCTTATTGCTGTTGTGGAACTTGCAGTGAAGCCTAGGGTGGAATATAGAGTTGAGCCTATAGTTGTGGGATGAGACCTTGACCAACAACTGAAGCACTTTTTGAGCTTGCATCCTCCATCCTTCTCTGGGACCGAATCCCCAATAGAGGCAGAGGATTGGCTGTCAAGAATAAAGAGAAGTCTAAAGGATACAGTAACTGAAGAAGCTATGATGGTCACATTAGCCACATTCCTTCTGCATGGAGAGGCGGTGCTTTGGTAGGAGGAACTAGAAGTGCACAAGTTTGGTGGTAGAGAGAACACTGATACCTTGATGGCAAAATTCTCAGAACCGTTCCTCCAGAGGTTTATCCCCTCTACCAAGTGCATTTTGTTGCAAAACTAGTTTCTGCATTTAACTTAGGGTGATTGCTCTGTAGATGACTACTTTCTTGAGTTCACCAGACTGGGTTGCTATGCGGGATCTTTGGTATAGATGAGGAGACAAAGATGAATAAGTTCTACAAAGGACTTCGAGATGAGTTGACGCTGCTTCTAGCAGGCCCAATGACTTTTGGCTTTCTTGTTCTGGTACAAACTACCTGATCTCTGGAAATGGATATGCCTAGGGTGCAACACGCGAAAGGACTCAATGCAAAGAAGCCAGAGTTTCATGTGCAGACCTCTCAGTCCAAGGCTGAGTTGAGAAAGAACAAGAGGAAGTCTACGTTCGCGAAACCATCTCCTTATAATGTATTAGGAGCAACTACTGCACGGTGTTCTATAACGTGTTTCACTTGCGGGAAGGTGGGACACAAAGCCCAAGCATGTTGAAGTGGTCCCCAAAGGGCAGAAAACCAAGCAGTGGACTATGCTCGTGCGATGGGTTCAACTTATGTGGAGAAAGACAAAGTTGCAGAGTCTTCTACTCTCCGACATCCTCCGACCCAACCGAGAATCTACTCGCTTGGCCAACAGGAAGCCATCTGACAAAATGATGTCATCACATGTATGAATTATTATTTAGCTTTTACAGCTTGATGAGAATTATATTTCATGTGCAACTATAGGTTTGTTTGTGTGTGCAATTAGGCTTTGTCTTAATTTTCAACTATCCGACGAGAGCTCTTTTTGATATTGGAGCATCACACTCATTTCTGTCTAAGGACTATGTGGTACAAATTGGAGTGTCGTCTACCTTGGTAAAGAATATATTGGAGGTAGTGTTGCCCAATGAGTCTAGAATGAGCGCATATAAGTTGAGCTGTGTTAAGGTGCGGATTTGGAATCAAGATTTCGACATGGAACCATTATTACTAGCGCTTGCTAAATTTGACATAATCTTTGGCATGGATTGGCTCTCGAAGCAGCGAGCATGCATTGATTGCAATCTGAAGGATATTACTTCGGGAAAGAACACTGGTAATGAGACCACATTTGCTGGTATACGAGGAGCAAGCAAGATGCTGATGTTTGCACTCCAAGTGGTTAAGGAAGTTAGGAAAGGCACATAGTTGTTCTTCACTTTATTGGAGGCTTCAGATCCTAAGCCCAGTTTAAGTGTTGTCCTGGTAGTAGCAGAGTATGCTAATGTGTTTCCAAAGGAACTCCTTGGGGCTCTGCATCTGTGAGAGGTTGATTTCTATATTGATTTGGTGTCAAGTGCCAAGCCTGTATCACGCTCACCATACCTAATAACGCCAAAGGAATTGGCAGAACTACAAGTTCAGTTGTAAGAATTGCTAAAGATACGATACATACGTCCAAGTTCATCTCATTGGATTGCACCAGTCCTCTTTGTGAAAAAGAAGGATGGGAGCTTGCGGCTGTGCATCGACTATATATTGAGAACTGAATAAGCTAACACAGAAGAACCATTATCCAATTCCGAGAATCGATGACTTGTTCGACTAACTGGTTGAGTCAGTGGTGTATTCTAAACTAGACTTAAGGTCCGGTTACTATCAACTGAGAATAAGGGAATGTGATATTCCAAAAATGGTATAAAGTACCTGTTTCGGGCACTACAAGTTCACGATCACGCCATTTGATCTTTGCCTTGCACCGTCGGTATTTATGGACTTGATGAATAGAACATTCCGAGAGTACTTGGACCAGTTTGTGATCGTGTTCATCGACAACATATTGGTATACTCTCAGTCCAAAGAGTAACATGTAGAGCATATGCACGCAGTTTTGAGCACTTTGAGGAGGAGTCAGCTATACGCCAGGTTCTCCAAATATGAGTTTTGGCTATCCTCAGTGGCGTTCCTTTGTCATATTGTTAGTGGTGAAGGAATCGAGTTGATCTGTCGAAGATAATGGAAATCCGAGAGTGGCCTGTGTTGAAAAATATGGCGGAAGTCTAAAGTTTCTTAGGACTTACCGGTTACTATATGCGCTTCGTGAAGAACTTTTCGAGGATTGCACTTCCTCTGACTAAGTTGATTAGGAAAGATCAGAAGTTTGCTTGGACGCCGGAGTGCGTATGAGCTTTTGAGGAACTAAAGAATCATATAACCACGACGCCTGTTTTATGCTCGCTAAGTGGTACGGAAGGCTACGCGATATATAGTGACGCCTCAGGGAGCGGCTTAGGTTGCATCCTAATCCAATTAGGAAGTGTGATTGCCTATGGCTCCCGTCATGTGAAGGAATATGAGAGGAACTACTCGGTCCACGACTTGGAGTTAGCGGCCATGATATTAGCTCTTAAGCTATGGCGGCACTACCTATATGGCGTGAAGATTGACATCTTTACGGACCACAAGAGCCTAAAGTACCTATTAAATCAGAAGGAGTTGAATTTGCGATAGAGAAGGTGAATGGAGTCCCTTGGGGACTACATTTTTGATATTCGTTACACTCCCAGGAAGGGAAAAGTAGTTGCAGACGCATTGAGTCAGCGGGCTCCCACGCAAGCAAATTGGATTTTGATGCATGATGAGCATCTGATCTGTGATCTAGTGTTCTTGGAGATCTCTTGTCTCGATAGGAGAACATCTACTTCAGCATTCTTGAACTGGATGAAAGTTCAATATGACCTTGTCGACAGAGTTCAACAAGCTTTGGAGCTAGATGAAAGCATCAAGCGTTATAAAGTCGAGACTATTGATGGGTTTAATGTTGAGTTCTCCTTCGAGGATGGCCTTTTATGGAAGAATGCTAGAATGTGCATCCCAAATGTTGTCAAATTATGGGAAGAACTGATGTACAAGGCTCACTTTACAAAGTACTTGATCCACCCGGGGAGCATGAAGATGTACATGGACATGATGAAACTCTTTTGGTGGCGGGGTATGAAGAAAGACATTGCTCTCTACGTGGTCAAGTGTCATACTTGCGCATTGGTGAAGGCTGAATGTCAAAGACTTGGTGGGTTAATAAAGTCTTTGCTGATTCTGAAATGGAAGTTTGACGCTATTTCAATGGATTTCTTGCACGGATTGCCGAGATCGCAGCATGGAAACGATGCCATTTGGGTTATCATAGATCATTTGACGAAGGTATCACACTTCGTTCCAAACTGGAAGGATGGTTCCGTGCAAAAATTAGCCAATCTATACGTTGATAATATAATATGATTGCACGGTGTTCCCCATAGCATCGTAAGTGATCGAGATGGGCGTTTAACATCAAATAACTGGAAGCTGACTTAAGAACTATTGGGTACTAAGTTAAAGCTTAGCATGATCTTCCACCCTCAAATGAATGGGAAGACCGAGAGGACCAATAGGACAATAGAAGACATGCTTCGGATGTGCATCTTAGATTTTGGAAAGAGATGGGAGGACCACATCTATATGATCGAATTTGCCTACAACAACATCTACCAGGAAAGTATTAAAATGGCACCCTTTGAAGCCCTCTATGGTAAAAAGTGTCGTACACCTTTGGCTTGGGCAGAAACGGGCGACACAAAGTTGTTGAAGAGAAAAGACATGTATAAAGAAGATACGTCAATCCGGGCAATACGAGAGCGGTTAATAATTGCCCAGGATAAGCAAACAAAGTATTACAATGCAAATGACTGGAACATCGAGTTCGTCGTTGGCAACTGGGTTTACTTGAAGATCAAACCATTCAAAGGAGTATCAAAGATCCAACGCTTGAAAAAGCTAAGTCCAAGGTACGTAGGACCATTTGAAATCTTGGAGCGGATCGGTGAAGCTTCCTATCGGCATGCTCTATCTACGGAGCTAAATGGTATGCATGATGTATTTCACATTTCAATGTGGAGAAAGGTTATAAAAGAGCCTACACATATTGTTGCGGTTGACAAAGTGTCGGTAGATGTTGGGCAACAAAGAAAGTTAAGCGCATTCGCATCGAAGACACCTAAGTCAGACAGTTACAGAACAAATCCATCAGGATGGTAAAGGTTTATTGGGATAACTACGGGAGAGAGTAATTTTTTTGGGAAAGAGAGCAAACCATGTTTGCGGAGTACCCTTGAGCTATTTCACTCGGGTGTAATTTATTTTAGTACTTTACTTTGATATTTCGAGATGAAATTCATTCAAGGGAGGCGGAGTTGTAATACCCCATTTTCCCAAGGTGGTGAAAATCCATGTTATTGGGCTAAGCAGGAAGTGCTCTGCCATGTGTCGTCGATTGGTCTCGACGACATATCTAGAAGAGGAGTGTCGTCGAGAAGCACTTGATGACACAAGCTCAGTTTCGTCGAGTGGACTCAATGACACAACCGAAAAAGGCAAGTAATTAAGTACACTCAATGATGCGACCATTAGTCATGTGTCATTGAGAGGACTCAACGACATAGAAAAATCATTGTCGTTGAGTGACTCAACAACACAAACAAATCTTTGTCGTCGAGTGACTCTGCTACACAGTCACATTCGTCTTTTGTTTGTGTTATTTTATGGGGCAGTGGCTGTGTATTTTCAATGGGCCTTTAAACCTAATATTGGGGTTTTGGTCTGTGCTATATAAAGGCACTTGGAGAAAGATATTACAAAACTTTTTAGCCGGCACTCTCTCTCCAAGCTCGACACAGAAGAGAAAAGGAGAAGAAGAAGAAGACACTTTCTTCCATTGACGGAGTTCCGAAGATCCAAATCGTGAACCGATTTCATATCCACGGAGAGCAGCCCGGTGCGGTTCTTTCTATCCGACTGAAATCTTGTATTCTCATGGCGCCAAAGAAACCGACAAGGGTAATGATCCTTCCTCCTGGTTTTAGGACGTGTTTTGGTCCCTTTATCGCTTTTTATGCTTGCTTAGGGTTATCTCTTTCACTAATTAGTGAAGTGTAGGACTCCCTTTAGTACTTCAGAACTCCCGGTCGATTGTGTCCTTCCCCGACATATATTGCAACCAAAAATTTGGTAGTCGAATGGATTTAGGCACTTTATGTGAAGCCTACCCGTGGCCGTTAGCCCGGAATGGTGATCCTTGATTGTGACGTGCATTTAGGTTAAGAGTAGAATGTGTGCTGGAGAATGACTCAGTTAAATATATCATTATGAATGCGGGACTTGAGTTTTAGGTGTCTTTTGGAGAGCCTAACAGAAGCCCCGTGTCTGGGTGGTGGTTGAATGCAAACCTTCATCACGAGTTTTGATGTGGAGTTGTCTTATACCTCCTTTATTGGTTATATTTGCGAAGCTTATGTCCTCTTATAAGGATTAGGTGTGTAGCTTATCTTTTGAGTAGTACTTGTATGTGTTAAACCCTTACGGGCCATGACAAACCCATATCCGCATCATGCAGATGGATCACGATGACTAGAGCACGGGCAAAGCTGAACCAAACCCATTTCCATGCAAATTGGTGAGAGGGCTTAACCTCTTGTATGTCGTTCGATCATGGGAGAGGTCATGGAAGATGTTCACCAAGACCGACCAAAATGTCTTTTCCCACCTAAGGTTGTATTACTTAGGGTGGTGTAGGTTTTCATGAAAGAGTACAATGGAAGCATGCCTTATGTGCATGAAATGTGTGGTCATGAGTACCCACATTTATGATGCGATGGATTGATGTTTTGTTAGACTATTGCGGTTACTTAGGCGGTTGTGGGGATCCTCTGGGTGAATCTAACTAACATCATGTGCATATCTAGATTCCCCTTTCTTTGATGCTCAACCTAGAAGATTGATTGTGCTTGAAACATCACCTTGTATAGAGTAGTTGCACTTTCTTTATTGCATTACATGTTGTATGTACGGCTTGCTTGCAGGTCAGCGGTGCCCCTCCCCTAAGCCGGCTAGAATGGATGGGGGGTGGGATCATTATGCGATTTGTGGTCAGATCATTGCCAACGCTCGTTTACCTCTTATTTATGGATGATGCAGGTGTTGGTGAGCCAATTAGGAAGTAGCGGGCTGAAGCCCATTGCTGAGTTGTCCCTTAAAGGCCAACCTTTGTTTTATTACTTTTCTTGTATTACCGACTTACATGCCGAAGTATGCTTTTGAGTTAGTTACATTTGTTGAAGGTAAGACCATAAAACCACAACTCTTTACTTGACATTCCTGAGTTTGTGGATATTCTGAAATTAATGTTTAATGAAAGCTTTCACTTACACTTTGTTTATACTCTCATGTAGTTTTTTTCTTTGTATAATGTTATTATCATCTAGCTAGTGTGTTCAATATGGCGTGGGGTCTCGGCCGGACCTATTGTTATATTGTTTGTACTGGCAGGGTGTTACACTTCCCCTCCACAACTGAAAGTGGTAGAGCATGGCACGACTTGGAGAGTATCTCTCTATTAGGGGAATGAGGGGGTCAAGTTTTCAAGAGAACACTAGCTGTCTCCTAAAAGTGGTTGCCTATGCCGACCTAACGACAATGACAACTATGGAAGGATCTCGCCTACTTGTTAGTACAGAAGGATCTGGCATATCGGTGAGACGTCACTGACATCGCATACTTGGCGAGTATGGCTGTATCATGCATACTCCCACATGGCCTTCAAATGCTCCTCTTGGTTCACTTTGAGTTGATCTTTGACTTCGACTTCTAACTTTGACCTCTGCCTATATGGCATGAATATGCTTCACCCTCGATAATATATGGGTTGTATTCTCTAGGCATAAAATTAGCATCTTTAGATATTTATGGTAAGTCTAAGCTAACTCCTCCCAAACCAAAACTCAAACCTAAGCTAAGCCCAAACCAAGAAACAACTTTATATATTTTCTAAAACCCTAACCCAAGTTCCCCTAACCTAGCAAGTACTGCCAGCTTCCCCCTCCTAAGACAACTAAGGTTAACTAAAACCTAACCCTAACTAGGTAAGAGGGAGAAGGAGAGGGGAGGGACCTGAGCTTGACTATATAAAGCCCCCCATCCTCTAATGTGAGGAAACCTCTATGCCAACCAAAAACGAGATGAATCCCCCTTGTGTGGGACCCCGACGACGCTGGAGGAGAAGACCTGAGCACCACCACCATCCTCTGCACCACATACACATGGGAAGGATTCCATTAGCACTTCTAAGCTCATTGGGGAGCCCTACTTGCGGGAAGGTGGGACACAAAGCCCAAGCATGTTGAAGTGGTCCCCAAAGGGCAGAAAACCAAGCAGTGGACTATGCTCGTGCGATGGGTTCAACTTATGTGGAGAAAGACAAAGTTGCAGAGTCTTCTACTCTCCGACATCCTCCGACCCAACCGAGAATCTACTCGCTTGGCCAACAGGAAGCCATCTGACAAAATGATGTCATCACATGTATGAATTATAATTTAGCTTTTACAGCTTGATGAGAATTATATTTCATGTGCAACTATAGGTTTGTTTGTGTGTGAAATTAGGCTTTGTCTTAATTTTCAACTATCCGATGAGAGCTCTTTTTGATACTGGAGCATCACACTCATTTCTGTCTAAGGACTATGTGGTACAAATTGGAGTGTCGTCTACCTTGGTGAAGAATATATTGGAGGTAGTGTTGCCCAATGAGTCTAGAATGAGCGCAGATAAGTTGAGATGTGTTAAGGTGCGGATTTGGAATCAAGATTTCGACATGGAACCATTATTACTAGCGCTTGCTGAATTTGACGTAATCTTTGGCATGGACTAGCTCTCGAAGCAGCGAGCATGCATTGATTGCAATCTGAAGGATATTACTTTGGGAAAGAACACTGGTAATGAGACCACATTTGCTGGTATACGAGGAGCAAGCAAGATGCTGATGTTTGCACTCCAAGTGGTTAAGGCAGTTAGGAAAGGCACATAGTTGTTCTTCACTTTATTGGAGGCTTCAGATCCTAAGCCCAGTTTAAGTGTTGTCCTGGTAGTAGCAGAGTATGCTAATGTGTTTCCAAAGGAACTCCTTGGGGCTCTGCCTCTGTGAGAGATTGATTTCTATATTGAGTTGGTGTCAGGTGCCAAGCCTGTATCACGCTCACCATAGAGAATAGCGCCAAAGGAATTGGCAGAACAACAAGTTCAGTTGTAAGAATTGCTAAAGATACGATACGTACGTCCAAGTTCATCCCCTTGGAGTGCACCAGTCCTCTTTGTGAAAAGAAGGATGGGAGCTTGCGGCTATGCATCGACTATTGAGAACTGAATAAGCTAACACAGAAGAACCATTATCCAATTCCGAGAATCGATGACTTGTTCGACTAACTGGTTGAGTCAGTGGTGTATTCTAAACTAGACTTAAGGTCCGGTTACTATCAACTGAGAATAAGGGAATGTGATATTCCAAAAATGGTATACAGTACCTGTTTCGGGCATTACAAGTTTACGATCACGCCGTTTGATCTTTGCAATGCACCGTCAGTATTTATGGACTTGATGAATAGAACATTCCGAGAGTACTTGGACCAGTTTGTGATCATGTTCATCGACAACATATTGGTATACTCTCAGTCCAAAGAGTAACATCTAGAGCATATGCACGCAGTTTTGAGCACTTTATGGAGGAGTCAGCTATACGCCAGGTTCTCCAAATATGAGTTTTGGCTATCCTCAGTGGCGTTCCTTTGTCATATTGTTAGCGGTGACGGAATCGAGTTGATCTGTCGAAGATAATGGAAATCCGAGAGTGGCCTGTGTTGAAAAATATGGCGGAAGTCTAAAGTTTCTTAGGACTTACCGGTTACTATATGCGCTTCGTGAAGAACTTTTCGAGGATTGCACTTCCTCTGACTAAGTTGATTAGGAAAGACCAGAAGTTTGCTTGAACGCAGGAGTGCGTATGAGCTTTTGAGGAACTAAAGAATCATATAACCACGACGCCCGTTTTATGCTCGCTATGTGGTACGGAAGGCTACGCGATATATAGAGACGCCTCAGGGAGCGGCTTAGGTTGCATCCTGATCCAATTAGGAAGTGTGATTGCCTATGGCTCCCGTCATGTGAAGGTATATGAGAGGAACTACCCGGTCCACGACTTGGAGTTAGCGGCCATGATATTAGCTCTTAAGCTATGGCGGCACTACCTATATGGCGTGAAGATTGACTTCTTTACGGACCATAATAGCCTAAAGTACCTATTAAATCAGAAGGAGTTGAATTTGCGATAGAGAAGGTGAATGGAGTCCCTTGGGGACTACATTTTTGATATTCGTTACACTCCCAGGAAGGGAAAAGTAGTTGCAGACGCATTGAGTCAGCGGGCTCCCACGCAAGCAAATTGGATTTTGATGCATGATGAGCATCTGATCTGTGATCTAGTGTTCTTGGAGATCTCTTGTCTCGATAGGAGAACATCTACTTCAGCATTCTTGAATTGGATGAAAGTTCAATATGACCTTGTCGACAGAGTTCAACAAGCTTTGGAGCTAGATGAAAGCATCAAGCGTTATAAAGTCGAGACTATTGATGGGTTTAATGTTGAGTTCTCCTTCGAGGATGGCCTTTTATGGAAGAATGCTAGAATGTGCATCCCAAATGTTGTCAAATTATGGGAAGAACTGATGTACAAGGCTCACTTTACAAAGTACTTGATCCACCCGGGGAGCATGAAGATGTACATGGACATGATGAAACTCTTTTGTTGGCGGGGTATGAAGAAAGACATTGCTCTCTACATGGTCGAGTGTCATACTTGCACATTGGTGAAGGCTGAATGTCAAAGACTTGGTGGGTTACTAAAGTCTTTGCTGATTCTGAAATGGAAGTTTGACGATATTTCAACGGATTTCGTGCACGGATTGCCGAGATCGCAGCATGGAAACGATGCCATTTGGGTTATCATAGATCATTTGACGAAGGTATCACACTTCGTTCCAAACCGGAAGGATGGTTCCGTGTAAAAATTAGCCAATCTATACGTTGATAATATAATATGATTGCACGGTGTTCCCCATAGCATCATAAGTGATCGAGATGGGCGTTTAACATCAAATAACTGGAAGCTGATTTAAGAACTATTGGGTACTAAGTTAAAGCTTAGCATGATCTTCCACCCTCAAATGAATGGGCAGACCGAGAGGACCAATAGGAAAATAGAAGACATGCTTCGAATGTGCATATTAGATTTTGGAAAGAGATGGGAGGACCACATCTATATGATCGAATTTGCCTACAACAACATCTACCAGGAAAGTATTAAAATGGCACCCTTTGAAGCCCTCTATGGTAGAAAGTGTCGTACACCTTTGGCTTGGGCAGAAACGGGCGACACAAAGTTGTTGAAGAGAAAAGACATGTATAAAGAAGATACGTCAATCCGGGCAATACGAGAGCGGTTAATAATTGCCCAGGATCAGCAAACAAAGTATTACAATGCAAATGACTGGAACATCAAGTTCGTCGTTGGCAACTGGGTTTACTTGAAGATCAAACCGTTCAAAGGAGTATCAAAGATCCAATGCTTGAAAAAGCTAAGTCCAAGGTATGTAGGACCATTTGAAATCTTGGAGCGGATCGGTGAAGCTTCCTATCGGCATGCTCTATCTACGGAGCTAAATGGTATGCATGATGTATTTCACATTTCGATGTGGAGAAAGGTTGTAAAAGAGCCTACACATATTGTTGCGGTTGACAAAGTGTCGGTAGATGGTGGGCTAACAAAGAAAGTAAAGCCCATTCGCATCGAAGACACCTAAGTCAGACAGTTACAGAACAAATCCATCAGGATGGTAAAGGTTCATTGGGATAATGCGGGAGAGAGTAATTTTTTTGGGAAAGAGAGCAAACCATGTTTGCGGAGTACCCTTGAGCTATTTCACTCAGGTGTAATTTATTTTAGTACTTTACTTTGATATTTCGGGTTGAAATTCATTCAAGGGAGGCGGAGTTGTAATACCCCATTTTCCCAAGGTGGTGAAAATCCATGTTATTGGGCTAAGCAGGAAGTGCTCTGCCATGTGTCGTCGAGTGGTCTCGACGACATATCTAGAAGAGGAGTGTCGTCGAGAAGCACTTGATGACACAAGCTCAATGTCGTCGAGTGGACTCAATGAGACAACCGAAAAAGGCAAGTAATTAAGTACACTCAATGATGCGGCCATTAATCATGTGTCATTGAGAGGACTCAACGACATAGAAAAATCATTGTCGTTGAGTGACTCAACAACACAAACAAATCTTTGTCGTCGAGTGACTCTGCTACACAGTCACAAACGTCTTTTGTTTGTGTTGTTTTATCGGGCACTGGCTGTGTATTTTCAATGGGCCTTTAAACCTAATATTGGGGTTTTGGTCTGTGCTATATAAAGGCACTTGGAGAAAGATATTAGGAAACTTTTTAGCCGGCACTCTCTCTCCAAGCTCGACACAGAAGAGAAATGGAGAAGAAGAAGAAGACACTTTCTTCCATTGATGGAGTTCCGAAGATCCAAATCGCGAACCGATTTCATATCCACGGAGAGCAGCCCGGTGAGGTTCTTTCTATCCGACTGAAATCTTGTATTCTCATGGCGCCAAAGAAACCGACAAGGGTAATGATCCTTCCTCCTTGTTTTAGGACGTGTTTTGGTCCCTTTATCGCTTTTTATGCTTGCTTAGGGTTATCTCTTTCACTAATTAGTGAAGTGTAGGACTCCCTTTAGTACTTCAGAACTCCCGGTCGATTGTGTCCTTCCCCGACATATATTGCAACCAGAAATTTGGTAGTCGAATGGATTTAGGAACTTTATGTGAAGCCTACCCGTGGCCGTTAGCCTGGAATGGTGATCCTTGATTGTGACGTGCATTTAGGTTAAGAGTAGAATGCGTGCTGGAGAATGACTCAGTGAAATATATCATTATGAATGCGGGACTTGAGTTTTAGGTGTCTTTTGGAGAGCCTAACAGAAGCCCCGTGCCTGGGTGGTGGTTGAATGCAAACCTTCATCACGAGTTTTGAAGTGGAGTTGTCTTATACCTCCTTTATTGGTTATATTTGCGAAGCTTATGTCCTCTTATAAGGATTAGGTGTGTAGCTTATCTTTTGAGTAGTACTTGTATGTGTTAAACACTTACGGGCCATGGCAAACCCATATCCGCATCATGCAGATGGATCACGATGACTAGAGTACGGGCAAAGCTGAACCAAACCCATTTCCATGCAAATTGGTGAGAGGTCTTAACCTCTTGTATGTCGTTCGATCATGGGAGAGGTCATGGAAGATGTTCACCAAGACCGACCAAAATGTCTTTTCCCACCTAAGGTTGCATTACTTAGGGTGGTGTAGGTTTTCATGAAAGAGTACAATGGAAGCATGCCTTATGTGCATGAAATGTGTGGTCATGAGTACCCACATTTATGATGCGATGGATTGATGTTTTGTTAGACTATTGCGGTTACTTAGGCGGTTGTGGGGATCCTCTGGGTGAATCTAACTAACATCATGTGCATATCTAGATTCCCCTTTCTTTGATGCTCAACCTAGAAGATTGATTGTGCTTGAAACATCACCTTGTATAGAGTAGTTGCACTTTCTTTATTGCATTACATGTTGTATGTACGGCTTGCTTGCAGGTCAGCGGTGCCCCTCCCCTAAGCCGGCTAGAATGGATGCGGGGTGGGATCATTATGCGATTTGTGGTCAGATCATTGCCAACGCTCGTTTACCTCTTATTTGTGGATGATGCAGGTGTTGGTGAGCCAATTGTGAAGTAGCGGGCTGAAGCCCATTGCTGAGTTGGCCCTTAAAGGCCAACCTTTGTTTTATTACTTTTCTTGTATTACCGACTTACATGCCGAAGTATGCTTTTGAGTTAGTTACATTTGTTGAAGGTAAGACCTTAAAACCACAACTCTTTACTTGACATTCCTGAGTTGGTGGATATTCTGAAATTAATGTTTAATGAAAGCTTTCACTTACACTTTGTTTATACTCTCATGTAGTTTTTTTCTTTGTATCATGTTATTAGCATCTAGCTAGTGTGTTCAATATGGCGTGGGGTCTCGGCCGGACCTATTGTTATATTGTTTATACTGGCAGGGTGTTACACTTCCCCTCCACAACTGAAAGTGGTAGAGCATGGTACGACTTGGAGAGTATCTCTCTATTAGGGGAATGAGGGGGTCAAGTTTTCAAGAGAACACTAGCTGTCTCCTAAAAGTGGTTTCCTATGCCGACCTAATGACAATGACAACTATGGAAGGATCTCGGCTACTTGTTAGTACAGAAGGATCTGGCATATCGGTGAGACATCACTAACATCGCATACTTGGCGAGTTTGGCTGTATCATGCATACTCCCACATGGCCTTCAAATGCTCCTCTTGGTTCACTTTGAGTTGATCTTTGACTTCGACTTCTAACTTTGACCTCTGCCTATATGGCATGAATATGCTTCACCCTCGATAATATATGGGTTGTATACTCTAGGCATAAAATTAGCATCTTTAGATATTTATGGTAAGTCTAAGCTAACTCCTCCCAAACCAAAACTCAAACCTAAGCTAAGCCCAAACCAAGAAACAACTTTATATATTTTCTAAAACCCTAACCCAAGTTCCCCTAACCTAGCAAGTACTGCCAGCTTCCCCCTCCTAAGACAACTAAGGTTAACTAAAACCTAACCCTAACTAGGTAAGAGGGAGAAGGAGAGGGGAGGGACCTGAGCTTGACTATATAAAGCCCCCCATCCTCTAATGGGAGGAAACCTCTATGCCAACCAAAAACGAGATGAAGCCCCCTTGTGTGGGAGCCCGACGACGCTGGAGGAGAAGACCTGAGCACCACCACCATCCTCTGCACCACATACGCATGGGAAGGATTCCATGAGCACTTCTAAGCTCATTGGGGAGCCCTACTTCGCTGGAGAGTGGTTGGAGGCCCTTTCCGGGAAGCCTCCAGGCTGTGTCACCGCCGGAGAATGGAGCTCCGATAGTGCCCATTTTTATTTTCTCTACAACTCCAGCTCTCGATGGCCGCCGCAAACGCTAGGACACCAGACCACCGATGTAAGGGGCGCTAGCCTCTGGCGAGTCGGATATAGGTGGTGGTGCGGCTGGACGGCGGCAGAAAAGACACGATAGACTCTACCGTTTGCCACACCATAGATGTCAACTGATCCCAATCGGGAGATCGGGCGGCGCTGATAAACTTAATCAAATCAAATATTTATTGGGCTCCCATAGTGGATCCGTGCCCTATCCGATGTGGGGTCGTTGTTTCCTCTCTGCGTGGCTCCATCTCAGCCAACCTGATGCACTTAGATCAATGCAGAGTCAATTTTCTTTAGGAGACTTTCTTCTGAAAATTCTTGAGGCCAAACCACTGCTCAAAATCAAAAACTTTGAACATCAATATTGCAGAATACCTCAAGGCTGCCCCCAGTAAGAATATGAGATTTTTCTTTAAGGTTTTGATAGTTTTAATAATTTTAAAAGAAGTTAAAAAGCACTTTTTGAGCAATCATCGGACACTTGCTTAAGTATAAAATTCTATAAAATTTATATTGGATGGGTAGCGGTGGTCTACACACACCATAAATGTTTGATAATTTTTTGGGTTGGTTTACTAATTTAATCGACTTAAATTAGGAAAAAATTTTGTGCTATAAATTATCAGAGGACTTTATATTTTATATAAATTTCTGAAAAATATATGGGAGATTAGTAGAGGTGATCTACACTCTCAGAAAAATATAAGTTTGAAAATTTTGGGAACATTTATGGTATTTTTAGTAAATTAATTGGTGGTTGGTTTTGTACTAATAAATTAGCTGGGGTCAAATCTTTTATCAAAATACCTTGGAGAAATTATAGGGAGTTGGTTATGGAAACATTAACCTCTGGTTTTAATTTGGAAATTTTCTAATCAGTTTTGATATTTTAATAAATTAAAAGAAAGCTAGATAAAGGTATAAATTTATCAGGTGTTAAATATGAACACAAAATGCCTAGATAAACATAATAGGGGTTAATAAGCCTATACTGGACCTTCTATTTAAATTTGAAATTTTTCAAGGCATATCATGAATTTTATCATATTAATAACGGTGAAATCTTATTATTCGAATAAAAGGAATAAAATCTCAGGCAACCCAGCAAACCCTAAAATGATCTACTTTTTAATCTCGTTGGAAATACAATTTAATAAATGACAACGTAAATAATTATTGGGTTCGGGCAACTTGAAACCCGAAGGACCGTCATAATCAATTAACACTTAAAATCCATCGTGGTAATTATGAAGATGCCTCCTTGGAATGAAGATACCTCCTTGGAATGGAGATGAAACTGTAGATACAGGAACTTTAAAAATTTAGAATTGTTTTCTTATTTCTATTATTTAATGTCGTTTATTTATTTCTGCATTTTAATTACAACACTTTCATTTATTGTTGTTTGTCTTATTTTGCATTTATAAGCACTTTTTAGAGTTAGCCTGGAGTTGAGAGATTTATTCAAGGTTAACCCTAAATAATGTCAAACACGATCTACTATCATGTTAGTAGAGCGGTGAGATCGAGTTCGATGTCTTGACCTATTATTCTTCTATTTTGCACTACTGCTTATAATTTTGAGTTAACTTAGAGTTGAAAGATTCCTTCGATGTTAACCCTAAATAATTCCGAACTCGGTCGACTCTCATATTAGTTGAGTGGTGTGATCGAGTTTGATGTCCTTGCCTATTATTTTATTTTGCACTACTGCTTATAATTTAGAGTTAACCTAGAGATGAGAGATCATTCAAGGTTAACCCAAAATAATGTTGAACTCGATTGATTCTCAAGTTAGTAGAGCGGTGTGATCAAGTAAGATGTATTGGCATATTCTTCTTTTTGCAATAATGTTTTGTAACTTAGACTTAACAAATAGATAAGAGATTCTGTTGGATCGATAGGCGCCCTTAGAGGGGGGGGGGGGGGGGGGGGGGGGGTGAATAAGGGAATAAAATTCTTTTTGCAATCTTAAGCAATTTACTATATTGTTTTAAAGTTCACAAGAGAGCAAAATAATGGTTTAGCAAAAAGTAATTTGCAATAATAAAATTTAGAAAATAAGTGCTGAATTGTTGTATGATGAAAGAGATTAAAATAAACAATTTAGATAAAGTGATTTGAACTAAAAGCTTAGTAACCAATATAGTAAAATTTATGCCAAATGAATGAAATCAAGTAAACACAAATAGAGACATGATTATATATAAAAAAGGTGCTTACAAAAAATTTGATTTCAATATCGCTAGAAATCGGAGGCGTACAAAGTAAAACAATTTTTCCTTTTCTATACCGACTCGTATCCCCACGAACTGGTTGGCTTTAGCCTATCCTTCCCCGGATATGGCCTCAAGCCGCTCTAGCCAATCCTCCCCCTGATATGGCCTCGAGCACCCCCTAGATCTAATCACCTAGACCTAGTCGCCAACTCATGCGACGAATTACCACCTAAGCCGCGCAAGGATCTAGTCGCCAACACAAGGCGAATTCTCTATACGGTTACAAAAATATATGGAATGAAAGTAAAGATAATGATAACAACAATAAAAACTCCCTATATGAGATCTTCTGAAGTTGGAGATGAAGGATCGCTGTAGTATGAGCGAGGTCGAAGCGATCGTCCTTCGGATGTAGCGTGACGTATTCCTCCTCCAGAATTCTCCTTAAGCTTTTTGTGGGAGATCCATCTTCGACAGCATAGCAACAGTAGAATTGTGGCAAAAGCAATCTCTCTGGGATGGATAGCCAAAATGATCAAAATTGGCTCTTTGTATTGACCTTGGATCTAGCGCCTGCGGTAGCACCTAGCGCCTGTGGTAGCGTTCGTGTAGAGCAGTTACGAAACCGTCGCGGCATGGCGTTGAGCGCACGAACTTGAGCTAGCGCCAGGCGGTAGCGCTGGCGCTGGTGGTAGCGCTAGCGCCTGCAGTAACTACTAGCGTTGGCGGTAGTGCTTAAGCTCAGTTTATTGGTTCCAAGCTGCTTTCTACTTGTGGAATGTTGCACCTATAGTTCCTGTACACTATAAACACACGACAAGCAAGATCAAATACAATTTGGGATTTGTTATTCTCATACAAAGGGATGTGACACACATGTCCAACAATATCCCCCTTTTGATAATAACAAATCCTCTTAGCAAGAAATCAACAAAGGTGTTTATAGAATATGATAAGCGAGATAAAAGTTCAACTATAGTATTTGATAAGCATGAGAATGTGCATACTCCCCCTATCTTAATGCTCCCCCTACATAAAAACAATTTATGTTTTACTCCCCCTAAATGATAGATTACATGAATTAGTTTCCCCTTAATCCTCTAGATTTCTCCTCTAGATTTCTTCAAATTAATCTCCCCCTTTTGGTATTATCAAAAGAAGGTGGGGTAAGGGTAGTAAGGAGGCATTCTTTATAAATGATAAATCATGATCAAGCTTTTGTAATATATAAAATGATAAAGAGTTTAAGCATAGTATATAAGAGATTTCAATTAAAAAGATAAGAGTTGTAAGCAAGCGGAAGATAATAAGAAACATCTTTTTGTAAGCATGAAAAGCATAAGTAAAAATATGAGTTTTAGTTCAAAATTGAAAGATGTTTTAACCTTTTTGAAATCTCAAAGTTTTTCATAAAGATACCAAGCATGAAATGATCATATCAAAGAGAGATTATACTATAATGTTACTTAATTTCAAGTTTAAGAGATACCAAACATTATAGAGATCATGCAAGGTTATCTAGTGCATTTCTTATATAAAGAGTAGTATAGATAAAGCATTAGAAACCAATACTCATGAGAAGAAGTGTTGTGAAAGATAATGGTGTGCACATATGTGTATTTTGAGCAATGTTAACAAATAATTTAAATCCCAAAATATAAGACATGTGTAGAGTAAGGTGCACAATAAAACACAAGTATATTACTTTCACACACTTTTAATGCACATAATTTTTAACAAAGTGGTGTAATAACCAAGGTTTGCACAAGACACTTTACTATTCTTTCCAAGGTGCTCAACCTCACAATGCTTATGAAGACTTATCAGGAGGTTCAAGTAGTGCTTGTTGGAGTTATATTTGTCTATTTTTTGTACACCTTTGTGAGACAACATTCTCCGAATACACTTGTTTTGCTAACCCAACATAATAAATTTTTTAACCATTTTTCTTAATTTTTAAGTGCAATTCAATTGTAGTGTAGATAATAAACTTATGCAAATTTTAATTCATTGTACAATTACAATACACAAGCAAGCATTTTAGATTTAAACACACATGTACATTACCAAGCATAAGTGAGTGTAAAAGCATCATTATCAATCACAATACATTTACTCATACTTAGAGGCATGGTAAGCTTGGTTCTACGCATTTTTAAATACAATTGATAAACTTTAAATAGATATATCAAAGCATGATAAAACAAAACAATGTTCATAGTAATATGAAGAAACAAGTTTTAACATTGTAGATAATTCTAAATAATAGAATTCTTACATGCTTGATATTAGCAATAAAGATCATACAGTTTTTTTGTTTTGAAAATTTTTTTTAATGAAAGAAAAAAATAGAAAAACACAAAAACATATTTTTTTATTTTTGAATTTTAAAGTTTTGTAGTTGATTTTTCATAATATAAATAAAAACAGAAAATCTCAAAAACATCTTTTTTGTATTTTTGAATTTTGAACTTTTGTAGTTGATTTTTCATAATATGAATAAAACAAAAATAACAAAAGTCAGAAACATAACAAATAAGTAGTACATATGAACTAACATATTTTTATAGATTTTTAGAAATTTTACAACACAGAAAAATCACAAACCCACGCTAGCGCCGACGCCAGTGCTAGTGCGTGAAACAGTACATGATTTTTTGAGAAATTGAAAATTTCAATTTTTTATTTTGATTAAGTGTCCTTAGAGTAGTGTCATGCATAAATTTTAGAATTTTTCGAGATCTCCAGGTGGATCAAATTTGCATGAAACTTTGGCTTTTTCAAACACTTGAGTTTTACAAAATCATTTAAGCACAAAAATAAATAAATTATGCAAAACACAAGAGGACATATTTTAAACAACCCAAAATATGCATGATTAAAGTGATAAGTAAATAAAATGTTCATGCAGTGAGTAATATAAGTATGTTCTAAGATTAAAAACTACCCGGACTAAATGTCTACACCCTAGCCCCGTACTAAGTGACGGATGGGCATGCGGAGCCTGCACACATGACGTAGGTTGGGGTGTTAGTCCCATATGCACACACTAGAGAATGCTCAACCTAGCACTCTTTCCCCACAGTGCCTCGCAAGGCCCACTAGAACCCTCCACGGTTAAGGACAAGACATGACTTAGAGGTTAGGTCTCTAATGCATACAACCCTACGCCCCTGCTATTGTGAGATATGAAGTCATAGGTGAATAATCTTGTAGACAACCTATGCTTTTAAACTATGGGTTGATTTATAAACTATGGGTTTTGTTTAATGTGAAGAGTTATATATAGCCACATAGTTTTTCTACTTTTATGAGATGATGATATAAGATAACTAGCACAATTACTAATATTCAATAAGTGATAATGCTAGTATGATGAGTTTTGGGTTTAATGTCACGTCATAAGATTAACATTAATATTGCATGTATTCCAAAATAGAGTTTTATATTATATATCTAGAATAAAGTGATGATTTAGTTTGATTTATTCTTATTATTACAAAGTTGATTCTAGAGTCTACATATTTGTGAGATACATGCAATCAATAACAAAGCATATCAATATACCAAATAATGGAAAGAAAAACTTAATTCAAATTTTTATCATAAGATTCATAATTCCTAGGTGATAGACATTATTTATTTGAGATATTATGATTTATGATTATAGAGAATTTGGCATAGAATGTATGTTAGATCATCATGATATAAGTGAATTCTATTTCTTCTAGACTTATGACAATATGATTTGGTGATTTTCTTTTGAATGAGCAAATTTGATTTGTAAGTCAAGAAAGTGATGATCATGCAATCATATCAAAGACAAAGATCACATATATAACATTTTAAAATTTATGATAAAATTGCATTCAATAAAAGAATTTATTGATCTTTGGTTTTGCATGATAATATATGATTCATGATACAATATTCATATATATTCTAATGATTAATCCATAAACTATGTATTTTGATGGAATTTTAGTATTCTATTATAATTTCAAATCACATAGTTATTCTGATATTTTAATAACATTTTCAATGTTATACCTAGCATATAAATTTAAGCATAGACTGTGAAGTGATGCTAGGATGATGAGTTTGAATGCAATGTTATTATATATGATTTAATGGAGATAATGTTGCATGTAATATGAGAAGATTTCAACTTAATTTTTTTTAGACCTAGAATGATATGATTAAACTTTTGATTTGATCTTAATGATACAAGATGATTCTAAGGTCTAAATACATGCAGACAATAGAGATGCATATCACACACAAAAGAAGATATCACTACTAGAAAAGTGACTTTTAGGCACACTTTTTTTTTCCACGGGCATAAAATCGTGGCTAATAATGAAGTATTAACCACGGGTCCTAATTCGTGGCTAATAATCAAGTATTAGCCACGGATGTCTACTTCGTGGCAAAAAAGAAAGTATTAGCCACGGTTTATTTAATTCGTGGCTAATAAGATTGTATTAGCCACGGTTGCCTAATTCGTGGCCAATGCTTTAGCCACACTTTCTAGTCTATGGCAAATACGAAAGTATTAGCAACGGTTTTGGCCGTAGCAAAAAAAAAAAACTATGTTATAATTTTTGACTCCAGTTCTCTCGACACCCAACCCTAATATCTCCCCCGCAGTCACGCAGCCTTCCCCTCGCCCTCACCCTCGCCCTGCCCTCCCAGCGAAACCCCGCTCTTGATCCCTCACCGGAGAACTCTGAAGCCCTCCAGATTATATTTCCCTCACCTGCTCAAGATCTCGCCTAAGTCAAAGCCCTCCGGATCGCCTCTTCGATAACCTTCTCCTCGCCCTCGCCCTGCCCTCCCAGATAAACCCTGCTCTCAATCCCTCGCTGGAGAATGCTGAAGCCCTCCAGATTATCACATGCTCAAGATCTCCCTTAAGCCGAAGCATATCGAGACCTCGTCTATAGGATCGCGTCTATAAGATCGCGTATACGGCATTGCGTCTATAGGATCGCGTCTACGGGATCGCCTCCCCCTCAGGTAACACCTCCTTCTTCTCATATTCTTCTCCTCCCCATTATAAATGCAAATGCAGGGTACTGAGCAGTTGGATTGTGGAACACTAGGGAGTGGTGTACCTGTTTCTGGACATACAGGCCAGTCGGCTGGCACTGCTGCCGGTTTTGGAAATCAGGGATATGGCGGGTCTGAAGGTCCTTATGGTAATCAGGATGGTTATGGGGTTGTTGGAGATCATGGTGGTGTCACCCTATCTGGCAATCCTACAGCTAGTGCTGGAGAACAGAGTGCATGTTCTGGCCATAATGATGGTTATGAAACCAATGGTTATTCAAATGCTTGGTTATTTGAGTAAATGCTCCATTTGATTTGGTTATTTGAGTATTTGGTTTCTTTTATTTACCCAACTGGACTGATCGTTGTCTTTTAATTTCTTCTTACAACACATACTACTCCTCATTCAAATATTTCTATTTTTTGTTACTAATGCAAGTCCTAAATCATTTCTTTATAACACAGATGTTCCTGGTTCTTCTACCTCAAGTAAGAAACTCAATCAAAACCTAGCCTCCTCATCTCACTTGATCCTACATATGACATCAATCTATATCTATTTTGTTCTCCAACAGAGTGTAATGTTTGCTTACATTCAATTTTTTTCTTCATCTAACTCACATTTCTTTGGAAGGCCTGCTAGATGTCTGATTAAATGCATCAACGACGAATGATATTTAATTTGTTTTTTTTTTCAACTCTTACTGTTTGTATGCATATTTATTTGTGCAGTGTTATCAGGTTTTGCTTTGTTATTTGGTTGTTTTGCTATGCACACATTTACTCTAAAGGGAAGTTCACTGCTATATGTGATTGCTTGCAATCATGTTGAACACAAGTTATTGAATATGTATGTATGTTTTTTATTCTATAATCTCTCTTAGAATAGTCTATCTTCTAGACTTTATTAGTACCAGTGAGCATGAGTTGGAAAACTGAGTACGATTGAATCAATTCTAATAATGGAGTTTATAAAGCCAGTAAAAAAATTATTGTATGTTTTTATGATTTTGGCTTTATTTGGCTCGGCGGTGGCGGGCGGAAAGGAGGACGCAAACGCGGGGGTCAAAACGGAGCGGCGGCGGGGGTTTTCCTCCTTGCTGCGGGGCGAAGCGCGGCAAACGGAGTCGGCCTTCCATTTGTTTTGTCGTCGTGCGGCAGCATTTCCTCAAAACGCGGAACCAAAATGCGGAACCAAATGAAGCCTTAATTATGGAGTTTGATGAGATTTTTTGTTTGTCCAAACAATTTGTTTTGGAAAGGTGTCATCGCAGATCATGCCGGCGACGTCAGGTCCTCCATTCGCATAGCTTCTTCCTCCTCAATCACGCTGGTGAATCTCTCCGGGAGGCCATTATCTTCGATCTTGGTAGGAGTATGCCATTATCTTCGCATATCATTATTATCAATTGCCTTATCTATTAGAGCTTCAAAGTTAGCAGGTTTTACTGTTATTTTCTCGAGCAACATTTCAACAGATTACTTCAAGTATCAAGACATTATGCTCTTACTCCACGAGGGTGGAATTCTTATGATTCATTTTCTTGGATTGTTGATGAAGAAGCATTTCGTGGTAATGCACGGGTTGTGTCCAGCAAGTTGCTTCCTTTTGGATATGAGGTCATGGATGTAGTGTATTTTTTTAATCTCATCACTCAATCTATGCTCTTACACATGATTCCTCTCCAATATTAAGATATCATGCATGCCCACTCTTACACATGATTCCTTCTTCCGGTTTCAGCTGCTAAGCTCACCACTCTTCCCAGCTTTAATGGCGCCCTCCACTTCCGCTTGGAGACTGGGTAAGAGGCAGTGCTGGTTTACATTTTTTTGTCTATTTGGCGAGTTAACCGGATCAATACTTGTTCTCGATGTCAGTTATACCACTGTGAATGAGGTGAGCGGAGCAGATCTATTTTTCTACTTCGTCCCATCTGAAAGAATCCCTAGCAAGGATCCTGTCTTAATTTGGCTCACCGGTGGCCCCAGATGCTCCGCCTTCAGCGGATTTGCTATGGATATGGGTAGATATGCATGTTTCCTTTCCTTATTGCTTCATGATATGATTATCTGAAGCTGCGCTCATTGAATAGTTGCTTATGTTCCTTGTTCTCTTTGTTTGCTCTGTACAGCTCCTGCAAAATTTAACGTGGACTATTTTGATGGCAACATGCCCACCTTAGTTGCCAATCCTTACTCATGGACTAAGGTGAGACATTCTGGTTACTCACATTCTGGTTACCTGATAAGTGAGATAAGAGTCTGAGTTCCTAATATAATACACCGTTTGTTTGGTTTGCTGTCTTTTTATATACTAATTTCATAATGACATCGTCGATGACATTGGAAAGCAGATTTGTTTCTTTGTTATTTTACTTTTGAGTATGATAAACTTTAAAGTAGATCATTGATTACCTACAATTTGGCAAATTCCTTTGCGTCCTTGTCATCTTAGATTCTCAAGACCATTCCTATTTGCTCATCTCTTCGACACCAAGTACTCGGTGTCCAAGTGGATATAAAAACATTTACTGCATACATTTTGCCCCCATTAACAAACTACTATCATGCTAATTGGAAGGGATTTTTATGTTGACATGCTTGAAATGGTTAGGAAGGCCAAGGTGTGCCAATAACATGTTGGTGTGCAAATATTATTATTTGAGCCGTGAATATAATTTGGCTGTGAATAGCCGGTATTGGTGTACTTATAACATTATTATTTTTAAATGCACTGAATTATTTGTCACGATTTCAAATCATAGTAAATACATTTTTAAAAAATAACTCGAACAAGTATTTGCCACGGCTTTAAACCCTGACAAATATTTTTTTTATAAATCTGCTAAGAATTTGCCACGGTTTCAAATCGTGGCAAATACTTTTTTTTATAAATCTACCAAGTATTTGCCACGGTTTATTACCGTGGCTAATAATCGACTTTAACCACGGCAGGAGAACTGTGGCTAATAATGGACTTTTAGCCACGGCAGAGACACCGTGGTTAATAGCTGCTGAAATCAAGACCCTTAGCCACGGTTTAAAGCCGTGGCTAAAAGTCGTGGCAAAAACGTATTTGCCACGGAATGAGCGTGGCAAATACTTTTTGCCACGCTCGCATTGCCCACGCCCATTTGCCGTGGGCAGGCCGTGGCTAAAAGCCTTTTGCCACGGTTTTGGACTCTTAGCCACGACAATTTGCCCTGGCTAAGTCCATTTCTGTATATGAAACTATAATACCAATAGCCATCATATATTTCATAATTCCTAAGGCTGATAATATTAGTTGATTTAAGATAATTCTTGTTAGATCATGAATTATGATATATGATTATAGTGAATTTTAGCATATGATATTAATAGATCATGGTGGTGATTATATAGTTTATATTCATCCTTTTTAATATGTAGTCACTGCTTGTAAAGTGAATATTATACTACATATATATAAAGGACAAAAAATGTTTTGATTATTTTGATTTGTTTTGTAAATTTTCTTTTTGATTTTAATACAAGGTATATGTAAGTAGAAAATAACGATACTTAACATAAATTTTCAGAAAATAATAATTAGAGAAATTGGATTTTTTTAGAAAAATAAGCTACCGCCGACGTTAGTGATAACGCCTGGCGTTAGCAACTCATGGTTTTTGATTTTCAATTTTGAGTTACAATTTTTGATTTAAAAACACATGGTTTCATTTATATCATTTGATTCTGATTTTCTCGATTATGATTTTTCAATATATGGGCTATCATTTGCAACAAACAAATTAGACAAATATACAATAAGTTGTGCATTTAATATTTTACGTCTAAGCCCTTTAATAAACCATTTAAATCCATTCATTAAAATAATTTCATTAATCTTGATAATAATTTCAATATTCAATTTATAATGATAATTCAAGACATTTATGGGTAAAGGATTTAAAAAGGATTAAACTTTAGAGAAAAGAGAAGATAGATCACTTAAAACTTATGACTTTATATTCAATTTTAATTCAATTTGATTTGTTAAAACATTAGGCTTAAGTTTTGTAAGTCATATCTTATGAAATACAAAGTGACCATAAACATGTTGAATCATAAAATACAAAACAAACAGGAGTAAAAGAAATAAAGCACATCATGAAGTAGAGTATTGATATTTCATTTTTAATTGATTCTACTTCATGCAAATCGTAGGATACTAATGAATATGAGATTTATGTACCCAAAGGGGACATAGTGGGATGGTTCCTTTGGGTACCCAAATACATCGTGGTGGCTTTTGGGAAGATATTGATGAATGGGCTTTTTTAATTAAAGATGATATGTCATTTTTCTTTATGGATCTCCATTCATACATTGGTTGTTTATCACTTAAATCCATATAATGATTATGTGACATCTTTATATGATGATAATTGTTTGAAAAATAATTCATTGGGGGTTTATGTTTTTTCAAATTATTTTTCAAAATGGCATGATGTTGATAATCATAGTGAATTTTATTATATGGAATCTTTGAAATTTTATAAGAGTGATTGTCTTTCTTTAGAAGTGATTGTTGAAAGAATGGGTTATAATATGTGTTAAATGATTGGTTCTTATTTTGATGATTTTCATTTCCACTCTTTCTTATACACATACTCTTATAATGTGAAGGAAAAGATTTTACAGTTTGATTTTCAAGAAATAGAGATTTAAATTTGAGTCATGATTGAAAATATATTGAGATTTATAATAGTGACTCTTAAGAATTTTGTGAGTGTTGGCACCAAAAATGGTACCTCCAAAATTCACACTAGAGGGAAGGGAGAAAACTACGGAGTGCAGGTTACTGAAGACAAAGGATGCTGAGAAACAGAGAAAACGATCACAGAAAATCGAGACCGCTTACACAGGTTGTAAGCTGGAGGATCGAGGCAAAAAGTCCATTTTCAGGTACCCCTACCCCTCTATTTATAGATGAAGGGGCTGCCCAAACGGGCAGATCTGAAAACTACGGGCTATCCGGGATACAGGAGAGTCGGGGCAGGGAAAAAGGGGTGTAAATAACCACAAAGGAGAAAAAGAGACCAGACCGCGCGGTCTGGCGATCCGACGAGCTTCTGACTGCCTGGGTCTTGGAAGATTCGGCTGACCTCTGCTGGCGGTCTGGGCGGTCTCCCAAATTGGAGACCGCGGAGACCGATACTTTTGACCTTCATAAGGAGATTGCGGGCTTTCCGGGCAAATATAATCCCCGCACATTTTTAAGTTGCGCTGGAACTTCGAAAATGTATGCTTTGACCGCCGAGACCGCAATCGTCATAAATGCGCCCTGGGCTATAAATACCCCTCCATGGTTTGAGAAATCATAATTTCTTGAAAAAGCAAACGAGCTTACCTTGCAAGCGGTCTCAAAAAAGTAGATAAAGCGAGCTCCATAATGTCATCATTGTTTTCCGCGTTTGACTTTCCAGGAAAGGACTCCCCTGAGAAGAAGAAGAAGAAGAAGAAGATCGCTACCTCGAAGAAGGTGGTGAAAATTGTTAAGGCTTCACCGAAGGCGGGCGCGTCTAAGGAGACCGCGCGACCTTCTCCGGAGAAAACAGCTATCCTCCCCGAAAATGAGGTTTCGCCACATTATGTTGCTGCTATTTTATCGTCTAGTTCTTCAGGACCCTAACTGATCCTTCCTGATTTTTCCATTGCTCTCAATTATCAGAAAACTGTGGAAGCGCTCGGCCTGGCCACTGTGCAGCATAATGAGACCGCCTCCAAAGAAGTTATCCTGGTTGGGTTACGGGAAAAGAAAATTGAAGCTGAACAGATTATGCAAAGGTTAGGTGGCTCTCAGGATTCTTCCAAAGCGAGTAAGAGAAAAAACTTAAATCCTTCTACTCAAAGTGCTAAGAAGCTGAAAAATGATGATGTTACAGAAGTGACCGCCCCTAAGGCGATCACTCATCCCGAGGGTGGCGGTCTCGAGAATCCTTATAGTGCTCCTTTGAAGGTAAATGATGCGGCCGATCTCCTTTCTCTTCCTGCGATCTCGACTTTTTTAAGAGAGGCAGATCCTGAACTGATCGCCTAGCTTGAAGAAGATTCTTCTAACGATTTTTCTTGTTCTTCCTTATAGGTGCTTGACCCTTTCGAGGAGGAAAGTCTTCGGGCAGCTGCTGCCGAAATAGAGATTTTGGAAAAAGAGAAGGAGATCGCCGTTGCTAAAGCGAGGCTGAGAGAAGATAAGGAAAGGAGGGATCGAGAAGAGAAGGGAAGAAAAGAAGCAGAAGCAGTCGAATTGCCGCTGAACAGGAGGAAAAGAAGAAAATGGAAAAAGAGAAGGCGGCTCAGACCGCTGTGAAGAAGAGGGAAGAGGAAGAGAAGAAAGCAGCCCAAACCGCTGCAAAGAAGAAAGAAGAAGAAGAGAAGAGGCAGCTGAGACCGCTGCAAAGAAAATGAAAGAGGATAAAAGGGCGGCCTTATTGGCCGCTGAGAGACAAAAGAAAATGCCTTCCGAGCTGGAGGCAGAAGAAAAGAGCAGGCAGATTGCTGAAAAATCTTCCTCTTCCAATGGTCCGACCTGATTCTCCGGAAAGAAAACATGAGATCGTCGTCATCGAAACTGATGACATCCTTTTTAGTAATGCGGAGTTAAAGAGAAGAAGAAAAGAAGGGGAAAGGTTGCAAAAGAAAGAATTGGAGAAAATGAACCTTGAATGTTTTAGGGGATCAGACCGCCTCGTGCTGACCGCAGAACCAGCGGTCATAGTTAACACTGAAAATATACTGCGTGACTGCGGTCTTGATTCCTTTCCAAGTATTCTTTCTGTGCGAACCTTGTTACTTTGAACTTTTGAAAACCGAACTAATCTTTGCTCTTTTGTCCGTAGATGAAAATATTCTTGAGATGGAAGAGGGAGAACTTCCAGAGCAGAGGGTTGCAGTCTCCGACCAACTTGCCAATTTCCTCAATCCTATGTTTGAGGATGTTCGGTCTATGTTGGCTCTGGATCGGGCCTACCATGATCAGATCCGCGATCTTGAAGAGAAGCTTCGTTCAGCTTATGATCCGGCCGGCGAGCTCATTCAGTCTCATCGAAAAGCTGAAGAGGCAAGCGGTCTCAAGATTGGCGAGCTCACTCAAGCACTCCACCGAGCTGAGAAAGACGTTGAATACTACAAGGGAAAATCTGCTGCTTTGTCCGCTGAGGTCGCTGCGCTGAGGAGCGGCTCCACGAAAATGATGATGAGATCGGGACCATCTGGCGATCACCAAGAAGTGAGACCGAGCTCCGAGATTATGGTTGTCCCTACGGAGGTAGTTGACAAAGAGATGTCAAGGATCCACTGGGCCGCGATGAACGCTAACCAGGGCCTTGCATCGGTCTTCAGATCTATTAATGAAATGCAAGATATCGCGGCCTTTGTAGGAAGAAAAAGGCCTCATATGAAATAAACATTTGGCATTTCATTTTCGAACGGTTTTTGTAATATGATGAACAATTTATTGTGTAATATGCTTTAATTTCTGCTGCTCGCGATCTCTTACTCTGTTGTGATGATCTCTGAAATTTTGTGCTGTTTGTTTATATTATGTGATCTGAGATGTTGCGGTCTCTCTTTTTTGAGATCGAAAAGATATCCGCGTTTTATTGACTTTTTGCAGGTACCGGCAGTCTGAGAGTCTACTGGGCGGTCACGAGAAAAAGTAATGATGACGAAATTATCCTTTGCTCTCTATAAATAGACACCTTTTTGGATCTCATTTCATATTTTATGTATGCTCCCTAAGCACCGGTCACAGCGATCTCCAAAAATGGTGTCCGCTCGAGCTACTGTTGCTTCAGCTTTCCTTAAAGCCGATCACAAGCCTTGCCATCTTTCAAAAGAGGAATATGTTGAGTTCTTGAAGAAGCACATGATTCAGACTCAAATCGTCGTGAGACCGCCATCTGAGGTCGAAGGGCTCAATTTTGGGGAGGAGAAAAAGTTTATCATCCCCATCGATCACTTTGAGTGTGGGTTGAGGATTCCTCTCCCCTGGGAGTTTTTCGAGATCATGGATTATTACGGGCTGGTGCTCGCCCAGCTGCCGCCGAACGCGATTGGTCTCATTAGTGTTTTCATAAACTACCTGAGATCAGAAAAAATAAAGTTCACGATGGCGCTCTTCCGTGCGTCCTTCACTGCTAAGGTCCTGAAAGAAGGTCAAAAGAAAGAGGAATTCAAAGGATTGATATACTTTTCTGCTGAAGGATTCAAAGTTCTCAATCTTCCAAACAAGGTTCCCTTCTGGACAGAAAGGTTCCTTGTATTCGAAGGCGATCTTGGAGGTCTCAAGAGTCACCCTTCTATGCGACCTGAAAATTTTTTTCAGAAGAGCAAATCGATCTCAGAAGAAGAGTTAAAGATTCTGAAATTTCTGGCTGGAAAGCGCCTGGATCTCATTCATTATCTGGCGATCTGGCCCGAGATCGCTGAGATTGCCCCTGAGGAAAGTGAGTTTTTTCCAGCGATCTCCCAATATTTCTTACACATTTTTCTTTACTTTTCTAACTTCTTATTTTCAGCATCCTTTGCAATTCCGACGGAGGGTCCAGTAGCACCTGCGGAAGAAGTACTTACCCAAAGGGAAAGAAGGATGAAGAGGGAAGAAAAGTTTCAGACCGTTGAGACCGGTAAATCTTCTAAGACCTCTTCGGAGCCATTTCCTCTTCATGGCTATATGCGCCATCAGAAAGATTTAAAAGGCAAACCTTTCCTCAAATGGGGCGCCAAAGGAAAGACCGTGAGAGTTTCTAACGATCTCCCCCTCTGGAGCGGGAAGCTGACTCACCATGCCACTGCTGTGACCGCGGCTTTATACGGAAAGAAAAATTCAACTGAAATATTCGATATTGAGACCGACTTGCTCCCAGATATTTGTGCTCAAACGGCCCTTCGGAATGCAACTCTTCAGCATCATATGGGGCGGACTCTTTGAAGCATCTTGAAAGCGAATGAAGACCTGCTGGTATTATATCTCTACTAGATGTTTTTCTTGAATTCGTTTAGACCACGCGGTCTGATTATTTCTTTTCTACAGCGAGCGAAGGAAATGGCCTATGACTTACACAATCCTGATTTTAAAAGAGCAATGGCGCACCATGTAAGGGAGACCGCCGAGCAAGTAATCACGGAGCTCCGAAATCGAGGCGGTCTTTCTGAAGAGTACAAAGATACAACCTTTGCTGCTCTTTTCCCGCGGGCGTCAAGAAGGATTGATGAACAATCTTTAACTACAGAAGAGACCGCCGATGATGGTGAAGAAGATGTTGTGATCGAGGATGAAGCCCAGCTAAGCGGCAGCTAGTATGTGCAGGGCCAGGAGACGAGCTCAGGAGAGGCCTCAAGCTCTGGATCCAAGGTTTAAGGGAAGAGCTCAGAAGAATCATCTAATGAGGTCGACTCGTCCTCTTCTTCGGATGAGCGGTCTCCCAAGAGATCGAGAAGCAAATAGATAATATTGTAATTTTTATCTTTTGGAGACCGGTCGGTCTGATGTACCTAAACATTTTGAATGAATATGAAGAATTGTTTTGCCATGTTTTTCTTACCTCTTTCCATCAGATATTTATTTTTGTATTTCTTCTATACTGACTATAGTTATGCGGTCTCTTCATTTCAAGGTGAAATTGGCATTCGATCTCAATGCCTTAGTTTTTATCAATCTTCAAAAAATCCTTTGAGTAATTCCTTATATAAGCATAAGATGCGATCTTTCAATTATCCATACTATTTTATGAGTCTGAGCACTGGAATTGAAAATATCTTACGGCACTTTCTTTGCAGCGGTCACATCTAGCGATCTTCATTATACCGGATTACTAGGAACTTAAAATATTATTAACTGGATAGCATGCGATCTCACTTCTTTCTGATCGCGCGTAAAATAGGAAAGAATATTCTCGAATGCCCTAGAGTTCTATCCTCAGAGCTTTTCTTGGGGTGACGATTGTTGATTAGTAATTTTGAGATTGCTGAAAAGAAAACCACTGATGAAATGGAGAACATGATCGGCAATCTTGAACATCCAAGTCCTAGAGGAGATAAACCGGCGGTCTCAACATATTTGAGATCGCTGAAAAGAAAACCACTGAAAAAATGGAGAACTCAAACGGCAATCTCAAACAACCAAGTCCTGGAGGAGATAAACCGGCGGTCTCAACATATTTGAGATCGCTGAAAAGAAAACCACTGAAGAAATGGAGAACTCAAACGTCAATCTCAAACAACCAAGTCCTCGAGGAGATAAACCAGCGGTCTCAACATATTTGAGATCGCTGAAAAGAAAACCACTGAAGAAATGGAGAACTCAAACGACAATCTCAAACAACCAAGTCCTGGAAAAGATAAACCGGCTGCCTCAACATATTTGAGATCGCTGAAAAGAAAACCACTGAAGAAATGGAGAAATCAAACCGCAATCTCAAACAACCAAGTCCTGGAGGAGATAAACCGGCGGTCTCAACATATTTGAGATCGCTGAAAAGAAAACCACTGAAGAAATGGAGAACTCAAACGGCAATCTCAAACAACCAAGTCTTGGAGGAGATAAACCGGCGGTCTCAACATATTTGAGATCGCTGAAAAGAAAACCACTGAAGAAATGGAGAACTCAAACGGCAATCTCAAACAACCAAGTCCCGGAGGAGATAAACCGGCGGTCTCAACATATTTGAGATCGCTGAAAAGAAAACCACTGAAGAAATGGAGAACTCAAACGACAATATCAAACAACCAAGTCCTGGAGGAGATAAACCGGCGGTCTCCACATATTTGAGATCGCTGAAAAGAAAACCGCTGAAGAAATGGAGAACTCAAACGGCAATCTCAAACAACCAAGTCCTGGAGGAGATAAACCGGCGGTCTCAAATAACTCAGGTCTCTTTTCATAAGGGAGAAAATATGGGTCTGCGATCTCAATAAATTCTGACTGCCCGATCTCAAGGGCAGGTGCGGTCATGACTCGAGGGCTACACCGGCATTGCTTTCCTCAAGAGAAAGAGTTCAAAAAATGATCTCAAGGGCAGGTGCGGTCATGCCTCGAGGGCTATACCGGCATTGCTTTCCTCAAGAGATCACTTAAATCTGTTTTAAACTTGCCACTTTTGCTAACCACGCTCCAATGAGTATTCGAAAGTTACAGAACAAAAATGATCCATAGGGCAGGTGCGGTTATGCCACGGAGGCTATACCAACATTGCTTTCCCTAGAAGATCACTCAGTCTGTAACAGTGTCCTAAAAAGCATGACAGAGCTGAACATTCACCTGAACTCCCTTGATCTAGAGGTGTGTCAGATGTCAGCAAGGACCCGGCATCCTAAACGTCCACCGCACGAGCTTGGCGAGCTACTGCTACACAGATGTGAAATCTCGCCAACATCTATGGTCCTGGCAGATTTACATCTCATGCTTCAAGTCGAGGGGGAAAGAAGTAGGATCCGTCGATGTCTCTTTTGGCAGGATTCTAGCTTTTAATATCAATTTGTTTTTTGATATCTTCCCTTGTCATTTATATACCAAAAAGGGGTTAGAATCATATCATCATAATGTTCAAGAAGAGAAAAGATAAGAAAAAAGGAAGAAGTAAAATTCATAAGCACTTTTAAGAGAAAAAACGCTTAAGGTCATCACCGCTCCAGGTGTGAGGCAACTCCTCTCCTTCATAAGTCTGGAGACGGTAAGCACCTTTTTTGAGTACTTCTTTCACTATGAATGGTCCTGCCCAATTTGGGTTATGCTTCCTTACCGAACCAGATCTTGCTGCTATATCCACCTTTTTTAGGACCAGATCTCCGATTGTGAATTCCTTGATTCTGACGTTTTTATCGAAGAGTCTCGCTATCCTTCTCTTAACTTCTTCTTGCCTAATCGTCGCCGTATCTCTCAGCTCTTCAATGAGATCAAGGCTACACCTAAGATCTTCATCATTTCCTTCCATCCAATCATCCTGGTTTTGTTGAGCCAATAACACCCTTGGACTTTTTACCTCAAACTCGACAGGAATAAGAGCTTCTGAACCGTGTGACAACTTAAAAGGAGTTTCTCCCGTAGTTGAGGTGGGAGTCATTCTCAAGGCCCATAGCACTGATGGTAACTGTTCCGCCCAATTTCCCCAAAGATTTTCTACTTTTTTCTTCAAGAGATTTATTATGTGCTTATTGGCAACTTCTACTTGCCCATTACTTCTAGGATAATGCACAGAAGCAAAACGTAATTTACTACTGATCTGTCCACAGAAACTTATGAGCTGAGGATTGTTGAATTGAGAACCATTATCCATGATAATTGCCATCGGGATCCCATGTCTGTAGACTATTTCTCCCAGATAAAATTTCTCACAACTTGAGTAGTAATTTTAGCCAATGCTCTTGCCTCAATCCACATGCTGAAGTAGTCAATCATGACTATAATATATCGGCGTTGCCCACTTGCCGTAGGAAAAGGACCAACCAGATCCATTCCCCATACTGCAAATGACCATGGGGTTGCTATAGATTTAAGTTGTTGGGCAGGATGATTCTGAAGAGGAGCAAACTTTTGGCACTGGACACATTTCTTCGCAAATTTTTCTGCATCCTTCCTCATTTGAGGCCAGAAAAATCCTTGCCTTAGGATTCTTTTCTCCAATGTACGAGCTCCAGAGTGGCTTGCACATTCTCCTGAATGAACTTCCTGAAGGACAACCGGGATCTCTTCTTCCGAGACACATCGAGCCAAAGGTGACAAAAAGGTCTTCCGGTAAAGGATTCCTGCAACAAGGTAATAATGAGCTGCTTTTAGTCTAAATCTTTTTCTGTATTTTACCGTGGAGTGGAGCTTTCTGGTCGAAAGATAAAGGATGAATGGATCCATCCAAGATGGATGCTGATCTATCTCCATAACTTCTCCTTCCTCGATTGCAGGACGGAAAATCTCCGAGGCGGTTCCTCCCGAAAGAAGACCAAATTTTGCCAGCTCATCCGCTTCTGAGTTCTCTTCTCTTGGAATATGTTTGATAGAGAAACTTTTGAACTTTCCAATCTCTCCTTTCACCAAGGCTAGATATTGCTTCAAAGTTTGATCCCTAGTTTCAAAGGTTCCGTTAACCTTAGATGCCATCACTAGAGAGTCCGTTTTAACTTGAACATCCTCGATTCCCAATTCCCTAGCGAATCGAAGACCGGATAGCAAAGCCTCGTATTCTGCTTGATTATTAGTTGTTGAGAAATAGAACTTCAAAGCCTGATCCAATCTGACCCCATTTGGATTGATCAAAACCACTCCAGCCCCAGATGAATTCCTGCCCGAAGCACCATCAACAAATATTGTCCAAGCTAGAGGCGTTCCGACTTCCTTCTTTAATGAAAGCTCACTTGCATCAACCATGAAATCTGCTAAAACTTGAGCTTTGATTGCCACCCTTGGCATATAGGAGATATCAAACTCACTAAGCTCTATCGCCCACTTAGCCAACCTTCCTGAATGCTCTGGCTTCTCTAAAACATTCTTTAATGGAAGATCAGTGACCACTTGAATCGAATGAGCTTGAAAGTAGGGCCTTAATCTCCTAGCTGAAGTTACAAGCATTAGGGCCAGCTTTTCAAGAATCGGGTAACGTGTCTGTACATCTTTCAGAATTTTGCTCACATAATAAACTGGAAATTGTTTCTTCTTCTCTTCTCGCACAAAAACTGAACTTACAGCATCAGTACCAAATCCTAAATAGAGAAAAAGATTCTCGCCCTCCCTTGGGCTTTGGAGCAAAGGGGTTGATGTCAATTGCTTTTTAAGCTCATTAAAAGCATCATCACACTCTTTTGTCCACTCAAACTTAGCCCCTCCGCAGAGGGTCTTGAAGAAAGGAGCACTTTTATCTCCGGATCGAGAGATAAAGCGACTCAGACCTGCCATTCTTCCTCCTAGCTGCTGAACTTCCTTAGGAGACCTGGGGGGTGGCATTTCAAGAATAGCCTTTACTTTGTCATGGTTGGGCTCTAATCCTTCTGGAGTAAGGAGATGACCAATAAATTTTCCTTTACTTGCCCCGAAAACACACTTCAACGGGTTCAACCTCATATTAAAAGTTCGGAGGGTTGCAAAAGTTTCTGAGAGGTCACTAAGATGAGAAGAGAATGATTTGCTTTTTATTAGAAGGTCATCAACGTAAACTTCTAGATTTCTTCCCTTTTGATCTTTAAAAATTGTGTCCATCATTTTTTTATAAGTTACTCCAACATTTTTTAGCCCGAAAGGCATTACGAGATAACAGAAGCAACCGTCGTTTGTGATAAATGAAGTATGAGGTATATCGGGTTTATGCATTCTGATTTGATGATAACCTGAAAATGCATCTAAGAAACTCATGAAAGATTAGCCTACCACTGAATCTACTAAAGAATCTATCTGAGGCAAGGGGTAGCAATATTTAGGGCAAGATTTATTGAGTTTGGTGAAATCGACACACATCCGCCATTTTCCCCCAGACTTCTTGACCATTACAACATTTGATACCCATTCAGGGTATTGAACTTCTTGAACAAACTTAGCCTTCAGCAGTTTTTCCACTTCTTCTCGGATGGGCTGGGCAAGAGTCGTTGCAACAACTCTCTTTCTCTGCTTGATAGGGATGAAGTTGGGATCAATATTGAGATGGTGGCAAGCGACATCTGGATCAACTCCTGGCATGTCGTCCGCTGACCAGGCGAAGACATCCAGATTCTTCAGAAGGCAAGAGATCAGGCTACTCTTGTCAGCTTCAGACAATTCAGCGTTTATGGAGAGGCTCTTGCTCTCATCTTCCTCGCTGATGGGAACAGCTTGAGTCGCTTGGGCAGGTTCCAAGCGAACTCCATCCCTTGCATCTTCTTCTTCAGCCTCTTCAGCAACTTTGATTGGTTCGGGAATTTGGGCTGAGATAGCCATCGCAGCTTCCTGGGGAGAAGAAGACATGATCACATTGACAGTTTTTACGTAGCACTCCCTGGCCTTCCTCAGGTCACTCCTGATCCGATGTTGCTTGCCATTTAGGGCAAATTTTACTGCTTGGTGGTATGTCGAGACCACCGCAAGATACCCGTTCAAAATTGGTCTCCCAAAGATTGTGTTGTAGTTGCTAGGAGCATCAACGACTATGAATTTGACAAGCCTTACTATTCCCCCCAAAATTACAGAGAGAGTGACGAGTCCCTCTACCTCCTTCTTTTCCCCTGAAAAACCATAAAGAGGACCTTCAGTAGAGAGAAGAGGATTACCTGTCTTCAAAGCATCGAAGGCCGGCTTGAAGAGTACGTTCACCGAGCTCCCGGTATCAATAAGAATTTTCTCTACCGTGTAATTTTCTATTACGGCTTTTATGACGACCGCGTCGTCAAAAGGATTTGAGGTTGAAGAAAGATCTTCCTCCCCGAAGTTGACTATTCCTCCAACCGGGGTTGAGGAAGTAATAGCAACCTCCGAACGGCAGACCCTTTTCAGGCTGGCCTTCCTGGAAGACTCTGGTCCTGCTAGCTCCACCGTGAATACAGAAAAGGTTGCCTAGAGTGCCCTCATCATTAGCATCCTCGCATTCACCAGGGAAACTGATGTTGCCAAGATGTCCAACATCGTCAACCTCCTCGCACTCCCAACGGATCTCTGCTACTTCCTTGGTCTTGGAAGTTGAAGCTTTGAAGGGATCATTGTTTTGAAGAATATCCTGAAGATTTCCCTCTTTTAGGAGCTTCTCCACTACCACTCGGAGGGCTCTGCTATTTTCTGTCAGATGACCTCTTTCCATGTGATATTCACAGTAAAGAGTCGGATTATGAGAATTCGGGTCAGAGCTAAGGGGATCCGACCTTTTAAAAAAAGGCTGCTTCTGCAGGACTTGAACTACTTCTTTCATGGAGACACCAAGGTCTGTAAAAGACTCTTGGGAATCATTATAGGATGGCTGGAAGGTCAGGAGAGGGGGCTGAACATATTGAATCTGATGAACAGGAGTGGCTTGTGGAGCTGGAGCCACAGGGGTTGGAATCAGAGGTCCTCTGGGCTGGAATTGTTGGTTCCCCTCATTGAAACGATTGTTACGGAAATTCCTTCCCCTCTTCAGAGCGGGAGGAGGACACTCTTGGTGATACTTTGAGGAAGATGGGGCGGGAAAGAATCCTGTAGAGCCTTTCTGACTGGCCCTATTGGTCAGATTGGTTACATAGGTGGGGTTGTTGATCTCCCCCTCTATATAACGATTGGCAATGCTAATCAACTCTTGATAAGAGTCGGGCTCATTAGTGGTAACCTTGAACTTGGGAGGGCCTTCCTGCAGGCCACTAATTAAGGCTGCCATATAAAGAGCGAGATCCATATCTCTGATCCCTAAGATCTCTCTTTGGAATTGGTCGACAAAATGAGCGACAATCTCATTTTCACCTTGCTTGATTTTAAAGAGGGTCGCAGGGCCACTCTTCCTCTTCTTGGCAGTTGCAAACCTCAAGAGGAGCTCACTTCTTAGGACGGCAAAGCTCGGGATAGATTGGGAGGGCAGCTTGTATAACCACTCCCTAGCAGATCCATCAAGAGAAGTTATTAACAACTTACATCTCACCCCATCTGAGATGGTTCAGAGGGCAATGGCAGATTAAAAAGCTTGGAGGTGGGACATGGGATCACTTTCTCCCGAGAACACAGGGAGACGAGGTTCCTGAAGCGGTTTGGAATAGGTTCTCGACGAATTTCATCAGTAAAAGGGGAAGGTTCCCCCATTCTAGAGGCACCTGGGGGAGCAAGGAAAGGAGCAGGAGGGGCTTGAGGATAGGCAAAATCCTCTTCAAAGTTTAAAGCTTGGGCCGGAGGCCCCTGAGCGGCTGCTCTAAAATAATTATAATGGGCAGCGAACTCCTCATGCTAAGATCGCTGAGGAGCTGCGGGCTGAAAATTAGAGCGATCGCAAGGCTGACCGCTTGCCATGCTGTCAGGGGTAGCGACCTGGCTAGGAGGAGGAAAGATCTTTTGGGAGATCGCAACCAGAACCTGGTTCATGGCCTCAATCTGCTTGGCGGACTCAAGCTTAGTCCGGGCAACCTCTTGACGCTCGCGAGCGGCCACCTACTGAGTACGCGCGATCTCTTGCTGAGTAGAGGCGACCTCGTGCCGAGCTCGAGCGGCCACTCTGAGAGCTTGCTCGACGCGAAGCTCAAAATGGCGCTCAAGGGATTGTAAGCAATCGTGATCGATTTGGGGGTGGTCGCTGGAAGACCGAGCTGGGCGACCTCTACGCTCAGGCATCTTGAAAGTCAGAAAATTCACCTGGACACTTCGAATCTGAAGGTCGCGTGTTGGTTCTGTTGGCACCAAAAATGGTACCTCCAAAATTCACACTAGAGGGAAGGGAGAAAACTGCGGAGTGCAGGTTACTGAAGGCAAAGGATGCTGAGAAACAGGGAAAACGATCACAGAAAATCGAGACCGCTTACACAGGTTGTAAGCTGGAGGCTCGAGACAAAAAGTCCATTTTCAGATACCCCTACCGCTCTATTTATATATGAGGGGGCTGCCCAAACGGGCAGATCTGAAAACTACGGGCTGCTCGGGATACAGGAGAGCCGGGGCAGGGAAAAAGGGGTGCAAATAACCAAAAAGGAGAAAAAGAGACCAGACCGCGCGGTCTGGCGATCCGACGAGCTTCTGACTGCCTCGGTCTTGGAGGATTCGGCTGACCTCTGTTGGCGGTCTGGGCGGTCTCCCAAACTGGAGACCGCGGAGACCGATACTTTTGACCTTCATGAGGAGATCGCGGGCTTTCCGGGCAAACAGTGAGAATCATAATTCTTTTTGAAACTAAAATTCTTTTGAGTTAATGTGTGAAAATGGTCTTTTTTAGAAATGATTTTATAAGTTAATTTATCCTTGTTATTCAAAATCTTATGATGAAAGTCATTACTTGACATTTGAAATTTTTCAGCAAAAGATTTTAATTGTATTAACTTACAAGTTAAATCATCATTTTTCAACTATCAATTTTTCATTATGTTCTTTAGAAACTAAGAGCCTTTTTTCAATATCCTTGAATTTTTCTTTTAAAAAATTGCAATCTAAACAAGGAGTAGGAATTTTAACTAAAGAGCATGAAAGAGAATTTAACACATCAATATTTGATTCTACTTTATCATTTGCTTTTAAAGATTTATTTTCTAAACGTAATTTAGAATTATCAATTTTCAATTTTAAAATTTTACGTTTAGCAATTTTAAGCATACGAGATGTAGAAATAGAATTAGTTACAAAAAGAGAAGTTTTAGATTTTCTTACATTGCTATAGGATGAGGCAAGATTTGAACCAAGGGTTCCTTTGACATCTTCTTCGCATTCCTCTTCCATAGTTGAATTTCCGTCTTCTCTTTTGCTTGATGTGTTGCCATCACTTAAGTCCAATATTGTGACGTTGCATTCTTCTTTCTTAGATAGATCTTCCTCCAAACATAAGTCCTCATCGATTTCTTCTCTTGGATCCATAAGGAATTGCTCTTGTTCATCATCTGTGGAAGGAAGACTATAAGAATTCTCAAAAAATTTCCAAACTTCATAAGCTGTAGGAAGTGTATAAATAAGTTTGAAAATATTTTGATCTAGTGCACAATATAGAAAATTCATTGATTTGGCATTTAAAAACATTTCATTTTTATTTAAAATACTTGGAGGCAATTTAATTGTAATATTCCAAACTTCAATATCCAGAGATTTAAGAAATTTTTCCAGAAGAGTTTTCCACCCTTTATAATTTTCACCCAAAAATAATGGTGGACATAAGGATTTTTCATTTTCATAAAAACTTCCCCTTCTAGTGGATGCGAGATCATGAAGCGCCATTATTCTTGGTTTTTTAAACCGTTTGGAATAACCTATGCTCTGATACCACTTGTTGGATCGATAGGCGCCCTTAGGGGGGGGGGGGGGGGGGGTTAATAAGGGAATAAATTTTTTTTGGTAATTTTAAGAAATTTACTATATTTTTTAGAAGTTCACAAGAGAGCAAAATAATGGCTTAGCAAAAAGTAATTTGCAATAATAAAATTTAGAAACAAGTGCTGAATTGTTATATGATGAAAGAGATTAAAATAAACAATTTCGATAAAGTGATTTGAATTGAAAGCTTAGTAACCAATATAGTAAAATTTATGCCAAATGAATGAAATCAAGTGAACACAAATAGAGACATGATTATATTATATAAAAAAGTTCTTTACAAGAAATTTGATTTCAATAACACTAGAAATCGGAGGCGTACAAAGTAAAACAATTTTCCTTTTCTATACTGACTCGTATCCCCACGAACCGGTTGGCTTTAGCCTATCCTTCCCCGGATATGGTCTCAAGCTGCTCTAGCCAATTCTCCCCCGGATATGGCCTCGAGCACCCCTAGATCTAATCACCTAGACCTAGTCGCCAACTCACGTGGCGAATTACCACCTATGTTGCGCAAGGACCTAGTAGCCAACACAAGGCGAATTCTCTATACGGTTACAAAAGTATATGGAATAAAAGTAAAGATAATGATAACAGCAAAAAAAAACTCCCTATATGAGTTCTTCTGAAGTTGGAGATGAAGGATCGATGTAGTATGAGCGAGGTCAAATCGATCGTCCTTCGATTGTAGCGTGACGTAGTCCTCCTCCAGAATTCTCCTTAAGATTTTTGTGGGAGATCCATCTTTGGCAGCATAGCAGCAGTAGAATTGTGGCACAAGCAATCTCTCTGGGATGGATAGCCAAAATGATCGAAATTGGCTCTTTTTATTGACCTTAGAGCTAGCGCCTGCGGTAGCACCTAGCGCCCACGGTAGCGTTCGTGTAGAGTGGTTACGAAACTGTTGAGCATGGTGTTGAGTGCACGAACTTGAGCTAGCGCTAGCGCTAGCGCCTGCGTTAACTACTAGCCCTGGCAGTAGTGCTTAAGCTCAGTTTGTTGGTTCCAAGCTGCTTTCTACCTGTGGAGTATTACACTTATAGTTCCTGCACACTATAAACACACAACAAGCAAGATCAAATACAATTTGGGATTTGTTATTCTCAAACAAAGGGATGTGACACACATGTCCAATAGATTCTTCCGAGGTTAATCCTAAATAATGCCCGAACTCGATCAACTCTTTTGTAGGCAGAGCAGTGCGGTCGAGTTCGATGTCTCGACATATTCTTCTAATTCGCAATATTGCTTTATAATTTATAGTTAATCTGGAGATGACAGATTCCTTCAAGGCTAACTATAAATAATGTCGAACTCGATCAACTCTCATATTAGTAGAGCTTGGGGTGCAATTCGGATCGGTTTGGTTCTAACCAAAACCAAGAACCGACCCATATATGTTGGGTTCCAAATTTTTGGAACAGGAATCAACCCATGGTCCTATAGTACGGAACTGGATCCGAACCATTCTGTTCAGTTCTCAGTTCAAAGCAATAAGTATGTCAATTAGATTAAATATGATTTTTCTTATTTTAGATTAGTATATGCAGTTAAGGTTATCACACTAGAAAACAAAGATTCATATAAATAAGGATTATATTCATATGAATTTGGCAGAGACATAAACATTAAGGTTTTATATTCATATTCCATTTTACATTTTTCTTTTAATAGCATAATCAATATTTTGATAGAAAGGAATCATGCATTGAGTAACATTAATTTTTCTTGCAGTACTTTGAAACAAAGTTCTCTCAACAAAACAGACAAATGAGAAAGCTTTTAAGATAAAATATAGTTACTAAGTTTACTACTATAAATTTACTAAGGCCTAATTTGGTATGGCGGCGGGAGAAGGCATGGGAGGAATCGTCGTGAGGGTTCGAGATGGAGGTGGGGGTTGGGGTTTGAGACGGAGCTTTCGGCCCCATTTTTCACTTCACTGCGGGAGCAAATGCCGCAAACACATCCGTCCGGAATTTGTTTTTCCGCCTTACAGTGTCGGTTGCTCCTGCACCAGCGTGAAAACACTGAACCAAATGAGGCATAAGTTTCATGTGTTAAAATCTGAACAACACACAAATGAGAAAGCTGAACTTTCTAAGTTTACTGCACAAAATCACTTACATAGAAGATGATCTTCAAGAAACTTCTCTACACAACAGCTGCTAAGATAAAATATTCATAAATATTTGAAGGGTTTAAGATAAAATATTAAACAGTACTTTAACATTAAAAGTGTTTAAGAAGTGAAGAAGTCTTAAATTTTAACATTATAAGCGATTAAGATAAAATATACCTCATTTGTATAGAAGTGTCAACATTCAACAATTTTTTTGAAATGCCTCTTGTTCACACCAAATAACTGGTAAAAATAAAACAAGATAAGGAATTCAAACAAATGAAAAAAAATCCTATATATAAAAATATTATAACAAATATTAAAAGAATTTATCATTCTCAAGTTCTTCAATTTGATGCAAATCCTCTTCAATGTGCATTGGTAATATACTTGCTCTCAACCATTCCTGAGTACACACCAACCCCTCTACAATCTTTGGCGAAAGAGAATAATGGAATCGATCAAGAATACGCCCACCTGTACGAATGTTGACTCAGATGCAACAATAGATACCGGTATTGTCAAAATATCTCTAGCAAGCAAAGAAAGAACATTATACTTGCTCGAGTTCACCTTCCACCAATTAAATATGTCAAATTACTCCGAGTGTTCATCTATGTCACAATCATCTTTCAAGTACTTTTCCAACTCAGATTGGTTTGAAGAAATTTTATGTGCCTTCCTTTTCATATCAAACATAGCTCTTAACTGTTTCATATCAAACATATCTCTTAACATTGCCACACTACAACATAAAATTTAATAAAATTTAATTAACAATTAAACAAGGAAGATGGTGACTAGAAGAGAGCTTGACATTGCCAAAATAATTAACAATCAAACAATAAACATTATAGGAAATGGTAGAGATTTCAAGAGGTTCATACTCCATATGCGCAAATCAGTAAAGCCGGAGATTTCAGATGATGACTGGAAGAGAGCTTCAAAAGTTGATTGGAAGTCAGGATGAGAGCTTCGAACGTGAGCTAGAAATATGCCCTGAAATAAGGGGTTTGTGTTGGGAACAGTGCATGCAATGTTCCTGATTTGAAGAAGTGCTCAGGTCAATGATAAAAGCATTATGTATTTGATGGTATGCTTAGTTTATGCTTGCAGAGATTAAATCATATGTCCAGTACTTCTCCAATACCACTAAGTCCAAAATCGTCGAGAAGGCCTGGACATATCGTCGAATAAGCACGCATACATCATCGAGATCACTCTCAGAGTTAAGCAGAAGGTTCATGTCAGTTATCGTCAAGATAATATGGACATTCCGACGATATCGTTGTGACATCAAAGTACACACGACGATATCGTCGTAAAATCAAGAAGAATCGATCAAAGTCCAGTATTGTCGTGTCAACCTTAATCACACGACGATATCGCTGTAAGGTGTAAAAAGACTTAAGTCAAAGTATTCGGCAATGTCAACGCCATCGTCGTAAAGAGATCTTGTCGTCGAGATGAGAAAGGAAGCTCTTTAAAGACCTAAGTAAGAATGCTCGGCTTTGTCGATGATATCATCGTAAAGAAGGCTAGTTGTCGAGAAGGCTAAGGGAGAACTCCTGAAGACAGCTTATAGAAGATGAATCGCCTGTCGTCATGATGATCAAGAGGTTATCGTCGATAAGACAGTATGGTTTCAACGATATCTGATAAGTAATATTTTGATCTACTTTTAGTATAGTATTTAGTTTAATATTAATATAAATTTGTAAATAATATGTCTATTTTACTTAATAATCATTTATTTAAATAATTGTTTACTAACTTAAGGTTATTTTCTAATTATTTAGGTTTTCTGGACTTTTCAGCAAAAAATGCAAGTACACGCCCAAGGCCACAGGCGTGACCAAGGGCGTGACAGCCTTAGATGTGTTCCAGACTTCCTGTCGTGTTTTAGGATCAATTCGTGAAGAATTCATGGTACACGCCCATGTACTTTAGGTCACACACGTGACTCTCCAATGTCACGCCCGTGTACCCTCCTCCAGCTCAGCCGTCAGTGTCCCGAAGCCATGACATGATTTCCTCCAAGTACATGCCCGTGACCCATGGGTCACACCCGTGCCCAATCATGCATGCCCCAGATCACGCCTCAGGTCATGGGCGTGAGCAGGGGCGTGACATTCAGTTCACAGGCGTGATCTCTCCCGCGCCACTTTCCCGTCGAAGACTTCCTGCCAGCGCCAGTTTTAAAGATTACACGCCCTAGGTCACGGGCTTGACGCACAAATAGTGTCTGCAATAACTCTAGAAGGTGCCCTCTCCGCTGCTGCTTCGAACATGCCACTTACACGCCCTTGGTCACGGGCGTGACCGAGGGCGTGTAACCCCAATTTGCTTGCCTATTTAAATGAAGCTCCTCCAAATCTCTAGGAATCCATTTTTCCACCCTTCTTGGGTCGAAACTCCTCTCCTCTGCCCCCTTTTGGGACAGAAATGTTTTTTCTTATTCTTGTATTTTCTTCTAGTAGCTTAGACTTCAATTTCATGTACTTTATTTTTATGCAATTAGTTTTAGATTTCATTCTCAGCAATTGTCCTTTCATTTCATGTAAAGCTTTCAATTTCTTGTACCTCTCTTTTTATGTAATTCAATTCTATTTTAATAAAATGTCTTTTTTTACTCCGTTCATCTCTTTTATTTTTATGTTAATTAGAATTATATTTAAATCTTGAAAATTGCAATCTTCGGATGAAAATATCTTTCTCGATATTATCTTTCTTTTCTTCCTTCGATTTATTCATGATTTATATCGGGTTCATATGTCGAAGTGTGAACTTTCGTATCTGTTTTCATATTCTAGTTAGCCGAGAGGCTCGTGAGTATGAATCGATCACTCAAGGATAAAAAAGAGTAGAACGCAATCCTCGAGAGAGGACGACGTTACCCTTCCAGATTGGAGTAAAAGCCAATAACAGGATTCACCTCGTAAAGCGAGTATTAGGTTATCGATTATAGAATGAGAATTCGGTTGATATTCCTATCTTGGTTGGGCGCAGTCCTCAAGAGATCAGGTGCGTTCATAATCTGGGAATCTCCACGGTCAAGGATTGGTTTAGAATTTATCGTCTCTAATTTTCATTCAAAGTGCGCTTTTCTTCAAGTTATATTTGTTTTCTTTATTTTAATTTCAATTTTATATTCTCTCCCACAATATTATTCGATAAAATAATAATTTTATTTTTCCGAAGTAAAAGTACTCGACAGACCCAAGTCTAATACAACCTTGATATGTTTTATTATATCCTATGCTATGAATGGTAGGTACGCTTGCCCATTCTGCTTATAATATATAATCTTAATTCTTATCTATCAAGTTTTTGGCACCGTTGCCGGGGACATTTTGTCGATATTTCGAAAAGGGGAAATGCTATTAATTTTATCTTACTTTTTCTTTATATTTTTTATTTAAAAAACAAAAAATGTATATAAAAAATGAAAAAAAATTATGCTATAATTAAAATTTTGGAAAGGGAGCTTTGGGCTTGTCATCCCACCGCAGCTCCTAGTACCTTATGAGCTCTTCAACGGGTAGACCTTGGGAAGTCAAAGACTAATTAGAACATATCAAAAATATTCTTTATTTTTTATTTTTATTTTCACGAAAAAAAATATATAACACTTTTTAAAAACTACCAAAAATATTTTCTCTTTTTCAGTTTGTTTTGTGTTTTGTTATTTTAAATTTATGCATGTAATCATGGTAGTTCCTCCGTCTCCAAATCAGGGACGTGCTTTTCTTCCTCTCTTTGTTCTTTTTTTCCTTTTCCATGTTATTTAGCATTTTTTCTATTTTATTTTAATTAGATTCAATTTTATAGTAGTTGTGCTTAAACACCGTTAGATTTTAATTATTTAACTCATGCTTTTGGATTCTTAGGAAAATTCAATTTACTATAGTTGCTCTCAAAATGTTTTAATTTAATCTAAAAATTTGTTTAGCTTTTTTATCCCTTTAGCCATTACCCTTAGCCTTCCCCTACCAAAAAAAATATTTATGAAAAGATCATATGCCATGAAAATAAGAGGATAAAATTCATTATTTCCTAAACATATGTTGTTAAAAAACATGAGGTCCGGAGATGAAGTAAAATGCGGAATACTTCACAAAACTTTCCACAAGTATAACAACACAATGACAATGGGAAGACCGAATAGTGCTATGGTATTAACTATCTCTTTACAATTCGAGGTATACATGGCGAGACATGATTCATAAGAATCACGGAGGAGAAAAGCACAAAACACAAAATACAAGTTGCCAACAACCTGACAGACTGAAATTGACAGACCATGCGAACAGACAAGTCGTGCGGTTAACTCCTGAGACTGCGCGAATAGAGCAAACCGCACCTGTCAGCCTGCAACCACAGACCGCTCCACTTGATGCTTATTCCACTACAGAAAACACTTGAAGAAGAATCTGCTTCCTGCTACAGACCGCAACTCAAGACCGCCTGGCCATTTAAGACCGCCTGATCAACTAAGTCCGCTGCACAGTCCAAGAACACCTAAACACAGTCCGCCCATACAGACCGCTGGCAGACTGGTTTATTCAAATCTGGAAGGGAGAATGCTGACAGCGAACTGCAAGCCGCTAACCTGCGAACACACAAACCGGTCAGGCAAAACTCAAACTGCGCGACCTCAGAATGAGACCGGCACAATCAAGCCAACTTTGGTTCTTACAGTTCTTCGTTATGAATGACGGGCCCTGCACCCCTATATATAGGCGAGCAGACAGATGTCGTCACTGCATAAACCGGTATATAATAACCGCCCATCAGATCGTCTGCGGTCTCACAAGACAGACCGCTCGAGCTCAGCAAGGCTAACAACTCCCTTATTGAACCATACGGTTATACACAAACCACCCGGTTACCACGGTCATCAAAACAAACCGCACGGTCTCATTGCAAAAGCAAAGAACTTCTTCAGTAACCCAGACCGATAAGATCAAGATGTCAGACCGCCCAGTCACTGCAAGAAGGCAAACCTACTTGAACATCTGGCCGACTTGAACAAGTTGCCAGAACAACCCGCGTAAGCCGCTCGGACAATTAGCGGTCTCCCAGATCAGACCGCCCAGAATAGATCGCCTGAGACAAAATCAGCCAGAGCACCAGCGTAGACAGCGCGGTCTCTGTGGTCTCCAACCTGCAGACCACCCAGCACCATTCCACTTCCACTTCAAAAATTTAACACTCCCCCTTGAAGTGGGAAGTGGAAGTCAGCCCAAGCAAACTCTGCAACCGACCAAATGGTCCCTTCGACAGTGGCTTAGTAAATAGGTCAGCAACATTCTCCTTGCTCTGCACATGCTCCACAGTCAGAGATCCCTCCAACACCTTCTCATGAATGAAATGGTGATGAATCTCTATGTACTTTGTACGCACGTGACAAACTCGATTGTTCACCAGTTTGAGAACACTCTCATTATCACCACGTAGTAGAGTAGGACCTCGCACCTCCCTATGAATGTCCTCCACAAGCCTCCTAAGCTAGATGGCTTCCTGAGCTGCCAAAGCCGAAACTTTGTACTCCGCTTCTATGGTAGATACAGACACAGAATCCTTCTTCTTGCTGCAGCATGATATGGCTGTAGTGCCTGTCATAAAGACATATCCAGACGTCGATCTCCGATCATTCGAATCTCCTCCATAATCAGCATCCATGTACCCGTGCAAGCAAAAGCCCGAATCTCTCCCGTAGAAGAGACCCAAATCCGAGGTGGATTTGACATACTTCAAGATACTCCTAGCCTCAATAAGATGAGGTTTCCGAGACTCTGCCATAAACCGACTCACCCTGCCAACTGCATAAGCAATATCTGGCTTCATGATCATCAAGTATATCAGACATCCAACCAAAGACTGGAACACCAAAGGATCGGTAAGAACCTTCCCTTCATCTCGTAGAAGATGAACTCCAACCTCCAGTAGAGTAGAGCTGCTCTTCCCCCCTTCCATGCCGAACCTCTTCATGATTCGATCCGCATAGCCTTTTTGGGAAACAAGCATATCGACAAGCATATCGCTCTCTTTCCTCTCCACATCGAGCCCAAGGAAATGGTGGAGCTCACCAAAATCCTTCATCTCAAATCTGATAGCTAGCTCAGCACGAAGCCTAGCTACCTCCACTTCAGAATTCCCCGTGACGATCATATCGTCAATGTATAGCAGCACCAAGACCTGAAGCTCCCCTGTCTTCTTTACGAATAAACATGAATCTGAATCAGAAGCATAGTATCCGCAGAACATGAGGTATTCTGCGATCTTCCCGTACCACGCCCGAGGCGCTTGCTTCAAGACGTAAAGAGCCTTCTTGAGCTTGCAAACTTATCTTGGGTGCTCTTCAAATACATAACCAGGTGGCTGATCCATGAAGATATCCTTATCAATCTCGCCATATAAGAAAGCATTCTTTACGTCGAGTTGCCAAATCTTCCACCCTTGGCAAGCTGCCAATGCGATCACCACCCGGAATGAAGTCATCTTGGCAACGGGGCTAAACGTCTCTTCATAATCCTGCCCATACTTCTGAGAGAAACCTCGAGCTACAAGGTGAGCCTTGTACCGCTCAATACTTCCATCAGCCTTCTTCTTCAGTTTGAAAACCCACTTGCAAGTCACCGGAGTAACTCCCTCAACCTTAGGCTTCAAGTCCCAAGTCTCATTTTTTCTGAGGGCAACCATCTCTTCATCCATGGATCCTTCCAACTCCTTGACAACAACAACATTTTCATAATAAGATGGCTCTCTCTCATCCAGGGGACCTGTGAAGAAACATGAGACAAAGCTCACCAAGTTTCCGACCGTGTACTGATCACGTGGAAAAATGGTCCTCTTGGACCTCCTCAGAGCTTAACTCTGAACCACCTCTTCAACTGCAGCTTCTGGACTAGCTCTCCTTTCAGGTAGACATGGAGCATTGCTCCCCCTGCTTCCAGAACCCAAAGCACTTGACCCATAGCTAGAAATACCTGGAGCACCTGGAGAAACAGGCATCTCCACCAGAACTTCCCTTGCAGCTTCCACTGAACCACCATCTACACTACTTCCTTGTAACTCTACAGAAGAGCTACCTTGGTATGACGTCGGCTTGTCAAATACCACATCCATAGAGACCACATATCTTCATGTCTCGGGATCCATGCATCTCCACCCTTTCTTCCGGTCATCATAACCGACGAAGACTAGTTTCCTTGCCATTGCATCTAGCTTCGTTCGAAGGGCATCCAGAACATGCACATAGAAGGTAGAACCAAACACTCGAAAGTGTTCCACGCTTGGCTTCTCCTTGAACATCAACTCATGAGGGTTCTTCATGTTGATGGGACTGAGAGGCATCCGGTTGATAACATAGGCCGCACAAGACATTCCCTCTGCCCAGAAGGACTTTGGGATACTCTTGGCATGAAGCCAACATTTGCAGGTCTCCGTCAGATGACGGATCTTCCGCTCTTCAACTATGTTCTACTGTGGAGTGTGAGCATAAGAAAGCTCTCTTTGGATGTCATACTTCCTGCAGAAGTTAAAGAACGCCTCTGAGGTAAACTCCCCTCCATTGTCAATTCTAAACCTCTTGACCCGCAGGTTAAGCTGACCTTCCACCAGCTCCTTGAACTCCACAAACCTCTCGAACGCCTCCGACTTCTCCTTCAGAAAATATACCCGCATATATCTAGTGAATTCATCAACCAAAATCAGCATATACCTGCTACCTCCAAGACTGGCAGTGTTGGTAGGTCCAAACAGATCACCATGTATACACTCCAATGGTCTTTTACATCTGCTTTGTGATCTGTCAAATGGAAGACATTGAGCCTTACCAAACTGACAACCTGCACAAACATGACCATCCCCGAAAGATGACAAGCTATGCAGACCTTTCACCAGGCCTCTTCCCGCCATAGCTTTCAACTTATCCATCCCAACATGCCCAAGTATTTCATACCAAATAGCGGCACTGTCGTTAGCCCTCATCTTATCAACATAAGAACTTGTTGAAAGAACAAACAAGTCCTTTACATGTCTCCCTATATGAGTGACCTCAGCTTTCACAGCTGAAACATTTTGGAGAAATTTCACTTCTGTTGGACCGAACAGAACGTGATAGCCAGCATCCACCACATTGGTCACTGAGAAGAGGTTCATCTTCATCCCCGGAACATGATAGACACTCTTCAATGTAAGAGTACCTCTATCATCGTTCAAAGAAACCACACCCTCCTTCTCTACTACATGTAAAGTATCATCAGCCGTAATGATGACGTCATTACCTGTATATGCCTGCAATGAGGAGAACTTCGACTCATCCCCGGTGAGGTGATGACCACACACAGAGTCCATCATCCAATGATCCTAATAGTTGATGGAAGTCATAGCTCGAACACACGTGCTCATCATGAATGCACCTCCACCACCCCAACTACCTTCAGAATTGGAACCAGCCTCCTCCTTTCCTGCAGCATGCCCTGGCTAAAGATTAACTTGGCAGTCTCTCTTGAAGTGACCAAGCTTATTGCACCTGAAGCATCTAGGTCCTTCCTTCTTCTTCCCATCACGCTTAGGAGCATAGCTCCTCTCCTGCTGATATGAAGTATACGGACCATCATCTCCAGATGTCTTCTTCTTCTTGTCCCATCTCTTCTTCTTGCCAGAGAAGAGAACCTCACCTTCTCCCCCAGAGACAGACATCCAAGCCATTTGCTTAGCCAAACTCTCTTGCGAAGCAAGTAAGTTCTCCAGCTCCAGCAACGATGGCTAATTGTCCCAGCCTTGAATAGAAGTAACAAAGGTCGCATACTCCCTCCGCAAGCCGCAGATTATGTGCCTCTTCAGCTTAGTTTCTGAGATAGGCTCATCCGGGTCCAAAGCCGATATCTCTGCGCAAAGGTTCTTCATCTTCAAGAAGAACGCTGAGATAGACAAATATCCCTGAGTTGCTTTCGCCAAATCATTCTCCAAGAACTGTAGCCTAGCTACATTCTTCTTATTAAACAAGCCCTCGAAGGCTATCCAAATTTCAGCAGCTGATCTATATCTGATGATGTGATCAAACAGCTCCGGAATGATAGCTCTCTTGAAAGTGAACTCCGCCTTAGCATTCGTTCTCTTCCAAGCCTTCACGAGCTCAGCATTCCCTTCAGCAGGAATAACAGCTTGTCTTGCTTCTCCTCCTATAACCTCCTACAAATCCTCGCCAAGAAGATAACTCTCCATGCAAGACTTCCACTTCTTGAAGTTAGTCTGCGTAAGGTGCTCAATACAAGGACCTATAGCATATCCTCCGTTCATTGCTATCCCACTGGTTGCTAACCAACTTGAGGAACCCGAGAAAAGTATCAGCAACTACAGCTCAACAACCTATCTCTGATACCATGTTAAAAAAATTGAGGTCCGGAGATGAACTAAAATGCGAAACACTTCACAAAACTTTCCACAAGTATAACAACATAATGACAATGGGAAGACCGAATATTGCTATGGTATTAACTATCTCTTTACAATTCGAGGTATACATGTCAAGACATGATTCATAAGAATCACGGAGGAGAGAAGCACAAAACACAAAATACAAGCTGTCGATGACCTGACAGACTGAAATCACCAGACCATGGGAACATACAAGCCGTGAGGTTAACTCCTAAGACCGTGCGAACAGAGCAAACCGCACCTGTCAGCCCGCAACCACAGACCACTCGACTTGATGCTTATTCCACTCATGAAAACACTTGAAGAAGAAACTGCTTCCTGCTACAGACTGCAACTCAAGACCGCCTAGCCACTTAAAACCGCATGATCAACTGAGTCCGTTACACAGTCCAAGAACACCTAAACATAGTCTGCCCAGACAGACCGCTGCCGGACTGGTTTATTCAAAGCTGGAATAAGAAAGAATGCTGACCGCGAACTGCAAGCCGCTAACCTGCAAACACATGAACCGGTCAGGCAAAACTCAAACTGCGCGACCTCAGAATAAGACCGACACAATCAAGCCAACTTTGGTTCTTACAGTTCTTCATTATGAATGATGGGCCCTGCACCCCTATTTACAGGCGAGCAGACGGATGTCATCACCGCACAAACCGGTATACAATAACCGCCCATTAGATCACCAGCGGTCTCACAAGACAGACCGCCCGAGCTCAGCATGGTTAACAACTTCCTTATTGAACCATACGGTTATACACAATCCGCCCGGTTACCGCGGTCATCAAAACAAATCGCCCGGTCTTATTGCAAAAGCAAAGAACTCCTTCAGTAACCCAGACCGATAAGAACAAGACGTCAGACCACCCGGTCACTGCAAGAAGGCAGACCTACTTGAACATTTGGCCGACTTGAACAAGTCGCCAGAACAACCCGTGCAAGCTGCTCGGACAATTAGCGGTCTCCCAGATCAGACCGCCCAGAACAGATCGCCTGAGACAAAATCAGCCAGGCACCAGCGCAGACCGCGCGGTCTCTGCGGTCTCCAACCTATAGACCACCCAACACGATTCCACTTCCATTTCATAAATTTAACATATGCACCACTTTTATGAAGAATATTATGAAAAGATTATATGTCATGGAAAATGAGAGCATAAAATTCATCATTTTCCAAAACATATACAAATTGAAAAGAAAAAAATATTGGGTGAGAGGATAAAATTCATCACCTCCAATCAAAGCAATCTTCATGATTACCCAAACCCTCTAGCCAATATAATTGAATTTAGTTTTAAATTAAAATACGGGGAGAGTATAAGTAGTAGTTTGTAATTTTCCGTAAGCTTCTTTAAAATTTGAGTTTTATAATTCCAATCTAATTTTGTTTCCAAATTACTTAATTTTGTTTACTAGTTAATTTATTTGAGAATTTTTAGCTAAATATTTCTCTCTTTTCATTTTATTTTCATAATTTAGGACTTATCTCATAAATCCCTAAATTTTATTTTTGACTTTCTATTGATTTAAATAAAATTTTAGTATAATTAAAAATCTTATTAATGTCTTATGAATATTTCTCATATTTTTGCTCTGGAATAACAAAAGCTTAAGTATGGGGTTATTTGATAAGTAATATTTTGACCTACTTTTAGTATAGTATTTGGTTTAATATTAATATAAATTTGTAAATAATATGTCTATTTTACTTAATAATAATTTATTTAAATAATTGTTTACTAACTTAAGGTTATTTTTTGATTATTTAGGTTTTTTGGACTTTTGAGCAAAAAATGCAAGTACACGCCCAAGGTCACAGGCGCGACCAAGGGAGTGACAACCTAAGATGTGTTCCAGACTTCCTGCAGTGTTTCGGGCTCAATTCGAGAAGATTTCAAGGTATACGCTCGTGTACTTTTGGTCATGCCCGTGACACTCCAATGTCACGCCCGTGTACCCTCCTCCAGCTCAGCCGGCCGTGTCCCCAAGCCATGACATGATTTCCTCCAAGTACACATCCGTGACCCATGGGTCACGCCCGTGTCTGATCATGCACGCACCAGATGACGCCCCAGATCACGGGCGTGACCAGGGACTTGAAATTAAATTCACGGGTGTGATCTCTCCCACGCCACTTTCCCGCCGAAGACTTCCCGCCAGCTCCAATTTTAAAGATTACACGCCCTAGGTCACGGGCGTGACCTAGGGCGTGACGCGCATGTAACGCCTGCAATAACTCCAAATAGTGTCCTCTCCGCTGTTGCTTCAAACACTCCCTTACATGACCTTGGTCACGTGACCGAGGGCGTGTAACCCCAATTTGCTTGCCTATTTAAAGACAACTCCTCCAGAACTCTAGGCATCCATTTTTCCACCCTTCTTGGGTCGAAACTCCTCTCCTCTGCCCCATTTTGGGGCAGAAATGCTTTTTCTTATTCTTGTATTTTCTTTTAGTAGCTTAGACTTCAATTTCATGTACATTAATTTTATGAATTAGTTTTAGATTTCATTTTCAGCAATTGTCCCTTCATTTCATGCAAAACTTCCAATTTCTTGTACCTCTCTTTTTATGTAATTCAATTCTATTTTAATAAAATGTCTTTTTTACTCCATTCATCTTTTTTATTTTTATGTTAATTAGAATTATATTTAAATCTTGAAAATTGCAATCTTTGGATGAAAATATCTTTCTCGATGTTATCTTTCTTTTCTTCCGTCGATTTATTCGTGATTTATATCGGGTTCATATATCGATGTGTGGACTTTCATATCTGTTTTCATATTCTAGTTATCCGAGAGGCTCGTGAGTATGAATCAATCACTCAAGGATAAAAAAGAGTAGAACGCAATCCTTGAGAGAGGACGACGTTATCCTTTCGGAGTGGAGAAAAAGCCAATATCGGGATTCACCTTGTAAAGCATGTATTAGGTTATCAATTATAGAATGAGAATTCGGTTGATATTCCTACTCTTAGTTGGGCGCAGTCCTCGAGAGAGGTGCATTCATAATCCAGGAATCTCTACGGTCAAGGATTGGATTAGAATTTATCGTCTCTAATTTTTATTCAAAGTGCGCTTTTCTTCAAGTTAGATTTATTTTCTTTATTTTAATTTCAATTTTAAATTCTCTCCAAAAATATTATTCGATAAGATAATAGTTTTGTTTTCCCAAAGTAAAAGTACTCGACAGACCCGAGTCTAATACGACTTTGATATGTTTTTTATATCCTATGCTATGAACGATAGGTATGCTTGCCTATTCCGTTTATAATATATAATCTTAACTCTTATCTATCAATATCGTCGATAGGACAATATGGTTTCAACGATATCATCGATAAGACAGAATGGTTTCAACGACATCATCGAGAAGACCGCAAGTTGACAACAAGATTACGACCATACCTTTAAGATGACTTTATGTCGTCGTAAGTGCAAGTGCAACTGTGATATCTTGTATCGTCGAGATATCATTCTCTAAAGAAGATCAAAGAAGACTTGAAGATTTGTCCAAGTCTAAGATAGATCGGCGTAATAGCAAGTTCTGTTGTCAAGGCATTGCAAATATCATCGAGACAGATCTAGACATTTCAAATCGCACTGTCTGCATTTAATGCCGCCGCCTGATGGTCAAATGAGCCTCTAATACTTATAGGACATCCTAGGAGACGATTAGTTGGCTCCTCAGTTGTTTAAACGAGATAAGTGTCTGCCCTAATTCACATAAACAAGTATGAAATGCAGAGAATACACGCTCGAATTAATAGAACAGTAATAAGCTAAGTAAAGAAGGAACAAGAACCGGAGAACGAAATGATCTTCATCAAGTGTTCTCCAAGTTTCAGTCTAGCAACATTGGCTAATAAGAAGTGTTCCAGGTTGAAGAAGGGACTGAAGAGGAATCTATGATGTATAAGATAACATAAAAAATATTCACTTCAAGTCCAAGAAGCCAATCTTCATCCGGCCAAAGAACTTTTTCTCATTCTTTCTTTGTAGTCCTTTTATAAGCCTGAGTCTGTAGGATCTATTTCAGCTCTGAGTTGTAGGGATTGAGGGCCTGAGATGTAGGGCTTGAGGGCCTGAGTATTGTAGAGTTTGAGGGCCTAAGTTGTAGGGCTTGTGGGTCTGAGTTTGTAGGGCTTGAGGGCCTGAGTTGTAGGGCTTGGGGGCCTTAGTTTGTAGGGCTTGAGGGCCTAAGTTTTTGGAGGAGTTTGCCGACCCTAGCATACTGCTAGAAAGGTGTAGAGGGACAGTGGACTACTCAAGACACCACATCTTGAGGATCCACTATACATCTGGTGTTCTTGTGTGCGTTGCTCCTGTGTTTTGTTGTTTTGCTTTATTAGATTAACTTAGTTCTTGTGCATAAATTTATAAATAGCCATATCACCTAATCCCCCACCATTAGGTGATAGTTCCATAATTAACAAGTGGTATCAGAGCTAGGTTGATTAAAGAGTGACTTAACAGTTAGATCTAGATATTAGAACTACTCATTATGGCTGGAGGTCAACAAAGAGAAATGAGATCCATGAAGCTCCCAATCTGCACCAAAGAGAACTTTCCTATTTGGAAATAAAGGGTAAGACTCTTCATGGAAGCTGCAGATCTCAGGGTTTATGTAGCTATTCAAGAGGGTCCCTTCACCCCCAAGATTGCTTCTACCATTGATCCTACTCAAAGAGTACCAAAGAAATATGTTGACATGAGTAAGGATGAGCTTGCACTTGTAAGCCTAGATAAGAGAGCACCAAACATTATTGTGAGTGCAATTGATGACTCAACCCTCCAAAATCTTATTCACTACAAAACTGCTAAGGAGATGTGGGACTCCCTGGTTGTTTACATGGCGGGGACCAAAGAAGTAAGGGATGACAGGAAATCCCTTCTAAATCAGGAGTATGAGGCATTCAAGTAAAGCAAGAATGAAAATATCTCTAACTGCTATGAGAGAATTTTCAAGATAGTAAATGGGCTGAAGAACTATAGAAGAGAGTTCACAAATTCAGATCTTAATGATAAGTTCCTTAGATACCTCACTAAGGAATGAGACATCAAAATTTGTGCAATTAGAGAAATGGGTCAACTGGGCAACATGGAGCCAACGAACCTATATGGGAAGTTGCTCTCCTAGCTTCAACTTAACACCAGAGAAGCTGAAGAAGAAAGCTCAAAGGGGAGTACCAGAGAAAGATCAGTAGCTCTTAAGGTTGAGAGCATGAAGAGATCCAAGGATAAGAGTCATGTATGCCAAGACAGATCTGAGAGCAATGAAGCTTCTGATGCCAGCACATCAGAATTTGACAACACAGACAAGGAGATGGCCCTCCTATCTAAGCAGTTCAGAAAACTGATCTCTAAAAGGAGAAGAGACAGCTACAAACCATCTTCTTCAAGCTCCAGAAGATCTGGTCAATATGAAAGATCTAAATCTTCAAGGGAGGACAGGTATTAATCAAAACCTAGTAAATTTGATTTAACTAACACTATCTGCTATTACTAAAATAAAGCATGTCACATGATTGCTGATTGCACCTCCAAGAAGAGGGAATCAAAGAACTATGAAGATAGAAGAAGGTCAAGGGACAAGAAGAAATCTGAAAAAGGGTTTATAACAAAGAAAATCAGAACCCTAAGTGTTTTTGATTCAAGCTCTTCAAAAACTGAGGAGGAAGCACTTATTGGCCTTATGGCCATAAATGAAGAAATCCAGGATGACAATATCTCTCCTGGGAAGGTACAAATCAGATACTGGATTGACAAATTAGAGTCGTCCGATGAAATATTAAGGTACATCCCTCTTCATCTACCTACACTACAAATAGAATGAATGCTTATGATAAAAATTATGCTCTCATTTGCCCTAAGACATTCCTACAACAAACTTCACTTCCGTCCCCGACAACTACTACTTCTCATGATTCTTCTGCAATGGCTCCGAAGAGAGAAGAGACATTAGTGATTTCAGGATGTTAGCATTAGCGAGGAGGCTTCAACTCCTGCTCAGATGAAATTAGATCCATAATAAGGTTACTAGAATCAACGGGCCTCGAATATCTGCTGAGTGAACCCTGCATCCTTCTCAACAGAGAGATCCTAGAATTCTATGGAGGAGCAAGATTACACAGTTCAAAATCATTAGTGAAATCAGTTGTAGCTGGGAAAAAAGTGAAAGTGTCTGCAAAGAGCCTAGGAAAGGCGTTGTGTCTGCCTCGGCTGAAGGAAGAAGAAGAGGATGAAGTGTCCACTATCGACATATCTACAGGTTTTGAATGGTGTGGGCACTCTTAAAAGACCTATGGGTCTATTAAACGGGTAGACTTCAAGCAGAAGGTTAAGATTCTCACAGACATCATCGAAAAAGTCCTGCTATGTAAATCAGGTTCTCATTGTTGGAGCATGGCTTTCCACATCCATTTAATTTAAGAATAACAAATCCTACTTGTATTTGATCTTGTTTGCCATTGTGTTTTTAGCATGCAGGTTTGGACAGATTTGACACCAGGTTGCTACAATACTGGTCTGGCACTATCCACAAGCAGAAGGATTGAAAGAAGTCTAACGCCAGGCATTAGGTCCTAACGTTGGGCATTAGTGATCGACGGGACGGTATGCCGATCGACGGGATGGGATGCCGATCGACGGGAAGGCTTGCTGACTGAATAAAAAGAGAGAGAAACTCAATGCCAGATATTACATCTTAACGCTAGGCGTTATCGATCGACGATTATGGAATGATGGAAGCAGCAGTGATTGCAGGAGGTACTTTAGGAATTATTTGCCCAACGCTTGGGTTAGCCTTAACGCCGATGTTAGTATTGCCTAAAATAAAACATTTCCTAAAGTGCGGAATCTCCTTCCTCTTCTGATGATCTGAGCCATCAATATGTTGTTATACATGGTCAACGCCTCGCGTTAGAACTTAATGCCGGCATTAGCTCAAATTCTATAAATTGGAATGCTTCATTGTCTCTGACTACTGATTGATTTGAGCCTTACTCCAGCACTCCAGAAACTCAATCAGAGACGTATTTTCCAGAACTTCAACTCCCGCACATATTCGAGCAAAGAATTCAAGGAGAACCGGATCAACGCTTACTCAACATGAAGAACGCGTGCTTCGACTTCAAGAACATTCAGCGGCCTTCGCCATCTCCAGAATTTTTCATAAGGAGTTTTAGTTTATGTGTTCAAATATTTTGTAACCTTTTATCATTTTTGTGGAAGTAAATTCGCCTCGTGTTGGCGACTAGGTCTGGGTAGGACTTAGGGAGCAATTCTCCTCATGTCGGCGAGTAGGTCTAGGACGTAGATCTAAGGGGTGCTCAAGGCCTTTTCTGGGTTTAGAAAGGCTAGAGCGACTTGAGGCCGGATATGGGGAAGATTGGCTAATGCCAACCGGTTCTTGGTGAGAAGAGTCGGTATAGAAAACAAAAAGAAGATTTCATATTTCGCCTTCGATTTCTAGCGTTATAGAAATCTCATATTTTGTATTCTTAAGTCATAATGAAAATCATTTTATTTTTGGTTTGTGTAAAATTGATTCACTCGTCTTAAGTTTTGATTTAAAGTTGTTTTTAAAGAAAAAGCTACAAAAGTTTTATATTAAATAATCAAGTTTTAAAAACCCTTATTCACCCCCCCCCCCCTCTAAGGGTGCCTCACGATCCAACAAGTGGCATCAGAGCGAGGTTATTCCAAATCACTCTAACAATCAGGAATAATGGCGTCTCGTGATCTCGCTTATCATGAAGGGCAAGGAATAAGTAGATCTCCACTTTTCACCGGAACTGACTACAATTATTGGAGAACACGCATGCGTTATTTTAATCAATTTAGATCTAGATGTCTAGGCTAGTGTTGAAACTCCGTATATGAATCCTACTTATATTGTTGGAGAAGTAACCATGGAAAAGCCTAAAGATAGGTGGGATGATGGAGATAAAAATAAATGTAAAAATAATGCTAAAGCCATGAATACTTTATTTAGCGCATTAGATAGGACTGAATTTAATAGAGTTTGTGCTTGTGAAACTGCTTATGACATTTGGAATTTGCTTGAAATAACTCATGAAGGTACCTCGCAGGTCAAAGACACAAATCTATTCCAACTAGAATCAGAATTTGAAAGGTTCGGGATGGATCCGAATGAGGATGTCGACTCAATGTATACTCGCTTCACCAAGATTGTCAACTCCTCAAAGATTCTTGGAAAAACTATCTCCAACGGTGATTTGGTGCGAAAGATCCTTCGGTCTCTTCCTCCAAAGTTCAATCCAAAGGTGACTGCAATCTCCAAATCACATGATCTAAGGCGGCTACAGATCGAGAGCCTCATCGGGAATCTCAAAACCCATGAGGTCGAACTCAACATTCAAGATGAAGAATACAATAAGGAGACAAAGAAGAAATCTTTGGCACTAAAGTCAAGAAAAGAGGACGACGATGTGGAAGATGACGAGGAGAGTCTCTTTGTGAAAAACTTCACAATGTTCATGAAGAATCCAAAGAGAAGAAATACGTTCTGTAAGTACTTTCGAAGAGGAGCTTCTTCCAAAAAGGAGAAAAAGGAAAAATCAAGCGACGAAGATGAAGAGCGACCTCCTCCTGAGTGCTTCCACTGCAGGAAGACCGGGCATATAAGAAGCTAATGTCCAAAAAACCTGAAGGAACAAAAAGAAAAGCGGCATAAAGGAAAGGAGAAGAAGAAGGTCTTGAAGGCGGCAACATGGGATGACTCTTCATCCGGATGCTCAAGCGAATCATGTTCAAGTGAGGATGATGAGGCAAACTTGTGACTCATCGGGAAGCACCAAGAATCTACTGATGACGAGTGCAGTTTCCAAAGGGACATCGAGGTAATCCATTCTACTTATGATGATCTTTATGTTGAATATTTAAAAACGTGCAATTCGTTTGGAAAAAATGTAAAAGACCTTGATCTTCTTAAAACTGAAAATAAAATCCTTTTAAAACAAAATAAAAAATTAAATAAAGAAATAATGTCATGCCAAAAGAATGATAATGATTTGACAAAGGCAAAAGAACTTGAAAACGATCTTTCTAAGGCTCTCTTCAACATCGAATCACTCATGAAAGAAAAGGGAGACTAAGAAAGAAGGTTGAAAATATCTCTTTCCCAAATTGAAAATGAAACGAAAAATTTTGCAAAGAGATGTGGAAATTTAGTAAGTGAAAACTTCGCCTTAAAATCTACCGCACCATGGATCTTAATGTGGCAATAAACAAATTTGGGGTTGGCCAAAAATCACTGGATATGATTTTGGGCAACCAGTACCATGGATCTGCTAAGTTTGGACTGGGATATGTCTCTGAAACCTACCGCCCAGCGTTGACTACTAACGCTGGCGTTAGCCCTGTTCCCAGAAATGAAAAATATTTTCATAAAAATATTTCCTTCACTCCCTCTACCTCTGTGTGTACCAGCAGGGGTCAACAACAGTCTCTGAAAAAGTTCTCAACCCCTTTTGTTGCTTGTGCCAATTGTTTAGATTTTGGGCACACCACTGACTCTTGCTGGAAGAAGGGAAAGCACACCCTTAAGCAAATGTAGGTACCTAAGGTCTCCACCTACATTATTGGAGGAACCTCTTGGGTATCAGGATCTTCACTAACTTTTTCTTCTTAGGTATGTTGGCAGGCTAAGGACAAAGAAGACATGTGGTACTTGGACTCAGGTTGCTCCAAGCACATGACCGGCGATAAAGCAAAATTCCGTAGCCTCATTAAGAAAAATGGAGGAACCGTGACATTTGGAGACAATGGAAAAGGAAGAATATTGGTCACCGGTACAGTGGGTAATGACTCTTTCTCACTTACTAATGTCTAATTTGTAGAAGGCATAAAACATAACTTAATCTCTATTAGTCAATCATGCGATAAAGTCCTTAATGTGTTATTTGAGTCTTCTACTAATTTATGCAAAATCATTGATCCTAAGTCTAATAATATAGTACTCACTGCACCAATTATTCATAACGTTTATTTAATAACTTTTCATGATCTATCATGTGCATCTCTTAAATGTCTTATATCTAAAAATGAAGAAATTGAATTATGGCATAGGCGTCTTGGTCACTCTAGCACCAAGTTGATTTTGAAATTATCAATAAATAAAATTATTAGAGGATTGCCAATCCTAAATGGAAACCTTTCTTCCTTATGCTCGCCATGCCAAAAAGGAAAATTTTCAAAAACATCATTTAAAAGTAAAATTGATGTATCCACCTCAAGACCATTACAACTAATTCACATGGACCTTTTTGGGCCAATTAGCACTTGTAGCCTAGGTGGTAAAAAGTATACTTTTGTATTAATTGACGAGTTTTCAGGATTCACATGGACTTTATTTCTTACCTCCAAATTCGATGCATTTTCTGAATTTTCAAAACTTTGCAATCGCATTCAAAATGAATTAGACTTAAAAATAAAATGCATAAGGCCGGATCATGGAAGGGAATTTGAAAATGATAGTTTCACCACTTTCTGCAATAATCTAGGCATTAAACATTAATTTTCCGCTCCACGCACCCCCAACAAAATGGTGTGGTGGAGAGGAAAAATAGAACCCTTCATAAACTCGCACGCACTATGCTATCTGAGTATGGGTTGCCTAGATCTTTTTTGGCTGAAGCGGTAAATACATCTTGTTATGTTATAAATCGTATCATGCTTCGCCCTATTTTGAAATTAACTCCATACGAATTATATTACCAAACGAAACCTAATGTATCATACTTTCATGTTTTTGGATGTAAATGCTTTATTTTATATACCAAAGATGCATTAGCTAAAGTCGATGAAAAAAGCGATGATGGAATCTTTCTTGGGTACTCATCAACTAGTAAGTCATATAGGATATATAATAAAAAATCTAAAAAGGTTGAAGAATCTATTCATGTTAAGTTTGATGAACTTGTGCCTTGTGTAGATACTAATATTATAGGAAAAGAAGATGAACCCCCTTCACATTTGGAGCTTGATGACGATGAACCACTTGGAAAGGACAAAGAAGTAGAGCCGATGCAAGAAGATTTTGTGCCTCCAAGCGAGCTTAGATTCACAAGAGATCATCCAAGGGATCTTGTCATTGGTGAACCCTCAAGAGGGGTAACTACACGTTCTTCCTTTAATGAATCTTTTTCCAATTTATGTTTTGTTTCCAAAATTGAACCCAAAAACATTTCTACGACTTTAAATGATGAATTTTGGTTTATTGCTATGAATGAAGAATTAAATCAATTTGAGTGCAATAGGGTTTGGAAACTTGTTGAAAGACCATGTAATCACCCGGTCATAGGTGTAAAATGTATATTTAAAAATAAATTAGATGGTGAGTCTAGGATCACTAGGAACAAAGCTAGATTGGTAGCATAAGGTTATTCTCAAATCGAGGGGGTAGACTTTGATGAAACATTTGCTCCCGTAGCTCGCCTTGAATCAATTAGAATTTTTCTTGCATTTGCAAGTTATAAAAGATTTAAATTATTTCAAATTGATGAAAAAAGTGCTTTCTTAAACGGGATAATTAAAGAAGAAGTTTATTTAGAACACCCCCCTAGTTTTTTAGATGAAAAATTTCCAAGTCACATCTATAGATTAGAAAAGGCATTTTATGGTCTAAAATAAGCGCCCCGTGCATGGTATGAACGACTAACATCCTTTTTAATAAATCATGGTTATAAAATGGGCAGTGCTGACAACACACTCTTCATTAAGCATATTGATAATGATATAATTATTTTACAAATATATGTTGATGATATTATTTTTGGAGCCACTAATGAAGAGTTGTGTATTGAAGTAGTACGAGTAATGCAAAATGAATTTGAGATGTGTCTAGTTGGTGAATTAACTTATTTTCTAGGTTTTCAAATAACCCAAAGAAATGATGAAATCTTCACGTGTCAATCAAAATACGTACATGATATGCTAAAATGATTTGGATTTGAGAACTTAAAATAAGTTAGTACTCCAATGAGCGCGTCACTAAAATTAGGAAAAGATGAAACCAGAATTTCCATTGATCAAACTTTGTATAGTGGAATGATTGGATCCTTATTGTACCTTAGTGCATCTAGACCCGACATTATGTTTGTCGTATGCCTATGCGCTAGATTCCAAGCAAACCCAAAAGAATCTCATTTAAAAGCGGTAAAATGAATTTGTAGATATCTAATTGGCACACCTAAATTAGGACTTTGGTATCCAACGAATGATTCCTTTCTATTACATGGGTATTCTGATTCCGATTATGCAAGTTGTTCTTTAGATAGAAAAAGCACTCGTGGCACATATCATTTCTTAGGTCCTTCTCTAGTTGCGTGGTTAAGTAGAAAACAAAATTCCGTTGCCCTCTCCACCACCGAGGCGGAATATATCGCACTAGGAAGCTGTTATGCCCAAGCCTTATGGATGACTCAAACATTAAAAGACTTCAGAGTTCATCTAACCAACATAGAACTAAACTGTGACAACAAGAGTGCCATTGATTTAACCAACAACCCCGTTCATCACTCAAGATCCAAACACATAGACGTTAGACATCATTTCATTAGGGATCATATAAAAAAAGAACATGTTCATGTAAACTTTATTGGAACTGAATCACAACTTGCGGACATCTTTACCAAACCTTTACCGGATTCTCGCTTTGCTCTACATAGACTAGAATTAGGAGTCTTAGATATAACAAATTGAAAATCACCGCATACTATGCCCCTTTCCAAATAAAAAAAAATATATATTTTTTTTAAATATAAAAGATAAAAAGTATTTTAAAACCACCAAAATATGCTTAAATAAGCATTCTAAACATATCAACTTTCTCTGAAATTTCTACCTAAGAAGGCCTATGTACATACTCCCTATTCCAAAGAATTTTTTTTTAAAAACCTCAAAAATCGAGTACTGTTTCGGCGTTAACTACTTAACGCCAGGTGTTAGACTTTTTCACCAGATCAAAATTCTGATTTCACTAGTCTATTTCTGGTATTTTATTGATTTTTCTCAATTTATTTTGTCTGATTTCAAATTATTTTAATATTACTATTGTTGTTTTATTCCAAAACACAAAAACAATAATAATAAATAATTCAAAATGATCAAAAATTTGTTTTTGTTATATGTTTTGCTTTAACTCTTTACAAAAATTATGGTTTGACTATAAAGCTTCACATGAGCAAACATCTTTGTTATTTTTGTTTCCAATAGTCAAAATTGATTTTGGCATACTCACAAGGATTTTATTCAATATCTAATTTTAATTTCAATTTTTCTAAACATTGTTTTTGTCATGCCTTGACCTTAATCAGATTATGTGCAATGAAATAGTCTATAGATAATTGTGTAAGATTGCCTAGCATGCCTTTAAGTATGAGTAATGCTTTATGTTTATCAATGATTCATACACTCACTATTTTGATAATCTATATGTGTTCATAATCTTAGTCTTGCATGTTTGTGTAGTGTAATAGTTTTAACTCATTAAGTTGTATGTCTAAATTACCTACACCGTCTTTTACAAATAAATTTCTTGCACACATAGAAGTGTTACTTCAAAATTATACATGTTTGCAACAACAAGTGAATTCGGAGACTTTTGTCCTCAACAAAAAATCAATTAATAATATGCCAAAGATAACTCCACCAAGCACTACTCACCCTCCTGATAAGTCTTAATGAGCATTGTGAGGTTGAGCACCTTGGAAAGAATTGTAAAGTGTCTTGTGCAAACATATCTCTTTTTGCTCACTTCTATTTGTACACCGGATCATTAAAATAAATTTTGTATACAAATGCTTATGTGATCCCCCAAGCAATACTCCGCTCCCTGATAAGTCTTAATGAACATTGTGTGGGCGAAGTACCTTCGTAGTTGTACTTATGTTTTGTGCTTTGAAATTTCATTCTAAATATGATGTGTGAAAGTAATTATAAGATTGCATTCATAATGTTGATGTAACAATTTCATTACATATGACATGTGTTTTGATTATTTAACTTGTATACATTTATCAAAACACCTTATGCACACATCATTGATTTTCATAAATTTTCTACTCATGAGAATTGGATCCTAAAGCAAATTTACATAATTCTCTCAAAACTTAAGTAAAAGCACTAGATTGCAATGCATGATTTCTACAATATTTTCTTTACTTGAAATGCGAATTGGTTGCATTGTATTTATTATCCTTATGAATATGTTGATTTATTCTTGCCTATGTGTTATGAAAATTATTTAAAATACTCAAATGTGACGAGTCTAAATATATTGTTGAAATAGTCAAACTATTACAAAAATATTAATCTTAATAACTTTGTTTTATCTTTCCGCATTCCTATTTGATCGTGTATCCTTATACCATGTGTTCTCATGCTTATTTCTATAGTTTGTTTTCACTTGTGCTTTGGCAAACAAAATTACATCTCTCTTAATAAGTACTATCACTCTTAAAACAAATTTAAAAAGCAAGTTATTACATCTCTTTGGTATAATCTTTGAATGATGTTCTTTCACGCTTATCATATATTTTTCCGATGTGCCACTCTCTCCCATATGTCGATCATGATTTATCTTATGTTAAAAACAAATCTCTTCTTCCTCTCTTAGTTTTGTTCTACCTTTTGACCTCTTTTTTCTTTACACTCTACCCTCTTTTGCTAATAACAAAAGGGGGAGAATAAAATGATAAATCACAAGGAGTAGGATTCACTAGATTAAGGGGAGCATGAATCTAGTTTATGGGTGCATACACTAAGGGGGAGCACTTAAGTAAGGGGAGCACAATGTTACAAGAACTTTAACTCTTATTATTATCTTTATGATTACTTTGTGTCATATATCCTTCTAAAAGCACATATCTTATATATGATTATGATTTATCTCTATTGGATTTGTTATTATCAAAAGTGGAGATTGTTGGAGCATGGCTTTCTGCATCCCTTTAATTTGAGAATAACGAATCCTACTTGTATTTGATCTTGTTTGCCATTGTGTTTTAGCATGCAGGTTTGGACAGATATGACACCAGGTTGCTGCAATACTGGTCTGGCACTATCCACAAGCAGAAGGATTGAAAGATTTCTAACACCAGGCGTTAGGTCTTAACGTTGGGCATTGTCGATCGACGGGATGGGATGCCGATCGACGGGATGGCTTGCTGACTGAATAAAAAGAAAGAGAAACTCAATGCCAGGCATTATGTCTTAACGCTAGGCGTTATCGATCGACGATTATGTCATGAAGGAAGCAGCCATGATTGCAGGAGGAACTTTAGGAATGATTTACCCAAGTCCCGTGTTAGCCTTAACGTCGGCGTTAGTATTGCCTAAAATAAAACAATTCCTAAAGTGCAGAATCTCCTTCCTCTTCTGAAGATCTGAGCCATCAATATGTTATTATACATCGTCAATGCCTGGCATTAGAACTTAATGCCAACGTTAGCTCAAAGTCTATAAATTGGATAGCTTCGTCGTCTCTGACTACTTATTGATTTGAGCCTTACTCCAGCACTCCAGAAACTCAATCAGAGATGTTTTTTCCAGAACTTCATCTCCCGCACATATTCGAGCAAAGAATTCAAGGAGAACCTGATCAACACTTATGCAACATGAAGAATGCGCGCTTCAACTTCAAGAACATTCAGCGGCCTTTTCCATCTCCAGAATTTTTCATAGGGAGTTTTAGTTTATTTGTTCAAATATTTTGTTACCATTTTTCATTTTCGTGGAAGTAAATTCGCCTCGTGTTGGTGACTAGGTCTGGGTAGGACTTAGGGAGCAATTCGCCTCGTGTTGGCGACTAGGTCTAGGAAGTAGATCTAGGGGGTGCTCGAGGCCTTTTCTGGGTATAGAAAGGATAGAGCGGCTTGAGGCCGGATCTGGGGAAGATCGACTAAAGCCAACCAGTTCTTGGTGAGAAGAGTCGGTATAGAAAACAAAAAGAAGATTTCATATTTCGCCTTTGATTTCTAGCGTTATAGAAATCTCATATTTTGTATTCTTAAGTCATAATAAAAATCATGTTCTTTTTGGTTTATTTTAAATTGATTCACTCCTCTTAAGTTTTGATTTAAAGTTGTTTTTAAAGAAAAATACAAAAGTTTTATATTAAATAATCAAGTTTTATAAACCCTTATTCACCCCCCTCTAAGGGCGCCTCACGATCCAACACTCATGACCGGATCTCCAAAAAAATGTTTGAAGTGATGTGCAGGATCATTCTCTCCAAGAAGACTGACTGAAGGGAATTTGTATTGCAAAAAGTAAAAAACTGTCTGAAGACCCCCCTCATTTGGGAGAATTCTCTCCATCTTCTTCCTGAATTCCCTTGGGGAAGTGCTCAACAGGAATATGGGAGTGCCTCTGCACTACTTCAAGAGGCTGGACTCCAAGTTGTTGGACTGGTGGGATCCGTCCATATCCAAAGGACCTACAACTACTTCTTCAGTTCAGTAGAAGAAGTCAAAGAAAATTGCCAAGGTTGTTGCCTCAGAGGAGGAGGAGTCCTCTAGTAGCTCTGAGGAAGGAAGAGCCCCATCCCAACAGAACCCTGATCAGATTGAGGGGGAGATGTCTCTGCATCAAGATATCCCAGAGAAGGATGCTGAACTTGCTAACCCAGAGGTGGATGAAGAGAGGAGAAGTCTAATCATGGACAATGATCCAGTTGAGGGGGAGTTCCAACTTGGGAGCTCAGCCCAAGATACTGCAATGGTTGAGGGGGAGACCCATCTGGCATGCTCTACCCTAGAAGCACAGGAAAATCTTCTCCATCTGGAGGTCATCATAGAAGAAAGAAATGAAAGCATAGGACATGAGCCAGAAATAGTTGAGTATACTGGACCCTCCATTGGGCTTGAACTGGCTGTTGGAGGAAAGATAAACATCATAGTGGAAAGTGAGCCAATCAAGGTAGCATCTCCTAAGAACTCAACGGTTCAGATCAGTGACTGCTCCTCTGATAGTGCTCCTAAAGATGCCCTAGAAGCAAGAGTTGCTCCAGAAGAACATGCTGCTGAGACATCATCCACTCACTTAAGATCCTTGTTTCACATGATCTCAGCATTGCTCAATGCTCAGAGGCAGAAAATGGAAACATTCATCTTGCAAGCAGTTGATGGCCTAAGGAATGAAATGAAGGCTGAGCTGAAGACTGTGAAGAAGGACATCCTTCATCTGAACACTCAATATGCTCACTTCTATCACCTAGAAGCTCCAGCTATGGAGCTTGTTGGTGAAGAGATCAACAAAGTTGGCCATCAAACCCATAAGCTTATGCAGAATCAAGTAACCTTCTCAGATAATGTGGAGCGTGCCTTTGGATAGATCGAAACAATCGTTCATGAAGATAGAGATCACATTCTAAACATAGTGCATGTGAATGCTCAGACCTTGGATGCTCATCTGCTGGAAGTTCGAAACAACTTGGATGCCACGGAGCAACAAATTCATGAAAGGCTTGTTTTGATGTAAGAAATCCTGGATGATCGTCTCATTGAAGAAGTCCTAAAGGGGAAGAAGGCAATCATAAATGTTGGCTCACATCAAGCTATGTGGACTGTAAGTCAAGTCAAGCAAGCCTTGCAGAAACCTTCCTCTGGCTATGAATTAGCTAAACCATCTTTAAGCACAAATTCAGAGGAGTATGATGCTGAATTTGGAGAGTCAACAACTTCAAAGAAAAGGAACAAACTTTAGAGTAGGAAGTACAGGAAAAAAACTGAGAGAAGTTGAGCAGGATCCACAAGCAGGCAAGTGGAGTCCTACCTCCAGGGAAATTATATTAGAAAGCTTGATTGAATTTGGATACCCTCAAGAAAGCTCTGAGAGGGTATACTACTCAGATGATTGGAATCTGCATCTCAGGGAAATGGAGAATAGGAGGAATCACAAGATGGCATTCCCTCATGGTCCTACTCCCTCTCCAAAGAAGATTCCAAATCCCATCCATTTCTATGAAAGGCAGAAGAGGAAAGGCAAAGGTAGCGGCAGCAGAGGTTGAAACCTACTGTCAAATAATATTTTGTCTAGGAAAGGAATGGGCTAATGATTGAAAATTTTTGTTTAACAACATTCACTCAATTTGTATAATGTTTGGTAGTTGAAACAATTTGAATTGCCTGAATTTTAATTCTTTCTGAGTGTGGCATTTATCATTGAGGTGAGTTAGAACTTCTTCAAATAGAGGGAAAATTATTGGGAATAATGCCCAGTAATGTTCCTGATTTGAAGAAGTGCCCAGGTCAATGATAATAGCATTATGTATTTGATGGTATGCTTAGTTTATGCTTGCAGAGATTAAAACATATGTCCATTACTTCTCCAATATCACTAAGTCCAAAATCGTCGAGAAGGACTAGACATATCGCCGAATAAGTATGCATACATGATCGAGATCACTCTCAGAGTTAAGCAGAAGGTTCATGTCAATTATCATCGAAATAATATGGACATTCTGACGATATCATTGTGACATCAAAGTACATATGACGATATCATCGTAAGATCAAGAAGAATCGATCAAAGTCTAGTATCGTTGTGTCAACCAGAATCACATGAAGATATCGCTGTAAGGTCTAAGAAGAGTTAAGTCAAAGTATTCCGCAATGTCGACGACATCATCGTAAAGAGATCTTATTGTTAAGAAGAGAAAGGAATCTCTCTGAAGACCTAAATAAGAATGCTCAGCTTTGTCAACGACATCGTCATAAAGAATTCTAGTCATCGAGAAGGCTAAGGGAGAACTCGTGAAGATATCTTAAGGAAGATTAATCGCATGCCGTCAAAATGATCAAGAGGTTATCGTCGATAAGACAGTATGGTTTCAACAATATCGTCGATAAGACATTATGGTTTCAACGATATCATCGATTAGACAGAATGGTTTCAACGACATCGTTGAGAAGACCGCAATTTGACAATAAGATTACGATGATACCTTTAAGATGACTTTATATCGTCGTAAGTGCAAGTGCAGCTGTGATATCTTGTATCGTCGAGATATCATTCTCTAAAGAAGATTGAAGAAGACTTGAAGATTTTTCCAAGTCCAAGATAGATTGGCGTAACGGCAAGTTCTATCATCAAGACATTGCAAATATCATCGAGATAGATCAAGACATTTCAAATTGCATTGTCTGCATTTAATGTTGTCGTCTGATGGTCCAATCAGCGCGTGTCGTTAAGGAATGGGCCTCTGACACTTATAGGACATCCTAAGAGACCGTTAGTCAGCTCCTCAGTCTTATAAAGGAGATAAGTGTCTACCCTAATTCACAAAAACAAGTAAGAAACACAAAGAATACACGTACGAATCAATAGAATAATAACAAGCTGCGTAAAGAAGGAACAAGAATCAGAGAACGAAATGATTTTCATCAAGTGTTCTCCAAGTTTCAGTCCAGCAACATAGGCTAATAAGCAGTGTTCCATATTGAAGAAGGGATTGAAGAGGAATCTGTGTTGTACAAGAAAACATTCAAAAGCATTCTCTTCAAGTCCAAGAAGCCAATCATCATCCGGCTAAAGAACTTTTTCTCATTCTTTCTTTGTAGGGATTTTATAAGCCTGAGTTTGTAGGACCTATTTAAGATCTGAGTTGAAGGTCTTGAGGTCCTGAGCTGTAGGGCTTGAGGGCCTGAGTATTGTAAGGATTGAGGGCCTGATCTATAGGGTTTGAGGGCATATGTATTGTTGGGATTGAGGGCCTGAGTTTGTAGGGCTTAAGGGCTTGAGTTTGTAGGGCTTGAGGGCCTGAGTTGTAGGGTTTGAGGGCCTGAGTTTGAGCTTTTGGAGGAGTTTTCCAACCCTAGAATACTTCTAGAAAGGTGGAGAGCGACAATGGACTGCTCAAGACACCCTGCCTTGAGGAACCACTATAAATTTGGTGTTCTTGTGTGCCTTGCTCCTGTGTTTTGTTATTGTTATGTGTTAGATTCACGTAGTTCTTGTGCATAAATTTAAAAATAGCCATATCACCTAATCCCCCCTCCCCCTCTAAGTGATAGTTCCGAACTAACAGTTTGAAAACATGATCTGGAAACCTTAAGCTTGAAACCATGAGTTGAAAACAACATAATTAGAATATAATACATGTCCTGAACTAGAAATATTGACTGCAACTTCGAAAGGAAGAAGGGGTTCTTAACCAGCGAGGAAGATGGTTACTCAGATTTCTTGACCGGCAATGAAGAAGGCTACTGAGGAAGAAGCGAGAGGAAGGAGCGAATGTTCTCGGCGATGAAGACGCGGGATGATGGCGCATCCCCTCCGACACTCCTTGATGATGATGACCCGGCTGCCGAGGCGCTGCGCCGCAAAGATCTGAGGCTCCATGATGATGCTGTTGGAAATCCGCGTTATAATCTCCGCCCGCGGCGTGCCAAAACCGCCTTAAAGATTTAAACTTTATGCATGCACTTTTATTTTATATTAATAAATATAAAATTATTTCATGATGATAATTTTATATTTATTAAAGTGTTGTAATTTTAATTTGGAACCTTTAATTTTATTTTGGTGTGTATTTAACCATGCGGATGGATGAGATTTCATCTCCATCATGGATGGTTATTATTGTGTGTAAACTCCTATTTAAGGGAGTCTTTATGAAGGAATTAAGAAGTTGAAAAGGAAAACCTAAATCTCCCCCCTTAGAGATTTCGGCCAAGAGGAGGAGCCTCCTTCTTGCCGCCCCCTCTCTTGGTGTGACTCCAAGGCCGCCTCCCTCCATCCTCTTCGGTGCGACTCCGGCGAGACTTCCGCGGTGCGACTCCAAGGAAGAAAGGGTGCTACTCCGTCCGGTACGACGCCGGTGGAATCGTGGAGAGAGAGATTCTCCCACCATTATCTTGTGTGTTCATCTTCTTGGTTGGGTAACCCCTCTCTTTGCTAGTGATTCTTGCTACTCTTTAATTTGTGGTGGTTTTTGTCGAATCGTTTTATCCGCGGCTTTAATTTCTTCGCTTGCAAAAATCTGAGATCTAAGTGTTGTTATTGAATCTCTTGTTGTTCGGATCGGGTAGATCCGGTGCGGGAGCGAAACTCGGCCTAGCCTTGGTTTGCTCTCCAAGATTGGCGCACTTAGCGCTAACAAGAGAGTTAATCTCAACTAGAGCATAATCGTCGCTTGAATGTTCACCGCCGCTCCAAAATATTGCCGCTGCGTTTTGTAAAGAAATCGACTGATGGAATAGATGCTTGTGTAGGTGCGGTGAGTTGTGTGCTTGTTGAAGAGGTAGGTCTTAAGGACGTTGTATCGAGTCCGGCTAACGGTGAGTTGTGTGCTTGTTGGAGAGGTAGGTATTAAGGACGTTGTATTGAGTCCCGCTTATATTTTTTTAATCGGATTTGGGAGCCAACCGACCCCTTTTTGTTCGCTCTTGGTCGGAACCCTCCTATGTTGTTTTACTTTTTGTGATGAATATATTTCTGTTAGCGTAACGTCCCCGTCGTCGCGGTACCCCTACATCAATTTGGTATCAAAGCCAGTTGTTTCAACTCCCACGTTGCAAACATCCTCGCTGCGATCCTTGTTGGTCGTTCTAATCAATAGGAAAATCTGAAAATTTTCGGATTGGTCTGCGTTTAGCAAAATCTCAAAACAATTAAAACTTGTCAGAAAATCTGAAATTTTTCCTGTAGCTTCCTGAAAGTATTTCCAGCAACATTAAAACTGAAACTTTTTCGATTCGACCTCGTTAGGCTGGCATGAAAATCGGAACCGTCGTAATTCTATCTAGGTGGTGTGCGAATAGCGGTCTGAAATCTGAAATTTTTGTCAAAAATTAAAAAAAAAAATAATTTAACGAGCTACGTGTTACGCACATCAGGAATCTATAAAAAAATTCTTATGTTCAATCTAGATACAGCCCTAGAAAAAATCACCTTCCTAAATGTCCTGAACCCGAATGCCCACTAGGCTAGGAACGGAGTACACGATACCGTCTACGTCTAGGATTGCTGCGAATTAGCCCAATGATCCCAACACCGCGGCCATAGAGGGTCTACGTACTGAGATGACTGAACTTAGGACAATGCTAGAACAAATCTTACGTAATCAAGGGGGGCCACCACCACCACCACCTGGTGATGATGAGGGGCCCAACCGGCACCAACCGGTCACTGATTCGGATTCTGATGGGGGCTATCCCCGAGTGCCTCCTCGGGAATGCCACCCCGAGCGTGGTTTCGATATCACTAGAGCCATCAAGATTGATGCCCCCACCTACGATGGCATGGGAGACCCCCAGGTCTTCCTTAGCTGGGTAGTTGACATGGAATGTTACTATCAATGGCACAATCTCACGGATCTCCAAAAGGTCCAAGTCGCCCGCATGAAGCTGACAGATCGAGCGAAAACCTTTTGGATGAATGAGGAAAGGAGGTTGGGAGCCGGACAGGAAGTCCCACCTATCGGATGGGCGGTGATGAAAAATTTGCTCACCGACCAATATGTTCCCGCTTACCACCGAACCCAAATGTTCGATGAACTAGCCACCCTGCGGCAAGGTTCAAAATCGGTGGCCGAGTATATGGGAGAGTTGAAGGACCGTATGGTGCGTTGCGAGCTTAGGGAACCCCCAGAGGTCACATTATCCAGGTTTCGCAAGGGGCTTCAACCCGATATCCAGCAGAAGCTCTTGCGCTATGGGCACACAGATTTGAACACGACTTTCAATGCCGCTCTAGACATTGAAAAACACTTAGCCACCAAGGTTAACCCCCGTTATTCCCACACGAGGAATAAGACCACCGTTGGAGCGTCTTCTTCCACCTATCCGGATAGGGGAAAGTCTAGAACCACCGAGTCTAAATCTGTCGTGATCACCGCTAGGAACACCAGGAACCCCACGAGTGAGCGTGTTCCCATTGGGAAGGTTAGTAAAGCCAATACCACCTGTTATTCGTGCGGCATTGAAGGCCAATATGCCTTTGCATGCCCAACTAAGACTAAGGCCGTTGCCCTCTTAGCCATGGCCGCCGATTCTAATGATTATGTGTATGAGACCGCTGAGGAGAGCGACCCCGAAGGGGTCCCAAGCGATCTGGAAGATGATCCCCCCCTCATGGTGATGCGTTGTATTCTGACCACTCCACGTCCACTAGATGACTGGAGGAGGACGAGTATCTTTTCTATGATCTTTAAGAGCGGTGACAAGCTGTGCAAACTCATTATAGATAGCAGCAGCTGTGTGAATGTTATCTCTGAGAACGCCGTTAAGCGTATGAATCTGACCACAGAACCACACCCCACACCCTACCAGGTAGCTTGGATTAGCAAGGTTACCGTCCTGGTTAGCAAGCATTGCCTGGTCCCTCTTACCTTTAAATCTTACACCGATGAGGTCTGGTGTGACGTCCTTCCCATGGACGCGTGCCACGTGTTATTAGGCCGCCCATGGCTTAATGACCGTGACGTCACACATTTCGGTCGAGCCAATACTTATGAATTCAAATTCAACGGTAAGACCATCACGTTGAGACCGACCGTTCCGAAGGAGTCGGTAGCTTTGGCTAAGTACACTACTGTCCCGGCCGAGAGGAAGGCCTTGAGCCTAGTTAGTAGGAGAGAGTTCGTGAGAGATCCTTTTCTTGAGGGAGTTATGTACGCATTAGTTCTTATGAATGCGAACGGTGAATCAGAGGCATTGAATGATTTGCCTAAGGAGTTACGGGTACTTTTAGACGAATATAAGGATGTGTACCCAAACGAGTTGCCTTCTGTGTTACCTCCATTGAGGAACATACAACATGCGATACATCTTATTTCGGGTTCGTCCCTGCCGAACCAACCCCACTATAGGCTTCATCCCGCGGCCCACAAAGAGCTGCAGACTCAGATCGAGGATTTGATGAAAAAAGGATTCATCAGGACTAGCATGAGTCCTTGTGCGGTGCCAGCCCTTCTTGCCCCCAAGAAGGATGGTACGTGGCGGATGTGTGTTGATAGCCGCGCTATCAACAAAATCACCATCAAGTACCGATTCCCTATACCGCGCTTAGATGACCTTCTAGATGTCTTGTCTGGCGCCATGATATTTTCTAAGTTAGATTTACGGAGCGGCTATCACCAGATAAGGATCCGCGAGGGAGATGAATGGAAGACAACGTTCAAGTCTAAGGACGGGTTATACGAGTGGCTTGTGATGCGCTTCGGGCTATCCAATGCCCCCAGCACATTCTCCCGGATGATGACGCATGTTTTTCAGCCATTCATGGGGAAGTTCGTAGTTGTCTACTTCGATGACATCTTGGTTTACAGCACTACTACCACCGAGCACATCTCCCACATGAGAGTGGTTCTTTCCACCCTACGAAAGGAAACTTTATTTCTGAACCTCAAGAAATGCACGTTCCATGTTACGGAGGTAGAGTTTTTAGGTTATATCGTTGGAACGGAGGGCATTAGAGTCAACCCTAGTAAGGTTAAGGTGATTAAGGACTGGCCCGTGCCGACCAAGATACGTGAGGTGAGGAGCTTCCATGGGTTGGCAACTTTCTATCATCGTTTCATCAAAGACTTTAGCAGTATCATGGCCCCCAATAGTGACTGCATGAAAAAAGGTGAGTTTACTTGGACGAAGTCCGCCACCTTCGCTTTCCAACGCATCAAAGAGCTTATGACTGAGGCACCCGTCTTACGTCTACCTGACTTCTCGAAAGTCTTTGAGCTTACTTGTGACGCTTCGGGCGTGGGAATATGAGGTGTCTTGAGTCAGGAAGGGCACCCTGTGAGTTTCTTTAGTGAAAAGCTGGCGGGCACTAAATTGAATTATTCCAACTATGATAGCGAATTTTATGCGGTCATTAGATGCTTGCACCACTGGCGGCATTATCTCCTCTCTAAGGAGTTCGTGATCCTCTCCGATCATGAAGCTTTACGATTTATCAATGGCCAACATAAAATCAGCCCGCGTCACGCCAAATGGGTATCCTTCCTACAGGGTTACACAATTAATCTCAAACACCTTAAGGGAGCGGACAATCGGGTTGCGGACGCTCTTAGTCGCTGAGCCCTTTTAGTCACCACTATGGAGGTTAACGTTGTCGGATTCGAGCGAATCAAAGATTAGTACGCTACATGCCCGGATTTTCAGGATTCTTACCTTTCTGCCCAGGATAGTTCCCCCACCACTATTACTGCGTTCGTTATCAAGGATGGTTACCTCTTTAGGCATGGGAAATTATGTATTCCGCAGTCATCTCTACGCCTCCATATTATCTGGGAACTACATAGTGGCGGGTTGAGTGGCCATTTCGGTAGAGATAAGACTATCACCCTGGTTGAGGAAAAGTTTTATTGGCCAAAGTTGAAGGCAATGGTAGGACGAGTAGTTAGTAGTTGCCGTACTTGCCAAGTTTCCAAAGGCACCAAACCAACGTCGGGTTATATACTCCATTGCCTATCCCATCCGTGCCTTGGGAGGATGTGAGCATGGACTTTGTCTTAGGCCTACCCACCACTTTTCGTCGTCACGATTCTATCTTCGTAGTTGTGGATAGGTTCTCTAAAATGGCCTATTTTATACCATGAACTAGAAACGACGACGCATCTCATATCGCAAAGCTTTATTTTAAGGAAGTTGTTAGTCACCGAGGAGTGTCGAAGACAATTGTCTCGGATAGGGATGTTAAGTATACGAGCTACTTCTGGAAGACACTTTGGATCCTAATGGGTACCAAACTATTGTTTTCCTCCGCCTATCATCCTCAAACCGATGGGCAAATTGAGGTGGTTAACCGGAGCCTAGGGAACCTTCTTAGATGTCTCGTGAATGATCATAAAGGCACATGGGATCTTATTCTTCCCCACGCTCAGTTAGCCTACAACAATTCCAAAAATCGGTCCACCGGTTTGTCGCCAAATGAGATTGTCCACGGGTACAAGGCCCCTGTGCCTCTTGACTTGGTTCCTTTGCCCCCAACATACAAGGCAAGTCAATTTGCACAATCCTTCGCCCAACATATTCACGACCTTCATGCACGTATACGAGCTACCTTGACTGCTCAGTATGATTCTTATCAGGCACACGCCAATATACATCGGAGAGCGTCACACTTCAAGGTTGGCGATTTGGTCTTAGTGCGATTAGTTCCCGAATGATTGCCATCTGGCACCGTTAGAAAGTTAGCACCTAAGCGCGTCGGCCCTTTTCGGATCATCAAGAAAATAGGTGACAACGCTTTTGTTTTGGATTTGCCTGCCGAATGGGGAATCTCCCCTATTTTTAACGTCTCGGATTTAACGATGTTCGTATCGTCTCCACATGAGTTGAGTTCTTTGACGTCTTCTCCTTCCACCAAATCTTCTTATGGGTTGGGGAATGGTATTACGGATGACCTCTCTCTATCGGTTCCCACAGGTATTTCACCGGATGGTAAGTCGCATACTTTTATTCCTACTGCTGATACGTTTCCCAGGTTTCTGAAGACTTTTCTCACTCCGGAAATGATACTGTCTGCGGAGCCACTTACTACCTCGGAGGGTGCTACCTACCGCTTCCTCATCCGTTGGCGTGATCGCCCTCCGTCAGACGATTCTTGGGTCCTCGCGACAGAGCTTCAACGACTGGACGCTGATCTTCTCCGCGGCTACATTTCGGACCACGCATCGGAGATGCTTGATTTTGAGTGGGGGAGGATTGATGGCGCGTCCCCTCCGACACTCCTTGATGATGATGACCCGGCTGCCGAGGCGCTGCGCCGCAAAGATCTGAGGCACCATGATGATGCTGTTGGAAATCCGCGTTATAATCTCCGCCCGCGGCGTGCCAAAACCGCCTTGAAGATTTAAACTTTATGCATGCACTTTTATTTTATATTAATAAATATAAAATATTTCATGATGATAATTTTATATTTATTAAAGTGTTGTAATTTTAATTTGGAACCTTTAATTTTATTTTGGTGTGTATTTAACCATGCGGATGGATGAGATTTCATCTCCATCATGGATGGTTATTATTGTGTGTAAACTCCTATTTAAGGGAGTCTTTATGAAGGAATTAAGAAGTTGAAAAGGAAAACCTAAATCTCCCCCCCTTAGAGATTTCGGCCAAGAGGAGGAGCCTCCTTCTTGCCGCCCCCTCTCTTGGTGTGACTCCAAGGCCGCCTCCCTCCATCCTCTTCGGTGCGACTCCGGCGAGACTTCCGCGGTGCGACTCCAAGGAAGAAAGGGTGCTACTCCGTTCGGTGCGACGCCGGTGGAATCGTAGAGAGAGAGATTCTCCCACCATTATCTTGTGTGTTCATCTTCTTGGTTGGGTAACCCCTCTCTTTGCTAGTGATTCTTGCTACTCTTTAATTTGTGGAGGTTTTTGTCGAATCGTTTTATCCGCGGCTTTAATTTCTTCGCTTGCAAATATCTGAGATCTAAGTGTTGTTATTGAATCTCTTGTTGTTCGGATCGGGTTGATCCAGTGCGGGAGCGAAACTCGGCCTAGCCTTGGTTTTCTCTCCAAGATTGGCGCACTTAGCGCTAACAAGGGAGTTAATCTCAACTAGAGCATAATCGCCGCTTGAATGTTCACCGCCGCTCCAAAATATTGCCGCTGCATTTTGTAAAGAAATCGACTGATGGAATAGATGCTCGTGTAGGTGCGGTGAGTTGTGTGCTTGTTGGAGAGGTAGGTCTTAAGGACGTTGTATCGAGTCCGACTAACGGTGAGTTGTGTGCTTGTTGGAGAGGTAGGTCTTAAGGACGTTGTATCGAGTCCCGCTTATATTTTTTTAATCGGATTTGGGAGCCAACCGACCCCTTTTTGTTCGCTCTTGGTCGGAACCCTCCTATGTTGTTGTACTTTTTGTGATGAATATATTTCTGTTAGTGTAACGTCCCCGTCGTCGCGGTACCCCTACATCACGTGAGGAAGGAGCGTTGGCCGTAAGCTGCCGAGACTGGGAGGACCATCGGAAGGACCATCGGCCATTTCAGATTCTTGCGTTCCTTTTCTCTGGACAGAGGTTAGGGCATGGGGGTCGGGAGGAAAAGTAAAGGTGGACATGATGTAAGTCATATAACTAAATCATAAGTTATAACTTATTAACTAAGTAACAATAAACTGTAACAGTATAATTAAATCATAAGTTATAACTAATTAACTGTAACTGTAACCCGTTATGACTTACAATGTGACATAAAATTATAAACTATAAAGCTTTAATAATAACTACTTAAGATTTATTAACAATAAATATTAAATAAGCATATATATTCGGTTTGGGTCGGTTCATGGGTAGCCTACTGTCGGACTCGAGAACCGAACCACAAGTTTTCTTTTCTTAGGAACCTTACCCGAACCGACAGGTTCAGTTCGGTTTTCAGTTCTTTGAATACTTTTGCACACCCTTAACTAGAGCAATGCACTTAAGTTCGATATCTTTGTTATTATTCTATTTGAATTACATGATTTATAAATTAGAGTTAACCGGGAGATGAGAGATTCCTCCGAGGTTAACCCTAAATAATGGCTGAACTCAAGCAACTCTCTTGTAGATTAGTGTTGTCAAGTTCGATGCCATAGTCCCTTGCCTGAAAAATTTAAATATCGAGTAGGGCATGCGATTGATTTGAAGTACATGGCTTGTTTTATTAATGCAAATGCTTATGATTTGAAATGTAATTATTGTAGAAGTTATTGTGAACAAATTGGTTCGTAACCAAAGAGACCATGATGATTTTCAAGATGAGCCAAGGATTAGGGCTTACCATAGTCACAATGTTTTAAATATGTTTTACGAGTTTGATTGAGTAGGATAAGACTTCGACCTTAGAATCAATCTTTGGGTGCCTTGATTTTAGTTTCGTTTGACTATATGAAGGTTTCAATTAAAATGACTTAATATCTATCGATTTGTTTTACAATGACAAACTGATACATTCGATTTTTGATAGAAATTAAATTGTCTTGATGGGAAATATTCCTTCTGGATTAAAATGTGCCTTCAGTTAGCCATTCCAAACAGGGGAATGGGTCGGCCTAGGGCAGCTTGGACTCACCCATTAGGTGGATGACATGTTTTTCAAGGATTTCCTCTCAGGCCTGCAGTTAGCCATTCCAAACAGCATGATTCTGCTGTTGGCAGACCATTTTGGGCGGCTTTTAGTAAAACCAAGAGGTAGGATTTAGTTATCCGCAGGCCCTTTTAAGAAAACTATAAATTAACCCTCAAGGGCACCTTTGAAGAGCATCTCTCACTTGTTTCTCTCTATTCAGGTTAACTTCAGTCTGCTAAGGAGATCTGACTTGCTGCTCATCGTGGTTTTGGGGTGGGTGGACAAGAACTCTCTAGCACTCTCCAAGGTGACCACCTCAACAACTGGCTTGGGAGGGGATGTTCTTTAGATCTTTCAGAATAGTGGTAGGACCTCCTCGCTGTAGCTCGGGGGTCAATTTTTAGTTTTCCACCCTTTGTGAGTGAGCTTTCTAGTCCTGAGTGCCCGGTCTAGAGATTGAACTCAGGATAAGTAAGAGCGAACTATACTAGTCTGAACTCCTCTCGAGCCATGGTTTCCGGGATCAGAGTGTTGAATTGTGGTTTCCTGGTTCAACACTCAGTACGAACTCAGTTGAACTAGTTTCTGGGTTTCAACTATTAGTGGAAAACTAACTATCACAGAAACCCAATACTCAAGCCTTGCATGTGTAGCATAACAATCTATGTCATATCATATCATATCAGTCAGGGCTCTATCAACAATTATTACCATAAGATATGTAATAAGGATGCAGCTAAGTTGCATTATACCCGAGGCAGCCTGCTCAATGACTTTCGCATCTCACTGTGTGTTTTCATTCACCTGTACCTGTCATCTATGCTCATAAAGAGTTATTAGAATGTGCTCATAATGAGTAATTAGAATAATAAATAGAATCCAATCACTATTAGCATTTAGATTAGTAAAGTATCTGTAATGAAGGTAATATCTGGACTTGTATTGGGTCATTATTTCCCATGACCACAACCTATGTACTCCATATCAACCTGCATATGACCTCACACCCCTGTAGTTCTATTTGTTTTGCATGGGTTGTCCCTCTAGACCATCCACCACGTGGGTTCCTCCGAGTATAATTCGTTAGCCATCCAATATTCTCCCTTGGCACATTTCTCGAAGGCACATTTCATGTAGGTACATTTAATTCCCATAGGAGTTATTTCTCGAAGGAACTATTTATTTCCGTATGAATTTTTCTCGAAGGCACATTTTATTCCCGTGGGAATTATTTCTTGAAGACACATTTTATTTTTATGGGAATTATTTCTCGAAGGCACATTTTATTCCTGAAAGAATATTCTCCATAAAGGTAATATAATTTCTATCAAAAATCGAATGTATCATTTTGTCGTTGTAAAACAAAGCGATATAGATTAAGACAATTTAATAGAAACCTTCATATGGTTAAATGAAACTAAAATCAAGGCAAAGAAGGATTGAGTCAAAGGTCGAAGCCTTATCCTGCTCAATCAAGCTCGTAAACCATATTTAAAACATTGTGACTCTGGTAAGCCCCAATCACTAGCTCAACTTGATAAGCGTCGTGGCCTCTTAGGTTACATACCAATTCATTTACAATAACAACTACAACAATTACATTTCAAATCATAAGCATTTGCATAAAGAAAATAAGTCATGTATTTTAAATCTATTGCATGCCCTACTCGATATTTGAATATTTCAGGCAAGTGACTAAGGCATCGAACTCGACATCAATGCTCTACTAACAAGAGAGTTGCTCAAGTTCGACCATTATTTAGGGTTAACCTAAGAGGAATCTCCCATCTCCGGGTTAACTCTAAATTATAAAGCATGTAATGCTAAATAGAATAATAGCCAAGACATCGAACTCGACATTAATCGGGTTTGATGTTATTTAGTATTAACCTTGAAGGAATCTGCTATCTTCAGGTTAACTGTAAATTATAAAGCAGTATTGCAAAATAGAAGAATATGTCGAGACAATGAACTCGACTGCACTACTCTACCGATAAGAGAGTTGATCAAGTTTGGGCATTATTTAGAGTAACCTCAGAGTAATCTCCCATCTCTAGGTTAAATCTAAGTCATAAATCAGTATTGCAAAGTAGAAGAATATGCCTAGACATCAAACTCAATCGAATCGCTCTACTAACATGTAGATCCAGTTCAACATTATTTAGGGTTAAACTTGAATGAATCTCTCATCTCCAAGCTAACTCTAAATTATACGCAGTAGTGCACAATAGAATAATAGGCCAAGCCATCGAACACGATTCCGCCTCTCTACTAACATGAGAGTCGATCGTGTTCGACATTATTTAGTATTGGGAATATTAACCACAAGATTCCTTATTTGAAGAAGCCCTTAGGATAACAATAAACACATCATGTATTTGATGTATCTATTAGTTTTGATGTGACAGGTATAACTAAAGTGCATGACTAATGTAGGTTAGGTTTATAGTGACTCAAATAGTGTTATGTCTGTGTAATCCTTCATGGTGCAATACAAATGTTGACTTATGACCTAACACTATATTTGATTTGTCAGTTCCAAGGAAAAATCATTTGGAAAATGTTTGGAGATCATGCTGTAAAGATAGCCAACAGGTTGGATTCAGCCCAAAATTGGCTAAGTCAAATATTGGCTAGATGATCTAGATGACAAGGCCTCTATGTCGTCCAGAACACAGCTATATCAGCTAGATGATCTCAACGACAAGGTTTCTATGTCGGCTATATCATAGCTATATTGTCCAGAATGCCTATATCGTCTAGAAGAGCTATATCATCCAGAAGGAATATATCGTAGAGAAGAACTTTATCGTCTAGAAGGCCTATATCGTCTAGAAGAGCTATTTCGTCCAGAAGGCCTATATCATCTAGAAAAGTGTATCATCCAGAAGATTTCTATATATGCTTGACGCGGGAAGAAAGCTGAGAATTTCACCTTAACGTAAAATTTCATTTTGAAATCCACCATTTGATGTGCCAATCAGGGAATTTTTTCTGGAAGGTTTTAATTAATTAAATCCTTCTTGATTTCTAGTCGTTGGTAATTGATTCTACATAAAGGCCTTAGGGCTTCATGAATGAAAGGATTCTTCTATTATTCCATCTTTAACTTTGACGAACAGTTGCAAACCAAACGAGTCTACAATTTCAATAGAGGTGCCCGCTAATTGTTTCAAAGGTAGAAATCCGAGGTGTTGCTACAATTTGCTCTCAAGATTTCTTGCAGAATATTTAGTGCATGTACAATCAAAGATCTGATTCATACATTTGCTCATGTATTACTTAGCTGATCAAATTCTTCTTGAAGAACACTTATCAGAGTTAGAAGATTATTTCGGCAAGAAGTTTTGCCTGATCAAGATTTCAGACTTCTAGAGTATTATTTCAAAGATCTTATCAAGGAAGAAGTAGCCTTTCTATTGTGCTTCTACGGAAGACTCCAGATTATTTATTCTTGATTATTTGAGTCAAAGTTATACTGTAAATAGTAAATTTATAAACTGTTGCTATGGGATCTCTTTTAAAATCTGAGTGTAGGGCTTTCTTGTAAGCCCGAGTTGTAGGGCTCTTGGAGCTTGAGTTGTAGGATTCTAGTGGGAATCTGAGTGTATGATCCCTTGGATCTGAGGTAGGGCCTTGGAGAAGATCTGAGTGTAGATCTCTGGTTGTAGAGATTGAGGTAAGGCTATGGTAACCTGAGTGTAAGTATTTATCGAGAAGACTGAGGTAGGGTTTCTATTGTTAGATCGGATATTTGGATGAGTTTTTCTTAGTCTAGCACATTGCTAAACAGGTGGTGTGGAGAGAGGACAACCCAAGGCATTCTTGTGGAACCTCTATAAATCCTTGTGTTTTCTTGTGTTTGCTTTATTATCTTGCTAAACCTAGAAAAAATACAAAAAACACATATCACACCATTCACCCCCCTCTAGGAGTGATGTAAGTGACCCAAAGTAAAATAACAATTGGCATCAGAGCTGGGTTCAGTTCTAACTAGCCTAACAGCTAAAGAACATGTTCTATTTGGGTTCACTTAGAATAAAATCATGTCTGCTGGTGAGAACTACAAATAGCTCAGCTCTATACAGTTACCTATCTGCAAGAAGGAGAATTTTGCTATTTGGAAGGAGAGGGTGAAGCTCTTCATGGAGGCTTATGACCCTAAGATTTTCACCACTATAGAGGAAGGGCCTTTCATTCCTATGAAAGCATCTACCTTCAACAATGAAGCCTCTGTTTCTAAGAAAAATTCTGAAATGTCCAAATATGAGGTGGTACTTCCCACCATGGACAGGAGGGCCAAGAACATCTTGGTGAGTGCTATTGATGATTCTACTTTCCAGAATCTAGTCCACTACAAAACTGCTAAGGAGATGTGGGATTCTTTGGTGGTGTATATGGAAGGGACAACTGAAGTAAGGGATGATATAAGGTCTCTCCTCAACCATGATTTTGAGGCTTTCAGACAAGAAAATAAGGATTCCATCTCTGAGTGTTATGAGAAATTCTTCAAAATTGTGAATGGTCTAAAGACATATGGAAGGACATTCACTAACTATGATTAGAATAACAAATTTCCCATATCACTCAACAAAGAGTGGGATATAAATATCTATGCAATTAGATAATGGGGAATCTGGGCAACATGGAACCATAGAATCTGTTTGGTAAACTTCTTTCCCATGAACTTTAGCTGAATACAATGAAGGCTGAAGAGGAAGGCAACATATCTCACCATAGAGAAAAATCCGTGGCTCTGAAAGCTGAAAGCTCCAAGAAAAGCAAGGATATAGAATCTAAGGAATCTGAGTCCAGCTCCATTGGATCAGATCTGTCTAAAGGATAACTTACACTCTTTTCCAAAAACTTCATGAAGCTCCTCAAGAGAATAGTAGGGAGCAAGGATGTGCATCATGGGAAAAGTGTATTTAAGGTACCCCATGAATAAATTATAATGAAAAAGCATGGACCCTTTGCATTTGGTCTGATCACTAGCACCGAAAGCAACGAGAAGGTACCTATTAAGAGAACTACTTCCAAAGGCAAGGTAGTGGTTGTGCACCCTAAGAAAAATCCAAGACACAACCACATGCTATGCAAAGAATCTCAAGCAATCTCCTTCAGGTATCCCTCTGCTCACAAGCAAAATCATCTAGTTCCTATTATAAGCAAGAGGAAGGAGTATACCAAGTTTGAATGCTGGTGTTGTGACAAGATTGGCCACTTTGCCATAGACTGTTGGTTCAAACCAACAGTTATTAGGACAACAAATGCCAAACAAGCATACAACCTTGTTAAAGTCCATCCTACACGTCATAATGGTGTAGATCAAATTTTCTTATATATACTAACAAGAATCTAGGACCCAAGGTTAGAGTGCCTAAGATGAAGTGATCTATCTTTGCAGGTATGCCCAAAGTCCAACCCCAATCCCATCTAGTAATTGGACAATGGATGTTCTAGGAACATGAATAGAACAAGACGCCTATTGAAGGAATATTCCTTAGTTGTAGATGGTCCAAATGCGATTTTAGGAGGATCTGACAGAGGAAAGACAAAAGGCTATGGTAAGATTATCAATGACATAGTCACCATCCCAAGGGTAACTTATATAGAAGGTTTGCAACACAATCTGATAAGCATAAGTCAACTGTGTGATCTTGGCTATGTGATTGAGTTCTACAGGGATAAATGCCTAATTAAGAAATCTGAAGATTCAGAAATTATTTTATCTGGCACTAGGAGTAGAAATATTTTTTGTCTTAATTTCTTATACTTAAATTCAAATTCTCATACTTGTCTTATAGTTAAGAATAAAGCATCTCTTTGTGTGCAATGACACGAGAATATGACTCATTGTTGTTGGGTATTATAGCCACGATAACCTTGATTTGAAGAAGTGTCCCTTGAACAAAGATGAATTGATTTTGTATTTGATGTAGTTTCTTAGTTGTGTGTTTGCAGGACTCTAATTGCAAAGTACATACCAATGTAAGTGATGAATAATAAATTATGCATATTTTTAGTATAGTTTTTAGCATAATTTTGGGTAATATTGTACATATTTCATATAAATTAATGAATAAATAATTTGTTTTAGCTAATTTTTATATTTTTATATTTATATGTAAAAAGGAACTATTTAAGTATATAAATATATATATATATATATAAAGTACTTAAATATATATGTAAATATTTATTGAATATAATTAAGTTAGTTATTAAAAATGTATTAATAATAAAAATTCCATGAATATATATATATATAAATATAATAATATAGTAGTATAATATAATGATAACATAGTAATAAAAATGTATATATTATAAATATAATGAAATATATATGTATATATATGTATATAAAATATAATAAATATAATTTATATAAGTCTACAGGCGTTTGACGAAAGGCAAACGGCGTTCGACGAAAGCCGGCCTGAGTTCGACGAATCTTCCCCGCCCTGCGTTCGACGAACTCTCCCCGAGCTACGTTCGACGGACTCTCCCCGAGCTGCGTTCGATGAAAGCCGCCCTGAGTTCGACGAATCTTCCCTGCCCTGCGTTCGACAAACTCTCCCTGAGCTGCGTTCGACGAACTCTCCCCGAGCTGCGTTCGACAAACTCTCCCCGAGCTGCGTTCGACGAACTCTCCCCGAGATGCGTTCGATGAACCCCGTGCTGCGTTCGACGAACTCTCCTGAGCGGCATTCATCGAACCCCTCTCCCCTGCGTTAGATGAACTCTCTGCTGAGATGAGCCTGCCCGCTGAGACCAGACCAGTGCTCAAGTCAGCTTGCCACTCTCTCTGCTTTCAACGATTCCCTCTCAGTCCAGGCATTCGACGAATCTCAATCCACCCCGCCAGCTTCCAGCTGCTACTCGCACCCCAACCCGCCAGCTCTCCTTCTAGCAAGCTTGTCCAGCATACTCCTTCTAGAACCTCCAGCTGCTTCCCATTAGGTCCTAAATATCTGTTTTTTTTGCTACCAGCAACCCACCTTCTTGTCTATAAATAAGGGGTCTCCTCCCTTGTTTTAAAGGTTCAAAAAAATTAGAACCTAAGTAAGAGTTTGTGAGTTTTTCTTGAGTGTTCTAGTGAGTTTTTCTTGTGAGTGTTTGTGAGTTTTATTTTATGTATTTCCTTTCTCTTGTTTGAGCTCCCCAAGTTTAGACTTTCTTCAAAAAGTTGTAATATGAATATATATATATATATATATTTTTTTTTGTTTTTGTTCTACTTGTTCTTGTTGTTCTTTGTGTTCTTCTTATTTTTCTTGTTTTTATTTTCTTATTGTTGTGTGTGTGAGTGTATGAGTGTAAATTTTATTGCTTTTGTTTTTAATTTAGTTTTTCATTTATTGTAAGTGCGTGTGTGTGTGTGTAGGAGGATAAATTTTGTTTTTGTTAACTTAGATTTTAATTTAATAGCATAGTTTTTATTATTGTCCTGCATTTATTTCCACTCTACCCGTTCGGGTAGAGATTGCTTTTATTTCCCGTCTACCCGTTTGGGTAGAACTTGCACTGCATTTATTTCCCCTCTACCCATTTGGGTAGAACTCGCTCACGCATTTACTTCTCCTCTACCAGTTCGGGTAGAGATTACAATTTCTGTCCTTTAATTTCTGTCATTTCAATTCCGTAGAGTGCGTGTGTTTTTAATTTAGTGTGCACCTCTTTTTCCTTATAATTATTTCTTTGTTTTCGCTAACGCACGTATTCGCTTAATTACCATCGTCACCACCCTTTTAACTTTATAAAATTAATCACTCGTTTCATCGATAAAATAATAGCGCGTTCTCAAAGTAAAAATAATCAACACGTTCTTGGAAAAAATATGACCTTGATATTTTCTATAAAATATCCTATACTATACGCGATAAGGTGCGCTTGCCTTCGTCGAAAGATTAGTTAGGATAAACAATTACAAAAACTTGCAAAACTCTCTCCTTTTCTATTTACATATTTAGAGAATTCGGCACCGTAGCCGGGGCATAATCATCGATATTTCGAAAGAAGAAATGACCGTTACTTCTATTCCTCGAAATAGGATAACGGTTAGTTTCTCAAAGTAGGAGTACTCGCGAAACTCCTCGAAAACGCCCGCCTAATCCTAATCACATCACAAGAAAGGTTTTGCAAAGCTTTTAAATTTCAACCCATCAAGTTTTTGTTGTCGTTGCCGGGGAGTAATCGTCAATATTTCGATAGAAGAAAAGACCGTTACTTCTATTCCTCGAAATAGGATAACGTTTAGTTTCTCAAAGTAGGAGTACTCGCAAAACTCCTCGAAAACGCCCGCCTAATTCTAATCACATAACAAGAAAGGTTTTGCAAAGCTTTTAAATTTAAACCCATCAAGTTTTTGGCGCCGTTGCCGGGGAAAGTGTGTGTGTGTATGAGATTAATTTTATTGCTTTCATAATTTAGATTTAATGCTTTAATTTTAATGCTTTCATAACTTAGATTTTAATGCTTTCATAATTAGATTTTAAAGCTTTCATAGCTTAGCTTTATTGCTTTCTTAAATTTTCGTAGAGTGCGTGCGTATATGAGATAGCTTTTCTGCTTTATTTCAATTAAGTCATTTAAATTTCTGTAGAGTGTGTGAGTTTTTCATTTAGTGTGTTCTTTTCTTTTCTATCGCTTTTCTTGGTTTTTGCTACATGCATACCAAGCCCGCGATTATCGTCATTTTTGCTTTCTAAATTATTGCAACCTTAAAAATCAATCGATCTCTTCGATAAAATAATAGCGTATTTCTAAAGTAATAATAATAGACACGACCTTGGAAAAATACGACCTTGATATTTTCTAAAAATTTATCCTATACTATACGCGATAAGGTGCGCTTGCCTTCGTCGAAAGATTAGTTAGGATAAACAATTACAAAGACTTGCAAAACTCTCTCCTTTTCTATTTACATATTTAGAGAATTCGGCGCTGTAGCCGGGGCGTAATCGTCGATATTTCGAAAGAAGAAAAGACCGTTACTTCTATTCCTCGAAATAGGATAACAGTTAGTTTCTCAAAGTAGGAGTACTCGCGAAACTCCTTGAAAACGCCCGCCTAATTCTAATCACATCACAAGAAAGGTTTTGCAAAGCTTTTAAATTTAAACCCATTAAGTTTTTGGCGCCGTTGCCGAGGACTTGTTGTTATTTCGAAAAAAGAATCGCTTTTAATTTTATCTTTTACTTCTTCTCCCCCTTTTTCTCTCGTACATATATTTCTAAACAAAAAAACAAAAAAAAACTTGAAAAACTAAATTTTTTTTTTCAAAACACGAATCATCTATATATATTTTCATCTAAAAAATATCAAAGAAAAAATATTTAAAAAACTCTTTCTTTCTTTTACTTAAATTATCATAAAAAAAATCCAAAAAAAAATTACTTATAAAAAAGAAAAACTTTTTTTATATAAAAGTATATGACCCGGGGAAGCTCTTCGGATTATCCGGAATTTGTTTTTAATCCAGAAATCGAGCGCACTCTCCACGAGCGCCTTCGATCTCGTGACCAACAACAACCCTTAAATCTCGAAGAGTTAGCCGGCGATACTATAGCGGATAATATGGCAGATCCCAATCCAAATGTGGCCCCACAACGGACCATGGCCTACTCTTCCATGCCGAATTTGGAAGATACTGGGTCAAGTGTCACTCGCCCCGCGATAGCTAATAATAATTTCGAAATAAAATCCAGCATAATCCAATTGGTACAACAGTCAATTCAATTCGACGGTTTGCCAGATGAAAACACAAACCAACACCTTTCAAACTTTTTAGAAATTTGCGACACCTTCAAAATTAATGGCGTCAGCGATGACGCAATTTGCTTGCGCTTATTTCCCTTTTCTCTGCGGACAAAGGCTAAATCGTGGTTGAGTTCTCTTCCGAGAGGGTCTATAACCACGTGGCCGAATTGACGGTAAATTTTCTAACTAAGTATTTTCCTCGGTCAAAAACCGCTAAATTACGCAACGATATCGCATCTTTATATAATTCGATTCCGAGTCTCTTTACGAGACTTGGGAGCGTTTTAAAGAATATTTGCATAGGTGTTCTCATCACGCGCTACCAACTTGGCTACAGGTATAAACGTTCTACAATGGCTTGAATTTCTCAATGCGATAGATGATAGATGCAGCCGCTGGGGGAACGTTAAACAACAAAACCCCAGAGGCCGCTCAAGCTTTGGTCGAAGAAATGGCCATGAACGCGTACAAATGGAACGTGCCAAGGTCGCGTCCTAATAAACCACCTAGTATTTTTGAAGTGGATGCCACTACTTACTTAGCCTCGCAGGTAGAGCGGCTAACCAAGCAAGTGGCGGAGATGACTGCTTCCTCCTCCACACCCGCGTGGGCGAATGCTAATAATAAAAATAATAATAATAATAATAATAATAATAATAACTTAATTGAAGATACGGCGGATTACCTCGGTAATCCGGTTCGGCCCCCCTTCAACCCAAATAATAATCCTTATAGTAATAATTTTAATCCGGGTTGGAGGAACCACCCTAATTTCTCCTGGAGTAATCCAAATAATGCGCAGCCGCCCCCAAATGTGAATCCGCAAGGATTTCCGCATGGATTCCATCAGGGATATCCGCCGCCTCCTCCAAAACCTTCTCCACTCGAGAAAGTTTTTGCTAAATACGTTGCGTCCAACGAAACAAACATCCGGAATATTACCGGATCGCTAAAAAATCTTGAAATGCAGGTTGGACAGCTTGCGAAAATAATCTTCGAGCGGCCTCACAGAGCTCTGCCAGGGAATACCGAGCCGAATCCTTGGGAAAATTCCCATGCTATAAACCTTCGAAGCGGCAAGGAGGTCATCTCCCCATTGCAGGTTGAGCCTACGGTATGCATTTCGCCTCCGACCCCTCCACCCACTTCTTCAATTTTAGTAGCTCCGAATTTTCCAATTGCGCCAAGCGTTTCGAGCCCGCAAATTCCTTATCCATCGAAAATTAATAAAGATAAGGAGGACGAACATTATCAAAAAATTTTAAACATTTTAAAACAAATCCAGATTAACGTTCGCTTCTGCGAGGCACTCTTTCAGATGCCGAAATACGTGAAATACCTCAAGGAGCTCCTTTCTAATAAGAAGAAGCTCGAGGGTATTTCACGTGTTTCACTAAATGTGGAATGCTCGGCGGTCCTTCTTAATAAATTGCCGCCCAAATTAAACGACCTGAGAAGGTTCTCCATCCCGTGCCTTTTCGGCAATTTATTAATAAAATTCGCCCTAGCAGACCTAGGAGCGAGCATCAATTTGATGCCCTTCTCCCTCTTTAAAAAATTAGATTTGGGTGTACCTACCCCAACGAAAATGAGCATCCAACTCGCGGATCGCTCGATAAAGTATCCCATCAGGGTTGTGGAGGATGTCCTGGTCAAGGTTGACAAGTTTATCTTCCCGGTAGACTTCGTCATCCTCGACATCGAGGAGGACACCGAGGTACCAATCATCCTCAGTCGCCCATTCCTCGCAACCTCCCGAGCATTAATCAATGTAAGTAATGGTCGCCTCCTCCTCAGGGTAGGAGACGATGAAGTTACATTTCTGATTAATCCCTCCAAGCGGAACACTTTATCGATTGATGATTCTTGTTTTAATTTGGAATCCGCATTCGAGGATGAGTGTTCTTCGCTTTTTGAATTACTTTCTTTAACGATAGACGATCCGGATCTGGCGAACCTCACCCCTTCGGACGAATTTCCGCCAGATTCGCCCTACGAGCTCTGCAATTCCAAAAGCTCAAAAATCACCACTTCTTACGAAAAACCCCCGGTCTTGGAGCTTAAGCAACTCCCCGGCCATTTAAAATACGCTTTTCTTTCCGAAAATTCAAAACTTCCCGTTATCATTTCTTCCACTCTAACCGATTCGGAAACATCAGAATTGGTGGAAGTTTTGTCTAAGCATCGACATGCAATTGCATGGCAGATTTCTGATATTAGGGGGATAAATCTCTCTTTTTGCACGCACAAAATATTTTTAGAGGATAATTCTCGAAAAACTATCCAGCCTCAGCGACGACTTAACCCGAACATGCGGGACATCATTAAGGCTAAAGTTGTCAAACTCCTAGATGCGGGGATTATCTATCCAATATCGAATAGTACGTGGGTTAGTCTAGTACATGTCGTGCCAAAAAAGGGCGGTTTAACGGTAGTGGCCAATCAAAACAACGAATTAATCCCAAATCGTACTGTTACGGGTTGGCGGGTGTGCATCGACTACCGAAAGTTAAATGATGCCACCCGGAAGGACCACTTTCCGTTGTCGTTTATCGATCAGATTCTGGAGCGACTTTCGGGTCATCCATATTATTGTTTTCTCGACGGTCTTTAGGGATTTTTCCAAATTCCGATCTCCCCCGAAGACCAGGAGAAAACGACTTTCACGTGCCCTTTCGGCACCTTCGCATACCAAAGGATGCCTTTCAGCCTCTGCAATGCACCAACTACATTCCAAAGATGTATGCTGGCGATCTTTGGAGAGCTCATAGAGGACATAATGGAAGTCTATATGGGTGACTTCTCCGTATTCGGAAGCTCCTTTTCCAACTGCTTATATAATCTAGATCTAGTCCTCCAACGATGCGAAGACACGAACCTAGTTTTAAACTGGGAGAAGTGTAATTTTATGGTCCAGGAAGGTTTAGTTCTCAGACACAAGATTTCCACTAAAGGGATGGATGTAGACAAGGCTAAGGTCGAAATCATCGAAAAACTCCACGCTCCTTCAAATATAAGATTAATTAGGAGTTCTTGGCCACGCGGGTTTTTACAGGTGGTTTATTTAATAAATTTCCAAAATAACGAAACCGCTAACCCACCTCCTGGAGAAGGAATCTCCTTTTATTTTCGATTCCGCCTGCGTAGAGTCATTTAATATTATTAAAGAAAAACTTATCAATTCTCCAATTCTGGTGGCGCCAGATTGGTCCCTTCCGTTTGAGATTATGTGCGATGCGAGCGATATCGCGATGGGAGCCGTACTTGGCCAACGTGTTAATAATTATTTTCATCCCATCTACTACGCATCTCGAACGCTCACAGCCGCACAGGCTAATTACACTACGACGGAAAAGGAACTTCTCACCGTCGTCTTTACAATCGATAAGTTTAGGCCCTATGTAACACTTTCAAAAATTATCATTTTTACCGACCACTCCGCTCTCAAATATTTATTAGCTAAGGTGAACGCCAAACCCCGCTTGCTTCGATGGATCCTCCTATTGCAGGAGTTTGATCTAGAGATCCGGGACAAGCGGGGGGGGGGGGGGGGGGGGGGGGGGGGGCTGAAAATTTAGCGGCCGACCATCTCTCTCGTTTAGAGCGCCCAATCGTGGAAGCGCTCGTCGAACCTGATATAGACGATAGATTTCCCGAGGAGCGCCTCTTAGCTTTTTCTAATTTAAAAACTTCTCCCACTCCTTGGTTCGCAGACTACGCAAACTATTTGGTTGCGCGGGTCCTTCCGAAAGACTTTTCAAAACAGCAAAAGAAGAAATTCTTTTCATATTTGAAAAATTACTTTTGGGAAGACCCATTTCTCTTTCGCGTCTGCGCGGACCAAGTGGTGCGGAGATGCATTTCATGCGAGGAAGGTGCGCAAATATTGCGTTACTGCCACGAGGGGCCGGCCGGGGGGCATTATTAAGCTAACCGGACCGCGCGGAAGGCGCTAGAGGCGGGATTTTATTGGCCCACTCTTTTCAAAGATGCGTACAATTATGTGAGCTCGTGCGATAGCTGTCAGCGGTCGGGTAACATCTCGCGTCGTGATGAGATGCCCCAAATTTTTTATTTAGAATGTGAAATCTTTGATTTATGGGGCATAGACTTCGTAGGCCCCCTACCTCCTTCTTATACAAATTGATATATTTTAGTGGCGGTCGACTACGTATCTAGGTGGGTGGAAGAGCAAGCTCTCCCCACCAACGATGCGAGAGTCGTCGTCAAATTTCTCAAAAAATTATTTTCTCGCTTCGGTATGCCGCGCGCTAAAGTAAGTGATTGGGGTACGCACTTTTGCAATACCCAGTTTACAAAAACATTATCTAAATATGACATTACACACAAGCTAGCCACCGCCTATCACTCCCAAACTAGCGGCCAAGTAGAGGTACTTAATCGCGAGATTAAGTGTATATTAGAAAAAACCGATTCGACGAATAGGAAAGATTGATCTTTAAAACTCGACGACGCGCTGTGGGCGTATCGTACAGCGTACAAGACCTCCATCGGTTGTACGCCCTATCGATTAGTGTATGGCAAGGCGTGCCATTTGCCCGTAGAGTTAGAGCACCGCGCTTTTTGGGCTTTAAAATTTTTAAACCTCGATCCGAACTTAGCGACCGAATCTAGAAAATTCCAATTAAACGAGCTCGATGAATGGCGTGCAAATGCTTACGAGAGTAATAAATTATATAAAGAGCGCTCTAAGTTCTATCACGATCAAAAAATTAAATTTCCAAAAACATTTGTGCCGGGCGATCTTGTCCTTCTTTTTAATTCACGCCTCGCCTTTTTCTGGGTAAGCTAAAATCCAGGTGGTCCGGCCCCTTTGAATTCAAAGAGGTCTGGCCATTTGGCACCGTTCTTATTTCCCACCCGGAAAAAGGCGAGTTTAAAGTCAACGGTCATCGTTTAAAATTTTATTTGGCGGGCGATCCGACGGACGGTCAACTCGAATCATTACCCCTCCCCAACATTTAAAAAACGCTAAACTAGTCAAGCTACGCGACGGTAAACAAAGTGCTCGTGGGAGGCACCCCATATTTATCTAATATTTTTACCTTTGTCTACTTTAATTTTGCAGGGTTTTTCTTGCATTTTCTCGTCTTTAATTTTTTACAAACTGCATCTTCCTTTTTTTACTTCTTCATACTTAAATTACAACATTGGGGACAACGTTGGGTTTAAAGTATGGGGGTCTCTTTTTCCGTTCTTCAAACTTTGTAAATATTTAGAAAAATCCAAAAAAATTCTAAAAACCACAAAAATTAAAAAAAATTATTTCATACTTTGTAAATATTTAGAAAAATCCAAAAAATTCTAAAAACCACAAAAATAAATAAAAATTATTTCATACTTTGTAAATATTTAGAAAAATCCAAGAAAATTCTAAAAACCACACAAAAAAAGAAAAAAAGTATTTCATACTTTGTAAATATTTAGAAAAATCCAAAAATAATTCTAAAAACCACAAAAATAAAAAAATTTTATTTCATACTTTGTAAATATTTAGAAAAATCCAAAAAAATTCTAAAAATCACAAAAATAAAAAAAAAATTATTTCATACTTTGTAAATATTCAAAAAAATCCAACAAAATTCTAAAAACCACAAAAATTAAAAAAATTATTTCATACTTTGTAAATATTTAGAAAAATCCAAAAAAATTCTAAGAACGACAAAAAAAAATATTTCGTACTTTGTAAATATTTAGAAAAATCCAAAAAATTCCCAAAACCCCAAAATTCAAAAAAAAAATGATAAAATCCCAAAAATATAATAAAAACCCCTACTTTGTTTTGTATTTTTCAAAATTAGTTTGAGTTTATTTATAAGCATTTTTCGTTTTTTTTTATTTGCCAAAACCCTTATTCGTATCATGGTTTGTAAGATTTAGATTCATGGAATTTTAGTTGTAAATAATATATTGTGTTTTTAATTTAATTTGAGAATAAATTTTTTAGCACTACTTCAAGTTTACCCTAAATAGGTTCTTATTGTATTATTTTGGCAGACCATCTTTAGACTTTAATTATCCCTACTCCAAACTTGTCAAACTTTAGGAATGTTTTAAACCTACTAAAACTTGCTCTCAAAAATTTTCTTAATTTATAAAATCTAGAAATTTCTAAACCCCTTACCTATTATTCCATTTCCTTGGTAATTTCGTTTAAAAGATCTTATGTCAATGGGAATAAGATTTCATTCCATAAACATAGGCACCCAATTAATTAAAGGAAAAGATCTAATGCAATGGGAACAAGATTTCGTTCCGTAAACATAGGCATTGGGTATTTTTGAAGAAAAAAAATATATATGTGAATAACATTTCGTTCCCCTATCCAAAAAAAAAATTTGAGTGGGGTGAGAGGATAAAATTCAATACCCCCAAATCAAAAGTCTCTTCTCCTACCAAGCTCCCCTATCCCCTGCCAATCAAATTGAAAACTAGATATAAATAAAAAAATTGAGAGAGCATAATTAGTAAGTTTAATTATTCTCAAAAATTTCTTTATAAAGTTAAAGTTCTTATAATTATATTCTAATCATGGTGCTAATTATTACAATTATTTAGGTCGCTACTTAGCTAACTTTAGAAGTCTTGTTGGCTAATTATTTTTCGCTCTTTTTAAATCTTTATCACAATATAGGACTTACCTCTTTAAATCTCCTAAATTTATTTCAAGCTTACTTTTCGATTAAATAAAATTTTGGTAAATTAAAAATTCTATTAGTGTCTTATAAGTTTTGCTCTGGAATAGCAAAAGCTTAAGTATGGGGGTATTTGATGAATAATAAATTATGCATATTTTTATTATAGTTTTTAGCATAATTTTGGGTAATATTGTACATATTTCATATAAATTATTGAATAAATAATTTGTTTTAGTTAATTTTTATATTTTTATATTTATATGTAAGAAGGAACTATTTAAGTATGTAAATATATATATATAAAGTATTTAAATATATATGTAAATATTTATTGAATATAATTAAGTTAGTTATTAAAAATGTATTAATATAAAAATTCTGTGAATATATATATATATAATATAGTAGTATAATATAATGATAACATAGTAATAAAATGTATATATTATAAATATAATGAAATATATATGTATATATATGTATATATAATATAATAAATATAATTTATATAAGTCTACAGGCGTTCGACGAAAGGCAAACGACGTTCGACGAAGTCACCCTGAGTTCGACGAATCTTCCCCGCCCTGCGTTCGACGAACTCTCCCCGAGCTGCGTTCGATGATCACTCCCCAAGCTGCGTTCGACGAGAGCCGCCCTGAGTTCGACGAATCTTCCCCGCCCTGCGTTCGACGAGCTCTGGCCGAGCTGTGTTGGACGAACTCTCGCCGAGCTGCGTTCGATGAACTCTCGCCGAGCTGCGTTCGACGAACTCTCCCCGAGTTGCGTTCGACGAACTCTCCACGAGCTGCATTCGACGAACTCTCCCCGAGCTGCGTTCGACGAACTCTCCCCGAGCTGCGTTCGACGAACTCTCTCGAGCGGAGTTCGTCGAACCCCTCTCCCCTGCTTTCGACGAACTCTCTGCTGAGACGAGCCTGCCCGCTGAGACCAGACCAGTGCTCAAGTCAGCTTGGCACTCTCTCTGCGTTTGACAATTCCCTCTCAATCCAGGCGTTCGACGAATCTCAATCCACCCCGCCAGCTTCCAGCTGCTACTCGCACCCCAACCCGCCAGCTCTCCTTCCAGCAAGCTTGTCCAGCACACTCCTTCTAGAGCCTCCAGCTGCTTCCCATTAGGTCCTAAATATCTGTTTTTTTTGCTACCAGTAGCCCACCTTCTTGTCTATAAATATGGGGGCTCCTCCCTTGTTTTAAAGGTTCATAAAAATTAGAACCTAAGTAAGAGTTTGTGAGTTTTTCTTGAGTGTTCTAGTGTGTTTTTCTTGTGAGTGTTTGTGAGTTTTATTTTATGTATTTCCTCGCTCTTGTTTGAGCTCCCCAAGTTTATGCTTTCTTCAAAAAGTTCTAATATGAATATATATAAATTTTGTTTTTGTTCTACTTGTTCTTGTTGTTCTTGGTGTCCTTCTTATTTTTCTTGTTTTCCTTTTCTTATTGTTGTGTGTGTGAGTGTATGAGTGTAAATTTTATTGCTTTTGTTTTTAATTTAGTTTTTCATTTATTGTAAGTGCGTGTGTGTGTAGGTGGATAAATTTTGTTTTTGTTAACTTAGATTTTAATTTAATAGCATAGTTTTTATTATTGTCCTGCATTTATTTCCCCTCTACCCGTTCGTGTAGAGATTGCTTTTATTTCCCGTCTACCCGTTTGGGTAGAACTTGCACCACATTTATTTCCCCGCTCACGCATTTACTTCTCCTCTACCCGTTCGGGTAGAGATTTCAATTTCTGTCCTTTAATTTCTGTCATTTCAATTCCGTAGAGTACGTGTGTTTTAAATTTAGTGTGCACCTCTTTTTCCTTATAATTGTTTCTTTGTTTTCGCCAACGCACGTAGTCGCTTAATTATCATCGTCATCGCCCTTTTAACTTTATAAAATTAATCACTCGTTTCATCGATAAAATAATAGCGCGCTCTCAAAGTAAAAATAATCAACACGTTCTTGAAAAAATACGACCTTGATATTTTCTATAAATTATCCTATACTATACGCAATAAGGTGCGCTTGCCTTCGTCGAAAGATTAGTTAGGATAAACTTAAAAAAACTTGCAAAACTCTCTCTTTTTCTATTTACATATTTAGAGAATTCGGCGCCGTAGCCGGGGCGTAATCGTCGATATTTCAAAAGAAGAAAAGACCGTTTCTCAAAGTAGGAGTACTCGTGAAACTCCTCGATAACGCACTCCTAATTCTAATCACATCACAAGAAAGGTTTTGCAAAGCTTTTAAATTTATACCCATCAGTAAGGTTTCAATGAGTCATAAACACAAGCTTATGCAACGTTATCCTTCATTGTGTAGACCAAGGTGTTGACTCATATGAAATCTCTCTATTGGGATATACTTCATAATCAAACACAATGGAGAAGTCAAGGTGAAGCAGATGCTGAATTCAGAAGTGGAAGAAAATAGCCTAAGTCATTTTCGTCGAGTGGTCTCGAAGAATCCAAGTTAATTCATCGAGACAACTCGTGAAAGACTTAGCTATTCATCGATTATACTCGAGAAGTATCAGAAAATTCTTTAAGTTATTTTCGTCGAGTAAAAGTTATTCACTCGAGAACACTCGACAAATTTGTCGAGTGGTCTACTAATTTCTCGTGAACACTCGACGAATTTGTCGAGTGATCTCATGAAATACTTGAGTGGACTTTGTTTCTTTTCTTCCCATCTCAACTCGTCTCTTAGTCAATTCATCGAGTCATAACAATAATTGATTGAGTAATCTTGTATTTGACAAATCCATACAGAGCACATTTTCTTTTATTTGATGCATTTTTTCCTTTTAGGGTTTTTCGGCCGTCCACGTGGATCTCTTTATTTTAGAGTGATGAGTCCCATTTATATACATATTTATGGGCTCATCTGGGCCGATTATCGAGTCTTTGCACTACACTTTAGGCATGTTTTTATTCATATTTGTTATCCCATGCTAGGTGTACTCTTAGGCCCGTTTTGGTGTGCATTTGCACTCCATGTTATTGAGGGTAAGCACATGGTGCTCCCTAATCCTTTTTCTTTATTTGATTGGTGCTGGAGGTGTATTCCCAGCCGGATTGCTGTGCTTGTAGGTGGTTGGATCATCTCCTTTTTGCCCAGATTTCATGAATGTGTATATCGCATGGTCGTGCATTTTCTTGACGCACGGACGGCTGCGATCATGCGCTTTCATCTGGGGAGAAATCCAGTGATCTGAATCTGATCGTGCGTTTTATGCACGGACGGATTTGCCCATGCTCGAAGGAATTGCACAATCACCTTGTTTAGCCGCGATTCTAGCCATTCTGAGTTTGTCCGTGCATTTTTACGCACGGGCGGATTTGACCGTGCGTGAGTAAAATGCATGGGCGTGGCTGCTTCTTCCTCAAGTCTATTTTTATCATTAATAACGCACGAGCAGCGCACGATCGTGCGTTCGCCTGTGCGTGACCAAAAGTCTGACTGTTTAGTATTTAAGAGTAGGAAATCTGCTGGATCGAGAGGAGGATTCCTCTCGCGGGAAAAGCCAGGGAAGCCCGCCATTTTCACCCTTTTCCACCATAGGAGACCACATCCGGTGATCTCCTCCACCATACTTCCATCCGGGATCGTTTGCAAGCTTCCTCCACCACGAGTTCAAGCATTCTTCATCTTGGAGACCATAGAAGTGTTGTAGATCGCTGGAGAAGTGACAGCCTCCTTCGAGTCCGCACACCATCTGAGGGCAGAGCCCAGAGAGAGACCGACAACCTCTCATTCCGGCCGAGAACCCAGGATACGGTGACATCTTCTGTTGGGTCCTTTCTAAAACTTGAGCTTGTGCTTCCTTTAGTATTGTTGTAATGAACTCTTGCTAGTTTAATGTTATTGATCCTTTGTTTGATGTTCATGTGCAATGATGCTATGGCTGTGAGAATAGCTTTTCCTTTCGTTGTAAAAGTCTGAGTTGCTTGTGTGTGAAGGCATCGAGCAATTGCTAGTGGTGATGTTGGCGAAGAGGTGAATACTACCCTCGCAAAACCCCGCTCTGTGGCCATTTAACCCGCCTACCGAAGCGCGGCATCGTGGCCGCTGCACTCACCCCCACTTTGCGAAGCAGTGCTTTAGGCCTGCATTTTTCTTCTCTGTGATTAACTTAGGAAAACCACTTTCAAAACCCCCTTCTTTTATTTTGTATTTGAGAATCTCTTTAAGCATTTTCTAATTGGCGAATCATACTACCCAACTTGCAGTCCTTTGAGAACGATATTCGGGGAGCTTCTCCCTACTTTTATTACTTGACAATGACCGGTGCACTACCGTCGGACCGCATTTCGCGCTTGCTAATTAGTAATGCTGAAATCGCGCGATCAAGTTTTTGGCGCCGTTGCCTGGGACTGCAAGCGTGTATGATTCATCCTTCTTGGAAATTAGTTTATAGATATTCTTGTTTTTGAGTTTTCTTTTTTTTTTCTGTTGGTGTGTGTATGCATCGACGAGATCTCAGTAATTTTGTAACGTTCGACCCCGAAATAGAGCGCACCCTACGGGCGCGTCTCCGTGCTGCTCTCACCATGGATGCTAACGGAAATCAGATCGATCCCGAGGTGGGAGATGTACCAGGAGGTGGTCAAGTTGCTGACGAGAATGAAGTGGTTAGGCCAAGGCCTAGGACCATGAGAGACTACACTACACCCACTGTTGGGAGTGTGTATCCTGGATTCGGCCCGGCCATCACCAACAACAACTTCGAGATAAAGCCGGCCATCCTGAATATGATCCGCAACCAGGACCAATTCTCTGGGTTGGCCAGTGAAGACCCCCATCTTCACCTGATTGAATTTGCAGAAATTTGCAGGACATTTCGGTACGCTGGGCTCGCTGATGAGACGGTGAAGCTCAGGATGTTTCCATTCTCCTTACGTGACAAGGCAAAAGCTTGGCTCCACACCATACCACCTGGCACAGCTACCACTTGGGACATTCTGCAAGCAAAATTTCTGGCGAAATTCCATCCTGTGGACAAGGTTGTGAACTTGAGGAGGGAAATTGCAACCTTCTGACAGCTTGATCAGGAGACTCTCGCAGAAGCTTGGGAAAGGTTCATGGACCTTCTCCGCAAATGCCCCCAGCATGAGCTGCAACCATGGACCATCGTAGAAAATTTTTACTTTGCAATTGAGCCTAACTTCAGGGCCATTATTGATGCAGTTGCAGGTGGAACTCTGATGAACCACACTCCCGAAGACGCATTGTGGATCCTCCAAGACACTGCCATCCATAGCTCATTTTGGACCGCTGGAAGAAATGCTCCAAGAAATGCTCTAGGACTCTATGAGATGAACAAGTTTGCTGCCCTCCCTTCTTCTCCATTGATGGCTATCTCCTGCCAAGGTTGTGGAAGCCCAGGGTATCATGCATATGAGTGCCCCACATGTGAGCAACCTAACGAAGCCTCTTATGATGAAAGCGTAAATTATATTAATGATCAAAACTGTCGAGCCCCTTTTAATAATGCTTATAACCCGGGTGTGAGGAGTCATCCAAACTTCTCTTGGAAACAAAATGTTCCTGGCCAAAGATGGCAAGGATCCTCGCATAAATTTGATGCTCAAGCCTCCGGTAGCCAACCGCGGCTACCTCAACCGAGTTATGATCATGGTACTCCTGCCCCTTAGAAGAGCAATTTAGAAGAAATGATGGAGAGATTCATGCAGGCCGCCAACTCAAATATAGTTAATCAAACTACGTCCATGCGAAACTTGGAGACGCAATTGGGCCAATTGGCTCAATTGCTAACCGAGCGTTCGCAAGGGACCCTTCCCAGCAACACTGAGAAGAATCCGGTCAATTAAGGGAAGAGTCTCACTGATGTGGAGGTGAGTATCCCAAGTGAATTAGTAATCACTTGTTCCTTCAATCACGTTGAAACTACTACGTTGTGTGACTCCGGTTCATCCCGCAACCTCCTTGCAACGCAGGACGTTGCTAAAATGCATCTTGAAATGAACAAGGATGACCGGAAGTCATTTGTGCTCTCTAATGGGACCGTCATTCAGGCAGAGGGAGAAGTGAAAAATGTTGAAGTCATGGTCGAGGGGACGGTGGTGGTCGCCGATTTCCAAGTATTGGGACCTTGTGAGAATCAATCTATTCCCATCTTGGGAGTGCCGTTCTTGAAAGAGAGCGGCGCCACTTTGTATTTCTCTGTGGGGTGTGTTATCCTACCGAGTAAGGTAACACCCCCTACTTGCCCCAAGACCGCAACTGAAGAATTATCTCGCTCTCCCCAATTTATTATTGACGAATCTCTCAGCAATGTAGAAAACAGGGAAGGAAAAGTATCGTTGGAAGAAGAAAAGAAAGAGGAGCAGTCGAGCGAAAAAGAAGAAGAAGTTGACTCTCGAAAGGAATGTGACCCGGAAAGGAAAGAAAGCCTCGTTTCTGAACCCGCCAAGCAGAACTTAACTTGGGACAACGTACCATTTGTATCTAGCAAGAAATCTTGTAATAAACTTCTTAAACAGACTGTCTCTTGGGCTGATCCAGTTTCCACGGCGGCAACGGAAATGATTCCACCCATCACCAAGGTGGGAAATTCTGAAGTTTATCAACGTTGGCGCTCTCCAACAGTGGAGAAGCTTAAACAAGAAAAACTGTTGCGTGGTGCACGCTCTGCTGCCCTCCGGCGTGAGAAGGAGGAGGTCAGGGGAAAGGGGGAGACATCCTCCTTGGGTCCTAAAGCCTTCACCTCCCTTCCATCTCGCGTGGCTGGGGAGAACCACCACAAATCAGCATATAGTTGATACGTGATGGGGTCTCCGGGTTTTGGTTGTGCTGTGTCTTCTGCTCTGATTTTTGTGCTTTGTTAATCTACTATGCTGTGTTGTGTTTTTATTTAGTCTGGAACATTTTTCATAACTGCTGTTATCAAACATTAATACAGGTATTTGGTCCACCTTTAAGGACGTTAAACAAAAGGGCTTCTTGGGAGACAACCCATGGGAACCACCAGGTTCCACTACAACAATTTTGGTCTTTAACAACACTTGACTTGGCAATATTTCAAAAACTGTTGCCTAAACCTTGATAGAGAACAGTTTATAAGTGTTGCAATATGTTAGCATGTTTAGGCAACACTTTCAGTGCAACATTCAAAAACTGTTCTCTAATCTCATATAGGAAACATTTGTGAAATGTTGCAATTGACGTTTCACCTTAGACAACAATTATAACATGTTGTCTTTTTAAAAAATAAATTGCAACATGTTTATAATGTTGCCGAACCCTATTCAATTCAGCAAAAACTATTATTCACACACCTAAACTACTACTTAAGAAATAAATTTATAAAAAAAACCTCAAACTCTCCACAAAACCCCCTCGACACTTTTTCGATGCCATTAGTTGCTTTCCGCAGAGCTCGCGATTTTTTCTATTTCCCGTCATTCTGGCTGAGAGCGAACGCGCATGCTAGGTTTTCTTCCCGTCCTTTTTCTGGATCTTTCCCGGACTTGATTCCTCCCGCGCGTTCGCTTGCCTCGATCTCTTCTACAAATCCCGCCTATCTCCCATCTCGATCTCTTCTACAAAGGGGAGCAGCCTCTACTTCTAGGAGCAGCCTCTGCTTCGAGCTTCTCACTACATGGCCTCTTCGTTCAAGCTTCCAAGGCATCATCAACACATATATGCTCGAGCTTCTAGTTCATCGACATCGCCTCTCAGTTCAAGCTTCTAGGCCATCGGTAATGCTTCTAATATCTGCTTCCTTAAAATCACGATTTTAGGCCTAGGGGGACCGCATGTGCTGCTCCAAAATCCATTTTCCCATGATTTTTTTCTTTTTCCCTGATCTCCAACATCACAGATCGAAAAGATTTGTGATGTTCTTCTGCTCGATTCTCCATAATTTGGACTGTGAAATTAGTAATCTCAAGAGAAAGGAAGAGCCTGGACTCTAAAATCTAGTGTTATTCTTCACCGATCAAAAATCCTGTGTTATTGGGTCTCCGAATGAAAAAGTTGGACTGTGATATCACTCCTACATGAGTTATATTAACAAGAGAGAAAGATGATACAGATCCTAAGAGTCTAGAAATTAGGAGATCAAAATAGGACACTAGCTTTTCTAACTTTGGAAAGGGATAATGGAATAAGGACTAACATACTCCATAATTATAATTAGGAATGACCAAGACAGTCACCATTTCCCAAATTCAACAAGTTGAGGATAATGAGGGGCAGAGGTAGGGGCACATAGAATAAAATTTTAGGGTGCATAAGGCCAATTAATTAATCAAGGTCATTAAAACAACACAAACCTAAGCACCATTCAAAGTATTTAGAGTATCTAAAGACCTTAATTAACTAGTGTCAATCAATAACCAAAATTTATGAGCGACTACGAGTTCACCTTGCATTATCATCTCGGCAAGGTGACTACGAGTTCACCTTGCTTTTGAGAGTTGCTACAAGATTTACTAGAAGATTTGGGAAGGCAAATACTGCTATTAAATTTACTAGAAATATCTTGCCTATTTCAAACCCTTTTGATTAAAGTTGCCAAATTTCAAGAGTATAAACAACTGCAGCATATTAAAGAACACAGCGTAAGCCTCTTACCTAGAGTAACCATTATACCAGCAAATACAATGATGCCAACAGGCTGCACCCTCAACTTGCCAATGGGGAATTGGTAGATGTTCACCTTCCTCATATATAAATGAGTGAACCACAGAATACCACCAGCCAGAAGATCCAACAAGGAATCCAGAGTTGAAGCAGCAATAGCTATCGATCCAGTTCTTATTGTAGCATAAACCTGAAGTTTACAGTAAGAATTTCCTCCAAAAACTCGATGATATTTGCCAATTGAGTGCTAATGATCACACGATACCTTCAAAATTAACAGAACAATGTTGGTATAATTCGACATCTTCTCCAAAAATATTGTTCTTATGTAGTTCTCATGCATTTTGTGTCATTATGCCTCTTGCAAATATGTCATTTTTCCACTTGCCAATGTCATTCTGCCTCTTGCAAATAATTGTCCGTCTCCTTCCTCTTTGCTCTTAGTTGGCACTGGATACTCCCTCTGCCTCTCTAGATATTTTGCTCCCCAAACTTAGCGTATACATGCATTATTTTATTTTATAGTATCTACCAAAAAAATCATTGAAATAGACACACTTAGTATACTTAATTTCAAGCAGATACAATGGAGAAATCAATTTTTGAATAGACACACTTAGTATTATTTGATTAGTCCCATTTAGCTCAGCTCATTTCATTTCCTTCAATTTCCTGTAATCACTTATCAACATTAAAACTAGAAATGAAAAGGACTAATTTTTTAATTCTATTGACCATTCATAGCTTTTCCTATTTTTAAAACTAATAGTGCTCATTGATGTGTACACTTTTACACTTTCGTGTATTATTTTTAGAGAATATTGATTTTGTGTATTAGGAAAGTCAAATTGTGTTCTAAATTTTTTCTTTAACTTGGAACGCACAACGCCATTGATTTTTTTTGCCCATCTTCTAGCTAGCTTATCCATTGAGATCAATACTTCACTCAAATCATCTCACTAACAGGCCCATATGGAGCATCTCCTTCATGAATGTTTACCACAAAACAAAGCTCAAGATAAATTATGTCCAAGACTTTTTAGACTTTTAGCACTTCTCTAGTGTATATTCTCAAACTTTGTTCTCATTTTATAGACTGTTGAAATAATCTCTCAGCCTAGATTAGGAGGGATTCTATTTGGTTCCACGCAAAAGGTTAGTTAATGATATTCTTAAAACTGTCATTCAAACAGTTTGAAGGAGCAATTATGATAGTAACTATTCACATGGTTTATTTATGCAGTTTATTGGTCATCTTCCTGTTGAGATTTTTTTTGCCTAGTTATGACATTTTATTGATGCTTTAACTATGGTCCCGGAGTTTCAATTCCAGTTTCTTATTTCAGTGCTTCAGTGGCTTCTGGTCATACTCATCGATACATTTAGAGTCCTCAGGTACTTCATTTTCCCAATATATTTTGATATGAATGAAACATCTTGATATGATAAATAATAGGTTCCTAGATGGCAGAGGCCATTTTTTTGCTCTCTCCCTTTCCATAAACTTTGATTTAGAGGTTTATGGAGGGAATTGAGATTTTGAGTTCTAATATATACAGTTAACCAGGTTTCCCTAAGTAGATCAGTACCAAACTCTAAGTTTATATTTCTCAACATGCATCTGCATCTTAAGTATGTTGATCTTCATCGTAATAACGTACATTTGGTTTCAATGGTAGGAAATCAAGGCTTCTAACTAGGTATGACACGTTCAGTTTAAATGCAAACTTATAAAAATGATGATAGTCTTCAATCTTTATTTAATTGTAAACTTATAAAAATGATGATAGTAGAAACATGACATTGAACCATGCTTATATAACACAATGCATACATCTCTCCCAATACATAATATAATATATCACTTCCACTTGCAATAATCCCAGTTGGTTTTTCATGCTTTGGTAGTATTGCAATGTTGAATGTTTCACGAGTGTAGGTGTTCACATGCGGGCGCCGCCCACTGGCGCACCCGAGAGCATCGAGAACATGTTTATTTAAATGTGGCGTGCACTTGAACTATTCATCATTATCTTTTATTACATTGAACCATATAGTTCTTTTGATTTTCAAATAGATCTGCTAATTTATAGAATCGTAGTTTTTTTAAATATATAATGGTGAAAACATACCCGTTGATTATCATGGTTATTTATTACTTCAGGGAATGCTGATTTTTATATTGAATGGTGAGAAATAGACTTGCTAATTGTATACTGGGCTATTCTTGTAGAGTACTGCCTGCTGCAGTTCTTGGAGTAGTTCTTCAATGAACTGCCCAGGAAGCTCTCCAAAAGAACTTCCGCAACAGTTTTTATAAAAAAATGTTGCGTTCTTTTGGAAAACTGGTTGCGGCATCAGTTTTTATTGATGTTGGAAGCAGTACTCTATATGAAAACTGGATGCAGCATCATTTTTTCATGATTTTTTTAGAACGCAATATTTTTCACCGGGGATTGAACACATCCTTAGTTCTTATACTATTCTGTGTAATCTATCGACATTTTGCAACTTATCAGTTGTCACGTAAGTCCTACAACCACTCATTTCTACTTGATTCTCCTTTAATATATATGAATGACGCAAACCATTCTAATTGGACCTTGTACTATTTAGATCCAGGAAAAATGCAATTAAAGATCATACATGCCATTGGATCGAGAAGCATTACCCTGGCTTGTTCCTGGAGTTGTGGAATTTAAGTACAACCAATGATTATTAAGTACAACCAATGAGTTTGTTGATTACAGTCAGGTATTTTTATCCTTCATTATATGAATATCTTAAAGAGTCGCACATGCTATGTATGTGCTACTAGAGTGTTTTTGAAAGAAATAATTTTTTTGTGCGTTAATAATTAAATCCGCGTGCTTTTGGATAGTTCTTGTTTATTATCTCATTAATGTCATCGAGACAATGAATCTCCATCAACATTTCCATATTGGCATCATCAGGTCTCCCAAAATTTCTTGTAGGTTCATTCATGTTGTTGTGTTCTTGCTGCTGAGGGAAACATATCTAATAATTGATAACATGTTGATGGATTTATGTTCATTTTCACTTTAGTATAATTCTGCCACCGGAATAAATCAGCTGCATGCCTATTTTTGTATCCTTGCTTTCTTGGTTGTGTTATTTTATTACTATGTGCAATGTTTTTATCTCTCACTCTCTGGTTAAGTTTTGGTCGGTGGATGCTATTAGCAGTTCAAGGCTATTTTTAATTTAATGGGTCAGCTGTTCTCAGAGGCAACCATCCTCAAATCCATATGAGCTATTTTAGTCTGTATTATCTGTATTATTTTGTATTGATCGGTCAGCTATTCTCAGAGGTTAATTACCATCCTCAAATCCATCTACTATAAGGTCCATGGAAGATGAGCATCAGGTGAGTAACTTGATCCCTTTCAGGTTTGATTTATCTCAAACTTTTCTATTATTTTGGTAGTGCTTTTCAGATGTGGTTCCATTTCTATATCTCCAGTTTATTTATAAAACTTCATTAATGTTTAGAGATGGAGAAGCGGAGGCGCAACCAACTTGAAGCTCTCTCAAGGACTCGTGGCCTATTCCCAAGCCCTTTTGGTAGGACGCCAACGTATGTTCGATGGGAATGCTGAAGGTGATAGAATGCTAAAAGGTTTTGTAGAAGCAGTAGTACAACGTTCCTTTGGCTGAACAACAATTGTGTTTCCAGATGGAGCTAATGGCGAAGATAAGGATCGACCTCGCCGGTGTCTGGAGCTGAGTTTGGAGAAGCAGATTTTGTGCCATGGTTGTAGCAACAGGCTTCAATGTCTTCCACGGATTAATATTTTGACTCGTTGCGGTTGCAAACACTAATATATATTGTTTCTGTAAAGCATGCAAGTAGGGTTTATCTTGACATTGTTTATGTCGGATTTTACTTGTTATATTACTGTATATGTCTATGCCATTTATGCAAATCCCATTATACTTTTGGGTTGAACATTATGCAATTGTTATAATGTAATATATCATCGAGGGTTCTAATTTTTGCCACAATTCAATGAAGACTCTTATCTCGATCTCCCATTTCCATTTTATTTTGTACAAAAGAATCGAATAAATTCGGCGATATTACCGGTTAAATTGTGATATCATGAAAATTTTCTTTTTAAGTCTTTGTGATTTTGGTGATTATCGTTATCATTTGTACCATCTCACCGTATTTTTTTTAAGAAGCCGCGACATTGGCTGATTTTTTTTAAAAAATGTCGCAATTTTTTGGCAACATTTTTTAAGTATTGCCTTTGAATCTTTTGGTAACAATTTTTAATTGTAACACTACGAGTCAACACTTCAAAACTGTTGCAATAGGTCCACCGAAGAACTGTTGCCTATTCTAAGGGTTTAGGCAACAGTTTGTATATATTGTTGCATAAATGTATGAAAACTGGTGCCTTAGACCTTTGGCAACACGCGTATAAAGGACACCCCTATGGCAACAGTTTTCAATGTTTTGGCAACACTTTGCAGTTTTAGGCAATAATTTTCAAGTGTTGCTAAAGGCCAAAAATGTTGTAGTGTTCCGTGTACTTATTTAATCTCTTTTATGTTTGGTTTGTTTGTTTTTATGCTAATAATGCTGGTGTGAACTCGCTTGGAGGAAGAGGAAGGAGAACCTTAAAAAGATGGATCTGACCGCGCGCACTTCTGGCATGCTCATTCATGAGCATAGGTCCACCATACCCCTATCTTCCCTTTATTCATGAATTATTCTTCTTATGTGGTTGTGATCAAGTCTGGGGGAGAGATCGGATATGCACGCGCACACATTTTGCATTGCATGTTAGAATGTGCTGAGTTAGGATTTTTAATTTTGTCGCACATATTTGCACCTAGTTCACACGTACTTGATCACACGTGCTTTTTGGGTATTGCTGCGAGGTTCCCCGCTCATTAGAATTGGATTATTTGTGTAGGAGTGAGAAGTGGAGAAAAATGTCGACTCGAGTAGTGCTCTAGTCGAGTGCTCCCGTCACGCCTAGAAATTCAATTAGAGTAGAATAAAAATTCAATGTTATAATTTAATTATTTCTATTATAGTAGCTGCAATTTATTTTACTTTAGTGGTGAATCCGGTGAATCCAACGGTAGCATAGGGTCGAGTGTAGCTGGATTAGTAGTAGCTTATTACTAGGGTTGAAAGGAAGGATAACCTTTCTTGGTGGCTAGAACTTGCACTAGGCGACTCTTGAAACGAATGCGTTGAATAACTCGTTATAAAGCGTGATATAGGCCATCTCTTGATCCGTTTGTGCTTTTGAAATCCTAACCAATGTAATCACCTTTGCAAGCCCACTTGAGCCGACCTTTCCTCCTTGTTTAGCTCCACTTAAATATCACCAAAGCCATACGGCCAAACCTATTTTCGCACCAACAAATGAGTTGGAACAAATATATATCATTCATTTGTTGTTTTCTCTGAGTTGTATGATAGCTTTGAAAAAGCTATAGGAGAAGTTTATTTTGTGCCTACAAAAGATTCACTGTCGAGAAGAGAAAAGAAAAGTAAGAAATGAAAAAAAAAATTGTGCGAAAAGAACTTTCAAATACATTCTCTCGACAAAAACATAGTATGATCGGCTTAGCACACACCTAGTGTCCAGTTGTAGTCTGGGGGTGTTGTGTAGTTCTTTAATTTGTTGTTTTGGTGATTTTTCACCCTTGAGTATTCAGGCTATGTTGCGTGCGATACCCTTCGTTCTTCTACTTATCTAACCTGAACACAACCTAAGCCCAATCCTAACCTATAAGTACTATTGAATTTAGATATGAGTCATCTCATGCAGTAGAGAGAGTGCGAACGTGCAAGCCTATGGACACCGACTTTGATGGATTTCTTAGGAGATTGTCCCGAGCTTTGATCCTAGTAATACTCTGCTCATTAGTCTTGCTATTTTACCTTGTGCGCGACCGAAAGATTCACCGGGATTCACCATACGAGTAAACTAGATTTCAAATAACAATTCTAGAAATAGTTAAATATAACCTTGAGTAAAATTCTATACTAACGTATTTCTACGCACGTGAGCATGCAACTTCGCATGGGTCTCTACCGCTCAAACTCACTCTAACACCCAATGGTTCCGACAGGAGAGCATAGTAGTTTGCCCAAGATGTGCAAATGGTTAAGTCTGGGGGTGTGATGAGTCCCATTTATATACACATTTATGGGCTCATCTGAGCCGATTATCGAGTCTTTGCACTACACTTTTGGCATGTTTTTATTCATATTTGTTATCCCATGCTAGGTGCACTCTTAGGCCCGTTTTGGTGTACAATTGCGCTCCATGTTATTGGGGGTAAGCACATGGTGCTCCCTAATCCTTTTTCTTTATTTGATTGGTGCTGGAGGTGTATTCCCAGCCGGAGTGCTGTGCTTGCAGGTGGTTGGATCATCTCCTTTTTGCCCAGAATTCATAAATGTGTATATCACACGGTCGTGCGTTTTCTTGACGCACGGACGGCTGCGGTCGTGCGCTTTCATCTAGGGAGAAATCCGGTGATCTGAATCTGATCGTGCATTTTACGCACGGACGGATTCGCCCGTGCGCGAAGGAATCGCACGATCACCCTGTTTAGCCGTGATTCTAACCATTCTGAGTTTTTCCGTGTGTTTTTACGCACGGGCAGATTTGCCCGTGCGTGAGTAAAATGCATGGGCGCGGCTGCTTCTTCCTCAAGTCTATTTTTATCATTAATAACGCACGGGCAGCGCACGATCGTGCGTTCGCCCATGCGTGACCAAAAGTCTGACTATTTACTATTTAAGAGCAGGAAATCTGCTGGATTGAGAGGAGGATTCCCCTCTCGGGAAAAGCCAGGGAAGCCCGCCATTTTCACCCTTTTCCACCATAGGAGACCGCATCCGGTGATCTCCTCCACCATACTTCCATCCGTGATCATTTGAAAGCTTCCTCCACCACGAGTTTAAGATTCTTCATCTTGGAGACCATAGAAGTGATGTAGATCGCTAGAGAAGTGACAGCCTCCTTCGAGTCCGCACACCATCTGAGGGCTGAGCCCGGAGAGAGAACGACAACCTCTCATTCAGGCCGAGAACCCCGGATACGGTGACATCTTCTGTTGTGTCCTTTCTAAACCTTGAGCTTGTGCTTCCTTTAGTATTGTTGTAATGAACTCTTGCTAGTTTAATGCTATTGATCCTTTGTTTGATGTTCATGTGCAATGATGCTATGGTTGTGAGAATAGATTTGCCTTTCATTGTAATCGTCTGAGTTGCTTGTGTGTGAAGCCATCGAGCAATTGCTAGTGGTGATGTTGGCGAAGAGGTGAATACGACCCTCGCAAAACCACGCTCTATGGCCATTTCACCCGCCTACCGAAGCGCGGTATCACGGCCGCTACACTCATGCCCACTTTGCGAAGCGGTGCTTTAGGCCCGCATTTTCCTTCTCTGTGATTAACTTAGGAAAACCACTTTTAAAACCCCCTTCTTTTATTTTGTATTTGAGAATCTCTTTAAGCATTTTCTAATAGGCGAATCATACTACCAAACTTGCAGTCCTTTAAGATTGATATTCGGGGAGCTTCTCCCTACTTTTATTACTTGGCAATGACCGGTGCACTACCGTCAGACCACATTTCGAGCTTGCTAATTAGCAGTGCTGAAATCGCGCGATCAAAGAGTTGTTTATAGCCATTTGAAGGAGTGCTATAGATACTTAAAGGACTTTTCTAATAACCCTAATCATGCCATTTGAAAAGAAAGACATCGAGATTTTCGTTGGTCATCTCTGTCATTCTCGCAAAGACGATCTCTTGCCACCGACAAGTTCTGTGCTCGATTCTTCTGCAAGTCTCGATTCAATAAGATCACAGTGCTCAGATTTATTTAAGTATTCTCTCGATCTTGCTGTGTCGATAAGTATTCAGATCAAAGCTTTCAAGACAAAGGATCTCTTCTTCCCCGTTCGAGTTCAGGATTTCATCTATTTCAAGGAAGAAGAAGACATATTATTTCAGATTTGAAGAAGTAGAATCTTCTTGAAATTCTAGGAGATTGGTTTTACAAACTAAAGTTCTTGTAATATCTTTTTACCTATTTTTGTAGGAAGTTTTATCTTCCGAGTCTTTGTAGATCCTAGTTTAGAGGATCTGGTTTGTAGGAGAAATTGTTCTCCGAGCTTTTTGTAGGAGAGAGTGTTCTCCGAGTTTGTAGGAGTTTTACTCAGAGTTGTAAGATTATTCATAATCTGAGAATAGTGAAGTAGCCTAGTCTAGTTGGGCGTGCTAAATAGGTGAGGCAGGAAAGTGGAGTACCCACATCGGGTAACCACTATAAAATCCTTGCGTTCATGTGTGGTTTGTTTTCTGTGCGCTTTTTCTTTATAGATTTTAATTCCGCATAAAAAGCCATAGAACTCACCTATTCACCCCCATCTAGGTGATTTAGGTAGCAACTAGATACTTTCAATTGGTATCAGAGGTTGGTTGTTCGTTAAGAGGTTAACACCTTGAACAAACTCCTCCAACTAGTTGTTCAAAGACACCATGTCCGGAATGGATGAAAACAAGGATTCTTCCATGAAGCTGCATGTTTGCACAAAGGAGAACTTCCCAATGTGGAAGGAAAGAGTTAAGTTTTACATGGAAGCCTCCGACCCAAGGATATTTCAGATAGTTTAGGAAGGTCCTCATGTTCTAATGACGGCATCTACCATCAACACTGCTGTTCAAGATCCCAAGAAGATTCTTGATTTGATGAAGGATGAGATTGCTCTTGTCGCCTTGGACAAGAAGGCAGAACTTTGGTAGGACTTCAACTTTCGGCCAAGATAGCCTCTGGAATTCTGGCACTCTATCTCTCTATGATATCTCTCTGATGTGTGTCTGAAACGAGAGGAGAGGAGTCCTTTTTATAGCTTCAGCGCTAGCGCCTGCGCTATCGCTACCGCTAGCGCTATCCCATATTAAGTAATATTTTGCTCGCGAGAATCTTTAATCCGTGGCAACTCTGCTGAGATTCCTTTTGTGTTCCGCGCTACCGCCAGCGCTATCGGATACCGCCAGCGCTATCCCATATTAGGACACATTCTGCGTGGCAGAATCTTCAATCCGAGGAAACAATTCCTTCTTGCCAAACGTGTGCGTCGCTACCGCCTGCGCTATCGCCTACCGCTAGGCGTTATCTCCTTCCATATGTGCTCCCGGAATTGCTCTATCATCGCTAGCGCCAGGCGCTATGTGCTACCGCCAGCGCTAGTGGGAGACTTGGAATTGCTGGCTCAAAATTGGGGGCAACCATCCTTGAGTCATGTGGACTTTGATTTCCTGCACACTTAAACACACAAGATCAAATACACATAGGATTTGTTATTCTCAAACCTAGGAGATGCGGAAGACCATGTTCCAACAAGGAAGGCTACAAAAGGATCCAACCACAAAGCCCGTTGCTCAATCTCCATCATATCCCCTTCTTTGATGGATGGTCATAACAACGCTGTGATCATGCCTCCATGCCTCGACAATACATTTGCTAGACGATCTGTTGCCAAGTTTTCTTCTCTGGGTACACTGGATGAAGAAAGATTGGATGCCTCCTATCAACCCCTTCACTTTCAATAGATAACACTGTAAGATAACATCTCTGACTTTGAACTCCCCCCGGATCTACGACGCAACCACCATTGAATCTGTGAATGCTACAATATCTAAGATCCCCAACTCCTTGGCTAGTCGCAACCCATCCACTATCACTTCATACTTCACTTGGTAATTCATGATGGGGAAGAGGATCTCAACTGCCTGCTCGATCCTCATTCCATGCTGGCTCACCAAGACTATGCCCACTCCAAGGGAATTTTCGCCAAAAGCTCTGTCCATGAACATATTCTAGGTAACCAAGCCTGACGAGCTTTCGCCTTATTTTGCCGAGTAGTCTGCTAGACAATCTTCTACCACCTGCGCTCTGATTTCCAACGTTGGTCTGAAGGAAATGTCGAACTCACTGAGTTATACTGACCATTTTGCCATCCAACCAGAGTGCTCCACCTATTTCATAATGCTTCAAAGAGGATGACCTGTCTCCACCCAGATGGAGTGCACTTGAAAATAGGGCCTTAGGTTCTTGCGCCGATATCACCAAGGAGAAAGCCAGCTTCTCCAGGATAGGATACCTTGTCTCTGCCTTTCGGATCACCCTACTCACATAGTAGATGAGGTGTTGCCCCTTACCTTCTTCTCTTACCAGCACTAAACTCACCGCATCTGTCCCAACTCCTAGATAAAGGAGTAGGTCTTCGCCTTCCTTTGGAGCTTGCTGGAAGGGAGCTTACGTCAGCTACTACTTGACCTTATCAAAATCCCTCTCGCACTCCTCCATCCACATGAACTGCTGGCCGCTTCAGAGAGTCTTGAAGAATGGAGAGCATATCTCTCCGGCCTTTTACATGAAGCGACTGAGGCCTGCCAGCCTCCCTGCCAACTTCTGGACTTCCTTCATGCTCATCGGGAATGCCATCTCCAGGATTGCTTTAACCTTGTCAGGATTGGACTCTACTCCTCTCGGGATGAGTAGATGCCCAAAGAATTTTCCTCTCCCTTCATCGAACAGACTTCACTGGATTGAGCCTCTTCTTGAACCTTCGAAGAGTTGTAAAAGTCTCCACAAGATCATTGTATGCTCGCGAGTGCTCTTGCTCTTTATCAAGAGATCATCCACGCACACCTCTAGGTTTGGACCTTTTTTCCCTTTGAAGACATGATCTATCATTCGTTGATAGGTAGCTCCTACGTTCTTTAACCTAAATGGCATCATCTTGTAGCTATAACAACCATCACTCGAGATGAAGGAGACGTCATGAAGATCAGGGGGATGCATTCAAATCTAGTGGTATCCTGAAAAAGCATCAAGGAAACTTATCACAGAAAAAATGATGGCTTTATCAACCATCTCATCGATTCAAGTAAATGGATAACAATCCATCAGGCAAGCTTTATTGAGCAAAGAGAAGTTTACCCACATCCTCTAGCCCCCTTCGGCCTTCTTTACCATTACAACATTGGAGACCCAGCATGGATACAGGATCAAGGACACAAAGTCTCCCTCAAGAAGCTTCCTCACCTCCTCCCTAATTTGCTCAACCAATGCAGTGGCGATCACCCTCTTATTTTGCCCGAGGGGCTTGACCTCGGGGGTCTATATTGAGGCTGTGGTAGGCTACATCCACATAAATTCCTGGCATCTCCGGCACACGCCAGGCTAATATGTCTATGTTCTCCTCTAGGCATTCCACCATCTTCATCTTCTCCACGGTCTTCAGCGCTCTGCTAATCTTCAACATCTCGGGCATCCCGCCCTTGGTCATCACTTTTACCTCCACCACGTTATTCCTGACCTCCAGCCTAGCCATTCTTTTTAGGGCCCAGTCCGCCTGTTCCATCCAGCTGATAATGCTCATCACATTCAGGTAGCAGTCTTGAGCAGCTCTTCGATCACTCCTGATCCTTGGACTTCTCCCTGGCAATACTTCAAACAACAATGGAACAAACATGGGACAACCATGAAGGAGATGATGAGCGTCCTTCCAAAGATGGCGATGTAGCAACCTAGTGCATCAACGATGACTATCCTGCACCAGATTGAATTTCCATCGATAGTTACCAGTAACTCTGCTCAGCCTTCCACCTCCTTCCTCTCTCATGAGAAGCCAAAGAGAGGACCAAATGATGCTATCACCCCACTGGCTTCCACCTCTAACCCATCGAACATCTTCTTGAAAATAACATTTACTGAACTCTTGTTGACTTATTGGATCAGATCGATAGTGAAGTCCTCGACGGTTGCTTGAATGACGAGGGAATCATGGAAGGGATTCTCATTCCATAGCATGTTTTCCTCCAAAAAGGTGATCTACTCCAACTGGGGCGGCGCTTGGGAGGTCGAGGCGACACTCCTTCAGTAGATGGAATGGAGACTTACCTTGTGGAAAGCTTCGAGTCCATGTCCCATGTGGATAACTCCTACTCCTCCACCTCCTCATTGTCCTACTCCTCCATGGCCTCTTTGGTCGAACCGATCTTCATTCCTCCTTTGAGATGGGGCTTGAAACACTCCCGGATCGATAGGAACCACTTGGATCTACACTTCTCCATCTCCTGCTCCTTCTATGACTCTCCGTCTGGCCTCCAGATACTCCAGGCAAACTGTGGTACCATGCCCTTCAACCTGATGCAGCTCGGAGTATAGAGGAATGCCCTACGGATAGTGTCTTCTCTGCAGAATTCTTCTTCTTGGCTGATTGCCTTATCGGGAAATCGGCATCGCCTCCCTGCATCGACTTCCCTGATGCCTTCCAAGTTGGTTATTGTAATTATTTCTCCTCTCCGGGGAGAACCTTCTTCCGGGGCCAGCTTATTGAGGCCTTCCTGCCGACCTTCATGGCGGCATGTTCACCTATTCCTAGTACCTCCTTTATTCTCCTCAATTCTCTGGGGTCACAAAGGGATGCCTTACTTCATGCCTCCTAGACTGCTCCCACCTCCATGGCTCTTTCCTCCTTCCTTCCTCCTACTTTTTCACCTCCTGCTTACTCTACTCTTACTTCTTCCTCCGCTCGGGAGTCTCCTCCTCTTCTTCCTCCTCCTCCCCAGTCAGCTTTGTCAGATTAGCTAGGAAGCCATGATTTGTTGACTCCCAATGGACAAACTTGTTCTCCCACTCGATCAGCTCCTCATAGGACATCGGAGGATCTCTGTTGATCTCCAACTTGAAGAGGCCTCCCTCAGGACGAACGTAAATGCTAGCTGAAGAGTATAGCCATCCACCTCCTGGATGATAAGTACCTCCTCCTGGAAATGATCAATATACTTCCCTGGGGTTTCATACACCCCTTGCATCAGATAAAAAGTACTATCACTTCCTTCTTTCTCTTCTTCGAGGTGGAGAACCACTTCGTCATCCCTTAATGCAGATCCTCAAAATAGTAAATTGAACGCCCCGACAGCTGATGGAACTAGTATCTCACTTTCCCCTCAAAAGTGATTGCGAAGAACCAACACTTGAAAGTGATAGTTTATATTGGATGTAGTCTTAAACACCTAGAGAGGGTGAATAGGTTTCTTTTAATTTAGGCTTAGTGTTTTCTGAATTTAGGTTAGCAAATTATCAATCACAAAAAGCACAAAGAGATTTATAGAGGTTCCTCAAGACAGGGTGTCTTGAGTAGTCATCTTTCCCCATTTACCTTTCTAACAATGAGTTAGACAAGGCCAACTTCTCCAAACTCAGCTCCATGAGCCTACAACACAGATCCCACAGGATCTCTCAGGTTTTCCCAAACCCTACCTCAGACACAACAGCCCTACCTCAGGCACAACAGCCCTACCTTAGAGGAATCCACCTCCTACAACTCAGACCACCTCCTGGTCCTACCTCAAGCTAATCTCCTAGCTCTACACCTCAGGCTAATCAACCTTACACACTCAGGCAATAAAGCCCTACAGTCTCAGAACCCAAAGGCTCCTACAAATGATATAATAAGGATTACAGATTGAAGGAAGAAGAGATCAAGCCTTGTTCTTCTTCTTCTTCTTAACATTTGTTGTTGCAGACTTGAACCAGGGAGGAGAAGTGCAGCTCCAACTTGATTCTTCTTGATCAGCCCTTCAAATAATGGACTTGATCTACTTGCTCTATCTTGAGATAAATCAAGATAAGAAATATCTTTTCTCCTTGCAGCCTTGTGTTAGCTCAGTTCTTGGCTGTCGACAATGGAACAGTATTGCTCTTGAGTTTTTGTGTGCTGGAGAGTAAGATCAATTGCAAAAGTTTTTTGCTCAACACTAACTTATTCCTTTTATACACCACTGACCCTCAACGGCTCTTAGCTATCCTCCTGACAGGTATGAGAGTGATTGGTGGACCCCAAGATGCCTTTCTGCAGCTTGCGCCAAAAGCATAACCCGCCAGATTACTTTTGAATCTATCTCAGCGGTTGGGCTGAGATGGTCAGCCATCTCAGAGGTTTCTTCTGTCCCGTCTCAGTGGATCTGCTGAGACAGACAGTTGTCTCGGCGGTTTTCTTCTATCTGCAGCTCAGCTTGCTCAGACACCTTCTCAACGGCTCCTGGTCTTGTCTCAGCGGTTCAGCTGAGATAGAGAGCTCGTCTCAGGTGATCATACAGTACACCATGGTGTGCCCTAGTCCTGCATACTTATGAGATAGAAACAGGGTTTATCAAATACAACTTGTATTTAGCATTGAGTGTGAGGTCTCTTCAAATCAAGGGAATATTGAGGGTTATTTTCCCAACAATCTCCCCCTTATTTGAAGAAGGCAGAACACCCTCAAATGCTAGAGTACATTACTCATAAATTCTTGATATGTGTTATTGCAATAATGAGTTCAACATATCGTGCTTAGTGCATCTGTTATTTTAAGATAGATGGTTGTTATGAAAAGATTCTACCACAGAGTTTAATCAATCCATCAGTAAGATTTGATAAACATAACAATGCAACATAGATTGATTTAACAAATCAAAACATGGTAAGGTTTAGATATAACTCAAATTTAGCTATGATACAAGCTGATTACATTAACAATCCATCAATTTCAATCCAGATAGAATAGTAATTCAAAGCTCAGTTTGCATCCACACAATCATAAGTCATTATAGTTCATTAACATTTATAAACATAAACTGTTTCATTAGTCATTCAAAGCTTTCTTTTCATATAAGAAAAACATTCAGGAGATTTAATAGCTGCTTCTTTCCCTTTCACTAAAGCACTATCCATGTCACCAGTAACAGTGTTATCTTGACCTGGAGCCTTCTTCTTTTCAGCATTGGCAGCCTTGATATCAGCAATTCTTTTCTTGTTCTCTTGCCTTTAGAAATACATATATGGTTTTGGAATGTATCTAGAGGGCATTTTCTTTGGATTTTCCTTTCTTACCAGATTTGCTTTGAATGTTTTATCCCTCTTAGTATTTCTCTCCAAATGCTTTATCCATTCATCAGGTGGATAGAGCTTGTCAATATCTGTACACAACTGACCATGGCTTATCCAGGCATTTAGTATGATGTTCTTGGAGTCATCACTCCATTGCTCATGGTCAGGGTCATTGTTCTGCACCTCCCTTTGCTTGGCCATAAATTCTTCTGTAAGCATTACCCTTTCCCTTTCCCTTCTCTTTTTCAGATTCTTATCTTGGGCAATTGCCTCTTGATGAGGGAAATCCCAGTCTTCTTCCCTGTTGACATCTAGGATAGGAAGATTCAGAGCTATCCTTTTCCCTTGTAGAACTTTCAGGGTGAGGTCAAAATTTATGATAGCATTTGTGTCCTCCCCCTTTCTATCTTCTTCATATATCTTTTGATGGAGGTCTTGCTTGGCTGTAGTTATTGTTCCAGAGAGGGTTTGGAATACATTCTCTATATCAGATTGAAGCACATCTTTAACTTGCCTACTTCTTCATTCATATGGGAAGAGGTGGATTTTTCAGCAATAGATTGGGAGACAGATGCAATTTCTGCTTTCAGCTCTTCCTTGTACCTGTCAGCTTCTTCATTTAACTGCATGCCAGTGGAATAGACATACTCTTGGAGATGATTGGCTGACTTCTCTATCACTTCATCTATTTGACTAACATAATTCTTGACATATGTCATGTCCTGTTCAGACAGTTGGAGGTGTTTGTCCATAGATCTTAGAATGGTATTCTGAGAAATTACAGATTTTTCAGCCAGATCAAACGATTTGGACATTTGTTTGTTGAGTATGTCAGTGTTTTCCTTTATTTCCTTGACCTCAGACATGACTTCAACTTTCACATTTGTGATGGACTGATCCACATATTCCCTTACTGAGGTAGCTGGTTTATCTAGATTAGTTTGTATGGAGGTGAGATGAGACTAAAGCAGCAGGTTTATGGCACTGAGAAGAGCCTCATTGGGTGAGGTGGAGGAAGAGGCTTGCTGAATGTTGTTAACAGCAGTCGGGGCATCATCCTGCTTATCTTTAGTGTCAGCATCTTGATGATCACTTAGATTGACATTACCAGCATTATCATCCCCCTCCCCCTCAGAGAGAGCATTCTTTACTGTTGAGTTCAGGAATGCTGGGACAATGAGTTGGAGTTAGATTAAACTACTAAGATGTTTTAAGGATAATAATGTAAGATTTACCTAGAACTTCATCTTTCTCTACAGGAGGAGCATTCTGCACCTCCCCCTCAGATAAATCAACTTGAATGGATGAATCTAGGAATTCTAGAAAAAGAATTGTAGAGTTAGATTTTATGATTCTAAATGTTTAGGCTGGGTTTTGGGGCTTACCTATAACCTGATCTTTATCAGTTGATGGCTCTTATGGATGCTCCCCCTTAGATGGGGCATCAGATGAACCTTGTGAAGGTAATGACAACAGGGCTGGTGCATTTTTAGGAATGTTTCTTATTCTTTCTTGAAGATTGAAGATAACTGTGTCAATCTGACCTTGTAAATTTTGAGGTGATGGTCTTGTGTTCACATCATCATCATTGATTTTTGTAATATCAATGGGTGATTGTTCTTGTTGATACTCCCCCTCAGATGAAGCACACACCAGTTGTTGAGGATCTGGGTTCCAGATTAATTAAATGTCAAACTTGACTAACTATTGTTATTAGCTGTCATTAATAAGTTAGGAGGAGTTGAATTAGTTACCATAAGTTATGACTTTGACCAGCTGTTGTGGATGGACAAGTTTAGTTGGCAGGTCATTTGGTGTAGCCTCTTTGTCAAGAATATTGTGCGACCCAATGTCAGCACCAACATCTTCATCTTTGTCTGAATGATCAGACTCAGAACTGGACATGATCAGCCTTGTTTTCTTAGAAAATGAGGGGGTTGTCTTCTCTTTTCCTTTAGTTTCAGAGGGCTGACTCATAGGCAATACCCTGGTGAATCTTTCTAAAGTCTTGATGTCCATTCTCTTGAGATAGTGAAGATTTGCTCCTTTGGATGTGTTGAACTTGTCAGGGTGGGTTTGCAGGAGGTATAAGGAGAGAATTCTTCCCATATTGGGTGCCTGAAGGCATTCCTTTATTCTTTGAAAGATGACCTCTCCCCAAGAGGTTTTCTTTTTTAAAATTATTCTTGTCATGAGGTCAAACATATACTGTGAGATTGTATCATGGGACCCTGGTTTGCAAAGAATGGCTTTTCCCATAATATCTGATAAAAGTTTTCCCCTTTGGTTGGAAAATTTCCTCTTCAATGAGCCAATTTTGGCATCATTGCACTCAGTCCATTTTAGAGCCTTTTTCTTGTCTTTTTCAGAGATGTCATCCTCCTCACTTGGACTGCATGATGGAAGATGTAATGCTTTTTGTAGTTTTGTTGGGGTTATCTTGATTCTATCTTCTCCAATTTTTGACTTGAGGGAGTATTTGGAGGTGGACAACTTGACATTACCAAACCATTCCAGAACTTCAGTTCTGAGAATGACAAAGGGTTCAGATTGTAGAAATTCCAGGCCTTGGTCCTCTAGGAGTTGAATCACTCCCTTAGTTTCTTCTGGAGCATGGGCAAACCCATGCCTTACTATCTCATATCCTTCAAGAAGATCTTTAGAGCTTTTGGGAGCCTTTACAGTGGTGGAGGAATGCGCTGGGACAGAAGAGTAGGTGATTCGTCTCGGTGGCTGGAAGAGAAGGGTCGTGTGCTTTTCACTAATCAGATTGGCTATTTATATGGCTTAAGACTTAGGTAAAATTAAACCTAGTAATTGGATTTGATTGCTCTTATAATTGGAAGTGTAAATGAAACTACATCATAAAGCTGAGTTCGTCGAACACAAACTGAGTTCATCGAACACAAAGCTGAGTTCGTCGAACTCAAACTGGAGTTCGTCGAATACAAAGCTGCGTTCATCTGAAACTACTTCATAAAGCTGAGTTCGTCAAACACAAATCTGAGTTCGTCGAACACAAAACTGAGTTCGTCAAACTAAAAGCTGAGTTCATCTGAAACTACTTCATAAAGCTGAGTTCGTCGAACACAAAGCTGAGTTCGTCGAACTCAAACTGGAGTTCGTAGAACTGAAGACAAAATTTGCTGAACTAGCTGGAAGATTGAATTCGTCGAGCTAAGGAGCAAATTTGTCGAACTGAAACACGACATTCGTCGAACCCAGGAAGGTGTTCGTCGAACTGAGACTTTTCCCAGCAGTCTAAGTGCAACCCGAAGCTCAGCTGAAACAGATTGTTCTGGTTAAGCTGATCATACTACTTTAAAATCATTAGAGATAGGATTACTTGAATGCCTAATCATGTCTCTCATAGGGTTGATGTGTCAATTAAGTTATATCAAATCAAGATTGGAAGAATGAAGTGTTTTACACCATTCTACATTATACATTCCTAGTTCAATCTTGAAGGCATTAAACATGGCCTCATCCAATGGCTTCGTGATGATATCAGCCACTTGACTGTCAGTGGGGACAAATTCAAGGCAGATATCTTGAGATTCTACATGTTCTCTTATAAAATGATATCTTTTTTCTATATGCTTAGTCCTGCTGTGAGAGACAGGATTCTTAGCAATAGAGATAGCACTGGATGAGTCACAATAAAGAGGAGAGTTACTTACCTTGAGGTTGTAGTCCTCTAGCTGGTGTTGAATCCACAATAGTTGTGCACAACAGCTCCCTGCAGCAATGTATTCAGACTCAGCAGTGGAGATAGCCACACTTGTCTGCTTTTTACTGCTCCATGATATCAACCTTCTTCCTAGGAATTGACAAGTGCCACTTGTGCTTTTCCTGTCTTCTTTGCAGCCTGCAAAATCTGCATCTGAAAATCCAGTTAGTTCAAAATCATTATTCTTAGGGTACCAAAGGCCAAGATGTAGGCTGCCTTTAAGGTATCTCAGAATCCTCTTTGCAGCTGAGTAGTGAGATTCCTTAGGACATGCCTGGTACCTAGCACACACACATGTAGCATACATAATATCTGGTCTACTAGTAGTTAAATATAATAGGGATCCAAAGATGCCCCTGTACATGGATTCATCAAAGGCCTTGCCCTTCTCATCCTTGCCCAGGGAAATGTTGGACCCCATGGGTGTTTTCATGGTGGAAGCTGATTCCATCCCAAACTTCTTGATAATCTCCCTAGTGTACTTGGTCTGAGAAATGAATATACCTTCATCAGACTGTTTTACTTGGAGGCCTAAAAAGTACTTGAGCTCTCCCATGCTACCCATCTCAAACTCCCCCTGCATTAGGTTGGCAAACCTTTTGCAGAGGTTGTCATCAGTACACCCAAATATTATGTCATCAACATATATTTGGACTAGGAGACACTTGCCCCTTGTTTCCCTAAGAAACATTGTGCTATCTATCTTTCCCCTCAAGAACTTGTTCTTGATGAGAAAGCTAGACAATGTCTCATACCAAGCCCTAGGGGCTTGCTTAAGACCATAAAGAGATTTCCTAAGTAAACATGACTAGAGAGGGTAGGATGTACAAAACCTGATGGTTGCTCAACATATACCTCTTTCTTCAAGTCACCATTGAGGAAGGCTGATTTGACATCCATTTGAAACACTTTGAACCCCTTGTGGGCAGCATAGGCAAGGAATAGCCTAATTGCTTCCAAACTTGCAACAGGGGCAAAGGTTTGATCAAAGTCTATCCCTTCTTCCTGTCTGTACCCCTTGGCTACCAGTCTTGCCTTATTCTTTATGATTGTGCCATTTTCATCTAACTTGTTCCTATAAATCCATTTGGTACCTATGATATTGTGTCCTTGAGGTTTTGGCACCAATTTCCATACCTTGCATCTCTTGAATTGTAGAAGTTCTTCTTGCATAGCTTGAATCCAAAAGGTGTCTTGGTTGGCTTCTTCAAACTTCTTGGGCTCCATTTGTGATAGGAAGCTCAAGAATAAGGCTTCATTATGAGCACTGCTTCTGGTTAATACACCTTGATTCTGATCTCTAATTATTTGTTCTCTTGGATGATCACTTAGATGTCTTACAGCTGTAGGCAATCTATTCTCAGCTTGCTGTGATTTATCTGCTGGTTCAGCAATGTCTTCTTTAGCATTGACTTCTTCCTCTTCAGGGATGGCAGCATCAGAATAAGCTTTGATGCTGCTGGGTGTGTCTTGTATAGACATCCTTTCCAAATCCTATTCATTTCCTGCCAAGACAGAAGATCTAGACCATCCCTTTTATATTAGGCTTGTCTCATCAAATACTACATGCATAGACTCCTCTACAATATGAGTTTTCTTGTTATACACTCTATAAGCTCTACTATGTGATCTATAGCCAACAAGAACACCCACATTGTATTTCTCTGCAAACTTTGTTAATTGAGATTTTCCATTGTTTAAAATGTAGCATTTGGAGCCAAAGATTCTAAAGTATGAAATTGTAGGTTGTTTGCCTATCAGAAACTCATAGGGAGTTATTCCAAGAACCTTATTGATGGAAGCTCTATTGAGAACATGACATGCAGTATTGACTGCCTCAGCCCAGAAGTATTCTAGAAGTGAGGAGTCACTAAGCAGTGCTCTCCCAGCTTCTATCAAGATCCTATTCCTCCTCTCAGTCACACCATTTTGTTGTGGAGTCCTTGGGGAGGAGAACTCTTGGGTGATACCATATTCTTGACAAAACCTTTGTTGGAGTTACCATTGTGATCTAGAAGTGGTCAAACATGTAATCTCACTGCCAATGCGATATGAGCCTGCAGGGTCGCACATAAGAGCATGTGGAGAAGTTGGTAGATTGACTGTGTTGGTAAATGTTACCAATCACCATATATAGAATGGGGAAATCCAGCAGGTTGTTGCTGCCTGAATTCGTCGGGTTTACACGGATAGAATTCGTCGGATTCGTCGGGATTCGTCGGATTGTCCCGTGAACACTCGATGAATTATTACAGAAACCCTTCAGTCGGCAAAATGTTGTCGTCTGTCTGGATTCGTCGGGATTCGTCGGGTTGTCCCGTGAAGACTCGACGAATTGTTACAGAGATCATTTTCTCGGCAAATGTTGCCGTCTGATCTGATTCGTCGGATTCGTCGGATTGTCCCGTGAAATCTCGACGAATGATCTTCCATGGAATTCCGACGAATCGTAACAGAAACCCCAATTCTGATGAGTGGTCTGCGGATAGCGATTCTTCTAGAAGCTGTTTATCCTTTGGGTATAAATAGGACTTCGTTTTAGGGTTCTCAGAACTAACGAAAAGAAAAGGCCGACGAAAGTGTTCCGCTCTCGCCCGAACCCTAGACGGAAGGAGTTCCGTCGCTCGTTCGCCTCCGCCGACCTCCTCTCCGGCGATCGTCGCCATGTATGTTCTTCCTGGAGCGAACCTAGCAGTTCGTGGAAGTTCAAAGTGCAGTCATTCTTCTCCCGGCTCGTGTGGATCACTGTAGAGACGTAGACATTATTCTACGTGAGGACTCGCGTAGCCGACGACAGGAATCAACTCGTGGAGCATCTAGGTTGGATTTGATCCAATCCCGCAAAGGTAATTTCATACCTAGCATTTTGTTAACTTCTTGATTCAACATTCATAGCCGATCCCAAGTCTTTTTGGACCCCGTTAGGGGCTCTGCCCCTAAGACCCCGCCAGGGGCGCGGCCCCTTGGAACCCCGCCAGGAACGTCTGGGATTTCGTGGTAATTTCTAATTGTTAGAAATTATTGTCTCCTTAGCAGTAACCGTCCCTCAAGTGGTTAATGAACCCTTGTTCTGTTTTGGATTTTGAATCCAACGATGAGAGACGAGCTTGTCTACTGCTTTAAGTCGAGTTGTCTTTGCCTTTGTCCAATGCATGTAAATCTGAAGATTTGGAAGAGTTCTAAATGTCCAGATTTAGCCCTTTCGTCTATCAAAGGTTGATAGTCTTATGTTGTGCACATAAGGGATGCATGTGGATTTTAGAAAGCTTGTTTTTCTGTGGATGTGCACTTTGATCAAATGTTGATCATGGTTAAGTGTTAACCTATTATTAAAATTAAAATCCATTCATCAAATATTAAGTGTTAGGATGCCTTCCGATGGATGACACTCTTCCTGCCTCGATCGATGAAGTGTGGGCTTGCCAAAGCAAGGTGCATTAATCTATCTTGGTAAGGGTGCGAGCGGATAATTGTGATATCACACTGTCGACATCGGGTCCAACTTAACTAGGTGACCTCAAAGGTTGAGTGCCTAGAGGCATAGGGTTGGCATGCACCATATGATGGATGCGAATAAGGAGTTATTCACCAGCCATACAAGAATTGCATGAGGATGCAATTGGCAAGCGTTGCCTACCTAAATAACCGCATTATGAGAGGAACGCCAAAGCGGACTCGTGGTGTTGGTGAAATACGGATCTTGTCCACTAAGAGAGTAGCTCGCATGGACTCTCCGAATTGATAGTGAGGGCTATCAATTTGAATAAAATAGTGGGAGTATTTAATTAAAGTCCAAATTAAAATAAATTGTATTTTGAAATTAAGGTGCTGATTAAATTCTGCATGAATTCTTGTAGAATTCCATGGCAAGTGGTTCACATTCCACCTTGTCCCTAAGAGCTATCCTTGAGAAGGACAAGCTTAGTGGGACGAATTACATGGACTGGTATAGGAACCTGAGAATTGTTCTCAGGCAAGAGCGAAAGCTCTACGTCTTGGAAGAAGAAGCCCCCGAGGTGCCGACCGGGAACTCGTCCCGTGTTGATAAGGATGCTTATAAGAAGTATACCGATGACGCCTTGGACGTCGAGTGCCTTATGCTTGCCACCATGAACTCTGAGCTTCAGAAGCAACATGAGAACATGGGGTGCAAGGAGATTGACGAGCACCTAAAGAAAATGTTTCAAGGGCAAGCTCGTCAAGAGAGGTTCGATGTCACGAAGGCCTTATTTCAGTGCAAAATGGGAGCTCGAGACTCAGTTGGTACTCACGTACTCAAGATGATTGGGTATATAGAGAACCTGGAAAGACTGGGTTTTCCTCTGGGTCAAGAGTTGGCCACAGATCTTATCCTGCAATCGTTGCCGGATAATTATGAGCAGTTCGTCTTGAACTATAACATGAATGAAATAGACAAGACACTGCCCGAGCTCCTAGGCATGTTGCGAACTGCCGAAATAAACATGAAGAAGGCCAAGCCTGCTAGTCCCATATTGATGGTACATAAAGGCAAGGGTAAGGCCAAGGGCTTCAAGAAGACGAAGGTGGGACCTAAGTCACATCTTGAGCCCAAATCTTCTGCGCTGAAAAGGAATAGCACCGTGAAGGAAGGGAAATGCCACCACTGTGGCAAGGCTGGTCATTGGAGGAGGAATTGTCCTTCATACATTGAGGGTCTGCAGAAAATGAAGGGAGGTATGACTTCCGCTTCGGATATTTACGTTATAGAGATAAACCTTTCTGCTCCTTCATCTTGGGTATTGGATACCGGATGTGGTTCTCACATTTGTACAAATGTGCAGGAACTAGGAAGGAGGAGATTGCTGAGTAAAGGAGAGGTGGACCTGCGCGTCGGCAATGGAGCAAGAGTTGCTGCTGTAGCCGTAGGGGTTTACCGTCTTTATTTGCCCAGTGGGCTTGTAATAGAACTTAATAATTGTTATTATGTTCCGGCCATAACTAGAAACATTATATCCATTTCATGCTTAGACATGATTGGATTTTCTTTTATAATTAAGAACAATTGTTGTTCTATATTTAAGAATGATGTTTGTTATGTTGTAGCTCAATTGTTTAATGGTCTTTATGTTTTGAACTTGGACCATCCGATCTATAATGTATATAATAATAAAAGACTAAGAACAAATGACTCAAATCCTACATATCTCTGGCATTGTCGTTTGGGCCATATTAACGAGAAGCGCATATCCAAGCTCCATAAAGATGGACTATTGGACTCATTTGATTATGAATCATTTGAGCGATGCGAGTCTTGTTTGTTAGGCAAGATGACTAAAGCCCCTTTCACTGGTTATACTGAGAGGGCTGAGGATCTCTTGGGTGTTGTACATAGTGATGTATGCGGACCCATGAGTTCTATGGCTAGAGGTGGGTATTTCTACTTCGTTACATTTACTGATGATTTCAGTAGATACGGATACGTGTATCTTATGAAGTGCAAATCCGAAACCTTTGAAAAGTTCAAAGAGTTTAAGAATGAAGTGGAGAACCAATTGGGTAAAAAGGTTAAAGCACTCCGATCTGATCGAGGTGGCGAATACCTGAGTCATGAGTTCCGTGATCATCTGAAAGAGTGTGGTATTGTATCACAGCTCACTCCACCTAGGACACCGCAGCATAATGGTGTGTCTGAGAGGAGAAATCGTACTCTGTTAGACATGGTACGGTCGATGATGAGTCATGCAGACTTGCCTGTTTCCTTTTGGGGTTTTGCTTTAGAGACTGCTGCAATGACACTGAATCGCGCTCCGACGAAAACGGTTCTAAAGACACCATATGAGATATGGACTGGGAAGCGTCCTAGTATGTCGTTCATTAAAATTTGGGGCTGTGAGGCATACGTACGACGTCAAATGCCTGACAAGCTGGAACCCAAATCAGATAAGTGTTATCTGGTGTTATATCCTAAGGAAACGAAAGGATATTACTTTTACTTACCGTCTGAGGGCAAAGTGTTTGTCGCAAGGACGGGTGTCTTCTTGGAGAAAGAGTTCTTATCAAGAAAGACGCAAAAGGTAGAACTTGAAGAGGTTCAAGAACCGCAAGTAGTGAATGAACCAGAGTTGGATTCTGAGCCAGGACTACAAGATGTTGTAGCTAGAGAACCTGCTCACGAAACACAAGTCCTACGTAGATCTGGTAGACCAAGATTTGAGCCTGAGAGATATGGATTTCTCGTGTCTCAAATAGGTAATGTGTTGCTCATGGATCATGATGATGAACCAGCGACCTACCAAGAGGCTATGAATGGACCGGACTCCGACAAATGGCTTGAGGCTATGAAATCCGAAATGGACTCCATGTATACAAACCAAGTTTGGAACTTGGTGGAACCACCTGAAGGGGTACGACCCATAGGGTGCAAGTGGGTCTTCAAGAAGAAGACCGACATGGATGGAAATGTACAGACATTCAAAGGGCGACTGGTGGCTAAGGGTTTCAAGCAAATTCATGGTGTTGACTATGATGAGACCTTTTCCCCTGTTGCCATGGTAAAGTCCATTATGATATTGCTTGCTATTGCTGCGTATTATGACTACGAGATCTGGCAGATGGATGTCAAAACGGCTTTCCTAAATGGAAACCTCCTTGAGGAAGTGTACATGACACAACCCGAGGGTTTTGTATCCCCAAATGAAGCCACTAAAATATGCAAGCTGAATAAGTCCATCTATGGATTGAAACAGGCCTCTAGAAGTTGGAATCTTCGTTTTGATGAGAAGATCAAAGAGTTTGGTTTTGTCAAGAATGAAGATGAACCGTGTGTTTACAAGCGAATCAGTGGGAGCATTGTTGTCTTCCTGATATTGTATGTAGATGACATACTGTTGATCGGGAATGACATACCTACCCTGAAAGTTGTTAAGAACTACCTAGGGAACTGCTTTTCTATGAAGGACTTGGGTGAAGCGACTTACATACTCGGTATTAAGATCTATAGAGATAGATCGAAGAAGTTGCTGGGTTTGACCCAGAGTACGTACATTGACAAGGTGTTGAAGCGGTTCAACATGCTTGAGTCCAAGAAAGGATTTTTGCCCATGTCTCATGGTGTGAATCTCTCTAAGGACCAGTGTCCACAATCTTGCGAAGATAAGGACCGCATGAAGTTGATTCCATATGCTTCGGCAATTGGGTCAATCATGTATGCAATGTTATGTACTCGACCCGATGTCTCTTTTGCTTTGAGCATGACTAGCAGGTATCAGTCTGATCCCGGTGAATGTCACTGGATAGCCGTAAAGAATATCCTGAAGTACTTGAGAAGGACTAAGGATGTATTCTTGGTGTATGGTGGAAAGGAAGAGCTCGTTGTAAGTGGTTACACGGATGCCAGCTTCCAAACTGATAGGGATGATTCAAAGTCTCAGTCAGGGTTTGTGTTTTGCCTGAATGGAGGAGCTGTGAGCTGGAAGAGTTCCAAGAAAGAGACAGTTGCTGATTCTACAACTGAGGCCGAGTATATCGCTGCAGCTAATGCAGCGAAGGAGGCTGTATGGATTAGGAAATTCATCGGCGAGCTAGATGTAGTTCCTAGCATTGTTGGTCCCGTAGTTCTCTACTGTGATAACAATGGTGCAATTGCACAATCTAAGGAACCTAGATCCCATCAGCGCTCCAAGCACATACTTCGGCGGTTCCATCTTATTCGTGAGATTGTCGAACGAGGAGATGTGAACATTTGCAGAGTGCCGACTGAGGAGAATATTGCAGATCCACTGACAAAGCCTCTCGCGCAGAGAAAGCATGATGGTCATACTAGATCAATGGGTATACGATACCTGAATGATCAACTCTAGTGGGAGTCTTGTGGGTTGCATGTAAAATAAATATTCTGTTGGCTGTTTATTATTTATTCATATGATGAATTGTGTACCAATTATTTCTTTTTACAATTAATGGCAAGTTCTTTTATTACGATATACTGTTTCTATATGATAGAATAAAATTCGTGATAAATACCCTTAGAATGTTCGCTTCCATAGGACATCAAGTACGTGACTTGAATGTGAGAGCCTATGATTTCGAAGCTTCATTCTTAAAAGGTCCCTGGTCGAGGTATCATCGTAGAAGCTAAGGGTGATGATGATACATTAAGACTAGCATGTGTGTTGACTGATGACCGGTTCTCACAGGTCATGATATTGTGATATCAAGTCATCACGTGGGTACTTATTAGTGAACAAGTTGTACTGGACAGACCCAACCTGAGACTACTTTGTGGATTGTTACTTAAAAGTGTCACAAGTAGGTCTCATTTGACAATGGTGTTGTGGTCCTTTGACCTGAAGTCACAACATTCATCGAGTGAGGAAGAGCGTGCTTTGATGTCATCTAAAGTCTTCCTTGAAGAAGGTTGATGATAAGGGTGGTCGTTGGGTACGTTACGAATCATTTGGGTGTTTGGGTGTGAGCAGATATGGGATTTGTCCTCCTATATAACAGGAGTTGCATCCATGGGCCCCTTGATGGAATTGGACTGAGAAATGCATGGCCATGCTTGGTAGAGTCAATATGTGATATTGAGCTCACCATTCTCTGGAAGTCCGTTCTAGATCAAGAAACTTGGATTGAGCTATTATGAGGGTGACACGGTCCATGCCTCTAGTTCTTTCCGGATGTAAGGGACAAAGGGACAAAGACAACGCTGGAACATTGGTCATAAAGGCTTATGAGTTATGAACTCTTATTGCTTGGGGAGCAATGATGCATTGCTAGATGTCGCTCATTGTTTGTGAGGTTTTTGGTTTGATACTTTCAAGATCAAGTGGGAGACTGTTGGAGTTACCATTGTGATCTAGAAGTGGTCAAACATGTAATCTCACTGCCAACGCGATATGAGCCTGCAGGGTCGCACATAAGAGCATATGGAGAAGTTGGTAGATTGACTGTATTGGTAAATGTTACCAATCACCATATATAGAATGGGGAAATCCAGCAGGTTGTTGTTGTCTGAATTCGTCGGGTTTACACTGATAGAATTCGTCGGATTCGTCGGGATTCGTCGGATTGTCCCGTGAACACTCGACGAATTATTACAGAAACCCTTCAGTCGGCAAAATGTTGTCGTCTGTCTGGATTCGTCGGGATTCGTCGGGTTGTCCCGTGAAGACTCGACGAATTGTTACAGAGATCATTTTCTCGGCAAATGTTGTCGTCTGATCTGATTCGTCGGATTCGTCGGATTGTCCCGTGAAATCTCGACGAATGATCTTCCGTGGAATTCCGACGAATCGTAACAGAAACCCCAATTCTGATGAGTGGTCTGCGGATAGCGATTCTTCTAGAAGCTGTTTATCCTTTGGGTATAAATAGGACTTCGTTTTAGGGTTCTCAGAACTAACGAAAAGAAAAGGCTGACGGAAGTGTTCCGCTCTCGCCCGAACCCTAGACGGAAGGAGTTCCGTCGCTCGTTCGCCTCCGCCGACCTCCTCTCCGGCGATCGTCGCCGTGTGTGTTCTTCCTGGAGCGAACCTAGCAGTTCGTGGAAGTTCAAGGTGCAGTCATTCTTCTCCCGGCTCGTGTGGATCACTGTAGAGACGTAGACATTATTCTACGTGAGGACTCGCATAGCCGACGACAGGAATCAACTCGTGGAGCATCTAGGTTGGATTTGATCCAATCCCGCAAAGGTAATTTCATACCTTGCATTTTGTTAACTTCTTGATTCAACATTCATGGCCGATCCAAAGTCTTTTTGGGTTGTTTCTCTTCATTTCCGCTGCGCCTACATTTGATGTATGGTTCTAGGAAAACCCAACAACCTTGTCATAACTTCAGATTGAAATTATGTGCCATGGTCAGTTTTAGTCCTGACCACCGCACATTGCAAGTCATTCTGAATTGCTTTGACATGAGTTATAAAGATATTTAGAGTATCAGACATCTTCTTTAGGAAGAATACCCATGTATATTTTGAGTGATCATCAACAATCACCAAAGTATACAACTTCCTACCCAGGCTCTGAATTGGCAAAGGACCAAACAAGCCCATATGCAAGAGATAAAGACATCTTTAAGTGTCTTTGGAGCCAATACTTTTAAAGGTGGTCCTTGTTTTCTTACCCATTTGGCAAGCATGACAGGGACCAATTTTAATACATTTTAAATTAGGACTATTCCTAACAAGGTTCTTAGAGAATAGTCTATACATTGTCTTGTAGTTAATGTGAGCAAGTTTTTTGTGCCATTGAACACAAAGGGGCTCATTCTCATTAGCTACAAGACAAACATATGTAAGAGAATTACTACATATATAGTCTAAGAAATAAACATTCCCTCTCCTAGTGCCTGAGAGAATGGTCTCTAAGTCTTTAGACTTTTTAATCAAGCACTTGTCATTGTGGAATTCAATGACATATCCTAGATCACACAGTTGACTTATGCTTACAAGGTTGTGTTGCAACCCTTCAACATAAGCTACCCTTGTAATTGAGACTATGCCATTGGAGATCATACCATGTCCTTTGGTGATTCCCTTTTCTGACCCCCAAAGATAACTTTGGGTCCATTCTTCACAACCTTGTAGTCCTGTAGAATATTTATTATTCCTGTCATGTGCCTTGAGCACCCACTGTCCAAGTACCAAATTTGGTTGAGGCTGGTACTTGAACTATCCTGCAAGAAGAAGTTTAGTTATCCTTAGGAGCCCAAGATTTGGGTCCTAGGTACTTGTTAGCATGATGAAATGACCTTACACTAGCTGCACCCTTTGCAGGAAGGCTCATCTTTGCACATGGCACATTAGGATTGTGCCAACAGTCTATGACAAAGTGTCTTACATTACCATAACACCAACATTCATGAATGTTGTATCTCCTCTTCTGAACATTTCTTGAGGGGTGTGCAGCACAGTCCACATGTTCAGGAGGAGAGACAGCAGCTTTTCTCTTGTTTCTTTCAGCAAGGATTTGGCTGAAACTCAATCTATGGACAGTCTTAGTGGTCTTTGTATTGATGGCATCAGCTTGCTTTGGCTTTTGGGCAATGCAAGTTTTGATGGCATTAGACACTGAGCAATTAGACATGCCCACTGATTTGACAGCAGTCATGTTCTTTGTTGAATCAACCTTAGAAGGGCATGCTTTCTTATTCTTGAATGAAGGGGCTGATGTACCAAATACAAATGGTCCAGGTTGGGCCATTTAAATTTCCTCATGGGGAGCCTTCATAGCACTCAAATCCATTCCCTTTCTTCCACTATGGGAAGGAGTGTTTTCCTTCCTATAGGTACTTCCATTCTTCCAGTGACCATACATGCTTTCATGGTCATACCTGTTGGAAGGGAGTAATACCTTTTGAAAGGTGGTTTGAGGCTTAGCCTTACCCCTGCTCTTTTCTCCACTCCCTTCTCCTGCTTCCATTTTATTGAATCCTAGTCCTCTTCTATTGGATTGAGAAGAGAAGGAGTCAATAATAGGGAGCACAGATTTTGGCTTGGAGAATTGAGCACTAGGCTTCTTTCTTTCACAAGCTTCTCCTCAAGATCCTTGATGACCTTGTTCTTCAGGGATATGTGCTCAGATGGGTGATAGTTATCCCCTTCAGATGGCTAATTTCCCTATACATCTGATTCATCTTGGTAGAGGATTCAGTGCATTCTTGTTTTTCCATCTTAAGGGAATCAATCTCTTGGGCTTGCCTCTTGGCTAGCTTTTTGCTCCTTTTCAGAGCTTCCAAAAGAGCATCATATTTTTCAATCAATTGATTGACATCCACCTCAGCTTCTGAATCACTTCCACCAATTGTTGAAGGTGCTCTAGATTCTGAGCCAGTCTCATAATCAGAAGAGGATATGGAATGAATTAATACATGTTCATTTTCAGGGATGTTCTGACTATCCTCCTCATTAGTGATGGCCATGAGGCCTAGATGAACATTGTCCTCTTCATCCTCCTATATATCACTGTCTGAGTGTGATAGAGGGGCCCTGACTCCAACCTTGTCAGCAGGATAATCTTCATCTTCTTCTGCTGCAAATAGCCCTAGGTAGGCTTCTTCCTCATTCTCTGAATCTGAAGTTGAGGATTCAGATTCACTCCAGTTTTTTTTCCTTTCTTTGCTAGGAAGGATTTTTCACCCTTCCTATCCTTTTGGTGATGGTGCTTCTTATCACCTTTCTCCTTTCTTTTGGCTGGACAGTCAGCTATGACATGTCCAGGTTTGCTGCAGCAATATCAAATTATGTTATTTGAAATATGTTTACTAGATTTGGAATCATACCTGTCACCCTTTGGGTGCTGTCTTTCCGGTTTCCTGTGGTCTTTCTTGGAGTGTGATGAGTAGGAGGGCTTGTTCTTCCATTGCTTCCTTCTCATCATCTTCTTGAACTGCCTTAAGAAGGCAACAAACTCTTCATCAGAGGAAGAGCTATCTGAGGTGCTGATTTCAGATTTTTCAGATTCAGCACCTCTCCTTGGAGAAGACACCATCTTGCCCTTGCTTTTCTTGGAGCTGTCAGCTTTGAGAGCTACAGATTTCTCCCTTGCCTGAGCCCTTGTTGAGGTGTCCTCTTCCTTTCTTGCAGGCATCTGCATCTCATAAGAGAGCAGCTTTCCAAATAGTGTATGAGTGGGGGTCTCACCAAGCCTAGCCACTTCCCTGATAGCACAGATTTTTGTGTCCCAATCCCTTATCAGAGATCTAAGGAACTTATCATTTAGCTCAGAATCAGTGAACACTCTCTCATAGGTTCTCAGCTCATTCACTATTCTGAAGAACCTCTCATAGCACATAGAGATGCTCTCCTGGCTGAGCTGCCTGAAGGCTTCATACTCTTGGTTAAGGAGTGACTTTCTATCATCCCTCACTTAAGTAATGCAGTGTACTATGTTTTGAAATGTGGAATCATCAATAGCATTAACTATGATGTTCAGGGCTCTTTTGTCCATAGTAAACAATGCAAGTTCATCCTTAGTCAAGTCATTGAAGATCTTGGGCACTCTTCTTGTTTTATCTATGGTGGAGGCAGTTTGAAAGGTGAAAGGCCCTTGCTTTACAGTTATGTAGATCCTTGGATCAGATGCTTCCATAAACAATCTAACCCTTTGCTTCCATATGCCAAAGTTTTCTTTGTTGCATATGGGCAACTTCATGGATCCCATCTCCTTCTGTAATCTAGAGGAAGCCATTGGATTGATAAGACTATTCCTTTATAGGATCTAATCAGACAGTTATGTCCTTCTTGACCAACCTCCCTCTGATACCACTTGATAGTTTATATAGGATGTAGTCTTACACACCTAGGGGGGTGAATAGGTTTCTTTTAATTTAGGCTTAGTGTTTTCTGAATTTAGTTTAGCAAATTATCAAGCACAGAAAGCACAAAGAGATTTATAGAGGTTCCTCAAGACAGGGTGTCTTGAGTAGGCCTCTTTCCCCCTTCACCTTTCTAACAATGAGTTAGATAAGGCCAACTTCTCCAAACTCAGCTCCAAGAGCCTACAACACAGATCCCACAGGATCTCTCAGGTTTTCCCAAACCCTATCTCAGGCACAACAACCCTACCGCAGGCACAATAACCCTACCTCAGAGGAATCCACCTCCTATAACTCTGACCACCTCCTGGTCCTACCTCAGGCTGACCTCTCAGCTCTACAACTCAGGCCAATCAGCATTACACACTCAGGCAATAAAGCCCTACAGTCTCAGAACCCAAAGGCTCCTACAAAAGATATAATAAGGATTACAGATTGAAGGAAGAAGAGATCAAGCCTTATTCTTCTTCTTCTTAACAGCTGCTGTTGCAGACTTGAACCAGGGAGGAGAAGTGCAACTTCAACTTGATTCTTCTTGATCAGCCCTTCAGATGATGGACTTGATCTACTTGCTCTATCTTGAGATGAATCAAGATAAGTAATCTCTTTTCTCCTTGCATCCTTGTGTAAGCTCAGTTCTTGGCTGTCGACAATGGAACAGTATTGCTCTTGAGTTTTTGTGTGCTGGAGAGTAAGATCAATAGCAAAAGTTGTTTGCTCAACCCTAACTTATTCCTTTTATACACCATTGATCATCAACGACTCTTAGCTATCATCCTGACAGGTATGGGAGTGATTGGTGGACCCCAAGATGCCTTTCTGCAGCTTGCACCAAAAGCAGAACTCGCCAGATCACTTTTGAATCTGTCTCAGCAGTTGGGCTGAGATGGTCAGCCGTCTCAGCGGTTGCTTCTATCCCGTCTCAGCGGATCTGCTGAGACAGACAGTTGTCTCAGTGGTTTTCTTCTATTTGTAGCTCAGCTTGCTCAGACACCTTCTCAGCGGCTCCTGGTCTTGTCTCAGCGGTTCAGTTGAGACAGAGAGCTCGTCTCAGCTGATCATATAGTTCACCATGGTGTGCCCCAGTCCTGCATACTTATGAGATAGAAATAGGGTTTATCAAATACAACTTGTACTTAGCATTGAGTTTGAGGTCTCTTCAAATCAAGGGAACATTGAGGGTCATTTTCCCAACATAAAGAATTCATCATGTCACAGATCGAAATAATATCCTCGAACCATAGGAGGTGATAGATTGGATCAAATCTTCCAAGATAGTAACTCAGGGGAGGTTTCCTGAACCCCTCAGGAATTGGAGCAGAAAGGATCTCTACACAGAAGGGGATCCTCCCCTCCTGACAATGATCTGCGAGGTTGCGAGTATCCTAATACTCAAACACGTTAGTATCTTGGTACCTCACCGGGTTCTCAACCTCGTGGAACTGGATCCCCTGAGAACTTACCATATTGAATGATGAGTCCCTATTATATACATATTTTCGGACTCATTTAGGCTAGTTTTTCTGCTTTTGTGCTTCAGTTTCGTTCATATTTCCTTTATTCATGCTTTTATTAGAAGTATATAGTTGTGCATGTTTTTGTGTGCAATTGCGCACTTTGTTGTTGGGGGTAAGTACTTCGTGCTCCCCATTGTATTTTCTGGATCTCTGTGCTGCTGGACGTGTATTCCCAGCCGTTGATCTTGTATGCAGGTGACCTGATCGTCCCGTTTTCCCCAGAAGTCATTTCTGTGCATATCGCACGGTCGTGCGTTTCCTTGGCGCACGGTCGGTTGCGGTCGTGCGTTTGTGTCTGGGCAAAAAATGGAGCGTCAGAGTTTACTTGTGCGTTTTAACGCATGGGCGGGTTCGCCCGTGCGTGAGTAAAATGCACGGGCGCATTCCTTCTTCTCCTGCATGCCTGCTGCGCTTAAGTATCGCACGGTCCATGCACGGTCGTGCGTTCGACCGTGCGTGACCAAATTTCTGACGTTTTCCTATAAAAGCTGCAGCTTCGACCTAAATTGGGAGACGCCCGTACGCGCCGTACAGCAGTGCGATTCCGCCATTTCCACCAGGGTTTCGTCCCTTAGGCCTCCTCCTTCATCCTAGGGCTTCAAGAGAGATCTAGACGCCATCACCTTCAAGCAAGAGGAAGCTTGCAACCTCCACCGGATCGTGAGATGAAGATGACGGGTCCATTGGAGAGTAGTGACAGCTCTCTCTACCCCGGACGCAGTTGCTTACCGAGCTTGGACGCGGATTGAAATTATTTTATGGTTTATGTTGCTTGAGGTGCGCCCCATTCCATCATCCACCCCGCCATTGCGTTCGTTGCCGCACTAGCAATTGCTAGTGGCGTGCTTGTCGAAGAGGTGCTTACGACCCTCACTCCGTTTGCCTACTCGTCCATCCGCCCTTGCGATGCAGTGCGCTCAAGGCCTGCCTAGTCTCCATCCCGCCAAGCGAAGCATTGCATAGCGGCATTGCATATGAGTAGTGTAGTATTTTCTTTTTATTTTTCACAATCCAAATCCCCCGTTTCCACATCCATCCGACGTAAAGTACTTCAATCTCAAGTCCTTCCTCAAACGTTAACTCCATCTTACTGTGTTCCTTGAGAGATTCGATACTCCGGGATTACTCCTCGTTTTATATTACTTGAACGATCGGTACACTGCCGTTTCATGTCGCAGTCGAGCTACCGCCTATAGTGGTGTGCGAGATTTGCGCCATCATTGAACTATGAATGTCCTAGTTGCTCTGGTTCCTCTATCTTCGCCTCCTTCCCTATTTGCCTGGATGGACCACCCTGTTACAGAGTCATGCAATAAGGAGTGGTCATCATGACCTCCGCGTGAGGAAGCAACACTACTCACAAAGTGTCCTTGATGTGGCGCGCAAAATCATTGAAATCTGTCCTGGTCACATACTCGCCATCCACTGGCGAGTTGCCGACTCCTTCTTGCTCGCCTACTTCCACCATCTCTCATTCTCACTAAACTTTCCTCCACTAGATATAGTCCATGCTCAATGCACCAAAGTGTTGAAGCAAGGAAAATAACGACTCCAAATGTTCGAACTATAGGGCAGTCTGAGGCTACTTATCCCGCTATACGACAACTCAAATCAGAAGGCTAGAGCTAAGAAGAGAGAAAAAACTACAAATAGACCCAGGCGCTTCAGAAGGGTGGTCCCGCTATATACCCGAAAGTTTATGAGACACTTCCTGTAACAACCCATTTTCCCAAGGTGGTGAAAATCCATGTTACTGGGCTAAGAAGGAAGTGCTCTGTCATGTGTCGCTGAGTGGTCTTAATGACACAGATAAAATAGGAGTGTAGTCGAGAAGCACTTGATGACACAAGCTCTGTGTCATCGAGTGGACTTGATAACACAGACAAAAAAGTCATGTCGTTGAGTCCACTCAATGACACGACCATTATTCGTGTGTCGTCGAGACGACTCGAGGATACATACAAATTTGTTAAGTCGAGTTACTCGACGACACAGTCACAAGCAAGTTTTGTTTGTCATTTTGTTTTGCAGTGACTGTCTATTTTCACGGGGATTTTAAACCTAATATTGGGGGTTTTGGTCCATGCTATATAAAGGCACTTGGGAAAGAGATTATGATACTTTTCAGTTGACACACTCTCTCCAAGCTCGAGACATAAGAAAAATGGAGAAGAAGAAGAAGTCTCTTTCTGCCATTGACAGATCTCCGAAGATTCAAATCGTGAATCGATTTCAGATCCACAGAGAGCAGCCCAGTGCAGTTCTTTCTATCCTACTGAAATCTTGGATTCTCATGGAGCCAAAGAGACCAACATGGGTAATGATCCATCCTCCCGGTCTTAGGACGTGTTTTGGTCCCTTCATCCCTTTTCTATGCTTGCATAACGTTGTCTCTTTCACTAATTAATGAAGTGTAGGACTCCCTTTAGTTCTTCGTAACTCCGAGTCAATTGTGTCCGCCCCCGACATATATTGTATTTAGAAATCTGATGGTCGTACGAATTTAGGCATTTTGTGTGAAGCCTACCCGTGGCTGTTAGCCCAGATCGGTGATGCTTGATTGTATCGTGCATTTAGGTTAATCCTATAATGTGTGTCAGACAATGAATACGTGAAATATGTCATTATGAATGCGGGACTTGAGTTTTAAGTGTCTTTTGGAGAGTCTAACAAAAGCACCTTGCTTGGGTTGTGGTTGAATGCAAACTTTCACCACGAGTTTTGAAGTGGAGTTGTCTTGTACCTCCTTCATTGGTTATGTTTGCAAAGCCAAAGTCCTCTTGTAATGATTAGGTGCGTAAATTATCTTTTGAGTAGTACTTGTATGTGTTAAACCCTTACGAGCAGATGGATCACGATGACTAGAGCACGAGCAAAGCTGAACCGAACCCGTTTCCATGCAGATCAGTGAGAGGTCTTAACCTCATGAATGTTGTACGATCATGGGAGAGGCCGTGGAAGGTGTTCACTAGATCGGCCAAAAGCCCTTTTTCCACTAAAGTTTGTATTACATAGGGTTGTGTAGGTGCTCGTGAAAGAGTACATTGGAAGCATGCCTTGTGTGCATGAAAGGTGTGGTCGTGAGTACCCACATTTTTGATGTGATGGATTGATATTATGTTAGACTAATGTAGTTGCTTAAGCAGTTGCGGGGATCCTCTAGGTGACCCCAACTAACATCATGTGCATACATAGGTTCCCCTTTCTTTGATGCTCAACCTAGAAGATTGATTGTGCTTGAAACCTCGCCTTGTGAAGAGTAGTTGCACTTTCTCTATTATATTACATGTTGCATGTACGACTTGCTTGCAGGTTAGCGGTGCCCCGACCTTGAGCCAGCTAGAATGGCCAGTGGGTATCGTTACATGGTTTGTGGTCAGCTCATAACTGACCCTCATTCACCTCATATTTGTGGATGGTGCAGGTGTTGGTGAGCCGAGCGGGAAGTAGTGAGCTGAAGCTCATTGCTGAGTTGTCCCTTGAAGGCCAACCTTTATTTTATTGCTTTCCTTGTATTGCCAGCCTATATGCTGATGTATGCTTTTGATTTAGTTACATTTGTTGAATGTAAGGACTTAAGTCCATAAATCTTTACTTGAAATTCCTGAGTAGGTGGACATTCTGAAATTAATGTTTAATGAATGCTTCTGCTTACGCTTTATTTATACTCTCGTGTAGTTCTTTTCTGTGTATCATTTTATTAACATCTAGCTAGTGTGTTCAATATGGCGTGGTGTCCCAATCAGACCTTTTGTTATATTGTTTGTAGTGGAAGGGTGTTATAATTTGGTATCAGAATTTAGGAGTCGATTCATAGTTTCGAGAATTCGTGGTCGAATTCCTTTTAAGTGCTGGAGTGCATGTGATGTGCGTTCACCTAAAAACGATAAAACCTAATACAAATGTCTACTTAAGAATGAAAAACATGTTTGTTTATAGAACCTTAGCGTTCCATGATAGTTGTTTGCTATGTTTTCAGTCACTAAATTTTGTGTTACACGATTATAGGTGATTAACAGCAGTGCGGGGAAGTCTCAACTCCATAACACTGCCAAAAGTAGTGCATTCGCTGAGGTACCCGTGAACACTCCTTCTGTTGAATTGATCAGATTAGTCACCAAAGTGATGATCATGATGATCAATACTCAGCCAGTATGGCTTGCACAACCTACTACTCCTACTCTAGATGTGGGCCTAGTGCCTATTGCTGTAGTGGAACTTGCAGTGAAGCCTAGGGTGGAATATAGAGTTGAGCCTATAGTTGTGGGATGAGACCTTGACCAACAACTGAAGCACTTTTTGAGCTTGCATCCTCCATCCTTCTCTGGGACCGAATCCCTAATAGAGGCAGAGGATTGGCTGTCAAGAATAAAGAGAAGTCTAAAGGATACAGTAACTGAAGAAGCTATGATGGTCACATTAGCCACATTCCTTCTGGATGGAGAGGCGGTGCTTTGGTAGGAGGAACTAGAAGTGCACAAGTTTGGTGGTAGAGAGAACACTGATACCTTGATGGCAAAATTCTCAGAACCGTTCCTCCAGAGGTTTATCCCCTCTACCAAGTGCATTTTGTTGCAAAACTAGTTTCTGCATTTAACTTAGGGTGATTGCTCTGTAGATGACTACTTTCTTGAGTTCACCAGACTGGGTTGCTATGCGGGATCTTTGGTAGAGATGAGGAGACAAAGATGAATAAGTTCTACAAAGGACTTCGAGATGAGTTGAGGCTGCTTCTAGCAGGCCCAATGACTTTTGGCTTTCTTGTTCTAGTACAAACTACCTGATCTTTGGAAATGGATATGCCTAGGGTGGAACACGCGAAAGGACTCAATGCAAAGAAGCCAGAGTTTCATGTGCAGACCTCTCAGTCCAAGGCTGAGTTGGGAAAGAACAAGAGGAAGTCTAGGTTCGCGAAACCATCTCCTTCTAATGTATTAGGAGCAACTAATGCACGGTGTTCTATAACATGTTTCACATGCGGGAAGGTGGGACACAAAGCCCAAGCATGTTGAAGTGGTCCCCAAAGGGCAGAAAACCAAGCAGTGGACTATGCTCGTGCGATGGGTTCAACTTATGTGGAGAAAGACAAAGTTGCAGAGTCTTCTACTCTCCGACATCCTCCGACCCAACCGAGAATCTACTCGCTTGGCCAACAGGAAGCCATCTGACAAAATGATGTCATCACATGTATGAATTATAATTTAGCTTTTACAGCTTGATGAGAATTATATTTCATGTGCAACTATAGGTTTGTTTGTGTGTGCAATTAGGCTTTGTCTTCATTTTCAACTATCCGACGAGAGCTCTTTTTGATACTGGAGCATCACACTCATTTCTGTCTAAGGACTATGTGGTACAAATTGGAGTGTCGTCTACCTTGGTAAAGAATATATTGGAGGTAGTGTTGCGCAATGACTCTAGAATGAGCGCAGATAAGTTGAGCTGTGTTAAGGTGCGGATTTGGAATCATGATTTCGACATGGAACCATTATTACTAGCGCTTGCTGAATTTGACATAATCTTTGGCATGGACTGGTTCTCGAAGCAGCGAGCATGCATTGATTGCAATCTGAAGGATATTACTTTGGGAAAGAACACTGGTAATGAGACCACATTTGCTGGTATACGGGGAGCAAGCAAGATGCTGATGTTTGCACTCCAAGGGGTTAAGGCAGTTAGGAAAGGCACATAGTTGTTCTTCACTTTATTGGAGGCTTCAGATCCTAAGCCCAGTTTAAGTGTTGTCCTGGTAGTAGCAGAGTATGCTAATGTGTTTCCAAAGGAACTCCTTGGGGCTCTGCCTCTGTGAGAGATTGATTTCTATATTGAGTTGGTGTCAGGTGCCAAGCCTGTATCACGCTCACCATACCGAATAGCGCCGAAGGAATTGGCAGAACTACAAGTTCAGTTGTAAGAATTGCTAAAGATACGATACATACGTCCAAGTTCATCCCATTGGAGTGCACCAGTCCTCTTTGTGAAAAAGAAGGATGGGAGCTTGCGGCTGTGCATCGACTATATATTGAGAACTGAATAAGCTAACACAGAAGAACCATTATCCAATTCCGAGAATCGATGACTTGTTCGACTAACTGGTTGAGTCAGTGGTGTATTCTAAACTAGACTTAAGGTCCGGTTACTATCAACTGAGAATAAGGGAATGTGATATTCCAAAAATGGTATAAAGTACCTGTTTCGGGCACTACAAGTTCACGATCACGCCATTTGATCTTTGCCTTGCACCGTCGGTATTTATGGACTTGATGAATAGAACATTCCGAGAGTACTTGGACCAGTTTGTGATCGTGTTCATCGACAACATATTGGTATACTCTCAGTCCAAAGAGTAACATGTAGAGCATATGCACGCAGTTTTGAGCACTTTGAGGAGGAGTCAGCTATACGCCAGGTTCTCCAAATATGAGTTTTGGCTATCCTCAGTGGCGTTCCTTTGTCATATTGTTAGCGGTGACGGAATCGAGTTGATCTGTCGAAGATAATGGAAATCCGAGAGTGGCCTGTGTTGAAAAATATGGCGGAAGTCATGTGTCATTGAGAGGACTCAACGACATAGAAAAATCATTGTCGTTGAGTGACTCAACAACACAAACAAATCTTTGTCGTCGAGTGACTCTGCTACACAGTCACATACGTCTTTTGTTTGTGTTGTTTTATCGGGCAGTGGCTGTGTATTTTTAATGGGCCTTTAAACCTAATATTGGGGTTTTGGTCTGTGCTATATAAAGGCACTTGGAGAAAGATATTAGGAAACTTTTTAGCCGGCACTCTCTCTCCAAGCTCGACACAGAAGAGAAATGGAGAAGAAGAAGAAGACACTTTCTTCCATTGACGGAGTTCTGAAGATCCAAATCGCGAACCGATTTCATATCCACGGAGAGCAGCCCGGTGCGGTTCTTTCTATCCGACTGAAATCTTGTATTCTCATGGCGCCAAAGAAACCGACAAGGGTAATGATCCTTCCTCCTGGTTTTAGGACGTGTTTTGGTCCCTTTATCGCTTTTTATGCTTGCTTAGGGTTATCTCTTTCACTAATTAGTGAAGTGTAGGACTCCCTTTAGTACTTCAGAACTCCCGGTCGATTGTGTCCTTCCCCGACATATATTGCAACCAGAAATTTGGTAGTCGAATGGATTTAGGCACTTTATGTGAAGCCTACCCGTGGCCGTTAGCCCGGAATGGTGATCCTTGATTGTGACGTGCATTTAGGTTAAGAGTAGAATGCGTGCTGGAGAATGACTCAGTGAAATATATCATTATGAATGCGGGACTTGAGTTTTAGGTGTCTTTTGGAGAGCCTAACAGAAGCCCCGTGCCTGGGTGGTGGTTGAATGCAAACCTTCATCACGAGTTTTGAAGTGGAGTTGTCTTATACCTCCTTTATTGGTTATATTTGCGAAGCTTATGTCCTCTTATAAGGATTAGGTGTGTAGCTTATCTTTTGAGTAGTACTTGTATGTGTTAAACCCTTACGGGCCATGGCAAACCCATATCCGCATCATGCAGATGGATCACGATAACTAGAGCACGGGCAAAGCTGAACCAAACCCATTTCCATGCAAATTGGTGAGAGGTCTTAACCTCTTGTATGTCGTTCGATCATGGGAGAGGTCATGGAAGATGTTCACCAAGACCGACCAAAATGTCTTTTCCCACCTAAGGTTGTATTACTTAGGGTGGTGTAGGTTTTCATGAAAGAGTACAATGGAAGCATGCCTTATGTGCATGAAATGTGTGGTCATGAGTACCCACATTTATGATGCGATGGATTGATGTTTTGTTAGACTATTGCGGATACTTAGGCGGTTGTGGGGATCCTCTGGGTGAATCTAACTAACATCATGTGCATATCTAGATTCCCCTTTCTTTGATGCTCAACCTAGAAGATTGATTGTGCTTGAAACATCACCTTGTATAGAGTAGTTGCACTTTCTTTATTGCATTACATGTTGTATGTACGACTTGCTTGCAGGTCAGCGGTGCCCCTCCCCTAAGCCGGCTAGAATGGATGGGGGGGATCATTATGCAATTTGTGGTCAGATCATTGCCAACGCTCGTTTACCTCTTATTTGTGGATGATGCAGGTGTTGGTGAGCCAATTGGGAAGTAGCGGGCTGAAGCCCATTGCTGAGTTGGCCCTTAAAGGCCAACCTTTGTTTTATTACTTTTCTTGTATTACCGACTTACATGCCGAAGTATGCTTTTGAGTTAGATACATTTGTTGAAGGTAAGACCTTAAAACCACAACTCTTTACTTGACATTCCTGAGTTGGTGGATATTCTGAAATTAATGTTTAATGAAAGCTTTCACTTACACATTGTTTATACTCTCATGTAGTTTTTTTCTTTGTATCATGTTATTAGCATCTAGCTAGTGTGTTCAATATGTCGTGGGGTCTCGGACGGACCTATTGTTATATTGTTTGTACTGGCAGGGTGTTACATTTCCCCTCCACAACTGAAAGTGGTAGAGCATGGTACGACTTGGAGAGTATCTCTCTATTAGGGGAATGAGGGGGTCAAGTTTTCAAGAGAACACTAGTTGTCTCCTAAAAGTGGTTGACATTGCATACTTGGCGAGTATGGCTGTATCATGCATACTCCCACATGGCCTTCAAATGTTCCTCTTGGTTCACTTTGAGTTGATCTTTGACTTCGACTTCTAACTTTGACCTCTGCCTATATGGCATGAATATGCTTCACCCTCGATAATATATGGGTTGTATACTCTAGGCATAAAATTAGCATCTTTAGATATTTATGGTAAGTCTAAGCTAACTCCTCCCAAACCAAAACTCAAACCTAAGCTAAGCCCAAACCAAGAAACAACTTTATATATTTTCAAAAACCCTAACCCAAGTTCCCCTAACCCAGCAAGTACTGCCAGCTTCCCCCTACTAAGACAACAAAGGTTAACTAAAACCTAACCCTAACAAGGTAAGAGGGAGAAGGAGAGGGGAGGGACCTGAGCTTGACTATATAAAGCCCCCCATCCTCTAATGGGAGGAAACCTCTATGCCAACCAAAAACGAGATGAAGCCCCCTTGTGTGGGACCCCGACGATGCTGGAGGAGAAGACCTGAGCACCACCACCATTCTCTGCACCACATACGCATGGGAAGGATTCCATGAGCACTTCTAAGCTCATTGGGGAGCCCTACTTCGTTGGAGAGTGGCTGGAGGCCCTTTCCGGGAAGCCTCCAGGCTGTGTCACCGCCGGAGAATGGAGCTCCGACAGTGCCCATTTTTATTTTCTCTACAACTCCATCTCTCGATGGCCGCCTCCAACGCTAGGACACCAGACCACCGATGTAAGGGGCGCTAACCTCTGGCGAGTCGGACATAGGTGGTGGTGCGGCTGGACGGCGGCAGAAAAGACACGATAGTCTCTACCGTTTGCCACACCATAGATGTCATCTGATCCCAATCGGGAGATCGGGCGGCGCTGATAATCTTAATCAAATCAAATATTGATTGGGCTCCCATAGTGGATCCGTGCCCTATCCGATGTGGGGTCGTTGTTTCCTCTCTGCGTGGCTCCATCTCTGCCAACCTGATGCACTTAGATCAATGCAGAGTCAATTTTCTTTAGGAGACTTTCTTCTGAAAATTCTTGAGGCCAAACAACTGCTCAAAATCAAAAACATTGAACATCAATATTGTAGAATACCTCAAGGCTGCCCCCATTAAGAATATGAGATTTTTCTTTGAGGTTTTGATATGGGTAGATATGCATGTTTCCTTTCCTTGTTGCTTCATGATATGATTATCTGAAGCTGCGCTCATTGAATTGTTGCTTATGTTCCTTGTTCTCTTTGTTTGCTCTGTACAGCTCCTGCAAAATTTAACGTGGACTATTTTGATGGCAACATGCCCACCTTAGTTGCCAATCCTTACTCATGGACTAAGGTGAGACATTCTGGTTACTCACATTCTGGTTACCTGATAAGTGAGATAAGAGTCTGAGTTCCTAATATAATACACCGTTTGTTTGGTTTGATGACATTGGAAAGCAGATTTGTTTCTTTGTTGTTTTACTTTTGAGTATGATAAACTTTAAAGTAGATCATTGATTACCTACAATTTGGCAAATTCCTTTGCGTCCTTGTCATCTTAGATTCTCAAGACCATTCCTATTTGCTCATCTCTTCGACACCAAGTACTCGGTGTCCAAGTGGATATAAAAACATTTACTGCATACATTTTGCCCCCATTAACAAACTACTATCATGCTAATTGGAAGGGATTTTTATGTTGACATGCTTGAAATGGTTAGGAAGGCCAAGGTGTGCCAATAACATGTTGGTGTGCAAATATTATTATTTGAGCCCTGAATATAATTTGGCTGTGAATAGCCGGTATTGGTGTGCTTATAACATTATTATTTTTAAATGCACTGAATTATTTGTCACGATTTCAAATCATAGTAAATACATTTTTAAAAAATAACTCGAACAAGTATTTGCCACGGCTTTAAACCCTGACAAAATTTTTTTTTATAAATCTGCTAAGAATTTGCCACGGTTTCAAATCGTGGCAAATACTTTTTTTTATAAATCCACCAAGTATTTTCCACGGTTTATTACCGTGGCTAATAATCGACTTATAACCACGGCAGGGGAACTATGGCTAATAATGGACTTTTAGCCACGGCAGAGACACCGTGGTTAATAACTACTGAAATCAAGACCCTTAGCCACTGTTTAAAGCCGTGGCTAAAAGTCGTGGCAAAAACGTATTTGCCAGGGAATGAGCGTGGCAAATACTTTTTGCCACGCTCGCATTGCCCATGCCCATTTGCCATGGGCAGGCCGTGGCTAAAAGCCTTTTGCCACGATTTTGGACTCTTAGCCACGACAATTTGTCCTGGCTAAGTCCATTTTCTGTATATGAAACTATAATACTACTAGTCATCACATATTTCATAATTCCTAATGCTGATAATATTAGTTGATTTAAGATAATTCTTGTTAGATCATGAATTATGATATATGATTATAGTGAATTTTAGCATATGATATTAATAGATTATGGTGGTGATTATATAGTTCATATTCATCCTTTTTAATATGTAGTGACTGCTTGTAAAGTGAATATTATACTACATATATATAAAGGACAAAAAATGATTTGATTATTTTGATTTGTTTTGTAAATTTTCTTTTTGATTTTAATACAAGGTATATGTAAGTAGAAAATAACGATACTTAAAATAATTTTTCAGAAAATAATAATTAGAGAAATTGGATTTTCTTAGGAAAATAAGCTACCGCCGACGTTAGTGATAACGCCTGGCGTTAGCAACTCATGGTTTTTGATTTTCAATTTTGAGTTACAATTTTTGATTTAAAAACACATGGTTTCATTTATATCATTTGATTCTGATTTTCTCGATTATGATTTTTCAATATATGGGCTATCATTTGCAACAAACAAATTAGACAAATATACAATAAGTTGTGCATTTAATATTTTACGTCTACGCCCTTTAATAAACCATTTAAATCCATTCATTAAAATAATTTCATTAATCTTGATAATAATTTCAATATTCAATTTATAATGATAATTCAAGACATTTATGGGTAAAGGATTTAAAAAGGATTAAACTTTAGAGAAAAGAGAAGATAGATCACTTAAAACTTATGACTTTAAATTCAATTTTAATTCAATTTGATTTGTTAAAACAATAGGCTTAAGATGTGTAAGTCATATCTTATGAAATACAAAGTGACCATAAACATGTTGGATCAAAAAATACAAAACAAACAGGAGTAAAAGAAATAAAGCACATCATGAAGTAGAGTATTGATATTTCATTTTTAATTGATTCTACTTCATGCAAATCATAGGATACTAATGAATATGAGATTTATGTATCCAAAGGGGACATAGTGGGATGGTTCTTTTGGGTACCCAAATACATCGTGGTGGCTTTTGGGAAGATATTGATGAATGGGCTTTTTTAATTAAAGATGATATGTCATTTTTCTTTATGGATCTCCATTCATACATTGGTTGTTTATCACTTAAATCCATATAATGATTATGTGACATCTTTATATGATGATAATTGTTTGAAAAATAATTCATTGGGGGTTTATGTTTTTCCAAATTATTTTTCAAAATGGCTTGATGTTGATAATCATAGTGAATTTTATTATGTGGAATCTTTGAAATTTTATAAGAGTGATTGTCTTTCTTTAAAAGTGATTATTGAAAGAATGGGTTATAATATGTGTTAAATGATTGGTTCTTATTTTGATGATTTTCATTTCCACTCTTTCTTATACACATTCTCTTATAATGTGAAGGAAAAGATTTTACAGTTTGATTTTCAAGAAATAGAGATTTAAATTTGAGTCGTGATTGAAAATATATTGAGATTTATAATAGTGACTCTTAAGAATTTTGTGAGTGTTGGCACCAAAAATGGTACCTCCAAAATTCACACTAGAGGGAAGGGAGAAAACTGCGGAGTCTAGGTTACTGAAGACAAAGGATGCTGAGAAACAGGGAAAACGATCACAGAAAATCGAGACCGCTTACACAGGTTGTAAGCTGTAGGCTCGAGGCAAAAAGTCCATTTTCAGGTACCCCTACCCCTCTATTTATAGACGAGGGGGCTGCCCAAACGGGCAGATCTGAAAACTACGGGCTGCCCGCGATACAGGAGAGCCGGGGTAGGGAAAAAGGGGTGTAAATAACCAAAAAGGAGAAAAAGAGACCACACCGCGCGGTCTGGCGATCCGACGAGCTTCTGACTGCCTGGGTCTTGGAGGATTCTGCTGACCTCTGCTGGCGGTCTGGGTGGTCTCCCAAACTGGAGACCGCGGAGACCGATACTTTTGACCTTTATGAGGAGATCGCGGGCTTTCCGGGCAAATATAATCCCCGCACATTTTTAAGTTGCGCTGGAACTTCGAAAATGTATGCTTTGACCGCCGAGACCGCAATCGTCATAAATGCGCCCTGGGCTATAAATACCCCTCCATGGTTTGAGAAATCATAATTTCTTGAAAAAGCCAAAGATCTTACCTTGCAAGCGGTCTCAAAAAAGTTGATAAAGTGAGCTCCATAATGTCATCATTGTTTTCCGCGTTTGACTCTCCAGGAAAGGACTCCCATGAGAAGAAGAAGAAGAAGAAGAAGATCGCTACCTAGAAGAAGGTGGTGAAAATTTTTAAGGCTTCACCAAAGGCGGGCGCGTCTAAGGAGACCGCGCGACCTTCTCCGGAGAAAACAACTGTCCTCCCCGAAAATGAGGTTTCGCCACATTATGTTGCTGCTATTTTATCGTCTAGTTCTTCAGGACTCTAACTGATCCTTCCTGATTTTTCCATTTCTCTCAATTATCAGAAAACTGTGGAAGCGCTCGGCTTGGCCACTGTGCAGCATAATGAGACCGCCTCCAAAGAAGTTATCCTGGCTGGGTTACGGGAAAAGAAAATTAAAGCTGAACAGATTATGCAAAGGTTAGGTGGCTCTCAGGATTCTTCCAAAGCGAGTAAGAGAAAAAACTTAAATCCTTCTACTCAAAGTGCTAAGAAGCTGAAAAATGATGATGCTAAAGAAGTGACCGCCCCTAAGGAGATCACTCATCCCGAGGGTGGCGGTCTCGAGAATCCTTAGAGTGCTCCTTTGAAGGTAAATGATGCGGCCGATCTCCTCTCTCTTCCTGCGATCTCGACTTTTTCAAGAGAGGCAGATCCTGAACTGATCGCCTACCTTGAAGAAGATTCTTCTAACGATTTTTCTTGTTCTTCCTTACAGGTGCTTGACCCTTTCGAGGAGGAAAGTCTCCGGGCAGCTGCTGCCGAAAAAGAGATTTTGGAAAAAGAGAAGGAGATCGCCGCTGCTAAAGCGAGGCTGAGAGAAGATAAGGAAAGGAGGGATCGAGAAGAGAAGGGAAGAAAAGAAGCAGAAGCAGTCGGATTGCCGCTGAACAGGAGGAAAAGAAGAAAATGGAAATAGAGAAGGCGGCTCAGACCACTGTGAAGAAGAGGGAAGAGGAAGAGAAGAAAGCAGCCCAGACCGCTGCAAAGAAGAAAGAAGAAGAAGAGAAAGAGGCACCTGAGACCGCTGCAAAGAAAACGAAAGAGGATAAAAGGGCGGCCTTATTGGCCGCTGAGAGACAAAAGAAAATGCCTTCCGAGCTGGAGGCAGAAGAAAAGAGCCGGCAGATTGCTGAAAAATCTTCCTCTTCCAATGGTCCGACCTGATTCTCCGGAAAGAAAACATGAGATCGTCGTCATCGAAATTGATGACATCCTTGTTAGTAATGCGGAGTTAAATAGAAGAAGAAAAGAAGGGGAAAGGTTGCAAAAGAAAGAATTGGAGAAAATGAACCTTGAACGTTTTAGGGGATCAGACCGCCTCGTGCTAACCGCAGAACCAGCGGTCATAGTTAACACTGAAAATATACTGCGTGACTGCGGTCTTGATTCCTTTCCAAGTATTCTTTCTGTGCGAACCTTGTTACTTTGAACTTTTGAAAACCGAACTAATCTTTGCTCTTTTGTCCGTAGATGAAAATATTCTTGAGATGGAAGAGGGAGAACTTCCAGCGCAGAGGGTTGCAGTCTCCGACCAACTTGCCAATTTCCTCAATCCTATGTTTGAGGATGTTCGGTCGATGTTGGCTCGGGAACGGGCCTACCATGATCAGATCCGCGATCTTGAAGAGAAGCTTCGTTCAGCTTATGATCCGGCCGGCGAGCTCATTCAGTCTCATCGAAAAGCTGAAGAGGCAAGCGGTCTCAAGATTGGCGAGCTCACTCAAGCACTCCGTTGAGCTGAGAAAGACGTTGAATACTACAAGGGAAAATCTGCTGCTTTGTCTGCTGAGGTCGCTGCGCTGAGGAGCGGCTCCACAAAAATGACGATGAGATCGGGACCATCTGGCGATCACCAAGAAGTGAGACCGAGCTCCGAGATTATGGTTATCCCTATGGAGGTAGTTGACAAAGAGATGTCAAGGATCCACTGAGCCGCGATGAACGCTAACCAGGGCCTTGCATCGGTCTTCAGATCTATTAATGAAATGCAAGATATCGCGGCCTTTGTAGGAAGAAAAAGGCCTCATATGAAATAAACATTTGACATTTCATTTTCGAACGGTTTTTGTAATATGATGAACAATTTATTGTGTAATATGCTTTAATTTCTGCTGCTCGCGATCTCTTACTCTGCTGTGATGATCTCTGTTATTTTGTGCTGTTTGTTTATATTATGTGATCTGAGATGTTGCGGCCTCTCTTTTTTGAGATCGAAAAGATATCGGCGTTTTATTGACTTTTTGCAGGTACCGGCGGTCTGAGAGTCTTTACTGGGCGGTCACGAGAAAAAGTAATGATGACGAAATTATCCTTTGCTCACTATAAATAGCCACCTTTTTGGATCTCATTTCATATTTTATGTATGCGTCCTAAGCACCGGTCACAGCGATCTCCAAAAATGGTGTCCGCTCGAGCTACTGCTGCTTCAGCTTTCCTTAAAGCCGATCACAAACCTTGCCACCTTTCAAAAGAGGAATATGTTGAGTTCTTGAAGAAGCACATGATTTAGACTTTGAGTGTGGGTCGAAGGGCTCAATTTTGGGGAGGAGAAAAAGTTTATCATCCCCATCGATCACTTTGAGTGTGGGTTGAGGATTCCTCTCCCATGGGAGTTTTTCGAGATCATGGATTATTACGGGCTGGTGCTTGCCCAGCTGCCGCCGAACTCGATCAGCCTCATTAGTGTTTTCATAAACTACCTGAGATCGGAAAAGATAAAGTTCACGATGGCGCTCTTCCGTGCATCCTTCACTGCTAAGGTCATGAAAGAAGGTCAAAAGAAAGAGGAATTCAAAGGATTGATATACTTTTCTGCTGAAGGATTCAAAGTTCTCAATCTTCCAAACAAGGTTCCCTTCTGGACAGAAAGGTTCCTTGTATTCGAAGGCGGTCTCAAGAGTCACCCTTCTATGCGACCTGAAATTTTTTTTCAGAAGAGCAAATCGATCTCAGAAGAAGAGTTAAAGATTCTGAAATTTCTTGCTGGAAAGCGCCTGGATCTCATTCATTATCTAGCGATCTGGCCCGAGATCGCTGAGATTGCACCTGAGAAAAGTGAGTTTTTTCCAGCGATCTCCCAATATTTCTTACACATTTTTCTTTACTTTTCTAACTTCTTATTTTCAGCATCCTTTGCAATTCCGACGGAGGGTCCAGTAGCACCTGCGGAAGAAGTACTTACCCAAAGGGAAAGAAGGCTGAAGAGGGAAGAAAAGTTTCAGACCGCTGAGACCGGTAATTCTTCTAAGACCGCTTCGGAGCCATTTCCTCTTCAAGGGTATATGCGCCATCAGAAAGATTTAAGAGGCAAACCTTTACTCAAATGGGGCGCCAAAGAAAAGACCGTGAGAGTTTCTACCGATCTCCCCCTCTGGAGCGGGAAGCTGACTCACCATGCCACTGCTGTGACCGCGGCTTTATACGGAAAGAAAAATACAACTGAAATATTCGATATTGAGACCGACTTGCTCCCAGATATTTGTGCTCAAATGGCCCTTCGGAATGCAACTCTTCAGCATCATATGGGGCGGACTCTTCGAAGCGTCTTGAAAGCGAATGAAGACCTGCTGGTATTATATCTCTACTAGATGTTTTTCCTGAATTCGTTTAGACCGCGCGGTCTGATTATTTCTTTTCTACAGCGAGCGAAGGAAATGGCCTATGACTTACACAATCCTGATTTTAAAAGAGCAATGGCGCACCATGTAAGGGAGACCGCCGAGCAAGTAATAACGGAGCTCCGAAATCGAGGTGGTCTTTCTGAAGAGTACAAAGATACAACCTTTGCTGCTCTTTTCCCTCGGGCGTCAAGAAGGATTGATGAACAATCTTTAACTACGGAAGAGACCGCCGATGATGGTGAAGAAGATGTTGTGATCGAGGATGAAGCCCAGCTAAGCGGCAGCTAGTATGTGCAGGGCCAGGACACGAGCTCAGGAGCGGCCTCAAGCTCTGGATCCAAGGTTTAAGGGAAGAGCTCAGAAGAATCATCTAATGAGGCCGACTCGTCCTCTTCTTCGGATGAGCGGTCTCCCAAGAGATCGAGAAGCAAATAGATAATATTGTAATTTTTATCTTTTGGAGACCGGTCGGTCTGATGTACCTAAACATTTTGAATGAATATGAAGAATTGTTTTGCCATGTTTTTCTTACCTCTTTCGATCAGATATTTATTTTTGTATTTCTTCTATACTGACTATACCTATGCGGTCTCTTCATTTCAAGGTGAAATTGGCATTTCGATCTCAATGCCTTAGTTTTTATCAATCTTCAAAAAATCCTTTGAATAATTCCTTATATAAGCATAAGATGCGATCTTTCAATTATCCATACTATTTTATGAGTCTGAGCACTAGAATTGAAAATATCTCACGACACTTTCTTTGCAGCGGTCACATCTAGCGATCTTCATTATACCAGATTACTAGGAACTTAAAATATTATTAACTGGATAGCATGCGATCTCACTTCTTTCTGATCGCGCGTAAAATAGGAAAGAATATTCTCGAATGCCCTAGAGTTCTATCCTCAGAGCTTTTCTTGGGGTGACAATTGTTGATTAGTAATTTTGAGATTGCTGAAAAGAAAACCACTGATGAAATGGAGAACATGACCGGCAATCTTGAACATCCAAGTCCTGGAGGAGATAAACCGGCGGTCTCAACATATTTGAGATCGCTGAAAAGAAAACCACTGAAGAAATGGAGAACTCAAACGGCAATATCAAACAACCAAGTCCTGGAGGGGATAAACCGGCGGTCTCAACATATTTGAGATCGCTGAAAAGAAAACCACTGAAGAAATGGAGAACTCAAACGTCAATCTCAAACAACCAAGTCCTGGAGGAGATAAACCAGCGGTCTCAACATATTTGAGATCGCTGAAAAGAAAACCACTGAAGAAATGGAGAACTCAAACGGCAATCTCAAACAACCAAGTCCTGGAGGAGATAAACCAACTGTCTCAACATATTTGAGATCGCTGAAAAGAAAACCACTGAAGAAATGGAGAACTCAAAAGGCAATCTCAAACAACCAAGTCCTAGAGGAGATAAACTGGCGGTCTCAACATATTTGAGATCGCTGAAAAGAAAACCACTGAAGAAATGGAGAACTCAAACGACAATCTCAAACAACCAAGTCTTGGAGGAGATAAACCGGCGGTCTCAACATATTTGAGATCGCTGAAAAGAAAACCACTGAAGAAATGGAAAACTCAAACGGCAATCTCAAACAACCAAGTCCTGGAGGAGATAAACCGGCGGTCTCAACATATTTGAGATCGCTGAAAAGAAAACCACTGAAGAAATGGAGAACTCAAATGGCAATATCAAACAACCAAGTCCTGGAGGAGATAAACCGGCGGTCTCCACATATTTGAGATCGCTGAAAAGAAAACCACTGAAGAAATGGAGAACTCAAACGACAATCTCAAACAACCAAGTCCTGGAGGAGATAAACCGACGGTCTCAAATAACTCAGGTCTTTTTTCATAAGGGAGAAAATATGGGTCTGCGATCTCAATAAATTCTGACTGCCTGATCTCAAGGGCAGGTGCGGTCATGACTCGAGGGCTACACCGACATTGCTTTCCTCAAGAGAAAGAGTTCAAAAATGATCTCAAGGGCAGGTGCGGTCATGCCTCGAGGGCTATACCGGCATTGCTTTCCTCAAGAGATCACTTAAATCTGTTTTAAACTTGCCACTTTTGCTAACCACGCTCCAATGAGTATTCGAAAGTTACAGAACAAAAATGATCCATAGGGCAGGTGCGGTTATGCCGCGGAGTCTATACCAACATTGCTTTCCCTAGAAGATCACTCAGTCTGTAACAGTGTCCTAAAAAGCATGACAGAGCTGAACATTCACCTGAACTCCCTTGATCTAGATGTGTGTCAGATGTCAGCAAGGACCCGGCATCCTAAACGTCCACCGCACGAGCTTGGCGAGCTACTGCTACACAGATGTGAAATCTCCCCAACATCTGTGGTCCTGGCAGATTTACATCTCATGCTTCAAGTCGAGGGGGAAAGAAGTAGGATCCGTCGATGTCTCTTTTGGCAGGATTCTAGCTTTTAATATCAATTTGTTTTTTGATATCTTCCCTTGTCATTTATATACCAAAAAGGGGTTAGAATCATATCATCATAATGTTCAAGAAGAGAAAAGATAAGAAAAAGGAAGAAGTAAAATTCATAAGCACTTTTAAGAGAAAAAACGCTTAAGGTCATCACCGCTCCAGGTGTGAGGCAACTCCTCTCCTTCATAAGTCTGGAGACGGTAAGCACCATTTTTGAGTACTTCTTTCACTATGAATGGTCCTGCCCAATTTGGGTTATGCTTCCTTACCGAACCAGATCTTGCTGCTATATCCACCTTTTTTAGGACCAGATCTCCGATTGTGATTTCTTTGATTCTGATGTTTTTATCGAAGAGTCTCGCTATCCTTCTCTTAACTTCTTCTTGCCTAATCGTCGCCGTATCTCTCAGCTCTTCAATGAGATCAAGGCTACACCTTAGATCTTCATCATTTCCTTCCATCCAATCATCCTGGTTTTGTTGAGCCAATAACACCCTTGGACTTTTTACCTCAAACTCGACAGGAATAAGAGCTTCTGAACCGTGTGACAACTTAAAAGGAGTTTCTCCCGTAGCTGAGGTGGGAGTCATTCTCAAGGCCCATAGCACTGATGGTAACTGTTCCGCCCAATTTCCCCAAAGATTTTCTACTTTTTTCTTCAAGAGATTTATTATGAGCTTATTGGCAACTTCTACTTGCCCATTACTTCTAGGATGATGCACAGAAGCAAAACGTAATTTAGTGCCGATCTGTCCCCAGAAACTTATGAGCTGAGGATTGTTGAATTGAGAACCATTATCCGTGATAATTGCCATCGGGATCCCATGCCTGCAGAATATTTCTCCAAGATAAAATTTCTCACAACTGGAGTAGTAATTTTAGCCAATGCTCTTGCCTCAATCCACATGCTGAAGTAGTTAATCATGACTATAATATATCGGCGTTGCCCACTTGCCGTAGGAAAAGGACCAACCAGATCCATTCCCCATACTGCAAACGACCATGGGGTTGCTATAGATTTAAGTTGTTGGGCAGGATGATTCTGAAGAGGAGCAAACTTTTGGCACTGGACACATTTCTTCGCAAATTTTTCTGCATCCTTCCTCATTTGAGGCCAGAAAAATTCTTGCCTTAGGATTATTTTCTCCAATGTACGAGCTCCAGAGTGGCTTCCACATTCTCCTGAATGAACTTCCTGAAGGACAACCGGGATCTCTTCTTCCGAGACACATCGAGCCAAAGGTGACAAAAAGGTCTTCCGGTAAAGGTTCCTGCAACAAGGTAATAATGAGCTGCTTTTAGTCTAAATCTTTTTCTATCTTTTACCATGGAGTGGAGCTTTCTGGTCGAAAGATAAAGGATGAATGGATCCATCCAAGACGGACGCTGATCTATCTCCATAACTTCTCCTTCCTCGATTGCAGGACAGAAAATCTCCGAGGCGGTTCCTCCCGAAAGAAGACCAAATTTCGCCAGCTCATCTGCTTCTGAGTTCTCTTCTCTTGGAATATGTTTGATAGAGAAACTTTTGAACTTTCCAATCTCTCCTTTCACCAAAGCTAGATATTGCTTCAAAGTTTGATCCCTAGTTTCAAAGGTTCCGTTAACCTTAGATGCCATCACTAGAGAGTCCGTTTTAACTTGAACATCCTCGATTCCCAATTCCCTAGCGAATCGAAGACCGGATAGCAAAGCCTCGTATTCTGCTTGATTATTAGTTGTTGAGAAATAGAACTTCAAAGCCTGATCCAATCTGACCCCATTTGGATTGATCAAAACCACTCCAACCCCAGATGAATTCCTGCCCGAAGCACCATCAACAAATATTGTCCAAGCTAGAGGCGTTCTGACTTCCTTCTTTAATGAAAGCTCACTTGCATCAACCATGAAATCTGCTAAAACTTGAGCTTTGATTGCCACCCTTGGCATATAGGAGATATCAAACTCACTGAGCTCTATCGCCCACTTAGCCAACCTTCCTGAATGCTCTGGCTTCTCTAAAACATTCTTTAATGGAAGATCAGTAACCACTTGAATCGAATGAGCTTGAAAGTAGGGCCTTAATCTCCTAGCTGAAGTTACAAGCATTAGGGCCAGCTTTTCAAGAATCGGGTAACGTGTCTGTACATCTTTCAGAATTTTGCTCACATAATAAACTGGAAATTGTTTCTTCTTCTCTTATCGCACAAAAACTGAACTTACAGCATCAGTACCAACTCCTAAATAGAGAAAAAGATCCTCGCCCTCCCTTGGGCTTTGGAGCAAAGGGGTTGATGTCAATTGCTTTTTAAGCTCATTAAAAGCATCATCACACTCCTGTGTCCACTCAAACTTAGCCCCTCCGCGGAGGGTCTTGAAGAAAGGAGCACTTTTATCTCCAGATCGAGAGATAAAGCGACTCAGACCTGCCATTCTTCCTCCTAGCTGCTGAATTTCCTTAGGAGACCTGGGGGGTGGCATTTCAAGAATAGCCTTTACTTTGTCAGGGTTGGGCTCTAATCCTTCTGGAGTAAGGAGATGACCAATAAATTTTCCTTTACTTGCCCCGAAAACACACTTCAACGGGTTCAACCTCATATTAAAAGTTCGGAGGGTTGCAAAAGTTTCTGAGAGGTCACTAAGATGAGAAGAGAATGATTTGCTTTTTATTAGAAGGTCATCAACATAAACTTCTAGATTTATTCCCTTTTGATCTTTAAAAATTGTGTCCATCATTTTTTGATAAGTTACTCCAGCATTTTTTAGCCCGAAAGGCATTACGAGATAACATAAGCAACCGTCGTTTGTGATAAATGAAGTATGAGGTATATCGGGTTTATGCATTCTGTTTTTATGATAACCTGAAAATGCATCTAAGAAACTCATGAAAGAATAGCCTACCACTGAATCTACTAAAGAATCTATCCGAGGCAAGGAGTAGCAAACTTTAGGGCACGATTTATTGAGTTTGGTGAAATCGACACACATCCTCCATTTTCCCCCAGACTTCTTGACCATTACAACATTTGATACCCATTCAGGGTATTGAACTTCTTGAACAAACTTAGCCTTCAGCAGTTTTTCCACTTCTTCTCGGATGGGCTGGGCAAGAGTCGTTGCAACAGCTCTCTTTCTCTGCTTGATAGGGATGAAGTTGGGATCAATATTGAGATGGTGGCAAGTGACATCTGGATCAACTCCGGGCATGTCGTCCGCTGACCAGGCGAAGACATCCAGATTCTTCAGAAGGCAAGAGATCAGGCTACTCTTGTCAGCTTCAGACAATTCAGCATTTATGGAGAGGCTCTTGCTCTCATCTGCCTCGCTGATGGGAACGGCTTGAGTCGCTTGGGCAGGTTCCAAGCGAACTCCCTCCCTTGCATCTTCTTCTTCAGCCTCTTCAGCAACTTTGATTGGTTCGGGAATTGGGCTGAGATAGCCATCGCAGCTTCCTGGGGAGAAGAAGACATGATCACATTGACAGTTTTTACGTAGCACTCCCTGGCCTTCCTCAGGTCACTCCTGATCCGATGCAGCTTGCCATTTAGGGCAAATTTTACTACTTGGTTGTATGTCGAGACCACCGCAAGATACCCATTCAAAATTGGTCTCCCAAAGATTGTGTTGTAGTTGCTAGGAGCATCAACGACTATGAATTTGACAAGCCTTACTATTCCCCCCAAAATTACAGAGAGAGTGACGAGTCCCTCTACCTCCTTATTTTCCCCTGAAAAACCATAAAGAGGCCCTTTAGTAGAGAGAAGAGGATTACCTGGCTTCAAAGCATCGAAGGCCGGCTTGAAGAGTACGTTCACCGAGCTCCCAGTATCAATAAGAATTTTCTCTACCGTGTAATTTTCTATTACGGCTTTTATGACAACCGTGTCGTCAAAAGGATTTGAGGTTGAAGAAAGATCTTCCTCCCCGAAGGTGACTATTCCTCCAACCGGGGTTGAGGAAGTAATAGCAACCTCTGAACGGCAGACCCTTTTCAGGCTGGCCTTCCTGGAAGACTCTGGTCCTGCTAGCTCCACCGTGAATATAGAAAAGGTTGCCTAGAGCGCCCTCATCATTAGCATCCTCGCATTCACCGGGGAAATGGATGTTGCCAAGATGGCCAACCTCGTCGACCTCCTCGCACTCCCAACGGATCTCTGCTACTTCCTTGGTCTTGGAAGTTGAAGCTTTGGAGGGATCATTCTTTTGAAGAATATCCTGAAGATTTCCCTCTTTTAGGAGCTTCTCCACTACTACTTGGAGGGATCTGCTATTTTTTGTCAGATGACCTCTTTCCCTATGATATTCACAGTAAAGAGTCGGATTACGGAAATTCGGGTCAGAGCTTAGGGGAGCCGACCTTTTGAAAAAAGGCTGCTTCTGCAGGACTTGAACTACTTCTTTCATGGAGACACCAAGGTCTGTAAAAGACTCTTGGGAATCATTATAGGATGGCAGGAAGGTCAGGAGAGGGGGCTGAACATATTGAATCTGATGAACAGGAGTGGCTTGTGGAGCTGGAGCCATAGGGGTTGGAATCAGAGGTCCTCTAGGCTGGAATTGTTGGTTCCCCTGATTGAAACGATTGTTACGGAAATTCCTTCCCCTCTTCAGAGCGAGAGGAGGACACTCTTGGTGAGACTTTGAGGAAGATGGGGCGGGAAAGAATCTTGCAGAGCCTTTCTGACTGGCCCTATTGGTCAGATTGGTTACATAGGTGGGGTTGTTGATGTCCCCCTCTATATAACGATTGGCAATGCTAATCAACTCCTGATAAGAGTCGGGCTCTTTAGTGGTAACCTTGAACTTGGGAGGGCCTTCCTGCAGGCCACTAATCAAGGCTACCATATAAAGAGCAGGATCCATATCTCTGATCCCTAAGATCTCTCTTTGGAATCGGTCGACAAAATGAGCGGCAGTCTCATTTTCACCTTGCTTGATTTTGAAGAGGGTCGCAGGGCCACTCTTCCTCTTCTTGGCGGTTGCAAACCTCAAGAGGAGCTCATTTCTTAGGACGGCAAAGCTCGGGATAGATTGGGAGGGCAGCTTGTATAACCACTCCCTAGCAGATCCATCAAGAGAAGTTATTAACAACTTACATCTCACCCCATCTGAGATGGTTCAGAGGGCAATGACAGATTAAAAAGCTTGGAGGTGGGACATGGGATCACTTTCTCCCGAGAACACAGGGAGACGAGGTTCCTGAAGCGGTTTGGAATAGGTTCTCGACGAATTTCATCAGTAAAAGGGGAAGGTTCCCCCATTCTAGAGGCACCTGGGGGAGCAAGGAAAGGAGCAGGAGGGGCTTGAGGATAGGCAAAATCCTCTTCAAAGTTCAATGCTTGGGCCGGAGGCCCCTGAGCGTCTGCTCTAAAAGAATTATAACGGGCAGCGAACTCCTCATGCTGAGATCGCCGAGGAGCTGCGGGCTGAAAATTAGAGCGATCGCAAGGCTGACCGCTTGCCATGCTGTCAGGGGTAGCGACCTGGCTAGGAGGAGGAAAGATCTTTTGGGAGATCGCGGCCAGAACCTGGTTCATGGCCTCAATCTGCTTGGCGAACTCAAGCTTAGTCCGGACAACCTCTTGACGTTCGCGAGCGGCCTCCTGCTGAGTCCGCGCGATCTCTTGCTGAGCGAGGCGACCTCGTGCCGAGCTCGAGCGGCCTCTCTGAGAGCTTGCTCGATGCGAAGCTCAAAATGGCGCTCAAGGGATTGCAAGGAATCGTGATCGATTTGGGGGTGGTCGCTGGAAGACCGAGCTGGGCGACCTCTACGCTCAGGCATCTTGAAAGTCAGAAAATTCACCTGGACACTACGAATCTGAAGGTCGCGTGTTGGTTCTGTTGACACCAAAAATGGTACCTCCAAAATTCACACTAGAGGGAAGGGAGAAAACTGCGGAGTGCAGGTTACTGAAGGCAAAAGATGCTGAGAAACAGGGAAAACGATCACAGAAAATTGAGACCGCTTACACAGGTTGTAAGCTGGAGGCTCGAGGCAAAACGTCCATTTTTAGGTACCCCTACCGCTCTATTTATAGACGAGGGGGCTGCCCAAATGGGCAGATCTGAAAACTACGGGCTGCCTGGGATACAGGAGAGCCGGGGCAGGGAAAAGGGGTGCAAAACCAAAAAGGAGAAAAAGAGACCAGACCGCGCGGTCTGGCGATCCGACGAGGTTCTGACTGCCTGGGTCTTGGAGGATTCGGCTGACCTCTGCTGGCGGTCTGGGCGGTCTCCCAAACTGGAGACCGCGGAGACCGATACTTTTGACCTTCATGAGGAGATCGCGGGCTTTCCGGGCAAACAGTGAGAATCATAATTCTTTTTGAAACTAAAATCCTTTTGAGTTAATGTGTGAAAATGGTCCTTTTTAGAAATGATTTTGTAAGTTAATTTATCCTTGTTATTCAAAATCTTATGATGAAAGTTATTACTTGACATTTGAAATTTTTCAGCAAAAGATTTTAATTGTATTAACTTACCAACTAAATCATCATTTTTCAACTATCAATTTTTCATTATGTTCTTTAGAAACTAAGAGCCTTTTTTCAATATCCTTGAATTTTTCTTTTAAAAAATTGCAATCTAAACAAGGAGTAGGAATTTTAACTAAAGAGCATGAAAGAGAATTTCAATTTTAAAATTTTACGTTTAGCAATTTTAAGCATACGAGATGTAGAAATAGAATTAGTTACAAAAAGAGAAGTTTTAGATTTTCTTACATTGCTATAGGATGAGGCAGGATTTGAACCAAGGGTTCCTTTGACATCTTCTTCGCATTCCTCTTCCATAGTTGAATTTCCGTCTTCTCTTTTGCTTGATGTGTTGCCATCACTTAAGTCCAATATTGTGACATTGCATTCTTCTTTCTTAGATAGATCTTCCTCCAAACATAAGTCCTCATCGATTTCTTCTCTTGGATCCATAAGGAATTGCTCTTGTTCATCATCTGTGGAAGGAAGACTATAAGAATTCTCAAAAAATTTCCAAACTTCATAAGCTGTAGGAAGTGTATAAATAAGTTTGAAAATATTTTGATCTAGTGCACAATATAGACAATTCATTGATTTGGCATTTAAAAACATTTCATTTTTATTTAAAATACTTGGGGGCAATTTAATTGTAATATTCCAAACTTCAATATCCAGAGATTTAAGAAATTTTTCCATAAGAGTTTTCCACCCTTTATAATTTTCACCCAAAAATAATGGTGGACATAAGGATTTTTCATTTTCATAAAAACTTCCCCTTCTAGTGGATGCGAGATCATGAAGCGCCATTATTCTTGGTTTTTTAAACCGTTTGGAATAACCTATGCTCTGATACCACTTGTTGGATCGATAGGCGCCCTTAGAGGGGGGGGGGGGTTAATAAGGGAATAAATTTTTTTTTGTAATTTTAAGAAATTTACTATATTTTTTTGAAGTTCACAAGAGAGCAAAATAATGGCTTAGCAAAAAGTAATTTGCAATAATAAAATTTAGAAACAAGTGCTGAATTGTTATATGATGAAAGAGATTAAAATAAACAATTTCGATAAAGTGATTTGAATTGAAAGCTTAGTAACCAATATAGTAAAATTTATGCCAAATGAATGAAATCAAGTGAACACAAATAGAGACATGATTATATTATATAAAAAAAGTTCTTTACAAGAAATTTGATTTCAATATCACAAGAAATCGGAGGCGTACAAAGTAAAACAATTTTCCTTTTCTATACTGACTCGTATCCCCACGAACCGGTTGGCTTTATCCTATCCTTCCCCGGATATGGTCTCAAGCTGCTCTAGCCAATCCTCCCCCGGATATGGCCTCGAGCACCCCTAGATCTAATCACCTAGACCTAGTCTCCAACTCACGCGGCGAATTATCACCTATGCTGCGCAAGGACCTAGTCGCCAACACAAGGCAAATTCTCTATACGGTTACAAAAATATATGGAATAAAAGTAAAGATAATGATAACAGCAAAAAAAAACTCCCTATATGAGTTCTTCTGAAGTTGGAGATGAAGGATCGATGTAGTATGAGCGAGGTCAAATCGATCATCCTTCGAATGTAGCGTGACGTAGTCCTCCTCCAGAATTCTCCTTAAGATTTTTGTGGGAGATCCATCTTTGGCAGCATAGCAGCAGTAGAATTGTGGCACAAGCAATCTCTCTGGGATGGATAGCCAAAATGATCGAAATTGGCTCTTTTTATTGACCTTAGAGCTAGCGCCTGCGGTAGCACCTAGCGCCCGCGGTAGCGTTCGTGTAGAGTGGTTACGAAACTGTCGCGACATGGTGTTGAGTGCATGAACTTGAGCTAGCGCTAGCGGTAGCGCTAGCGCCTGCGTTAACTACTAGCCCTGGCAGTAGTGCTTAAGCTCAGTTTGTTGGTTCCAAGCTGCTTTCTACCTGTGGAGTATTGCACTTATAGTTCCTGCACACTATAAACACACAACAAGCAAGATCAAATACAATTTGGGATTTGTTATTCTCAAACAAAGGGATGTGACACACATGTCCAATAGATTCTTCTGAGGTTAATCCTAAATAATGCCCGAACTCGATCAACTCTCTTGTAGGCAGAGCAGTGTGGTTGAGTTCGATGTCTAGACATATTCCTCTAATTTGCAATATTGCTTTATAATTTATAGTTAATCTGGAGATGACAGATTCCTTCAAGGCTAACTATAAATAATGTCAAACTCGATCAACACTCATGTTAGTAGAGCTTGGGGTGCAATTCGGATCGGTTTGGTTCTAACCAAAACCAAGAACCGACCCATATATGTTGGGTTCCAAATTTTTGGAACAGGAATCAACCCACGGTCCTATAGTACGGAATCGGATCCGAACCATTCTGTTCAGTTCTCAGTTCAAAGCAATAAGTATGTCAATTAGATTAAATATGATTTTTCTTATTTTAGATTAGTATATGCAGTTAATGTTATCACACTAGAAAACAAAGAGTCATATAAATAACTCCCAGATCTAGAACTAAATAAGGATTATATTAATATGAATTTGGCAGAGACATAAACATTAAGGTTTTATATTCATATTCCATTTTACATTTTGCTTTTAATAGCATAATCAATATTTTGATAGAAAGGAATCATGCATTGAGTAACATTAATTTTTCTTGCAGTACTTTGAAACAAAGTTCTCTCAACAAAACAGACAAATGAGAAAGCTTTTAAGATAAAATATAGTTACTAAGTTTACTACTATAAATTTACTGCGGCAGGAGATGGCATGGGAGGAATCGTCGTGAGGGTTCGAGATGGAGGTGGGGGTTGGGGTTTGAGACGGAGCTTTCGGCCCCATTTTTCACTTCACTGCGGGAGCAAATGCCGCAAACACATCCGTCCGGAATTTATTTTTCCGCCTTACTGCACAAAATCACTTCCATAGAAGATGATCTTCAAGAAACTTCACTACACAACAGCTGCTAAGATAAAATATTCATAAATATTTGAAGGGTTTAAGATAAAATATTAAACAGTACTTTAACATTAAAAGTGTTTAAGAAGTGAAGAAGTCTTAAATTTTAACATTATAAGCGTTTAAGATAAAATATACCTCATTTGTATAGAAGTGTCAACATTCAACAATTTTTTTGAAATGCCTCTTGTTCACACCAAATAACTGGTAAAAATAAAACAAGATAAAGAATTCAAACAAATGAAAGAAAATCCTATATATAAAAATAATATATACAAATATTAAAAGAATTTACCATTCTCAAGTTCTTCAATTTGATGCAAGTCCTCTTCAATGTTCATTGGTAATATACTTGCTCTCAACCATTCCTGAGTACACACCAACCCCTCTGCAATCTTTGGCGAAAGAGAACAATGGAATCGATAAAGAATACGCCCACCTGTACGAATGCTGACTCAGATGCAACAATAGATACCGGTATTGTCAAAATATCTCTAGCAAGCAAAGAAAGAACCTTATACTTGCTCGAGTTCTGATGAGTCCTGATCATATACACATTTTTGGACTCATCCGGGCCGTTATTTAGTCATTTCTCCGCACTTTAGCCTTGTTATAGCTTATATTTGATAATCCATGATAGGTGCACATCTAGGCCCACTTTGGTGTGATTTTCGTGCTTTTTGTCATTAGTAGTATTCATGTGCTGTTAAGTGCCACTTTCAGTGGCTGGATCTGTGGTTGTGCTGGAATAGGAGTCGTGCAAGTGTTCCCGGTGCAATTCTGCACAGGAACACTGCGCACGATCGCCGGTTCTATTGCGCACGACCACTGGTCGTGCGCCACTGATCGTGTGCACTTAACCCTTTGTCACGAGTTCTGTTTGGTGCAGTGCGCACGACCACCAACGCCAGTGCGCACGACCACCGGTCGTGCGCCACTGCTCGTGCGCACTTATCATTAAAATTCTGAGTTCTGTTTGCTGTATTGCGCACGACCATCAACGATAGTGCGCACGACCACCGGTCGTGCGCCACTGGTCGTGCGAACATTTTATTTTATAATTTCGTATCTTGCAGGTTCCTCCCAGGCAGTGCGCACGATCGCAGAATTCCAGTGCGCACGACCACTGGTCGTGCGCCAATGACCGTGCGCGCTGTTTAATTCAGCGCCTATATAATGACCTGATCGCGAATTAGGTCGGGATCACGCATTTGGACTCCGTTCAGTCCGCCGTTTTCGCCATTTCCAGAGGTTTTTCACCCCCTAGGCCTCCTCCATCATCCAAGGGCTTGAAAGAAGAGATTCTACACTCATTTTGATCGCTAAGGAAGAAGTTCTTCGCACTAGACGTGACCGGATGGTAAATCGCTGGAGAAGACGGGTCCATTGGGAGGTGTGACAGCCCTCCTCTACCCCGGACGCAGTTGGGACTGAGCTAGGACGCGGATTGACAACCCGGTGCTTCCTACCGTGAATCTACAACGAGACTCCGGATTCGGTCGTATCTCTTGCCTTTTTCTTCTACTTGTGTGGTTATATTTGTTGTATCCTCTTTATCTTGATGATGAACACTATGAATCATGTTTAGTATTGTTTATTTCATGTTTATGAAATCAATTTGTTCAATTGTGTTAATTAGGTGCGCCCCCATCGATTTTCCGCTCCACCACCATGTCCGGTGCCGCACTAGCAATTGCTAGTGGCGTGCTTGTCGATGAGGTGCTTGCGATCCTCAATCCGTAAGCCTACTCGCCCATTCGGCCACCGAAGCGTGGCATCGCGGCCCGTATTCCACTCGCCTAATGAAGCAGCGCGCTCAAGGCCTGCATAGCTCGTTCCCGTTAGCCTTCTCGTCCATCCGCCCTTTCGACGCAGCGCGCTCAAGGCCTGCCTAGTTTCCTTCCCGCCGATCGAAGCATTGCATAGCGGCATTGCATAGGAGTAGGCGTAGTATTTACTTTTGTTTGCAAACCTCAAAGCCCCTTTCGTTCGCATTCCATCTACCGCAGGACTTCGATCTCAAGTCCTTCCTCGATAATAAACTCCACCTTACTGTGTTCCTCAAGAGACCGACACTCGGGAATTCTATTCCCAAAATTTATTACTTGACAGCGACCGGTGCACTTGCCGACACGCATCAAGTTTTTGGCGCCGTTGCCGGGGAACACAGTCGTGTGAGTTTTCTTGAGAGGGAGACGAGAAATAGTTGTTCTTTCTTTGTGTTTAGCCGCATTTCTATTTTTTTTGTTTTGCCTTTATTTTGTCTTTCCCTATTTTAAAGTTTTAGGCAAGTTTAAATCTAAGGAGCTTTATTAGTTGTGTGGATTCTCCTTGCAAAGAATTCCTGCTTCATTTTATCTGCTTTAATTATTGAAAATGTCGTCATGGGGTATTTCGCCTAGCTTTAATGATAAGATGGTTTATTATTTAGACCAAATGAATGAGTTGAATGCTGGGCAGTGTAGGAACATTGTTTGCTTATTGTGTCGAGGAGAGGGTCATGAATTGAAGGACTGTCCCAGTCTTTTCAAGCCTGACCGCCGCTCCTCCATTCAGGGCGACATTGTCCCTATCACTCCTTCTTTACCCATGGAGGCAATTGTGCCCTCTATCCCTGAGCCTGTTTTGTGCATGGATTCCTCACTCCCTGTGTATGGCTTCACTCCTAGTGATGATGATCACTCATCTATTAGCCAACAAGGAGAGGAATGGGAGCTCCTAGATGCACCTGAGCATGATGAGGAAAGTATTCTTTCCATCGGGGAGGCTGTAGCAGATCTTTTTACGGAGGAACCAAATCTTTGTGTTTTTCCAATTTCTTTGCACAATTTTTCTACGCACATTCTTTATGATCCTATCAAAGTAAAGGAGCGGGGTGATGCTTCGGACTCGGAGGATGCTCCGAGGTGGGTTGAGGAGGATACTCCTTCTGATGAGGAGGTTTGCACTTCCTCATGGGACGAGGAGGTCCAACTCACCACCGAGGCCCTTGAGTTCTTGGGTTCCCCTCACCATGATACTTACGATGATGATAGTGATCTATCCTTGGATCCTGCTTGGAGTGAGACCGGGATCACTCCCCTGATGATTGATTATTTATGTCATTCTTCTCTTTTATTTCCTGACCCCCTTTCTTCATCTGAGCCTGTGCAGGTTGAGTCTTCACAGGTACATCAGGAGGACTTTGAGCTTTTTGCTCAAGTCAATGATGAGAGTATCCTCTCATGTGAGGAGGTTTATTCCCCCTCCTTTGAGGAAGCTCCACTCATTGCCTTTTCCCCCTGCCACCTTGCTGTTGACGATACCTTGCTAGGCAAGGATGTGTTTCGTGAGATGAGTAAGGACCAGGCCTCCTCCTTTTCTTACATTCTCTACCCTCTACCTGTGGGGAGCAGGTATCTTTATTTAGGTAGCGGGGTGACTGTTCTATCACCGTATCGGTACCCGCAACCGAAACGGATATTGGAACAGTTACCTGTGCATTTTCTCTTCCATAGGCCCATTAGCTAGGACCTTTATGTTTTCAAATAAGTCGTGCTGGGATGACAGTAACCCCAGTAGTTATCTTTCTTTTTCCTGAAATTTTATTTTGTCTAGTTTAGTTATGTTTTGTTAAGGCTGTGAATACCTCGCTGCTGGTGCTGATTCCTGTTTGTGCGTAAACTGCACGGTGGATGGACATTCTACTAAAATTTTGGCCCCTGGAAAATTCCTAAGGCGCACGATCACTGGTCATGCGCACTACTTATCGCGCACGACCACTGGTCGTGCGATCGGCCCAGATTTTTATAAAATGCCCGTCCGCCCGAGCCTTTCACGCACGATCTAGGGCTTTCGTTTTTCGTCGTCCGTGCGCCGTCTTCGCTGGGTTGCCGCCGATCGTGCGCCCGCCTTCCTTCCGGTGAGCCCATTTCCTATTCTCCTCTTTCCCCTTGCCCTCCTACCACCATAAGCTCCAGAGATCGCCAAAAGGTCTACCAACGCTCCGGCCGCTCTTCCGCCTACTCCTATTAATACCACGGAGAGCCGGCTGAGCCGCCAAATACTCACCGCGAGGTAGCCCTTTTGCAGCCGCGAAGGCATTCATTTCAGCAGGAGCGGAGAGCCAAGGAGGAGGGCAGTTCGTCAAGAGCGCCGGAGGTGCCAAGTTTCGATCGGCGCCTCTCCGATCTGGAAGCGAACCAGTATTGGCTGACGGATTTCGTTTATCAGCAAGCATTGCGGGGAGGGTTAAATATCCCCCCACCTCCGGGTCGGGCCGCATCATCTTCCAGACCGCCGCCGTCCGTTGTTATTTTAGATAGCGACAGCGACGACGAGTGATCTTTCTCTCTGCATGCGAGCTATTCTAAGCCTTGTTGTCTGTTTTTCTCTTGTTGCTATTTAGGTCTTTGTTGAGTCGTTTGAACTCCTTCTCTTTTGATGATTGTGATAATAACATTTTGCTTGTGGAATGCTCTTCTGGGCATAGTTTTATTTATTCAGCTTTTTCTGTTCCCTTATTTTGTGTGCGAGTGTTCAATATTAATTGCAGGAACAGGTTCACTCCCATGGGTGATAACCCAGATTTCTTGATTTTTAGTGTTATCACATGTTTAGTTCAGTTTTTACTATTTTTGTTGTTTTAGTGTATCACTTTCAGGTGGCCGTTGTTCCTTGCAATGGCGGATGCTGCGGACTATTCCTGTTCATAAACGCCAATCGTCTGGTATGCTCATTTCTGAGCATGGGGTAACGCTTCCTCCCCTCTTTTAGCTTCAAATTTCTAGATATATTATTTAGCTTAAGTCTGGGGGAGCGGTTGTTGTTATCCACTGTGCACGAGTTGCACCGCATGCTAGAAGGTTGATTCTTATTTATCCTAGCATTATCATTGTTTTTCATTTTTCACACACCATTTCACCCACTTGAGTGCGCGCTTATCTTTTTGTTGTTGTTCCGTTGTAAACTATCTTGGTTGGAATATGAAATAGGTTGTTAACGTAGGAATTATTATTTGGAGTGCGATGTTGACTCATGTAGTGTTCTAGTCACTTCGCATGTTATGGTAGAATTTGAGTAGAACTAGATTTTCTCTATGCATCTAATTTATGTTTAGTATTTCTGCGTAAATTTAGATTTAATATACTCAAGTGGTGAATTCGCATGAAATTGACGATAACCCGGTGTTGTGTGTGTGCGATTGCTAGTCGTGTGTTGCTCGAGTCGGGAGGAAGGTTTACCTTTCTCGTGGGCTAAGAACTTGCCCCAAGCGACTCTCGAAGCATGGGTGAGAGCTACTCGTTGAGTCAAGCATGATGTAGGCCACGCTTTGGCTAGTTTGAGCTTTGTTATTCCATGTCCATTTCATTCACCTTTGCAAGCCTATTTTGTGCCTACCAATCCTTTGTTCAGCTCCTCTTCATCCACCAAAGCCTGAAGCCTATCCCACGCCCGCAACCAAATTGTTTTTAACTGCGCTCATAATTCTAAACTTGTGTGGAGTGTGGAATCATTGTGTTATGATGGGAAAATAACGTCCATCTGCTGATTTTGAACCAACCGGAGGTTACATAAAAGAAGTAAAATATGTAAAAGAAAAAAAAAGAGTATTTTAAAAAAAAAAATCCTCCCGAGCTAAAAACAGAAAATTTGTTGGTATTTGTGAAGTAGGCCGTGTGCACACCTGGTTTTCATGATAAGTCTGGGGGTGTGTCACACGAGCATAGTTGTTGGTCTTGCGTGTTGCAGCGTTCCGTTAGCTCACTTGGGTTGCGTAGCCGCCGTGTTTAACTTTGAATATCATACCGTAACCTAAACCCCGTTTTAATCCTATAAGCCCTACTGATTTGATTTGCAAGTTTGCTAGCGCCGTGGAGAGAGTGTGACCGGGCAAGCGTATGGTTCACGACGTTGATGGATTTCAGCGGAGTTATTCCTAAGCCTCGATCTTTTGCAACACCCGCCTCAGTATCTTGTCACTTTCACACCAGGCATGATCGTCAAATTCTTTATAATTCACCAACTGAGTATAATTAAATCTTTAATTACGCTTTAATACTTATGTAAATTAGTTAGCATAGTTAAACTCTCCTTCTACTAGAATCTCTACTCGCATGCGTTGTTACTTCGCACCGTACTCCCTTGTGTAATTCTCTATGTTAACTATCGTTTTCACACTCCGCCGGATTCGTTTGCTCGGGACGCGCAAACAGTTAAGTCTGGGGGTGTGATGAGTCCTGATCATATACACATTTTTGGACTCATCCGGGCCATTATTTAGTCATTTCTCCGCACTTTAGCCTTGTTATAGCTTATATTTGATAATCCATGCTAGGTGCACATCTAGGCCCACTTTGGTGTGATTTTCGTGCTTTTTGTCATTAGTAGTATTCATGTGCTGTTAAGTGCCACTTTCAGTGGCTGGATTTGTGGTTGTGCTGGAATAGGAGTCGTGCAAGTGTTCCCGGTGCAATTCTGCACAGGAACACTGCGCACGATCGCCGGTTCTATTGCGCACGACCACTGGTCGTGCGCCACTGATCGTGTGCACTTAACCCTTTTTCACGAGTTCTGTTTGGTGCAGTGCGCACGACCACCAACGCCAGTGCGCACGAGCACCGGTCGTGCGCCACTGCTCGTGCGCACTTATCATTAAAATTCCGAGTTCTGTTTGCTGTATTGCGCACGACCATCAACGATAGTGCGCACGACTACCGGTCGTGCGCCACTGGTCGTGCGAACATTCTATTTTATAATTTCGTATCTTGCAGGTTCCTCCCAGGCAGTGCGCACGATCGCAGAATTCCAGTGCGCACGACCACTGGTCGTGCGCTAATGACCGTGCGCGCTGTTTAATTCAGCGCCTATATAATGACCTGATCGCGAATTAGGTCGGGATCACGCATTTGGACTCCGTTCAGTCTGTCGTTTTCGCCATTTCCAGAGGTTTTTCACCCCCTAGGCCTCCTCCATCATCTAAGGGCTTGAAAGAAGAGATTCTACACTCATTTTGATCGCTAAGGAAGAAGTTCTTCGCACTAGACGTGACCGGATGGTAAATCGCTGGAGAAGACGGGTCCATTGGGAGGTGTGACAACCCTCCTCTACCCCGGACGCAGTTGGGACCGAGCTAGGACGCGGATTGACAACCCGGTGCTTCCTACCGTGAATCTACAACGAGACTCCGGATTCGGTCGTATTTCTTGCCTTTTTCTTCTACTTGTGTGGTTATATTTGTTGTATCCTCTTTATCTTGATGATGAACACTATGAATCATGTTTAGTATTGTTTATTTCATGTTTATGAAATTAATTTGTTCAATTGTGTTAATGAGGTGCGCCCCCATCGATTTTCCGCTCCACCACCATGTCCGGTGCCGCACTAGCAATTGCTAGTGGCGTGCTTGTCGATGAGGTGCTTGCGACCCTCAATCCGTAAGCCTACTCGCCCATTCGGCCACCGAAGCGTGGCATCGCGGCCCGTATTCCACTCGCCTAATAAAGCAGCGCGCTCAAGGCCTGCATAGCTCGTTCCCGTTAGCCTTCTCGTCCATCCGCCCTTTCGACGCAGCGCGCTCAAGGCCTGCCTAGTTTCCTTCCCGCCGATCGAAGCATTGCATAGCGGCATTGCATAGGAGTAGGCGTAGTATTTACTTTTGTTTGCAAACCTCAAAGCCCCTTTCGTTCGCATTCCATCTACCGCAGGACTTCGATCTCAAGTCCTTCCTCGATAATAAACTCCACCTTACTGTGTTCCTCAAGAGACCGACACTCGGGAATTCTATTCAGAAAATTTATTACTTGACAGCGACCGGTGCACTTGCCGACACGCATCAAGTTCACCTTCCACCAATTAAATATGTCAAATTATTCAGAGTGTTCATCAATGTCACAATCATCTTTCAAGTACTTTTCCAACTCAGATTGGTTTGAAGAAATTTTATGTGCCTTCCTTTTCATATCAAACATAGCTCTTAACTGTTTCATATCAAACATATCTCTTAACATTGTTGGAACATGGTCTTCCGCATCTCCTAGGTTTGAGAATAACAAATCCTATGTGTATTTGATCTTGTGTGTTCAAGTGTGCAGGATAACAAAGTCCACATGACTCAAGGATTACATAAGAAGGTTGCCCCCAAAGTTGAGCCATCAAATCCAAATCTTCCACTAGCGCTGGCGGTAGCACTAGCGCAGGCGCTAGCTGTCGTTCGTCGAATGTTCTCGAGAACTCTCGACTAATTCCGACGAATCCAGACAGAAGCCAAATCTCTAGTTTGGAGAAGAAATTTCTGCAGCTAAGTCAATTTGTCGAATGTTCTTGTGAAATCCCGACGAATCCCGACGAACGCAGACAGAAGTCAAAAAGGCAGACTTGTGAAGGAAATTGCGCGATTCGTCGAATGGTCTTGTGAACTCCCGACGAATTCCGACGAATGAAAACAGAAGAAAGATACTCCCACTATCGCCGGCGGTAGCACTTAGGGTCGAGCGCTAGCAATGAAGAGCGCGTTTCCGGGAGCTGTTATGGAAGGCGCTAACGCCTCGCGGTAGCGGATAACGCCGACGGTATCAGTGAACACAGAAGGAATGAAAGCCTCGTTGCCGCGGATTGAAGATCCTGCCGCGCAAAAAGTTTCCTAATCCGGGCTAGCGCCGGCGGTAGCGCTTGGGCTATAAAAGGACCCCCTCTCCTCTTGTTTTCGTACATCCAGTGCATACACCTCAGAGAGAGAGAGATTGCTCGAGTTGCAGAGGCCTTCCTTGGCCGAATTTTGAAGTCCTAGCGAAGCGCTGCCAATTTCTGAAGGAGGATTCCATCACACCGAATCCGAACGAAGTCCGCCTCAACAAACGCTGATTCTCCAGCGGATCTTCGCCTCCTCGTTCAGAAGTTCATCTTGAGGGAGTTTTTAATTATTGTTATTTCGTTTCTCTTTTATCATTATAAACGGTAGTGAAATCGCCTCGTGTTGGCGACTAGGTCTGGGGTAGGACTTAGGGGTGAAAATTGCCTCGTGTTGGCGACTAGATCTAGGCTAGGTCTAGGGGGTGCTCGAGGCCATATCTGGGGAAGGATTGGCTAGAGCGTCTTGAGACCGAATCCGGAAAGGAGAAGGCTTGGGCCACCGGTTCGTGGGGAAGCGAGTCGGGATAGAAAACGAAAAGAGCTTTTATTATTCTCCTCCGATCTCTAGCGTCATCGAGATCAAGTTTTGTAAACCTTATTTAATATTAATAAAGCTTGTCTCTTTTTGTTTTACTTGTCTTCTTGTTTTTAATATCACATTATTCTATGTTTTCTGAATATATACTAAACTTTTTGAAAACCCTTATTCACCCCACCCCCCCCCCCCCCCTCTAAGGGCGCCGACCGATCCAACAAACATTGCCACACTACAACATAAAATTAAATAAAAATTAATTAACAATTAAACAAGGAAGATGGTGACTAGAAGAGAGCTTGACATTGCCAAAATAATTAACAATCAAACAGTAAACATTATAGGAAATGGTAGAGATTTCAAGAGGTTCATACTCCATATGAGCAAATCAGTAAAGCCGGAGATTTCAGATGATGACTGGAAGAGAGCTTCAAAAGTTGATTGGAAGTCAGGATGAGAGCTTCGAATCGTGAGCTAGAAATCTGCCCTGAAATAGAGGGTTTGTGTTGGGAACAGTGCATGCAATGTTCCTGATTTGAAGAAGTGCTCAGGTCAATGATAAAAGCATTATGTATTTGATGGTATGCTTAGTTTATGCTTGCAGAGATTAAATCATATGTCCAGTACTTCTCCAATACCACTAAGTCCAAAATCGTCGAGAAGGCCTGGACATATCGTCGAATAAGAACGCATACATCATCGAGATCACTCTCAGAGTTAAGCAGAAGGTTCATGTCAGTTATCATCAAGATAATATGGACATTCCGACGATATCGCTGTGACATCAAAGTACTGATGGCGCAAATCTCGCACTCCGCTATAGGCGGTAGCTAGACTGCGGCAGGAAACGGCAGTGAACCGGTCGTTGTCAAGTAATAATATGAGGAAGTAAATCCCCAAGTATCGAATCTCTCAAGGAACACAGTAAGGTGGAGTTAATGTTCGAGGAAGGACTTGAGATCGAAGTCCTTTGGGTCGGATGGATTGCGGAAACGGGGGTTTTGGATTGTGGAAAATAAAGAGAAAATGCTATGACTACTCCTATGCAATGCCGCTATGCAGTGCTTCGCTTGGCGGGATGGAGACTAGGCAGGCCTTGAGCGCGCTGCGTCGCAAGGGAGGATGGATGAGTAGGCAAGCGGAATCGAACTATGCAGGCCTTGAGCGCGCTGCTTTGTAAGGCGAGTGGATTACACGGGCCGCTATGCCACGCTTCGCTAGGCGGATGGACGAGTAGGCAAACGGAGTGAGGGTCGTAAGCACCTCTTCGACAAGCACGCCACTAGCAATTGCTAGTGCAGCAACGAACGTGACGGCGGGATGGAGGATGGAATGGGGCGCACCTCAAGTAACTCAAACAACAAACATTACACATAGACATGAAATATATAGAAATACAGACTAGTTTTAAGTGCAACTACATCTTAATACATAGATCTAACTACATACACATCAATAAGAGAAGAATAAGGCAAGAAATCGACCGAATCCGAAGTCTCGTTGTAGATTCACGGTTGGAATCGCCGGGTTGTCAATCCGCGTCCAAGCTCGGTCCGCAACTACGTCCAGGGTAGAGAGAGTTGTCACTACTCTCCAATGAGCCCGTCTTCTTCATGTCACGATCCGGTAGAGGTTTCAAACTTCCTCTTGCTTGATGGTGATGGCGGCTAGGTCTTCCCTTGGAGCGCTAGGATGAAGGAGGAGGCCGAGAGGAAGCTCCGGCTCAAGATTGGCGTGAAGAACAAGCCCGGAGCACCTCCATATGGTGGGCGGCGATGGAGGGGCGAAAAACCTGCGGAAGGGGCGAAAACGGCGGAGCTGGGCGGAAGAAATGCGTCGATCCCGACCTAATTCGCAAGCAGGTCAATTTATAGGCGCTGGAATAAACAGTGCGCACGGTCATTGGCGCACGACCAGTGGTCGTGCGCACTAGAATCCTGTGATCGTGCGCCTGCCTGGACAGAGCCTGCAAGGTAAGAAAATTATAAAATACAATGTTCGCACGACCAGTGGCGCACGACTAGTGGTCATGCGCGCTATCATAAGTGGTCGTGCGATAAGGAAGACAGAACTCAGTTTTCAGGGGTTAAGTGCACACGATAAGTGGCGCACGACCAGTGGTCGTGCGCAATAGAACCAGTGATCGTGCGCAGTGTTCCTGTATAGAATTGTACCGGGAACACCTGCACGACTCCTGTTCCAGCATACAACACCAATCTAGCCACTGAAGGTGGCGCTTAACAATGCATGAAAACTAATAGCTAAGATAAACAAGAAATAACACCAAAACGGGCCTAGAAGTGCACATAGCATGGAATAACAAATATGAGCTAAAACAGGGCTAAAGTGCAGTGCATAGACTAGAAAATCGGCCCAGATGAGTCCATATATGTGTATATAAATGGGACTCATCACACCCCCAGACTTACCTGTTTGCGTGTCCCGAGCAAACAAATTCTACGCGAACGAGGAAAGAAAAGTAGATGGCTTAAAATTACAATACAGAGTACCATGCGAAGTCGCATGCTCACGTGCATAAGAAAAATAGTAGAGAAGATTTCTCATTATACACAAACAGTTTATATATTTCTAAAAGAGTAAAAGCATATTACAACCACTCAAAATGGTGAACTACGGTGAATCATCCGGTCATGCATACGGAGAAAGTAAACTAAGCGCTGAGATGAGCATTGCTCAAGATTGGGGTGCCGGACAAACTCCACCGAAATCCATCGGTGTCAGCGACCATAGGCTCACCCGGTCACATTCTCTCCACGACACTAGATTGGTCCATAGCGTGAGTCGGTAGGACTTTTAGGTTTTAATTGAGGCTTGGGTTACGGTGAGGTAAACAATGATAAACAAGAGGGCTTATAACACGCAACCCAAATGAGCTTTAATATAACTACCCGCGCACCAAAATCGAATGCAAGTGCACCACACCCCCAGACTTAGACTTTTGCAACATAGGTGTGTGCACCGCCTACTCCCAATACATAATTTTTCTACATGATTTTTCAATAAAACTCATTTTTCTTTTTTTTTTCTCTTTTCCTTTTTTTTTCTTTCTATCTTCTTTTTCTTGTCTTTTTTCTTTCAGCAAAATTTTCAAATGAGCATATCCACAGATTCACATAATATACACCACAATCAACGCCCCCCACAATGTAAATAAAACTACAACTAAAGCTCAGATTTGGGTGTGCGACTAGGTTAGGCTTTTAGGCTTTGGTGAGATATATGTGTAGCTGAATCAAGAAAAGGGTAGGCACAAAGGGGCTAGCAAAGGTAGACGATAGGCATGAAATAAAAAGTTCAACCGGGCCAAAATAATGGCCTACGTCATTCTCACGCACTAGAACTATCCTATGCCAATGCTTCAAGAATCGCTTGGGGCAAGTTCTTGCCACCGAGAATGATTCTCCTTTCTCCCGACTCAAGCAATACGAGTCTAGCGATCACTTACACACATCCCTATGCTACCGTTTGCTTCCACCGGATTCACCATTTGAGTAGAGTAAACAACATTTACACTAATAGAAAAAAAAATAAAACCATAAGTATAAAGAGAAGTCTAATCTACACAAATTTCTATGCAACCGAGCACTCGACTAGGAGCACTACTGGAGTCAACATTTTACTCTGCTACATAGTCCTAAGCCATAACCTAGACTTTCCCACATAAGTAGAAGAATTAAATTCACAACAGAGCAAGCAAACAGATGAGTACGCGCTCAAGTGGGTGTTGTGGTGTGCAATGAAAATGAACAACAATTTCCAATAAGCTACAATAAAAGTACTTCTAGCATGCTATGCAAGAGTGCACGTGAGTGGGCACAAAAACTGCTCTCCCCCAGACTTAAACTAAACAATCCACAAAATATATGACATGAAAATCAGAAAAGGCTAGGGAAAGAGAGTACCCAGTGCTCAGAAATGAGCACACCAGAAGATTGGCGTGTAAGCTAAAATGAGCCGCAGCATCCGCCATCCAGAAAAGATACCTGCAGGGGTCAGCTCTGCAGAAACAAAAGAAAATTGAAACGCTGAAATAAAGTGCAATTAATTAAATAAAATTAGAAAAGACTTGAAAATGCAGGAAAAATTAAGATAACTACTGGGGTTATTGTTATCCCAGCACGACTTATTCAAAACTTTATAATATCTAGCTAATGGGAGTATGGAAGGAGAAGTGGACAGGTAACTGGACCAATATCCGTGTCGGTAGCGGGTACCTATACGGCGACAGAACAGTTACTCCTCTACCCAAATAATAATACCTACATAACGCAGGTAGAGGAAACAGAAAGTAAGAAGAGGAGGATATATCCTCACTCAACTCACCAAACACATCCTTGCCTAGCAATGTGTCGTCAACAGGCAGGTGGCAGGAGGAAAAGGCAATGAGTGGAGTTTCCTCTACGGAGGGGGAATTAACCTCCTCACAAAAGAGGATGCTCTCATCATTGACTTGGGCAATATGCACCAAATCCTCCTAGGGTACCTGTGAAGACTCAACCTGCACAGGCTCGGATGAAGAGGGGGGATCGAGAAATAAACAAGACGAAGAACATAAATAATCAAAAATCGGGGGAGTGGTCCCGGTCTCACTCCCATCAGGTTGGGTAAGTAAAATAATGTTTGCATTGTCATCAATGATACAAGATTTGGCGGGATCAACGGTGGCCAGGCTTAGGATTTGGACTTCCTCCACTGGTGCGGAGGAGAACTCCTCTTCACCTTGGAGGTTGTCCTCCTTCATAGGAATAGGCACAACACTCAGATCACCGACCTCATCCTGCGACACATCATCAACAATGTCGTCGGAGATGAGCGTAGTATGCACAACAGGGAGAAGAATAGTGCTCGGATAAAGGTCGAGCACCGATCCTTCATAAGGAATCGAGTCCACTAGGGGTGGTGGATGCACATGGAGAATAGGCTCAGCAATGTCGGTGCATAGATCAGCCGCACATTCGGTGACCGTGTCCATGTCATACCCTTCAAGATGTGAAGGTGACAAAGACACATAACCGGATGTTGAAGGTGTGCCGCCAGAGTTAGGAGTTGGGACGATCCAGATATCCGGCTCGTCATCCTCGTCCAATTGGCGAAGATACTCGGCACAGTCCTTCAAGACATGATCAGTGCTCCGACAAAACCGGCACAGCCTTGCGGGTTTCTTTGGCACAGCAGGGGCTGAAGCCGAAAAGAAGTATGATGGTAAATGCTCAGCAAAGTAGCCATAAGACTTACGCGCACCATATGGAGTACCAGACGAAGTCGGTGCTCCATATGCTGGGCTATAAGAATTATGCCTACTATTCTCCGTAGGGCATTCATCACTAGAGTGGGAGGTAGCTCCACACCAATGGCAACGGATATTAAGATGTGCCCACATAGTGCGAAGATAAAACGATTCAAGACGAAGGACACTATTGTGCGAAATACCACACCTAACAATAATTACTAAAGCAACCTAATTAAAATAGGAAAATGGAATAAAAAGAAATAAAACAAAGAAATGCAATTTACAAAAGGAAGGGTTTCTCTCTCAGATTCTCCCTCTCCAGAAAACTCACACGACTGTGTTCCCCGGCAACGGCGCCAAAAACTTGATGGCGCAAATCTCGCACACCGCTATAGGCGGTAGCTAGACTGCGGCACGAAACGGCAGTGAACCGGTCATTGTCAAGTAATAATATGAGGAAGTAAATCCCCAAGTATCGAATCTCTCAAGGAACACAGTAAGGTGGAGTAACGTTCGAGGAAGGAATTGAGATCGAAGTCCTTTGGGTCGGATGGATTGCGGAAACGGGGGTTTTGGATTGTGGAAAATAAAGAGAAAATGCTATGACTACTCCTATGCAATGCCGCTATGCAGTGCTTCGCTTGGCGGGATGGAGACTAGGCAGGCCTTGAGCGCGCTGCATCGCAAGGGTGGATGGACGAGTAGGCAAGCGGAATCGAACTATGCAGGCCTTGAGCGCGCTGCTTCGTAAGGCGAGTGGATTACACGGGCCGCTATGCCACGCTTCGCTAGGCGGATGGACGAGTAGGCAAACAGAGTGAGGGTCGTAAGCACCTCTTCGACAAGCACGCCACTAGCAATTGCTAGTGCGGCGACGAACGTGACGGCGGGATGGAGGATGGAATGGGGCGCACCTCAAGCAACTCAAACAACAAACATTTCACATCGACATGAAATATATAGAAATACAGACTAGTTTTAAGTGCAACTTCATCTTAATACATAGATCTAACTACATACACATCAATAAGAGAAGAATAAGGCAAGAAATCGACCAAATCCGAAGTCTCGTTGTAGATTCACGGTTGGAATCGCCGGGTTGTCAATCCGCGTCCAAGCTCGGTCCGCAACTACGTCCGGGGTAGAGAGAGCTGTCACTACTCTCCAATGAGCCCGTCTTCTTCATGTCACGATCCGGTAGAGGTTGCAAACTTCCTCTTGCTTGATGGTGATGGCGGCTAGGTCTTCCCTTGGAGCGCTAGGATGAAGGAGGAGGCCGAGAGGAAGCTCCGGCTCAGGATTGGCGTGAAGAACAAGCCCGGAGCACCTCCATATGGTGGGCGGCAATGGAGGGGCGAAAAACCTGCGGAAGGGGCGAAAATGGCGGAGCTGGGCGGAAGAAATGCGTCGATCCTGACCTAATTCGCGAGCAGGTCAATTTATAGGCACTGGAATAAACAGTGCGCACGGTCATTGGCGCACGACCAGTGGTCGTGCGCACTGGAATCTTGTGATCGTGCGCCTGCCTGGACAGAGCCTGCAAGGTAAGAAAATTATAAAATACAATGTTCGCACGACCAGTGGCGCACGACCAGTGGTCGTGCGCGCTATCGTAAGTGGTCGTGCGATAAGGAAGACAGAAATCAGTTTTCAGGGGTTAAGTGCACACGATCAGTGGCGCACGACCAGTGGTCGTGCGCAATAGAACACGTGATCGTGCGCAGTGTTCTTGTACAGAATTGTACTGGGAACACCTGTACGACTCCTGTTCCAGCATACAACACCAATTTAGCCACTGAAGGTGGCGCTTAACAATGCATGAAAACTAATAGCTAAGATAAACAAGAAATAACACCAAAACGGGCCTAGAAGTGAACATAGCATGGAATAACAAATATGAGCTTAAACAGGGCTAAAGTGCAGTGCATAGACTAGAAAATTGGCCCAGATGAGTCCATATATGTGTATATAATTGGGACTCATCAAGTACACACGACGATATCGTCGTAAAATTAAGAAGAATCGATCAAAGTCCAGTATCGTCGTGTCAACCTTAATCACACGACGATATCGCTGTAAGGTGTAAAAAGAGTTAAGTCAAACTATTCGGCAATGTCAACGCCATCGTCGTAAAGAGATCTTGTCGTCGAGATGAGAAAGGAAGCTCTTTGAAGACCTAAGTAAGAATGCTCGGCTTTGTCGATGATATCATCGTAAAGAAGGCTAGTTGTCGAGAAGGCTAAGGGAGAACTCGTGAAGACAGCTTATAGAAGAAGAATCGCCTGTCGTCATAATGATCAAGAGGTTATCGTCGATAAGACAGTATGGTTTCAACGATATCTGATAAGTAATATTTTGATCTACTTTTAGTATAGTATTTATATTAATATTAATATAAATTTGTAAATAATATGTCTATTTTACTTAATAATCATTTATTTAAATAATTGTTTACTAACTTAAGGTTATTTTCTAATTATTTAGGTTTTCTGTACTTTTGAGCAAAAAACGCAAGTACATGCCCAAGGCCACAGGCGCGACCAAGGGCGTGACAGCCTTAGATGTGTTCTAGACTTCCTGTCGTGTTTTAGGCACAATTCGTGAAGAATTCATGGTACACGCCCATGTACTTTAGGCCACGCACGTAACTCTCCAATGTCACGCCCGTGTACCCTCCTCCTGCTCAGCCGTCCGTGTCCCGAAGCCATGACATGATTTCCTCCAAGTACATGCCCGTGACCCATGGGTCACACCCGTGCCCAATCATGCATGCCCCAGATCACGCCTCAGGTCATGGGCGTGACCAGGGGCGTGACATTCAGTTCACAGGCGTGATCTCTCCCGCGCCACTTTCCCGTCGAAGACTTCCCGCCAGCGCCAGTTTTAAAGATTACACGCCCTAGGTCACGGGCTTGACGCACACATAATGCCTGCAATAACTCCAGAAGGTGCCCTCTCCGATGCTGCTTCGAACATGCCACTTACACGCACTTGGTCACGGGCGTGACCGAGGGCGTGTAACCCCAATTTGCTTGCCTATTTAAATGAAGCTCCTCCAAATCTCTAAGAATCCATTTTTCCACCCTTCTTGGGTCGAAACTCCTCTCCTCTGCCCCCTTTTGGGACAGAAATTTTTTTTCTTATTCTTGTATTTTCTTCTAGTAGCTTAGACTTCAATTTCATGTACTTTAATTTTATGCAATTAGTTTTAGATTTCATTTTCAGCAATTGTCCTTTCATTTCATGTAAAGCTTTCAATTTCTTGTACCTCTCTTTTTATGTAATTCAATTCTATTTTAATAAAATGTCTTTTCTTACTCCGTTCATCTCTTTTATTTTTATGTTAATTAGAATTATATTTAAATCTTGAAAATTGCAATCTTCGGATGAAAATATCTTTCTCGATATTATCTTTCTTTTCTTCCTTCGATTTATTCATGATTTATATCGGGTTCATATGTCGAAGTGTGAACTTTCGTATCTGTTTTCATATTCTAGTTAGCCGAGAGGCTCGTTAGTATGAATCGATCACTCAAGGATAAAAAAGAGTAGAACGCAATCCTCGAGAGAGGACGACGTTACCCTTCCAGATTGGAGTAAAAGCCAATAGCGGGATTCACCTCGTATAGCGAGTATTAGGTTATCGATTATAGAATGAGAATTCGGTTGATATTCCTATCTTAGTTGGGCGCAGTCCTCAAGAGATCAGGTGCGTTCATAATCTGGGAATCTCCACGGTCAAGGATTGGTTTAGAATTTATCGTCTCTAATTTTCATTCAAAGTGCGCTTTTCTTCAAGTTATATTTGTTTTCTTTATTTTAATTTCAATTTTATATTCTCTCCCACAATATTATTCGATAAGATAATAATTTTATTTTTCCGAAGTAAAAGTACTCGACAGACCCAAGTCTAATACAACCTTGATATGTTTTTTTATATCCTATGCTATGAATGGTAGGTATGCTTGCCCATTCTGCTTATAATATATAATCTTAATTCTTATCTATCAAGTTTTAGGCACCGTTGCTGGGGACATTTTGTCGATATTTCGAAAAGGGGAAATGCTATTAATTTTATCTTACTTTTTCTTTATTTTTTTTATTTAAAAAACAAAAAATGTATATAAAAAATGAAAAAAAATTATGCTATAATTAAAATTTTGGAATGGGAGCTTTGGGCTTGTCATCCCATCGCAGCTCCTAGTACCTTGCGAGCTCTTCACCGGGTAGACCTTGGGAAGTCAAAGACTAATTAGAACATATCAAAAATATTCTTTATTTTTTATTTTTATTTTCACGAAAAAAATATATAACACTTTTTAAAAACTACCAAAAATATTTTCTCTTTTTCAGTTTGTTTTGTGTTTTGTTATTTTAAATTTATGCAGGTAATCATGGTAGTTCCTCCGTCTCCAAATCAGGGACGTGCTTTTCTTCCTCTCTTTGTTCTTTTTTTCCTTTTCCATGTTTTTTTTACTTCGTACATAGTTTTCAACATTGGAGACAATGTTGAAATTTAAGTATGTGGGTGTATTCCCTAATCTTTAAATTTTCCAAAAAAAAATTCAAAAAATATATATATATATTTATATATAAAAATTTCAAATTTAGAAAAAACCAAAAAAATAATGTAGTAAGCCCTTACTTTGGTTGTTGTTATTTCCAATATCAAACATTTGAGAGTTTACTCATAAACATTTTTATTATTTTTAAATTGCTAATTTTTTATTTTATCATGGTTAGTTAGATTTAATTTTTAGGTGATTTAGTTTTAAGGAATATGTTGTGATTTTAATTTGATTAGAGTAATTTATTTAGCATTTTTTCTATTTTATTTTAATTAGATTCAATTTTATAGTAGTTGTGCTTAAACACCTTTAGATTTTAATTATTTAACTCATGCTTTTGGATTCTTAGGAAAATTCAATTTACTATAGTTGCTCTCAAAATGTTTTAATTTAATCTCAAAATTTGTTTAGCTTTTTTATCCCTTTAGCCATTACCCTTAGCCTTCCCCTACCAAAAAAAATATTTATTAAAAGATCATATGCCATGAAAATAAGAGGATAAAATTCATTATTTCCTAAACATATGTTGTTAAAAAACATGAGGTCCGGAGATGAAGTAAAATGCGGAATACTTCACAAAACTTTCCACAAGTATAACAACACAATGACAATGGGAAGACCGAATAGTGTTATGGTATTAACTATCTCTTTACAATTCGAGGTATACATGGCGAGACATGATTCATAAGAATTACGGAGGAGAAAAGCACAAAACACAAAATACAAGTTGCCGACAACCTGACAGACTGAAATTGCCAGACCATGCGAACAGACAAGTCGTACGGTTAACTCCTGAGACCGCGCGAATAGAGCAAAAAACCGCACCTGTCAGCCCGCAACCACAGACCGCTCCACTTGATGCTTATTCCACTGCAGAAAACACTTGAAGAAGAATCTGCTTCCTGCTACAGACCGCAACTCAAGACCGCCTGGCCACTTAAGACCGCCTGATCAACTAAGTCCGCTGCACAGTCCAAGAACACCTAAACACAGTCCGCCCATACAGACCGCTGGCAGACTGGTTTATTCAAATCTGGAAAAGGGAGAATGTTGACAGCGAACTGCAAGCCGCTAACCTGCGAACACACAAACCGGTCAGGCAAAACTCAAACTGCGCGACCTCAGAATGAGACCGGCACAATCAAGCCAACTTTGGTTCTTACAGTTCTTCGTTACGAATGACGGGCCCTGCACCCCTATTTATAGGCGAGCAGACAGATGCCGCCACTGCATAAACCGGTATACAATAACCGCCCATCAGATCGCCAGCGGTCTCACAAGACAGACCGCTCGAGCTCAGCAAGGCAAACAACTCCCTTATTGAACCATACGGTTATACACAAACCACCCGGTTACCACGGTCATCAAAACAAACCGCCCGGTATCATTGCAAAAGCAAAGAACTTCTTCAGTAACCCAGACCGATAAGATCAAGATGTCAGACCGCCCGATCACTGCATGAAGGCAAACCTACTTGAACATTTGGCCTACTTGAACAAGTTGCCAGAACAACCCGCGTAAGCCGCTCGGACAATTAGCGGTCTCCCAGATCAGACCGCCCAGAACAGATCGCCTGAGACAAAATTGGCCAGAGCACCAGCGTAGACCGCGCGGTCTCTGTGGTCTCCAACCTGCAGACCACCCATCACCATTCCACTTCCACTTCAAAAATTTAACACTCCCCCTTGAAGTGGGAAGTTGAAGTCAGCCCAAGCAAACTCTGCCACCGACCAAATGGTCCCTCCGACAGTGGCTTAGTAAATATGTCAGCAACATTCTCCTTGCTCTGCACATGCTCCACAGTCAGAGATCCCTCCAACACCTTCTCACGAATGAAATGGTGATGAATCTCTATGTACTTCATACGCACGTGACAAACTGGATTGTTCACCAGTTTGAGAACACTCTCATTATCACCACGTAGTAGAGTAGGACCTCGCACCTCCCTATGAATGTCCTCCACAAGCCTCCTAAGCTAGATGGCTTCCTGAGCTGCCAAAGCCGAAAATTTGTACTCTGCTTCTGTGGTAGATACAGACACAGAATCCTGCTTCTTGTTGCACCATGATATGGCTATAGTGCCTATCATAAAGACATATCCAGACGTCGATCTCCGATCATCCGAATCTCCTCCATAATCAGCATCCATGTACCCGTGCAAGCAAAAGCCCGAATCTCTCCCATAGAAGAGACCCAAATCCGAGGTGGATTTGACATACTTCAAGATACTCCTAGCCTCCATAAGATGAGGTTTCCGAGACTCTGCCATAAACCGACTCACCCTGCCAACTGCATAAGCAATATCTGGCCTCATGATCATCAAGTATATCAGACATCCAACCAAAGCCTGGAACACCAAAGGATCGGTAAGAACCTTCCCTTCATCTCATCGAAGATGAACTCCAACCTCCAGTGGAGTAGAGCTGCTCTTCCTCCCTTCCATGCCGAACCTCTTCACGATTCGATCCGCATAGCCTTTTTGGGAAACAAGCATATCGCCCTCTTTCCTCTCCACATCGAGCCCAAGGAAATGGTGGAGCTCACCCAAATCCTTCATCTCAAATCTGATAGCTAGCTCAGCACGAAGCCTAGCTACCTCCACTTCAGAATTCCCCGTGACGATCATATCGTCAACGTATAGCAGCACCAAGACCTGAAGCTCCCCTGTCTTCTTTACGAATAAACATGAATCTGAATCAGAAGCAAAGCATCCGCAGAACAGGAGGTATTCTGCGATCTTCCCGTACCACGCCCGAGGCGCTTGCTTCAAGCCGTAAAGAGCCTTCTTGAGCTTGCAAACGTATCTTGGGTGCTCTTCAAATACATAACCAGGTGGCTGATCCATGAAGATATCCTTGTCAATCTCGCCATATAAGAAAGCGTTCTTTACGTCGAGTTGCCAAATATTCCACCCTTGGCAAGCTGCCAATGCGATCACCACCCGGAATGAAGTCATCTTGGCAACAGGGCTAAACGTCTCTTCATAATCCTCCCCATACTTCTGAGAGAAACCTCGAGCTACAAGGTGAGCCTTGTACCGCTCAATACTTCCATCAGCCTTCTTCTTCAGTTTGAAAACCCACTTGCAAGTCACCGGAGTAACTCCCTCAACCTTAGGCATCAAGTCCCAAGTCTCATTTTTTCTGAGGGCAAACATCTCTTCATCCATGGATCCTTCCCACTCCTTGACTCCAACGACATTTTCATAATAAGATGGCTCTCTCTCATCCAGGGGACCTGCAAAGAAACATGAGACAAAGCTCACCAAGTTTCCGACCGTGTACCGATCACATGGAATATTGGTCCTCTTCTACCTCCTCAGAGCTTAACTCTGAACCACCTCTTCAACTGTAGCTTCTGGACTAGCTCTCCTTTCAAGTAGACATGGAGCATCGCTCCCCCTGCTTCCAGAACCCGAAGCACCTGACCCATAGCTAGAAATACCTGGAGCACCTGGAGAAACAGGCAACTCCACCAGAACTTCCCTTGCAGCTTCCACTGAACCACCATCTACACTACTTCCTTGTAACTCTACAGAAGAGCTACCATGGTATGACATCGGCTCGTCAAATACCACATCCATAGAGACCACATATCTTCATGTCTCGGGATCCATGCATCTCCACCCTTTCTTCCGGTCATCATAACCGACGAAGACTAGTTTCCTTGCCATTGCATCTAGCTTCGTTCGAAGGGCATCCGGAACATGCACATAGAAGGTAGAACCAAACACTCGAAAGTGTTCCACGCTTGGCTTCTCCTTGAACATCAACTCATGAGCGGTCTTCATGTTGATGGGACTGAGAGGCATCCGGTTGATAACATAGGCTGCACAAGAAATTCCCTCTGCCCAGAAGGACTTTGGGATACTCTTGGCATGAAGCCAACATTTGCAGGTCTCCGTCAGATGACGGATCTTCCGCTCTTCAACTATGTTCTACTGTGGAGTGTGAGCATAAGAAAGCTCTCTTTGGATGTCAGACTTCCTGCAGAAGTTAAAGAACGCCTCTGAGGTAAACTCCCCTCCATTGTCAATTCTGAACCTCTTGACCCGCAGGTTAAGCCGACCTTCCACCAGCTCCTTGAACTCCATAAACCTCTCGAACGCCTCTGACTTCTCCTTCAGAAAATATACCCACATATATCTGGTGAAGTCATCAACCAAAATCAGCATATACCTGCTACCTCCAAGACTAGCAGTGTTGGTAGGTCCAAACAGATCACCATGTATACACTCCAATGGTCTTTTACATCTGCTTTGTGATTTGTCAAATGGAAGACATTGAGCCTTACCAAACTGACAACCTGCACAAACGTGACCATCCCCGAAAGATGACAAGCTATGCAGACCTTTCACCAGGCCTCTTCCCGCCATAGCTTTCAACTTATCCATCCCAACATGCCCAAGTATTTCATGCCAGATAGCTGCACTGTCGTTAGCCCTCATCTTATCAACATAAGAACTTGTTGAAAGAACAAACAAGTCATTTACATGTCTCCCTATATGAGTGACCTCAGCTTTCACAGCTGAAACATTTCGGAGAAATTTCACTTCTGTTGGACCGAACAGAACGTGATAGCCAGCATCCACCGCATTGGTCACTGAGAAGAGGTTCTTCTTCATCCCCGGAATATGATAGACACTCTTCAATGTAAGAGTACCTCTATCATCGTTCAAAGAAACCACACCCTCCTTCTCTACTACATGTAAAGTATCATCAGCCGTAATGATGACGTCATTACCTGTATATGCCTGCAATGAGGAGAACTTCGACTCATCCCCGGTGAGGTGATGACCACACCCAGAGTCCACTATCCAATCATCCTAATAGTTGATGGAAGTCATAGCTCGAACACACGTGCTCGTCATGAATGCACCTCCACCACCCCAACTACCTTCAGAATTGGAACCAGCCTCCTCCTTTCCTGCAGCATGCCCTGGATAAAGATTAACTTGGCAGTCTCTCTTGAAGTGACCAAGCTTATTGCACCTGAAGCATCTAGGTCCTTCCTTCTTCTTCCCATCACGCTTAGGAGCATAGATCCTCTCCTGCTGATATGAAGTATACGGACCATCATCTCCAGATGTCTTCTTCTTCTTGTCCCATCTCTTCTTCTTGCCAGAGAAGAGAACCTCACCTTCTCCCCCAGAGACAGACATCCAAGCCATTTGCTTAGCCAAACTCTCTTGCGAAGCAAGTAAGTTCTCCAGCTCCAGCAACGATGGCTAATTGGCCCAGCCTTGAACAGAAGCAACAATGGCCACATACTCCCTCCGCAAGCCGCAGATTATGTGCCTCTTCAGCTTAGTTTCTGAGATAGGCTCATCTGGGTCCAAAGTCGATATCTCTGTGCAAAGGTTCTTCATCTTCAAGAAGAACGCTGAGATAGACAAATCTCCCTGAGTTGCTTTCGCCAACTCATTCTCCAAAAACTGTAGCCTAGCTACATTCTTCTTATTAAACAAGCCCTCCAAGGCTGTCCAAATTTCAGCAGCTGATCTATATCTGATGATGTGATCAAACAGCTCCGGAATGATAGCTCTCTTGAAAGTGAACTCCGCCTTAGCATTCGTTCTCTTCCAATCCTTCACGAGCTCAGCATTCCCTTCAGCAGGAATAACAGCTTGTCTTGCTTCTCCTCCTATAACCTCCTACAAATCCTCACCAAGAAGATAACTCTCCATGCAAGACTTCCACTTCTCGAAGTTAGTCTGCGAAAGGTGCTCAATACAAGGACCTCTAGCATATCCTCCGTTCATTGCTATCCCACTGGTTGCTAACCAACTTGAGGAACCCGAGAAAAGTATCAGCAACTACTGCTCAACAACCTATCTCTGATACCATGTTAAAAAAATTGAGGTCCGGAGATGAACTAAAATGCGAAACACTTCACAAAACTTTACACAAGTATAACAACATAATGACAATGGGAAGACCGAATAGTGCTATGGTATTAACTATCTCTTTACAATTCGAGGTATACATGTCAAGACATGATTCATAAGAATCACGGAGGAGAGAAGCACAAAACACAAAATACAAGCTGTCGACAACCTGACAGACTGAAATCGCCAGACCGTGGGAACATACAAGATGTGCGGTTAACTCCTAAGATCATGCGAACAGAGCAAACCGCACCTGTCAGCCCGCAACCACAGACCGCTCGACTTGATGCTTATTCCACTCATGAAAACACTTGAAGAAGAAACTGCTTCCTGCTACAGACTGCAACTCAAGACCGCCTAGCCACTTAAATCCGCCTGATCAACTGAGTCCGTTACACAGTCCAAGAACACCTAAACATAGTCTGCCCAGACAGACCGCTGCCGGACTGGTTTATTCAAAGCTGGAATAAGAAAGAATGCTGACCGCGAACTGCAAGCCGCTAACCTGCAAACACATGAACCGGTCAGGCAAAACTCAAACTGCGCGACCTCAGAATGAGACCAGCACAATCAAGCCAACTTTGGTTCTTATAGTTCTTCATTATGAATGATGGGCCCTGCACCCTTATTTATAGGCGAGCAGACGGATATCGTCACCGCACAAACCGGTATACAATAACCGCCCATCAGATCACCAGCAGTCTCACAAGACAGACCGCCCGAGCTCAGCATGGTTAACAACTTCCTTATTGAACCATATGGTTATACATAATCTGCCCGGTTACCGCGGTCATCAAAACAAACCGCCCGGTCTTATTGCAAAAGCAAAGAACTTCTTCAGTAACCCAGACCGATAAGAACAAGACGTCAGACCACCTGATCACTGCAAGAAGGTAGACCTACTTGAACATCTGGCCAACTTGAACAAGTCGCCAGAACAACCCGTGCAAGCTGCTCGGACAATTAGCGGTCTCCCAGATCAGACCGCCCAGAACAGATCGCCTGAGACAAAATCGGCAAGAGCACCAGTGCAGACCGCGCGGTCTCTGCGGTCTCCAACCTACAGACCACCCAACACGATTCCACTTCCATTTCAAAAATTTAACATATGCACCACTTTTATGAAGAATATTATGAAAAGATTATATGTCATGGAAAATGAGAGCATAAAATTCATCATTTTCCAAAACATATACAAATTTAAAAGAAAAAAATATTGGGTGAGAGGATAAAATTCATCACCTCCAATCAAAGCAATCTTCATGATTACCCAAACCCTCTAGCCAATATAATTAACTTTAGTTTTAAATTAAAATACGGGGAGAGTATAAGTAGTAGTTTGTAATTTTCCGTAAGCTTCTTTAAAATTTGAGTTTTATAATTCCAATCTAATTTTGTTTCCAAATTACTTAATTTTGTTTACTAGTTAATTTATTTGAGAATTTTTAGCTAAATATTTCTCTCTTTTCATTTTATTTTCATAATTTAAGACTTATCTCATAAATCCATAAATTTTATTTTTAACTTTCTATTGATTTAAATAAAATTTTAGTATAATTAAAAATCTTATTAATGTCTTATGAATATTTCTCATATTTTTGCTCTGGAATAGCAAAAGCTTAAGTATGGGGGTATTTGATAAGTAATATTTTGACCTACTTTTAGTATAGTACTTAGTTTAATATTAATATAAATTTGTAAATAATATGTCTATTTTACTTAATAATAATTTATTTAAATAATTTTTTACTAACTTAAGGTTATTTTTTGATTATTTAGGTTTTTTGGACTTTTGAGCAAAAAATGCAAGTACACGCCCAAGGTCACAGGCGCGACCAAGGGAGTGACAACCTAAGATGTGTTCCAGACTTCCTACCGTGTTTCGGGCTCAATTCGAGAAGATTTCAAGGTGTACGCTCCTGTACTTTTGGTCACGCCCGTGACACTCCAATGTCACGCCCGTGTACCCTCCTCCAGCTCAGCCGACCGTGTCCCCAAGCCATGACATGATTTCCTCCAAGTACACGTCTGTGACCCATGGGTCACGCCGGTGTCCGATCATGCACGCACCAGATGACGCCCCAGATCACGGGCGTGACCAGGGACTTGAAATTAAGTTCACGGGTGTGATCTCTCCCACGCCACTTTCCCGCCGAAGAATTCCCGCCAGCTCCAATTTTAAATATTACACTCCCTAGGTCACGGGCGTGACCTAGGGCGTGACGCGCATGTAATGCCTGCAATAACTCCAAATGGTGTCCTCTCCGCTGTTGCTTCAAACACTCCCTTACACGACCTTGGTCACGGGCGTGACCGAGGGCGTGTAACCCCAATTTGCTTGCCTATTTAAAGACAAATCCTCCAGATCTCTAGGCATCCATTTTTCCACCCTTCTTGGGTCGAAACTCCTCTTCTCTGCCCCATTTTGGGGCAGAAATGCTTTTTCTTATTCTTGTATTTTCTTTTAGTAGCTTAGACTTCAATTTCATGTACATTAATTTTATGAATTAGTTTTAGATTTCATTTTCAGCAATTGTCCCTTCATTTCATGCAAAACTTCCAATTTCTTGTACCTCTCTTTTTATGTAATTCAATTCTATTTTAATAAAATGTCTTTTTTACTCCATTCATCTTTTTTATTTTTATGTTAATTAGAATTATATTTAAATCTTGAAAATTTCAATCTTCGGATGAAAATATCTTTCTCGATGTTATCTTTCTTTTCTTCCGTCGATTTATTCGTGATTTATATCGGGTTCATATATCGATGTGTGGACTTTCATATCTGTTTTCATATTCTAGTTAGCCGAGAGGCTCGTGAGTATGAATCAATCACTCAAGGATAAAAAAGAGTAGAACGCAATCCTTGAGAGAGGACGACGTTATCCTAGTGGAGTAAAAGCTAATATCGGGATTCACCTCGTAAAGCGTGTATTAGGTTATCAATTATAGAATGAGAATTCGGTTGATATTCCTAATCTTAGTTGTGCGTAGTCCTAGAGAGAGGTGCATTCATAATCCAGGAATCTCCACGGTCAAGGATTGGATTATAATTTATCGTCTCTAATTTTTATTCAAAGTGCGCTTTTCTTCAAGTTAGATTTATTTTCTTTATTTTAATTTCAATTTTAAATTCTCTCCAAAAATATTATTCGATAAGATAATACTTTTGTTTTCCCAAAGTAAAAGTACTCGACAGACCCGAGTCTAATACGACTTTGATATGTTTTTTATATCCTATGCTATGAACGATAGGTATGCTTGCCTATTCTGTTTATAATATATAATCTTAACTCTTATCTATCAATATCGTCGATAGGACAATATGGTTTCAACGATATCATCGATAAGACAGAATGGTTTCAACGACATCATCGAGAAGACCGCAAGTTGACAACAAGATTACGACCATACCTTTAAGATGACTTTATGTCGTCATAAGTGCAAGTGCAACTGTGATATCTTGTATCGTCGAGATATCATTCTCTAAAGAAGATCAAAGAAGACTTGAAGATTTGTCCAAGTCTAAGATAGATCGGCATAATAGCAAGTTCTGTCGTCAAGGCATTGCAAATATCATCGAGACAGATCAAGACATTTCAAATCGCACTGTCTGCATTTAATGTCGCCGCCTGATGGTCAAATGAGCCTCTAATACTTATAGGACATCCTAGGATACCATTAGTCGGCTCCTCAGTTGTTTAAACGAGATAAGTGTCTGCCCTAATTCACATAAACAAGTAAGAAATGCAGAGAATACACGCTCGAATTAATAGAACAGTAATAAGCTAAGTAAAGAAGGAACAAGAACCGGAGAACGAAATGATCTTCATCAAGTGTTCTCCAAGTTTCAGTCTAGCAACATTGGCTAATAAGAAGTGTTCCAGGTTGAAGAAGGGATTGAAGAGGAATCTATGATGTATAAGATAACATAAAAAATATTCACTTCAAGTCCAAGAAGCCAATCTTCATCCGGCCAAAGAACTTTTTCTCATTCTTTCTTTGTAGTGCTTTTATAAGCCTGAGTCTGTAGGATCTATTTCAGATCTGAGTTGTAGGGATTGAGGGCCTGAGATGTAGGGCTTGAGGGCCTGAGTATTGTAGAGTTTGAGGGCCTAAGTTGTAGGGCTTGTGGGTCTGAGTTTGTAGGGCTTGAGGGCCTGAGTTGTAGGGCTTGGGGGCCTTAGTTTGTAGGGCTTGAGGGCCTGAGTTTTTGGAGGAGTTTGCCGACCCTAGCATACTTCTAGAAAGGTGTAGAGGGACAGTGGACTACTCAAGACACCATATCTTGAGGATCCACTATATATCTGGTGTTCTTGTGTGCTTTGCTCCTGTGTTTTGTTGTTTTGCTTTATTAGATTAACTTAGTTCTTGTGCATAAATTTATATATAGCCATATCACCTAATCCCCCACCTTTAGGTGATAGTTCCATAATTAACAAGTGGTATCAGAGCTAGGTTGATTAAAGAGTGACTTAACACTCAGATCTAGATCTTAGAACTACTCATTATGGCTGTAGGTGATCAACAAAGAGAAATGAGATCCATGAAGCTCCCAATCTGCACCAAAGAGAACTTTCCTATTTGGAAAGAAAGGGTAAGACTCTTCATGGAAGCTGCAGATCTCAGGGTTTATGTAGCTATTCAAGAGGGTCCCTTCACCCCCAAGATTGCTTCTACCATTGATCCTACTCAAAGAGTGCCAAAGAAATATGTTGACATGAGTAAGGATGAGCTTGCACTTGTAAGCCTAGATAAGAGAGCACCGAACATTATTGTGAGTGCAATTGATGACTCAACCCTCCAAAATCTTATTCACTACAAAACTGCCAAGGAGATATGGGACTCCCTAGTTGTTTACATGGCGGGGACCAAAGAAGTAAGGGATGACAGGAAATACCTTCTAAATCAGGAGTATGAGGCATTCAAGTAAAGCAAGAATGAAAATATCTCTAACTGCTATGAGAGAACTTTCAAGATAGTAAATGGGCTGAAGAACTATAGAAGAGAGTTCACAAATTCAGATCTTAATGATAAGTTCCTTAGATACCTCACTAAGGAATGAGACATCAAAATTTGTGCAATTAGAGAAATGGGTCAACTGGGCAATATGGAGCCAAAGAACCTATATGGGAAGTTGCTCTCCCAGCTTCAACTTAACACCAGAGAAGCTGAAGAAGAAAGCTCAAACGGGAGTACCAGAGAAAGATCAGTAGCTCTTAAGGTTGAGAGCATGAGGAGATCCAAGGATAAGAGTCCTGTATGCCAGGACAGATCTGAGAGCAGTGAAGCTTCTGATGCCAGCACATCAGAATTTGACAACACAGACAAGGAGATGGCCCTCCTATCTAAGCAGTTTAGAAAACTGATCTCTAAAAGGAGAAGAGACAACTACAAACCATCTTCTTCAAGCTCTAGAAGATCTGGTCAATATGACAGAACTAAATCCTCAAGGGAGGACAGGTATTAATCAAAACCTAGTAAATTTGATTTAACTAACACTATCTGCTATTACTAAAATAAAGCATGCCACATGATTGCTGATTGCCCCTCCAAGAAGAGGGAATCAAAGAACTATGAAGATAGAAGAAGGTCAAGGGACAAGAAGAAATCTGAAAAAGGGTTTATAACAAAGAAAATCAGAACCCTAAGTGTTTTTGATTCAAGCTCTTCAAAAACTGAGGAGGAAGCACTTATTGGCCTTATGGCCATAAATGAAGAAATCCAGGATGACAATATCTCTCCTAGGAAGGTACAAATCAGAGCTCCCCTGTCTGCTTCTGATTCTGAATTAATGGCAAATTCCTTGCATGATGATGAAGGTGAGTCTGCTGCCATCCTCAAGATCCTCAAATGAGGTTGAATCTGAACTAGTAAAGCAGTACGAAACTTTGTGGAAAGCTTTCATGAAAAGCAAGAAACTCCTCAAAGTTCAGACTAAGGAGTTGGATTCCTTGAGAACTACACACTCTGAGCTCCCGGAGATAGCTGAGAAGTTTGTTGCTATGAGCAAGGAAGTGGATAGATTCAAGGAAGCCACAAAGCTCAAAAATGCTGAACTGGCTCAGAAGACCAAGGTCATTAACGACCTTGAGGAAATGCTGTTGGCTGAAAAGAAAATTGTTGCCACCTTTTCAAAACACAAGATTGTCCTTCCCATTATTGACAGCTTTTCTGCACCATTCAGAGCTGGTGTAGGATTTAGTAGTGAGACAGCCAAGTGTAAAGCCTACGAAGAGCAACCCTCTTTTAAGAAGGTGCTGCTGGCATCAAACCCCTTTGACCAGGAATCTTTATATGCTCATTTGACCAATGCCTGCTCAGCAAGTGGTAGTAAGCCCACTATGACAAATAGAAGAGCAGACTTTGGGCTAAGTGCTTTAAAAACACCCCATGAGGAGATTCAGATGAAGAGTCCAGGTCTCTTTGTCCAAGGACCTGGAGCAACAACTCCCAAAAGCAAGGGAAAGGCTGCCCCTACTAAGCCTATTCCCAAGAAGGTGAACCAAAAGGTGGTGAGACCAACTCCACTTCATACTCACACCTGTGAGGTTCACCCAAGACCTGTTAGGCCAAGTGTCTTCACTCCTGCCCACCAACATTGCCATCCTATTAAGATGGTGAGGCAGAAGAGAAGATACAACTTGTTTGAGTGTTGGTGTTGTGGGAAAGTGGGTCACTTTGCCTTGGACTGTTGGTTCTACCCAACAAGGCCTAATGCAAAGAGAGTGCAGACCACTCAGAGGTGTGGTGTCCCAGTTTATCTCCCTAATAGAAACCAAGGACCCAAATCAAATTGGGTGCCTAAGGGTAAGTAATTTTTCTTGCATGTATGTCAAAATGCCAACAAATCTCCCATTTGGTATTTGGATAGTGGTTGCTCCAGGCATATGACTGGAGTAAGGAGCTATCTAAGAAACTTCACCTCTGTGGAGAATGGACCAACGGTCATATTTGGAGGTTCAGAAAAAGGGGTGACCAAAGTATATGGTAACACCACTAATTGGTTAGTCACCATCACAAGGTAGCTTATGTGGAGGGATTGAATCACAATATCATAAGCATAAGTCAGCTTTGTGATCTAGGTTATGTTATTGTTTTCCACAAGGATAGGTGCTTTGTTAAGAAGTCCTTACACTCTGAGGCTACTTTAACTGGTACTAGGAGTGGAAATGTATATTGTTTAAATTTCGTTGACTCAAATTCTTCAATGCCTATGTGTTTTGTGGCTAATGAGAAAGAGGCTCTATGTGTTCAATGACACAAGAGACTTGCACACATTAATTAAAAAACCATATGTAAGCTTTTCTCTCTAGGCCTAGTTAGAAATGGACCCAACATTAAGTGCATTAAGGAAGGTCCTTGTCAGGCATGCCAACTTGGCAAGCAAACTATTGAATTCAAGGAGAGACAAAGACCATTCAATAACAGTTGAAGACAAGGCTAAAAATTCAAGGAGAGACAAAGACCATTCAATAATAGTTGAATTGGAAGAAGATGCTGTAAAAGGATTAGAAACAGCTGACGAGGTCCAACCTGAAGAACCTGCCATAGAAGAGATTCCTAGAAGACTACCTGCTGCACTTAGACAAATTATTCATCATCCTCAAGAGCAAATCATAGGAGATGTCAGTCAAGGAGTGCTGACAAGGAGCATGGCTTTAAATGAAGCATTGTACTTGAGTTTTCTTTCTCAAATTCAACCCAAGAAATTTGAGAAAGCAAATCAGGATCCATTCTAGAATGTTGTATTGCAAGAGGAACTAAACCAATTTAAGAGATGCAAAGTGAGGAGGTTAGTTCCCAGACCCCAAAGACACAATATTATTGGAACCAAGTGGGTATGTAGAAACAAATTAGATGAGAATGGGGTCATCATAAAGAATAAGGCAAGGTTAGTAGCAAAGGGCTATAGACAGGAAGAGGGAATTGATTTTGATCAGAACTTTGCCACTGTTGCAAGATTGGAAGCTATCAGATTGTTCCTAGCCTATGCAGCCTATAAAAGATTCAAAGTTTACCAGATGGATTTGCAGTTAGCCTTTCTGAATGGTGACCTCTAGGAAGAAGTATATGTAGAATAACCTTCAGGTTTTGTTGATTCTACTCAACCTGACTTTTATTATTTTCTTAGAAAGGCCTTATATGGCTTGAAGCAGGATCCTAGAGCCTGGTATGAGACCCTGTCAAGCTTTCTCACTAAGAACAAGTTTTCAAGGGGAAAGATTGACAAGACATTGTTCCTAAGGGAAGTGAAGGGCAAGATCTTGCTAGTGCAAATTTATGTAGATGACATTATCTTTGGCTCTACAGATAACAATCTCTGCAAGAAATTTGTCATTTAATGCAGGGAAAGTTTGAGATGAGCAGTATGAGAGAGCTCAAACACTTCCTAGGTCTTCAAGTGAAATAATTTGAAGATGGTATATTCATCTCACAGACCAAATTCACTAAAGAGCTAGTCAATAAATTTGGATTGGAGAGTGCTTCTTCTATGAAGACTCCCATGGGATCCAATGTGTCTCTAGACAAGGATGAAAAGGGAATACCCTTTTATGAAACCAAGTACAGAAGCCTGATTGGGTCTTTGCTTTACCTAACTACCAGTAGGCCTGACATAATGTTTGCCACATGTGTTTATGTTAGATATCATGTGAACCCCAAGGAATCTCATCACACCTCTGTCAAGAGGATCTTAAGTGTTGGATCGGTCGACGCCCTTAGAGGGGGGGGGGGGGGGGTGAATAAGGGTTTTCAGAAACTTCAGATTATATTTAGAAAAACTTCGGAATATTGCAAGATTAATAAAGAGACATTAAGTAAAACAATAATAAAAAGATATGCTTTATTAATATCAACTAATGTTTTACAAAACTTGATTTCTATGACGCTTGAAATCGGAGGCGACTAATAAAAATTCTTTTTCGTTTTCTATACCGAATCGTATCCGCACGAACCGGTTGGCTTTAGCCGATCTCTCCCCAGATACGGCCTCAAGCCGCTCTAGCCAATCTATCCCCAGAAAGGCCTCGAGCACCCCCTAGACCTAGCCTAGATCTAGTCGCCAACACGAGGCGATTTTCAGCCCTATGTCCTACCCCAGACCTAGTCGCCAACACGAGGCGATTTCACTACTGTTTATAGAAACGATATGAAATGAAAAGACAATAATATAAAAACTCCCTCTATGTGGATCTCTTGGATAAGTGGACGAAGGCCCGCAGAGTATGATCGTAGTCGATGCGGCCTTTCGTGACGATGATGACGCGTGTTGAAATCTTCTCCACTGATCTCCTTAAGGCTTTATGGAATTGTGGGAGTATCACTCTGAATCTTCCTCTCTCTGCTGTGGCACGAAGCTATGGAGTTTGGGATTGGAGGAGGATGAAGAATTCGGAGCCAAAGCATCCAATTTATAGCCTTCACACTACCGTCGGCGCTAGCGCTACCGCCGGCGCTAGCCCGGATTAAGAAAGATCTTGCGCGGCCGAATCTCCCATCCATGGCAACAATTTGTTCTATGCCTCTTGTGCGCCATGCTACCTCCAGTGCTAGTAGCTACCGCCGGGCGCTAGCTCCTTCTAAAAATGCCTCCGGAATCGAGCTAATCAACGCTATCGCCGGGCGCTATCGCTACCGCCGGCGATAGTGAGCTTGTTCGAATTTTGGCCTCAATTTTGGGGGCAGACATCATGAGTACTCCTTGAGTCATGTAGATTATGTTAACCTGCACACTTGAACACACAAGATCAAATACACATAGGATTTGTTATTCTCAAACCTAGGAGATGTGGAAGACCGTGTTCCAACAAACTCCCCCTTTTGATAATAACAAATCCATTAATGATAAAACAAAGCATTAATAAATAAGCATGATGCGACTATACTTGTGTGTGTGTGAGAGTGATGACTTTAGGATAATTATTGATTTTAGCATTTAGAATTGCTCCCCCTAAATACATGCTCCCCCTAAATACATGCTCCCCCTATATGAATGCTCCCATAATATGTATGTTATCAACTTAATCAATCATGTTGGGTTTTTATTTTGATAGCGGATTTATCATGTTAGTTCTCTCCCTTTTGCATTTTATCATGTTAGTTTTCCCCCTTTGTTATTAGCAAAAGTGGGTAGGGAAACAAAGCACCCAAAAAAAATGTGTAAATGAAAGAGAAGGCATGATCGAGCTTTTTTAAGTAAATGATAAGGAGTTTTAGACTAGTCTTTCATTGAAAATGATCAGAGTTATGACTTATTTTATCCATTTTGTTTGTAGTTCTCCCCCTTATATATATCAGAGTTTAAGCAAAAATAATGATTTCCCCTTTAAATAAGAGTTTTAAGCCTAAAAACAATCATGATTTCCAAGTAACCAATCTACCCAGACAATATGTTAACACCCTAGCCCCGTACTAAGTGACGGATGGGCATGAGGAGCTGCAAACATGCCGTAGGTTCGGGTGTTAATCCCATATGCAAACACTAGACAAAAACTTAACCTAGCACTCTTTCCCCCCAGTGCCTCGCAAGGCCCCACTGGAACCCTTCCCCGGTAAAGGACAAGACATGACTAGAGATAAGGTTATCTAATGTCTACAACCCTATGCCCCCGCTATGGTGAGATATGAAGTCATGGATAATAATTATTGGAACCATTAAGCATTTAAACCTTAATGATAATTTATAGCCTATGGGTTTTTATTTTTATTTGTCTTTATGAGAACACTCCCATAGCTATATTGAAAATTATGAATGAATCAGAGTTTGAGCATTTCAGAAGATTTCGAAAAAGACACATCATAATAAGAGTTCAAAAAGTAGATGTGTTTTGAGTTTCAAACTTTATAAAGATAAGAGTTAAAGCATTTTTGGAAGAAAGAAACAACATCCTTTTAGCAATTAGAAACACAAAATTAAAGTTTGATTTGAAATTCAATAATAAGAGGAGCAATATTTTACATGTTGGAGGAGTGTTTAGCATAAAAGTTTACATAGAAATAAATCAGAGTTTTAAGCATAAAAATGATATGCGTGTTAGAACAACCACTATAAATTTTACCAAGCAAGTCTACCATTTTTTTAAAAAAAAATTGAGATTTAAGACTTGATATGAGCATGAAAGCGCAAGGTAAAAGTGATATGGTGATGATGCGGAAGACTTGTAGAAATACATGAAACATCTTATTGTAATCAAGAATAATCCATAAAAAGATATATGAGTTTAATTTCAAAAAGAAGATGTTTATGTAAATCATGTTTCAATGAAAATCTTTTATGGTTGACAAAAATAACCAAGCATGAAATAATACTATCACAAAGAGATTACTACAATGTTATTTCAATTCACAATTTCAAGTCATACCAAACATTGTAGAAAGCATGCTAGGTTATCTAGTGCATTTCATAAGTAAAGAGTAGTATAGAGTTTGCATTAGGATCCAATACTCATGAGAAGAAGTGTTATGGAAGATAATGATGTGCACATAAGTGTATTTTTTAGTAGAGTAAACAAATGTTTTAATCAAAAATACAAGTAATATGTAAAGTAAAGAGCACAATAAAACACAAATAATTTTACTTCCACTCACTTCAATGCACAAAGAAAAATGTACAACAACCAAGGTGCTCTGCACACACAATGCTCATTAAGACTTATCAGGGTGCAAAGTAGTGCTTGGGGGATCACATAATTTTATTCTTGTTTTTTTTATTGTGATCCGGTGTACTTAAGAATAAGTGGTTTTTATTTTGAAAGAAAGTTATGGTTTGCACAAGATACTTTATTATTCTTTCCAAGGTGCTCAACCTCACAATGCTTATTAAGACTTATCAGGAGGTTCAAGTAGTGCTTGGTGGAGATAACTTTGTCAAATTATTTCATGATTCTTTGTTTTGTGCAAAGTTCTCCGAATACACTTGTTTTGCAAACCAATATAATTTATAAGAAAGATAACCACTTTTCTTAATTTGTAAAAGCGCAAATAATGGTTATGTAGGTAAGATACTTGTGCAATTTTAATTCATTGTACGATCACAAAACATACACAAGCATTCTTAGATTAAACACATATGTAGACAATGCCAAAGAGTGAGTGAATAAAGATCATTATCAAACATAAAACATTTACTCATACTTAGAGGCATGCTAAGCTTAGTTCTTCACAACTTTTTCACAATAATTGATGCACATATTAATAGATATATCAGAGCATGATGAAAGCAATGTTCAAAGTAGTTTGAAAAGATAAATTGTAACATTATAGAAGTTCTAAATAATAGATTACATCATGCTTGAATTTCAATGAAGTTCATACAATATTTTTGATATTTTTAAAGAGTAATTTTTATTTAAAGTTTGAACTCATACAATTGATCTTGGACTTCCCGAGGACTACCTTGTGAGAGGTTCGCCCGGTACTAGGTGATATGATGAGATGATAGCCCAAAACACCCTTTCGCAAGATACATGTAAATAGAAAAGTTAAGTTCAAAATAATAATTTTTGATACTTGTTTTTGTTTTATATTTTTGTATTTGATTTTTGCATATAGAAATTGAAATCAAACAAATAACCAAAAGAAATATTCTTTGTATTTTGACTTTTGTAATTTTGTATTTTAATTTTTCAAAAATCAATTATAGGCATAGATGCAAAAATGAGTAGTATATATAAAATAATATATTTTTATTGATTTTACAGAATTTTAAAATTTCAGAAAATCGGAGACTCGAACTAGCGTCGGCGTTAGGTACTAGCGCCTGCGTTAGCTCACAGAGAGTGCTCATTTTGATCATATAGCCTAGATTTTCTTCGATTTTGCTTCTAATTTTTCTTAATTATGTTTGTGCAAAGTAAGGCCTGTCTAATGAAGTGAAAAGATGAGAAGAAATCGCAAAAAGTTGCGGAAGTTAAAATTTTAGTTCATGGGTTTCACCTTCATTAAAGTTCCATAGTCATTAAACCTTAATTCTTGAGTTTTGCACAACCATTTAAGCTTAATTATTATTTAATATGCAAAAGAAGATATGATTAATGTTATGCCAAAGTTTGATAGTGTTACAGCTTATAGACCTAGAATGAAGTGAGGATTCTATTTGGTTTAATATCAAAATGATTCAAAGGTCTAAACTAGAAATAAATCTCAATACACACATAATATACCATAACACCAACCATGGTAAGCAATTATAATGTCAATTGTTAACATATAATTTGTGATAGTTGTTTATAGATGATTCTTGATATGAATTATGATTTTAGAGATGTTTAGCAAAAGATATCACTGGATCATGGTGGTGTTTGTGAATTGAAAGTTGAGCTTTTATTTAAATCTTGAATTTTCTTTTAGATCAAGTTATTTCACTAAACCACTTGTTGGTGAAGGCTAAGAATCTTAATAGCCTAATAACCAGATTTAAATTGAAATATCTTATAGCAATTTTAGAGTTTGATTCATATGGATAATATAAGATATTTATAATAATAATAAAAGATAGGTCATCAAAATAAAAATATGATTTTGAATTTTGATCAAAAATGATTTATAAACTCTTTAAGCTTTATGAGATAAAATCATATTTCCAATACTATATAGGATGACCATGACATGATAGTTTAAAAAGAACACAAAAAGAAAAAGATTGAAAAGACATTAAAGCACATCATGAAGTAGAAATTTGTGTATTTTATTTTAATTGATTTCTACTTCATGCAAATGATGGGATACTAATGAATAAGAGATTTAGGTATCCAAAGAGGACCGGGAGTGACGGTTGCTTTGGGTACCCAAATACATCAAGTTTTCTTTTGGGGAGATGTGATTGAATGGGCCCTTTTGATTGGAGTTTGTGTTCCATCTTTAACTTTTGGCCGCCATTCAAACATTTGTTTAATATTATTCTTATTTATCAAATTTCCATGTTTCCTTTGAAGATTATAATTGAGATTTTCATTTATAGGAAATTTATGTAATTTCAATTTTAAGTTTGGAGAAACATGATTTTGAGAATAATGATGATTTGGTTTTTCAAAAACATTTTGTTTCTTATTCCCATTATTTATATTTGTATTCAACTTGCTTTTGGATATTGCTTGATATTGTGAACTTGTGTGTTTTGAATTTTTATTCATAATTTCCATAAGCTAATTGATTTTTGATTTTAATTCATCATTTTTGAGTTTCAAATTATGTCTTGCTTTATTATAATTGATTGTGCTATTTTTAAGAGTTGTAACAATTGATTCAATATGTTTTTCATATTTATCCCTATATTCATCAAATGTTTCGTCCATCTCTTTAATTTCTATTTCGTAGTCCTTACACTTAGCACAATCATTTTTTAACGATGAATTTTCTAAACAAAATTTTTCATTTTGTTCTCTTATAACAATAATTTCTTTTTCAAGTTCCTTAAATTTTTCTTTAGTATCATTACAATCAAGACAAGATTTTGTATTTTCAATTGAAGTGACATGAGTAAAGCAAGATAAATCAGATTTTGATACTGCTTTACCTTTTGCTTTTAAATTTTTATTTTCTAAGCGCAATAGTTTATTAGCATTCTTTAATTTCTTAATTTTGCGCTTAGTATTTTGTAACAATTGTAATGAAGAGATAGAAGTACAAAAGATAGAATTTGATTTCCTTACATTGCTTTTGGATGAGGGAGGATTTGAACATATTGTTCCTTTGTCTTCTTCTTGGTACTCCTCTTCCAAAAGTAAGATTTCTTCTTCATTTTCTCTTGGTGTATTGTTCTCCTTTTCTATTTCAATATTCTCCATGGCTTCGCTCTGAGAGAGATCTTCTTGAATGATAATGGATGCTTGTACGTTCTTTTACTCCTATGTTTGTTCCATACCTGCGAGAGGAAGATCATACATTTCTTCAAGAAATTTCCATACTTTATAAGCACTAGAAAAGCAATACACAAATTTGAAAACTTCATTTGAGAGATCACAAAATAGATAATGTTTATCTTTAGCATCTAAATGAAGTTCCTTTTTATTTGATTCATCCACACATCTTATAATTGCTAAGTTCCATACTTCGATATCTAAAGTTTTAATAAAATTTTCCATTAAAATTTTCCATCCATTATAATTTGTTCCTTCAAACAAAGGTGGTGCAAGTGATTTTTCCTCTTCACAAAAATTTGCCCCACTAGTTGAAGCGAGATCATGAGACGCCATTATTCCTGGTTGTTAAGCCGATTGGAATAAAACCTGGCTCTGATACCACTTATTGGATCGGTCGGCGCCCTTAGAGGGGGGGGGTGAATAAGGGTTTTCAAAAACTTTAGATTATATTTAGAAAAACTTCGGATTATTGCAAGATTAATAAAGAGACATTAAGTAAAACAATAATAAAGAGATATGCTTTATTAATATCAAATAATGTTTTACAAAACTTGATTTCTATGACGCTTGAAATCGGAGGAGACTAATAAAAATTCTTTTTCGTTTTCTATACCGACTCGTATCCCCACGAACCGGTTGGCTTTAGCCGATCTCTCCCCAGATACGGCCTCAAGCCGCTCTAGCCAATCTATCCCCAGAAAGGCCTCGAGCACCCCATAGACCTAGCCTAGATCTAGTCGCCAACACGAGGCGATTTTCAGCCCTAAGTCCTACCCCAGACCTAGTCGCCAACACGAGGCGATTTCACTACCGTTTACAGAAAAGATATGAAATGAAAAGACAATAATATAAAAACTCCCTCTATGTGGATCTCTTGGAGAAGTGGACGAAGGCCCGCAGAGTATGATCGTAGTCGATGCGGCCTTTCGTCACGATGATGACGCGTGTTGAAATCTTCTCCACCGATCTCCTTAAGGCTTTATGGAATTGTGGGAGTATCACTCTGAATCTTCCTCTCTCTAATGTGGCACGAAGCTATGGAGTTTGGGATTGGAGGAGGATGAAGAATTCGGAGCCAAAGCATCCAATTTATAGCCTTCACACTACCGCCGGCGCTAGCGCTACCGCCGGCGCTAGCCCGGATTAAGAAAGATCTTGCGCGGCCGAATCTCCCATCCGTGGCAACAATTTGTTCTATGACTCTTGTGCACCATGCTACCGCCATCGCCAGTAGCTACCGCCGGGCGCTAGCTCCTTCTAAAAATACCGCCGGAATCGAGCTAATCAACGCTATCGCCGGGCGCTATCGCTACCGCCGGCGATAGTGAGCTTGTTCGAATTTTGGCCTCAATTTTGGGGGCAGACATCACGAGTACTCCTTGAGTCATGTGGACTATGTTAACCTGCACACTTGAACACACAAGATCAAATACACATAGGATTTGTTATTCTCAAACCTAGGAGATGCGGAAGACCGTGTTCCAACATTAAGATACCTGAAGGGTACATCTAATCTTGGCCTATGGTAGCCATGGAACAATGAGTGTGAACTAACTGGTTATTCAGATGCAGACTATGAAGGGTGCAAAAAAGATAGAAAGAGTACTTCAGGGACTTGCCAAATCCTTGGAGGAAGGCTGATCTCATGGAGCAGCAAGAAGCAGACAAGTGTAGAAAAATCCACATCAGAATCAGAATAAATATCTACAGGGAGTTGCTGTGCTCAGATGATATGGATCCAGCTCGAGCTTGAATACTACAATTTAAATGTGACCAAAATACCCTTGTTTTGTGATTCTTCAAGTGATATCTCAATTGCTAAGACTCCTGTCTCACACAGCAGGACTAAGCATATTGAGATCAGGTATCACTTATTAGGGAGCATTTGGAGAATGAAGATATCACTCTTGAGTTTGTCCCCACAGACAAACAAGTGACAAATATATTCACAAAACTCATAGATGAAGCTAAGTTTAACTTCTTTAAATTCCAATTGGGGATGCTAAACTTAGAATAATTTCAACTCACTTTAATTTTTATCACTAATCATTTGCTGCTTAGGAGAAGGTCAGGCTAAATGTTGAAGGAGCCTCTCAAGAAGAGCTGAACATTGTCTGAAGCCAAACAAGTTGTCTCAACGACACAATCAGTTGTATCGACGACACAATCAATTGTCTCAACGACATACAGTGCATCTCGATGACAAATAAACCGAGTTGGAAGGGAGCATAACGATGACATATTTTGAGGACACAGAGTATCGTCAAAACTGGATACGACTACTAAACACGATACTGGATTGACAAATTAGAGCCGTCCGATGAAATATTAAGGTACATCCCTCTTCATCTACCTACACTACAAATAGAATGAATGCTTATGATAAAAATTATGCTCTCATTTGCCCTAAGACATTCCTACAACAAACTTCACTTCCGTCCCCGACAACTACTACTTCTCATGATTCTTCTGCAATGGCTCCGAAGAGAGAAGAGACATCAATGATTTCAGGATGTTAGCATTAGCGAGGAGGCTTCAACTCCTGCTCAGATGAAATAAGATCCAATTTAAGGTTACTAAAATCAGCGGGCCTCGAATATCTGCTGAGTGAACCCTGCATCCTTCTCAACAGAGAGATCCTAGAATTCTATGGAGGAGCAAGATTACACAGTTCAAAATCATTAGTGAAATCAGTTGTAGCTGGGAAGAAAGTGAAAGTGTCTGCAAAGAGCCTAGGAAAGGCGTTGTGTCTGCCTCGGCTGAAGGAAGAAGAAGAAGAGGATGAACTGTCCATTATCGACATATCTACAAGTTTTGAATGGTGTGGGCACTCTGAAAAGACCTATGGGTCTATTAAACGGGTAGACTTCAAGCAGAAGGTTAAGCTTCTCACAGACATCATCGAAAAAGTCCTGCTATGTAAATCAGGTTCTCATTGTTGGAGCATGGCTTTCCACATCCATTTAATTTAAGAATAACAAATCCTACTTGTATTTGATCTTGTTTGCCATTGTGTTTTTAGCATGCAGGTTTGGATAGATATGACACTAGGTTGCTGCAATACTGGTCTGGCACTATCCACAAGCAGAAGGATTGAAAGATGTCTAACGCCAGGCATTAGGTCCTAACGTTGGGCATTAGTGATCGACGGGACGGTATGCCGATCGACGGGATGGGATGTCGATCGACGGGATGGCTTGCTGACTGAATAAAAAGAGAGAGAAACTCAACGCCAGATATTACATCTTAACGCTAGGCGTTATCGATCGACGATTATGGCATGAAGGAAGCAGCCGTGATTGTAGGAGGTACTTTAGGAATGATTTGCCCAACGCCTGCGTTAGCCTTAACGCCGATGTTAGTATTGCCTAAAATAAAACATTTCCTAAAGTGCGGAATATCCTTCCTCTTCTGAAGATCCGAGCCATCAATATGTTGTTATACATGGTCAACGCCTCGCGTTAGAACTTAATGCCGGCGTTAGCTCAAATTCTATAAATTGGAATGCTTCATTGTCTCTGACTACTGATTGATTTGAGCCTTACTCCAGCACTCCAGAAACTCAATCAGAGACGTATTTTCCAGAACTTCAACTCCCGCACATATTCGAGCAAAGAATTCAAGGAGAACCGGATCTACGCTTACTTAACATGAAGAACGCGTGCTTCGACTTCAAGAACATTCAGCGGCCTTCGCCATCTCCAGAATTTTTCATAGGGAGTTTTAGTTTATGTGTTCAAATATTTTGTAACCTTTTATCATTTTTGTGGAAGTAAATTCGCCTCGTGTTGGCGACTAGGTCTGGGTAGGACTTAGGGAGAAATTCACCTCGTGTCGGCGAGTAGGTCTAGGAAGTAGATCTAAGGGGTGCTCAATGCCTTTTCTGGGTTTAGAAAGGCTAGAGCGACTTGAGGCCGGATATGGGGAAGATTGGCTAATGCCAACCGGTTCTTGGTGAGAAGAGTCGGTATAGAAAAAAAAAAGAAGATTTCATATTTCACCTTCGATTTCTAGCGTTATAGAAATCTCATATTTTGTATTCTTAAGTCATAATGAAAATCATTTTATTTTTGGTTTGTTTAAAATTGATTCACTCCTCTTAAGTTTTGATTTAAAGTTGTTTTTAAAGAAAAAACTACAAAAGTTTTATATTAAATAATCAAGTTTTAAAAACCCTTATTCACCCCCCCCCCCCTCTAAGGGTGCCTCACGATCCAACATGTGGCATCAGAGCGAGGTTATTCCAAATCACTCTAACAATCAGGAATAATGGCGCCTCGTGATCTCGCTTATCATGAAGGGCAAGGAATAAGTAGATCTCCCCTTTTCACCGGAACTGACTACAATTATTGGAGAACACGCATGCGTTATTTTAATCAATTTAGATCTAGATGTCTGGGCTAGTGTTGAAACTCCGTATATGAATCCTACTTATATTGTTGGAGAAGTAACCATGGAAAAGCCTAAAGATAGGTGGGATGATGGAGATAAAAATAAATGTAAAAATAATGCTAAAGCCATGAATACTTTATTTAACGCATTAGATAGGACTAAATTTAATAGAGTTTGTGCTTGTGAAACTGCTTATGACATTTGGAATTTGCTTGAAATAACTCATGAAGGTACCTCGCAGGTCAAAGACTCAAATCTATTCCAACTAGAATCAGAATTTGAAAGGTTCGGGATGGATCCGAATGAGGACATCGACTCAATGTATACTCGCTTCACCAAGATTGTCAACTCCTCAAAGATTCTTGGAAAAACTTTCTCCAATGGTGATTTGGTGCGAAAGATCCTTCGGTCTCTTCCTCCAAAGCTCAATCCAAAGGTGACTGCAATCTCCAACTCACATGATATAAGGCGGCTACAGATCGAGAGCCTCATTGGGAATCTCAAAACCCATGAGGTCGAACTCAACATTCAAGATGAAGAATACAATAAGGTGACAAAGAAGAAAGCTTTGGCACTAAAGTCAAGAAAAGAGGACGGCGATGTGGAAGATGACGAGGAGAGTCTCTTTGTGAAAAACTTCACAATGTTCATGAAGAATCCAGAGAGAAGAAATACGTTCTGTAAGTACTTTCGAAGAGGAGCTTCTTCCAAAAAGGAGAAAAAGGAAAAATCAAGCGACGAAGATGAAGAGCGACCTCCTCCTGAGTGCTTCCACTGCAGGAAGACCGGGCATATAAGAAGCTAATGTCCAAAAAACCAGAAGGAACAAAAAGAAAAGCGGCATAAAGGAAAGGAGAAGAAGAAGGTCTTGAAGGCGGCAACATGGGATGACTCTTCATCCGGATGCTCAAGCGAATCAAGTTCAAGTGAGGATGATGAGGCAAACTTGTGACTCATCGGGAAGCACCAAGAATCTACTGATGACGAGTGCAGTTTCCAAAGGGACACCGAGGTAATCCATTCTACTTATGATGATCTTTTTGTTGAATATTTAAAAACATGCAAATCGTTTGGAAAAAATGTAAAAGACCTTGATCTTCTTAAAACTGAAAATAAAATCCTTTTAAAACAAAATAAAAAATTAAATAAGGAAATAATGTCATGCCAAAAGAATGATAATGATTTGACAAAGGCAAAAGAACTTGAAAACGATCTTTCTAAGGCTCTCTTCAACATCGAATCACTCATGAAAGAAAAGGGAGACTAAGAAAGAATGTTGAAAATATCTCTTTCCCAAATTGAAAATGAAAAGAAAAATTTTGCTAAGAGATGTGGAAATTTAGTAAGTGAATACTTCGCCTTAAAATCTACCGCACCATGGATCTTAATGTGGCAATAAACAAATTTGGGGTTGGCCAAAAATCACTGGATATGATTTTGGGTAACCAGTACCATGGATCTGCTATGTTTGGACTGGGATATGTCTCAGAAACCTACCGCCCAGCGTTGACTACTAACGCTGGTGTTAGCCCTGTTCCCAGAAATCAAAAATATTTTCATAAAAATATTTTCTTCACTCCCTCTACCTCTGTGTGTACCAGCAGGGGTCAACAACAGTCTCTGAAAAAGTTCTCAACCCCTTTTGTTGCTTGTGCCAATTGTTTAGATTTTGGGCACACCACTGACTCTTGCTGGAAGAAGGGAAAGCACACCCTTAAGCAAATCTAGGTACCTAAGGTCTCCACCTACATTATTGGAGGAACCTCTTCGGTATCAGGATCTTCACTAACTTTTTCTTCTTAGGTATGTTGGCAAGCTAAGGACAAAGAAGACATGTGGTACTTGGACTCATGTTGCTCCAAGCACATGACCGGCGATAAAGCAAAATTCCTTAGCCTCATTAAGAAAAATGGAGGAACCGTGACGTTTGGAGACAATGGAAAAGGAAGAATATTGGTCACCGGTACAGTGGATAATGACTCTTTCTCACTTACTAATGTCTTATTTGTAGAAGGCATAAAACATAACTTAATCTCTATTAGTCAATCATGCGATAAATGCCTTAATGTGTTATTTGAGTCTTCTACTAATTTATGCAAAATCTTTGATCCTAAGTCTAATAATATAGTACTCAGTGCACCAATAATTCATAACATTTATTTAATAACTTTTCATGATCTATCATGTGCATCTCTTAAATGTCTTATATCTAAAAATGAAGAGATTGAATTATGGCATAGGCGTCTTGGTCACTCTAGCACCAAGTTGATTTTGAAATTATCAATAAATAAAATTATTAGAGGATTGCCAATCCTAAATGGAAACCTTTCTTCCTTATGCGCGCATGCCAAAAAGGAAAATTTTCAAAAACATCGTTTAAAAGTAAAATTGAAGTATCCACCTCAAGACCATTGCAACTAATTCACATGGACCTTTTTGGGCCAATTAGCACTTGTAGCCTAGGTGGTAAAAAGTATACTTTTGTATTAATTGACGAGTTTTCAAGATTCACATGGACTTTATTTCTTACCTCCAAATCCGATGCATTTTATGAATTTTCAAAACTTTGCAATCGCATTCAAAATGAATTAGACTTAAAAATAAAATGCATAAGGCCGGATCATGGAGGGGAATTTGAAAATGATAGTTTCACCACTTTCTGCAATAATCTAGGCATTAAACATTAATTTTCCGCTCCACGCACCCCCAATAAAATGGTGTGGTGGAGAGGAAAAATAGAACCCTTCAGAAACTCGCACGCACTATGCTATCTGAGTATGGGTTGCCTAGATCTTTTTGGGCTGAAGCGGTAAATACATCTTGTTATGTTATAAATCGTATCATGCTTCGCCCTATTTTGAAATTAACTCCATACGAATTATATTACCAAAAGAAACCTAATGTATCATACTTTCATGTTTTTGGATGTAAATGCTTTATTTTACATACCAAAGATGCATTAGCTAAATTCGATGAAAAAAGCGATGATGGAATCTTTCTTGGGTACTCATCAACTAGTAAGTCATATAGGATATATAATAAAAAATCTAAAAAGGTTGAAGAATCTATTCATGTTAAGTTTGATGAACTTGTGCCTTGTGTAGATACTAATATTATAGGAAAAGAAGATGAACCCCCTTCACATTTGGAGCTTGATGACGATGAACCACTTGGAAAGGACAAAGAAGCAGAGCCGATGCAAGAAGATTTTGTGCCTCCAAGCGAGCTTAGATTCACAAGAGATCAACCAAGGGATCTTGTCATTGGTGAACCCTCAAGAGGGGTAACTACACGTTCTTCCTTTAATGAATCTTTTTCCAATTTATGTTTTGTTTCCAAAATTGAACCCAAAAACATTTCTACGACTTTAAATGATGAATTTTGGTTTATTGCTATGAATGAAGAATTAAATCAATTTGAGCGCAATAGGGTTTGGAAACTTGTTGAAAGACCATGTAATCACCCGGTCATAGGTGTAAAATGGATATTTAAAAATAAATTAGATGGTGAGTCTAGGATCACTAGGAACAAAGCTAGATTTGTAGCATAAGGTTATTCTCAAATCGAGGGGGTAGACTTTGATGAAACATTTGCTCCCGTAGCTCGCCTTGAATCAATTAGAATTTTTCTTGCATTTGCAAGTTATAAAAGATTTAAATTATTTCAAATTGATGAAAAAAGTGCTTTCTTAAACGGGATAATTAAAGAAGAAGTTTATTTAGAACACCCCCCTAGTTTTTTAGATGAAAAATTTCCAAATCACATCTATAGATTAGAAAAGGCATTTTATGGTCTAAAATAAACGCCCCGTGCGTGGTATGAACGACTAACACCCTTTTTAATAAATCATGGTTATAAAATGGGCAGTGCCGACAACACACTCTTCATTAAGCATATTGATAATGATATAATTATTTTACAAATATATGTTGATGATATTATTTTTGGAGCCACTAATGAAGAGTTGTGTATTGAAGTAGTACGAGTAATGCAAAATGAATTTGAGATGTGTCTAGTTGGTGAATTAACTTATTTTCTAGGTTTTCAAATAACCCAAAGAAATGATGAAATCTTCACATGTCAATCAAAATACGTACATGATATGCTAAAATGATTTGGATTTGAGAACTTAAAATAAGCTAGTACTCCAATGAGCGCGTCACTAAAATTAGGAAAAGATGAAACCAGAATTTCCATTGATCAAACTTTGTATAGAGGAATGATTGGATCCTTATTGTACCTTAGTGCATCTAGACCCGACATTACATTTGTCGTATGCCTATGCGCTAGATTCCAAGCAAACCCAAAAGAATCTCATTTAAAAGCGGTAAAATGAATTTTTAGATATCTAATTGGCACACCTAAATTAGGACTTTGGTATCTAACGAATGATTCCTTTCTATTACATGGGTATTCTGATTCCGATTATGCAAGTTGTTCTTTAGATAGAAAAAGCACTCGTGGCACATGTCATTTCTTAGGTCCTTCTCTAGTTGCATGGTTAAGTAGAAAACAAAATTCCGTTGCACTCTCCACCACCGAGGCGGAATATATCGCACTAGGATGTTGTTATGCCCAAGCCTTATGGATGACTCAAACATTAAAAAACTTCGGAGTTCATCTAACCAACATAGAACTAAACTGTGACAACAAGAGTGCCATTGATTTAACCAACAACCACGTTCATCACTCAAGATCCAAACACATAGACGTTAGACATCATTTCATTAGGGATCATATAAAAAAAAGAACATGTTCATGTAAACTTTATTGGAACTGAATCACAACTTGTGGACATCTTTACGAAACCTTTACCGGATTCTCGCTTTGCTCTACATAGACTAGAATTAGGAGTCTTAGATATAACAAATTGAAAATCACCGCATATTATGTCCATTTCTAAATAAAAAAAATATATATATTTTTTAAATATAAAAGATAAAAAATATTTTAAAACCACCAAAATATGCTTAAATAAGCCTTCTAAACAGATCAACTTTCTCTGAAATTTCTACCTAAGAAGGCCTATGTACATACTCCCTATTCCAAAGATTTTTTTTTAAAAACCTCAAAAATCGAGTACTGTTTCGGCGTTAACTACTTAACGCCAGGCGTTAGCCTTTTTCTCCAGATCAAAATTTTGATTTCACTAGTCTATTTCTGGTATTTTTCTATTGATTTTTCTCAATTTATTTTGTCTGATTTCAAATTATTTTAATATTACTATTGTTGTTTTATTCCAAAACACAAAAACAATAATAATAAATAATTCAAAATGATCAAAAATATGTTTTTGTTATATGTTTTGCTTTAACTCTTTACAAAAATTATGGTTTGACTATAAAGCTTCACATGAGCAAACATCTTTGTTATTTTTGTTTCCAATAGTCAAAATTGATTTTGGCATACTCACAAGGATTTTATTCAATATCTAATTTTAATTTCAATTTTTCTAAACATTGTTTTTGTCATGCCTCGACCTTAATCAGATTATGTGCAATGAAATAGTCTATAGATAATTGTGTATGATTGCCTAGCATGCCTCTAAGTATGAGTAATGCTTTATGTTTATCAATGATTCATACACTCACTATTTTGATAATTTATATGTGTTCATAATCTTAGTCTTGCATGTTTGTGTAGTGTAATAGTTTTAACTCATTAATTTGTATGTCTAAATTACCTACACCGTCTTTTACAAATAAATTTCTTGCACACATAGAAGTGTTACTTCAAAATTATACATGTTTGCAACAACAAGTGAATTCGGAGACTTTTGGCCTCAACAAAAAATCAATTAATAATATGCCAAAGATAACTCCACCAAGCACTACTCACCCTTCTGATAAGTCTTAATGAGCATTGTGAGGTTGAGCACCTTGGAAAGAATTTTAAAGTGTCTTGTGCAAACATATCTCTTTTTGCTCACTTCTATTTGTACACCGGATCATTAAAATAAATTTTGTATACAAATGCTTATGCGATCGCCCAAGCAATACTCCGCTCCCTGATAAGTCTTAATGAACATTGTGTGGTAGAAGCACCTTCGTAGTTGTACTTATGTTTTGTGCTTTGAAATTTCATTCTAAATATGATGTGTGAAAGTAATTATAAGATTGCATTCATAATGTTGCTGTAACTATTTCATTACATATGACATGTGTTTTGATTATTTAACTTGTATACATTTATCAAAATACCTTATGCACACATCATTGATTTTCATAAATTTTCTACACATGAGAATTGGATCCTAAAGCAAATTTACATAATTCTCTCAAAACTTAAGTAAAAGCACTATATTGCAATGCATGATTTCTACAATGTTTTCTTTACTTGAAATACGAATTGGTTACATTGTATTTATTATCCTTATGAATATGTTGATTTATTCTTGCCTATGTGTTATGAAAATTATTTAAAATACTCAAATGTGACGAGTCTAAATATATTGTTGAAATAGTCAAACTATTACAAAAATATTAATCTTAATAACTTTGTTTTATCTTTCCGCATTCCTATTTGATCGTGTATCCTTATACCATGTGTTCTCATGCTTATTTCTATAGTTTGTTTTCACTTGTGCTTTGGCAAACAAAATTACATCTCTCTTAATAAGTAGTATCACTCTTAAAACAAATTTAAAAAGCAAGTTATTACATCTCTTTGGTATAATCTTTGAATGATGTTCTTTCACGCTTATCATATATTTTTCCGCTGTGCCACTCTCTCCCTTAGCTCGATCACGATTTATCTTATGTTAAAAACAAATCTCTTCTTCCTCTCTTAGTTTTGTTCTACCTTTTGCCCTCTTTTTTCTTTACACTCTACCCTCTTTTGCTAATAACAAAAGGGGGAGAATAAAATGATAAATCACAAGGAGTAGGATTCACTAGATTAAGGGGAGCATGAATCTAGTTTATGGGTGCATACACTAAGGGGGAGCACTTAAGTAAGGGGAGCACAATGTTACAAGAACTATAACTCTTATTATTATCTTTATGATTACTTTGTGTCATATATCCTTCTAAAAGCACATATCTTATATATGATTATGATTTATCTCTATTGGATTTGTTATTATCAAAAGGGGAGATTATTGGAGCATGGCTTTCTGCATCCCTTTAATTTGAGAATAACAAATCCTACTTGCATTTGATATTGTTTGCCATTGTGTTTAGCATACAGGTTTGGACAGATATGACACCAGGTTACTGCAATACTGGTCTGGCACTATCCACAAGCAGAAGGATTGAAAGATTTCTAACACCTGGTGTTAGGTCTTAATGTTGGGCATTAGCGATCGACGGGATGGGATGCCGATCGACGGGATGGCTTGCTGACTGAATAAAAAGAAAGAGAAACTCAATGCCAGGCATTATGTCTTAACGCTAGGCGTTATCGATCGACGATTATGTCATGAAGGAAGCAGGCATGATTGCAGGAGGAACTTTAGGAATGATTTACCTAAGTCCCGCGCTAGCCTTAACGTCGGCGTTAGTATTGCCTAAAATAAAACAATTCCTAAAGTGCAGAATCTCCTTCCTCTTCTGAAGATCCGAGCCATCAATATGTTATTATACATCGTCAATGCCTGGCGTTAGAACTTAACGCCAATGTTAGCTCAAAGTCTATAAATTGGATAGCTTCGTCGTCTCTGACTACTTATTGATTTGAGCCTTACTCCAGCACTCCAGAAACTCAATCAGAGATGTATTCTCCAGAACTTCATCTCCCGCACATATTTGAGCAAAGAATTCAAGGAGAACCTGATCAACACTTATGCAACATGAAGAATGCGCGCTTCAACTTCAAGAACATTCAGCGGCCTTTGCCATCTCCAGAGTTTTTCATATGGAGTTTTAGTTTATTTGTTCAAATATTTTGTAACCATTTTTCATTTTCGTGGAAGTAAATTCATCTCGTGTTGGTGACTAGGACTGGGTAGGACTTAGGGAGCAATTTGCCTCGTGTTGGCGACTAGGTCTAGGAAGTAGATCTAGGGGGTGCTCGAGGCCTTTTTTGGGTATAGAAAGGCTAGAGCGGCTTGAGGCCGGATCTGGGGAAGATCGGCTAAAGCCAACCAGTTCTTGGTGAGAAGAGTCGGTATAGAAAACGAAAAGAAGATTTCATATTTCGCCTTTGATTTCTAGCGTTATAGAAATCTCATATTTTATATTCTTAAGTCATAATAAAAATCATGTTCTTTTTGGTTTATTTTAAATTGATTCACTCTTAAGTTTTTATTTAAAGTTGTTTTTAAAGAAAAATACAAAAGTTTTATATTAAATAATCAAGTTTTATAAACCCTTATTCACCCCCCTCTAAGGACGCCTCGCTATCCAACACTCATGACCGGATTTCCAAAAAAATGTTTGAAGTGATGTGCAGGATCATTCTCTCCAAGAAGACTGACTGAAGGGAATTTGTATTGCAAAAAGTAAAAAGCAGTCTGAAGAACCCCCTCATTTGGGAGAATTCTCTCCATCTTCTTCCTGAATTCCCTTGGGGAAGTGCTCAACAGGAAGATGGGAGTGCCTTTGCACTACTCCAAGAGGCTGGACTCCAAGATGTTGGACTGGTGGGATCGGTCCATATCCAAAGGACCTACAACTACTTCTTCAGTTCAGTAGAAGAAGTTAAAGAAAATTGCCAAGGTGGTTGACTCAGAGGAGGAGGAGTCCTCTAGTAGCTCTAAGGAAGGAAGAGCCCCATCCCAACAGAACCCTGATCAGATTGAGGGGGAGATGTCTCTGCATCAAGATATCCCAGAGAAGGATGCTGAACTTGCTAACCCAGAGGTGGCTGAAGAGAGGAGAAGTCTAATCATGGACAATGATCCAGTTGAGGGGGAGTTCCAACTTGGGAGATCAGCCCAAGATACTGCAATGGTTGAGGGGGAGACCCATCTGGCATGCTCTACCCTAGAAGCTCAGGAAAATCTTCTCCAGCTGGAGGTCATCATAGAAGAAAGAAATGAAAGCATAGGACATGAGCCAGAAATAGTTGAGTATACTGGACCCTCCATTGGGCTTGAACTGGCTGTTGGAGAAAAGATAAACATCATAGTGGAAAGTGAGCCAATCAAGGTAGCATCTCCTAAGAAATCAACGGTTCAGATCAGTGACTGCTCCTCTGAAAGTGCTCCTAAAGATGCCCTAGAAGCAAGAGTTGCTACAGAAGAACATGCTGCTGAGACATCATCCAGTCACTCAAGATCCTTGTTTCACATGATCTCAGCATAGCTCAATGCTCAGAGGCAGAAAATGGAAACATTCATCTTGCAAGCAGTTGATGGCCTAAGGAATGAAATGAAGGCTGAGCTGAAGACTGTGAAGAAGGACATCCTTCATCTGAACACTCAATATGCTCACTTCTATCACCTAGAAGCTCCAGCTATGGAGCTTGTTAGTGAAGAGATCAACAAAGTTGGCCATCAAACCCATAAGCTTATGCATAATCAAGTAACCTTCTCAAATAATGTGGAGCGTGCCTTTGGCTAGATCGAAACAATCGTTCATGAAGATAGAGATCACATTCTTAAACATAGTGCATGTGAATGCTCAGACCTTGGATGCTCATCTGCTGGAAGTTCGAAACAACTTGGATGCCACTGAGCAACAAATTCATGAAAGGCTTGTTTTGATGTAAGAAATCCTGGATGATCGTCTCATTGAAGAAGTCCTAAAGGGGAAGAAGGCAATCATAAATGTTGGCTCACATCAAGCTATGTGGACTGTAAGTCAATTCAAGCAAGCCTTGCAGAAACCTTCCTCTGGCTATGAATTAGCTAAACCATCTGTAAGCACAAATTCAGAGGAGTATGATGCTGAATTTGGAGAGTCAACAACTTCAAAGAAATGTAACAAACTTTAGAGTAGGAAGTACAGGAAAAAAAGACTGAGAGAAGTTGAGCAGGATCCACAAGCAGGCAAGTGGAGTCCTACCTCCAGGGAAATTATATTAGAAAGCTGGATTGAATTTGGATACCCTCAAGAAAGCTCTGAGAGGGTATACTACTCAGATGATTGGAATCTGCATCTCAGGGAAATGGATAATAGGAGGAATCACAAGCTGGCATTCCCTCATGGTCCTACTCCCTCTCCAAAGAAGATTCCAAATCCCATCCATTTTTATGAAAGGCAGAAGAGGAAAGGCAAAGGTAGCGGCAGCAGAGGTTGAAAGCTACTGTCAAATAATATTTTGTCTAGGAAAGGAATGGGCTAATGATTGAAAATTTTTGTTTAAGAACATTCACTCTATTTGTATAATGTGTGGTAGTTGAAACAATTTGAATTGCCTGAATTTTAATTCTTTCTGAGTGTGGCATTTATCATTGAGGTGAGTTAGAACTTCTTCAAATAGAGGGAGATTATTGGGAATAATGCCCAGTAATGTTCCTGATTTGAAGAAGTGCCCAGGTCAATGATAATAGCATTATGTATTTGATGGTATGCTTAGTTTATGCTTGCAGAGATTAAATCATATGTCCATTACTTCTCCAATATCACTAAGTTCAAAATCGTCGAGAAGGACTAGACATATCGCCGAATAAGTATGCATACATCATCGAGATCACTCTCAGAGTAAAGCAGAAGGTTCATGTCAATTATCATCGAAATAATATGGACATTCTGACGATATCATTGTGACATCAAAGTACATATGACGATATCATCGTAAGATCAAGAAGAATCGATCAAAGTCTAGTATCGTCGTGTCAACCAGAATCACATGAAGATATCGCTGTAAGGTCTAAGAAGAGTTAAGTCAAAGTATTCGGCAATGTCGACGACATCATCGTAAAGAGATCTTATTGTCAAGAAGAGAAAGGAATCTCTCTGAAGACCTAAATAAGAATGCTCAGCTTTGTCGACGACATCGTCGTAAGGAATTCTAGTCATCGAGAAGGCTAAGGGAGAACTCGTGAAGATAGCTTAAGGAAGATTAATCGCATGCCGTCAAAATGATCAAGAGGTTAGCGTCGATAAGACAGTATGGTTTCAACGATATCGTCTATAAGACATTATGGTTTCAACGATATCATCGATTAGACAGAATGGTTTCAACGACATCGTTGAGAAGACCGCAATTAGACAATAAGATTACGATGATACCTTTAAGATGACTTTATATCATCGTAAGTGCAAGTGCAGCTGTGATATCTTGTATTGTCGAGATATCATTCTCTAAAGAAGATCGAAGAAGACTTGAAGATTTTTCCAAGTCCAAGATAGATCGGCGTAACGGCAAGTTCTATCATCAAGACATTGCAAATATCATTGAGACAGATCAAGACATTTCAATTTGCATGCATTTAATGCTGCCGTTTGATGGTACAATCAGTGCGTGCCGTTAAGGAATGGGCCTCTGACACTTATAGGACATCCTAAGAGACCATTAGTCAGCTCCTCAGTCTTATAAAGGAGATAAGTGTCTACCCTAATTCACAAAAACAAGTAAGAAACACAAAGAATACACATACGAATCAATAGAATAGTAACAAGTTGCGTAAAGAAGGAACAAGAATCAGAGAACGAAATGATTTTCATCAAGTGTTCTCCAAGTTTCAGTCCAGCAACATAGGCTAATAAGCAGTGTTCCATATTGAAGAAGGGATTGAAGAGGAATCTGTGTTGTACAAGAAAACATTCAAAAGCATTCTCTTCAAGTCCAAGAAGCCAATCTTCATCCGGCTAAAGAACTTTTTCTCATTCTTTCTTTGTAGGGATTTTATAAGCCTGAGTTTGTAGGACCTATTTAAGATCTGAGTTGAAGGTCTTGAGGTCCTGAGCTGTAGGGCTTGAGGGCCTGAGTATTGTAAGTATTGAGGGCCTGAGCTATAGGGTTTGAGGGCATATGTATTGTTGGGATTGAGGGCCTGAGTTTGTAGGGCTTAAGGGCTTGAGTTTGTAGGGCTTGAGGGCCTGAGTTGTAGGGTTTGAGGGCCTGAGTTTGTAGGGCTTGAGGTCCTGAGCTTTTGGAGGAGTTTTCTAACCCTAGAATACTGCTAGAAAGGTGGAGAGCGACAATGGACTGCTCAAGACACCCTGTCTCGAGAAACCACTATAAATCTGGTGTTCTTGTGTGCCTTGCTCCTGTGTTTTGTTGTTGTTATGTGTTAGATTCACTTAGTTCTTGTGCATAAATTTAAAAATATCCATATCACCTAATCCCCCCTCCCCCTCTAGGTGATAGTTCCGAACTAACAGTTTGAAAACATGATCTGGAAACCTTAAGCTTGAAACCATGAGTTGAAAACAACATAATTAGATTATAATACATGTCCTGAACTAGAAATATTGACTGCAACTTTGAAAGGAAGAAGGGGTTCTTAACCAGCGAGGAAGTTTGTTACTCAGATTTCTTGACCGGCAAGGAAGAAGGCTACTGAGGAAGAGGCGAGAGGAAGGAGCGTCTGTTCTCGGCGATGAAGATGCGGGAGGAAGGAGCGTTGGCAGTTAGCTGCCGAGACTGGGAGGACCATCGGAAGGACCATCGGCCATTTTAGATTCTTGCGTTCCTTTTCTCTGGACAGAGGTTAGGGCATGGGGGTCGGGAGGAAAAGGAAAGGTGGACATGATGTAAGTCGTATAACTAAATCATAAGTTATAACTTATTAACTAAGTAACAATAAACTGTAACAGTATAATTAATCATAAGTTATAACTAATTAACTCTAACTGTAACCCGTTATGACTTACAATATGACATAAAATTATAAACTATAAAGCTTTAATAATAACTACTTAAGATTTATTAACAATAAATATTAAATAAGCATATATATTCGGTTTGGGTCGGTTCATGGGTACCCGACTGTCGGACTCGAGAACCGAACCACAAGTTTTCTTTTCTTAGGAACCTTACCCGAACCGACAGGTTCGGTTCGGTTTTCAGTTCTTTGAATACTTTTGCACACCCTTAACTAGAGCAGTGCACTTAAGTTCGCTATCTTTGTTATTATTCTATTTGAATTACATGATTTATAAATTAGAGTTAACCGGGAGATGAGAGATTCCTCCGAGGTTAACCCTAAATAATGGCTGAACTCAAGCAACTCTCTTGTAGATTAGTGTTGTCAAGTTCGATGCCATAGTCCCTTGCCTGAAAATTTTAAATATTGAGTAGGGCATGCAATCGATTTTAAGTACATGGCTTGTTTTATTAATGCAAATGCTTATGATTCGAAATGTAATTATTGTAGAAGTTATTGTGAACAAATTGGTTCGTAAGCAAATAGACCATGATGATTTTCAAGCTGAGCCAAGGATTAGGGCTTACCATAGTCACAATGTTTTAAATATGTTTTACGAGATTGATTGAGTAGGATAAGACTTCGACCTTAGAATCAATCTTTGGGTGCCTTGATTTTAGTTTTGTTTGACTATATGAAGGTTTCAATTAAAATGACTTAATATCTATCGATTTGTTTTACAATGACAAACTGATACATTCAATTTTTGATAGAAATTAAATTGTCTTGATGGGAAATATTCCTTCCGGATTAAAATGTGCTTTCGAGAAGTAATTCCCACGGGAATAAAATGTGCCTTCGTGAAAAAATTCCCACGGGAATAAAATGTGCCTTCAGAAAATAATTCCTATAGGAATATACTATTCCTTGGAGAAATAACTCATACGAGAATTAGATATGCCTTTGAGAAATATGCCATCGAGAAGTGTGCCAAGGGATAATATCGGATGGTTGATGAGTTATACTCTGAGGTAACCTGCTTGGTGGATGATCTAGAAGGACAACCCCGATGTAATTAGTAGAACTACATGGGTCTGAGGCCGTTGCAGGTTGATCCGGATTATGTATGCGGTGGTCGTGGGAAGACTGTCACGACCCAATAGAAGTTCAAATACCACCTCCCTTACAAATACTTTACTGCACTTGATGCTAATAGGGATTGAACTCTATTCATTGTTCTAATAACTCTTTATGAGTGCAGGTGATAGGGACGAGTGAATGATATAGAACAAGGAGATGTGAAATCTGCTGAGCAGGCTACCTTAGGTAGAACTTAACATAGCCACATCTTTCTTACATATCTCATGGTAATCATGGTTGATAAATCCCTAGCTGATATAGTATAATGTGGCATAGTTGTTGATGCTACTCATACAAGTCTTGAGTAATAGGTTTCTATGATAATTAGTCTTCTGCTAATATAACAATGACTTTCGCTAATTTGATATAAGGCACAACTCATTAATGGTTCCTTCCACTAAATAACTACTATGTTTATGTGTAATGATATTCTCTTAACATCATCGACGATGCATGACATGGGAGTAATCAATGGGAGGTGTTGGAGATGGATGTACCTCCATTCTCATATAGTCACTTCAGCATTGCACATTGCTGGTGGTGTGCAGTAAAATTCCACCGTTGGACAGCTAATTCTGAGGGGGGATCCTTTTGACCAATCGTGTTCATAGAAACATCTCTCGATCCACCAGTCATTGTATCTTGGTTCAGGTCAAACCACTACTACATTGAAAGCAATGGTGGACCCTAATTATTAAATTTGATAATAACTCGATATATACATATAAATATGCTCAAATTACTCTTAAGTAATCGAAGTTTTCAAATTGAGTTTTAGTCATACAAATTTTTATGAGTCACATCGAAACTTAGATGTCTTTACCACATCTAATCACAACGACGATGTAACTTTTCCCATAAAACACCCTTATTAAACCCTACAAATGACCACATCAAATTTTGAACCCCGAGTCTAATCCTCTTTTTATTATTGGGATTACACTTTTATTCAAAATTCCATGTAAAATGACTCATCTTTGGTTGATTATAATCACGATTCAAGCAAAACAAATATGATTTGAGGTGAACTAGTTAGATGGAATTCTGCGTTTAGATATCATGCTAACAAAGCTAATGCTAAGAGATTACAATGATGATTTACAAAAGAGATTTTGTTATTAATGAAACAATCTGGTCATGAAATAATTGACGATTTCACGTGACTCTTACAATTCAAATGTTCCACTAATTGTTAAAAGAACTTTGATAAAATTTGACGCTTTTGAACTTTGTGATTAAACGTGATAGAGGCTATGGATTAAATGATTGCTAATTAAAGATGTATTGAAGAATCATACTATTTACTTGAGAACTTACATGATTATGACAAGTCAATTGCAAGGAAATGATTTGTGTTTAACAAATCCAAATAAAATATAAACATAAAAGATATCAATTTGGTGCGAGAAAGTAATTCTAGTGGTTTTACATTATCTTTTTCCTTGAAGAACACATGTGAAAGTATACAAATCAAATTATGGCGATTTATAAACCATATGATTATATCAGGAATGTGATTTGAAGCATGCATTGAGGTTGATTAATTCTAAAATCCTCATGTTTTGACAAAGTTAATTCATCAAAATCGGATTTGATGCACATACATGAAATATTGCAAAAAGTGACACTGATGAGTATGACTTTGGTTGAAAAGGAATAATTGTTGATAATAATAAATTCCTTAAATAACTCAGACGAGTCTGGATGTTGATTATTAATTTGATGATTGTAATTATAAGATGACTCGAATGAATCTGATAACATGATTGGAGCCGAGTTGAGGGCATAATAAGTTCTTTTTCGGCTTGATGTGACATTGATTAGAATGATCTGTATAAAATAAACCATGCGAACATAAAAGAACTATGTTGAAGATATTGAAATTTTCAAATGATGCCAACAAATTTGGAAATAATTATTGAGGTAATGAGTTTAGATTTGAAGTAATCATTCTGACAAATCTAGAAAGCTCATAGAAAGTAGGGAAACTTTCATGTTAAGATTATCATATGCATCCCCGCCCCGAATTGCATGGTTGACCTTCCTGAGAGAGGTGATATCTGTAAATCCAGCACGACCGAAAAGCCATGTTGAGGACACGTGCATGAATATTCATAATATGATTTGAGAGGGGATAACATGGGAACCCTTAGGATGCACACAAGTATTTGAAACTTTGAAATGACTTGGGATGCTGGTAATCCTTCCAAAAGGAATATACTTGATCATACCTTCATAAGTATATGCATGGTTACTTACGTGGCATGTCGTGCCAGTTCTGCCAACTGGGAAGCCAACTCGTTGGCACTAGGGAGTGAGAACCCCAGTAAATTAATTAAATTTTTGAGATTTTGCAGCTGGGTGCCTCTGTTAATTAGTCGGTTCATAATATTACAGGATGTGGTTTATATCCACGCGTTCATCGAGATATACACTGACACTGTTTTACCATGATAGTGAGGTACATGCATACCTAGAAATGGAGAGACCAGCCACTCTCACTATTTTGCCACGATAGCGAGGCTCATAGGGTTACCAACCCTGCTAGAAGTGAAGTTCAAACTATGTTGCCATAGGGTGCAAATCAATGTTCTTTCAATGGTTATAAACCAATGTTTGTGATTGCTGTGGCGAGTCTGTCATGCTCATGAGCTATTTGTGTCGGCATGGGAGGGTTGATGACTTTTGGGAACTAGGGAATGTATGAGTTTCGAGAGATTATTTAGTTTTCCCTTCTGGGTCCCTCTGCTAGTTAGCCAGTTATGTTATCATTGGATGCCACTCACATCCTCGAGTATACGAGATCTATGCTAAGGCCTGGGTTGTAAGGTACTTGCATATCCAGAAGTGGAGAGACCGACCACTATCACTATTTTTCCATGACAGTAAGACCCACAGGGATAGCCACCCATGCTGGAAGAAAAGTTCAAACTATGTCGATATAGGGAGTTGTAATGAGTCATGAGAACTTATAGTGTTTGGGTTTGGTTAAACACCATTTTTATTATAACATAAATGATTACATATTCCACGAACATATAACCTTTGTATATGAGTTAGTTATATGTTAATGGGTTTACATAGTCTAAATTACTTGCAATTTATACATGTTCCACTAACATATTGACACGCTTACGACAAGTGTACCGATCGCACAAGTAATATAAAATGGGCGAATTTCCCTAAGTATCGATCTCGAAGGAACACAGTAAGGTGGAGTTTACTTTTGAGGTAGGACTTGAGATTGAAGTCCTTTCTAGTAGAAGGAATGCAGAGGATTTGGTTTTGGGTTGCGGAAACAAAATAATAGAACCAAAATTAACACTACAATGCAGGCCACTATGCACTGCTTTGCAAGGTGGATGGAGACTATGCAGGCCGCTGTACACTGCTTCATAAGGACGATGGACGAGTAGGCAAGCGGATGAGGTGAGAGTAACAGCGGAAAGGATTGAGGGGCGTTAGCACATCTTTGCTAGGCGGATGGATTATACGGGCCGTTAGCACAGCTTCACTATGTGGATGGACGAGAAGGCATATAGATGGAGTGTGTTGCACCGGCAGAATGAGGGTCGCAAGCACCTCGTCACAAAGTTCACACCTAGCATGCGATGGATGATTGGGGGGTTTTAAGGCTGCGATGGATGGCTGGGGGGTTTTAAGGCTTGGTAGAGGAGTTAAACCCTCATTATTTCCAAGACTTTCTCTCTCTTAGGTTGGAGAAAGGAGGAGGAGGCAAGGAGGAAGAAGAAGGGGAATCCGCCATTGCCGGAGCTTCGGAGCTCCGTTCGCCGATCCGAGACCGGCAACGCGTAGAGGGCGTCGAGGCGCTTCTTCTCCACCGTTTGTTTGCAAGCTTCTCATGGCTAGGAGGAGATCTCAAAAGGTAACGACATTTCTCCTCCCGGTCTTTAGGATGCGTGCATGGCATCCCTTTAATTTCTGCATTTTGGCACTGGATCTGTCGAGTGAGAGGGGTCCGGGTCGCCTTGGTTCAAAAGGAACCATCGGGTTGATTGAGTCCGTCCCCGACATGATTTGCACTAGAGATCCGCTCCGTTAGCGGATTCGGCATTGTGGGTGAAGCCGGATTTGTGGCCGTTGGTCCGATTCGGTGATGTTGATTTACGCGCATTTTAGGGGTTTTGTTAGAAATCTGAAAACGGCGAACTCGTCGTTGTGATGCCCTTGTAGCTTCGTGTGGTAACGAACATTGGGTGTAGGGCGGAGAAGTAATGTGCGGAATATGGGGCTTGTGTTGCCTAATGTTGTGCGAAGGCGCGATTGGTCTTTGTGGTCGGCTGGCTATCCGGTGAAGACTGAGATTCACGTGTGGAGAGTGTCCCGGCAAGATTATTCCCTTCGATTGTTGACTGACGAGAATGTCTGTGCTACGGATGAGTCCATTGACGGTCGCCAGGCGAGGCAATCGGTGGACGTTGTCCCGAGAGTAAGTCCAGGGCCTTGGGATGTTTTTGTTAGCCAGAATTCTTAGTATCGGTCTTGTGTGTTGTTGGAGGCCCGAGCGTGTGAGCTGTTAGACAAGCCCGATGGCATGGTGAGCCAGGCGAGGTGGGTCTCAGTGAGAGTTCTTGGCCTTGGGCTACGATGCCCTTGCGAGGAAATGATGAGTACCCCTGTGTTTGTGATGTGATGATGATGTATGATGATGTGATAGATTCATACGTTTAGGGTGCCTTGGGTGAAACCTGGGTTTGCATTCATTTTGCATTGGTAGGCCCCTTTTTATTATCTGCTCAACATAGAAACGTGGATGATGTATGTGACACTCACACCTGTGTTTATGCTATTTTCTTATATGTACATTTGCATACGAAGTGCTGACTTGCAGGGTGAAGTAGTTCCCCGGGGTCTGCTAGGACGGCCGGGAGTAGGGATGTTGTTACACCGTTTGTGGTCAGCCATAACTGACCCTCATTTACCGCTCTTTGTGATTTGGTTGCAGGGCAAGAATCGCAGGCTGGACCTAGCGCGCCGGCCAAAAAGGCCTAAAGCCTCATGAAGTGCTTGTCTTTATTTCCATGCACTTCTATTATTGCATTATGTTTTAACCGGCTTGCATGCCGAGGTAGTTTAGGTAAAACTACTATTTTCCCCTTTTGTTGGGATGTCCTGTCGTGTTGAATGTTTGGTGCTTTGGACTGTGATTTTGTAAGGCCTTAAGGCCAATTGGACTCCTATGTAGTGTGGACAATCTCTGTGTTTTATGTTTGTTTCCGCTGTGTATTATTTGAGTTTTGAGTTGGGTAGTTAATATCATCTTTTAATACTAAAGCTGTGGAGGTTATATGTTGTGGGGTCCCGGCCGGACCCATATTATATGGTCACAACAGGGGAGGTGTTAAAATTTGGTATCAAAGCGAGGTTTAGTGTATTTGGATCGCGTAAGAGATTGTCCACATAGGAGTACTGTGCGGGATCATGAGTATCCCTGCGTTTGAGTCTTGTGAATAGAGCTTGATAAGTCTTCTTCCTTGCTTATGCTAGGATGTTGGCGACGATGCGGGGACGTCGAGGAGGCAAGAGGAGCCTTCGGGAAGCAGTGCGATTGCTCCGGGTCTCGTGAATGTGGGCATGTCCCCGGCTGATTTCTGTCGCATGCTAGCAGAAGCAATGGTAGCGGCCCAAGCTAGAGCGATGCCACGGGTTCCGACACCGGTGGTGCAAGTTGCAACTCCTGTTACTCCGGCGACTACGCCGGCTACACCGGATGTCAAAGTGAGGCAAGCAGAGCCAATAGCGGAGAGAGCTATTCCGATGGGTGATCGATTCACGAAATACTTCTTGAGTTTCCACCCTCCGACATTCAAGGGAGTGGGCACTCCTACGGATGCCGAGGATTGGCTTTCGAGGGTCCAGGAGCTCTTGAAGGCAGCTGAGACCCCAGCTGAGAGGCAGTCTCACTTTGCAAGTTTCATGTTAGAGGGCGATGCGAAGTTGTGGTGGGTGAACCATAACGGTCGCTATTTTGTTGGGCGTGTTCCGTCCATGGTGGAGTTCGGGAACGCTTTCCTAAAGCGTTATATTTCGGCTTCGACAAGGTTAGCACTATAGCGGTAGTTTCTACATTTGGTGCAGCGGGAGAAGACAGTGAATGAATATCTGCAAGAGTTCACTCGTTTGGGTCGTTATGCAGGAACGACCATGGCAGATGATGAAGAGAGGGATAATCTCTTCTATCAAGGGTTGAGAGAAAATTTAAGGCAACCACTCATAGCCTTGAAGAATGAGGGATTCAATGAATTGGTCGAAGTCGCTCGCATACTGGAGAGCGACTTGGAGCGAACCCAACGGCGAAAGGGTGTTGCGGCAAAGCAGGGAGAAGGAAAGCCTTCTCAGTCCCAATCTCAGTGGAAGTCTGAGGGAAACCGATACAAGAAGAAACCCCGTCCTAATAGGACTGGAGAGAGAAGTGGCGCACCCTCGGGAGATTTTCGATTCAAAGGTCCGTTGACTTGTTACCAGTGTGGCAAGGTGGGTCACATTAGTCAGTTTTGTACCGAGGGCGGAGCTGAGCCAGAGCTGAGATAGGAACAATCGGTGCGTTCGGGTCCCGGTGTTGCAGAGAAAGGAAAAGCGGCGGAGTCGAGTGCTTCGCGGTTCCCTCCAGTGCAGCCTAGAGCCTATAATCTTGGGCAATAGGAAGCGATACGTCAACCCGACGTGGTGACAGGTACGAAAAGTTTAAGTTTTTGTTTGTTACTATAATGTAGGTTGCGACCTTTTATGTTAATTTTTGCACGTGGTTAGGTTTCGTGCTAGTTTCGGGCTACCCCTCTCGAGTGTTGTTCGACACGGGGGCGTCACACTCTTTTCTTGCGGAAAGTTTTATCCGGAAGATTGGTGCTGAGTCCGTAGAGGCAGAAGTGGAGCAGAGTGTGCGTATGCCGAATGGGTCTTTCATGACTACCATGAGGAAGGGACGCATTGTGATGCAAATTGGCGATTATGATTTCGTGTTGGTAGCAGTGATTCTGCCACTAGTCGAATTCGACGTTATCTTAGGGATGGACTGGCTTGCCGCGCAGCGAGCTAGTATCGATTGCCAGTTGAAGGTGGTAACCCTGAGAGGAGAAGGTAGAGCAGAGGTCAAGTTCGAAGGCCTAAGCAGAGTTGCTTGCTCCCTGATTTCCGCCGTGCAAATGAGGCATGCGGTAAACCAAGGAGGCGAGGCGTTTTTGGCTTTGTTGGAGACTCACTCCACAAAGTTGGCCTTGGAGAAGTTCTGGTGGTGGACGAATTTGAGGACGTCTTCCCCGAGGAGCTTCCGGGAGCACCCCCTCAGCATGAGATCGATTTTTCGATCGAGTTGGTACCGGGTGCGAGGCCGGTGTCGCGTCCTCCGTTTAGGATGGCACCGAAGGAACTGGCCGAGTTTAAGGTTCAGTTGCAGGAGTTGTTAGAGCAAGGGTACATTAGGCCCAGCTCTTCGCCGTGGAGCGCGCTGGTATTGTTTGTGAAGAAGAAAGACGGAAGTATGCGGTTGTGTATCGACTACCGTGAATTGAATAAATTGACCGTTAAGAATAAATATCCGATTCCGCGAATCGATGATTTATTCGACCAGTTAGTAGGGTCGGTGGTGTACTCCAAGTTAGACTTGAAGTCGAGGTACTACCAGTTGAAGATTCGAGAAGAGGACATCGCTAAGACAGCGTTTGGGACTCGGTATGGCCATCACGAGTTTTCAATGATGTCGTTCGTACTGACGAACGCGCCATCTGTCTTCATGGATCTGATGAACCGGGTTTTTGGACCGTTTCTAGATTCGTTCGTGGTGGTGTTTATTGATGACATTTTGGTGTACTCAAAAACAGAGGCAGAGCATGAGTCTCACTTGAGGCTGGTATTGCAGACTCTAAGGGAGAATCAGCTTTATGCTAAGTTCTCAAAATGCGAGTTTTGGATCGAGAAGGTGGCTTTCTTGGGTCACGTAATTAGTGGAGATGGGGTGGCAGTAGATCCAGCGAAGATTGAAGCCATTAGGGATTGGCCTGTATTGAGAAACGTGGTGGAAGTCCGGAGCTTCCTTGGACTAGCCGGTTATTACAGAAGGTTCGTGGAGAACTTTTAGCGGATGGCGTTTCCCCTCACCACTCTCACTCGCAAGGACCAAAGGTTCGTATGGACACCGGAGTGTGCCCGTGCATTTGAGAATTTGAAGGAAAGGTTGATGTCTGCTCCAATCCTAAGTCTTCCTAGTGGGACGGAAGGATTTCAGATTTTCAGCGACGCGTCAGGTTGCGGGTTGGGTTGCGTGCTGGTGTAGCACGGCAAGGTGATAGCGTATGGGTCAAGGCAGTTAAAGACTCATGAGAGGAATTATCCCGTCCATGATCTAGAGTTGGCGGCGGTAATTTTTGCGCTAAAATTGTGGCGGCACTACGTTTATGGTGCGAAGGTGGAGATCTTCACGGATCACAAGAGCCTGAGGTATCTCCTGGACCAGAAGGATTTGAATAGCGTAAGCGTAGATGGGTCGAGTTCCTTGGGGACTACGACGTGGAGATTCAGTATACGCCGGGTAAAGCCAACGTGGTGGAGGATGCCTTGAGTAGGAAGTACTCCGGGCAAGGTAATTAGATGGCGGCGCATGATGAGCGTTTGATACGAGACCTGGAGTCCCTGTATATTTCTTGTGTGGCAAGAGGCGATTCTGGCGTGGCTCATTTGAACTGGATGGAAATGTAGTATGACATAACGGATCGAATCCGAGAGGCGACGAGCGCAGATGAAGAGTGCCAACAGTGGGCGTTGGAGGCTCAACAAAGCGAAGGCACGGCTTTGGAGATGGTTGGTGGGATTCTGAAGAGAGACGGAAGGATCTGTATTCCGCGCTTTGGCAAGGTTTGCGAGGAGTTGATGTTTGAAGCTCACTTTACGAAGTACTCCGTTCATCCAGGAAGTACAAAGATGTACGCGGATATGAAGAAATCTTTTTGGTGGCCTGGGATGAAGCGGGATGTAGCCAAGTACGTGAGCCGATGTCAGACTTGTGCCTTGGTGAAGGCTGAGTGCCAAAGGCCCGGTGGGTTCTTGAAGCCTCTCCCTATTCCCGAATGGAAGTTCGATGACATCTCCATGGATTTTGTACATGGTTTGCCTCGATCGCAGCAGGGTAACGATGCGATTTGGGTGATAGTGGATCTCCTGACCAAGGTGGCTCACTTCATTCCGAATCAGAAGGGCGATAGCGTGGAGAAGCTCGTGGAGCTCTATGTTCGAAACTTTGTGTGGTTGCACCGGATTCCGAAGAGCATCGTTAGTGATCGCGATGGGCGTTTCACTTCAAAGGACTGGAGGCTAGTACAGAAGAGCTTAGGCACAAAGCTCAAGTTTAGTACCACGTTCCATCCGCAGACCGATGGTCAGACGGAGCAAATGAACCGTACGATGGAGGACATGTTGAGAATGTGTGCTCTCGACTTTGGTAAAGGTTGGGAAGACCACCTCTTCATGGTGGAGTTTGCCTATAACAATAGCTTCCAGGCGAGTATCAAAATGGCTCCCTATGAAGCTTTGTATGGAAGGAAGTGTCGAACGCCGATGTCTTGGGCAGAGGTGGGAGACACTAAGCTGTTGGGGAAGCAAGTGGTGGAAGATGCTTGCGAGATTGTGTGGACGGTTCAGGAGCGCATGAAGGTTGCTTAGGATCGACAAGCGAAGTATTTCAACGCGCGCCACAGAAATGTGGAGTTTGCAGTGGGCGATATGGTCTACCTGAAGATCAACCATTCAAGGGTGTTTCGCGGGTGCGGCGACTCAAGAAGTTGAGTCCGCGGTATCTGGGTCCGTTCGAGGTTACGGAACGTATAGGCGAAGCAGCCTATCGTTTGGCGTTATCCGCAGAGCTGAGTGGATTACATGATGTCTTCCACGTCTCTGTGTTGAGGAAAGCACTGGTGGCGCCGAGCGTCGTGGTTGAAGCGGCGACGGTGCCGGTGATGGAAGATTTGGGGACGAGGGTTCGTTCGGTTGGCGTGGAGGATTTGGAAGTCCGGCAGTTGCGCAACAAGGAAGTCAAACTTGTAAAGGTGCGATGGGACAACTGCGGGCGAGACGAATTCTCTTGGGAGCGTGAGCAAGCGATGCGGGAGGATTTCCCGGAACTTTTTGCTCCAGGTATGCTTTATGAATTTCCTGTTTAAATTCTGAAATTTCGAGGATGAAATTCTTTTAAGGGGGGTGGAGTTGTAACACCCCAAAAATCGTAGTCCACCGAGGTAGGCGGAGTGGTAACGTCGCGCTCAGAATAGGCTGAAAATTTCATAGCAGGTTCTTCGTGCACGCTCACTGGCCTCCTTCGCGCACGACTAGTGGTTGTGCGCCTGATCGTGCGTTAATTCGCAAGGGTTGAAGGTCGGCTGATCGTGTAGTGCGCACGATCAGGGGATGTTGGCCGCGCACGATCACTGACCATGCGCCGCTGCTCGTGCGCACTGTTTATTCTGCTCCGCGAAAAGTGACGGGGAAGATGATCCGGCCGTCCAAAGATGTTGGGGTTTGATCCAACTGCTGCGATGGATGGCTGGGGGGTTTTAAGGCTTGGTAGAGGAGTTAAACCCTCATTATTTCCAAGACTTTCTCTCTTTTAGGTAGGAGAAAGGAGGAGGAGGCAAGGAGGAAGAAGAAGGGGAATCCGCCATTGTCGGAGCTCCGTTCGCCGATCCGAGACCGGCAACGCGTAGAGGGCGTCGAGGCGCTTCTTCTCCACCGTTTGTTTGCAAGCTTCTCATGGCTAGGAGGAGATCTTAAAAGGTAACGACATTTCTCCTCCCGGTCTTTAGGATGCGTGCATGGCATCCCTTTAATTTCTGCATTTTGGCACCGGATCCGTCGAGTGAGAGGGGTCCGGGTCGCCTTGGTTCAAAAGGAACCATCGGGTTGATTGAGTCCGTCCCCGACATGATTTGCACTAGAGATCTGCTCCGTTAGCAGATTAAGCATTGTGGGTGAAGCTGGATTTGTGGTCGTTGGTCCGATTCGGTGATGTTGATTTACGCGCATTTTAGGGGTTTTGTTAGAAATTCGAATACGGCGAACTCGTCGTTGTGATGAACTTGTAGATTCGTGTGGTAACGAACGTTGGGTTTAGGGCAGAGAAGTAATGTGCGGAATATGGGGCTTGTGATGCCTAGTGTTGTGCGAAGGCGCGATTGGTCTTTGTGGTCGGCAGGCTATCCCGTGAAGATTGAGATTCACGTGTGGAGAGTATCCCGGCAAGATTAGTCCCTTCGATTGTTGATTGACGAGAATGTCTATGCTACGGATGAGTCCGTTGAAGGTCGCCAGGCGAGGCAATCGGTGGACGTTGTCCCGAGAGTAAGTCCAGGGCCTTGGGACGTTTTTGTTAGCCAGAATTCTTAGTATCGGTCTTGTGTGTTGTTGGCGGCCCGAGCGTGTGAGCTGTTAGACAAGCCCGATGGCATGGCGAGCCAGGTGAGGTGGGTCTCAGCGAGAGCTCTTGGCCTTGGGCTACGATGCCCTTGCGGGGAAATGACGAGTACCCCTGTGTTTGTGATGTGATGATGATGTATGATGATGTGATAGATTCATACGTTTAGGGTGCCTTGGGTGAAACCCGGGTTTGCATTCATTTTGCATTGGTAGGCCCCTTTTTATTATCTGCTCAACATAGAAACGTGGATGATGTATGTGACACTCACACCTGTGTTTATGCTGTTTTCTTATATGTACATTTGCATACGAAGTGCTGACTTGCAAGGTGAAGTAGTTCCCCGGGGTCCGCTAGGACGGCCGGGAGGAGGGATGTTGTTACACCGTTTGTGGTCAGCCATAGCTGACCCTCGTTTACCGCTCTTTGTGATTTGGTTGCAGGGCAAGATCGCAGGCTGGACCTAGCGCGCCGGCCAAAAAGGCCTAAAGCCTCATGAAGTGCTTGTCTTTATTTCCATGCACTTCTATTATTGCATTATGTTTTAACCGGCTTGCATGTCGAGGTAGTTTAGGTAAAACTACTATTTTCCCCTTTTGATGGGATGTCCTGTCGTGTTGAATGTTTGGTGCTTTGGACTGTGATTTTGTAAGGCCTTAAGGCCAATTGGACTCCTATGTAGTGTGGACAATCTTTGTGTTTTATGTTTGTTTCCGCTGTGTATTATCTGAGTTTTGAGTTGGGTACTTAATATCATGTTTTAATACTAAAGCTGTGGAGGTTATATGCTGTGGGGTCCCGGTCGGACCCATATTATATGGTCACTACAGGGGAGGTGTTACAGTCGATATAGGGAGTTGTAATGAGTCATGAGAACTTATAGTGTTTGGGTTTGGTTAAGCACCATTTTTATTATAACATAAATGATTACATATTCCACGAACATATAACCTTCGTATACGAGTTAGTTATATGTTAATGGGTTTACATAGTCTAAATTACTTGCAATTTATACATGTTCCACTAACATATTGACACGCTTACGACAAGTGTACCGGTCGCACAAGTAATATAAAATGGGCGAATTTCCCTAAGTATCGATCTCGAAGGAACACAGTAAGGTGGAGTTTACTTTTGAGGTAGGACTTGAGATTGAAGTCCTTTCTATTAGAAGGAATGCAGAGGATTTGGTTTTGGGTTGCGGAAACAAAATAATAGAACCAAAATTAACACTACAATATAGGCCGCTATGCACTGCTTTGCAAGGTGGAGGGAGACTATGCAGGCCGCTGTACACTGCTTCATAAGGACGATGGACGAGTAGGCAAGCGGATGAGGTGAGAGTAACAACGGAAAGGATTGAGGGGCGTTAGCACATCTTTGCTAGGCGGATGGATTATACGGGCCGTTAGCACAGCTTCACTATGTGGATGGATGAGAAGGCATATAGATGGAGTGTGTTGCACCAGCGGAATGAGGGTCACAAGCACCTCGTCACAAAGTTCACACCTAGCAATTTCTAGTGTAGCAAACCCAAACACTCACACCACAATTACCACAAGAACTCACCTCAACCACTCATACAAGAATAATAACAGTGCAAACCAATGAGATGAAGAGTAAATCAGATGTTGAGTGCAAACATCATCAAATAAAGAAGAATACACTAACAATAATAGTCCAGGAGGAGAAAAATGCAAGAGATACAACCGAATCCGGAGGCTTGTTGTAGATTCACGGTAGGAATCGTCGGGGCGTCAATCTGCGTCCTAGCTCGGTCCCAACTATTGTCCGGGGTAGAGGAGGGCTGCCGCTTACTCGCAATGGACCCGTCTTCTCTAGTAAACTACAATCTGGCCACATCCGATGCGAAGAACTCCTAGCTTGGCGATGAAGATGAGTGTAGAATCCTCTCCTTGAAGCGCTTGGATGATGCGAGGTGGCCTCGGGCAAAAGGGGGAGGAAGAGTGGAAGAAAACGGAGCTGGAGCTCCTCTTACAGTGGAAAAAGGCGGAATAGTTCCGGCCTGAAAACCTAAAAAATCGCCGCTTAAATAGAAAAAGTTCAGAATTTTGTTCATGCATGATCGTGCGTGAGTAAAAACGCACGACCGTGTGTGAACAAAATAAAACATATTTTTTTAGACAAAAGAGGAGCTCGTGCGATTTTATTCATGCACAGGAAAAACCAACCGTGCATGAACAAAACGCCGAGCAAATCCAGAGCACCATTCTGAGCCACAGATGAACGTGCACAGTCAGAGCGATCATGCATTAAGGAAATGTACGACCGTGTGATTCACGCAGACAAGAAATCTGGGCATAATGGATGATCTACCCACCTGCACAACACCAAACAACAATCACACAGCTGGGAACACACCTCCTGCATAACCCAAACACCAAAAAAATAATGGGGAGCACCATGTGCTTACCCCCAACAACAAAGAGCGCAATTGCACACCACAATGAGCCAAAACATAGCACTTATAGTGAAAGTGTGTACAAGTGAAATATAAGCAATTAAGGACTCAAGGTGTAGTGCACAAGAGTGAAAACTAGCCTGAATGAGTCCATAAAATAGTGTAAATATCGGACTCATCACACCCCCAGACTTAATCATTTCCTCGTCCCGAACAAATCAGCTCTTAGCGGAAATAAAAAGGACTAGCTGGCTTCGAAATTGCGAGGGTGGTGTACCATGCGAAGTCGCAAGCTCAGACTCATAAAAATTCAGTAGAAGAAATATTTAATTATGCATAATAGTTTACATTTTTCTAAGAGCGTATCTACATATTATTTCTACTCAAAATAAGAATCACGGTTCATCTTCTGGCCACGTGTAAGGAGAAAATAGACTGAGCGCTGAGATTGGCATTGCCCAAGATCGGAGCTCGGGACTACCTCCAAAGAAATCCATCAATGTCGGTGACCATAAGCTCACTCGGTCACACTCTCTCCACGAAACTGGTATGGTTCAACACACAAATCAGTTGGACTTTAGGTTAGGAAATTGGTCTTGGGTTATGATAGGGTATACAAAGATAAATATGAGGGCTTAAAGCACATAAACCCAAATGAGCTAGCACAGAAACCTATCCACGTAGCAACACAAATGCACGGGCGCACCACACCCCCAGACTTGAACTTGAAAACATTGGTGTGAGCACCGCCTACTCCTAATACAAACTTTCGCAAATAATTTTCAATTAAGCTCTTTTCTCAATTTTTTCAACTCTTTTTTTCATTTCATTTTTTTCAACTGATTCTAGCACATTTATTCATTGGAGCACATCCACATATCCACAACTAATTCACCACAATAACATTCCCCAAATAAACATATGAAAACATCTAAAGCTCAGCATTGGGTATGCGACTGGGATTAGTTTTTGGGTTTGGTGGAGAAACAGTGGAGCTGTGTCAAAAGACGGGGTAGGCACAAAGGGGCTAGCGAGGATGAGTGGATAGGAATTGTACAAAGGCTCAACCGGGCCAAAATGATGGCCTACATCATACTCACACACTGAACTAACCTATGCCAATTCATCAAAAGTCGCTTGGGGCAAGTTCTTAGCCATCGAGAAAGACAATCCTTCCTCCCGACTCGAGCAATACAAATCTATCAAACGTCTACACACATCCCTACGCTACCATTTGATTCACACCAGATTCACCACTTTTGAGTAGAATAAACAATATTTACGCAAATAGAAAAATATATAAAACTATAAGCATAAGGAAAAAATTAATTCTACGTGAATTTCTACGCGAGACACGAGTACTCGACTAGAGCACAACAGGAGTCAACATTTTACTTCATCTCACAATCCTAAGCCAGCACAAAAGTTTTCCCAAATTGCACAAAAGAAATGAGTTAAACTCGCGACGCGCTAATGGCTAAGCATGCGCTCAAGTGAGTACTGTGGTGTGCGGTGCGTATGAAACAACAATTATAAAACTGAACTACAATGTACTTCTAGTCTACAAATTATATGTGCATGTGTAGTGGGTACCACACAGTGGCTTTCCCCCCATACTTAATCTAAGCAATAGATGCAATTGATGCAACTATAAAAATTAAATAAAAGACTAGGGGAAGAAAAGTTACCCATGCTCAGAAATGAGCATACCAGAAGATTTACGTTATTACTGCGAAGGAAATCCAAGTCTGCCACCAAAAGATCACCACCCTACAAAAAGGACTGATAAGTAATAAAATATATGTATTTTTAGTATAATTATTAGTATAGTTTTGATTAATATTGTGAATTTTCTATGTAAATTAATGAATAAATTGCTTCTTTATTATTTCTGGTTTCTAACTTAGTTTTATTTTTTTTTTTGCATTTTTTTTGCAAAATTTTCCCAGGTCACGCCCTCAGACACGCCCGTGACCAAGGGCGTGTAATTTTAAAGATCAAATATCAACAGGACGGCTCAATGCAGATCAAATCCCGACAAATCGCTCAAGTCACGCCCGAGGTCACGCCCGTGACCAAGGGCGTGTAATTTTAAAAGCCAAATTTCCAGCTGGCAGCCATTTTCAGGAGAAATCTCGATGAGTTGACCAAGTCACGCCCGTGACTCTACAAGTCACGCCCGTGTTCCAGCAGAGTCACGCCCGTGAGCCGCCAGCGCGTCACGTCTCGAAGCCGCGCCCATGCTGCCGACATCAGCCACCCATGTCACGCCCGTGACTCACCAAGTCACGCCCGTGACATACCAAGTCACGCCCGTGTGTAGCCATGTTTGACGACCAGACCTTCCAGAAGGCGGCGAATACAGCCGAGCAAATGTCACGCCCTAAGTCACGGCCGTGACATTCAAGTCACGCCCGTGACCTAGGGCGTGTAAAACTCAAATTTTCCCTATAAATAGAGGGGCTCGGCTGAAGTATTTTTCATCCAAATTTTGAGTGCTTTGTAATGTTTTTCTGAGTTCTTTGAGTGAATGCGAGTTTTCTTTATGCAATTAAGTTATGTTCGTTTGTAATTTTCGCCTTTTAGAAATAAAATGATGTTTTTCTCATTTGGATCATCTTCCTTTTTATTAATGTTAGCGTGTGTGCGTGTATGAGTTTAGCTTTATTGCTTTCATAATTTAGTTTTATTGCTTTTATAGTTAGGTTTATTGCTTTCATAATCTAGGTTTACTGTTTTCATAGCTTAGATTTACAAGCTTCCATAAAATAGTTTTATCGTTTTCTTTTTCGCTTTATGTTATCACTTTCATTTTAAACGCTTTCTTTTCAATTTTTTTTGAGTGTGTGCGTGTATGAGATTACATTTTTCTTTTTTTGTAACTTAGTTTTATTTCAGTTTTCATATAACTGCTATATACCACCCCCATCTTGAATAAGAGGCTAATTAACTTTAGCATTTATTTAAGTCGGTTGGGACGGATATTATTTCTGCACCTTTATAAGTCTTTTCATTTCTATACCACCCCCTTCTTGAATAAGAGGCTAAGAACTTTTTAGCGCTTGTTTAAGGTGGTTGAGATGGATATTATTTCTGCACCTTTATAAGTCTTTTCATTTCTATACCACCCCCTTCTTGAATAAGAGGCTAAGAACTTTTTAGCGCTTGTTTAAGGTGGTTGGGACGGATACTATTACTGTTTTTTATATAAGTCTTTTCATTTCCTTTTTATCCGCTTATATCTGCTTTAATCATTAAAAATGTATTTTTCAACCGACAATGCCGTCTCCATTCCGATGAGTGGCTAATTTCCTTTAGCACACGACGTCGGAGAGCATTGGGACACAAAAATAGTTTTTCTATAAAATTAAAACATCTCTTTCAAAAAAAAAAATTAACGCTTAAGGTTTACCCGAGAATCACGTTGAGTGGAGCCACATAATCGATGTGTGGTTTTCATTTCTGTTTTCGTACCTAGTTAGCCGAGAGGCTCGTGCGTACGGATTGATCACTCACGGGTAAAGAGAAGTGCGCTCTACCCTCGAGAGAGGACGAGGTAATTCTCCCGAATTGGAAATAAAAACCCAATAGCGGGGTTCACAACATAAAGCGAGTATTAAGAACATTCGATTTTAGAACAAGAGTTCGGTCGAATATTCATAATCTCAGGTGGGCGTACCCTCGAGAGAGGAGCGTTCATAATTATGGAACCTCCACGGTCAAGTCATCTTAATATTTTGAAAAATCATCACTTTTAATTCTACGAAAAAAATCTATTTTCGTCTCAAGGTAATTCGACGTCGCGCGCTATCTTTCTCATCGCTTAGAACTCTAGTTAATCGCTTATTATCGTCTTTCGCATTTTATCACTTAGAATTTTTGTTAAACCAACTAAAAATATTATTCCGATAAAATAATAGTTCGTTCCTCGAAGTAGCATAATCAACACGACCCGCGGAAATATACGATCCCGATATTTTAAAAAAAAAATATCCTGTATTACTTGCGATAAGGTATACTTGCCTTTATCAAATGATTAATTTGGACTAAGAATTCAAATACAGCTTTCCAAACTCATTTAGTGCAAAACTCTCCTTTTCTACTTTTCAATTCAATAGAAATCGGCGTTGTAGCCGAGGCGTAATTGTCAATATTCCGAAAGAAGAAAAAGACCGTTACTTCTATCCTTCAATAGGATAACAGTTAATTTCTCAAAGTAGGAGTACTTGCAAGACTCTTCGAAAACATCCGCCAATTCTAAACTCTTAATACAAAGGTTATCTTTTATTTATAAAACAAAAGAAGCAGTCCAACCCAAAAATCATCAAGTTTTTGGCGCCGGTGCCGGGGAACTTTGTGTTGTTATTTGAAAGTAGGAACTGCTATTAATTTTATTCCTTATCTATATATTTTTACTAAAAAACAAAAAAAAAATACAAAAAGTAATATAAAAAATATATATATATAACTTATATTTAAAAAATTAATAATAATAAGAAAACAAAAAATTCTCAAAAAAAAAAAAATTTGTTTTTAGTATATGACCCGAGGAAACTCGTCGGACGATTCGACTATTCCTTTTGACCCCGAAATCGAGCGAACTCTTCGTGAGCGCATCCGATCTCGTGATCAAAACTTACTCGAAACCCCCGAAGAGTCAATCGGAGATACTGCAAATATGGGCGATCCAATTCCAAATGCGGCCCCGGCCCGGACCATGGCATATTACGCCCGGCCAAATTTGGACGATACAGGATCAAGTATTACTCGCCCAACAGTTAATAATAATAATTTCGAAATAAAATCCAGTATAATTCAAATGGTACAACAGTCGATTCAATTCGACGGTTTGCCAGATGAGGACCCAAATCAGCACCTTTCAAACTTTTTAGAAATATGCGACACCTTTAAAATTAATGGCGTCACTGATGACGCCATTCGTTTACGCTTATTTCCATTTTCGCTACGGTCAAAGGCCAAATCGTGGTTTACTTCTCTTCCGAGAGGGTCCATAACCACGTGGGCCCAATTGACGGAATTTTTCTTAACTAAGTATTTTCCTCCGTCAAAAACCGCAAAACTACGCACGGATATCACATCCTTTGTACAATTCGATTCTGAGTCTCTTTATGAGACTTGGGAGCGTTTTAAAGAATATTTGCGTAGGTGTCCTCATCACGCGCTACCAACTTGGCTACAGGTCCAGACGTTTTATAATGGTTTAAATTTTTCTACGCGGCAGATGATTGATGCGGCCTCCGGGGGAACGTTAAACAACAAAACCCCGGAGACGGCTCAAGCTCTGATCGACGAAATGGCCATGAACGCGTACCAATGGAACGTGCCAAGGTCGCGTCCTAATAAACCGGCTGGTCTTTTTGAAGTGGACGCCACTACTTTCTTAGCCTCGCAGGTAGAGCGGCTAAGTAAGCAGGTGGCGGAGATGACTGTTTCCTCCTCCACTCCCGCTTGGAATAATAATAATAATAATGTAATCGAAGAATCGGTGGATTACCTCGGTAATCCGGTTAGGCCCCCCTTCAACCCTAATAACAACCCGTATAGTAATAATTATAATCCGGGTTGGAGGACCCGCCCTAATTTCTCCTGGAGCAATCCTAACAATGCTCAGAGGCCCCCAAATATGAATCCTCAAGGATTTCCGCAAGGATTTCCGCAGGGATTCCAGCCTCCTCCTCCAAAACCTTCGCCGCTCGAAGATGTTTTGTCTAAATACATCGCGTCCAACGATTCAAATATCCGGAATCTTACCGGATCGATTAAAAACTTGGAAAACCAGGTTGGACAACTTGCAAAGATGGTCTCCGAGCGGCCATACGGAGCTCTACCAGGGAATACGGAGCCGAACCCCAGGGAAAATGCCAACGCTATAACCCTTCGAAGCGGCAAGGAGGTCATCTCCCCATTGCGGGTTGAGCCTAAGGTATGCGTTTCGCCTCCGACCCCTCCACCCTCTTCCTCGATTCTAATTGCTCCGGCTTCTCCGGTTGTGCCAAATGTTTCGAGTCCTCGAATTCCTTACCCGTCTAAAATTAATAAAGAGAAGGAGGACGAAAATTATCAAAAAATTTTGCGTATTTTAAAATAAATTCAAATAAACGTCCCCTTCTGCGAGGCACTCTCCCAAATGCCGAAATATGCGAAATATCTTAAGGAGTTGCTTTCTAATAAAAAGCGACTCGAGGATGTTTCGCGTGTTTCCCTTAATACGGAATGTTCGGCTGTTCTCCTAAACAAATTGCCACCAAAACTGAACGAACCGGGACGGTTCTCCATCCTGTGTCTCTTTGGCAATATGTTAATAAAGTACGCTCTTGCGGACTTAGGCGCCAGCATCAATTTGATGCCTTTTTCTCTTTTCAAAAAACTCAATTTAGGCATCCCGAGTCCGACAAAAATGAGCATCCAACTCGCGGATCGCTCGGTAAAGTACCCAATCGGGGTAGCGGAGGATGTTCTGGTCAAGGTTGACAAGTTTATCTTCCCGGCAGACTTTGTCATCCTGGACATAGAGGAGGACGTCGAGGTACCCATCATCCTCGGTCGCCCCTTTCTCGCAACCTCCTGTGCGTTAATCGATGTCAGTAACGGTCGCCTCCTCCTTCGAGTTGGAGACGACGAAGTTACTTTACATATCAACCCCTCCATGCGGAACTCACTATCGAATGATGATTCCTGTTTCAATTTGGAATCCGCGTTTGTGGACGAGTGTTCTTCTCTTTCAGAATTGCTATCCTTAATGATAGACGATTCGGATCTGGCGAATCAACCTCCTTTAGAAGAATTACCGCCAGATTCGCCTTTCGAGCCTTTCGATTCGAAAGATTTAAAAATCTCCACTTCCTATGAAGAACCTCCGGTCTTGGAGCTTAAGCAACTCCCCGACCATTTAAAATATGCTTTTCTAGCCGCGAATTTAAAACTTCCGGTTATAATATCGTCTACTTTAACCGATTCGGAAACATCCGAATTGGTTGAAGTTTTATCTAAACATCGCCGTGCCATTGCATGGCAAATTTCCGATATCAGGGGAATTAACCCCTCATTCTGCTCCCACAAAATTTTTCTCGAAGAAAACCCCCGCAAAACAATTCAGCCTCAACGACGACTTAACCCAAACATGCGGGAAGTCGTTAAGACTGAAATTATTAAACTCCTTGATGCGGGGATTATCTATCCTATTTCCGACAGCACGTGGGTAAGCCCCGTACAAGTCGTCCCAAAAAAGGGCGGTATAACGGTCGTGGCAAACACGAATAATGAATTAATCCCAACTCGCACTGTTACGGGTTGGAGGGTGTGCATCGACTACAGAAAACTAAATGATGCCACCAGAAAAGACCACTTTCCGTTACCGTTTATTGATCAAATCTTAGAGCGTCTCTCCGGTCATCCTTTTTATTGCTTCCTTGATGGTCTCTCGGGATTTTTCCAGATCCCTATTTCACCCGAGGACCAAGAAAAAACGACTTTTACTTGCCCTTTCGGCACCTTCGCATATCGAAGGATGCCGTTTGGCCTCTGTAACGCGCCAGCTACATTCCAAAGATGTATGCTGGCAATATTTGGCGAGCTAGTAGAAGACATAATGGAAGTCTTCATGGATGACTTCTCCGTCTTTGGAGACTCTTTTAAAAATTGTCTAAAAAATTTAGATAGAGTCCTCCAACGGTGCGAGGAGACGAACTTAGTCTTGAACTGGGAGAAATGCAACTTCATGGTCCGAGAGGGGTTAGTCCTCGGCCATAAAATTTCTTCCAAGGGGATGGAGGTCGATAGGGCCAAAGTCGCTATAATTGAACAACTTCCTGTTCCTTCGAACGTCAAATCAATTAGAAGTTTTCTTGGCCACGCAGGTTTTTACCGGCGGTTTATTCAAGATTTTTCAAAAATAACCAAACCGCTAACTCACCTCCTGGAAAAGGATTCCCCATTCATTTTTGACACGGCCTGCGTAGAGGCGTTTGATTTTATAAAAAAGCAACTTATCAATTCTCCAATTCTGGTGGCGCCAGATTGGTCTCTTCCGTTTGAGATTATGTGCGACGCGAGCGATATCGCAGTAGGAGCTGTCTTAGGCCAACGCATAAATAAATATTTTCATCCAATATATTACGCTTCTCGCACACTCAATGCCGCACAGGCTAACTACACCACAACGGAAAAGGAACTTCTCGCCGTCATCTTTGCTTTTGATAAATTCTGACCCTACGTAACGCTTTCACACGTAATCGTTTTCACTGATCACTCCGCCTTAAAATATCTTTTGGCCAAAGTTGATGCTAAGCCTCGCTTACTTCGATGGATCCTCCTTTTACAGGAATTTGACTTAGAGATCTGGGATAAGAAGGGAGCTAAAAATTTAGCAGCCGACCACCTCTCACGTTTAGAACACCCCGTCGCAGAAGCGCTCATCGAACCCGAAATAGACGATCGATTTCCTGAGGAGCGCCTTTTAATCATAAATAATACAAAAACTTCTTCTACCCCTTGGTTCGCAGATTACGCGAACTATTTAGTCGCGCGGGTCCTTCCAAAAGATTTTTCGACTCAGCAGAAGAAGAAATTCTTCTCTGACTTGAAAAACTACTTTTGGGAGGACCCCTTTCTCTTTCGCGTCTGCGCAGACCAAGTGATACGAAGATGTGTTTTAAGCGAGGAGGGTGCGCAAATATTGCGACACTGCCATGAGGGGCCGGCTGGAGGGCATTATCAAGCCAACCGGACCGCACGGAAAGCGTTGGAGTCAGGCTTTTATTGGCCCACTCTCTTTAAGGATGCTCACACTTTTGTGAGTATATGCGATAGCTGCCAGCGGTTGGGTAACATCTCTCGTCGTGACGAGATGCCCCAAAACTTTTATTTAGAATGTGAAATCTTCAATTTGTGGGGCATAGACTTTGTAGGCCCCCTACCTCCTTCGTTTAATAATCGCTATATTTTAGTGGCGGTCGACTACGTATCTAGGTGGGCGGAAGCGCAAGCTCTGCCCACCAATGATGCGCGGGTCATCGTCCATTTTCTAAAACAATTATTTTCTCGCTTCGGCACGCCCCGTGCAATAGTTAGTGATAGGGGCACGCACTTCTGCAACGCCCAGTTTTCAAAAATTTTATCTAAGTACGGCGTCACGCATAAGCTTGCCACCGCCTATCACCCCCAAACGAGCGGCCAAGTAGAGGTAGTGAATCGCGAGATAAAACGCATTTTGGAAAAAACCGTCTCTTTAAATAGGAAGGATTGGTCCTCAAAACTCGACGACGCGTTGTGGGCGTATCGTACGGCATACAAGACCGCTATCGGTTGTACGCCCTATCGATTAGTCTACGGCAAAGCGTGCCATTTACCGGTGGAGTTAGAACACCGCGCTTTTTGGGCCTTAAAATTTTTAAATCTCGATTCGAACTTAGCCTCCGAGAATTGGAAATTCCAGCTAAATGAACTCGATGAATGGCGTGCGAACGCTTATGAGAGTAATAAATTTTATAAGGAGCGTTCTAAGTTCTACCACGATCGAAAAATTAAATTTCCAAAAACTTTTGCGCCGGGCGATCTTGTCCTTCTTTATAATTCACGTCTTCATCTTTTTCCGGGTAAGCTCAAATCCCGCTGGTCCGGCCCCTTTGCAGTCAAAGAGGTTTGGCCGTATGGGACCGTTCTTATCTCTCACCCCGAAAAAGGCGATTTTAAAGTCAACGGCCACCGTTTAAAACTATATCTTGCGGGCGATCCGGTGGACGGACACACGGAATCTTTAACCCTCCCCAATTTATAATCTTACCACGCCAAATGCGTCAAGCTACGCGACGGTAAACAAAGCGCTCGTGGGAGGCACCCCATATTTATCTAATATTTTTATTATGCTTTTTCTCTGTTTTTGCAGGGTTTCTTCCGACCCCGCCAGCTTTAATTCAGGGAAGCCTTTTTGCTTCCTTTTTCCTTTTGTATATATTGCATTGTTATTTTCTCTTCTTCATACTTACATTACAACATTGGGGACAATGTTGGGTTTTAAGTATGGGGGTGTATTTACCGTTTTCATTTCAAAAAAAAAAAACAACAAAAAAAAGCTAAAAAACACTAAAAACCAAAAATTATTACAACAAAAAAAACAAAAAAAAACATAGAATGAAGACCGTTACTTCAAAAAAATAAAAATAATATGTATTTTTTTGTAGTTGAAAAAAAAACAACAAAAACAAAAAAAAGAAAAAGCTCCAAAAATAATAAACCCTACTTTACTTTTATTCTTAAAGCATTTAGTTTCGAGAGTATATGTTTGTGGATTTTCATAATCGCTAGTTTTACTATTTGTTTGTTTATCTAAGATCGATAAACTTAAACGTTCGGGGTTAAGTTTTAAAGAATATCTTATGTTTTTAATTTAAATAGAGGCTTTGTTATCAAGCACTACTTCTACTAGCTAAAATAGAGACATGTGTATTATGTTGGCAAAACAACTTTAGACTGCAATTATCCCTACTTTATGTCTTCAGGAATCTAGGAATATTCAACTTACTAAGGTTGCTCTCAAAATTTTTTTTATTATTCTAGAATTTCTCTTGAAAACCCCTTGTATACACCAATTTAGCATGGCAAAAACAAACAAAGGAAGAAAAAAAAAGATCTTATGTCAATGGGAATACAAAAATTCTGTAAACATAGGCACCCAATATTTGTTAAAAGAGATCCTATGTCAATGGGAATTGCAAATTCCGTAAACACAGGCATTGGGTTAATTAAAAGGTCAATTTTCCCTCGTACACCAACGATGGGAGTCAAAGGAAACTATATAAGAGGGGTGAGATGATACAATTCATCACCCCTAATTCAAGTACTCTTCTATTTGCCAAGGCTTTTTACCCCCCTTTTCCCTTAACCAAATTATTGTTTCTAGTTTTAATTCAAAAAATCATTTGAGAGCATAATTAGTAACTTATATTTTTTCCTTCATGTTTCTTTAAACAAAGGTTATTATAATTTCGATCTAATCTCGTTTACTAATGATTGCAATTTTGTTTGCTATTTGGTTAATTAAGAAGTCTTTTGGCCAGGACATTTCTTTCTACTTAAATCATTTGCATAATTTAGGACTTAACTCTTATTACTCCGAATTTTTATTTTTCAGTCTCTTATGATTAAAATAAAACGATAGCCAAAAATTAGAACTTATGTTAATCCTGTATAGATCTCTCTTACTTTTGCTCTGGAATAGCAAAAGCTTAAGTATGGGGGTATTTGATAAGTAATAAAATATATGTATTTTTAGTATAATTATTAGTATAGTTTTGATTAATATTGTGAATTTTCTATGTAAATTAATGAATAAATTGCTTCTTTATTATTTCTGGTTTCTAACTTAGTTTTATTTTTGTTTTTGCATTTTTTTTGCAAACTTTTCCCAGGTCACGCCCTCAGACACGCCCGTGACCAAGGGCGTGTAATTTTAAAGATCAAATATCAACGGGATGGCTCAATTTCAGATCAAATCCCGACAAATCGCTCAAGTCACGCCCGAGGTCACGCCCGTGACCAAGGGCGTGTAATTTTAAAAGCCAAATTTCCAGCTGGCAGCCGTTTTCAGGAGAAATCTCGATGAGTTGACCAAGTCACGCCCGTGACTCTACAAGTCACGCCCGTGTTCCAGCAGAGTCACGCCCGTGAGCCGCCAGCGCGTCACGTCTCGAAGCCGCGCCCATGCTGCCGACATCAGCCACCCATGTCACGCCCGTGACTCACCAAGTCACGCCCGTGACATACCAAGTCACGCCCGTGTGCAGCCATGTTTGACGACCAGACCTTCCAGAAGGCGGCGAATACAGTCGAGCAAATGTCACGCCCTAAGTCACGGCCGTGACATTCAAGTCACGCCCGTGACCTAGGGCGTGTAAAACTCAAATTTTCCCTATAAATAGAGGGGCTCGGCTGAAGTATTTTTCATCCATATTTTGAGTGCTTTGTAATGTTTTTCTGAGTTCTTTGAGTGAATGTGAGTTTTCTTTATGCAATTAAGTTATGTTCGTTTGTAATTTTCGCCTTTTAGAAATAAAATGTTGTTTTTCTCATTTGGATCATCTTCCTTTTTATTAATGTTAGCGTGTGTGCGTGTATGAGATTACATTTTTCTTTTTTTGTAACTTAGTTTTATTTCAGTTTTCATATAACTGCTATATACCACCCCCATCTTGAATAAGAGGCTAATTAACTTTAGCATTTATTTAAGTCGGTTGGGACGGATATTATTTCTGCACCTTTATAAGTCTTTTCATTTCTATACCACCCCCTTCTTGAATAAGAGGCTAAGAACTTTTTAGCGCTTGTTTAAGGTGGTTGGGACGGATATTATTTCTGCACCTTTATAAGTCTTTTCATTTCTATACTACCCCCTTCTTGAATAAGAGGCTAAGAACTTTTTAGCGCTTGTTTAAGGTGGTTGGGACGGATACTATTACTGTTTTTTATATAAGTCTTTTCATTTCCTTTTTATCCGCTTATATCTGCTTTAATCATTAAAAATGTATTTTTCAACCGACAATGCCGTCTCCATTCCGATGAGTAGCTAATTTCCTTTAGCACACGACGTCGAAGAGCATTGGGACACAAAAATAGTTTTTCTATAAAATTAAAACATCTCTTTCAAAAAAAAATTAACGCTTAAGGTTTACCCGAGAATCACGTTGAGTGGAGCCACATAATCGATGTGTGGTTTTCATTTCCGTTTTCGTACCTAGTTAGCCGAGAGGCTCGTGCGTACGGATTGATCGCTCACGGGTAAAGAGAAGTGCGCTCTACCCTCGAGAGAGGACGAGGTAATTCTCCCGAATTGGAAATAAAAACCCAATAGCGGGGTTCACAACATAAAGCGAGTATTAAGAACATTCGATTGTAGAATGAGAGTTCGGTCGAATATTCATAATCTCAGGTGGGCGTACCCTCGAGAGAGGAGCGTTCATAATTATGGAACCTCCACGGTCAAGTCATCTTAATATTTTGAAAAATCATCACTTTTAATTCTATGAAAAAAATCTATTTTCGTCTCAAGGTAATTCGACGTCGCGCGCTATCTTTCTCATCGCTTAGAACTCTAGTTAATCGCTTATTATCGTCTTTCGCATTTTATCACTTAGAATTTTTGTTAAACCAACTAAAAATATTATTCCGATAAAATAATAGTTCGTTCCTCGAAGTAGCATAATCAACACGACCCGCGGAAATATACGATCCCGATATTTTCAAAAAAAAATATCTTGTATTACTTGCGATAAGGTATACTTGCCTTTATCAAATGATTAATTTGGACTAAGAATTCAAATACAGCTTTCCAAACTCATTTAGTGCAAAACTCTCCTTTTCTACTTTTCAATTCAATAGAAATCGGCGTTGTAGTCGAGGCGTAATTGTCAATATTCCGAAAGAAGAAAAAGACCGTTACTTCTATCCTTCAATAGGATAACAGTTAATTTCTCAAAGTAGGAGTACTTGCAAGACTCTTCGAAAACATCCGCCAATTCTAAACTCTTAATACAAAGGTTATCTTTTATTTATAAAACAAAAGAAGCAGTCCAACCCAAAAATCATCAAGGACACACCACGTAATAGCAAAAATAATATATTATGGCATTAGTGGATTAGATAAAGCAACACAACCAAAATTGGGTTGTCTCCCATTAGCCCTTGCGTTTCGTCCTTAAGGTGGACCAAATACATGTATTAAAGAGTTTATATAAATATCTAAGTATAAAGCAAAACTAATAAAGTCTAATTATTATTACACAAACAGCAAAGAAATCACCTATATGTTGTTTAAAGTGGTATCTAACAGTGAACGAAATGGATCCGAAGACCCAACAACAACAGTAGTAAAGAGGATCATAAGTTTTCCATCTCCAAGTTTCATCTTTCTTCAACTTCTTCATCTCCTCCACTCATCTGTCAACAATGAAGTACCGTTTACCACCCTGCACCCAGTCTCTCATGGAAAAAGCAGGAAAGGATGATGATGTGGAATAGGCGATTGATTTCATCATTGCCATCTGCTTTCCCTGCCAGGACTACCATTTAGAATCACCCAAAAATGGGTCCACAAAGTCATAGACCTGCATGGGAGTAAACAAAATATTAGAAGCATTAATGGGAGGGTAAGTAGGAAGAATGAATTTATCAATAATATCATTATAAGAATTGTGATCAAGAAATAAACTGGACGAAGAATTAAAAGATTCAATTAAAGGAAGAGCGACCCCGGTTTCACTTCAAGCAAATTCCCAAGATTGATCACTGTCAGTGTCGTAAGAATCATAACGAGGCGCATCTGAAAACTCAAATGCAATAGTGGTGCGGTAGATCTCCTTCTCTAATGAAGAGGTGCACAACTCCTTATCAGAAAGTTTGTCCTCATCATCCCACTTTTGCGCAACATGAAGGTCCAAAACATCACCCTACAAATAATCTTCGACAGGATCAACAAAAATATTTGTAGAAATTTTTTGCAAAGAAGCTGAAGGAACGTAATTAATTTCATCATCAGAAAATGAAAGATCATGCTCCTTTGCAATAGGATCCACGGATACCTCCCCACTGGAGAGAACACTCTCCTCACCCCACTCTGGTTCATCCAGGAGATCCCAATCCTCTCCCTGTTGGCCATCAAATGAGTGATCATCATCACTAAGAGAAAAGCCATACAAAGGGAGTGAAGAACCGGTGCAAGAAATAAACTCAGAGGGTGAGTGCGTAATTGCCTCCATGGGTAAAGAATGAGCGATAAGGACAATGTCATCATATGGATCAGCCAGAACTCTGATAGGCATTTCTGTGGCAGTCCCCCATAGATAAGGTGGTGATGCATACATGTCATCAGAGAGTGAGGGGCTGCAGTTGGAAAATGGAGCAGATACGATCCGGATGTCCAGATCATCATCATTCTCCCTTTCCTGCATGAGAAAACTACGGCAGTCCTTCAAGACATGATCCATACTTTGACAATGCATACATCGAAGATACCTACACTGCTCAACATTCAAAATACTCAAGGTGTCGATATAATGGCGCAAAGTGTCACCAAAAATAAGTTCAGCCATTGAGTACATTGTGTGAAAGCCGCAGATAAAACAAAATTGGAAATACTTTGCACAGAAAGACTACACAATCAATTATAACTAAACATGGAAAAACTTTCTTTAAAATCTAAAACAGGATAAGATAAAATAATACTAACAAAATGTAATTAAAAAACAAAAATAACAAAGGGGCTATCCACATTGGAAGAACTTCTATCTCTCGACTTCCTCTCAAGAAACTCACACGACTGTGTTCCCCTGCAACGGCGCCAAAAACTTGACATGCTTACGACAAGTGTACCGGTCGCATAAGTAATATAAAATGGGCGAATTTCCCCAAGTATCAATATCAAAGGAACACAGTAAGGTGGAGTTTACTTTTGAGGTAGGACTTGAGATTGAAGTCCTTTCTAGCGGAAGGATTGTGGAGGATTTGGTTTTGGGTTGCGGAAATAAAATAAAGAACCAAAATTAACACTACTATTCAGGCTGCTATGCACTGCTTCGCAAGGTGGATGGAGACTATGCAGGCCGCTGTGCACTGCTTCACAAGGCGGATGGACGAGTAGGCAAGAGGATGAGGTGAGAGTAACTGTGGAAAGGATTGAGGGTCGTTAGCACCTCTTGGCTAGGCGGATGGATTATACGGGCCGTTAGCACAGCTTCGCTACGCGGATGGATGAGAAGGCTTGCGGATGGAGTGAGTTGCACCGGCGGAATGAGGGTCGCAAGTACCTCATCCCAAAGCTCACACCTAGCAATTGCTAGTGTAGCAAACCCAAACACTCACACCATAATTACAATAAGAGCTCACCTCAAGCACTCATACAAGAATAATAACATTGCATAACAATGATATGAAGATTAAATCAAATGTAGAGTGCAAACATGATAAAGTAGTTTTTATATAAGTTTTTAATAGAAAATTTTGTAATTATTTAATTTGAATTTTCCTTTTTATGTCAATTTTAGGTTATAAGTAGTTCTTTTTGTAATTTTGATTCTAACTTAGCCTAATTTTAATATTTGCAGATTTCTGGGACAAATCGGGAAAAATCACATGTCACGCCCTCGGTCACGCCCGTGACCAAGGGCGTGTAACCTGAAGATCAGTCCAGAGTCGCAGCCGTGCTGTTGAGCTAGTCCACACCCAGTCACGCCCCAGGTCACGCCCGTGACCCAAAGTCACGCCCGTGACCGGGGGCGTGTAATTTCAGCATCTGCCACGTGGAGCCGCCGTCGAGACGAGAAGCTGCCGTTGAGAAGTCAACTTGAGTCACGCCCGTGACCCAAAGTCACGCCCGTGACCTTCCCGCGTGATCCAAGCACGCCGCCGCGGCGTCTGGCTAGCCCATGCCGCATTAAATGAAGCCTTCCTGAGTCACGCCCGTGACCCAATTGTCACGCCCGTGACATGTGCGATTTTCTCCCGCCGTCACGCCAAGCCCACGCCGCGACCGGATCCGATGCTGCAGAGATTACACGCCCTAGGTCACGCCCGTGACCGAGGGCGTGTAACATGGAATTTTTGCCTATAAATTCAGAGGCTCTCCTTGAGTTCAAAGTTCAGAATTTTGGAGTGGGGAAGGTGCTGCTGGAGCCAATCTTGAGTAGTTTTCCTTTTTCATGTTCATGTTCATGTCTCTTTATTTTCATGCTCTCTTCCTTTTCTAATGCAATGTATTAGCTTTCCTTTAGTGCAATAGTCTAGTTTAAGCTTGTAATCTTGTTTTTCCTAGCTTGCAATTTCCTTTCTTAAGTCTTGTAATAGTTTTTCATTTAAATAAAAAATAGTTTGTTCTCTTTATTTTGTCTCCTCCTTAGCTAAAGTTTCTTAATATGCATTTTTATTTTTTTTCCTCTTCCCCCTCCACCATGATTAACTAATCCTCATTAGTACTCGATCAAAATGATCCGAGGATGAGTTAGACAAGTTATGATTTTCTAAAGTTTTCTTTTTCCGTTTTTATAAACACTTGAATTATCCTTGATTTTTAATTAGTGAGGCCATACTTTCGATATATGGTTTTCGCTTAAGTTTTCATATTTAGTTAGCCGAGAGGCTCAAAGTATGAATCGATAACTCAAGGGTAAAGAGAGTTGCACGCACCCCTCGAGAGAGGATGACGTAAATCTCCCGGATTGGAGTCAAATCCAATAGTGGGGTTCACCTCGTAAAGCAAGTTTTAGGTAATCGATTATAGGACGAGAGTCCGGTTGATTTTTCCTAATCTTAGTTGGGCATTAACCTCGAGAGAGGCATGTTCGAGCTTCGGGAACCTCCACGGTCAAGTAGTTCAATTTAAACGGAATTAGAATTAATTTCTTTTTACTTGTCTTTTCTCACTCCAAGGTGACTTTTGATTGAGTACTAGCCTCTTTTATCATCATCTAAACCCTTAATTTAGCTTGCAATTTCTCTTTTTTAGCTAAGAACCAAAACCCCAAAATATCATTAGATAAGATAATAGTGACTTTCCTCAAAGTAGAAGTATTCAACGCGCCCCGTGGAATACGACCTTGGTATTTCTTAATATCCTATACTATAGACGATAAGGTACACTTGCCTTTATCAGATATAGTTTTGGAGAAAATCTCAACCCTTCACTAAAATTTCAAAACCGCAAAAATCTATATCAAGTTTTTGGCGCCGTTGCCGGGGACTTTTGCGTAGATATTTTGAAACAAGGATAGCTATTAATTTTATCATGTTGTTTTTATTTTAGTTTTTCTATTTTTGAAAATCTTAAGGGTGAAATTAAAATTCTTGGAAAGGACGCTTTGGGCTTGAATTCCCATCACAGCCTCTAGTACCTTGCAAACCCTTCACCGAGTAGATCTTGGGAAGTCCAAGACTAACTTAATCCGCCTAAAAAGAACAAAAAATATTCTCTCTTTTTCTTCTTCTTTCCTTCTCTTTTTAGTGTATGACCCGTGGTAGCACTTCGATTCTTCCTTTTGATCCGGAAATCGAGCGAACCCTTTTGAGGCACCGCCGTTCTCGTGATCAAGGAAATCAAGTAGAATCTGAAGAGTCAATCGGGGACACTAACGCAGCAAATATGGATCATAATCTTAATCCTCCTAATCTTAACGAGCCAAACCCTAATGAGGACGCGCAACGGACCATGTCCTATTATGCGCGGCCGAATTTGGAAGGCACACAATCGAGTATTGTTCGCCCCGCGGTGGCGAACAATAATTTTGAGATCAAGTCCAGCATCATACAAATGGTGCAACAATCGGTGACCTTTGATGGTCAACCGGACGAGGATCCAAATTCACATATCTCTTACTTTCTTGAAATTTGCGACACTTTTAAGATCAATGGCGTCACCGATGATGCCATTCGATTACGTCTTTTTCCTTTCTCTCTGCGGTCTAAGGCCAAGCAGTGGCTGGGCTCCCTACCAAGGGGATCCATCACTACATGGGCCGAAATGGCGGAAAAATTTCTTAATAAATATTTCCCGCCTTCAAAGACCGCTAAATTACGCACGGATATTGCATCGTTCATGCAAATCGACTCGGAGACTCTCTATGATACATGGGAGCGCTTCAAGGAGCTTTTGCGTCGATGCCCTCACCACGCACTTGCCACTTGGCAACAAGTGCAAATATTTTATAATGGCTTAAATCTCCAAACGAGGCAAATGATTGATGCGGCCGCCGGGGGGACATTAAATAACAAAACCCCGATCGCCGCTCAAGAGCTTTTCGAAGAGATGGCCACAAATGCGTATCAATGGAACATGCCCCGAGCGCGGCCTAATAAGCCGGCCGGAATTTTTGAAATAGACGCTAACGCAAATTTGGCTTTACAAGTTGAGCGCTTAACAAAGCAAGTGGCGGAGATGTCTGCTTCCTCCGCCACTCCTCCTTGGGCTAATAATATTTTACTTGAAGAGCAAGTTGATTACATGGGAAATCCACCTCGGCCTTCCTATAACCCGAACACCGCTCCGTATAATAACACCTACAATGCGGGTTATAGGAATCATCCGAACTTCTCATGGAGCAATCAAGGAAATGCTCAGCGTCCCTTAAATTTAAATCAACCTCCAAATCAACTTCTCAATTTAACTCCCCCTCAAAATTTTAATCCACCCGGTTTTCCACCGCAACAGCAAAAACCCTCTCCGCTTGAAGAGGTTTTTGCAAAATATGTTGCTACAACTGAAGCGAACATCCGGAACCTCACCGGATCGATCAAAAATTTAGAGAACCAAGTGGGCCAGCTAGCAAAGATAATCTCCGAGCGACCGCAAGGAGCCCTTCCGGGAAACACGGAGCCCAACCCAAGGGAGAGCGCAAACGCGATTACACTCCGAAGCGGGAAGGAGGTGGCTTCTAAGCAGGACGAACCCATGGTAACTTCCTCTCCTCCTCTTCCTCCTATTTTATCTTCAATTTTACCTACTACGTTAGCTCCGCGCGCTTCTACTTCTAATGTTCCGTATCCATCTAAGTTTAAAAGCGAGAGCGCCGAAAAGAATTATAAAAAGTTTTTAGATATTTTAAAGCAAATCCACATTAATGTACCCTTCTGCGAGGCTATCTCTCAAATGCCTAAATATGCGAAATATCTTAAGGAGTTGCTCTCCAATAAGAAAAAATTAGAAGATATTTCGCATATTTCTTTGAACGCAGAATGCTCCGCGGTTGTACTCAACAAATTGCCTACAAAAGTGAATGACCCGGGACGGTTTTCCATCCCGTGTTTATTTGGCAATTCGTTAGTAAAACACGCTTTAGCGGATCTGGGAGCAAGTATCAATCTCATGCCTTTTTCATTATTTAAGAAACTAGGTCTAGGAAATCCAAGCCCCACTCGAATGAGTATTCAATTAGCGGATCGCTCTTTAAAATATCCGGTAGGAATAGTGGAGGACGTGCTCGTCAAGGTCGACAAGTTCATCTTCCCGGTGGACTTTGTCATTCTTGACATCGAAGAGGATGCCGAAGTACCCCTCATACTCGGCCGCCCCTTCCTTGCCACCTCCCGCGCCATTATTGACGTAAGTAACGGAAAGCTCCTCCTTCGGGTTGGAGATGATGAAGTTTCTTTCGGCATAAATTCCTCGATGCGGAACACATTAGAAAACGACGATTCATGTTTTTACCTGGAAGAGTGTTGGGAATTCGATTCCCCTCCCGAGTTAGTCTCCACCTCGAGTCACGAGTCCGAGTTCGCCGAGCTCTTTTGTCTGGAAGAAGAAGAAGTCACTCGTTTCACACCACCCGAACCACTATTTTTAGAAAAATTAAAAATCAAAACATCTTATGAAGAGCCACCCGTTTTGGAACTAAAGCAACTTCCCCCTCACCTTAAGTATTTATTTTTAGAAAAAGAGTCGAAGCTACCCGTCATCGTTTCATCCGAACTTAGCAACTCAGAAATTTCCGAGTTGGCTATTGTCTTAAGAAAGCACCGCCACGCAATTGCGTGGCAAATTTCGGATATAAAGGGTATAAACCCTTCCTTCTGCACTCATAAAATCTTCCTCGAAGATAATTCCCGAAATTCGGTCCAGCCTCAACGACGGCTAAACCCTAACATGAAAGAAGTCGTTAAGGCCGAAGTGATCAAACTATTGGACGCGGGAATTATCTACCCGATATCGGATAGTACTTGGGTTAGCCCAGTACAAGTCGTACCAAAGAAAGGTGGCATTACGGTAGTAGCTAATGAGAATAACGAGTTGATCCCAACCCGTACTGTTACGGGTTGGCGGATGTGCATCGATTACCGAAAACTAAATGATGCCACCCGTAAGGATCACTTCCCCCTACCATTCATCGATCAAATTTTAGAGCGCCTTTCAGGTCACTCCTACTACTGTTTTCTCGATGGTTTGTCGGGATATTTTCAAATACCGATTTCGCCCGAGGACCAAGAGAAAACCACTTTCACTTGTCCCTTTGGCACCTTCGCTTATCGAAGGATGCCATTTGGTCTTTGTAATGCGCCAGCTACATTCCAAAGATGTATGCTGGCAATATTTGACGAGTTAGTAGAGGAGGTGATGGAAGTGTTTATGGACGACTTTTCCGTGTTCGGAAATTCATTTAAAAATTGTTTAAAAAATCTTGAGCGCGTGTTGCAGCGATGTGAGGAAACGAATTTAGCACTTAATTGGGAGAAATGCCATTTTATGGTCAAGGAAGGGCTAGTCCTTGGTCATAAAATTTCGGGCATGGGGATCGAGGTCGATAAGGCCAAGATCGAAGTGATTGAAAAACTTCCCCCTCCAACAAACGTAAAAGCTATTCGTAGTTTCCTAGGCCACGCGGGGTTTTATCGGCGCTTTATACAGAATTTTTCAAAAATCACAAAGCCGTTAACCCACCTTCTTGAAAAAGAATCCTCGTTTATTTTTAGCGATGAATGCCATTTGGCTTTTAAACTCATCAAAGAGAAACTTATAAACTCCCCGATTCTAGTCGCGCCGGATTGGTCGCTTCCTTTTGAAATCATGTGCGACGCGAGTGACATTGCGGTTGGTGCCGTTTTAGGCCAACGGGTGAGTAAGTATTTCCACCCTATTTATTATGCGAGCAAAACACTCACGTCGGCACAAGCGAATTACACCACAACCGAAAAGGAGCTTCTAGCGATCGTTTTTGCCTTCGATAAGTTTAGGTCATATATCACCCTCTCAAAAGTTATTGTCTTCACGGATCACTCCGCACTTAGGTATCTTTTAAGCAAATCGGACGCCAAGCCTCGTCTTTTGCGATGGATCCTCCTCTTGCAGGAGTTTGACTTAGAGATCCGGGACAAAAGAGGAGCCGAAAACTTGGCGGCCGATCATCTCTCCCGTTTAGAAAACCCCGCCTCGGAAGTTTTGATAGAATCTGACATCGATGATAAATTTCCCGAAGAGCGCCTCCTCGCTCTCGAAGATATTAATACGTCGTCTACCCCCTGGTTTGCAGATCTGGCTAACTATTTAGTAGCCCGGGTCTTGCCAAAAGAATTCTCGAGTCAGAAAAAGAAGAAATTCTTTTCTGATTTAAAGAATTACTTTTGGGAGGATCCCTTTTTATTCCGTGTATGCGCAGACCAAGTGGTGAGACGATGCGTCTCGAGTAAGGAGGGTCTTAAAATTTTACGACATTGTCACGAGGGACCATCCGGTGGTCATTATCATTCGAACCGAACCGCGAGGAAGGCGCTGGAGGCAGGCTTTTATTGGCCCACGCTCTTCAAAGATGCTCACACCCTTGTGAGTACTTGCGACAGCTGCCAGCGGTCGGGCAACATCTCTCGCCGGGATGAGATGCCCCAAAATATTTTCTTAGAATGCGAGATTTTCGATCTTTGGGGCATTGATTTCGTTGGTCCTCTCCCTCCTTCATTTTCAAATAAGTATATTCTAGTGGCGGTCGACTACGTGTCAAGGTGGGCGGAAGCGCAAGCTCTCCCCACCAACGATGCGCGAGTCGTCGTTAACTTTTTAAAAAAATTATTTTCTCGATTTGGCACTCCGCGCGCTATTGTGAGTGATCGGGGCACCCATTTTTGCAATACTCAATTCACAAAAACTTTAGCAAAATATGGTGTCACGCACAAACTATCCACTGCATATCACCCACAAACGAGCGGCCAAGTCGAAGTGGTTAATCGAGAATTAAAGCGAATTTTAGAGAAAACGGTTTCTATTAATCGGAAGGATTGGGCAATAAAGCTCGATGACGCGCTTTGGGCCTATCGTACGGCGTACAAGACCGCTATCGGTTGTACACCATATCGAATGGTCTATGGCAAGGCTTGCCACCTTCCGGTCGAATTAGAACACCGCGCATTTTGGGCGCTTAAATTTTTAAATCTCGATTCCACTTTAGCGGGTGAACAAAGGAAGTTTCAAATAAACGAGTTAGATGAATGGCGAGCGAATGCGTATGAGAGCAATAAATTATATAAGGAGCGAACAAAGTTTTATCACGATAAACATATAAAATTTCCGAAAACTTTTTCGCCGGGCGATCTCGTCCTCCTTTATAATTCTCGCCTTCGCCTTTTTCCGGGAAAATTAAAATCCCGATGGTCCGGACCCTTTATTGTTAAAGAGGTTTGGTCCTATGGGACAATCCTAATTTCCCACCCGGAAAAAGGCTCCTTCAAAGTTAACGGGCACCGCCTTAAATTGTATCTTCCGGGAGACGTACCTAATGACAAGAGTGATGCGATTTTTCTTCATCATATAACATAATCGGCAAGTGGGTCAAGCTACGCGACCTTAAACAAAGCGCTTTTGGGAGGCACCCCAAAGTTATCTTTTGTTATTTTCTCTTGTCTCTTCTTTTCTGCTTTAACAACTTTTGTAGGTAATCGCGGCTTCCCCACAAAAGCTTCAAAAAAAATCAGGGAAGCCCTTTTTCCTTCTCTTCTTTCGTTTTTGCATTTTTTTTTTATTATCTTTTCCTACTTCATACTTATTTTTTAAACATTGGGGACAATGTTTAACTTTAAGTATGGGGGTGTGAATAGCCCTTTGTAAATTCTTGTAAATAGTTGTTAAATTAGAAAATTTTCAAAAAAAAAAATATATATATATATATATATTTTCTTATGTTTTTCTTCTATTTTAGCACTTGTAAAACCCAAAACTCAAGAAAAAAATTAGAAAACAGAAAAATTTAAATCTTGGAAAGGGACGTTTGGGATTTTATCCCATCACACCTCCTAGTACCTTGCGAACCCTTCACCGGGTAGCCCTTGGGAAGTCCAAGACTTGCAAAAAAATTTGTTAAGTTTTAAATCTAGTTTCCTTTCTTTGTAAATAGTTTTTAATGAGAAAAATTCAAAAAAAGATAATATCAAAAATTCAAAAAATTCTTATTTCCCTCCTTGTTGTTTTTGTGATTTCTTAGAAATCTAGTTGAGAATGTTTATAAGCATGTTTAAGTTTTTAATTGGCTAAAATTTTGCTTATCATAGTTTGTTAATTTTAAATTTGAGGTAATCTTGATTTAAGAATCATCTTATGATTTTAAATTGATTAGAGAATTTTGTTAGCATGACTTCTCTTTTTATTTTTAAATGGCTTCATTTTGTAGTAAATTTCCTAAACCTCTTTAGATTTCAATTATACTTTCTTCTAACTTCTTAGATCTTAGGAATTTTAATTTTACTAGAATTTGCTCTCAATATGATTTAAAACTAGCTAGATTTATTTTTCCCCTACCCTACCCCCTTTGATGGCATAAAAAAAAATGTGTATTAAAAGATCATATGTCATGGGAATAAGAGGATAAAATTCATTATTCCCTAAAACATATGCACCCAAAATATTTGAAAAGATTATATGGCATGGAGTAAGAGGATAAAATTCATTACTCCTAAACCATATACATTTTGGGTTTTTATTAGAAGAGAAAAAAAAAAAGAGAAAAGAAAAAAAAAAAGGGAAATTTCATGATAAATTCCATTTCCTCCATTCAAAAATTTCTCTTCTTATGCCAAATTCTATGAAATCACCCTTAGCCAATTATCATTGTTCTAGTTTTAGTTGAAAATTATGGAGAGAGCAATATTTAGTAATTTACTTTTCCTTAAGATTCTTTTAAGATAGAGTTCTTATAATTTTAATTTAATTTAGTTTTATAATTTCTACAATTTTGTCAAACTACTTAATTTTCTTGAGAAGTTATTGCCTAAACATTTTTTCCCTCTTTTCAAATCATCATCATAATTTAGGACTTAACTCCCCCTTGAATTTACTCTTAACTTAACTTTTGGTTAAATGAAATTTTAGTTTTAAATTAAAAATTTTTTTAAGGATGTCTTATAAATTATGTCTCACACTTTTGCTCTGGAATAGCAAAACCTCAAGTATGGGGGTATTTGATAAAGTAGTTTTTATATAAGTTTTTAATAGAAAATTTTGTAATTATTTAATTTGAATTTTCCTTTTTATGTCAATTTTAGGTTATAAGTAGTTCTTTTTGTAATTTTGATTCTAACTTAGCCTAATTTTAATATTTGCAGATTTCTGGGACAAATCGGGAAAAATCACATGTCACGCCCTCGGTCACGCCCGTGACCAAGGGCGTGTAACCTGAAGATCAGTCCAGAGTCGCAGCCGTGCTGTTGAGCTAGTCCACACCCAGTCACGCCCCAGGTCACGCCCGTGACCCAAAGTCACGCCCGTGACCGGGGGCGTGTAATTTCAGCATCTGCCACGTGGAGCCGCCGTCGAGACGAGAAGCTGCCGTTGAGAAGTCAACTTGAGTCACGCCCGTGACCCAAAGTCACGCCCGTGACCTTCCCGCGTGATCCAAGCACGCCGCCGCGGCGTCTGGCTAGCCCATGCCGCATTAAATGAAGCCTTCCTGAGTCACGCCCGTGACCCAATTGTCACGCCCGTGACATGTGCGATTTTCTCCCGCCGTCACGCCAAGCCCACGCCGCGACCGGATCCGATGATGCAGAGATTACACGCCCTAGGTCACGCCCGTGACCGAGGGCGTGTAACATGAAATTTTTGCCTATAAATTCAGAGGCTCTCCTTGAGTTCAAAGTTCAGAATTTTGGAGTGGGGAAGGTGCTGCTGGAGCCAATCTTGAGTAGTTTTCCTTTTTCATGTTCATGTTCATGTCTCTTTATTTTCATGCTCTCTTCCTTTTCTAATGCAATGTATTAGCTTTCCTTTAGTGCAATAGTCTAGTTTAAGCTTGTAATCTTGTTTTTCCTAGCTTGCAATTTCCTTTCTTAAGTCTTGTAATAGTTTTTCATTTAAATAAAAAATAGTTTGTTCTCTTTATTTTGTCTCCTCCTTAGCTAAAGTTTCTTAATATGCATTTTTATTTTTTTTCCTCTTCCCCCTCCACCATGATTAACTAATCCTCATTAGTACTCGATCAAAATGATCCGAGGATGAGTTAGACAAGTTATGATTTTCTAAAGTTTTCTTTTTCCATTTTTATAAACACTTGAATTATCCTTGATTTTTAATTAGTGAGGCCATACTTTCGATATATGGTTTTCGCTTAAGTTTTCATATTTAGTTAGCCGAGAGGCTCAAAGTATGAATCGATCACTCAAGGGTAAAGAGAGTTGCACGCACCCCTCGAGAGAGGATGACGTAAATCTCCCAGATTGGAGTCAAATCCAATAGTGGGGTTCACCTCGTAAAGCAAGTTTTAGGTAATCGATTATAGGACGAGAGTCCGGTTGATTTTTCCTAATCTTAGTTGGGCATTAACCTCGAGAGAGGCATGTTCGAGCTTCGGGAACCTCCACGGTCAAGTAGTTCAATTTAAACGGAATTAGATTTAATTTCTTTTTACTTGTCTTTTCTCACTCCAAGGTGACTTTTGATTGAGTACTAGCCTCTTTTATCATCATCTAAACCCTTAATTTAGCTTGCAATTTCTCTTTTTTAGCTAAGAACCAAAACCCCAAAATATCATTAGATAAGATAATAGTGACTTTCCTCAAAGTAGAAGTATTCAACGCGCCCCGTGGAATACGACCTTGGTATTTCTTAATATCCTATACTATAGACGATAAGGTACACTTGCCTTTATCAGATATAGTTTTGGAGAAAATCTCAACCCTTCACTAAAATTTCAAAACCGCAAAAATCTATATCAAAACATCATCAAATAAAGAAGAATACACTAACAACAATAGTCCAAGAGGAGAAAAATGCAAGAGATACAACCAAATATGGAGGCTTGTTGTAGATTCATGGTTGGAATCATCGGGGCGTTAATCCGCATCCTAGCTCAGGCCCAATGATGCGCATCGGCAAGTGCACCGGTCGCTGTCAAGTAATAATTGTGGAGAATAAATTCCCCGGATGTCGGTCTCTTGAGGAATGCAGGATGGGTGATCGAATCGTGCAGTGAATATTGTTACACAAGCGTTTCACAAACACAACAAGGGGTTTTTGGTTGGTTTTCCTAATTTTAACAACAATAAAAGAGATGCGGGTCGAGAACACCGCTTCGCAACGTGAGGTGGATGCAACGGCCGCGATGCCGTGCTTCGTGAGGCGAATGAAGTGGACTCAGGCGCGAGAGAGTGAGGGTCGCAAACACCTCTTCACAACCGTCGTTAGCTCTTGCCAACACGGAGCAAACACCTTGCGTGCGTGTGTGAGTGAGTGCGCTTGAACGTGGTGAATCACAACCAACCCATGAATAAGAACACAGAAACATTCATTCTCATCAAGTAAATATCACAATATTCATTTAGTGAAAGCTTCACAGGGGTACAACCAAGGAAAGAGGGAAGGAGATAACCGGCGGTGAAGACTAGCGGCCGTTCACGGCCGGAATGGTAGGTTGTCGGGCTACCTCCGGACTCGGGCGGATGATGCTTCCGGCGTAGAGGGCTGTCACAATCTCCCTACGTGCTCCGTCGTCTTCGACTCAAGGTCTCTTCTTCTTCTCACCGGGCGGAAAGCGAAAATGATTGCTTGGAGGCTTGCGGATGATGGAGAACACTCACGGACGATGGAGGATGTCTAGGAATGGACCGAGGAAGCTTCCCCTTGCGTAGGAGATGAAGTAGGGGCGATCCAAGGGGGCGGTCGGTGGCGTGCGGAGCAGAAATCCCGCTCCCGGAATGATGATCCGCCCTAAAATCGCAACAGGCGCTTAAATAGGCGCTGGATTAAACACTGCGCACGATCATTGGCGCACGACCAGTGGTCGTGCGCACTGGAATCCTGCGATCGTGCGCACTGCCTGGACAGAACTTGCACGAGATGAAATCATGAAATACAATGTTCGCACGACCAGTGGCGCACGACCGGTGGTCGTGCGCACTGGAGTTGATGGTCGTGCGCACTACAGCAAACAGAACTCAGAAATTTAATGGTCAATGCGCACGAGCAGTGGCGCACGACCGATGGTCGTGCGCACTGGAGTTGATGGTCGTGCGCACTACACCAGACAGAACTCGTGAAAAAGGGTTAAGTGCGCACGATTAGTGGCGCACGACCGGTGGTCGTGCGCACTAGAACAAGTGATCGTGCGCAGTGTTCCTGTGCAGAATTGCACCGGAAGCACTTGCACGCCTCCTATTCCAGCACAAACACAGATCTAGCCACCAAAAGTGGCACTTAACAACATATGAGTACTATGAAAGGAAATAAACACGAAAACACACCCAAGTGGGCCAAAATGTGCACCTAGCATGGGTTATCAATTATAAACTATAATAAGGCTAAAGTGCGTGATATTGACTAAATAATGGCCCGGATGAGTCCATGAAGGTGTATATAATCAGGACTCATCACACCCCCAGACTTAACTGTTTGCGCGTCCCGAGCAAACTAATCCAGCGGAAGTTGAAAAAGATAATTAAAATAGCGAATTACGCAGGGGAGTACAGTGCGAAGTAACATATGCATGCGAGTAGGAATTCTAGTAGAAGAAGATTCTAGCTATGCTAACTAATTTACGTAAGTACTAAAGCGTAATCAAAGATTTAATTGCACTCAGTGGGTGAATTATGAAGAATTTGACGATCATGCCCGGTATGAAAGTGACTAGACGCTGAGGCGGGTGTTGCAAAAGATCGGGACTTAGGAATAACTCCGCTGAAATCCATCAACGTCGTGAACCATACGCTTGCCCGGTCACACTCTCTCCACGGCGCTAGCAAACTCGCAAGTCAAATCAGTAGGACTTATAGGATTAAAACGGGGCTTAGGTTACGGAATGATATGCAAAGATAAACATGACGGCTACGCAACCCAATTGAGCCAACGGCACACTGCACCTTACAAAACCAAACAACTATGCTCGTGTGACACACCCCCAGACTTATCATGAAAACCAGGTGTGCACACAGCCTACTTTACAAATACCAACTGATTTTTCTCTTTAGCTTGGGAAGATTATTTTCAGGATACTCTTCTTTTTTTTTCTTTTATATATTTTTCTTCTTTCAAGCAACCTCCAGTTGGTTCAAAATCAGCGGATAGACAATATTTTCTCTTCAAAACACAATGATACCACACACCACACAAGTTGGAAATTATGAGCACAGTTAAAACATTTTTTTTTTTTTTTTTTGTTGCGGGCGTAGGATAGGCTTCAGGCTTTGGTGGATGAGGAGGAGCTGAACATAAAAAATGGTAGGCACAAATTTGGCTTGCAAAGGTGAATGAAAGGGGCATGGAATAGCAAAGCTCAAACTAGCCAAATGGTGGCCTACATCATGCTTGACTCAACAAGTAGCTCTCACCCATGCTTCAAGAGTCGCTTGGGGCAAGTTCTTAGCCCACAAGAAAGATAAACCTTCCTCCCGACTCGAGCAACACACGTTTAGCGACCGCACACACACAACACCGGGTTATCATCAATTTCATTCGAATTCACCACTTGAGTACATTAAATCTAAATTTACGCAGAGATACTACACATAAATTAAATGCATAAAGGAAAATCTAATTCTACTCAGGTCCTACTATAGCATGCGAAGCGACTAGAACACTACATGAGTCGACACCGCACTCCAAATAATAATTCCTGTGTTAATAGCCTATTTCACATTCCAACCAAACTAGCTTAAACGGAACAACACAAAAGAAAGCACGCACTCAAGTGGGTGAAGTGGTGTGTGAAGATGAACGAAACTAAATAACTGAAATTCAAATACTTCTAGTATGCAAATGAGATGAGCATGTGCAGTGGGTGACAAAGAAACGGCTCTCCCCCAGACCTAATCAAAACCATACAACATAATGATATGACAGTGAAAATCAAAATTGAAAGCTAGGGAAGAAGTTACCCAATGCTCAGCACGTGAGCATACCCGAAGAATGGCGTTTAAAATCAAAAATAGTCCGCAACATCCACCATCGAACACAAAACCTGCAAGCAAAACTCAAAACAACAAAAGCAAAAACAAAAACTGAACTGGGAAAGGTTAGATAAAAGGAAATATATATATAAAAAAAACGGAAATCTGGGTTGTCTCCCAGTAGCGCTTTCATTTAACGTCCTTAAGCTGGACCAAATACCTGTATTAGCATTGTTTATAAAGAGTGCAGGACTTTAAAAAGAAAAAGTTCAGAACTAGAGTTTCACACAAAAGATAAGAGACAAGAATAGGAAATCAGCTGCCGGTGCTTGTATGAAGTCCATCTCCCAATGTCAACAACTGACGCTCCTTGTTAATAGTGGCGCCATCATATAACTTCAGCCGATGTCCATTGACCTTAAACTTGTCCCCCTTATCTCCAGATATTTCAATGGCACCAAAAGGCGAGACATCGGTCACGGAGAAAGGACCACTCCACCTCGATTTAAGCTTCCCTGGGAAGAGGCGGAGACGGGAGTTGTAGAGTAGCACCTGGTCCCCAATTTTGAACTCCTTAGGAATTATATGCTGATCATGCCATTTCTTCATTTTCTCCTTATAGATGCGAGCGTTTTCATAAGCAAAATGACGGAGCTCCTCTAACTCGTTGAGTTGGGACCGACGCACTTCGGCCGCGGCTCCAATATCCATGTTCAACAGTTTGGTGGCCCATAATGCTTTATGCTCCAGCTCTACAGGGAGGTGACATGCCTTGCCATAGACTAATTGAAACGGAGTCATTCCAATGGGTGTTTTGAACGCAGTCCGGTAGGCCCATAATGCGTCATCGACCTTCTTAGCCCACTCCTTCCTATTTGAATGTATTGATTTCTCAATTATTCGCTTGAGCTCGCGGTTGGAGACTTCGACTTGCCCGCATGTTTGGGGGTGGTAAGCCAAAGAAATTTTATGATGGACCCCAAACTTTTTCATGAGCTGCACAAACTGTCTATTGCAAAAATGACTCCCGCCGTCGCTGATGATAGTTCTCGGCGTCCCAAACCTGGAGAAGATGTTCTTGTGGATAAAGTGCAGCACAGTGTTGGCGTCATTCGTGGCAACCGCCTCAGCTTCCACCCACTTCGAGACATAATCAACTGCCACAATAATGTAATGCTTACCATGAGACATTGGGAAAGGGCCCATGAAGTCTATTCCCCAGACGTCAAAGGGTTCGCAAACCAGCATGTTATTAAGGGGCATCTCATCACGCCGGGAAATATTCCCAGTCCTTTGACATTCGTCGCACTTGGTGACATAGGCATGGGCATCCCGGAAGAGGGTCGGCCAGAACAATCCACATTGCAGGATTTTTCGTGCTGTTCGAACGGCCCCGAAGTGCCCGCCGGCCTCTCTGTCATGACAATGCTGTAATACAGACTGAAACTCAGCTTCCGGAATGCAACGCCTAATAATCCCGTCGCTGCATGTGTGGAACAAGAGCGGATCTTCCCAAAAATAGTATTTTGCGTCGGAGACAAGCTTCCGTCTTTGCTGAGGGGACAAACTCGGGGAGAGTGTTCTACAAGCCAAGTAATTAGCAATATCTGCATACCAAGGTGCGGTCGGGGAGGATGTAGTGATTGCAAATAACTTTTCATCCGGGAAATAGTCGTCAGTTTCCTCCACAACGCAATTAGGAGTGTCGTACTCCAAACGTGAGAGATGATCAGCAATCACATTCTCCACCCCTTTCTTATCTTTGATTTCCAGATTGTATTCCTGCAAGAGTAAAATCCAACGAATCAGACGCGATTTGGATTCTTTCTTACTGAAAAGATACCTGAGAGCGGCGTGGTCCGTATACACGATCACTTCGGAGAGTACCAAGTATGAGTGAAACTTTTCAAAAGCGAAGACCACAGCTAGCATTTCTTTCTCCGTGGTGGTATAATTGGCTTGTGCACTGTTGAGAGTTCGACTGGCATACGCGATAGTGTGAAAAGTCTTGTCTTTCTTTTGACCGAGAACAGCACCTACGGCCACATCACTTGCGTCGCACATGATAATGAAAGGTAGAGTCCAGTCGGGTGCCACCAGAATTGGGGCTGAGATGAGTTGCCCCCGTAAAGTTTCGAAGGCGTGCATGCATGCTTCATCGAAATGGAATGGGACGTCCTTAACCAGCAGGCGAGATAAAGGCTTTGAGATGGAGGAGAAGTCCTTGATGAACCTTCGATAGAAGCCCACATGGCCAAGAAAACTTCGAATGCCCTTCACTGACATGGGTGGAGGGAGGTTTCTGATGACACTAACTTTCGCTTGATCCACTTCAAGCCCTTCGCAGGAAACTTTATGCCCCAAGACGATTCCTTCGCGCACCATGAAGTGGCATTTCTCCCAGTTTAAGATAAGATTGGTGTCTTCACACCGCTTCAATGTCTTGGCCAAATTTGCGAGGCAACTGTCAAAACTACTGCCAAATAGAGTGAAATCGTCCATAAAGACTTCGAGGAAATCCCCTACCATATCAGCAAAAATGGCGAGCATACAACGTTGGAAAGTTGCGGGGGCATTACACAGTCCGAATGGCATTCTTTTGAACGCGAAGGTACCGGATGGACATGTGAATGTAGTCTTGTCTTGATCAGAAGGGTCAATTAAAATCTGATTGTACCCTGAGTACCCATCCAAGAAACAGTAGTAATCCTGCCCTGCTAACTTTTCTAGCATCTGATCAATGAAGGGGAGTGGGAAATGGTCCTTGCGCGTCGCATCGTTCAGCTTGCGGTAGTCAATGCAGACTCTCCACCCAGTGATCATTCGGGTCGGTAGCAGCTCATTCTTCTCGTTAGCAACGACAGTGATCCCGCCCTTCTTTGGGACCACCTGGACTGGACTGACCCATTTGCTGTCGCTGATTGGGTAAATGATCCCAGCATCTAAAAGCTTTATCACTTCAGCCTTCACAACCTCTTGCATTTTCGGGTTCAGCCGCCTTTGGGGTTGTGCTGTCGGTTTGTACTGATCTTCAAGGAGGATCTTATGCATGCAGACCGTGGGGCTGATTCCCTTGATGTCAGCTAGAGAACGTCCGAAGACCTTGTGGTACCTTCTCAGCACACCCACTAGTGCAGTTTCGTTGGCAGCGGAGAGGGCTGCCGAGATAATCACCGGATGCGTGTTTGTTTCTCCAAGAAAGACATACTTGAGAGAGTCCGGAAGTTGTTTGAGAGCCGAACAAGGGTCTGGATCAGCAGAAACGTTGGAGGGCTCTCCAATTGAATGTGCCAAATCGGGCTGGTTTGAGTGAACACCCTCCTCCTCCTTGTCTTTGTGCTGCCAACACACCTCGCGGTTATCCAACTCCACATCGTTCTGACCATCGAATTCTTCAAGTGCCTCTGCTGGCTCACACTCCGTTATTTCAAAGAGTTGCGAAGGGCTATGGACATTGAACGATATAGCATCCTCCCCCAGTCTTAGAGTGAGCTCCCCCTGCTCCACATTAATAATGGCACGAGCAGTAGCCAGAAAGGGCCGCCCCAAGATAATGGGTACATTTGTATCGACCTTCATGTCGAGAATGATAAAATCAGCTGGGAAAGCGAGACCGTTTACAATGATTGTGAGGTCCTCGACAATTCCTGATGGCTTCTTGATCGACCGATCAGCGAGTTGCAGCATTACCTGTGTTGGCTTCAAGATACCCGCACCAAGTTCACGAAAGATAGAGAGTGGCATCAAGTTGATTGATGCCCCCAAGTCACAGAGTGCCTGGCTGAAACGGTGCTGGCCAATCCTGCAAGGGATCGTGAAGCTGCCCGGATCCTTGCACTTTGTGGGTAAATTGGAAACGATGGCGGAGCACTCCTCGGTGAGGTCGATAGTTTTGAGACCCTCCAACTGCTTCCGCTTCGAGATCAAGTCTTTCAAAAACTTGGAGTAGCCCGGCATTTGAGAGATAGCTTCAATGAGTGGTATGCTCACTTGCACTCCTTTCATTACTTCCAAGAATCTGTGGAATTGCTTCTCGGATTTCTCGTTGCGCAGCCTGTGGGGAAATGGGGGGTGAGCAGCGCTTTTCGAGGGTTGTGCCTCACTCACGGGGTGTGGCTCGAAATGAATCTGAGTCGGCTTCTCGTGGATGTCTTCATTAGGCTTGTCAGTGGAAACCGCAAGCGGTTCCGGTCGAGGGGGATTGTCTACACTTCTCCCACTTCTCAATCGCATGGTATTTACTGACTCAGGATGCTGAATTGCAAGTCCAGAAACAACATCAGAAAGAGTCCCAATAGTAGAGCGAAGCTGTTGGATTGCGACTGATTGGTCATTCATTTTGTTCAATACCCCAACCACCAAGGTTGCTAACTGTTCTGGTTGATCAGGCGGCACCAAATCCGCTGCTCCCTTGAGCGTCACGGCATTAACTGCAGCGGTACTTGTGGAGCAAATGACATGACTCCAATGCTGACTGGTGTGAACAATATTCACGACCACTTCCCATGCGTCCTTCCCTGATTTATTAAACAGGGCCCCACCGGCTGCCACATCAAATAGAAGACGGAATTTCTCCCGCACTCCAAAATAAAAAATCTGAATTAAGAAAGCTTCCGAGAGATCACCACGGTAACAACCCCTATGCAGGGACTGGAAACGTTCCCAAGCATTGTCTAACGTCTCCTCCTTCCCTTGTTCAAAGGTCATGAGTTCCCTGTACTTATCCAAGGCTTGAGTACGATGTTGAAACTCTTGTAAAAATCTCCCTTCGAGTTGTTTCCATGTGATCACCTCTCGTTTCCGGGTATCCCAATACCAGCTTTTGGCTTTTTTGTGCAGGGAGAATGAAAATGCCAGAATCTTCTGTGGGTCATTTTCAACTCCACTGAAAATACAAGTGTAATAGATGTCTAAGAAATCCCGCATGTGTTGCCCCGCATCTTCATGCTCATCTCCGCTGAACTTGCAGTTCCCATACATGTACTCAATGACGTCGGCGGAGATCCCAAAGTCATGATTGTTCCTTTTTGCTTGATCCCTTAAATCGTTTAAGCTTCCATGGTAGATGCATTCCTGAATAGAGGTCATGCTGCGAATACAGAGATGAACAAAAGAGGTGAAAGAAAGGGAAATTCTTGTGCAACAAAGCTTCACACAGACGAATTCATCACGTCTGCATTCCCCGGCAACGGCGCCAAAAACTTGATGCGCATCGGCAAGTGCACCGGTCGCTGTCAAGTAATAATTGTGGAGAATAAATTCCCCGGATGTCGGTCTCTTGAGGAATGCAGGATGGGTGATCGAATCGTGCAGTGAATATTGTTACACAAGCGTTTCACAAACACAACAAGGGGTTTTTGGTTGGTTTTCCTAATTTTAACAACAATAAAAGAGATGCGGGTCGAGAACACCGCTTCGCAACGTGAGGTGGATGCAACGGCCGCGATGCCGTGCTTCGTGAGGCGAATGAAGTGGACTCAGGCGCGAGAGAGTGAGGGTCGCAAACACCTCTTCACAACCGTCGTTAGCTCTTGCCAACACGGAGCAAACACCTTGCGTGCGTGTGTGAGTGAGTGCGCTTGAACGTGGTGAATCACAACCAACCCATGAATAAGAACACAGAAACATTCATTCTCATCAAGTAAATATCACAATATTCATTTAGTGAAAGCTTCACAGGGGTACAACCAAGGAAAGAGGGAAGGAGATAACCGGCGGTGAAGACTAGCGGCCGTTCACGGCCGGAATGGTAGGTTGTCGGGCTACCTCCGGACTCGGGCGGATGATGCTTCCGGCGTAGAGGGCTGTCACAATCTCCCTACGTGCTCCGTCGTCTTCGACTCAAGGTCTCTTCTTCTTCTCACCGGGCGGAAAGCGAAAATGATTGCTTGGAGGCTTGCGGATGATGGAGAACACTCACGGACGATGGAGGATGTCTAGGAATGGACCGAGGAAGCTTCCCCTTGCGTAGGAGATGAAGTAGGGGCGATCCAAGGGGGCGGTCGGTGGCGTGCGGAGCAGAAATCCCGCTCCCGGAATGATGATCCGCCCTAAAATCGCAACAGGCGCTTAAATAGGCGCTGGATTAAACACTGCGCACGATCATTGGCGCACGACCAGTGGTCGTGCGCACTGGAATCCTGCGATCGTGCGCACTGCCTGGACAGAACCTGCACGAGATGAAATCATGAAATACAATGTTCGCACGACCAGTGGCGCACGACCGGTGGTCGTGCGCACTGGAGTTGATGGTCGTGCGCACTACAGCAAACAGAACTCAGAAATTTAATGGTCAATGCGCACGAGCAGTGGCGCACGACCGATGGTCGTGCGCACTGGAGTTGATGGTCGTGCGCACTACACCAGACAGAACTCGTGAAAAAGGGTTAAGTGCGCACGATTAGTGGCGCACGACCGGTGGTCGTGCGCACTAGAACAAGTGATCGTGCGCAGTGTTCCTGTGCAGAATTGCACCGGAAGCACTTGCACGCCTCCTATTCCAGCACAAACACAGATCTAGCCACCAAAAGTGGCACTTAACAACATATGAGTACTATGAAAGGAAATAAACACGAAAACACACCCAAGTGGGCCAAAATGTGCACCTAGCATGGGTTATCAATTATAAACTATAATAAGGCTAAAGTGCGTGATATTGACTAAATAATGGCCCGGATGAGTCCATGAAGGTGTATATAATCAGGACTCATCACCCAACTATCATCCAGGGTAGAGGAGGGTTGTCACTTACTCCCAATAGACCTGTCTTCTCCGATAAACTACAATCCGGCCACGTCAGATGCGAAGAACTCCTAGCTTGGCGATGAAGATGAGTGTAGAACCCTCTCCTTGAAGCGCTTGGATGATGTGAGGTGGCATCGGGCAAAAGGGGGAGGAAGAGTGGAAGAAAATGGAGCTTGAGCTCCTCTTATAGTGGAAAAAGGCGGAACTGTTCGGGCCTGAAAACCTAAAAAATCACAGCTTAAATAGAAAAAGTTCAAAATTTTGTTCATGCACGACCGTGCGTGAGTAAAAATGCACGACCGTGCGTGAACAAAATAAAACATAATTTTTGTAGACAAAAGAGGAGCTCATGCGATTTTACTCACGCATGGGCAAAACCAACCGTGCGTGAACAAAATGCACGAGCAAATCCAGATCACCATTCTGAGCCGCAGATGAATGCACACGGTCAGAGCGAGCATGCATCAAGGAAACGCACGACCGTGCAATTCATGCAGACAAGAAATCTGGGCATAATGGATGATCTGCCCACTTGCACAACACCAAACAACAATCACACAGCTGGGAACACACCTCCAGCATAACCCAAACACCAGAAAAAGAATGGGGAGCACCATGTGCTTACCCCCAACAACAAAGAGCACAATTGCTCACCATAACGAGCCAAAACATAGCACTTATAGTGAAAGTGTGTACAAGGGAAATATAAGCAATTAAGGACTAAAAGTGTAGTGCACAAGAGTAAAGACTAGCCCGGATGAGTCCATAAAATAGTGTAAATATCAGACTCGTCACATATAACCTTCGTATGAGAGTTGGTTATATGTTAATGGGTTTACATTATCTAATTACTTGTAACTTATACTTGTTCCACTAACATATAACCTTCATATGGAAGTTGGTTATATGATAGTGGGTTTACACTGTCTAATTACTTGCAACTTAATTATACTTATTCTACTAAAATATAACCATTGTATAAGAATTGGTTATGTGTTAATGGGCTTACGCTTTCTATTTACTTGCAACTTATACTTGTTCCACTAACATATAACCTTCATATGGGAGTTGGTTATGTGTTGATGGGTTTACACCACTTACTACTTCCAAGATACACCTTACTTGGTCAACTGACTTATAATCATCATATGAGAGTAGGTCATATCTTAGTGAGGTTCGATTATACTAAATTTCATCTTAATTAACATGCTCAGTACATCCATATTAGCGCTTATAACTGTCCCCAATACAACTTGCTTTGAGAACCCCGTGACCCACTCACATTTTCAAAGATGAAAAGTGTTCTTTATTTTATTGAATTGTAACATCCCAACTTTAATAAGGGGCCTAGTCGGTTCAATTAAACCCTTGCAACAGTTTAGTACGGATCGTAATGAACCACGACCTGACCTCCATCTTATATTAATGTTGATTTAAAGCATGGTGACATGATATAGATAATTGAGTAAATTAACTGGGAATCGATCTCGGTCAGTGGTAGTGCTTTCATCAGATCAAAATAAACTCAACAACACCATTCAAGCTTTGTTTGCTATATTTTGACAAAATTGGCTAATTTAGGCTGGATCAAGCTACATGACGACCTCAACGTGACTTTCTGAGAAAACAAACTTAGAATTGATTTCCTTAAGTTATATTAGACTCATATAATCCATATGATTTCAACACAACTCGTTTCGTTCGAATCCAGGGTCATTTAGCAAAAGTGACCGTTTTAGGCCATGTTGTTCGGCACGGTCACTCAAAAATGTTATTTTTAGCAAATGATCTAAGAATTGACTTCAATCATTGTTATTAGACTTGTATCATCCATTCGAGTGTAACAAAACTCGTTTCATTCAAATCCAAGGTCATTTAGCTAAAGTGACCATTTTAGGCCACGTTATTTGACATAGTCACCCCAAAATGTCATTTTGAGCAAATGAGCTCATAATTGACTTTAGTCAACTGCACTAGACTGATATGATCCATACAAGTGCAATGCAACTCGTTTCATTCGAATCCAAGGTCATTTAGCAAAAGTGACCGTGTTAGGTCACCTTATTTAGTATGGTCACATTGAAATGTCATTTTGAGCAAATGACCTCAGAATTGACTTCAGTCATTTATATTAGACTCATATGATCCATACAATTACAGTATAACTCATTCATTTCAAATTCAATGTCATTTAGTTAAAATGACCATTTTAGGTCACGTTTTTCGACATGGTCACCCCGAAATTTTACTTTACGCAAATGAGCTCGAAATTGATCCCAATCAGTTGCATTGGACTCATATAGTCAATACAAGCGCAACTAAACTCGTTCCGCACAACTCCGATGTCATTTAGTCAAGTTATTAAAACTAGGTCTCCTAAAATTATACAACATCTCGAAAAGCGTGAATGCTTAAATTCAACCTCGTGATATTAACATTGAATCGACACAAGATGACTAGGACCCACATTGACTTTGACCAGCATAGGGGACCCACCATAAGGTTGAATTTGGTCAAACCTCCTTAAAAGGAGAATTACAAGCTATGAAAATAAGACCCCACTCAAAGCCCACTCACCCAAACTCCCCACATCCTCGTTTCTATTTGGGCACTAATCCCTCGGCATAAAATTAATGGCTTTAGATATTTATGCCAAGCCTAAGCTAACTCCTACCAAACCAAAACCCAAGCTAATCCTAATCCAAGAAATGGTTTTAGATATTTTCTAAAACACTAACCCAAGTTTCCCTAACCCAGCAAGTGCTGCAGTTGCCCCCCCCCCCCCCCATCCTATGCCAACTAAGGTTGGATGAAACCTAACCCTAATCAGGTAAGAGGGGGAGAGGCTTGAGCTTTGATATATCAAAGCTCCCCAGGCCTCTAATGGGAGGAAACCTCTTTGCCAACCAAAAATGAGATGAAGCCCCCCTGCCTGGGACCCTGCCGACGCCGGAGAAGAAGACCCGAGCACCACCACCCTCCTCCACCCTAAATATGCATGGGAAGGACTTTCTAAGCCCTTCTAAGCTTGTTGGTGAGCCCTACTTTGCCGGCGGGAAGCATCCAAGTGGTGGAACCACCGGAGAACGGAGCTCGAGCGGTGCCATATTTATCTTCTCTACAACTCCACCTACTAGCGACCGGCAGACCATTGTCGGATTGGGTGCCAGCCTCTGGAGAGTCAGACAAAGCTGGGGGCGCGGCTGGCTGACAGCAGAGACACAATAGTCTCTGCCATCCTTCGCGCCGCAGATGTCGTCCAACCCCAATCATGGGATCGAATGGTGCTGATATTCTGAAACAAATCAAATAATGATTGGGCTCTAATAACAAAATTGATGATAAAGGCAAGAGAACTTATCAGGTGTAGCATAAGATAGGGAAACATATCAAGGTCATATAAAAATCTTGGGTTTGTTGAGTAATTCTTCTTTGAGAAAACTAACTATTATTCTATCGTAGGAAACAGAGATGAAATATAACTAAAATAAAGGAAATAAAGAAAAAAAATACTTTATTAAAGCACACTTTGAAATGAAAATAAAAGATAAATTATCATCTTTCTAATCTATGTCTTGACCGTGGAGATTTCAAAATTATGAACTCACCTCTCTCGAGGAATACGTCCACCTGAGATTAGGCAGGTCGACCAAACTCTAATTTTATAATCGAACCCCATAATACTTGCTTTATGAGTTAAATCCAGCTATAGGAAGATAAGTACGATAATAAAGGAGAATGGATAATTTCATATCAAAGCTTGTTATAAATTAGAACTAAATAATTGACATGAAATAAAAGGTGCAGGAAAGAAAATATTACAAGAAATGAAATTACATGAATTAAAATCTAAACTACAAAAAAATTGCATGAAATGAAAATACATGAAATTAAACTAGTTAAAAAGGAAAATACAAAAATAATAGAACATTGCATAAAGAAAAGAAACTAATTTTTTATTGCCATAATAAAAGGAGTACAAGAAATAAAATGACATTGCATTAAAAATAAATTACATGAAATGAAATATTAGCCAATAAAAATGGAAATACAAGACATTAATAAGAAAATACATTAAAAGAAAATGCAAAACATAAAATCTAAACCTTAAAATATAGAAAACTATACAAGAAAAGAGCTCAAATGGGTTGTCGATGAGGAGTTAAAGAGCTGGGGGTCGGTTTCTATTTATAGGTAGAAAAATTGAAGTAGACGCCCTTGGTCACGACCGTGACCAAGGGTGTATAATCTTGGCTTGTCCGGTAATACATATGATATCATTAGTTGGCATGAGTTGACAGAGATATTTGTTTGAACATGGGCGTGACCTGGAGAACACGGGCATGACTTTGGTCGGCAGGTGACAGCAGCATCTAGGGCATGACAGTTGGCTTGCCCAGGTGGAAGGTTGAGGAACATGGGCATGACCATCTTGAACACGAGCGTGACTTTGGCGAATCATCTTAAACGACATCATATCAGCTGGACGAGCCCACGATTGCTATAAGGTGTATTGTATTAGTTAAATGGGCCTACACGAGCATGACCATCATGACACAAGTGTGATTGTATTTTCGGCTAGACATCAGCTCGATCAGTTAGAAAGCGCGCTCTATCAATTGGACAAGAAGTACACGGGCGTGAGTTGGAGTTACATAGGTGTGACATGCTTTTAGGCTAGACATGAGCTCGATCGGCCATAAGGCGACGATGAACTAGAATTTTGGCTTTTAAGTTGACATGCCCTTGGTCAAGGGCGTGACCGATGGCGTGCACTAGGAAAAATTACCAAAATGCCAAAAATAGCAGAAAACCTTCAAAAACTAAGTACATAAAATATAAAAAGAAACTATTTATAAAGTAAAAATACATAAAATTCTACTAATTCTAATAAATATTAGAGTATATTATATACAAATATATGTATAAGTTACTATTCATCAAATACTCCATACTCAAGCTTTTGCTATTCCAGAGCAAAAACTTGAGAAATATTCATAAGACATTAATAAGATTTTCAATTTAATCTAAAATTTTATTAAATCAATAGTAAGTTAAAATAAAATTTAGAAATTAAAGAAATATGTCCAAAATTTTGATACTAATATGCAAAGAGAGAAATATTTAGCAATGACTTCTCAAGATTACTAACTGGCATACCAAAATTGCAACATTTAGCAACAAGATTAGATTAGGATTCTAAAAACCTTAACTTTTTAAAGAAATTTAATGAAAAATTACAACCTAATAAATATGCTCTCCCAAAATTTTAATTTATGTCTTGGCTTCAAATAGATGGCTAAGGGGTCATAAACTTGGCTTAAGAAGAAAATCTTGATTGGAGGCGATAAATATTATCCTCTCCTCTTACTCATTTTTTTATTTGTATAAGTTTAAAAAAATGATGAATTTTATCCTCAAATTTTCCATGACATATAATCTTTTAATAATATCCTTCAAATAACCCAAAATGTATATGTTTATGAGTGATAAATTTTACCATCTCACTCCATGACATATAATCTTTTAATACTATTCTTCAAACAAAACTTGGGTGCATTTGTGTAGGGAATGATGAATTTTATCTTCCCATTCCCATGATATATGATCTTTTAATACTTTTATTCCTAATAGGAAGGGGAAGGGTAATGTCTAAGGGAAAAAAGGCTAAAAGAAATTCTAGATTATTAAATAAAACATCTTGAGAGTAACTATAGTAGCTTGAATATTCCTAAGAATCTAAAAGCAAGAAGTGAATATAACTAAAATCTAAAGGTGTTATGCAAATGATACAAAATTAAGCTAGTTAAAATAATAGAGGAAAAGTCCTAAATAAATTACTCTAATCAAAATAAACATTATAAAATGCTCCTTAAAATAAAATTACTTAAAAGTTAGATCTAACAAATTATGATAAAATAAAAGATTAGCAAATTAAAAACTAAAAAATGCTTATAAATATACTCAAAAATAGATTTAGGAAATAACAAAAAGCAAACTAGGGGTTGATTATATTTTTATTTTTCTAAGTTTCCCATTTTTTGAGATTTTGATTATGATCTTTTTTTGGATTTTGTTTTTTTAATATATATTAATAATAAGAAAATAAAATAAAAAATAAACTTAAGTTATAATTTAATTAATTTTTTTGGTTGATTCTTGGACTTCCTGAGGTATACCCGATGAAGGATTCTTACTGGTACTAGGAGATATGATGGGATAACATCCCAAACCTCTCTTTCCAAGATATTAATTTTTTGATTTTCTAATTTTTTGGTATTTTACTTTTCTAATTTACAAGAAAGGGAAAAGATTTATAAGAAAGGGAAAAAACTCCACCATACTTAAAATTCAACATTGTCCCCAATGTTGAAACTAACTATGAAGAATATATATAAGAAGAAGAAGGACAAAAGCATAAAAAAAATGCAACAGAAATGAAAATAAAGACAAGGGCATCCCAGATTTAGAGACAGGGTGGTCGCATGAACACCTGCAAAACTCGTTTAAACAACAAAACAATAAAACTAAAAAATACAACAACACAACAAAACATTTAAAAACAAAAAGAAAAACTATTTTTTGTTAAAAAAAATTATATGTTTAAAATAATTTTTGTTTTTTAAAGTTACTAAAAAAATGTAATTAATAATTTTATTTTGATGTTTTAATTAGTCATAAACTTCCCGAGGTATACCTGGTTAAGGGTTCGCAAGGTGCTAGGAGATGAGATGAGATGAAACCCAAATCTTCTTTTCCAAGAATTTAATCATAACAAAATATTGTTTTATAGGAGAAAATGTAAAAGGTAAAGATAAAGATAAAAATAATAGCGTTTTCTCTTTTCAAAATATCAAGAAAAATTCTCCGGCAATGACGCCAAAAACTTGATAACAAAATTGACGATAAAGGCAAAAGCACCTATCACGTGTAGCATATGATATGGAAACATATTAAGGTCGTAAAAAATCCTGGGTTTGTCGAGTAATTCTACTTCGAGAAAACTAACTATTATTCTGTCGGAGAAAACAGAGATGAAATATAATTAAAACTAAAGTAAATAAAAAAACAAATACTTGGTTAAAATGCACATTGAAATGAAAACAAAAGATAAATTTTCATCTTTCTAATCTATGCCTTGACTGTGGATATTCCAAAATTATGAATGCACCTCTCTCGAGGAATACGCCCACCTGAGATTTGGCTGATCGACCGAACTCACGTTCTACAATCGAAACCCTTAATACTCGCTTTACATGGTAAATCCCGCGCGCTATAGGATTTGACTCCTATTCAGAAGATTTATATCATCCTCTCTCGAGGGTTGTGTATTACTCTTTTTATTCCTGAGCGATCGATTCGTACACACGAGCCTCTCGACTAACTAGAATCTAAAAAAACTATCAAAATTCACAACTGATATATGAACTCGATACGTTTTTCAAGAATAAATCGAAGGAAGATAACTACTATAAAAAAAGGAGAATGGATAATTTCATATCAAAGATTGTGATAAACAAGAACTAAATAATTGACATGAAATAAAAGGTGCATGAAAGAAAATATAGCATGAAATGAAAATATATGAATTAAAATATAAGCTATGAAAAGAAAATTGCATGAAATAAAATACATGGAATAAAACAAGTTAGAAAGGAAAATACAAAAATAAAAGAACATTGCATAAGGAAGAAACTAATTTTTTATTGCTATAATAAAAAGAGTACAAGAAATAAAATGACATGGTATTAAAAGTAAATTACATGAAATGAAATCTAAGATAATAACAATGATAATACACGACATTAATAAGAAAATACAAGAAAAGAAATGCAAAACATAAAATACAGAAAACTACACAAGAAAAGTGCCCAAATTGGTTATGGAAGAGGAGTTAAAGAGATGGGGGTTGACTTCTAATTATATGCAGAAAAATTTTAGTGCACGCCATTGGTGACGGTCATGACCTAGGGCGTATAATCTAGGCTTGACCGGGAAGACAGATGATGTCATCAGTTGGCATGCGGTTATAAAGATATTTGTTTGAATATGGGCGTGAACTAAAGAACACGTGCGTGACTTTGTTCGGCAGGCGGCAACAGCATCTAGGGCGCGAATGTTGGCGTGTCCAGGTGGAAGGTTGAGGAACACGAGCATGACCATCTTGAACAAGGGCGTGACTTTAGCGAATCATCTTGAACGACATCATATCGGTTGGACGAGCCCACGATCGGCTAGAAGGCATATTTTATTGGCTAGACGGGCCAACACAAGCATGACCATCATGACACGAGTGTGACTATCTTTTCGACTAGACATCAGCTCGATCAGCTAGAAAGCGCGCTCTGTCGATTGGACAAGAAGTACATGTGAATGACTTGGAGTTATATGGGCGTGACTTGGTGTTACACGAGTGTGACTTGCTTTTCGGCTAGACATGATATCGATCAGCCAAAAGGTGGCAATGAGCTGGAATTTTGGCTATTAATTTGCCACGCCCTGGGTCACGGGTGTGACCGAGGTCGTGTACTAGGAAAAATTAACAAAATGCCCAAAAACAGCAAAAAACTATAAAACTAAGTTTGTACAGAAAAAATAAAAAGAAACTATTTATAAAGTATAAATACATAAAACTCTACTAATTCTAGTACATATTAGACTAAATGATATACAAAAATATGTATAATTTACTATTCATAGGGTTCCCACAGCAGATCCATGCCCGATCTGTTGTGGGGCCACTATTTCCTCTCTGTATGGCTCCATCTCAGTCAACCTGTTGCGCCAAGATTCGTGTAGAGTTAATTTTCTTGAGTCTTTCTTCTAGAATTTCTTAAGGCTAAACCACTACTCAAAATAAAAAACATTGAACATCAATGTTATAGATTACCTCAAGGGCTACCCTCGATAAAAATATGAGATTTTTTGTGGGGTTTTGATATTTTTAGTAATTTTAAGTGTTGTTAAAAATCTATTTTTGAGTAATCATAGAACCCTTGCTTAAGTATAAAATTCTATAAAATTTATATTAGATGAGTAGAGGTGATCTACACCCATTATAAGAGTATGATAATTTTTTGGGTTGGTTTACTAATTTAATTGACTAAAATTACGACAAATTTCTCTTATATAAATTATCAAGGGGACTTTATCTTTGATAAAAAATTTTGCAATATATATGGGAGATTAATAAAGATGTTCTACACCCTCTGTGCAAGATTGAAAATGTTGGGAAGATTCTAGTTTTTTTAGTAAATTAATTGGTGGATGGTTATGGACAAATAAATTAATAGGTGTCAAATCATTTATCAAAATACCTTTGAAAAATTATGGGAATTGGATTATAATAACCCTAACCTTTGCTTTTAATTTGAAAATTTTCTTATCAGTTTTGGTATTTTAATAAATTTAAGGGAGGCTAAATAGTGGTACAAAATTTATTAGGTGTTCAATTTGAACACCAAATGCCTTGATTAAAAAATAGAGGTTATTAAGTCTATACTGGACCTCCTGTTTAAATATGGGATTTTTCGGGTCATTTTATGGATTTTAACAAATTAATAAAGTTGAAATCTTGTTATTCAAATAAAAGGAATAAAGGCTCAGGCAACCCAACGAACCCTGAAATGATCTACTTTTTAATCTGACAGGAAATACAATTGAATAAAGGGCAACTTAAATAATTATCGGGTTTGGGTAACTTGAAACCCGACGGACCCTAAATTTAATTAACCATTAAAATCCATTGTGGTAATTACGAAGATGCCTCCTTGGAATGGAGATTCTTCCTTGGAATGGAGATGCCTCCTTGGAATGGAGATTCTTCCTTGGAATGGAGATGCCTCCTTGGAATGGAGATGGAACTGCAGATACATGAACTTTAAATATGCAGAATTATTTTTATATTTCTATTATTTACTCTCCTTTATTTATTTCTGCACTTTAATTGCCGCACTTTTATTTATTGTTGGTTTAGCTTATTGTGCATTTATAAGCTCTTATTAGAGTTATCCTGGAGATGAAACATTTCTTCGAGGTTATCCCTAAATAATGTTGAGCTTGATCAACTCTCATGTTAGTAGAGCGGTACGATAAAGTTCGATGTCCTGGCCTATTATTATATTTTGCAATATTGCTTATAATTTATATTTAACCTGGAGTTGAGAGATTCCTTCGAAGTTAACCCTAAATATTATCTTTGGGTCACTTAGATCACACCTAGAGGGGGGAGGGCGGGGGGGGGGGGGGGGGGGGGGGGGTGAATGATGTGATAGGTGCTTTTTTGTATTCCTTTTATGTTTAGCAAGATAATAAAGCAAACACAGAACATACATAAGAATATATAGAGGTTCTCCAATAATGTCTTGGGTAGTCCTGTCTCCACACAACCTATCTAGCAATGTGGTAGAGTAGGCAAAACCCCTCCAAATATCTGATCTCACAATAGAGACCCAACCTCAGTCTTCTCCACAATGACTTACAATCAAGCTATCACAGCCCTACCTCAATCTCTACAACCAAAGATCTACACTCAGATCTTCTCCATGATCCTACCTCAAATCTAAAGGATATTACACTCAGATTCCCACTAGGATCCTACTACTCAAACTCCAAAAGCCCTACAACTTAGGCTTACAAGAAAGCCCTACACTTAGATCTCAAAAGACATCCAACAACAACAATTTATAAATTTATTATTTACAATATAACTTAGACTCAAATAATCAAGAATGGATAATATGGAGTCTTATGTAGAAGCACAACAGAGAGGCTTCTTCTTCCTTGATCAGATCTTTGAAATAATCTCTTGAAGACTAAAATCTTAATCAGGTAAAACTTCTTGCAGAAATAATCTTCTTACTCAGATAAGTGTTCCTCTGGAAGAATTTGATCGACTGAGTAATACTTGAGAAAAATGGATGAATCAGATTTTAATTGTACATGCTCTGAAGATTCTACAAGAATAGTTGAGAACGATCTATAACAGCACCTTGGATTTCTTCCTTTGAGACAATTAGCCACCGCCTCCAGTGAAATTGCATTCTCGTTCCGTTTGTAATTAAATAATTCGTCAAAGTTAAAGAAGAAATAACAGAAGAATCCTTTCATTCGTCAAGCCCTAAGGCCTTTATATATAATCAATTACCAACGGCTAGAAATCAAGAAGGATTTAATTAATTAAAGCCTTCTAGAAGAAATTCCATGATTGGCGCATCAAATGGTGGATTCAAAATAAAATTTAAGTTAAGGCGCAATCCAGTTTTCTTCCCATGTCTAGCATATATAGAAATATTCTGGATGATATACTGTTCTAAACGATATAGGTCTTCTGGACGATATAGCTCTTCTAGGCAATATAGTCCTTCAAGATGATATAGCTCTTCTAGATGATATATGCCTTCTAGATGATATGGCTCTTCTAGACGATATATGCCTTTTGGACGATATAGCTTTAATCTAGCTGATATAGAAACCTTGTAGTTCAGATCATCTAGCCAATACAGTTGTGGTCTAGATGATATATTGGCCTTGTCATCTAGATCTTCTACCGATATTTAACTTAGCCAATTTTGGGCTTAATCTAACATGTTGGCTATCTTTGCAGCATGATCTCCAAACCTTTTCCAAATGATTTTCCTTGATAGTGACAAGTCTAATATAGTGTTAAGTAAGAAGTCGACATATGTATTGCACCCTGAAGGATTACACAGGCAAAACACTGTTTGAGTGACTATAAGTGAATATGTGCAGTGTGCCTCTGAGTATTCTCTAAAAGGGGGGGGGGTGAATAGAGTTTTAAAACTTTTATACCCTAGTTATGCACACACTATAAAACTATTAGGTACTATACAATCAATAATACCAAAACAAAATAAAGTAAGCACAGAAAATATAAATAAAAAAAATAGTAAACTACATAGCACAGAAAATCAATGCAGAAGATACAGAATTTTTATAGTGGTTCCCCAAAATGTGGGTAGTCCATTCTTCTACCTCCCTAGTAGGATTGCACTAAAAGTGCCTGAGTCTTTTGATAAGGAGACTCTCAGAACCACTGAGTCTATTGATAAGGAGACTCTTAGAACCACTGAATCTTTTGATAAGGAAACTCTTAGAACCACTGAATCCTTTTAAAGAGGAATTCTCTCTTTTATAGTTGGAGAATGAGAACTGTAGAAGGAGAATAAAGAAGATAATATAATTCTTCAGTAAGAATCCTTCAGAAGCTATATCTTTGAATGTTGTTGCTTCTATTTATCTCAGGATCTAAATATGATAAACCCTTGCTTAAGATAGTGATGATTGCAAGGGTTATATGCTTGATACTGATCCTCTCTGCACATTTGTTGACTTGCTTCTATATGCGGTAGAAGAAGAGGCAGCAGTGATGTGATCTTTTCCTGTGTAGAGAAGTTCTTCTATTCTGTCTTTGGGTTGGAGGAGGAAGAAGGTGAAGAAGCCCTATTTGACAGAAAGAATAATAAATCAATTTTTTGTTCTTTTCTTCCTCAGCATACTTATTCTCTATGATTTGAGTTTGAATTTCTTTCTTCTTCTGGACTGTCCTTAGAAGGAATGTCCATTGGACAATTGATGTTTCCTTTTATTTTTGTTCCCAACCCGTCCATCTGATTTGAATAACTTCCAAGAATGTCTTTGCTGTGTCTCTGGAATACTCCATTCCATTCATGGCAATAAACGAGCCATCAGAGAACATATTTCATCCTTGTAGTTCATCTGAAAAAGCACCAGAAAGAACATCAGAAAACCTTCTATTTTTGTCTGTATTCGACGCTGCATCGATTTCATCTTTCATTATATCGACGCACCTCTAAGTCTTATAGAAGTAGCTTTAAATTCCTTATTAGCTCTGGCTGAACTAAGATGTTGACGTTGTGTCGATTACTTATCGACGCATCTGTTGAGTTGAAGACTTGGACTTGACCTTTATCTTCTGTGTCGAATTGAAGTCAAAGTTGCATCGACTTCTGAGATGGCTTCGACATGCTCTTTCTTCTGCGTTGAGTTCCTTTCGACGTTGCATCGACGTTCCATAAGGTGGCTGGCAAGGTATTGTGGTGCTGGAATGCCCCAGATCAATTCCACTGTTGGGCACTCATTAGTCGGTGGGTTCAGGTTGATCTCTAGAGAGGCTGGCAAGGTATTGTGGTGCGGGAATGCCCCAGATCGATTCCGCTGTCGGGCTCTCATTATCCGGTGGGTTCAGGTTGATCTCTAGAGAGGCTAGCAAGGTATTGTGGTGCTGGAATGCCCCAGATCGATTCCGTTGCCAGGCTCTCAATATCCAGTGGGTTCAGGTTGATCTCTGGAGAGGCTGGCAAGGTATTGTGGTGCTGCAATGCCCCAGATCGATTTGGCTATTGGGCTCTCATTAGCCGGTGGGTTCAGTTTGATCTCTGGAGAGTCTGGCAAGGTATTGTGGTGCAGGAATGCCCCAGATCGATTCCACTGTCAGTCTCTCATAAGTCGGTGGGTTCAGGTTGATCTCTAGAGAGGCTGGTAAGGTATTGTGGTGTTGGAATGCCCCAGATCGATTCTGCTGTCGGACCATCATTAGTCAGTGGGTTCAGCTTGATCTCTGGAGAGGTTGGCAAGGTATTGTGGTGCTTGAATGCCTTAGATCGATTCCACTGCCGGGCTCTTATTAGCCCGTGGGTTCAGGTTGATCTCCGGAGAGTCTGGCAAGGTGACATGGTAACATAACTCAGGAACTCCATTGTCGGGCTCTCATTAGCTGGCATGACCCTCATGCCATTCAGGGGGAGAGGAAGAATAGCGCTTGGTAGCACACAAGTCATTGACAAGGCCTCCCGCGGGGAAGGACTTTGCTCGCAGACGCCTAAGTAAAGGAGAATGGTGGCATACCTAAACTAGGGAATCACGGGGCTCGCGAGTACAAGGGGCATGATCAAAGTGAATTCATCGAGGTAGTAGGTGCTCAAAAAATCTTGGGTGAATCTTCGCTCGCGACTACCGAGGGCGAGCGAGTCAGGTCCAATGTAGAAGTCCCGAAAGAAGGTAAGCGATTCGCGAAGTAAAAAGGGGGCGAGTGTTATGAGAAAGATGCGCGAGTGTAAAATATATGCAAATACATTGCGACAAGACAAAAAAGAGAGGAACAAGGGAAATCACCATGTCAAAATTTCATTTCGTTTCAAGAATTTCTATTACAGGCATTGTGGCGATCTCGCAAACCAAAAGAAAAGTAAATATAATACATAAAGGATTACAGAAAAGTCTAAGTGTCATCCCCGGACGGCTCGCTCTCACTGTCCATGGGTGCCGAAACCGATTCGAACAACTCGGGGACTACCTATTCGACGGTTAGCTGCGCCGCCTCGGGAGAGAGAAGACCAACCCACTTCAGGGTTTGGAAGATATGTTTAGCATCCGCGACCACAGTCTTCTGCATATCCTCCTCCTGCTCGTGCGTCTAGTTACTTACGTCCCTAGGGCTGCGAGGTGGCGTTGGGAGGGTGGCCCAGGCCAGCTCATGGTTATGGTACTTCAGTCCGACGATTTCCTTCTCTAGGTCAAAGTCGCGAGCGAGAAGTTGGTTGGCAGTCTCGGCGTCCTGAAAAAGTTGAATTTGCTAAGAGAAAGAATAGCAGGGAAGGTAGGCGAATTCTCAACAAACTTACCATCCCGCCATGAAGGCTGGCGAGCATACCCTCAAAGATGTCCTGTTTCCCTTTAAGGCTTGTGATCTCCTCTGTCTCGGCCTTTAGGTCACTCTGGAGCTCCTTAGAATTCCTCTCCACCTGGAGGCATCTCCGACCTATCATATGGGCGAGCTCCAAGGCGCGATGCTGGGCTTGCGCACTCTCATGAGCGAGCACTGGGATGTCAGTTCTTCAATGTCTGCAACATCCTCTCGCTCATAGAGCCCGAAGGAGAGGGAAAGGCTTAGCCTCCGATGGTCACTTGCTCCACCCAGGAGGGGAGGAGGGTTATATGGAGGCCCTGTTGGTCCTTTGGTCCCAATCCAGTAGAGGCTCTCCGGCCTCGTCCCGATACCGCATACTGAGGCAAAAGTTTCAATGGCATGCCGGGCCGGGCACGCCCAACATGTCGTTGACCACTTCAGCGGCCTTACCGGTCCCCTTACTTGTCAGCAGGCCCGTTGAGAGATCATCTACTGGCAGGTCCTCGAGGACCCCTTTTCCCTTAGCTAGGGGAGAAGCCTTCTTCTTCTTCGGAGGTGGCGGCAAGGTAAGCTATCCACAGCTCGCAGGTGTGGGCCGCTTTTTTGAAGAAGGCGCAGAGGTGCTGGAAATCTCCCAACACACGGGGCAACAGAGGCATCAAGCGCGAGGCCAGGGAGGATGGTCCCGACCCTCGCATAAGGGGGATGGAGTGGAAGGTCTCGCTCCCCTGTGAATGATGATGCAATACGAGGTTAGAGAAAGGAAAAAAACGAAGCACGAAGTAGGAGGCGAGCGCGAGTCGAACCAACTTCGGGCGGCACGGGGAGTAGCAAGTCGACGTTCCTTCGGAGGTGGGCGACCTCGATGTTCTTTGTCGATAGGTACTTGTAAAGCTCGGTCTCGTGGCCGCTGAGTGTGGGAGGAAAGTAGGTGGGCTCGTCGCGCTGGATGGGCGAGAAGGGGACGTTGCCAAAGGGCCCCTTCATGATCACTAACTTCTGGGGCCAATAATGGCTTTTGTTGACGGTCTCACAAACTTAGGCATGTTGGCTTGCGAACTAGGCATTCCCATCTTTATAGGCCAGGAAGGAGAAGAGCTTGCAAAAAAGTTCAAAGGGGTACGATTGCATACTGGTCGTGGTAGACCGCCTGTCCAAATACGGACACTTCCTTCCCCTGCGCCATCCCTACACAGCCGCCACCGTTGCAGAGAGCTTCATCAGCAATGTCGTCCGCCTTCACGGATTTCCACGGTCGATCGTGAGCGACCGGGACCCTCTTTTCTTGAGCACCTTTTGGACCACGCTTTTTCGACTCCAGGGGACTCGCCTCCATATGAGTACTACGTACCACCCGCAGACGGATGGCCAGTCCGAGGTCCTCAACCGATGTTTGGAGACATACCTTCGTTGCTTCGTAGGGCAGCAACCTCGCACTTGGGCAAAATGGCTCAGTTGGGGAGAGTACTCCTACAACACGGCTTACCACAGCGCTGCCGGAACCACTCCCTTCGAGGTCGTCTATGGCCGGCATCCACCCTCCATTATCCGCCATCATCCGGGGGAGTGTCAGGTCGAGAGCTTAGCCACTGCCCTTCAAGACCGGGATACGATCCTGGATCTCCTCAAGGATCACCTCCGGCGTGCCTAGCAGAAGATGGCCTCCTTTGCAAACCGAAAGCGGCGTGACTTGTCCTTCCACGTGGGGGAGAAGGTCTTCATCAAGCTTCGCCCACACCGCCAGCTGTCCGTTGCCCGCAGACCCCGCCCGAAGCTAGCACCCCAGTTTTTTGGCCCCTTTGAGGTTTTGTCACGCATAGGCCCGGTCGCTTACCGCCTCCGCCTTCCCACCGGCTGTCGCATTCATCCGGTCTTCCACATATCCCAGCTGATATTGATCTCTCCGGCGAGACACCCTACTACCCGGCCCAGATCCTCCACCGACGCTGCATTGTACCAGGGCAAAGTACTTAAGTATCTAGAAGGATTTGCAACAAGTGGTTAGAGCACTTAGGCGAACGCAAAACAAGAGAAACAAAACTGCGAGCTATTACCTGGCTGATCTCTGGCCAGAGGGGGAGCCGCAGGCCCACGTCAAAATGGGCCACGGGAATGGCGAGCTCATCCGGGAAGAGCTGGTTGATGGCATCAGATTTCGCATGCCGACAAGACGAGAATCTCGACGAGATGTAGTTTACAACCGCAGCGTGGTACTCTCACTTTGTGAGCGAGCAACTGAAGAAGGAATGGTCGCAGAAGGTCCAGGCGCACTTGGCCTGGCCCTCGGCGTCGCTGCCATCACCACCCATTTAAAAGGTTGTTGGAAAGCTGAAGAAGCGAGCGCAAGAAGGAAGATTTGAGCTCGCAAGAATGAAGGGGGAAGAGGGTCAAGAGCGATAAATGCGGTAGTTGGATCTGACGAAGAGACCTATTTATAGAAAAATAAAGGCGGTGGGGAGTATTCGAAGCGTCAGGGGTGCGTTTAGCATAACCTCGTTACGATACGCCTTAATATATGGGCCAACCCTCTTTCCCACCCGCTCGCAGCAATACGACAATGCCAGCTCACTATAGGCAGAGCGAGCGCAGAACAGGCGAGGCAAGCCCAATATAAATTGCGTGCAAGAACATTAAGAAATAAAAGCAAAAACTAGCTAGCACATAAATATCGTAGTGTCGCAGTACGAGTTAATAAAGAAAGCCCAAGGGCGGACGAGGAATAAGAAGCTAATAATAATGGCAGTTCGCAGATTGTTTTAATTAAATGTTTACAACACTGAGTTCGCCGGGGGGGGGTTGCGAGTGCGAGCAGGATCAGTATTGGATCCATCTCCATCGACCTCGGCCTCACACCCCATAGCTCAGTGGCACTTGCGGATAATGATAGGAGCAGATGGTGCATATCTCACGCTGTATCAAGCTAACTTGATCTTCCACCCTCGAGAGGTGCACCCCCGGGGAGGATACCTCGCCGGGGGTATCCAGCTGTAGCTCGGCGTGGAGCCACGCATTATCATCTTCAAAGGTGGCGAGCCACTCTTCGGTGGCCGCCCTATCCTCCCACACCTGACTGTACAGGTCCCACAGCATGTGCTCGTTCTTCTAGAGCACCTCGGTGGTTCACCTCTTCATCACCTCGGGGTCTCGGGGATCGCCCATGAAATCAGTAATCTTGTCTGACGAGGATGGGTGAGAAACCTCCTCCTCGCCATGGTCCAGATCGGTGGAAGGGCTCTCATGGACACATGCAAGAGGAGAGTCAGTGATGAGTGGCATACAAATGATCGAAATTACTGAACTACCTGGTGGGGCCACGACCGCTTTACCGAGGTGCTGGTGAGAAGAGCTCGGTCGTCCCTGGTAGGCCTCCGTATAGGTCAATATGACGGATTTTCCCATGTCGGGGGGTGAGGCACGCTGCTCTCAATCTGGACCATGGCGGGGAGCGAGCTGCCAGGGCTCGGGTGGTCTAGAAGACCAAACCCTGGGGGTAAGGAGTGATGCGCCTCCCAGGCATTGCGAGTGGGGTCTCTGCAAGGGGCAACGACATCAGGAGGTCAAATAAAGGAACTCATCAATAAAGAATAAAGTAAGCTCACCGGGTCGTGATGAGGGGACGCGCATGTTGGCGGCATCTAGTTCCACGACCATCGATCCGGTCCTCCCAGGGGAGGCGAGTGCCCACCAAGGCTTTACTTGCAATGGTTTTCTCCAGGAGCGGGCTCTGCAAAAAAGATAGTGTTAACATGATTATGTGGGGGACCAACCTGTTAACTTGAGTACATCCTCGACGAGCTTGAGGTCGGGCGACGGGTCCCGAAGTTAGGACCCATCCTCCCCTGGACGTCGCCGGACCGTCTTCGCCTTATTTATCTTGGGGAGGGCCGGAGGGGCCCACCGAGCGAGTTAAATTATGATCGAATTCTCATTCACCCGCGATGCATCCAGGCGAGCCTGGGCTTCTTCCGAAAGAGGAATTTTGATAGCTACTATAAGAGGTGGAGAGAGAAGACGAAAGGTGACAGGGTTGGCCATTGCCCAGGAATGGTAATATTTATAGCACTAGGGATGGGGCCCACCAAAATATTCCTGCCAGGTCAGCAGCGACTGGCGAACGCTAGAGGTTTGACGTTTCTTTATGAGCTTAGGATAATCTCGCAAAGAGTGGGGATTTTGTACAAACCCGTGTTCGTCAAAGGGTAAAATGGCGAATCAGGCATATGCTAAGCAAGTAGGGGCTCGCCACCCCGTATTGAGCAAGCCGTGATGGTGAGGGAAAGGCGAGCCAGGCTTATCTCCCTGTGAGGAATGTGATGCGAGGTCGAGGCAATTGTATGCTCGCCGATTTGGGTGTGTTTATCAATGGAGAGGTTAGTGAGGGCTCGCCGCCTCGTAGAGGCGGCCCATTCTGGTGTTTATATTGCCAGGTGGCGAGCAAGTGACACCCTCACAGGCTGCTCGTATAGGGAGACCTCGCGAGACCCACTCGCGAGAGGACTGGCGAGTGGCGCCCTCATGGGCCATTCGCCCAACAAGGGTCTAGGGGTCAATTTACTCAAATACCATTTTTGGGTTGCCAACAGCCCTTCAAAACAATGGAGTTTGGCAATTAGCAGACCAGTTTGGGGTGCAATTAGTAAAATCAAAAGGTGGGATCTTGCTATTAGCAGACCAGAAGAGAAAAACTATATATAGACCCTCAAAGGCACCTTTAGAGAGGATCCCACTTCTTTGGCTTCTTCCTCCTTAGGACATCTTTGGTTAGCTCCCCAGTCTCTCCCAAGGTGCCCGACTTCAACTTTGGCTTAGAGGGGAAGCGCTCTAAGGATATTCCGGGTGTGTTGTGGGACCTCCAAGTTATGACCAAGGGTCAATATTTGGCTCTAAATCTTTTGTCAGTCTCCTCTGCCGGATCAGTAGGTGCTAGCTGCACCCTTTCAGGGGTCTGAACTCCTCGTTGGTCCGAATCTCAGTTCCAACACCCTAACTCCCTAGTTCTCTCTAGATTCATAAGAGTCTATATGAGTCCCTAAGATGAGGCACTCGCCGAGTCCTAGAAATTAAGGTGCGTCATCAAGCATTCGAGCAAAAAAAAAGGACGGGAAAAATAACAACACTTAGAAAATTTCATTCATATATTGCAGAAATTTAGGGTTTCGCCCCTTACATGCATAACAAAAATTATTGGGGACTCACCCCTTTATATAACAAAAAGAGAAGAAAAATGGCTCCCGACATCTGATCTTCAATCGTTGTCGCCTTTGTCGCCCAGCGAGTAGGTATGTGGGTCGGAGGATGAGCCTGCTTGGGGGTCGGGAAGGAAGAGCACTGGAATCAACTCTTCTGCGGTGATGTCCTCCCAACCCGCCCTGAACGCATTGACATCTCGCAGCATGGCAAGTTTGGCCTCGGTGTCCTTAATCACCATGAGCCTCCACGTCGCCTCCATCTCGGCAGGGGTTACAAGATGCGCCCCCTCGCGCTCCGCCAGCGGCAACCCCACGGTGGCTTGGGCGAGCTGCTCCTTGAGGGCCTTCACTTCAGCATCCAACTCGCCATTCCAGATCGCCATTCGGTCCTCGACCTCAACATCCTATGTTAAGATAAATGAGAATAGGACAGGAAAAAAAAAAGAGAGGAAGAAGTGAGTAGGGTGGTGAGATCTACCTCCTCCTTCGGATCCTGTCCTAGGAGCTTCTCAGCGACATCAAGTCGCATCTTGAGGTCCACATCCCTCTCCTCCGCGAGCTCTCGAGCGGCCTCGGCTTTGTAGAACCTCTTCATGAAGGAGAGGCCACGATGAGATGCCATATATGAGAGCTTAATGGAGCGCATCTAGTCTCACGAGCACTCATAGGCGAGCTCCCACTTGGAAGACTTCTCAAAGGCTGCGGCCTCCTCCCTCCCATACTGCCCATAGGCAAGGGAGGAAGCGTGTTCGCCTGCCTGCCTTGCCCAGCTCGACCCAAGAGGGGAGGTGAGTAGAAAGGGAGACCTTCTCCTCAGCAACCTCCCAAGCAAACAGAGGGCCGCCCGCGCTGTCTATGGGCTTCTCCCCGAAGCCAAAGTGTGGGTGCAAGTCTGACATGTCCACCCTACTTTTCCCAGCATCGGCGTGGACCACGGGATCCTAGCGGCTCATCGGGGTCTTCTTAGACGCTAGTGATTTCTTTAGTTTCTTCAGCGAGTCGAAAGGGTGTGGGGAGTCGAGGACAACCACTGCCCTCTTCCCTTTTTTGCCCCTAGACTTGGACTTGACCAAGTCCCCAGTGCATGCTTTCGCAGCCGCTTTCGCCAGACCAAGCGGAGAGGTCAGCTTCACGCCATCCACGTTAGGCGGGTTCACCGGAATCAGGCGTTCCCCTGCACCAAAGAGACATGTAAGATGTGGGGGGGGGGGGGGGGTAGAAGAAAGGCGAGATGAAACACATGATAACAAACATACCTTCTCCTTGTGGAATAGGGGGAGCAAATTGAGACATCGCCGCTGATAGGCGACCTCGAAGTCCTTCTCGATGAAGAACTTGCAGAAGTCCGCCATGTCCCCCTCCACGCGAGGAGCGTGATAAATCGACTCGCTTCGCTTAACCGACGCATAGGGAATGGTGCCGAAGTTCCCCTTGACTAAGAGGAATCGGTCATTCCAGTGATGCATCTTGTTGGAGGTCTCGCAGACTGTAAGATCCCTCTCCCGCACCTAAAGAGCTTCTGGATCTTATGCCCAGAACCGCCACCTTACGGTGACACTAACACCCGAGTTAGCTTCCTCCGCAAGACGCCGATCCTGCCGGCAGAATGATCAATAGGACAACAAGAGCTAAGGAGGAAAATAAACAAAACCAAGTCCACAATCACAAATTTATACAACAAAATATAAAAAGTCCATCAATGAGTACAACAAGTAAAGGAGGGAAAGGGCTTAAGCCCGGTACATATCCAAGCAAAGTACAAAAACTCTCTCACTCTACATCTATGTGGAAGCTAAACAACTCTCAACTCTCGAACACTTGTCTTGTAGTAGAAGTAATGTGCGGCATATGCTCCTCAGGTCCTGTTTCCTCTTCTAGCTGGGGCTCCATCACCTTGGGTACCTACGGTCACAACCGACCATTAGTCATAAAGACTAAGCCGATTTTGTCCCCGCCTCCCCCCGCGACTCCTAGGCACCGTGCGGGAGGACGAAGCAGAGGAAAAACAAGGGGTAATAGAAATAAGGCAGGTGACAAGTGTCTAGACTAGTAGGGTATATAAATACTAAGCAAGTAAAGGTAACAATTCTATACTAATCAGAGTAAGGATGACAACAAATACTAAAAGACAATGTAATATAAAGAAGCAGGTACAGGAAATAAGAGCAAGTACGAAAGTAACCTTATCTTATATGCACACACAAAAGCACATAAGCTAAGGGATCTGGCAAGAAGTAAACTCATCGTATAAAAGAGCCCATACGGATTTATAAGATGAGATCTCTGTTTGTGCAGAATGCTATGCTATGATGTGCAATGCAATGATGCAATGTTTGTATTATTATTTCATACACATGCAACTCACCCACACGACTCTATACGTATAGACCTTTAGTTCCCACTTTTTGGAGGTAGCTAACCTCTCGGGAAACTCCCATCGTGGTCAAACGGTGGCAGAGGAGCGGGCGTCTCCTCTCTTAGGTGGGTAAGTCACACTACCAGACCTAGGCCCTAACGTACGAGGAGATATCGGTACCTGGTACTCACGAACTCCTGTGTACTAAACTGAATTGGCCAGGCAGGGTTTAGGGAATCCGTCCCGTCGGACGCGCAGTAAGGCAACCTGGCCCCCATAAAACCATTAGCACTGCCGAGTCAATGAACTACTGTCGGTGTGACGACTAAGACAGAACTGAAGACCCACCACATCTTATACACAAGCACATGTATTAGTCATTTACTACCGACCCTCCAGCTCGCAATTCTATATCAACATTTATAAAGTAGAGCCTACCGCTCGCCAGACTAAACCAGTCTTATATTTAAAACTACGAGCCTACCGCTCGCTAAACTACATTAGCCTTATATTTAAACTACGAGCCTACCGCTCACTAGACAACACCAGTCTTATATTTAATCTACGAGCCTACCGCTCGCTAGACTACACTAGTCTTATATTTAAACTACGAGCCTACCGCTCGCTAGACTACACTAGTCTTATATTTAAACTATGAGCCTACCGCTCGCAGGACTATCCCAGTCCTTCCTTATATCTCGAGCCTACCGCTCGCAAGACTATACCAGTCTTACATTTAAAACAACGAGCCTACCGCTCGCTAAACTACATTAGTCTTATATTTAAACTACGAGCCTACCACTCGATAGACTACACCAGTCTTATATTTAAGCTACGAGCCTACCGCTCGCTAGACTACACTAGTCTTATATTTAAACTACGAGCATACTGCTCGCTAGACTACACTAGTCTTATATTTAAACTACGAGCCTACCGCTCGCAGGACTATCCTAGTGCTTCCTTATATCTCGAGCCTATCGCTCGCAAGACTATCCCAGTCCTTCCTTATATCTTAAGCCTACCCCTCGCAGGACTATCCCAGTCCTTCCTTGTATAACCCGAGCCTACCGCTCGCAGGACAATCCCAGTCCTTCCTTAAATCTCGAGCCTACCGCTCGCAGGACTATCCCAGTCCTTCCTTATATCTCGAGCCTACCGCTCACAGGACTATCCCAGTCCTTCCTTATATAACCCGAGCCAACCGCTCGCAGGACTATCCCAGTCCTTCCTTATATCTCGAGCCCACCGCTCGCAGGACTATCCCATTCCTTCCTTATATCTCGAGCCTACCGCTCGCAGGACTATTGATGAGTCCCATTTATATACACATTTATGGACTCATCTGCGCCGTATTTCTAGTCGATGCACCACACTTTAGGCATGTTTATGATCATATTTGTTATCCCCTGCTAGGTGCACTCTGAGGCCCATTTCGGTGTGCATTTGCGCTCCTTGTTATTGGGGGTAAGCACATGGTGCTCCCCAATCCCTTTTCTGTGTTTATTTGGTGCTGGAGGTGTATTTCCAGCTGGTATGTTTTATGTACAGGTGACCGGATCGTCCCATTTTCCCCCAAAATCTAGTATGTGCATGTCGCACGGTCGTGCGTTTCCTTGACGCATGGATGGTAGCGATCGTGCGTTTGTATCTGGGCAGAAAATGGACAATCTGAGTTTAGTCGTGCGTTTTACGCACGGGCGGATTTGCCCGTGCGTAAGTAAAATGCACGGGCGGCGCAGCGTCTCCCCCAAGTCAGATTTTATCATTTAATAATGCACGGTGCACGCACGGTCGTGCGTTCGACCGTGCGTGACCATTTTTCTGCCTGTTTAGTATAAAATGCAGGATACGCCGCAGTCAACAGAGAGCTCATAAGGGTAGTGGGAAATCAGGTCCTCCCCGCCGTTTCTGAGGTCTGAAGGCTTCTCCTTCACCTCCACCACCAAGGAGACCATATTCCAGCGATTTCCACCACCATTCTTCCATTCGGGAGCGTTATCAAGCATTCTCCATCAAGTGTTCAAGCATTCCTCATCGTGGGAAGCCATAGAAGTGTAGTAGGTCATTGGAGCGGTGACAGCCTCCATCGAGTCCGCACACCATCTGAGGCCGAGCCCGGAGAGAGCCCGACTACCTCTCATTCCGGCCGAGAACCCAAGATGCGGTGACATCTTCCTATTGGTCCTCTCTAAACTTGATGCTTGTACTTTCTTTGTGTTGTTGTAATAAACTATTGCTTAGCTTAATGTCATAGATCTTTTATGATGTTCATGTGCAATGATGCGGTGGTGTGAGAGTAGCATTTTCCTTGTTGTGATTTTCTGAGTTTGTTGTGTGTGAAGCCCTAGCAATTGCTAGTGGTGATGCTTGGAAAAGAGGCGTGTACGACCCTCACCCGTCACAGTTACTTTCCATCCACGCGCCTCCCGAAGCACGGCATCGCGGCCGTTGCATCCATCCCGCCTTGTGAAGCGGAGTTTTGACCCGCATCTCTCTTTTCTGCATTAGCTTAGGAACCAAATCACAAAGCCCTTGTTTTTACTTTATTTGCTCGTGTAACGATCGATTCACCACGCGTTTCGTTCGCTAGAACCTGCATTCCTTGAGAGATGATATTCGGGGAAGCTATTCCCAATTTTATTACTTGACAGCGACCGGTGCACTTGCCGAATACGCATCAAGTTTTTGGCGTCGTTGACGGGGATAGGCAAAGATGTCCCATTTCATTTCGATAAAGCTTGCATGCAAGCATTTGAAACCTTACGGGGGAAACTTATCTCCTCCATGATCTTGGTGGCACCTGACTGGAGTTTGCCATTTGTGATCATGTGCGATGCTAGTGATGTGGCCGTGGGGGCAGTGCTTGGTTAAAAGAAAGACAAAACCTTTCACACCATTGCATATGCCAGTCAAACTCTTAATAACGCTCAAGCAAATTACACCACCACAGAGAAAGAAATGCTAGCTGTGATCTTCGCATTCGAGAAATTTCACTCCTACTTAGTGCTTTCCGAAGTAATAGTGTATACGGATCATGTCGCACTGAGGTACCTATTCAGCAAGAAGGAGGCCAAACCGCATTTAATCCGCTGGATTCTACTTCTGCAAGAGTATGATTTGGAAATTAAAGATAAAAAGGGGGTAGAGAATGTAATCGCAGATCATTTATCGCAGCTGGAGAACGACATGACGGCTAATGCTTGAAACGGCAAAGAGGAGGAAGCGATCAATTATTTTCCGGATGAGAAGCTATTCGCTATCACTACGCATCCGTCAACAACACCTTGGTACGTTGATATAGCAAACTATCTTGCGTGCAAAACTTTCTCGCCCAATCTTACGCCTCAGCAGAGGAACAAACTTTTTTCGGACACAAAGTATTATTTTTGGGAAGATCCTTTGTTATTTCGTACCTGTAGCGATGGTATAATCAGACGTTGCGTCCCGGAATCGGAGTACAGGTCTATTCTCGAGCATTTCCACGATAGGGAGGCTGGAGGACACATGGGCGCTGCCAGGACAGCACGCAAGGTACTTAAAAGTGAATTATTTTGGCCAACACTATTCAAGGACGCTAACGCGTATGTCGCGAAATGCAATGAATGCCAGAGAACTGGCAACATTTCGCGGAAAGACGAGATGCCCCTTAATAATATGTTAGTTTGTGAACCATTCGACGTTTGGGGAATCGATTTCATGGGTCCATTCCCAATGTCTCACGGAAAACATTACATAATAGTGGCAATGGATTACGTTTCAAAGTGGGTGGAGGCAGAGGCTGTTGCTGCTAATGATGCACGTACAGTTTTGAAATTCATTCGTACAAATATGTTTTCCAGATTCGGAGCTCCGCGAACAATCATAAGTGATGGTGGTAGTCATTTCTGTAACCGACAATTTTTGCAACTATTAAAAAAATTTGGCGTGCATCATAAAGTCTCTTTAGCTTACCACCCGCAAACGTGTGGACAAGTGGAAGTTTCAAATAGAGAACTCAAAAGAATAATAGAAAAATCGATCCACTCGAATAGAAAGGATTGGGCAACGAAAGTGGATGATGCCTTATGGGCCTACCGTACTGCCTTCAAAACCCCTATAGGAATGACACCCTTCCAGCTTGTTTTTGGAAAGGCATGCCACCTACCAGTGGAATTAGAACACAAAGCCTTGTGGGCAACTAAGTTCCTAGACATGGACATCGCAGCAACGGCAGAAAGGCATCTTTCTCAGCTGAATGAACTTAAAGAATTGCGGCATTTTGCCTACGAGAACTCTCGCATATACAAAGAAAAGACAAAGCAGTGGCATGATAGGCATATTAGACCAAAAGAATTCAATCAGGGAGATAGCGTTCTCCTCTACAATTCTCGTCTGCGCTTATTCCCTGGAAAGCTGAAGTCACAGTGGAGTGGCCCGTTCACAGTGACTGGTGTTTCTCCGTTTGGCGCAATTGAAATTTTTGGAGAGAAAGAAGGGACGTTCAAGGTGAATGATGATCGCTTGAAAATCTATGATGGTGGCACAGTTTTGAAGGACTGTAAAAAAGTGTATCTAGTTGAGTCAAATGTGTTAGGATGAGTGTCTCTGTTGTCTCTCTGCTGTTATTGAATTTGTGATCTGTATAATTCTGTTTAACTTTTATCTCTTTAACTTTGGTTAGGTGTTGTATTTCTGGGATATTTTGAACAATTCCTAAGAACTTTGTTAGAACTATTTGTCTTCACTGTAATATAGGTATTTGGTCCACCTTTAAGGACGTTAAACAAAAGGGCTTCTTGGGAGACAACCCATGAGAACCACCCGGTTCCGTTTGCTTAGTCTATGTCTTTTAGTCCTGTTGTTTTTTCTTTTTGCTAACATCGCAGGTTAAAGCTCTCGCGTGGTGGATGCGGTAGGAGAAAAACTTAAAGAAGGAATTACCGCACTTCTGGCATGCTCATTTATGAGCATAGGTCCACTCTACCCCTATTCTCCTTTTTCCAGAATTCCCTATTTTATTTAGTTTTGATCAAGTCTGGGGGAGGGATCGAGCTATGCACGTGCACACACTTTGCATAGTATGTTAGAATGTGCTGAGTTAGGAATTTTCAATTATATTGTGCACACTGCGTACACTTGCACCTAGTACACGTGCACTTGATCACGCGTGCTTATTGGGTATTGCTGCGAGGTTCCCCGCTCGTAAGAATTGGATTGTTAGTGTAGGAGTGAGGAGTAGAGAAAAATGTCGACTCGAGTGCTCCCGTCACGCCTAGAAATTCAATTAGAGTAGAATAAAATTCAATGTTGTAATTTAAGTATTTCTATTATAGTAGTTGCAATTTATTTTACTTTAATGGTGAATCCGGTGAATCCAACGGTAGCATAGGGTCGAGTGTAGATGTACTAGTAGTAGTTTATTACTAGGGTCGGAAGGAAGGACAACCTTTCTCGGTGGCTAGAACTTGCACTAGGAGACTCTTGAAACGATTGCGTTGAAGTACTCGTTATAAAGTGTGATATAGGCCATTTCATGATCCGTTTATGCTTTTGAAATCCTTACCAATGTAATTACCTTTGCAAGCCCACTTGAGCCTACCTTTCCTCCTTGTTTAGCTCCACCAAAATGTCACCAAAGCCATACAGCCTAACCCATTTCCGCACCAACAAATGAGATGAAAGAAATTTATATATTTATCATGTTTGGTGTCATCTCCGTGTTGTATGATAGCTTTGAAAAGGCTGAAGGAGAAGTTTTTAGTGTGCCTACAAAAGAAATTCTGTCGAGAAAAGAAAAGAAAAAGAGAAAAAGAAGAAAAATAGTTCAAAACGAACTTTCAATTTCATTCTCTCGACAGAGACAAAGTATGATTGGTTAGCACACACCTAGTGTTCAGTTGAAGTCTGGGGGTGTTGTGTACTTCTTGAAATTGTTGTATTGGTGATTGTAATTCTCTTGAGTGCTCAGTTATGTTGAATGCGATTCCCATCGTCCTTCTACTTATCTAGCCTAAACTCAACCTAAGCCCAATCCTAACCCATAAGTCCTATTGATTTTAGATACGAGTCGTCTCATGCAGTAGAGAGAGTGTGAACGTTCAAGCCTATGGACACCAAATTTGATGGATTTCTTAGGAGTTTGTCCCGAGCTTTGATACAAGTAAAACTCTACTGATTAGTCACGCTATTTTCACTTTTGCGCGACCGAAAGATTTACCAGGAATCACCATCCAAGTAAATTAGATTTCAAATTACTGTTTTAGAAATAGTTAAATATAATTTTGAGTTAAATTCTATTCTAATGTATTTCAACGCCCGTGAGCATGCGACTTCGCATGAGTCTCCACCACTCAATCATACTCTAACATCCAATTGTTCCGATAGGAGAGCGGAGTAGTTTACACGAGACGTACAAATGGTTATGTCTGGGGGTGTGATGAGTCTCATTTATATACACATTTATGGACTCATCTAGGCCGTATTTCTAGTCGATGCACCAAACTTTAGGCATGTTTACGATCATATTTGTAATTCCCTTCTAGGTGCACTCTTAGGCCCGTTTCGGTGTGCATTTGCGCTCCTTGTTATTGGGGGTAAGCACATGGTGCTCCCCAATCCTTTTTCTGGGTTTATTTGGTGCTGGAGGTGTATTTCCACCTGGTATGTCTTATGTGCACGCGACCGGATCGTTCCGTTTTCCCCCAAAATCTAGTCTGTGCATATCGTACGGTCATGCGTTTCCTTGACGCATGGACGGTAGTGATCGTGCGTCTATATCTGGGAAGAAAACGGACAATCTGAGTTTAGTCGTGCATTTTACGCACGGGCGGATTTGCCCGTGCGTGAGTAAAACGCACGATCGACCTATTTCCTCTTGTTTTTGGTCATTCTGAATTTACCCGTGCGTTTGTACGCATGGGCGGATTTGCCCGTGCGTGAGTAAAATGCACGGGCGGCGCAACGTGTCCCCCAAGTCAGATTTTATCATTTAATAACGCACGGTTCACACACGGTCGTGCGTTCGACCGTACGTGACCAATTTTCTGCCTGTATAGTATAAAATGCAGGATACGCCACAGTCAACGGAGAGCTCGTAAGGGGAGCAGGAAATCTTGTCCTCCCCGACGTTTCTGAGGTTTGAAGGCTTCTCCTTCACCTCCACCACCAAGGAGACCATATTCCGGCGATTTCCACCACCATTCTTCCATTCAGGAGCGTTAGCAAGCATTCTCCATCAAGTGTTCAAGCATTCCACATCGTGGGAAGCCATAGAAGTGTTGTAGGTCGTTGGAGCGGTGAAAACCTCCATCGAGTCCGCACACCATCTGAGGGCCGAGCCCGGAGAGAGCCCGACAACCTCTCATTCCGGCCGAGAACCCAAGATGCGGTGACATCTTCCTATTGGTCCTCTCTAAACTTGATGCTTGTACTTTCTTTGTGTTTTTGTAATGAACTATTGCTTAGCTTAATGTCATAGATCTTTTATGATGTTCATGTGCAATGATGCGGTGGTGTGAGAGTAGCATTTTCCTTGTTGTGATTTTCTGAGTTCGTTGTGTGTGAAGCCCTAGCAATTGCTAGTGGTGATGCTTGGAGAAGAGGTGTGTACGACCCTCACCCGTCACAGTTACTTTCTGTCCACGCGCCTGCTGAAGCACGACATCGCGGCCGTTGCATCCATCCCGCCTTGCGAAGCAGAGTTTTGACCCGCATCTCTCTTTTCTGCATTAGCTTAGGAACCAAATCACAAAGCCCTTGTTTTTACTTTATTTGCTCGTGTAACGATCGATTCACCACACGTTTCGTTCACCAGAACCTGCATTCCTTGAGAGACGATATTCGGGGAAGCTATTCCCAATTTTAGTACTTGACAGCGACCGGTGCACTTGCCGAATACTTGACAGCGACCGGCGCCAAAAACTTGATGCGTATTCGACAAGTGCACCGGTCACTGTCAAGTAATAAAATTGGGAATAGCTTCCCCGAATATCGTCTCTCAAGGAATGCAGGTTTTGGTGAACGAAACGCGTGGTGAATCGATCGTTATACGAGCAAATAAAGTAAAAACAAGGGTTTTGTGATTTGGTTCCTAAACTAATGCAGAAAAGAGAGATGCGGGTCAAAACTCTGCTTCGCAAGGCGGGATGGATGCACCAGCCGCGATGCCGTGTTTCGGAAGGCGCGTGGACGGAAAGTAACTGTGACGGGTGAGGGTAGTACACACCTCTTCTCCAAGCATCACCACTAGCAATTGCTAGGGCTTGACATACAACGAACTCAGAAAATCACATCAACAAAATGCTACTATCACACCACCGCATCATTGCACATGAACATCATAAAAGATCTATGACATTAAGCTAAGCAATAGTTCATTACAACAACACAAAGAAAGTACAAGCATCAAGTTTAGAGAGGACCAATAGGAAGATGTCACCGCATCTTGGGTTGTCGGCCGGAATGAGAGGTTGTCGGGCTCTCTCCGGGCTCGGCCCTCAGATGGTGTGCGGACTCGATGGAGGCTGTCACCGCTTAAACGACCTACAACACTTCTATGGCTTCCCACGATGAGGAATGCTTGAACACTTGATAGAGAATGCTTGCTAACGCTCCCGAATGGAAGAATGGTGGTGGAAATCGCCGGAATAAAGTCTTCTTGGTGGTGGAGGTGAAGGAGAAGCCTTCAGACCTCAGAAACGGCGGGGAGGACCTGATTTCCCGCTCCCCTTACAAGCTCTCTGTTGACTACGGCGTATCCTGCATTTTATACTAAACAGGCAGAAAAATGGTCACGCACGGTCAAACGCACGACCGTGCGTGAACCGTGCGTTATTAAATTGTAAAATCTGACTTGGGGGAGACGCTGCGTCGCCCGTGCATTTTACTCACGCATGGGCAAATCCGCCCGTGCGTTCAAACGCATGGGTAAATTCAGAATGACCAAAAACAAGAGGAAACAGGTCGATCGTGCATTTTACTCACGCACGGGCAAATTCGCCCGTGCGTAAAACGCACGACTAAACTCAGATTGTCCATTTTCTGCCTAGATACAGACGCACGATCGCTACCGTCCATGCATCAAGGAAATGCACGACCGTGCGGTATGCACAGACTAGATTTTGGGGGAAAACGGGACAATCCGGCCACCTGCACATAAGACATACCAGTTGGAAATACACCTCCAGCACCAAATAAACACAAAAAAAGGATTGGGGAGCACCATGTGCTTACCCCCAATAACAAGGAGCGCAAATGCACACTGAAACGGGCCTAAGACTGCACCTAGCAGAGAATAACAAATATGATCGTAAACATGCCTAAAGTATGGTGCATCAACTAGAAATACGGCCCAGATGAGTCCATAAATGTGTATATAAATAGGACTCTCAACTATCCCAGTCTTTCCTTATATCTTGAGCCTACCGCTCGCAGGACTATCCCAGTCCTTCCTTGTATAACCCGATCCGGTTTGGGATGAAAGATAACTTGTCAAGTTCTCCTACTTAACTAGTCTTGTTTATAATTTAGTTGATCTTAGAAGCTTAGGGTTAGCCTTGGACTTCCGAAGGGTTACCCGATGAGGGGCTCGCAGCGGTACTAGGAAGTGTGGCGGGCTGACACCCCAAACTTCCTCTTCCCAAGGCACTTAATCTTGTTGGTATCTACCTCATTCTACTTGATCCCCATTTCCCTCTCCAATTACAGTAAATCTATAAGATTAGTTAAACTTGGCTCTTAGGAGTGGGGGAGTTCTTGTGAACTCCAACACCACCAATTGTGACCGGGTGCTGACTCTCCCATCGTCACATTCTAAGCTCGAGTTCCCTTCTTCACCGAGGAACTGCACATATTCAATTAGCATTCTCAACCTTACTTGGACCCACACTCCTATTCTTCCTCATCCTTAATCCAGGGTTTGCCTTAGATATTTCTCGACTTCTCCCTTGAGAATTTACCTTAAGATGGCTCACCCGGCTAAGGGTAGTTTTACTTCCATATAATCATTTAACACAGATGAGTTGTCTGTGAGGCCCTTGATGAGGTCTAACCGCCTTTTTATATCATTATAAATTCCTGCACTTATAGCTTTACTAAACGCACCCCAACCCTTATTTCCCATGATGCCCTTAGAGGTGTTCTTCCAAATAATCTGAGCATTCATAATAATCAAAGAGTTAATAGTTCTATGTGTGAAGGTCAGTGGTGGTCTAAATCATATAAATCAGTTTTACTATTCGCAGACCAAATGAGATTGAGCTAGATTTGACTCCCATGGTGCAATCTTGATTATATCATATCCAAATGAGTTCCAATTATTACCATAGGTTCACAATTTGTAATGATATAACAACCTCAAAGCCTACCCTTTATAATCTTCCAGGGAATTCTTAATCATAGTTTCTATTCTGATAGATGGGATGAAAGTAAAGTTTTACGCAACAAGTATCATCTACGATTCTCTATAAATTCTGATGAATTCACACTAGCATAGTATTGGTCTAAAAACCTCAAACCCCAAGTTTCGCCTTTTCTAGGGATTATTTAACCATGATTTCTATTTAACATAAATGGTGTGCCAATAAGGGTTTACACTACAATTGCTATGTAAGACTTCAATAAATTCTGGGAAAATTACTATGGCTCAATATTGGTCTAAAAACACCAGATCTTAAGTCTCATATTAATCCAAGGAGTATTTACCTTTATTTATCATTTATTACATTTAGTGTGCCAATAAGGGTTTACACTACAAGTGTTATGTTCATACTTCAATAAATTCTGGGAAAATTACTATAGCTCAATATTGGTCTAAAAACACCAGATCTTAAGTCTCGTATTAATCCAAGGAGTATTCACCTTTATTTATCATTTATTACATTTTTACTAAATGCACCCCAATTTTTCCTACACCCTTAAGTCCAAAACTTCAACTTGAAGTTCATAGAAACCCACTCATGTACATGAGTTGAATTCTTAACTAGAGGTGGTTGATATCATATCTGAGGAATTGACAAATCTTCAAGGCATTTGCATGAGCCAAAATCACTAAACACACCAGATACACTTTTATATATGTCTCACTAAAAATGGTGCTGAGGGAGCTACATGGATCCAAATGACATGAAATCAGTGGCATTTTAAAGGTAACTTCAAGATCTACAATTGTTATGTTGGTCACTTCCTCCAGAAATGATCCTAAGCTAAGCAAAATCAACATGCAAGTTCTGTTACCAATTATTTATCTTAATGAAAATACACTTATATACATGTCTCTCCAAAAATGGTGCTGAGGGAGCTACAGTGATCGAAATAACATGAAATTAGTGGAATTTTAAAGGTAACTTCAAGATCTACAATTGTTATGTTGGTCACTTCCTCCAGGAATGATCCTAACCTAAGTAAAATCAACATGCAAGTTATGTTACCAATTATTTATCTTAATCGAAATACACTTATATACATGTCTCACCAAAAATGGTGCTGAGGGAGCTACAGGGATCCAAATGACATGAAATTAGTTGCATTCTAAAGGTAACTTCAAGATCTACAATTGTTATGTTGATCACTACCTCCAGAAATGAGCCTAACCTAGGTAAAATCAACATGCAAGTTTTGTACACATTATTTAACTTAACAAAATTCACTTATGTACATGTCTCACCAAAAATGGTGCTGAGGGATCTACAGGGATCCAAATGATATGAAATCAGTAGCATTTTAAAGGTAACTTCAAGATATACAATTGTTATGTTGGTCACTTCCTTCAGAAATGATCCTAACCTAAGTAAAATCAACATGCAAGTTCTGTTACCAATTATTTATCTTAATCAAAATACACTTATATACATGTCTCACCAAAAATGGTGCTGAGTGAGCTACAGGGATCCAAATGACATGAAATTAGTAGCATTTTAAAGGTAACTTCAAGATCTACAATTGTTATGTTGGTCACTTCCTCCAGAAATGATCCTAACCTATGTAAAATCAATATGCAAGTTCTGTACATATTATTTAACTTAACAAAATTCACTTATGTACATGTCTCACCAAAAATGGTTCTGAGGGATCTACAGGGATCCAAATGATATGAAATCAGTGGCATTTTAAAGTTAACTTCAAGATCTACAATTGTTATGTTGGTCACTTCCTCCAGAAATGATCCTAACCTAAGTAAAATCAACATGCAAGTTCTGTTACCAATTATTTATCTTAATCAAAATACTCTTATATACATGTCTCACCAAAAATGGTGTTGAGGGAGCTACAGGGATCCAAATGACATGAAATTAGTGGAATTTTAAAGGTAACTTCAAGATCTACAATTGTTATGTTGATCACTACCTCCAGAAATGAGCCTAACCAAGGTAAAATAAACATGCAAGTTCTGTACACATTATTTAACTTAACAAAATACAAATGTGACAATTTAAATTAAATAGAAAACATAATAATTCTAGCTCTAATGAACTCCAAACTCTAGTATTTGGATGGTTAGGTCACCACACATGCATGGTCAAAGTTTTAGTGACATGCAAGGTGATTCTCATCTTCAATCACATCTAAAACCTCAACAAACCCCAAATGGCTATTAGCAACCCAATTTCCTCCTAAGTCACAAACTTCATTTTGAAGTTAAGAGAAATATCCTCATGCATTTGCGATGAAAATTTAACCAGTGTCCATACATGGCCTAAAGAAGCCCTCACCAAAATTTGGGATCATTAGGAGTCATATAACTCCAAATATTCCATTTATTTAATTTTCTAAGTATTGAACAAAACTATAGAAAATTTATCTCCAAAAAATCTGATATTTAAACCTAAGCTAGGTATGAGTCACATGCATGCACGAGGGGGGAGGAGGAGAAACCGGACCTTAATGGAGCTTGACGGCGGCGGCAGCGGTTGGCCATGAATCTTCTCCTCTCCGGCGAGCTTGCTCAAAACTTCAATCCTCCACCGTTTGCAGTGATCCAAGGCTCGATTTTATATGTCCTCCACCTTCTGAAGCTAATGGTGAAGTCAATTTGGGCTGAGGGTGGCTTAATTCATAGCAACCATTAAGGTGATTTCGGCCAAGCATAGGATGCTCCTCCATGATGCCATTTGTCACCCCCACTGCTGGAATTTCAGCTGGAAATCACTGTTGGAGCTCAGTGGGAGGCTTCGGAAGAAGAGGGGAGGGACAAGTGGCTTTCAATCCATGATTTCCTCCTTTGTCCTCTCTTGAATTTGGGGTAAAGTCCAAATTAGCCTCTTGCATGTCATCTCCTCCTAATTTCTGAGGGCATGCATGGTAATTAGTGTATTGGGCTGCAAGATGGGCTGAGATTGGGGGCCTTAGCCCATCGAAATTGGTTTAGGCCCTTAATTTCTTCTTTAGGGCTCAACTTTGACCATGGTTGACTTTTAGGGGTTGACATTGTCAATTGGTGAGTTGACTGGTCCAATGTGTTGAGCTTGGATCTCTTAACACCTCCCAATGTTGATTGGGTCATGGTGATGCCCCAATTGGGCCAATTTAACCAATAGGTGTGATTTTGACCAAAATTGGGGAAACGTTGACTTTGGTCAATTTGGTCAAATTGTTGATCCCATGATGGGGCTTTTGATTCAATTATGTCCCCAATGATGTTCTAAGACTAGGGGTGAAGTCAATTTCATGTTTTGAGGGTGAATTGAGTCTATTGGGGAAGGATTTATTTATGTTGACCTAAGTTGACTTTGGTCCACTTGGCTAAATTGGTTGACCAATTGATGAGACTTTTGGTCAATTATGTCTCCTTTAGGTTTAGGGACATGGTGGTGAGGTCAATTCACAAGTGTAAGTTCAATTTGAGCTAATTTGATCTAAGTTGACCTGCCTCCTATAGTGGATCACATGTGAATTCACTCAACTCAGTGCATCCCAAGGTCACCACCAAGCTCAAACTCACCTCACTCACCACATGTCCTACCCTAATTGAAGTTAAGGGGTCTAGTAGGAAATGGGATGTTACAAATCCCAATAAAGAAAAGAATAATTTCATCCCTGAAATTCAAGTTCGGGTCTACGGGGTTCCACTTGTGGAGGTAGTATGAGGGTTGTTCAGTCATTAAACCTAACATCATTTCCAGGGCTTTATATTGACATCAAAAGTCTATATGCAGATTTCTAAAACATTCCCGTATTAATATCTCAAGGTGTCTACTTCTCGAATTACAATCCATGGTATGGATATTCTATATTATCACCTCGACTCTTCATTGTGGATGAAGTACGAAGTTTACTCAGAGGTTGAATTTAATAAAAATCCCCAGAGTTTGTCACTGATATAAAAGATCACATATCAAAAGTTCATGATATTTCAACATCAAAAATTTAGGAAAAAAAATTCCTCAAATCGTAACCTCACATTGTACTTTGTGAAGAAGGTATGTCATTTACTCAAAGATTAATTCCAATAAAAATTTCCCTAGCTTTATACTATCACGAGAGATCATATATCAAAACTCATGACATTTCATGTCAACATTTCAGTGAATTAATTTCTCAAGTTGTAATTTCAATTTGTACTTGTGAGGGAAGCCTGTCATTTATTCAAGGATTAATTTTAACAAAATTCCTGAGCTTCCTACTGATATGAGAAGTCCATGTGCAAATTTTATGACCATCCGGTAACTTTTTTCATGGTACAACTTTCTACGTTTAAGTCGACACCTACCTCTATATTCTAACTATAAGCATGAACTTATTTATGATGAAAATTCAACTTATGTGCACATGTATTACTCCTTCCTGAATCCTTTCATATAGTTCAGCATCGACTAATATGTATGAGTCAATAAATCACCAAGTTCGCTATACTCGTGAGATCATCACTAGTATAAACCATAATCCAACCTCTGAAGTTATGATTTACGAGAGGTCGTATTTCCCAATATCACATATTACTCTCCAAACCATACAACATTCCTGGGGATTATAACGACATTGTCCTTCAATTCCCCGGCTCGTCAAGACATGATTCTAACCATCATAAGTACTCTCTTATTTGCTTATTCAAAAGTTCATAGTTGATAATTACGATTCGTGACTTGGTTATACCCAAATATAGTTGGTAGCAATGATAATCAATTCCCGTGTTTATCACTCCCAATCCCCAAGCTCTTGATATGTGGCCATCACGGTTACCCTTTTATTTAGGATCAAACTAGGTAGGGTTAAGTCATATTATCTTAACAGCTAAGTACAATAATTCATCTTTTCAAGATCTCTGGTTATGCGTCAACTATCCCCCAAAGCATATGGATATCGGTCTCGATATAATTAATCGAAAATGAAAAGAACTTGATTTTTCAATAATTGTATGTACATTATCTTCGAATGCCCGGAAATTCAAGAAATTCCAATTATAGTTCTATCACGCAGGAATCTAATTCCAGTCCTCATAGCTCATAAAGTGATTTGTTTGTCCCCAGAAACTAGCTTGGCCATCCTATGTTTCAATCGATTCGTCTGAATTCAAATAGTTGATCATCCAACGATATTTGCATCGTTTGCCCCGAATATAACTGAATCATCGTCTCCGAGTTGGGGAGGGAGATCTAAGGTACCACACTTGCATGAGGTTGGTTAAATTTGTTCACCTCTTAAGATCGCGAGGGCCTATTGTTCATTCCATTCTTATTCAGTCCATATCCGACTTAAACCTGCGCTGAGTCCATAATGCATGTCGGTTCTCTCTTGCGCTTTTCAAGAGTTTTATTCGTCAAATCTTTAGTCGACATTAAAGTCATTAATCGTGTGTTACGACAATTGAGTTGAGATGGTAGAGGGTATGTGAATATGCTGTCGAGGCAATAATTATCACACCACCTTAACTGAGTGTATAACTCTTTCCACAATCAGTCCTACCTCAAGCTTAGGTCTTTTAAAGTGATTTCACAATTTTCTTTTGAATTTGCAAGTGATTCACAGCATGACTTGTATTAGGGAAGGCACAATCGGTCCTTAGGTTGCGTACTACGTAGCTATCTACGGCATTATGTTTAGACTTTGGAGATTCTCTCGAAGTCTTATACTATTTTCCTTGTTCTCAAGAGTAGCATGCAAAGCATTTTCCAGGCGACCTGATCTATAACTTCAAAGACTTCATTTACTATTTTCTTTGTTTACTTATCTGCATAACTTAGAGCATTAAGGGGGTGAATAATCATTCTTGAAAGGCTTTATGCTCTTATTCCGATTGTGTATTCATATCAGCCCCGTCATAGTATTAATAATTCTCCTTTCTTAAGACGAAGGAATTCTTCAAGGGTCTTGACTTCCAGGAAGGGATGGTCATCAGACCGATTATGCATACCTCAAAATCTCTTCTTAAGTCAAGTAAAGTTGAATAATTCAAGATTGCTTAAGTTTTTGACGGGCATTTCCAAAATAAGGTCTAGGGAACTCGAGTTGGTATCTAACTGGGCCCAATAAACAAAAGGGATTAGCCCCTGTACACTTCGGGCTAAGATCCTGATATCATTATGATCTATTATCCTAGGTATTCACTCACTCCTTAGGGCATACAACTCTAGACTTAGAGTTCCATCCGAGGCCCATTGATATTCCGCATATTTTTAGGCCATTAAGGTTACTATTTATCGCAACCTTCTCATGATTATTCTATGGGCCATACACAAAAGGGTCTTTTCTGAACTCGAATCCTTATCCAAACCCGGTGTTTGTCACGATGATCATTTCGGTGTAGCCTAGTTGTTGGTTTGGAGATTAAGTTTACGATTCTCCTACTGTCCACTAATGATGTTTGTGCACTAAATATCTTGAGGTGGTACTTCTCATTGGGTAGGGAGTGATGATATCACTTGATATTAGAATTAAGGACGTCGGAGTTTTAAACTTTAGGTAACTATTTTCTCAATAGAGTCTTCCTTTAGTCACTTTGGGGGTCATAACGCCTTAATCCGTTTATGCCTGAGGTTGGTTTGGATTAGTGTACGCTATAAAATCATCTTGTTGCGTCAAACTAGGAAGATATCCTAGTTGGGTTGGACTAACTCATTGATTAATGGACTGTTTTGTGTTATTTTTACACATGGGCACACCACTACTTCCGCTGCTAGTTTGTCCTCAAACTAACTCGAGCGGGGGTGTCCCAGGGTTTGTGGACTTCTTTCTCGTTGGATCGTTGTTCAAGTGATACCAGTTGTAAGATCCCTCTCCCGCACCTAGAGAGCTTCCAGATCTTATGCACAGAACCGCCGCCTTACGGTAACACTAACACCCGAGTTAGCTGCCTCCGCAAGACGCCGATCCTGCCGGCAGAACGATCAACAGGCCAACAAGAGCTAAGGAGGAAAATAAACAAAACCAAATCCACAATCACACATTTATACAAAAAAATATAAAAAGTCCATCAATGAGTACAACAAGTAAAGGAGAGAAAGGGCATAAGCCCGGTACATATCCAAGCAAAGTATAAAAACTCTCTCACTCTACATCTATGCAGAAGCTAAACAACTCTCAACTCTCGAACACTTGTCTTGTAGTAGAAGTAATGCGCGACATAAGCTCCTCAGGTCCTGTCTCCTCTTCTAGCTAGGGCTCCATCACCTCGGGTACCTACGGTCACAACTGACCGTTAGTCATAAAGACTAAGCCAATTTTGTCCCCGCCTCCCCCCGCGACTCCTAGGCACCGTGCGGGAGGACGAAGCAGAGGAAAAACAAGGGGTAATAGAAACAAGGCAGGTGACGAGTGTCTAGACTAGCAGGGTATATAAATACTAAACAAGTAAAGGTAACAATTCTATACTAATCAGAGTAAGGATGACAACAAATAGTAAAAGACAATGCAATATAAAGAAGCAGGTACAAGAAATAAGAGCAACTACGAAAGTAACCTTATCTTATATGCACACATGATGCGCAAAACTATATCCGCAAAAGACAACGGCAAGTGTACCGCGTCGAAAGTGGTATAGGTTTATAAAATCCAAGGTCGTATTAGACTCGTGGAGGTCGAGTAATTCTACTTTGAAAAATCGATATTATCTTATCAAATGGAAATTTGGAGTTGGGCTGTGAATAGTAAAAACTAGAAGGGCTAATAGAATTAATTTGATGGTTTAAAAGCTAGCACCTGATCTTGAATCACCTTGGAAATAAAGAATATTAAAATGAGAATGAAATGCAATTCTCTTGTTGAAGAGGCTTTGACCATGGAGGTTACCAAAGTATGAACACTCCTCTTTCGAGGCTTAGGTTCAACTAAGCCTAGGTGTATCGACCGAACTTTCGTTCTCAAATCGCATCGCCTAAGACTTACCTTAGGTTGTGAACCTCACTATTGAATTTTACTTCAATCCAGAAGAGTTACGTCGTCCTCTCTCGAGGGTTGCGTTCTACTCCTTTTACCAATGGGTGATCGATTCGCCTTACGAGCCTCTCGGCCAACTAAAGAGCGAAAACCATTATGAAAACTATATAAAAGATATAGCCTCAATGAGTTGACCAACGGTAAATCGTACGCGTTCAACAATTAGAGAAAAATAAATCTAAAAATCGTAACAAAACTTATCTCATCCTCGGATCATCGTGACTGAGCACAATAGAAATTAGCTACTCATGTAGATGGGGGGAATCATTATTATACGACATGATGAAATTGAAAGAAAGTGACGATGAACAGATTGTGATGAAAATTGAAATAGAAATAATCAAAATAATATTTTATTGCATGTAGAAAGAGAGGTTACAAGTAATAAAAGCATAAAAATACAAAAATAAATAACAACACGAGGCTACAGGCAACGAAAAATAAACAAAAATTAAATCCTTCTGTTTCTCACGAAATAAACTCTCAACGAGCTTCTGGACTAAGACTTTTTTTCCCAAAAAAATTCTCCTCCTCCTCTCTCCAAATGCTGTATTTATAACTAGATTACCGGAACGGCTGGAATTAATTTAATTTGGCTGTTACTGTTCATGCTTGGCCAAATGAAATTAATTCCAGCATTAATGCTGATTTATTCTGGCCAAATGAAGAAGTCATCGGTGGGATCTCCTGGGGTGAAACGACAGAGCCTTCAATGGCAGCATGGAGGAGCTGGATCGGTGATGTGTACGAAGGGAGCTTGGGCGGAGGAGGCAGAGGTGGATTGCTGACGTGGACCTCGAGCTGCTGCTGCATGGTGGTCGGTAGCCTGCTGCATGGAGGTTGTAGGAAGTTGCATGGTGGAGGAGGCGCACAGGGAGGAGGCGGAAGTGGTCGAGCAAGGGTGGTGGCGGAGCTCCATGCAATGGTGGTGGAGTGTATTGCTGACGTGGAGGAGTGGAGGTGGCGTAACTGCATGGAGGAGCCGGCTGGATGAGCAGCTAACGTGGAGGTGTGCATGCAGGGTGGTTGCCGGAGGAGCTGCTGCATGGATGTTGGAGCTCGGAAGAGGTAGTGGTGGCCGGAAGTTGCAGGGTGGTGGCATGGTTTTATAAATATATATATATATATATATAAATGTATATATATAAATATATATATATATATAAACATATATATATATATACATATATATATACATATATATATATAAACATATAAATATGTAAATATATGTAGATATGTATGACAGCTTGAGCGTCGTGGACGCGACAGCGGGACTTCGCACATAAATTCCCCCAGGCCTGCCGAATTCCTACAAAATATAGAAAATATATTAGTTACCGTACAATACTATTTTTACGAAAATTTATAAAAACAACGAACAAAATGCGATAATTTATTTAAACATCTAATAAGAAAATAGCCATAAATGGTGACTAAATTACTAGTCATCAACACACAAAAGCACATAAGCTAAGGGATCTGGCAAGAAGTAAACTCATCGTATAAAAGAGCCCATACAGATTTATACGATGAGGTCTCTGTTTGTGCAGAATGCTATGCTATGATGTGCAATGCAATGATGCAATGTTTGTATTATTATTTCATACACATGCAACTCACCCACACGACTCTGTACGTATAGACCTTTAGTTCCCACTATTCGGAGGTAGCTAACCTCTCGGGCACCTCCCGCCGTGGTCAAACGGTGGCAGAGGAGCGGGCGTCTCCTCACCTAGGTGGGTAAGTCACACTACCATACCTAGGCCCTAATGTACGCGGTGATACCGGTACCCGGTACTCACGAGCTCCTGCATACTAAATTGAATTGGCCAGGCAGGGTTTAGGGAATCCGTCCCATCAGACGTGCAATAAGACAACCTGGCCCCCAAAAAATCACTAGCACTGCCGAGTCAACGAACTGCTGTCGGTGTGATGACTAAGACAGAACCGAAGACCACCACATCTTATACACAAGCACATGTATTAGTCCTTTACTACCGAGCCTCCAGCTCGCAATTCTATATCAACATTTAAAAAGTAGAGCCTACCACTCGCCAGACTATACCAGTCTTATATTTAAAACTACGAGCCTACCGCTCGCTAAACTACATTAGTATTATATTTAAACTACGAGCCTACTGCTCGCTAGACTACACCAGTCTTATATTTAAGCTACGAGCCTACCGCTCGCTAGACTACACTAGTCTTATATTTGTACTACGAGCCTGCCTCTCGCTAGACTACACTAGTCTTATATTTAAACTACGAGCCTACCGCTCGCAGGACTATCCCAGTCCTTCCTTATATCTCGAGCCTACCGCTCGCAAGACTATACCAGTCTTATATTTAAAACTGCGAGCCTACCGCTCGCTAAACTACATTAGTCTTATATTTAAACTACGAGCCTACCGCTCGCTAGACTACACTAGTCTTATATTTAAGCTACGAGCCTACCGCTCGCTTGATTACACTAGTCATATATTTAAACTACGAGCCTACCGCTCGCTAGACTACACTAGTCTTATATTTAAACTACGAGCCTACCGCTCGCAGGACTATCCCAGTCCTTCCTTATATCTCGAGCCTACCGCTCGCAAGACTATCCCAGTCCTTGCCTTATATCTCGAGCCTACCGCTCGCAGGACTATCCCAGTCCTTCCTTGAATAACCCGAGCCTACCGCTCGTAGGACTATCCCAGTCCTTCCTTATATATCGAGCCTACCGCTCGCAGGACTATCCCAGTCCTTCCTTATATCTCGAGCCTACCGCTCGCAGGACTATCTCAGTCCTTCCTTATATAACCCGAGCTTACCGCTTGCAGGACTATCCAAGTCCTTCCTTATATCTCGAGCCTACCGATCACAGGACTATCATATTCCTTCCTTATATCTCGAGCCTACCGCTCGCAGGACTATCCCAGTCCTTCCATATATCTCGAGCCTACCGCTCGCAGGACTATCCCATTCCTTCCTTATATCTCGAGCCTACCGCTCACAGGACTATCCCAGTCCTTCCTTGTATAACCCGATCCGATTTGGGATGAAAGATAACTTGTCAAGTTCTCCTACTTAACTAGTCTTGTTTATAATTTAGTTGATCTTAGAAGCTTAGGGTTAGCCTTGGACTTCCGAAGGGTTACCCGGTGAGGGGCTCACAGCGGTACTAGGAAGTGTGGCAGGCCGACACCCCGAACTTCCTCTTCCCAAGGCACTTAATCTGGTCAGTATCTACCCCATTCTACTTGATCCCCATTTCCCTCTCCAATTACATTAAATCTATAAGATGAGTTAAACTTGGCTCTTAGGAGTGGGGGAGTTCTTTTGAACTCCAACACCACCAATTGTGATTGGGTGCTGACTCTCCCGTCGTCACATTCTAAGCTCGAGTTCCCCTCTTCACTGAGGAACTGCACATATTCAATTAGCATTCTCAACCTTACTTGGAACCACACTCTTATTCTTTGTCATCCTTAATCCAGGGTTTGCCTTAGATATTTCTCGACTTCTCCCTTGAGTATTTACCTTAAGATGGCTCACCCGGCTAAGGGTAGTTTTACTTCCATATAATCATTTAACACAGATTAGTTGTCTGTGAGGCCCTTGATGAGGTCTAACCTCCTTTTTATATCATTATAAATTCCTGCACTTATAGCTTTACTAAACGCACCCAACCCTTATTTCCCATGATGCCCTTAGAGGTGTTCTTCCAAATAATCTGAGCATTCAAAATAATCAAAGAGTTAATTGTTCTATATGTGAAGGTCAGTGGTGGTCTAAATCATATAAATCAGTTTTAGTATTCGCAGACCAAATGAGATTGAGCTAGATTTGACTCCTATGGTGCAATCTTGATTATATCATATCCAAATGAGTTCCAATTATTACCATAGGTTCACATTTTGTAATGATCTAACAACCTCAAAGCCTACCCTTCATACTCTTCCAGGGAATTCTTAATCATAGTTTCTATTCTGATAGATGGGATGAAAGTAAAGTTTTACGCAACAAGTATCATCTACGATTCTCTATAAATTCTGATGAATTCACACTAGCATAGTATTGGTCTAAAAACCTCAAACCCCAAGTTTCGCCTTTTTCCAAGGATTATTTAACCATGATTTCTATTTAACAGAAATGGTGTGCCAATAAGGGTTTACACTACAAGTGCTATGTTAAGACTTCAATAAATTCTGGGAAAATTACTATAGCTCAATATTGGTCTAAAAACACCAGATCTTAAGTCTCATATTAATCCAAGGAGTATTTACGTTTATTTATCATTTATTACATTTGGTGTGCCAAAAAGGGTTTACACTACAAGTGCTATGTTAAGACTTCAATAAATTCTGGGAAAATTACTATAGCTCAATATTGGTCTAAAAACACCAAATCTTAAGTCTCATATTAATCCAAGGAGTATTTATCTTTATTTATCATTTATTACATTTTTACTAAATGCACCCCAATTTTTCCTACACCCTTAAGTCCAAAACTTCAACTTGAAGTTCAGAGAAACCCACTCATGTACATGAGTTGAATTCTTAACTAGAGGTGGTTGATATCATATCTGAGGCATGGACAAATCTTCAAGGCAATTGCATGGCCAAAATCACTAAACACACCAGATACACTTTTATACATGCCTCACTAAAAATGGTACTGAGGGAGCTACAGGGATCCAAACGACATGAAATCAGTGGCAGTTTAAAGGTAACTTCAATATCTACAATTGTTATGTTGGTCACTTCCTCCAAAAATGATCCTAACCTAAGTAAAATCAACATGCAAGTTCTGTTACCAATTATTTATCTTAATCAAAATACACTTATATACATGTCTCGCCAAAAATGGTGCTGAGGGAGCTACAGGGATCCAAATGACATGAAATTAGTGGCATTTTAAAGGTAACTTCATGATCTACAATTGTTATGTTGGTCAGTTCCTCCAGGAATGATCCTAAGCTAAGTAAAATCAACATGCAAGTTCTGTTACCAATTATTTATCTTAATCGAAATACACTTATACATGTCTCACCAAAAATAGTGCTGAGCGAGCTACAGGGATCCAAATGACATGAAATTAGTGGCATTTTAAAGGTAACTTCAAGATCTACAATTGTTATGTTGATCACTACCTCCATAAATGAGCCTAACCTAGGTAAAATCAACATGCAAGTTTTGTACACATTATTTAACTTAACAAAATTCACTTATGTACATGTCTCACCAAAAATGGTGCTGAGGGAGCTACAGGGATCCGAATGATATGAAATAAGTGGCATTTTAAAGGTAACTTCAAGATCTACATTTATTATGTTGGTCACTTCCTCCAGAAATGATCCTAACCTAAGTAAAATCAACATGCAAGTTCTGTTACCAATTATTTATCTTAATCAAAATACACTTATATACATGTCTCACCAAAAATGGTGCTGAGGGAGCTACGGGGATCCAAATGACATGTAATTAGTATCATTTTAAAGGTAACTTCAAGATCTACAATTGTTATGTTGGTCACTTCCTCCAGAAATGATCCTAACCTAAGTAAAAGGAACATGCAAGTTCTGTACACATTATTTAACTTAACAAAATTCAATTATGTACATGTCTCACCAAAAATGCTGCTGAGGGTGCTACAGGGATCCAAATGATATGAAATCAGTGGCATTGTAAAGTTAACTTCAAGATCTACAATTGTTATGTTGGTCACTTCCTCCAGAAATGATCCTAACCTAAGTAAAATCAACATGCAAGTTCTGTTACCAATGATTTATCTTAATCAAAATACACTTATATACATGTCTCGCCAAAAATGGTGCTGAGGGAGCTACGGGGATCCAAATGACATGAAATTAGTGGCATTTTAAAGGTAACTTCAAGATCTACAATTGTTATGTTGATCACTACCTCCAGAAATGAGCCTAACCTAGGTAAAATCAACATGCAAGTTCTATAGACATTATTTAACTTAACAAAATACAAATGTGACAATTTAAATTAAATAGAAAACATAATAATTCTAGATCTAATGAACTCCAAACTCTAGGATTTGGATGGTTAGGTCACCACACATGCATGTCAAAGTTTTAGTGACATGCAAGGTGATTCTCATCTTCAATCACATCTAAAATCTCAACAAACCCCAAATGGCTATTAGCAACCCAATTTCCTCCTAAGTCACAAACTTTATTTTGAAGTTCAGAGAAATATCCTCGTGCATTTGTGATGAAAATTTAACCAGTGTCCATACATGGCATTAAGAAGCCCTCACCAAAATTTGGGATCATTAGGAGTCATATAACTCCAAATATTCCATTTATTTAATTTTCTAACTTTTGAACAAAACAATAGAAAACATATCTCCAAAAAATCTGATATTTAAACCTATGCTAGGTATGAGGCACATGCATGCATGGATAAAATCTCAAGTCCATCAGACTTGGCCTTAAAAAGTTACACAAGTTCAAAGATCTGGTTTGTATTTTGACCAGCCTCACGAGAATGAGTGTCGTGGGCCCTAGATTGATCCAAATGATCTGATTTAAATTTCAAATGAAAGTAGACATCAAGGCCTACAAAGCTATCTCAGGCAACTTTTCCTAAAAAGTCCTCTAAGTGCCACAAAACTGTGCATGAACATTCATGAGAAAGTGTGACAGAAATACATTTAATGAAATGAATATATTTATTTGATCCAGCACAGATCTTAAAGCAGATCTGATGACTCCTGTTCATCTTCCTCCTCCAGCCAATGGTTGTGATTTGCCCGACATGGAGCTCATATTTTGGCCTCCCTACATCAACCCAAGCACCTACATGACCAGTCAACCTCACCACCTCTTTCCTCTCGGCAAGGGCCAATGATGGGTGGTGGTCCGACGACTTGGGGTGGCCGGAGTGGTGTTTTCCGGCGGGATCTAAAAATATGAAATCACCATGGATTTCCCAATAGAATGAAGATCAATTAAGCTCGATTCTCTTCCTAATTGATCTAAGAAGCTAGCACAAGGGGAGAGGAGGAGAAACCGGACCTTAATGGAGCTTGACGGCGGCGGCGGCGATGGTTGGCCATGAATCTTTAGGGAATGAATCTTCTCCTCTCCGGCGAGCTTGCTCAAAACTTCAATCCTCCACCGTTTGCAGTGATCCAAGGCTCGATTTCATATGTCCTCCACCTTCTGAAGCTGATGGTGAAGTCAATTTGGGCTGAGGGTGGCTTAATTCATAGCAGCCATTAAGGTGATTTCGGCCAAGCATAGGATGCTCCTCCATGATGCCATTTGTCACCCCCACTGCTGAAATTTCGGCTGGGAATCACTGTTGGAGCTCAGTGGGAGGCTTGGGAAGAGGAGGGGAGGGACAAGTGGCTTTCAATCCATGATTTCCTCCTTTGTCCTCTCTTGAATTTGGGGGAAAGTCCAAATTAGCCTCTTGCATGTCATCTCCTCCTAATTTCTGAGGGCATGCATGGTAATTAGTCTATTGGGCTGCAAGATGGGCTGAGATTGGGGGCCTTAGCCCATCGGAATTGGTTTAGGCCCTTAATTTCTTCTTTAGGGCTCAACTTTGACCATGGTTGACTTTTAGGGGTTGACTTAGTCAATTGGTGAGTTGACTGGTCCAATGTATTGAGCTTGGATCTCTTAACACCTCATGTTGATTGGGTCATAGTGATGCCCCAATTGGGCCAATTTAACCAATAGGTGTGATTTTGACCAAAATTGGGGAAAAGTTGACTTTGGTCAATTGGGTCAAATTGTTGATCCCATGATGGGGCTTTTGATTCAATTAGGTCCCCCAAAGATGTTCTAAGACCAGGGGTGAAGTCAATTTCATGTTTTGGGGGTGAATTGAGTCTATTGGGGAAGGATTTGTTTATGTTGACCTAAGTTTGACTTTGGTCCACTTGGCTAAATTGGTTGACCAATTGATGAGACTTTTGGTCAATTATGTCTCCTTTAGGTTTAGGGACATGGTGGTGGGGTCAATTCACAAGTGCAAGTTCAATTTGAGCTAATTTGATCTAAGTTGACCTGCCTCCTATAGTGAATCACATGTGAATTCACTCAACTTAGTGCATCCCAAGGTCACCACCAAGCTCAAACTCACCTCACTCACCACATGTCCTACCCTAATTGAAGTTAAGGGGTCTAGTAGGAAATGGGATGTTACACAAACCTTGACCCGCGAGCCGGTCAGGGAGGTGACCCCATCTGCGGTCACCCAATAGGTGAATGAAGGCGGTGATGCTGAACTCGATCTTTTCCTCGTGTATATAGCACGCGAATGCTTTGACCATGGAACCGCGTTGGTATTGAGCTGCGTGGGAACTGCCCGGAAGTACTTTATGAAATGCTTCACTTCAGGCCACAGGGGGTTGCGGAGACCCACCTCAAGGTGTGAGAGGGGGAGGGTGAGCTCATCCTCACGAAAGGAGTTGATAGCTTCACGCTCCCTATTGCAGCGAGCAGTATATCCCTTGAGAAGATAAGCCGCGGCGACAGCAAGCTTGTCCTCTTTCGACACTCTCCCCTCAGGGAAGCATTGATCGGTGAAGTTGGCCACACATTTCCTCACCCTTCCGTAGGGTCAGATTTAGTCATTTTTGAGAAACGGGCAAGTGAAGCGCGCGAGTCGATTAAAAAACTTGGGCACATCTACAATTAATGCGGCAGGTTAGTATGGAAATGAATGGAGGGGGTGTTTATAGAAAAGTGGGATCAAGGGGTTTCACGACTAGTGGCGTGACTCACTCACCCCATGCCCACTCGCCCCTACCCTCATACGAGTGCTAGTAAGCCTTACGATGGCGAGTGTGAGTAAGCACTTTGGTCTAACGAATCCCATCATCAATTAACATTGGAAAGAAAAAAAAGAAGCAACACAACATGCAAGCCATATATAAAAAGAAAAGAGAGACCCCTACGAGACGGGGTTATACACCAAGGCAAAGTGTTCGCAGAAAAACCTAACATCAGAAAACAGGAAAACAAGAAATAGTCAAAGGCGAGCAGGTACTCCTCTCCGCCGGCTTCACCTCCGGGGACCTTGACCGCTCATTCGTCCCCTTGAGCCTTGCCTCACGAAGGCGTGTTCGCGAGCAGCATCGATCTCCTGTTGTAGGGTGAACACGCACTTGTCGATCCACCTAAAGTGGTTCCCTAACGACATCGGAGTGCCCCATGATAGTCTATGCACCTCTTCCGCAAGTAGAATGCAATCCCCTTCAAGAGCCTCCATTCACCGCTCCAGATCAAGGATGCGAGGGAAAGGATCAAATTCTACTGAAGTCCTCTCCTCTAAGATCTCGCGGAGCATGTACCCATTCTTTCGCAGGATGCTCGCCAGTCGATCTTTCATCTCAGAAACATTGGAGGGATCGCCGAGATACTCGGCGATATTGTCTAGAGATGACGGTGCCGAGTAGAGCACTCGCTCGTCAGATTCATCGTCCCTTTGCGTGTCCTCTCAGGAAAGGAAGTTTTTTCAACGTTAGCGTCAAACTATAAGAGAGAAGGAGCGAGAGGAATTCCCTACCGAGCAAGTACTCGACAGATTTTCCCTCACACTGTGAGGTAGGATAGTGGTCGCGATTATAGGGGAGAGTGGGATTCCCGCCGAAGGGGCAGGAGAGGGGAAGCACTAAGGATTTCCCAGATCCCACTCACAGGGGAGTCCTGCCAGGATCCTGCTTCTCAGAGGGATCACCGACACCATTAGCGGTGCTCGGAGGGACTAGGGTAGTCCTGGCAAACTCCTCCGATAGGTCTTGGGTTGGTGACCTTTTCTGCAAAGGAGAAGGCGTGAGATCGATGTAATCAGGCACGACAAATTTAATATTCTTAGTATACCTATAAAATGCGAGCCGAGAGCAACAAAGAACAATGTCCACTTACCAGCAATGGAAGGAACATCAGGTTTAACCTGGCGACTCGCCTCCTCCTTGTAACACCCCAAAGATTGTGGTTCAGCGAGGTAGGCGGAATGGTAGTGTTGCGCTCGGGATAGGCTCAAGATTTCAGATCAGGTCAATGCGCACGACCATTATCCTCTTCGCGCACGACCAGTGATCGTGCGCCAGCGATCGTGCGTTAATTCAGAAGAGAATCGAGTTCTGTCTCGGACAGTGCGCACGACCATTTCCCTCTTCGCGCACGACCAGTGATCGTGCGCCAGCGATCGTGCACCCTGTTTATTCTGTTCCGCGATTTTGAGCGGAGAAGAAGATCGGGCCGTCCAAATCTTTTGGAAATTGATCCAACGGCTAGGTTTAGTTGTGGGAGACCTTTAGGGCTGAGGAGAGGGGGTTAAACCTCATATTCTCTAAGCCATTCTCTCTCCAAACCCTAGAGAAAGAAGGAGGAGCCAAGGAAGAAGAAGGGAGATTCCGCCATTGACGGAGCTCCGGAGCTCCGTTTCGCGAACCGTTTCCAGATCTGGAGAGTGCAGCCCGGTGCGGTCATTTTCCCTCCGTCTAGAATCTCAGATCCATGGCGAAAAAGAACGCTCCTAGGGTAACGATTTCTTCTCCCGTTGTTTGGACTTGTCTTTTGTCCTCTCCTTCGTTTCTCTATGCTTGCATGAGGGATCCCTTTCACCAAATGGGTGAAGTGTAGGATTCCCTCAAGTTCTCCGGAACTCCGGGTCGATTGTGTCCGTCCCCGGCATATTACATGTAGAAATCCGGTAGTCGTGCGGATTTAGGCATTTTGTGTGAAGCCTATTCGTGGCCGTGAGCCCGAATCGGTGATGCTTGGATTGCGACGTTGCATTTAGGTTAAGCCTAGAATGCGTGCCGGAGAATGACTCCGTGAAATCATCTATAGTATTGCGGGATTTAAGTGTAGGCGTCTTGTGAAGATCCTAACGAAAGCCCCATGCTTTGAGATTTGATGAAGGCAAACCTTCACCGCGAAATTGGTGCGGAGCGTATTATACCTCCCCTTTTTGAGTATTAGTGAAGCCTAGATCATTGTGAAGGGATTAGGTGCGTAGCTTATATTTGTGTAGCACTTGAAGGTGCTAAACTCCTACGGGCCGAGGCGAAGCCGTACCCGCGTCGTGCGACAGATCGCGACGATTAGAGCACGGGCAAAGCTAAACCGAACTCGTTTCCATGCAGATCGGTAAGAGGTCCCTACTTCATGTAGCCGTGTGATCATGGGAGAGGTCGTGGAAGGTGGTTTACCTAGACCGACCAAAAGCTCTTTTTCCCACATAAGGCGATGGCCCTTACGGTGGAGTGTTTGTGGAATTGATGTTGTTAGCCTCATGCGGTTGTCTAGGCGGTTGCGGGGAACCTTCGGGTGAACCCAACCAACATCATGTGCATACCTAGGTTCCCTCCTTTTTGATGGTCAACCTAGAAGATTGAATGTGCTTGAAACCTCACCTTGTGTAGTTGCACTTTCTTTATTTTAGTACTTGTGCTAGTATGGCTTGCTTGCAGGGTAGAATCTCCGCCACCCCGGGAAAGGGGTGGGGTCGTTATAATTTGGTCAGCTGTGCTGACCGTTACCTTGTTTGCCACCGCTTGGTGGAATGTTCTTATGCAGGTGCAGGTGAGCCTAGCGGGAAATAGCGGGCGGTGGCCCCTTTTGCTGAGTTGGCCCTTAAAGGCCAGCCCCCTTTTTAGCCTTCTCATGTATTGCCGGCCTGCGTGCCGATGTATGTTTTGGAGTTTTTAGTACATTTGCTAAATGTAAGGCCTTAAGGCCATAACTCTCTTTCTTGGTTTCATTCCTATGATAGTGGACAATTCTAATGGAAATGTTAAATCTTTATGCTTCCGCTAGTGTTTAGTATACTCTGTTGTAGTTTCTTTCTGTTTATCACCTTTTAACTCCTAGCTAGTGTGGTTAGTATGGCGTGGGTTCCCGGCCGGACCTACTGTTATATTATTCGTACTGGCAGGGTGTTACAATTTGGTATCGGACTTAAGGCGTCGATCCGTAGTTTAGCGAATTCGGGACGAATTCCTTTTAAGGGGTGGTGTGCACGGGATGTGCATTCACCTAAAACGACAAAAACTAATAAGAATGTCCACTTAGGAATGGGAAAACATACTTGTTTGCGGAACTTGAGCGTTCCATGATTGTTGTTTGCTATGTTTTCAGTCACTAAATTGTGTCTTACACGATTATAGGCGACTAGAAGTGGTGCGGGGCCGTCTCAACCCCGTAACACCGCTGAAAGTAGTGGGTCGGCTGAGGTGCCAGCGACCACTCCTCCTGCTGAGATGATCAGGTTAATCGCAGAAGCTGTCTTCGCAATGATCAATGCTCAACCGCAAAGGCTTGCACAGCCTGCTACGCCTAATACAGATGCGGCCCCGGTGATCGAACCTGCAGTGGAACCTGCGGTGGAACCGAGGGTTGAGGCCCCTGTGCCAGTGTCTGCAGTGGAACCTGCGGCGGTGCAAAGGGTGGAGCGTCCGGTAGAGCGTGTAGTTGTTGCGCGAGCACGTGATCAACAGCTGCAACACTTTCTAAGTTTCCATCCTCCAACTTTCTCGGGGACCGCATCCCCAACGGAGGCGGAGGACTGGCTGTCAACGGTTAGGAAGATTCTAAGGGCGACAGCAACAGAAGAAGTTATGATGGTCACTTTAGCCACCTTCCTCCTTAACGGAGAGGCAGAGCGTTGGTGGGCTGAACAGGAAGTGCACAAGTTCGGAGGCAGGGAGATTACCGAGATCACGATAGCGGAGTTCTCAAAGTCTTTTCTTCAAAGGTATATTCCTTCTGCCCAACGCATTGCGTTGCAGAACCAGTTTCTGAAGTTAACTCAAGGCGACAGCTCAGTGGATGAGTACTTGCACGAGTTCACTAAACTGGGTCGTTATGCGGGGCCTATGATGGAAGACGAAGAGACAAAGACGAACAAGTTCTATGAAGGTCTTCGGGACGAGTTGAGGCTGCTCCTTGCAGGCCCAATGACGTTAGGTTTCCAGGTGATGGTCCAAACTGCCAGATCCCTAGAGTTGGACATGAAGAGGGTACAAGCAAAAGCCGTGGCAAAGAAACCTGAGCTTCATGTGCCGGTCTCTCAGTCTAAGTCAGAATTCAGAATGAACAAAAGGAAGTTCAAACCGGCGGAGCAAACCCGCTCAAATGTTTCGGGAGCAACGACGGTGCGGAGCCCTATCACGTGTTTCACCTGCGGGAAGGTGGGACACAAGGCCGCAGTGTGTCGAAGTGGTCCCCCGAAGACAGAGAATCGAGCTTTGGACTATGCTCGAGCTGCGGAAAAGGGTAAAGCTGCGGAGTCTTCGGCTTCCCAGCACATTAGTCCGACTCAGCCGAGAGTCTACTCGCTTGGCCAGCAAGAAGCCATACGACAAGCTGATGTTGTCACAGGTATGAATTAAAAATTAGCTTTTACATAGCTATTTGTGATTATACCGTTGTGCAACTGTATGTTTCTTTTTTGTGTGCAATTAGGCTTTGTCCTAATTCTCAACTATCCGGCGAGAGCTCTATTTGATATGGGTGCATCGCACTCTTTTTTGTCTGAGGACTTCGTGGTGCGAATCGGAGTGCCATCTACCTTCGTAGAGGATATATTAGAAGTAGTGCTACCCAATGGATCTCGCATGTCTGCGGATAGGAAGAGCCGTGTGAAGGTGCGGATCGGAAATCAAGATTTCGATTTGGAAGCATCGTTGTTGCCGTTAGCTGAATTCGATGTGATCTTCAGCATGGACTGGCTCTCGGAGCAGCGTGCATGCATAGATTGCAATTCTAAGGAGATCACTCGGGGAAGGAACGCCGATGGAGAAACCACGTTTGCTGGTATGCGAGGAGCGAGCAAGACGCTGATGTCTGCTCTCCAAGTGGTTAAGGCGGTGAGAAAAGGCGCCGAGTTGTTCTTCACCTTGTTGGAGGCTTTGGAGCCAAAGCCCAGGTTATGTGATGTCCCAGTTGTAGCGGAGTACGCCGACGTGTTTCCTAATGAACTCCCTGGGGCTCCGCCTCAGCGAGAGATCGATTTCTGTATCGAGTTGGTGCCAGCTGCCAAACCTGTGGCCCGCTCACCGTACCGGATAGCGCCAAAGGAATTGGCAGAGCTGAAGGTTCAATTGCAAGAGCTGCTAGAGAAAGGCTACGTACGTCCAAGTTCTTCGCCTTGGAGTGCACCGGTCCTCTTTGTGAAAAAGAAGGACGGGAGCTTGCGTCTATGTATCGATTATCGAGAGCTAAACAAGTTGACCGAGAAGAACCGATATCCGATTCCAAGAATCGATGATCTCTTCGACCAGCTGGTTGGGTCGACGGTATACTCCAAACTGGACCTAAGGTCCGGCTATTACCAACTGCGGATAAGGGAATGTGACATTCCAAAAACAGCGTTCAGTACCCGCTTTGGGCACTATGAGTTCACGGTGATGCCGTTCGGTCTGTCCAATGCACCGTCGGTATTCATGGACTTAATGAACAGGACGTTCCGTGAGTATTTGGATCAATTCGTGATCGTCTTTATCGACGACATTTTGGTATACTCTCAATCGGAAGAGGAGCATGTAGGACATCTGCACGCAGTTCTGGGCACCTTGAGGAAGAGTCAGCTATATGCCAAGTTCCCCAAGTGCGAGTTTTGGCTACCGTCAGTAGCATTCCTTGGTCACGTCGTTAGTGGAGTTGGAATTGCGGTTGATCCGTCGAAGATAGAAGCGATCCGAGCCTGGCCTTTGTTGAAAAACGTAGCGGAAGTCCGAAGTTTCTTAGGACTTGCCGGCTATTATAGGCGCTTTGTGGAAAACTTCTCGAGGATTGCACTTCCGCTCACTAAATTGACTAGGAAAGATCATAAGTTCGTTTGGTCGCCCGAGTGCGCACGAGCTTTTGAAGAACTGAAGAGCCGTCTGACCACGGCGCCCATTCTATGCTCGCCATGTGGTACGGAAGGCTACGAAATTTACAGCGACGCCTCAGGGAGTGGTTTTGGTTGTGTCCTAGTGCAGTTCGGTAAGGTAATTGCCTACGGCTCCCGGCAGTTGAAGGTTCATGAGAGGAATTACCCGGTCCATGATTTGGAGCTAGCGGCCGTGGTATTTGCTCTTAAGCTTTGGAGGCATTATTTGTATGGCGTGAAGATCGACATCTTTACCGACCACAAGAGCCTCAAGTACTTGCTAGATCAAAGGGAGTTGAATATGCGATAGAGGAGGTGGTTGGAGTTCCTTGGGGACTACACCTTCGACATCAAATATACTCCTGGAAAGGGAAATGTAGTTGCGGACGCGTTGAGTCGTCGGGCTCCCGCTCAAGCAATTTGGATTTTGATGCACGATGAGCGTCTAGTCCGTGAGCTGGAAGAAATGGAGATCATTTGCGTTGATCGAAGAGCGTCTACTTCAGCATGCTTGAACTGGACGGAGGTTCAATACCACCTTGTCGACCGAGTTCGACAGGCATTGGAGCTGGATGAGAGCATGAAACGCTACAAAGAGGAAACCGTTGACGGGTTGAACGCTGATTTCTCTTTCGAAGATGGCCTTATGTGGAAGAATGGCAGATTGTGCGTCCCAAACGTTGGTACTCTACGGGAGGAATTGATGTACGAGGCTCATCATACCAAGTACTCTATCCACTAGGGGAGCACGAAAATGTACATGGACATGAAGAAACTTTTCTGGTGGCCGGGTATGAAGAAGGACATTGCCCTCTACGTGGCCAAGTGCAACACTTGCGCGTTGGTGAAGGTGGAATGTCAACGTCCCGGTGGATTTCTGAAGTCCCTGCCGATTCCGGAATGGAAGTTTGATGATATTTCGATGGATTTCGTGCACGGATTGCCGAGATCGCATCATGGAAACGACGCCGTCTGGGTGATCGTGGACCGTTTGACAAAGGTATCACACTTCATTCCGAACCGGAAGGATGATTCTGTAGAGAAGCTAGCAAAGCTCTATGTCGATAGTATTGTGCGGCTGCACGGTGTCCCTCGTAGCATCGTCAGCGATCGTGACGGGCGTTTCACATCGAAAGATTGGAGGCTTATCCATGAACTGTTGGGCACTAAATTGAAATTCAGCACGGCCTTCCACCCGCAAACGGATGGACAGACCGAGAGGACCAACAGGACTATGGAGGATATGCTCCGAATGTGCGCTCTAGATTTTGGAAAGAAGTGGGAAGATCATCTCTATATGATCGAATTCGCCTACAATAATAGCTACCAAGCCAGTATAAAGATAACTCCTTTCGAGGCCCTCTATGGTAAGAAGTGTCGTACGCCGTTGTCTTGGGCAGAAACGGGCGATACTAAGCTATTAAAGCGAAAGGATGTTGAGGAAGCAACTTCGACGATCCGGACTATTCGAGAAAGGCTATTGATTGCCCAGGATAGGCAAGCAAAGTATTACAACGCCAAGCATAGGAACATAGAGTTCGCCGTCGGTGACCGGGTTTACTTGAAGATCAAACCGTTCAAAGGGGTATCAAGGATCCGACGCTTGAAAAAGCTCAGTCCAAGGTACTTAGGACCGTTTGAGATTGTGGAATGTGTTGGTGATGCGGCTTATCAGCTTGCACTATCTGCAGAGCTGAGCGGTCTGCACGACGTGTTTCACATTTCAGTTCTGAGGAAGGCAGTGCAAGAGCCTACTCATATCGTTGCGGTCGGCAAAGTGTCGGTGGATAGTGGGTTGTCGACGAAAGTCAGACCCTTACGCATCGAGGATACCGAGGTAAAGCAGTTGCGGAACAAGTCCATTCGGATGGTAAAAGTCCGGTGGGATAATTGCGGCCGAGAGGAGCTAACTTGGGAGAGAGAGCAAGCGATGCTTGCGGAGTACCCCGAGTTATTTCTCTCAGGTAAATTTTCTTTAAAAACTGTAATTTCCTGCTATTACTGTTTTCGAAATTTCGGGACAAAATTCTTTTAAGGGGGGTGGAGTTGTAACACCCCAAAGATCGTGGTTCAGCGAGGTAGGCGGAATGGTAGTGTTGCGCTCGGGATAGGCTCAAGATTTCAGATCAGGTCAATGCGCACGACCATTATCCTCTTCGCGCACGACCAGTGATCGTGCGCCAGCGATCGTGCGTTAATTCAGAAGAGAATCGAGTTCTGTCTCGGACAGTGCGCACGACCATTTCCCTCTTCGCGCACGACCAGTGATCGTGCGCCAGCGATCGTGCGCCCTATTTATTCTGTTCCGCGATTTTGAGCGGAGAAGAAGATCGGACCGTCCAAATCTTTTGGAAATTGATCCAACGGCTAGGTTTAGTTGTGGGAGACCTTTAGGGCTGAGGAGAGGGGGTTAAACCTCATATTCTCTAAGCCATTCTCTCTCCAAACCCTAGAGAAAGAAGGAGGAGCCAAGGAAGAAGAAGGGAGATTCCGCCATTGACGGAGCTCCGGAGCTCCGTTTCGCGAACTGTTTCCAGATCTGGAGAGTGCAGCCCGGTGCGGTCATTTTCCCTCCGTCTAGAATCTCGGATCCATGGCGAAAAAGAACGCTCCTAGGGTAACGATTTCTTCTCCCGTTGTTTGGACTTGTCTTTTGTCCTCTCCTTCGTTTCTCTATGCTTGCATGAGGGATCCCTTTCACCAAATGGGTGAAGTGTAGGATTCCCTCAAGTTCTCCGGAACTCCGAGTCGATTGTGTCCGTCCCCGGCATATTACATGTAGAAAATCTGGTAGTCGTGCGGATTTAGGCATTTTGTGTGAAGCCTATTCGTGGCCGTGAGCCCGAATCGGTGATGCTTGGATTGCGACGTTGCATTTAGGTTACGCCTAGAATGCGTGCCGGAGAATGACTCCGTGAAATCATCTATAGTATTGTGGGATTTAAGTGTAGGCATCTTGTGAAGATCCTAACGAAAGCCCCATGCTTTGAGATTTGATGAAGGCAAACCTTCACAGCGAAATTGGTGCGGAGCGTATTATACCTCCCCTTTTTGAGTATTAGTGAATCCTAGATCCTTGTGAAGGGATTAGGTGCGTAGCTTATATTTGTGTAGCACTTGAATGTGCTAAACTCCTATGGGCCGAGGCGAAGCCGTACCCGCGTCGTGCGACAGATCGCGACGATTAGAGCACGGGCAAAGCTAAACCGAACCCGTTTCCATGCAGATCGGTAAGAGGTCCATACCTCATGTAGCCGTGTGATCATGGGAGAGGTCGTGGAAGGTGGTTTACCTAGACCGACCAAAATCTCTTTTTCCCACATAAGGCGATGGCCCTTACGGTGGAGTGTTTGTGGAATTGATGTTGTTAGCCTCATGCGGTTGTCTAGGCGGTTGCGGGGAACCTTCGGGTGAACCCAACCAACATCATGTGCATACCTAGGTTCCCTCCTTTTTGATGCTCAACCTAGAAGATTGAATGTGCTTGAAACCTCACCTTGTGTAGTTGCACTTTCTTTATTTTAGTACTTGTGCTAGTATGGCTTGCTTGCAGGGTAGAATCTCCGCCACCCCGGGAAAGGGGTGGGGTCGTTATAATTTGGTCAGCTGTGTTGACCGTTACCTTGTTTGCCACCGCTTGGTGGAATGTTCTTATGCAGGTGCAGGTGAGCCTAGCGGGAAATAGCGGGCGGTGGCCCCTTTTGCTGAGTTGGCCCTTGAAGGCCAGCCCCCTTTTTAGCTTTCTCATGTATTGCCGGCCTGCGTGCCGATGTATGTTTTGGAGTTTTTAGTACATTTCCTAAATGTAAGGCCTTAAGGCCATAACTCTCTTTCTTGGTTTCATTCCTATGATAGTGGACAATTCTAATGGAAATGTTAAATCTTTATGCTTCCGCTAGTGTTTAGTATACTCTGTTGTAGTTTCTTTCTATTTATCACCTTTTAACTCCTATCTAGTGTGGTTAGTATGGCGTGGGGTCCCAGCCGGACCTACTGTTATATTATTCGTACTGGCAGGGTGTTACACTCCTACTCGCCGATTTGCTGACCACTCGCGCCGTCTTCCGTGGCCGCACCTGCAAATTGTATGTTTTAGTAACCTGACCTCGCAGAGGCTTTCGCGAGGAAACACATTAAGGAAAAAGTTCACCTATTCCGAGACCCCGAGGTCCAAGCTGAACCTGGGCTGCGAGGGGAGCTCAGCCAAAGAGGTTTCCTCTCCAATGGATACCCATCTCGCCCTCTTGGTTTCTTGCTTCTCCACTCGCTTTGGGGTGGCTGGCGAAGTGTTCACGACAATAAGCCCCAGGAGATCGACGGCGGTGGGCGCGCTCTTATTTTTGGCAGCAGCATGACAAGCCTGGAGTTCTTGAGAGAGCGTCATGGTGGTCAACCAATGTACTGCGAGAAAGAAGGGAATAGGTTCGAGGATAAAGGGGGGGGGGGTCTTCCCTCCTAGTATATATAACCCCCAGTGGTAGCCACCAAAACATTCTCCTCAAAGCCAAGGCACTCACCAAACATACGGTGCTGAACTATCTTTCCGAGCTCGAGACAAACTCGCAAACAGTTAGGATTGTGTACAACCCCGTGTTTGTCGAGGGGATTCATCAGGCCATTAAGTGATCTGGAGCAGAATTGGGTATGAGCGAGTGGCGCACCTCAGTTTGTACTCGCCCTTAGTGAGCACTTGTCCCCAGCTCAGTGCAAGTGGCAAGTCCTAGCTCTACCAGGCACTCGCCACTTCAGCGAGTCGGCTTAGGGCAGCTTGGACTCACCCATTAGGTGGATGGCATGTTTTTCAAGGATTTCCTCTCAGGCCTGCAGTTAGCGATTCCAAACAGCATGATTCCGCTGTTGGCAGACCATTTTGGGCTGCTTTTAGTAAAACGAAGAGGTATGATTTAGTTATCCGCAGGCCCTTTTAAGAAAACTATAAATAAACCCTCAAGGGCACCTTTGGAGAGCATCTCTCACTTGTTTCTCTCTATTCAGGTTAACATCAGTCTGCTAAGGAGATCTGACTTGCTGCTCATCGTGGTTTTGGGGTGGGTGGACAAGAACTCTCTAGCACTCTCCAAGGTGACCACCTCAACAACTGGCCTGGGAGGGGATGTTCTTTAGATCTTTCAGAATAGTGGTAGGACCTCCTCGCTGTAGCTCGGGGGTCAATTTTTAGTTTTCCACCCTTTGTAAGTGAGCTTCCTAGTCCTGAGTGCCCGGTCTAGAGATTGAACTCAGGATAAGTAAGAGCGAACTATACTAGTCTGAACTCCTCTCGAGCCATGGTTTTCGGGATCAGAGTGTTGAACTGTGGTTTCCTGGTTCAACACTCAGTACGAACTCAGTTGAACTGGTTTCTGGGTTTCAACTATTAGTGGAAAACTAACTATCACAGAAACCCAATACTCAAGCCTTGCATGTGTAGCATCAACATTTATGTCATATCATATCATATCAGTCAGGGCTCTATCAACAATGATTACCATAAGATATGTAAGAAGGATGCAGCTAAGTTGCATTATACCCGAGGCAGCCTGCTCAACGACTTTCGCATCTCATTGTGTGTTTGCATTCACCTGTACCTGTCATCTATGCTCATAAAGAGTTATTAGAATGTGCTCATAATGAGTAATTAGAATAATAAATAGAATCCAATCACTATTAGCATTTAGATTAGTAAAGTATCTGTAATGAAGGTAATGTCTGGACTTGTATTGGGTCATTATTGTCTTCCCATGACCACAACCTGTGTACTCCATATCAACATGCATATGGCCTCACACCCCTGTAGTTCTATTTGTTTCGCATGGGTTGTCCCTCTAGACCATCCACCACGTGGGTTCCTCCGAGTATAATTCGTTAGCCATCCAATATTCTCCCTTGGCACATTTCTCGAAGGCACATTTCATGTAGGTACATTTAATTCCCATAGGAGTTATTTCTCGAAGGAACTATTTATTTCCGTATGAATTTTTCTTGAAGGCACATTTTATTCCCTTGGGAATTATTTCTTGAAGACACATTTTATTTTTATGTGAATTATTTCTCGAAGGCACATTTTATTCCTGAAAGAAGATTCTCCATTAAGGTAATATAATTTCTATCAAAAATTGAATGTATCATTTTGTCGTTGTAAAACAAAGCGATATAGATTAAGACAATTTAATAGAAACCTTCATATGGTTAAATGAAACTAAAATCAAGGCACAGAAGGATTGAGTCAAAGGTCGAAGCCTTATCCTGCTCAATCAAGCTCGTAAACCATATTTAAAACATTATGACTCTGGTAAGCCCCAATCACTAGCTCAGCTTGATAAGCGTCGTGGCCTCTTAGGTTACAAACCAATTCATTTACAATAACAACTACAACAATTAAATTTCAAATCATAAGCATTTGCATAAAGAAAATAAGTCATGTATTTTAAATCTATTGCATGCCCTACTCGATCTTTGAATATTTCAGGCAAGTGACTAAGGCATCGAACTCGACATCAATGCTCTACTAACAAGAGAGTTGCTCAAGTTCGATCATTATTTAGGGTTAACCTAAGAGGAATCTCCCATCTCTGGGTTAACTCTAAATTATAAAGCATGTAATGCTAAATAGAATAATAGCCAAGACATCGAACTCGACATTAATCGGGTTTGATGTTATTTAGTATTAACCTTGAAGGAATCTGCTATCTTCAGGTTAACTGTAAATTATAAAGCAGTATTGCAAAATAGAAGAATATGTCGAGACAATGAACTCGACTGCACTACTCTACCGATAAGAGAGTTGATCAAGTTTGGGCATTATTTAGAGTAACCTCAGAGTAATCTCCCATCTCTAGGTTAAATCTAAGTCATAAATCAGTATTGCAGTAGAAGAATATGCCTAGACATCAAACTCAATCGAATCGCTCTACTAACATGTAGATCGAGTTCAACATTATTTAGGGTTAAACTTGAATGAATCTCTCATCTCCAAGTTAACTCTAAATTATACGCAGTAGTGCACAATAGAATAATAGGCCAGCCATCGAACACGATTGCGCCTCCCTACTAACATGAGAGTCGATCGTGTTCGACATTATTTAGTATTGGGAATATTAACCACAAGATTCCTTATTTGAAGAAGCCCTTAGGATAACAATAAACACATCATGTATTTGATGTATCTATTAGTATTGATGTGACAGGTATAACTAAAGTGCATGACTAATGTATGTTAGGTTTATAGTGACTCAAATAGTGTTATGTCTGTGTAATCCTTCATGGTGCAATACAAATGTTGACTTATGACCTAACACTATATTTGATTTGTCACTTCCAAGGAAAAATAATTTGGAAAAGGTTTGGAGATCATGCTGTAAAGATAGCCAACAGGTTGGATTCAGCCCAAAATTGGCTAAGTCAAATATTGGCTAGATGATCTAGATGACAAGGCCTCTATGTCGTCCAGAACACAGCTATATCAGCTAGATGATCTCAACGACAAGGTTTCTATGTCGGCTATATCATAGCTATATCGTCCAGAATGCCTATATCGTCTAGAAGAGCTATTTCATCCAGAAGGAATATATCGTAGAGAAGAACTTTATCGTCTAGAAGGCCTATATCGTCTAGAAGAGCTATTTCGTCCAGAAGGCCTATATCATCTAGAAAAGTATATCATCCAGAAGATTTCTATATATGCTTGACGCGGGAAGAAAGCTGAGAATTTCACCTTAACTTAAATTTCATTTTGAAATCCACCATTTGATGTGCCAATCAGGGAATTTTTTTGGAAGGTTTTAATTAATTAAATCCTTCTTGATTTCTAGTCGTTGGTAATTGATTCTACATAAAGGCCTTAGGGCTTCATGAATGAAAGGATTCTTCTATTATTCCATCTTTAACTTTGACGAACAGTTGCAAACCAAACGAGACTACAATTTCTATAGAAATGCCCGCTAATTGTTTCAAAGGTAGAAATCCGAGGTGTTGCTACAATTTGCTCTCAAGATTTCTTGCAGAATATTTAGTGCATGTACAATCAAAGATCTGATTCATACATTTGCTCATGTATTACTTAGCTGATCAAATTCTTCTTGAAGAACACTTATCAGAGTAAGAAGATTATTTCGACAAGAAGTTTTTCCTGATCAAGATTTCAGACTTCTAGAGTATTATTTCAAAGATCTGATCAAGAAAGACGTAGCCTCTCTATTGTGCTTCTACGGAAGACTCCAGATTATTTATTCTTGATTATTTGAGTCAAAGTTATACTGTAAATAGTAAATTTATAAACTGTTGCTATGGGATCTCTCTTAAAATCTGAGTGTAGGGCTTTCTTGTAAGCCCGAGTTGTAGGGCTCTTGGAGCTTGAGTTGTAGGATTCTAGTGGGAATCTGAGTGTATGATCCCTTGGATCTGAGGTTGGGCCTTGGAGAAGATCTGAGTGTAGATCTCTGGTTGTAGAGATTGAGGTAGGGCTATGGTAACCTGAGTGTAAGTTTTTATGGAGAAGACTGAGGTAGGGTTTCTATTGTTAGATCAGATATTTGGATGAGTTTTTCCTAGTCTAGCACATTGCTAAACAGGTGGTGTGGAGAGAGGACAACCCAAGGCATTCTTGTGGAACCTCTATAAATCCTTGTGTTTTTTTGTGTTTGCTTTATTATCTTGCTAAACCTAGAAAAAATACAAAAAACACATATCACACCATTCACCCCCCTCTAGGAGTGATGTAAGTGACCCAAAGTAAAATAACAATTGGCATCAGAGCTGGGTTCAGTTCTAACTAGCCTAACAGCTAAAGAACATGTTTTATTTGGGTTCACTTAGAATAAAATCATGTCTGCTGGTGAGAACTACAAAGAGCTCAGCTCTATACAGTTACCTATCTGCAAGAAGGAGAATTTTGCTATTTGGAAGGAGAGGGTGAAGCTCTTCATGGAGGCTTATGACCTTAGGATTTTCACCACTATAGAGGAAGGGCCTTTCATTCCTATGAAAGCATCTACCTTCAACAATGAAACCCCTATTTTTAAGAAAAATTCTGAAATGTCCAAATATGAGGTGGTACTTCCCACCATGGACAGGAGGGCCAAGAACATCTTGGTGAGTGCTATTGATGATTCTACTTTCCAGAATCTAGTCCACTACAAAACTGCTAAGGAGATGTGGGATTCTTTGGTGGTGTATATGGAAGGGACAACTGAAGTAAGGGATGATATAAGGTCTCTCCTCAACCATGATTTTGAGGCTATCAGACAAGAAAATAAGGATTCCATCTCTGAGTGTTATGATAAATTCTTCAAAATTGTGAATGGTCTAAAGACATATGGAAGGACATTCACTAACTATGATTAGAATAACAAATTTCCCATATCACTCAACAAAGAGTGGGATATAAATATCTATGCAATTAGATAATGGGGAATCTGGGCAACATGGAACCATAGAATCTGTTTGGTAAAGTTCTTTCCCATGAACTTCAGCTGAATACAACGAAGGCTGAAGAGGAAGGCAACATATCTCACCATAGAGAAAAATCTGTGGCTCTGAAAGCTGAAAGCTCCAAGAAAAGCAAGGATATAGAATCTAAGGAATCTGAGTCCAGCTCCATTGGATCAGATCTGTCTAAAGGATAACTTACACTCTTTTCCAAAAACTTCATGAAGCTCCTCAAAAGGAATAGGAGGGAGCAAGGATGTGCATCATGGGAAAAGTGTATTTATGGTACCCCATGAATAAATTATAATGAAAAAGCATGGACCCTTTGCATTTGGTCTGATCACTAGCACCGAAAGCAACGAGAAGGTACCTATTAAGAGAACTACTTCCAAAGGCAAGGTAGTGGTTGTGCACCCTAAGAAAAATCCAAGACACAACCACATGCTATGCAAAGAATCTCAAGCAATCTCCTTCAGGTATCCCTCTGCTCACAAGAAAAATCATCTAGTTCCTATTATAAGCAAGAGGAAGGAGTATACCAAGTTTGAATGCTGGTGTTGTGACAAGATTGGCCACTTTGCCATAGACTGTTGGTTCAAACCAACAGTTATTAGGACAACAAATGCCAAACAAGCATACAACCTTGTTAAAGTCCATCCTACACGTCATAATGGTGTAGATCAAATTTTCTTATATATACTAACAAGAATCTAGGACCCAAGGTTTGAGTGCCTAAGATGAAGTGATCTATCTTTGCAGGTATGCCCAAAGGCCAACCCCAATCCCATCTAGTAATTAGACAATGGATGTTCTAGGCACATGAATAGAACAAGACGCCTATTGAAGGAATATTCCTTAGTTGTAGATGGTCCAAATGCGATTTTAGGAGGATCTGACAGAGGAAAGACAAAAGGCTATGGTAAGATTATCAATGACATAGTCACCATCCCAAGGGTAACTTATATAGAAGGTTTGCAACACAATCTGATAAGCATAAGTCAACTGTGTGATCTTGGCTATGTGATTGAGTTCTACAGGGATAAATGCTTAATTAAGAAATCTGAAGATTCAGAAATTATTTTCTCTGGCACTAGGAGTAGAAATATTTTTTGTCTTAATTTCTTATACTTAAATTCAAATTCTCATACTTGTCTTATAGTTAAGAATAAAGCATCTCTTTGTGTGCAATGACATGAGAATTTGACTCATAGTTGTTGGGTATTATAGCCACGATAACCTTGATTTGAAGAAGGGTCCCTTGAACAAAGATGAATTGATTTTGTATTTGATGTAGTTTCTTAGTTGTGTGTTTGCAGGACTCTAATTGCAAAGTACATACCAATGTAAGTGATGAATAATAAATTATGCATATTTTTAGTATAGTTTTTAGCATAATTTTGGGTAATATTGTACATATTTCATATAAATTATTGAATAAATAATTTGTTTTAGCTAATTTTTATATTTTTATATTTATATGTAAAAAGGAACTATTTAAGTATGTAAATAAATATATATATATATATAAAGTACTTAAATATATATGTAAATATTTATTGAATATAATTAAGTTAGTTATTAAAAATGTATTAATATAAAAATTCCGTGAATATATATATATATATGTATATATATAAATATAATAATATAGTAGTATAATATAATGATAACATAGTAATAAAAATGTATATATTATAAATATAATGAAATATATATGTATATATATATGTATATAAAATACAATAAATATAATTTATATAAGTCTACAGGCGTTTGACGAAAGGCAAACGGCGTTCGACGAAAGCCGCCCTGAGTTCGACGAATCTTCCCCGCCCTGCGTTCGACGAACACTCCCCGAGCTGCGTTCGACGGACTCTCCCCGAGCTGCGTTTGATGAAAGCCCCCCTGAGTTCGACGAATCTTCCCTGCCCTGCGTTCGACAAACTCTCCCGGAGCTGCGTTCGACGAACTCTCCCCGAGCTGCGTTCGACGAACTCTCCCCGAGCTGCGTTCGACGAACTCTCCCCGAGCTGCGTTCGATGAACCCCGTGCTGCGTTCGACGAACTCTCCCGAGCGGCATTCATCGAACCCCTCTCCCCTGCATTAGACGAACTCTCTGCTGAGATGAGCCTGCTCGCTGAGACCAGACCAGTGCTCAAGACAGCTTGCCACTCTCTCTGCTTTCAACGATTCCCTCTCAGTCCAGGCGTTCGACGAATCTCAATCCACCCCGCCAGCTTCCAGCTGCTACTCGCACCCCAACCCGCCAGCTCTCCTTCTAGCAAGCTTGTCCAGCACACTCCTTCTAGAACCTCCAGCTGCTTCTCATTAGGTCCTAAATATCTATTTTTTTTGCTACCAGCAGCCCACCTTCTTGTCTATAAATATGGGGTCTCCTCCCTTGTTTTAAAGGTTCAAAAAAATTAGAACCTAAGTAAGAGTTTGTGAGTTTTTCTTGAGTGTTCTAGTGAGTTTTTCTTGTGAGTGTTTGTGAGTTTTATTTTATGTATTTCCTTTCTCTTGTTTGAGCTCCCCAATTTAGACTTTCTTCAAAAAGTTGTAATATGAATATATATATATATTTTTTTGTTTTTGTTCTACTTGTTCTTGTTGTTCTTGGTGTTCTTCTTATTTTTCTTGTTTTTATTTTCTTATTGTTGTGTGTGTGAGTGTATGAGTGTAAATTTTATTACTTTTGTTTTTAATTTAGTATTTCATTTATTGTAAGTGTGTGTGTGTAGGAGGATAAATTTTGTTTTTGTTAACTTAGATTTTAATTTAATAGCATAGTTTTTATTATTGTCCTGCATTTATTTCCCCTCTACCCGTTCGGGTAGAGATTGCTTTTATTTCCCGTCTACCCGTTTGGGTAGAACTTGCACTGCATTTATTTCCCCTCTACCCATTTGGGTAGAACTCGCTCACTCATTTACTTCTCCTCTACCCGTTCGGGTAGAGATTACAATTTCTGTCCTTTAATTTCTGTCATTTCAATTCTGTAGAGTGCGTGTGTTTTTAATTTAGTGTGCACCTCTTTTTCCTTATAATTTTTTCTTTGTTTTCGCTAAGGCACAGATTCGCTTAATTCTCATCGTCACCACACTTTTAACTTTATAAAATTAATCACTCGTTTCATCGATAAAATAATAGCGCGTTCTCAAAGTAAAAATAATCAACACGTTCTTGGAAAAAATATGACCTTGATATTTTCTATAAAATATCCTATACTATACGCGATAAGGTGCGCTTGCCTTCGTCGAAAGATTAGTTAGGATAAACAATTACAAAAACTTGCAAAACTCTCTCCTTTTCTGTTTACATATTTAGAGAATTCGGCACCATAGCCGGGGCGTAATCATCGATATTTCGAAAGAAGAAATGACCGTTACTTCTATTCCTCGAAATAGGATAACGGTTAGTTTCTCAAAGAAGGAGTACTCGCGAAACTCCTCGAAAATGCCCGCCCAATCCTAATCACATCACAAGAAAGGTTTTGCAAAGCTTTTAAATTTAAACCCATAAAGTTTTTGGCGCCGTTGCCGGGGAGTAATCGTCGATATTTCGATAAAAGAAAAGACCGTTACTTCTATTCCTCGAAATAGGATAACGTTTAGTTTCTCAAAGTAGGAGTACTCGCAAAACTCCTCGAAAACGCCCGCCTAATTCTAATCACATAACAAGAAAGGTTTTGCAAAGCTTTTAAATTTAAACCCATCAAGTTTTTGGCGCCGTTGCCGGGGAAAGTGTGTGTGTGTATGAGATTAATTTTATTGCTTTCATAATTTAGATTTAATGCTTTAATTTTAATGCTTTCATAACTTAGATTTTAATGCTTTCATAATTAGATTTTAAAGCTTTCCTAGCTTAGCTTTATTGCTTTCTTAAATTTTCGTAGAGTGCGTGCGTATATGAGATAGCTTTTCTGCTTTATTTCAATTAAGTCATTTAAATTTCTGTAGAGTGCGTGAGTTTTTCATTTAGTGTGTTCTTTTCTTTTCTATCGCTTTTCTTGGTTTTTGCTACATGCACACCAAGCCCGCGATTATCGTCATTTTTGCTTTCTAAATTTTTGCAAACTTAAAAATCAATCGATCTCTTCGATAAAATAATAGCGTATTTCTAAAGTAACAATAATCGACACGACCTTGGAAAAATACGACCTTGATATTTTCTAAAAATTTATCCTATACTATACGCGATAAGGTGCGCTTGCCTTCGTAAAAAGATTAGTTAGGATAAACAATTACAAAGACTTGCAAAACTCTCTCCTTTTCTATTTACATATTTAGAGAATTCGGCGGTGTAGCCGGGGCGTAATCGTCGATATTTCGAAAGAAGAAAAGACCATTACTTCTATTCCTCGAAATAGGATAACAGTTAGTTTCTCAAAGTAGGAGTACTCGCGAAACTCCTCGAAAACGCCCGCCTAATTCTAATCACATCACAAAAAAGGTTTTGCAAAGCTTTTAAATTTAAACCCATTAAGTTTTTGGCGTCGTTGCCGAGGACTTGCTGTTATTTCGAAAAAAGAATCGCTTTTAATTTTATCTTTTACTTCTTCCTCCCCCTTTTTCTCTCGTACATATATTTCTAAACAAAAAAACAAAACAAAAACTCGAAAAACTAAATTTTTTTTCTTCAAAACACGAATCATCTATATGTATTTTCATCTAAAAAAAATAAAAAAAAATATTTAAAAAGCTCTTTCTTTTACTTAAATTATCATAAAAAAAATCCAAAAAAAAATACTTGTAAAAAAGAAAATCTTTTTTTATATAAAAGTATATGACCCGGGGAAGCTCTTCGGATTATCCGGAATTTGTTTTTAATCCAGAAATCGAGCGCACTCTCCACGAGCGCCTTCGATCTCGTGACCAACAACAACCCTTAAATCTCGAAGAGTTAGCCGGCGATACTATAGCGGATAATATGGCAGATCTCAATCCAAATGTGGCCCCACAACGGACCATGGCATACTCTTCCATGCCGAATTTGGAAGATACTAGGTCAAGTGTCACTCGCCCCGCGATAGCTAATAATAATTTCGAAATAAAATCCAGCATAATCCAAATGGTACAACAGTCGATTCAGTTCGACGGTTTGCCAGATGAGAACCCAAACCAGCACCTTTCAAACTTTTTAGAAATTTGCGACACCTTCAAAATTAATGGCGTCAGCGATGACGCAATTTGCTTGTGCTTATTTCCCTTTTCCCTGCGGACAAAGGCTAAATCGTTGTAGACTTCTCTTCCGAGAGGGTCCATAACCACGTGGGCCGAATTGACGGTAAATTTTCTAACTAAGTATTTTCCTCGATCAAAAACCGCTATTACGCACCGATATCGCATCTTTATATAATTCGATTCCGAGTCTCTTTACGAGACTTGTGAGCATTTTAAAGAATATTTGCATAGGTGTCCTCATCACGCGCTACCAACTTGGCTACAAGTACAAACGTTCTACAATGGCTTGAATTTCTCAATGCGATAGATGATAGATGCAGCCGCTGGGGGAACGTTAAACAACAAAACCCCAGAGGCCGCTCAAGCTCTGGTCGAAGAAATGGCCATGAACGCGTACAAATTGAACGTGCCAAGGTCGCGTCCTAATAAACCACCTAGTATTTTTGAAGTGGATGCCCCTACTTACTTAGCCTCGCAGGTAGAGCGGCTAACCAAGCAAGTGGCGAAGATGACTGCTTCCTCCTCCACTCCCGCGTGGGCGAATGCTAATAATAATAATAATAGTATTATTAATAATAATAATAATAATAACTTAATTGAAGAGACGGTGGATTACCTCGGTAATCCGGTTCGGCCCCCCTTCAACCCAAATAATAATCCTTATAGTAATAATTTTAATCCGGGTTGGAGGAACCACCCTAATTTCTCCTGGAGTAATCCAAATAATGCGCAGCCGCCCCCAAATGCGAATTCGCAAGGATTTCCGCACGGATTCCATCAGGGATATCCGCCGCCTCCTCCAAAACCTTCTCCACTCGAGAAAGTTTTCGCTAAATACGTTGCGTCCAACGAAACAAATATCCGGAATATTACCAGATCGCTAAAAAATCTTGAAATGCAGGTTGGACAGCTTGCGAAAATAATCTTCGAGCGGTCTCACAGAGCTCTGCCAGGGAATACCGAGCCGAATCCTTGCGAAAATTCCCATGCTATAACCCTTCGAAGCGGCAAGGAGGTCGTCTCCCCATTGCGGGTTGAGCCTACGGTATGCATTTCGCCTCCGACCCCTCCACCCACTTCTTCAATTTTAGTAACTCCGAATTTTCCAATTGCGCCAAGCGTTTCGAGCCCGCAAATTCCTTATCCATCGAAAATTAATAAAGATAAGGAGGACGAACATTATCAAAAAATTTTAAACATTTTAAAACAAATCCAGATTAACGTTCGCTTCTGTCGAGGCACTCTCTCAGATGCCGAAATACGTGAAATACCTCAAGGAGCTCATTTCTAATAAGAAGAAGCTCGAGGGTATTTCACGTGTTTCACTAAATGCGGAATGCTCGGTGGTCCTTCTTAATAAATTGCCTCCCAAATTAAACGACCGGAGAAGGTTCTCCATCCCGTGCCTTTTCTTCAATTTATTAATAAAATTTGCCCTTGCAGACCTAGGAGCGAGCATCAATTTGATGCCCTTCTCCCTCTTTAAAAAATAAGATTTGGGTGTACCTACCCCAACGAAAATGAGCATCCAACTCGCGGATCGGTCGATAAAGTATCCCATCGGGGTTGTGGAGGATGTCCTGGTCAAGGTTGACAAGTTTATCTTCCCGGTAGACTTCGTCATCCTCGACATCGAGGAAGACGCCGAGGTACCAATCATCCTCGGTCGCCCATTCCTCGCGACCTCCCGAGCATTAATCAATGTAAGTAACGGTCGCCTCCTCCTCCGGGTAGGAGACGACGAAGTTACATTTCTGATTAATCCCTGCATGCGGAACACTTTATCGAATGATGATTCTTGTTTTAATTTGGAATCCGCATTCGAGGATGAGTGTTCTTCGCTTTTTGAATTACTTTCTTTGATGATGGACGATCCGGATCTGGCGAACCTCACCCCTTCGGACGAATTTCCGCCAGATTCGCCCTTCGAGCTCTGCAATTCCAAAAGCTCAAAAATCACCACTTCTTACGAAAAACCCCCGGTCTTGGAGCTTAAGCAACTCCCCGGCCATTTAAAATACGCTTTTCTCTCCGAAAATTCAAAACTTCCCGTTATCATTTCTTCCACTCTAACCGATTCGGAAACATCAGAATTGGTGGAAGTTTTGTCTAAGCATCGCCATGCAATTGCATGACAGATTTCTGATATTAGGGGGATAAATCTCTCTTTTTGCATGCACAAAATATTTTTACAGGATAATTCTCGCAAAACTATCCAGCCTCAGCGACGACTTAACCCGAACATGCGGGACGTCATTAAGGCTGAAGTAATCAAACTCCTAGATGCGTGGATTATCTATCCAATATCGAATAGTACGTGGGTTAGTCTAGTACATGTCGTGCCAAAAAAGGGCGGTTTAACGGTAGTGGACAATCAAAACAACGAATTAATCCCAAATCGTATTGTTACGGGTTGGCGGGTGTGCATCGACTACCGAAAGTTAAACGATGCCACCCGGAAGGACCACTTTCTGTTGTCGTTTATCGATCAGATTCTGGAGCGACTTTCGGGTCATCCATATTATTGTTTTCTCGATGGTCTTTAGGGATTTTTCCAAATTCCGATCTCCCCCGAAGACCAGGAGAAAACGACTTTCACGTGCCCTTTCGGCACCTTCGCATACCGAAGGATGCCTTTCAGCCTCTACAATGCGCCAGCTACATTCCAAAGATGTATGCTGGCAATCTTTGGAGAGCTCGTAGAGGACATAATGGAAGTCTTTATGGGTGACTTCTCCGTATTCGGAAGCTCCTTTTCCAACTGCTTATATAATCTAGATCTAGTCCTCCAACGATGCGAAGACACGAACCTAGTTTTAAACTGGGAGAAGTGTAATTTTATGGTCCAGGAAGGTTTAGTTCTCAGACACAAGATTTCCGCTAAAGGGATGGATGTAGACAAGGCTAAGGTCGAAATCATCAAAAAACTCCCCGCTCCTTCAAATATAAGATCAATTAGGAGTTTTCTTGGCCAAGCGGGTTTTTACAGGTGGTTTATTCAAAATTTTTCCAAAATAACAAAACCGCTAACCTACCTCCTGGAGAAGGAATCTCCTTTTATTTTCGATTCCGCCTGCGTAGAGTCATTTAATATTATTAAAGAAAAACTTATCAATTCTCCAATTCTGGTGGCGCCAGATTGGTCCCTTCCATTTGAGATTATGTGCGATGCGAGCGATATCACGATGGGAGCCGTACTTGGCCAACGTGTTAATAATTAATTTCATCCCATCTACTATGCATCTCGAACGCTCACAACCGCACAGGCTAATTACACTACGACGAAAAAGGAACTTCTCACCGTCGTCTTTACAATCGATAAGTTTAGGCCCTACGTAACACTTTCAAAAATTATCATTTTTACTGACCACTCCTCTCTCAAATATTTATTAGCTAAGGTGGACGCCAAACCCCGCTTGCTTCGATGGATCCTCCTATTGCAGGAGTTCGATCTAGAGATCCGGGACAAGCGGGGGGGGGGGGGGGGGGCTAAAAATTTAGCGGCCGACCACCTCTCTCGTTTAGAGCGCCCAATCGTGGAAGCGCTCGTCGAACCTGATATAGACGATAGATTTCCCGAGGAGCGCCTCTTAGCTTTTTCTAATTTAAAAACTTCTCCCACTCCTTGGTTCGCAGATTACGCAAACTATTTGGTTGCGCGGGTCCTTCCGAAAGACTTTTCAAAACAGCAAAAGAAGAAATTCTTTTCAGATTTGAAAAATTACTTTTGGGAAGACCCATTTCTCTTTCGCGTCTGCGAGGACCAAGTGATGCGGAGATGCATTTCATGCGAGGAAGGTGCGCAAATATTGCGTTACTGCCACGAGGGGCCGGCCGGGGGCATTATCAAGCTAACCGGACCGCGCAGAAAGCGCTAGAGGCGGGCTTTTATTGGCCCACTCTTTTCAAAGATGCGTACTATTATGTGAGCTCGTGCGATAGCTGTCAGCGGTCGGGTAACATCTCGCGTCATGGTGAGATGCCCCAAAATTTTTATTTAGAATGCAAAATCTTTGATTTATGGGGCATAGACTTCGTAGGCCCCCTACCTCCTTCTTATACAAATCGATATATTTTAGTGGCGGTCGACTACGTATCTAGGTGGGTGGAAGAGCAAGCTCTCCACACCAACGATGCGAGAGTCGTCGTCAAATTTGTCAAAAAATTATTTTCTCGCTTCGGTATGCCGCGCGCTATAGTAAGTGATTGGGGTACGCACTTTTGCAATGCCCAGTTTGCAAAAACATTATCTAAATATGACATTACACACAAGCTAGCCACCGCCTATCACTCCCAAACTAGCGGCCAAGTAGAGGTACTTAATCGCGAGATTAAGTGTATATTAGAAAAAACCATTTCGACGAATAGGAAAGATTGATCTTTAAAACTCGACGACGCGCTGTGGGCGTATCGTACGGCGTACAAGACCGCCATCAGTTGTACGCCCTATCGATTAGTGTATGGCAAGGCGTGCCATTTGCCCGTAGAGTTAAAGCACCGCGCTTTTTGGGCTTTAAAATTTTTAAACCTCGATCCGAACTTAGCGACCGAATCTAGAAAATTCTAATTAAACGAGCTTGATGAATGGCGTGCAAACGCTTACGAGAGTAATAAATTTTATAAAGAGCGCTCTAAGTTCTATCACGATCAAAAAATTAAAATTCCAAAAACATTTGCACCGGGCGATCTTGTCCTTCTTTTTAATTCACGCCTTCGCCTTTTTCTGGGTAAGCTAAAATCCAGGTGGTCCGGCCCCTTTGAAGTCAAAGAGGTCTGGCCATTTGGCACCGTTCTTATTTCCCACCCCGAAAAAGGCGAGTTTAAAGTCAACGATCATCGTTTAAAATTTTATTTGGCGGGCGATCCGATGGACGGTCAACTCGAATCATTACCCCCCCCCCCCCAACATCTAAAAAACGCTAAACTAGTCAAGCTACGCGACGGTAAACAAAGTGCTCGTGGGAGGCACCCCATATTTATCTAATATTTTTACCTTTGTCTACTTTATTTTTGTAGGGTTTTTCTTGCATTTTCTCGTCTTTAATTTTTTACAAACTGCATCTTCCTTTTTTTACTTCTTCATACTTAAATTACAACATTGGGGACAACGTTGGGTTTAAAGTATGGGGGTCTCTTTTTCCGTTCTTCAAACTTTGTAAATATTTAGAAAAATCCAAAAAAATTCTATAAACCACAAAAATTAAAAAAATTTATTTCATACTTTGTAAATATTTAGAAAAATCCAAAAAATTCTAAAAACCACAAAAATAAATAAAAATTATTTCATACTTTGTAAATATTTAGAAAAATCCAAGAAAATTCTAAAAACCACAAAAAAAGAAAAAAAGTATTTCATACTTTGTAAATATTTAGAAAAATCCCAAAAAAATTCTAAAAACCACAAAAATAAAAAAATTTTATTTCATACTTTGTAAATATTTAGAAAAATCCAAAAAAATTCTAAAAATCACAAAAATAATAAAAAAAAATTATTTCATACTTTGTAAATATTCAGAAAATTCCAAAAAAATTCTAAAAACCACAAAAATTAAAAAAAATTATTTCATGCTTTGTAAATATTTAGAAAAATCCAAAAAAATTCTAAGAACCACAAAAAAAATATTTCATACTTTGTAAATAATTAGAAAAATCCAAAAAATTCCAAAAACCCCAAAATTCAAAAAAAAAACAAAATGATAAAATCCCAAAAATATAATAAGAACCCCTACTTTGTTTTGTATTTTTCAAAATTAGTTTGAGTTTATTTATAAGCATTTTTCATTATTTTTTATTTGCCAAAACCCTTATTCGTATCATGGTTTGTAAGATTTAGATTCATGGAATTTTAGTTGTAAATAATATATTGTGTTTTTAATTTAATTTGAGAATAAATTTTTTAGCACTACTTCAAGTTTACCCTAAATAGGTTCTTGTTGTATTATTTTGGCAGACCATCTTTAGACTTTAATTATCCCTACTCCAAACTTGTCAAACTTTAGGAATGTTTTAAACCTACTAAAACTTGCTCTCAAAAATTTTCTTAATTTATAAAATCTAGAAATTTCTAAACCCCTTACCTATTATTCCATTTCCTTGGTAATTTCGTTTAAAAGATCTTATGTCAATGGGAATAAGATTTCATTCCATAAACATAGGCACCCAATTAATTAAAGGAAAAGATCTTATGTCAATGGGAACTAGATTTCGTTCCGTAAACATAGGCATTGGGTATTTTTGAAGAAAAAAATATATATGTGAATAACATTTCGTTCCCCTATCCAAAAAAAAAACTTTGAGTGGGGTAAGAGGATAAAATTCAATACCCCCAAATCAAAAGTCTCTTCTCCTACCAAGCTCCCCTACCCCCTGCCAATCAAATTGAAAACTAGATATAAATGAAAAAATTGAGAGAGCATAATTAGTAAGTTTAATTATTCTCAAAAATTTCTTTATAAAGTTAAAGTTCTTATAATTATATTCTAATCATGGTGCTAATTATTATAATTATTTAGGTCGCTACTTAGCTAACTTTAGAAGACTTGTTGGCTAATTCTTTTTCGCTCTTTTTAAATCTTTATCACAATATAGGACTTACCTCTTTAAATCTTCTAAATTTATTTCAAGCTTACTTTTCGATTAAATAAAATTTTGGTAAATTAAAAATTCTATTAGTGTCTTATAAGTATCTCTTACTTTTGCTCTGGAATAGCAAAAGCTTAAGTATGGGGGTATTTGATGAATAATAAATTATGCATATTTTTATTATAGTTTTTAGCATAATTTTGGGTAATATTGTACATATTTCATATAAATTATTGAATAAATAATTTGTTTTGCTAATTTTTATATTTTTATATTTATATGTAAAAAGGAACTATTTAAGTATGTAAATATATATATATATATAAAGTATTTAAATATATATGTAAATATTTATTGAATATAATTAAGTTAGTTATTAAAAATGTATTAATATAAAAATTCTGTGAATATATATATATATATATATATAATATAGTAGTATAATATAATGATAACATAGTAATAAAAATGTATATATTATAAATATAATGAAATATATATGTATATATATGTATATATAATATAATAAATATAATTTATATAAGTCTACAGGCGTTCGACGAAAGGCAAACGACGTTCGACGAAAGTCACCCTGAGTTCGACGAATCTTCCCCGCCCTGCGTTCGACGAACTCTCCCCGAGCTGCGTTCGACGATCACTCCCCGAGCTGCGTTCAACGAGAGCCGCCCTGAGTTCGACGAACTTTCCCCGCCCTGCGTTCGACGAACTCTCCCCGAGCTGCGTTCGATGAACTCTCGCCAAGCTGCGTTCGATGAACTCTCGCCGAGCTGCGTTCGACGAACTCTCCCCGAGCTGCATTCGACGAACTCTCCACAAGTTGCATTCGACGAACTCTCCCCGAGCTGCGTTCGACGAACTCTCCCCGAGCTGCGTTCGACGAACTCTCTCGAGCGGAGTTCGTCGAACCCCTCTCCCCTGCGTTCGACGAACTCTCCGCTGAGACGAGCCTGCCCGCTGAGACCAGACCAGTGCTCATGTCAGCTTGGCACTCTCTCTGCGTTTGACAATTCCCTCTCAATCCAGACGTTCGACGAATCTCAATCCACCCCGCTAGCTTCCAGCTGCTACTCGCACCCCAACCCGCCAGCTCTCCTTCCAGCAAGCTTGTCCAGCACACTCCTTCTAGAGCCTCCAGCTGCTTCCCATTAGGTCCTAAATATCTTTTTTTTTTGCTACCAGTAGCCCACCTTCTTGTCTATAAATAAGGGGGCTCCTCCCTTGTTTTAAAGGTTCATAAAAATTAGAACCTAAGTAAGAGTTTGTGAGTTTTTCTTGAGTGTTCTAGTGAGTTTTTCTTGTGAGTGTTTGTGAGTTTTATTTTATGTATTTCCTTTCTCTTGTTTGAGCTCCCCAAGTTTATACTTTCTTCAAAAAGTTCTAATATGAATATATATAAATTTTGTTTTTGTTCTACTTGTTCTTGTTGTTCTTGGTGTTCTTCTTATTTTTCTTGTTTTTCTTTTCTTATTGTTGTGTGTGTGAGTGTATGAGTGTAAATTTTATTGCTTTTGTTTTTAATTTAGTTTTTCATTTATTGTAAGTGCGTGTGTGTGTGTAGGTGGATAAATTTTGTTTTTGTTAACTTAGACTTTAATTTAATAGCATAGTTTTTATTATTGTCCTGCATTTATTTCCCCTCTACCCGTTCGTGTAGAGATTGCTTTTATTTCCCGTCTACCCATTTGGGTAGAACTTGCACCGCATTTATTTCCCCGCTCACGCATTTACTTCTCCTCTACCCGTTCGGGTAGAGATTTCAATTTCTGTCCTTTAATTTCTGTCATTTCAATTCCGTAGAGTACGTGTGTTTTTAATTTAGTGTGCACCTCTTTTTCCTTATAATTGTTTCTTTGTTTTCGCTAACGCACGTAGTCGCTTAATTATCATCGTCATCGCCCTTTTAACTTTATAAAATTAATCGCTCGTTTCATCGATAAAATAACAGCGCGCTCTCAAAGTAAAAATAATCAACACGTTCTTGAAAAAATACGACCTTGATATTTTCTATAAATTATCCTATACTATACGCAATAAGGTGCGCTTGCCTTCGTCGAAAGATTAGTTAGGATAAACTTACAAAAACTTGAAAAACTCTCTCTTTTTCTATTTACATATTTAGAGAATTCGGCGCCGTAGCCGGGGCGTAATCGTCGATATTTCAAAAGAAGAAAAGACCATTTCTCAAAGTAGGAGTACTCGTGAAACTCCTCGAAAACGCACTCCTAATTCTAATCACATCACAAGAAAGGTTTTGCAAAGCTTTTAAATTTAAACCCATCAGTAAGGTTTCAATGAGTCATAAACACAAGCTTATGCAACGTTATCCCTCATTGTGTAGACCAAGCTGTTGACTCATATGAAATCTCTCTATTGGGATGTACTTCATAATCAAACACAATGGAGAAGACAAGGTGAAGCAGATGCTGAATTCAGAAGTGGAAGAAAATAGCCTAAGTCATTTTCTTCGAGTGGTCTCGAAGAATCCAAGTTAATTCATCGAGACAACTCGTGAAAGACTTAGCTATTCGTCGATTATACTCGAGAAGTATCAGAAAATTCTTTAAGTGATTTTCGTCGAGTAAAAGTTGTTCACTCGAGAACACTCGACAAATTGTCGAGTGGTCTACAGATTTCTCGTGAACACTCGACGAATTTGTCGAGTGATCTCATGAAATACTCGAGTGGACTTAGTTTCTTTTCTTCCCATCTCAACTCGTCTCTTAGTCAATTCATCGAGTCATAACAAAAATTGATTTAGTAATCTTGTATTTGACAAATCCATACAGAGCACATTTTCTTTTATTTGATGCATTTTTTCCTTTTAGGGTTTTTCGGCCGTGTACAGTCCACGTGGATCTCGTTATTTAAGAGTGATGAGTCCCATTTATATACATATTTATGGGCTCATCTGGGCCGATTATCGAGTCTTTGCACTACACTTTAGGCATGTTTTTATTCATATTTGTTATCCCATGCTAGGTGTACTCTTAGGCCCGTTTTAGTGTGCATTTGCGCTCCATGTTATTGGGGGTAAGCACATGGTGCTCCCTAATCCTTTTTCTTTATTTGATTGGTGCTGGAGGTGTATTCCCAGCCGGATTGCTGTGCTTGCAGGTGGTTGGATCATCTCCTTTTTGCCCAGAATTCATGAATGTGTATATCGCATGGTCGTGCATTTTCTTGACGCACGGACGGCTGCGATCGTGCGCTTTCATCTGGGGAGAAATCCAGTGATCTGAATCTGATCGTGCATTTTACGCACGGACGGATTTGCCCATGCTCGAAGGAATCGCACAATCACCATGTTTAGCCGTGATTCTAGCCATTCTGAGTTTGTCCGTGCATTTTTACGCACAGGCGGATTTGACCGTGCGTGAGTAAAATGCACGGGCGTGGCTCCTTCTTCCTCAAGTATATTTTTATCATTAATAACACACGAGCAGCGCACGATCGTGCGTTCGCCCGTGCGTGACCAAAAGTCTGACTGTTTAGTATTTAAGAGCAGGAAATCTGCTGGATCGAGAGGAGGATTCCCCTCACGGGAAAAGCCAGGGAAGCCCGCCATTTTCACCCTTTTCCACCATAGGAGACCACATCCGGTGATCTCCTCCACCATACTTCCATCCGGGATCGTTTGCAAGCTTCCTCCACCACGAGTTCAAGCATTCTTCATCTTGGAGACCATAGAAGTGCTGTAGATCGCTGGAGAAGTGACAACCTCCTTCGAGTCCGCACACCATATGAGGGCAGAGCCCGGAGAGAGACCGACAACCTCTCATTCCGGCCGAGAACCCAGGATACGGTGACATCTTATGTTGGGTCCTTTCTAAACCTTGAGCTTGTGCTTCCTTTAGTATTGTTGTAATGAACTCTTGCTAGTTTAATGTTATTGATCCTTTGTTTGATGTTCATGTGCAATGATGCTATGGCTGTGAGAATAGCTTTGCCTTTCGTTGTAAAAGTCTGAGTTGCTTGTGTGTGAAGCCATCGAGCAATTGCTAGTGGTGATGTTGGCGAAGAGGTGAATACGACCCTCGCAAAACCCCGCTCTGTGGCCATTTCACCCACCTACCGAAGTGCGGCATCGTGGCCGCTGCACTTACCCCCACTTTGCGAAGCAGTGCTTTAGGCCTGCATTTTCCTTCTCTGTGATTAACTTAGGAAAACCACTTTCAAAACCCCCTTCTTTTATTTTGTATTTGAGAATCTCTTTAAGCATTTTCTAATAGGGGAATCATACTACCCAACTTGCAGTCCTTTGAGAACGATATTCTCGGAGCTTCTCCCTACTTTTATTACTTGACAATGACCGGTGCACTACCGTCGGACCGCATTTCGCGCTTGCTAATTAGTAGTGCTGAAATCGCGCGATCAAGTTTTTGGCGCCATTGCCTGGGACTGCAAGCGTGTATGATTCATCCTTCTTTGGAAATTTGTTTAAAGATATTCTTGTTTTTGAGTTTTCTTTTTTTTTCTGTTGGTGTGTGTATGCATCGACGAGATCTCAGTAACTTTGTAGCGTTCGACCCTGAAATAGAGCTCACCTTATGGGCAGGTCTCCGTGCTGCTCTCACCATGGATGCTAACGAAAATCAGATCGATCCCGAGGTGGGAGATGTACCAGGAGGTGGTCAAGTTGCTGACGAGAATGAAGTGGTTAGGCCAAGGCCTAGGACCATGAGAGACTACACTACACCCACTGTTGGGAGTGTGTATCCTGGATTCGGCCCGGCCATCACCAACAACAACTTCGAGATAAAGCCGGCCATCCTGAATATGATCCGCAACCAGGACCAATTCTCTGGGTTGGCCAGTGAAGACCCCCATCTTCACCTGATTGAATTCGCAGAAATTTGCGGGACATTTCGGTACGCTGGGCTCGCTGATGAGACGGTGAAGCTCATGGTGTTTCCATTCTCCTTACGTGACAAGGCAAAAGCTTGGCTCCACACCATACCACCTGGCACAGCTACCACTTGGGACATTCTGCAAGCAAAATTTCTGGCGAAATTCCATCCTGTGCACAAGGTTGTGAACTTGAGGAGGGAAATTGCAACCTTCCGACAGCTTGATCAAGAGACTCTCGCAGAAGCTTGGGAAAGGTTCATGGACCTTCTCCGCAAATGCCCCCAGCATGAGCTGCAACCATGGACCATCGTAGAAAATTTTTACTTTGCAATTGAGCCTAACTTCAGGGCCATGATTGATGCAGTTGCAGGTGGAACTCTGATGAACCACACTCCCGAAGACGCATTGCGGATCCTCCAAGACACTGCCATCCATAGCTCATTTTGGACCGCTGGAAGAAATGCTCCAAGAATTGCTCTAGGACTCTATAAGATGAACAAGTCTGCTGCCCTCCCTTCTTCTCCAGTGATGGCTATCTCCTGCCAAGGTTGTGGAAGCCCAGGGCATCATGCATATGAGTGCCCCACATGTGAGCAACCTAACGAAGCCTCTTATGATGAAAGCGTAAATTATATTAATGATCAAAACTGCGGAGCCCCTTTTAATAATGCTTATAACCCGGGTGTGAGGAGTCATCCAAACTTCTCTTCGAAACAAAATGTTCCTGGCCAAAGATGGCAAGGAGGCTCGCATAAATTTGATGCTCAAGCCTCCGGTAGCCAACCGCGGCTACCTCAACCGAGTTATGATCATGGTGCTCCTGCCCCTAAGAAGAGCAATTTAGAAGAAATGATGGAGAGATTCATGCAGGCCGCCAACTCAAATATAGTTAATCAAACTACGTCCATGCGAAACTTGGAGACGCAATTGGGCCAATTGGCTCAATTGCTAACCGAGCGTTTGCAAGGGACCCTTCCTAGCAACACCTAGAAGAATCCGGTCAATTAAGGGAAGAGTCTCACTGATGTGGAGGTGAGTATCCCAAGTGAATTAGTAATCACTTGTTCCTTCAATCACGTTGAAACTACTACGTTGTGTGACTCTGGTTCATCCCGCAACGTCCTTGCAACGCAGGACGTTGCTAAAATTCATCTTGAAATGAACAAGGATGACCGGAAGTCATTTGTGCTCGCTAATGGGACCGTCATTCAGGCGGAGGGAGAAGTGAAAAATGTTGAAGTCATGGTCGAGGGGACGGTGGTGGTCGCCGATTTCCAAGTATTGGGACCTTGTGAGAATCAATCTATTCCCATCTTGGGAGTGGCGTTCTTGAAAGAGAGCGGCGCCACTTTGGATTTCTCTGCGGGGTGTGTTATCCTACCGAGTAAGGTAACACCCCCTACTTGCCCCAAGACCGCAACTGAAGAATTATCTCGCTCTCCCTAATTTATTATTGACGAATCTCTCAGCAATGTAGAAAACAGGGAAGGAAAAGTATCGTTGGAAGAAGAAAAGAAAGAGGAGCAGTCGAGCGAAAAAGAAGAAGAAGTTGACTCTCGAAAGGAATGTGACCCGGAAAGGAAAGAAAGCCTCGTTTCTGAACCCGCTAAGCAGAACTTAACTTGGGACAACGTCCCATTTGTATCTAGCAAGAAATCTTGTAATAAACTTCTTAAACAGACTGTCTCTTGGGCTGATCCAGTTGCCACGGCGGCAACGGAAATGATTCCACCCACCACCAAGGTGGGAAATTCTGAAGTTTATCAACGTTGGCGCTCTCCAATAGTGGAGAAGCTTAAACAAGAAAAATTGTTGCGTGGTGCACGCTCTGCTGCCCTCCGGCGTGAGAAGGAGGAGGTCAGGGGAAAGGGGGAGACATCCTCCTTGGGTCCTAAAGCCTTCACCTCCCATCCATCTCGCATGGCTGGGGAGAACCACCACAAATCAGCATATAGTTGATACGTGATGGGGTCTCCGGGTTTTGGTTGTGCTGTGTTAATCTACTATGCTGTGTTGTGTTTTTATTTAATCTGGAACATTTTTCATAACTGTTGTTATCAAACATTAATACAGGTATTTGGTCCACCTTTAAGGACGTTAAACAAAAGAGCCTCTTGGGAGACAACCCATGGGAACCACCAGGTTCCACTACAACAATTTTGGTCTTTAACAACACTTGACTTGGCAACATTTCAAAAACTGTTGCCTAAACCTTGATAGAGAACAGTTTATAAGTGTTGCAATATGTTAGCATGTTTAGGCAACACTTTCAGTGCAACATTCAAAAACTGTTCTCTAATCTCATATAGGAAACATTTGTGAAATGTTGCAGTTGACGTTTCACCTTAGACAACAATTATAACATGTTGTCTTTTAAAAAAATAAATTGCAAGATATTTAAAATGTTGCCGAACCCTATTCAATTCAGCAAAAACTATTATTCACACACCTAAACTACTACTTAAGAAATAAATTTATAAAAAAAACCTCAAACTCTCCACAAAACCCCCTCGACACTTTTTCGATGCCATTAGTCGCTTTCCGCAGAGCTCGCAATTTTTTCTATTTCCCGTCATTCTGGCTGAGAGCGAACGCGCATGCTAGGTCTTCTTCCCGTCCTTTTTCTGGATCTTTCCCAGACTCGATTCCTCCCGCGCGTTCGCTTGCCTCGATCTCTTCTACAAATCCCGCCTGTCTCCCATCTCGATCTCTTCTACAAAGGGGAGCAGCCTCTACTTCTAGGAGCAGCCTCTGCTTCGAGCTTCTCACTACATGGCCTCTTCGTTTAAGCTTCCAAGGCATCATCAACACATATATGCTCGAGCTTCTAGGGCATCGACATCTCCACTCAGTTCAAGCTTCTAGGCCATCGGTAATGCTTCTAATATCTGCTTCCTTAAAATCATGATTTTAGGCCTAGGGGGACCGCATGTGCTGCTCCAAAATCCATTTTCCCATGATTTTTTTCTTTTTCCCTGATCTCCAACATCACAGATCGAAAAGATTTGTGATGTTCTTCTGCTCGATTCTCCATAATTTGGACTGTGAAATTAGTAATCTCAAGAGAAAGGAAGAGCCTGGACTCTAAAATTTGGTGTTATTCTTCACCGATCAAAAATCCTGTGTTATTGGGTCTCCGAATGAAAAAGTTGGACTGTGATATCACTCCTACATGAGTTACATTAACAAGAGAGAAAGATGATACAGATCCTAAGAGTCTAGAAATTAGGAGATCAAAATAGGACACTAGCTTTTCTAACTTTGGAAAGGGATAATGGAATAAGGACTAACATACTCCATAATTATAATTAGGAATGACCAAGACAGTCACCATTTCCCAAATTCAGCAAGTTGAGGATAATGAGGGGCAGAGGTAGGGGCACATAGAATAAAATTTTAGGGTGCATAAGGCCAATTAATTAATCAAGGTCATTAAAACAACACAAACCTAAGCACCATTCAAAGTATTTAGAGTATCTAAAGACCTTAATTAACTGGTGTCAATCAATAACCAAAATTTATGAGCGACTACGAGTTCACCTTGCATTATCATCCCGGCAAGGTGACTACGAGTTCACCTTGCTTTTGAGAGTTTCTACCAGATTTACTAGAAGATTTGGGAAGGCAAATACTGCTATTAAATTTACTGGAAATATCTTGCCTATTTCAAACCCTTTTGATTAAAGTTGCCAAATTTCAAGAGTATAAACAACTGCAGCATATTAAAGAACACAACGTAAGCCTCTTACCTAGAGTAACCATTATAGCAGCAAATACAATGATGCCAACAGGCTGCACCCTCAACTTGTCAATGGGGAATTGGTAGATGTTCACCTTCCTCATATATAAATGAGTGAACCACAGAATACCACCAGCCAGAAGATCCAACAAGGAATCCAGAGTTGAAGCAGCAATAGCTATCGATCCACTTCTTATTGTAGCATAAACCTGAAGTTTACAGTAAGAATTTCCTCCAAAAACTCGATGATATTTGCCAATTGAGTGCTAATAATCACACGATACCTTCAAAATTAACAGAACAATGTTGGTATAATTCGACATCTTCTCCAAAAATATTGTTCTTATGTAGTTCCCATGCATTTTGTGTCATTATGCCTCTTGCAAATATGTCATTTTTCCACTTGCCAATGTCATTCTGCCTCTTGCAAATAATTGTCCGTCTCCTTCCTCTTTGCTCTTAGTTGGCACTGGATACTCCCTCTGCCTCTCTAGATATTTTGCTGCCCAAACTTAGCGTATACATGCATTATTTTATTTTATAGTATCTACCAAAAAAATCATTGAAATAGACACACTTAGTATACTTAATTTCAAGCAGATACAATGGAGAAATCAATTTTTGAATAGACACACTTAGTATTATTTGATTAGTCCCATTTAGCTCAGCTCATTTCATTTCCTTCAATTTCCTGTAATCACTTATCAACATTAAAACTAGAAATGAAAAGGACTTATTTTTTAATTCTATTGATCATTCATAGCTTTTCCTATTTTTAAAACTAATATTGCTCATTGATGTGTACACTTTTACACTTTCGTGTATTATTTTTAGAGAATATTGATTTTGTGTATTAGGAAAGTCAAATTGTGTTCTAAATTTTTTCCTTAACTTGGAACGCACAACGTCATTGATTTTGTTTGCCCATCTTCTAGCTAGCTTATCCATTGAGATCAATACTTCACTCAAATCATCTCACTAACAGGCCCCTATGGAGCATCTCCTTCATGAATGTTTACCACAAAACAATGCTCAAGATAAATTATGTCCAAGACTTTTTAGACTTTTAGCACTTCTCTAGTGTATATTCTCAAACTTTGTTCTCATTTTATAGACTGTTGAAATAATCTCTCAGCCTAGATTAGGAGGGATTCTATTTGGTTCCACGCAAAAGGTTAGTTAATGATATTCTTAAAACTGTTATTCAAACAGTTTGAAGGAGCAGTTATGATAGTAACTATTCACATGGTTTATTTATGCAGTTTATTGGTCATCTTCCTGTTGAGATTTTTTTTGCCTAGTTATGACATTTTATTGAAGCTTTAACTATGGTCCTGGAGTTTCAATTCCAGTTTCATATTTCAGTGCTTCAGTGGCTTCTGGTCATAATCATCGATACATTTGGAGTCCTCAGGTACTTCATTTTCCCAATATATTTTGATATGAATAAAACATCTTGATATGATAAATAATAGGTTCCTAGATGGCAGAGGCCATTTTTTTGCTCTCTCCCTTTCCATAAACTTTGATTTAGAGGTTTATGGAGGGAATTGAGATTTTGAGTTCTAATATATACAGTTAACCAGGTTTCCCTAAGTAGATCAGTACCAACCTCTAAATTTATATTTCTCAACATGCATCTGCATCTTAAGTATGTTGATCTTCATCGTAATAACGTACATTTGGTTTCAATGGTAGGAAATCAAGGCTTCTAACTAGGTATGACACATTCAGTTTAAATGCAAACTTATAAAAATGATGATAGTCTTCAATCTTTATTTAATTGTAAACTTATAAAAACGATGATAGTATAAACATGACATTGAACCATGCTTATATAACACAATGCATACATCTCTCCCAATACATAATATAATATATCACTTCCACTTGCAATAATCCCAGTTGGTTTTTCATGCTTTGGTAGTATTGCAATGTTGAATGTTTCACGAGTGTAGGTGTTCACATGCGGGCGCCGCCCACTAGCGCACCCGAGAGCATCGAGAACATGTTTATTTAAATGTGGCGTGCACTTGAACTATTCATCATTATCTTTTATTACATTGAACCATATAGTTCTTTTGATTTTCAAATAGATCTGCTAATTTATAGAATCGTAGTTTTTTTAAATATATAATGGTGAAAACATACCCGTTGATTATCATGGTTATTTATTACTTCAGGGAATGCTGATTTTTATATTGAATGGTGAGAAATAGACTTGCTAATTGTATACTGGGCTATTCTTGTAGAGTACTGCCTGCTGCAGTTCTTGGAGTAGTTCTTCAATGAACTGCCCAGGAAGCTCTCCAAAAGAACTTCCGCAACAGTTTTTATAAAAAAATGTTGCGTTCTTTTGGAAAACTGGCTGCGGCATCAGTTTTTATTGATGTTGGAAGCAGTACTCTATATGAAAACTGGATGCAGCATCATTTTTTCATGATTTTTTTAGAACGCAATATTTTTCACCGGGGATTGAACACATCCTTAGTTCTTAAACTATTCTGTGTAATCTATCGACATTTTGCAACTTATCAGTTGTCACGTAAGTCCTACAACCACTCATTTCTACTTGATTCTCCTTTAATATATATGAATGACGCAAACCATTCTAATTGGACCTTGTACTATTTAGATCCAGGAAAAATGCAATTAAAGATCATACATGCCATTGGATCGAGAAGCATTACCCTGGCTTGTTCCTGGAGTTGTGGAATTTAAGTACAACCAATGATTATTAAGTACAACCAATGAGTTTGTTGATTACAGTCAGGTATTTTTATCCTTCATTATATGAATATCTTAAAGAGTCGCACATGCTATGTATGTGCTACTAGAGTGTTTTTGAAAGAAATAATTTTTTTGTGCGTTAATAATTAAATCTGCGTGCTTTTGGATAGTTCTTGTTTATTATCTCATTAATGTCATCGAGACAATGAATCTCCATCAACATTTCCATATTGGCATCATCTTGTCTCCCAAAATTTCTTGTAGGTTCATTCATGTTGTTGTGTTCTTGCTGCTGAGGGAAACATATCTAATAATTGATAACATGTTGATGGATTTATGTTCATTTTCACTTTAGTATAATTCTGCCACCGGAATAAATCAGCTGCATGCCTGTTTTTGTATCCTTGCTTTCTTGGTTGTGTTATTTTATTACTATGTGCAATGTTTTTATCTCTCACTCTCTGGTTAAGTTTTGGTCGGTGGATGCTGTTAGCAGTTCAAGGCTATTTTTAATTTAATGGGTCAGCTGTTCTCAGAGGCAACCATCCTCAAATCCATATGAGCTATTTTAGTCTGTATTATCTGTATTATTTTGTATTGATCGGTCAGCTATTCTCAGAGGTTAATTACCATCCTCAAATCCATCTACTATAAGGTCCATGGAAGATGAGCATCAGGTGAGTAACTTGATCCCTTTCAGGTTTGATTTATCTCAAACTTTTCTATTATTTTGGTAGTGCTTTTCAGATGTGGTTCCATTTCTATATCTCCAGTTTATTTATAAAACTTCATTAATGTTTAGAGATGGAGAAGCGGAGGCGCAACCAACTTGAAGCGGCTCTCAAGGACTCGTGGCCTATTCCCAAGCCCTTTTGGTAGGACGCCAACGTATGTTCGATGGGAATGCTGAAGGTGATAGAATGCTAAAAGGTTTTGTAGAAGCAGTAGTACAACGTTCCTTTGGCTGAACAACAATTGTGTTTCCAGATGGAGATAGTGGCGAAGATAAGGATCGACCTCGCCGGTGTCTGGAGCTGAGTTTGGAGAAGCAGATTTTGTGCCATGGTTGTAGCAACAGGCTTCAATGTCTTCCACGGATTAATATTTTGGCTCGTTGCGGTTGCAAACACTAATATATATTGTTTCTGTAAAGCATGCAAGTAGGGTTTATCCTGACATTGTTTATGTCGGATTTTACTTGTTATATTGCTGTATATGTCTATGCCATTTATGCAAATCCCATTATACTTTTGGGTTGAACATTATGCAACTGTTATAATGTAATATATCATCGGGGGTTGTAATTTTTGCCACAATTCAATGAAGACTCTTATCTCGATCTCCCATTTCCATTTTATTTTGTACAAAAGAATCGAATAAATTCGGCGATATTACCGGTTAAATTGTGATATCATGAAAATTTTCTTTCTAAGTCTTTGTGATTTTGGTGATTATCGTTATCATTTGTACCATCTCACTGTATTTTTTTTAAAAAGCCGCGGCATTGGCTGATTTTTTTAAAAAAATGTCGCAATTTTTTGGCAACATTTTTGAAGTATTGCCTTTGAATCTTTTGGTAACAGTTTTTAATTGTAACACTACGAGTCAACACTTCAAAACTGTTGCAATAGGTCCACCGAAGAACTATTGCCTATTCTAAGGGTTTAGGCAATAGTTTTTATATAGTGTTGCCTAATTGTATGAAAACTGGTGCCTTAGACCTTTGGCAACACGCGTATAGAGGACACCCCTATGGCAACAGTTTTCAATGTTTTGGCAACACTTTGCAGTTTTAGGCAACAATTTTCAAGTGTTGCTAAAGGCCAAAAATGTTGTAGTGTTTCGTGTACTTATTTAATCTTTTTTATGTTTTGTTTGTTTGTTTTTATGCTAATAATGCAGGTGTGAACTCGCTTGGAGGAAGAGGAAGGAGAACCTTAAAAAGATGGATCTGACCGCGCGCACTTCTGGCATGCTCATTCATGAGCATAGGTCCACCATACCCCTATCTTCCCTTTTTTCATGAATTATTCATCTTATGTGGTTGTGATGAAGTCTGGGGGAGAGATCGGTTATGCACGCGCACACATTTTGCATTGCATGTTAGAATGTGCTGAGTTAGGATTTTTAATTTTGTTGCACATATTTGCACCTAGTTCACACGTACTTGCTCACACGTGCTTTTTGGGTATTGCTGCGAGGTTCCCCGCTCATTAGAATTGGATTGTTAGTGTAGGAGTGAGCAGTGGAGAAACATGTTGACTCGAGTAGTGCTCTAGTCGAGTGCTCCCGTCACGCCTAGAAATTCAATTAGAGTAGAATAAAAATTCAATGTTATAATTTAATTATTTCTATTATAGTAGCTGCAATTTATTTTACTTTAGTGGTGAATCCGGTGAATCCAACGGTAGCATAGGGTCGAGTGTAGCTGGATTAGTAGTAGCTTATTACTAGGGTTGAAAGGAAGGATAACCTTTCTTGGTGGCTAGAACTTGCACTAGGCGACTCTTGAAATGAATGCGTTGAATAACTCGTTATAAAGCGTGATATAGGCCATCTCTTGATCCGTTTGTGCTTTTGAAATCCTAACCAATGTAATCACCTTTGCAAGCCCACTTGAGCCGACCTTTCCTCCTTGTTTAGCTCCACTTAAATATCACCAATGCCATACGGCCAAACCTATTTTCGCACCAACAAATGAGTTGGAACAAATATATATATCATTCATTTGTTGTTTTCTCTGAGTTGTATGATAGCTTTGAAAAAGCTATAGGAGAATTTTATTTTGTGCCTACAAAAGATTCACTGTCGAGAAGAGAAAATAAAAGTAAGAAATGAAAAAAAAATTTGTGCGAAAAGAACTTTCAAATACATTCTCTCGACAAAAACATTGTATGATCGGCTTAGCACACACCTAGTGTCCAGTTGTAGTCTGGGGGTGTTGTGTAGTTCTTTAATTTGTTGTTTTGGTGATTTTTCACCCTTGAGTATTCAGGCTATGTAGCGTGTGATACCCTTCGTTCTTCTACTTATCTAACCTGAACTCAACCTAAGCCCAATCCTAACCTATAAGTACTATTGATTTTAGATATGAGTCATCTCATGCAGTAGAGAGAGTGCGAACGTGCAAGCCTATGGACACCGACTTTGATGGATTTCTTAGGAGATTGTCCCGAGCTTTGATCCGAGTAATACTCTACTCATTAGTCTTGCTATTTTACCTTGTGCGCGACCGAAAGATTCACCGGGATTCACCATACGAGTAAACTAGATTTCAAATTACTATTCTAGAAATAGTTAAATATAACCTTGAGTAAAATTCTATACTAACGTATTTCTACGCACGTGAGCATGCAACTTCGCATGGGTCTCTACCGATCAAACTCACTCTAACACCCAATTATTCCGACAGGAGAGCTGAGTAGTTTGCCCAAGATGTGCAAATGGTTAAGTCTGGGGGTGTGATGAGTCCCATTTATATACACATTTATGGGCTCATCTGAGCCGATTATCGAGTCTTTGCACTACACCTTAGGCATGTTTTTATTCATATTTGTTATCCCATGCTAGGTGCACTCTTAGGCCCGTTTTGGTGTACATTTGCGCTCCATGTTATTGGGGGTAAGCACTTGGTGCTCCCTAATCCTTTTTCTTTATTTGATTGGTGCTGGAGGTGTATTCCCAGCCGGAGTACTGTGCTTGCAGGTGGTTGGATCATCTCCTTTTTGCCCAGAATTCATAAATGTGTATATCACACGGTCGTGCATTTTCTTGACGCACGAACGGCTGCAGTCGTGCGCTTTCATCTAGGGAGAAATCCAGTGATCTGAATCTGATCGTGCGTTTTACACACGGACGGATTCGCCCGTGCGCGAAGGAATCGCACGATCACCCTGTTTAGCCCTGATTCTAGCCATTCTGAGTATTTCCGTGTGTTTTTACGCACTGGAAGATTTGCCCGTGCGTGAGTAAAATGCATGGGCGCGGCTGCTTCTTCCTCAAGTCTATTTTTATCATTAATAACGCACGGGCAGCGCACGATCATGCGTTCGCCCGTGCGTGACCAAAAGTCTGACTATTTACTATTTAAGAGCAGGAAATCTGCTGGATCGAGAGGAGGATTCCCCTCGCGGGAAAAGTCAGGGAAGCCCGCCATTTTCACCCTTTTCCACCATAGGAGACCTCATCCGGTGATCTCCTCCACCATACTTCCATCCGGGATCATTTGTAAGCTTCCTCCACCACGAGTTCAAGATTCTTCATCTTGGAGACCATAGAAGTGATGTAGATCGCTGGAGAAGTGACAGCCTCCTTCGAGTCCGGACACCATCTGAGGGCTGAGCCCGGAGAGAGAACGACAACCTCTCATTCCGGCCGAGAACCCAGGATACGGTGACATCTTCTGTTGTGTCCTTTCTAAACCTTGAGCTTATGCTTCCTTTAGTATTGTTGTAATGAACTATTGCTAGTTTAATGCTATTGATCCTTTGTTTGATGTTAATGTGCAATGATGCTATGGTTGTGAGAATAGATTTGCCTTTCATTGTAATCGTCTGAGTTGCTTGTGTGTGAAGCCATCGAGCAATTGCTAGTGGTGATGTTGACGAAGAGGTGAATACGACCCTCGCAAAACCCCGCTCTATGGCCATTTCACCCGCCTACCGAGGCGCGGTATCACGGCCGCTACACTCATGCCCACTTTGCGAAGCGGTGCTTTAGGCCCGCATTTTCCTTCTCTGTGATTAACTTAGGAAAACCACTTTCAAAACCCCCTTCTTTTATTTTGTATTTGAGAATCTCTTTAAGCATTTTCTAATAGGCGAATCATACTACCAAACTTGCAGTCCTTTGAGATTGATATTCGGGGAGCTTCTCCCTACTTTTATTACTTGGCAACGACCGGTGCACTGCCGTCGGACCGCATTTCGAGCTTGCTAATTAGCAGTGCTGAAATCGCGCGATCAAAGAGTTGTTTATAGCCATTTGAAGGAGTGCTATAGATACTTAAAGGACTTTTCTAATAACCCTAATCAAGCAATTTGAAAAGAAAGACATCGAGATTTCCGTCGGTCATCTCTGCCATTCTCGCAAAGACGATCTCTTGCCACCGACAAGTTCTGTGCTCGATTCTTCTGCAAGTCTCGATTCAATAAGATCACAGTGCTCAGATTGATTTAAGTATTCTCTCGATCTTGCTGTGTCGATAAGTATTCAGATCAAAGCTTTCAAGACAAAGGATCTCTTCTTCCCCGTTCGAGTTCAGGATTTCATCTATTTCAAGGAAGAAGAAAACCTATTATTTCAGATTTGAAGAAGTAGAATCTTCTTGAAATTCTAGGAGATTGGTTTTACAAACTAAAGTTCTTGTAATATCTTTTTACCTATTCTTGTAGGAAGTTTTATCTTCCGAGTCTTTGTAGATCCTAGTTTAGAGGATCTAGTTTGTAAGAGAAATTGTTCTCCGAGCTTTTTGTAGGAGAGAGTGTTCTCCGAGTTTGTAGGAGTTTTACTCAGAGTTGTAAGATTATTCATAATCTGAGAATAGTGAAGTAGCCTAGTCTAGCTGGGCGTGCTAGATAGGTGAGGCAGGAAAGTGGAGTACCCACATCGGGTAACCACTATAAAATCCTTGTGTTCGTGTGTGGTTTGTTTTCTGTGCGCTTTTTCTTTATTGATTTTAATTCCGCATAAAAAGCCATAGAACTCACCTATTCACCCCCATCTAGGTGATTTAGGTAGCAACTAGATACTTTCAATTGGTATCAGAGGTTGGTTGTTCGTTAAGAGGTTAACACCTTGAACAAACTCCTCCAACTAGTTGTTCAAAGACACCATGTCCGGAATGGATAGAAACAAGGATTCTTCCATGAAGCTGCATGTTTGCACAAAGGAGAACTTCCCAATGTGGAAGGAAAGAGTTAAGTTTTACATGGAAGCCTCCGACCCAAGGATATTTCAGATAGTTTAGGAAGGTCCTCATGTTCTAATGACGGCATCTACCATCAACCCTGCTGTTCAAGATCCCAAGAAGATTCTTGATTTGATGAAGGAAGAGATTGCTCTTGTCGCCTTGGACAAGAAGGCAGAACTTTGGTAGGACTTCAACTTTCGGCCAAGATAGCCTCTGGAATTCTGGCACTCTATCTCTCTATGATATCTCTCTGATGTGTGTCTGAAACGAGAGGAGAGGAGTCCTTTTTATAGCTTCAGCGCTAGCGCCTGCCCTATCGCTACCGCTAGCGCTATCCCATATTAAGTAATATTTTGCGCGCGAGAATCTTTAATCCGTGGCAACTCTGCTGAGATTCCTCGTGTTCCACGCTACCGCCAGTGCTATCGGATACCACCAGCGCTATCGGATACCGCCAGCGCTATCCCATATTAGGACACATTCTGCGCGGCAGAATCTTCAATCCGAGGAAACAATTCCTTCTTGCCAAATGTGTGCGTCACTACCTCCTGCGCTATCGCCTACCGCCAGGCATTATCTCCTTCAATATGTGCTCCCGGAATTGCGCTATCATCGCTAGCGCCAGGCGCTACGTGCTACCGCCAGCGCTAGTGGGAGACTTGGAATTGCTGGCTCAAAATTGGGTGCAACCATCCTTGAGTCATGTGGACTTTGATTTCCTGCACACTTAAACACACAAGATCAAATACACATAGGATTTGTTATTCTCAAACCTAGGAGATGCGGAAGACCATGTTCCAACAAGGAAGGCTACAAAAGGATCCAACCACAAAGCCCGTTGCTCAATCTCCATCATATCCCCTTCTTTGATGGATGGTCATAACAACGCTGTGATCGTGCCTCCATGCCTCGACAATACATTTGCTAGACGATCTGTTGCCAAGTTTTCTTCTCTGGGTACGCTGGATGAAGAAGGATTGGATGCCTCCTATCAACCCCTTCACTTTCAATAGATAACACTGCAAGATAACATCTCTGACTTTGAACTCCCCCCGGATCTACGACGCAACCACCATTGAATCTGTGAATGCTACAATATCTAAGATCCCCAACTCCTTGGCTAGGCGCAACCCGTCCACTATCACTTCATACTTCACTTGGTAATTCGTGATGGGGAAGAGGATCTCAACTGCCTGCTCGATCCTCATTCCATGCGGGCTCACCAAGACTATGCCCACTCCAATGGAGTTTTTGCCAAAAGCTCTGTCCATGAACATCTTCTAGGTAACCAAGCCTGACGAGCTTTCGCCTTCTTTTGCCGAGTAGTCTGCTAGACAATCTTCTACCACCTGCGCTCTGATTTCCAACGTTGGTCTGAAGGAAATGTCGAACTCACTGAGTTATACTGACCATTTTGCCATCCAACCAGAGTGCTCCACCTATTTCATAATGCTTCAAAGAGGATGACCTGTCTCCACCCGGATGGAGTGCACTTGAAAATAGGGCCTTAGCTTCTGCGCTGATATCACCAAGGAGAAAGCCAGCTTCTCCAGGATAGGATACCTTGTCTCTGCCTTTCGGATCACCCTACTCACATAGTAGATGAGGTGTTGCCCCTTACCTTCTTCTCTTACCAGCACTAAACTCACCGCATCTGTCCCAACTCCTAGATAAAGGAGTAGGTCTTCGCCTTCCTTTGGAGCTTGCTGGAAGGGAGTTTACGTCAGCTGCTACTTGACCTTATCAAAAGCCCTCTCGCACTCCTCCATCCACATGAACTGCTGGCCGCTTCAGAGAGTCTTGAAGAATGGAGAGCATATCTCTCCGGCCTTTTACATGAAGCGACTAAGGCCTGCCAGCCTCCCTGCCAACTTCTGGACTTCCTTCGTGCTCATCGGGTTTGCCATCTCCAGGATTACTTTAACCTTGTCAGGATTGGACTCTACTCCTCTCGGGATGAGTAGATGCCCAAAGAATTTTCCTCTCCCTACATCGAACACACTTCACTGGATTGAGCCTCTTCTTGAACCTTCGAAGAGTTGTAAAAGTCTCCACAAGATCATTGTATGCTCGCGAGTGCTCTTGCTCTTTATCAAGAGATCATCCACGCACAGCTCTAGGTTTGGACCCTTTTTCCCTTTGATGACATGATCTATCATTCATTGATAGGTAGCTCCTACGTTCTTTAACCTAAATGACATCATCTTGTAGCTATAACAACCATCACTAGAGATGAAGGAGACGACATGAAGATCAGGGGGATGCATTCAAATCTAGTGGTATCCTGAAAAAACATCAAGGAAACTTATCACAGAAAAACTGATGGCTTTATCAACCATCTCATCGATTCGAGTAAATGGATAACAATCCATCAGGCAAGCTTTATTGAGCAAAGAGAAGTTTACACACATCCTCTAGCCCCCTTCGGCCTTCTTTACCATTACAACATTGGAGACCCAGCATGGATACAGGATCAAGGACACAAAGTCTCCCTCAAGAAGCTTCCTCACCTCCTCCCTAATTTGCTCAACCAATGCAGTGGCGATCACCCTCTTCTTTTGCCCGAGGGGCTTGACCTCGGGGGTCTATATTGAGGCTGTGGTAGGCTACATCCACATAAATTCCTGGCATCTCCGGCGCACGCCAGGCTAATATGTCTATGTTATCCTCTAGGCATTCCACCATCTTCATCTTCTCCACGGTCTTCAGCGCTCTGCTAATCTTCAACATCTCGGGCATCCCGCCCTTGGTCATCACTTTTACCTCCACCACGTTATTCCTGACCTCCAGCCTAGCCATTCTTTTTATGGCCCAGTCCGCCTCTTCCATCCAGCTGATAATGCTCATCACATTCAGGTAGCAGTCTTGAGCAGCTCTTCGATCACTCCTGATCCTTGGACTTCTCCCTGGCAATACTTCAAACACCAATGGAACAAACATGGGACATCCATGAAGGAGATGATGAGCGTCCTTCCAAAGATGGCGATGTAGCAACCTAGTGCATCAATGATGACGATCCTGCACCAGATTGAATTTTCATTGAGAGTTACCAGTAACTCTGCTCAGCCTTCCACCTCCTTCCTCTCTCATGAGAAGCCAAAGAGAGGACCAAATGATGCTATCACCCCACTGGCTTCCACCTCTAACCCATCGAACATCTTATTGAAAATAACATTTACTGAACTCTTGTTGACTTATTGGATCAGATCGATAGTGAAGTCCTCGACGAATGCTTGAATGACGAGGGAATCATGGAAGGGATTCTCATTCCATAGCATGTTTTCCTCCAAAAAGGTGATCTACTCCAACTGGGGCGGCGCTTGGGAGGTCGAGGCGACACTCCTTCAGTAGATGGAATGGAGACTTCCCTTGTGGAAAGCTTCGAGTCCATGTCCCATGTGGATAACTCCTACTCCTCCACCTCCTCCTTGTCCTACTCCTCCATGGCCTCTTTGGTCGAACCGATCTTCATTCCTCCTTTGAGATGGGGCTTGAAACACTCCCGGATCGATAGGAACCACTTGGATCTACACTTCTCCATCTCCTGCTCCTTCTATGACTCTCCGTCTGGCCTCCAGATACTCCAGGCAAACTGTGGTACCATGCCCTTCCACCTGATGCAGCTCGGAGTATAGAGGAATGCCCTACGGCTAGTGTCTTCTCTGCAAAATTCTTCTTCTTGGCTGATTGCCTTATCGGGAAATCGGCATCGCCTCCCTGCATCGACTTCCCTGATGCCTTCCAAGTTGGTTATTGTAATTATTTCTCCTCTCCGGGGAGAACCTTCTTCCGGGGCCAGCTTGTTGAGGCCTTCCTGCCGACCTTCATGGCGGCCTGTTCACCTATTCATAGTACCTCCTTTATTCTCCTCAATTCTCTGGGGTCACAAAGGGATGCCTTACTTCATGCCTCCTAGACTTCTCCCACCTCCATGGCTCTTTCCTCCTTCCTTCCTCCTACTTTTTCCCCTCCTGCTTACTCTACTCTTACTTCTTACTCCGCTCGGGAGTCTCCTCCTCTTCTTCCTCCTCCTCCCCAGTCAGCTTTGTCAGATTAGCTAGGAAGCCATGATTTGTTAACTCCCAATGGACAAACTTGTTCTCCCACTCGATCATCTCCTCATAGGACATCGGAGGATCTCTGTTGATCTCCAACTTGAAGAGGCCTCCCTCGGGACGAACGTAAATGCTAGCTGAAGAGTATAGCCATCCACCTCCTGGATGATAAGTACCTCCTCCTGGAAATGATCAATATACTTCCCTGGGGTTTCATACACCCCTTGCATCAGATAAAAAGTACTATCACTTCCTTCTTTCTCTTCTTCGAGGTGGAGAACCACTTCGTCATCCCTTAATGCAGATCCTCAAAATAGTAAATTGAACGCCCCGACAGCTGATGGTACTAGTATCTCACTTTCCCCTCAAAAGTGATTGCGAAGAACCAACACTTGAAAGTGATAGTTTATATAGGATGTAGTCTTAAACACCTAGAGAGGGTGAATAGGTTTCTTTTAATTTAGGCTTAGTATTTTCTGAATTTAGGTTAGCAAATTATCAATCACAAAAAGCACAAAGAGATTTATAGAGGTTCCTCAAGACAGGGTGTCTTGAGTAGTCATCTTTCCCCCTTCACCTTTCTAACAATGAGTTAGACAAGGCCAACTTCTCCAAACTCAGATCCAAGAGCCTACAACACAGATCCCACAGGATCTCTCAGGTTTTCCCAAACCCTACCTCAGACACAACAGCCCTACCTCAGGCACAACAACCCTACCTTAGAGGAATCCACCTCCTACAACTCAGACCACCTCCTGGTCCTACCTCAAGCTAACCTCCTAGCTCTACACCTCAGGCTAATCAGCCTTACACACTCAGGAAATAAATCCCTACTGTCTCAGAACCCAAAGGCTCCTACAAATGATATAATAAGGATTACAGATTGAAGGAAGAAGAGATCAAGCCTTGTTCTTCTTCTTCTTCTTCTTAACATTTGTTGTTGCAGACTTGAACCAGGGAGGAGAAGTGCAGCTCCAACTTGATTCTTCTTGATCATCCCTTCAGATGATGGACTTGATCTACTTGCTCTATCTTGAGATAAATCAAGATAAGAAATATCTTTTCTCCTTGCAGCCTTGTGTAAGCTCAGTTCTTGGCTGTCGACAATGGAGTAGTATTGCTCTTGTGTTTTTGTGTGCTTGAGAGTAAGATCAATTGCAAAAGTTTTTTGCTCAACCCTAACATATTCCTTTTATACACCACTGACCCTCAACGGCTCTTTGCTATCCTCCTGACAGGTATGAGAGTGATTGGTGGACCCCAAGATGCCTTTCTGCAGCTTGCGCCAAAAGCAGAACCCGCCAGATTACTTTTGAATCTATCTCAGCGGTTGGGCTGAGATGGTCAGCCATCTCAGAGGTTTCTTCTGTCCCGTCTCAGTGGATCTGCTGAGACAGACAGTTGTCTCGGCATTTTTCTTCTATTTGCAGCTCAGCTTGCTCAGACACCTTCTCAGCGGCTCCTGGTCTTGTCTCAGCGGTTCAGCTGAGATAGAGAGCTCGTCTCAGGTGATCATACAGTACACCATGGTGTGCCCTAGTTCTGCATACTTATGAGATAGAAACAAGGTTTATCAAATACAACTTGTATTTAGCATTGAGTGTGAGGTCTCTTCAAATCAAGGGAATATTGAGGGTTATTTTCCCAACAATCTCCCCCTTATTTGAAGAAGGCAGAACACCCTCAAATGCTAGAGTAAATTACTCATAAATTCTTGATATGTGTTATTGCAATAATGAGTTCAACATATCGTGCTTAGTGCATCAGTTATTTTAAGACAAGTGGTTGTTATGAAAAGATTCTACCACAGAGTTTAATCAATCCATCAGTAAGATTTGATAAACATAACAATGCAACATAGATTGATTTAACAAATCAAAACAGGGTAAGGTTTAGATATAACTCAAATTTAGCTATGATACAAGCTGATTACATTAACAATCCATCAATTTCAATCCAGATAGAATAGTAATTCAAAGCTTAGTTTGCATCCACACAATCATAAGTCATTATAGTTCATTAACATTTATAAACATAAACTGTTTCAATAGTCATTCAAAGCTTTCTTTTCTTATAAGAAAAACATTCAGGAGATTTGATAGCTGCTTCTTTCCCTTTCACTGAAGCACCATCCATGTCACCAGTAGCAGTGTTATCTTGACCTGGAGGCTTCTTCTTTTCAGCATTGGCAGCCTTGATATCAGCAATTCTTTTCTTGTTCTCTTGCCTTTAGAAATACATATATGGTTTTGGAATGTATCTAGAGGGCATTTTCTTTGGATTTTCCTTTCTTACCAGATTTGCTTTGAAAGTTTTATCCCTCTTAGTATTTCTCTCCAAATGCTTTATCCATTCATCAGATGGATAGAGCTTGTCAATATCTTTACACAACTGACCATGGCTTATCCAGGCATTTAGTATGATGTTCTTGGAGTCATCACTCCATTGCTCATGGTCAGGGTCATTGTTCTGCACCTCCCTTTGCTTGGCCATAAATTCTTCTGTTAGCATTACCCTTTCCCTTTCCCTTCTCTTTTTCAGATTCTTATCTTGGGCAATTGCCTCTTGATGAGGGAAATCCCAGTCTTCTTCCCTGTTGACATCTAGGATAGGAAGATTCAGAGCTATCCTTGTCCCTTGTAGAACTTTCAGGGTGAGGTCAAAATTTATGATAGCATTTGTGTCCTCCCCCTTTCTATCTTCTTCATATATCTTTTGATGGAGGTCTTGCTTGGCTGTAGTTATTGTTCCAGAGAGGGTTTGGAATACATTCTCTATATCAGATTGAAGCACATCTTTAACTTGCCTACTTCTTCATTCATATGGGAAGAGGTGGATTTTTCAGCAATGGATTGGGAGACAGATGCAATTTCTGCTTTCAGCTCTTCCTTGTACCTGTCATCTTCTTCATTTAACTGCATGGCAGTGGAATAGACATACTCTTGGAGATGATTGGCTGACTTCTCTATCACTTCATCTATTTGACTGACATAAGTCTTGACATATGTCATGTCCTGTTCAGACAGCTGGAGGTGTTTGTCCATAGATCTTATAATGGTATTCTGAGAAATTACAGATTTTTCAGCCAGATCAAACCATTTGGACATTTGTTTGTTGAGTATTTCAGTGTTTTCCTTTATTTCCTTGACCTCAGACATGACTTCAACTTTCACATTTGTGATGGACTGATCCACATATTCCCTTACTGAGGTAGCTGGTTTATCTAGATTAGTTTGTATGGAGGTGAGATGAGACTAAAGCAGCAGGTTTATGGCACTGAGAAGAGCCTCATTGGGTGAGGTGGAGGAAGAGGCTTGCTGAATGTTGTTAACAGCAGCCGGGGCATCATCCTGCTTATCTTCAGTGTCAGCATCTTGATGATCACTTAGATTGACATTACCAGCATTATCATCCCCCTCCCCCTCAGAGAGAGCATTCTTTACTGTTGAGTTCAGGAATGCTGGGACAATGAGTTGGAGTTAGATTAAACTACTAAGAGGTTTTAAGGATAATAATGTAAGATTTACCTAGAACTTCATCTTTCTCTACAGGAGGAGCATTCTGCACCTCCCCCTCAGATAAATCAACTTGAATGGATGAATCTAGGAATTCTAGAAAAAGAATTGTAGAGTTAGATTTTATGACTCTAAATGTTTAGGCTGGGTTTTAAGGGCTTACCTATAACCTAATCTTTATCAGCTGATGGCTCTTATGGATGCTCCCCCTCAGATGGGGCATCAGATGAACCTTGTGAAGGTAATGACAACAGGGCTGGTGCATTTTCAGGAATGTTTCTTATTCTATCTTGAAGATTGAAGATAACTGTGTCAATCTGACCTTGTAAATTTTGAGGTGATGGTCTTGTGTTCACATCATCATCATTGATTTTTCTAATATCAATGGGTGATGGTTCTTGTTGATACCCCCCCTCAGATGAAGCACACACCAGTTATTGAGTATCTGGGTTCCAGATTAATTAAATGTCAAACTTGACTAACTATTGTTATTAGCTATGATTAATGAGTTAGGAGGAGTTGAATTAGTTACCAGAAGTTATGACTTTGACCAGCTATTGTGGATGGACAAGTTTAGTTGGCAGGTCATTTGGTGTAGCCACTTTGTCAAGAATGCTGTGTGACCCAATGTCAGCACCAGCATCTTCATCTTTGTCTGAATGATCAGACTCAGAACTGGACATGATCAGCCTTGTTTTCTTAGAAGATGAGGGGGTTGTCTTCTCTTTTCCTTTAGTTTCAGAGGGCTGACTCATAGGCAATACCCTGGTGAATCATTCTAAAGTCTTGATGTCCATTCTCTTGAGATAGTGAAGATTTGCTCCTTTGGATGTGTTGAACTTGTCAGGGTGGGTTTGCAGGAGGTATAAGGAGAGAATTCTTCCCATATTGGGTGCCTGAAGGCATTCCTTTAATCTTTGAAAGATGACCTCTGCCCAAGAGGTTTTCTTTTTTAAAATTATTCTTGTCTTGAGGTCAAACATGTACTATGAGATTGTATCATGGGACCCTGGTTTGCAAAGAATGGCTGTTCCCATAATATCTGATAAAAGTTTTCCCTTTTGGTTGGAAAATTTCCTCTTCAATGAGCCAATTTTGGCATCATTGTACTCAGTCCATTTTAGAGCCTTTTTCTTGTCTTTTTCAGAGATGTCATCCTCCTCACTTGGACTGCATGATGGAAGATGTAATGCTTTTTGTAGTTTTGTTGGGGTTATCTTGATTCTATCTTCTCCAATTTTTGACTTGAGGGAGTATTTGGAGGTGGACAACTTGACATTACCAAACCATTCCAGAACTTCAGTTCTGAGAATGACAAAGGGTTCAGATTGTAGAAATTCCAGGCCTTGGTCCTCTAGGAGTTGAATCACTCCCTTAGTTTCTTCTGGAGCATGGGCAAACCCATGCCTTACTATCTCATATCCTTCAAGAAGATCTTTAGAGCTTTTGAGAGCCTTTACAGTGGTGGAGGAATGCGCTGGGACAGAAGAGTAGGTGATTCGTCTCGGTGGCTGGAAGAGAAGGGTCGTGTGCTTTTCACTAATCAGATTGGCTATTTATATGGCTTAAGACTTAGGTAAAATTAAACCTAGTAATTGGATTTGATTGCTCTTATAATTGGAAGTGTAAATGAAACTACATCATAAAGCTGAGTTCGTCGAACACAAAGCTGAGTTCGTCGAACTCAAACTGGAGTTCGTCGAACACAAAGCTGAGTTCATCTGAAACTACTTCATAAAGCTGAGTTCGTCGAACACAAATCTGAGTTCGTCGAACACAAAACTGAGTTCGTCAAACTCAAAGCTGAGTTCATCTGAAACTACTTCATAAAGCTGAGTTCGTCGAACACAAAGCTGAGTTCGTCGAACTCAAACTGGAGTTCATAGAACTGAAGAAAAAATTTGCTGAACTGGCTGGAAGATTGAATTCGTCGAGCTAAGGAGCAATTTTGTCGAACTGAAACACGACGTTCGTCGAACCCAGGAAGGTGTTCGTCGAACTGAGACTTTTCCCAGCAGTCTAAGTGCAACCTGAAGCTCAGCTAAAACAGATTGTTCTGGTTAAGCTGATCATACTACTTTAAAATCATTAGAGATAGGATTACTTGAATGCCTAATCATGTCTCTCATATGGTTGATGTGTCAATTAAGTTATATCAAATCAAGATTGGAAGAATGAAGTGTTTTACACCATTCTACATTTAACATTCCTAGTTCAATCTTGAAGGCATTAAACATGGCCTCATCCAATGGCTTAGTGAAGATATCAGCCACTTGACTGTCAGTGGGGACAAATTCAAGGCAGATATCTTGAGATTCTACATGTTCTCTTATAAAATGATATCTTATTTCTATATGCTTAGTCCTGCTGTGAGAGACAGGATTCTTAGCAATAGAGATAGCACTGGATGAGTCACAATAAAGAGGAGAGTTACTTACCTTGAGGTTGTAGTCCTCTAGCTGGTGTTGAATCCATAATAGCTGTGCACAACAGCTCCCTGCAACAATGTATTCAGACTCAGCAGTGGAGATAGCCACACTTGTCTACTTTTTGCTGCTCCATGATATCAACCTTCTTCCTAGGAATTGACAAGTGCCACTTGTGCTTTTCCTGTCTTCTTTGCAGCCTGCAAAATCTGCATCTGAAAATCCAGTTAGTTCAAAATCATTATTCTTAGGGTACCAAAGGCCAAGATGTAGGCTGCCTTTAAGGTATCTCAGAATCCTCTTTGCAACTGAGTAGTGAGATTCCTTAGGACATGCCTGGTACCTAGCACACACACATGTAGCATACATAATATCTGGTCTACTAGTAGTTAAATATAATAGGGATCTAATGATGCACCTGTACATGGATTCATCAAAGGCCTTGCCCTTCTCATCCTTGCCCAGGGAAATGTTGGACCCCATGGGTGTTTTCATGGTGGAAGCTGATTCCATCCCAAACTTCTTGATAATCTCCCTAGTGTACTTGGTCTGAGAAATGAATATACCTTCATCAGACTATTTTACTTGGAGGCCTAAAAAGTACTTGAGCTCTCCCATGCTGCTCATCTCAAACTCCCCCTGCATTAGGTTGGCAAACCTTTTGCAGAGGTTGTCATCAGTACACCCAAATATTATGTCATCAACATATATTTGGACTAGGAGACACTTGCCCCTTGTTTCCCTAAGAAACAATGTGCTATCTATCTTCCCCCTCAAGAACTTGTTCTTGATGAGAAAGCTAGACAATGTCTCATACCAAATCCTAGGGGCTTGCTTAAGACCATAAAGAGCTTTCCTAAGTAAACATGACTAGAGAGGGTAGGATGTACAAAACCTGATGGTTGCTCAACATATACCTCTTTCTTCAAGTCACCATTGAGGAAGGCTGATTTGACATCCATTTGAAACACTTTGAACCCCTTGTGGGCAGCATAGGCAAGGAATAGCCTAATTGCTTCCAAACTTGCAACAGGGGCAAAGGTTTGATCAAAGTCTATCCCTTCTTCCTGTCTGTACCCCTTGGCTACCAGCCTTGCCTTGTTCTTTATGATTGTGCCATTTTCATCTAACTTGTTCCTATAAATCCATTTGGTACCTATGATATTGTGTCCTTGAGGTTTTGGCACCAATTTCCATACCTTGCATCTCTTGAATTGTAGAAGTTCTTCTTGCATAGCTTGAATCCAAAAGGTGTCTTGGTTGGCTTCTTCAAACTTCTTGGGCTCCATTTGTGATAGGAAGCTCAAGAATAAGGCTTCATTATGAGCCCTGCTTCTGGTTAATACAACTTGATTCTGATCTCTATTTATTTGTTCTCTTGGATGATCCCTTAGATGTCTTACAACTGTAGGCAATCTATTCTCAACTTGCTGTGATATTTTTGCTGGTTCAGCAGTGTCTTCTTTAGCATTGACTTCTTCCTCTTCAGGGATGGCAGCATCAGAAAAAGCTTTGCTGCTGCTGGGTGTGTCTTGTATAGACATCCTTTCCAAATCCTGTTCAATTCCTGCCAAGACAGAAGATCTAGACCATCCCTTTTATATTAGGCTCGTCTCATCAAATACTACATGCATAGACTCCTCTACAACATGAGTTTTCTTGTTATACACTATATAAGCTCTACTATGTGATCTATAGCCAACAAGGACACCCACATTGCATTTCTCTGCAAACTTTGTTAATTGAGATTTTCCATTGTTTAAAATGTAGCATTTGGAGCCAAAGATTCTAAAGTATGAAATTGTAGGTTGTTTGCCTTTCAGAAACTCATAGGGAGTTATTCCATGAAACTTATTGATGGAAGCTCTATTGAGAACATGACATGCAGTATTGACTGCCTCAACCCAGAAGTATTCTAGAAGTGAGGAGTCACTAAGCAGTGCTCTCCCAGCTTCTATCAAGATCCTATTCCTCCTCTCAGTCACACCATTTTGTTGTGGAGTCCTTGGGGAGGATAACTCTTGGGTGATACCATATTCTTGACAAAACCTTGTCATAACTTCAGATTGAAATTCTGTGCCATGGTCAGTTCTTGTCCTGACCACAGCACATTGCAAGTCATTCTGAATTGCTTTGACATGAGTTATAAGGATATTTAGAGTATCATACATCTTCTTTAGGAAGAATACCCATGTATGTTTTGAGTGATCATCAACAATCACCAAAGTATACAACTTCCCACCTAGGCTCTGAATTAGCAAAGGACCAAACAAATCCATATGCAAGAGATAAAGACATCTTTAAGTGTCTTTGGAGCCAATACTTTTAAAGGTGGCCCTTGTTTGCTTACCTATTTGGCAAGCATGACAGGGACCACTTTTAATACATTTTAAATTAGGACTATTCCTAACAAGGTTTTTAGAGAATAGTCTATACATTGTCTTGTAGATAATGTGAGCAAGTTTTTTGTGTCATTGAACACAAAGGGGCTCATTCTCATTAGCTACAAGACAAACATATGTAAGAGAATTACTACATATGTTGTCTCAGCAATAAACATTCCCACTCCTAGTGCCTGAGAGAATGGTCTCTAAGTCTTTAGACTTTTAATCAAGCACTTGTCATTGTGGAATTCAATGACATATCCTAGATCACACAGTTGACTTATGCTTACAAGGTTGTGTTGCAACCCTTCAACATAAGCTACCCTTGTAATTGAGACTATGCCATTGGAGATCATATCATATCCTTTGGTGATTCCCTTTTCTGACCCCCAAAGATAACTTTGGGTCCATTCTTCACAACCTTGTAGTCTTGTAGAATATTTCTTGTTCCTGTCATGTGCCTTGAGCACCCACTGTCCAAGTACCAAATTTGGTTGAGGCTGGTACTTGAACTATCCTGCAAGAAGAAGTTTAGTTATCCTTAGGAGCCCAAGCTTTGGGTCCTAGGTACTTGTTAGCATGATGAAATGACCTTACACTAGTTGCACCCTTTGCAGGAAGGCTCATCTTTGCACATGGCACATTAGGATTGTGCCAACCGTCTATGGCAAAGTGTCTTACTTTACCACAACACCAACATTCATGAATGTTGTATCTCCTCTTCTGAACATTTCTTGAGGGGTGTGCAGCACAGTCCACATGTTCAGGAGGAGAGACAGCAGCTTTTCTCTTGTTTCTTTCAGCAAGGATTTGGATGAAACTCAATCTGTGGACAGTCTTAGTGGTCTTTGTATTGATGGCATCAGCTTTCTTTGGCCTTTGGGCAATGCAAGTTTTGATGGAATTAGACACTGAGCAATTAGACATGCCCAATGATTTGACAGCAGTCATGTTCTTCGCTGAATCAACCTTAGAAGGGCATGCTTTCTTATTCTTGAATGAAGGGGCTGATGGACCAAATACAAATGGTCCAGGTTGGGCCATTTAAATTTCCTCATGGGGAACCATCATAGCACTCAATCCCATTCCCTTTCTTCCACTATGGGAAGGAGTGTTTTCCTTCCTATAGGTACTTCCATTCTTCCAGTGACCATACATGCTTTCATGGTCATACCTGTTGGAAGGGAGTAATTCCTTTTGAAAGGTGGTTTGAGGCTTAGCCTTACCCCTGCTCTTTTCTCCACTCCCTTCTCCTGCTTCCATTTTATTGAATCCTAGTCCTCTTCTATTGGATTGAGAAGAGAAGGAGTCAATAATAGGGAGCACAGATTTTGGCTTGGAGAATTGAGCACTAGGCTTCTTTCTTTCACAAGCTTCTCCTCAAGATCCTTGATGACCTTGTTCTTCAGGGATATGTGCTCAGATGGGTGATAGTTATCCCCTTCAGATGGCTAATTTCCCTATACATCTGATTCATCTTGGTAGAGGATTCAGTGCATTCTTGTTTTTCCATCTTAAGGGAATCAATCTCTTGGGCTTGCCTCTTGGCTAGCTTTTTGCTCCTTTTCAGAGCTTCCAAAAGAGCATCATATTTTTCAATCAATTGATTGACATCTACCTCAGTTTCTGAATCACTTCCACCAATTGATGAAGGTGCTCCAGATTCTGAGCCAGTCTCATAATCAGAAGAGGATATGGAATGAATTAATACATGTTCATTTTCAGGGATGTTCTGACTGTCCTCCTCATTAGTGATGGCCATGAGTCCTAGATGAACATTGTCCTCTTCATCCTCCTCTATATCACTGTCTGAGTGTGATAGAGGGGCCCCGAATCCAACCTTGTCAGCAGGATAATCTTCATCTTCTTCTGCTGCAAATATCCCTAGGTAGGCTTCTTCCTCATTCTCTGAATCTGAAGTTGAGGATTCAGATTCACTCTAGTTTTTTCCTTTCTTTGCTAGGAAGGATTTTTCACCCTTCCTATCCTTTTGGTGATGGTGCTTCTTATCACCTTTCTCCTTTCTTTTGGCTGGACAGTCAGCTATGACATGTCCAGGTTTGCTGCAGCAATATCAAATTATGTTATTTGAAATATGTTTACTAGATTTGGAATCATACCTGTCACCCTTTGGGTGCTGTCTTTCCAGTTTCCTGTGGTCTTTCTTGGAGTGTGATGAGGAGGAGGGCTTGTTCTTCCATTTCTTCCTTCTCATCATCTTCTTGAACTGCCTTAAGAAGGCAGCAAACTCTTCATCAGAGGAAGAGCTATCTGAGGTGCTGATTTCAGATTTTTCAGATTCAGCACCTCTCCTTGGAGAAGACACCATCTTGCCCTTGCTTTTCTTGGAGCTGTCAGCTTTGAGAGCTACAGATTTCTCCCTTGCCTGAGCCCTTGTTGAGGTGTCCTCTTCCTTTCTTGCAGACATCTGCATCTCATAAGAGAGCAGCTTTCCAAATAGTGTATGAGTGGGGATCTCACCAAGCCTAGCCACTTCCCTGACAGCACAGATTTTTGTCTCCCAATCCCTTATCAGAGATCTAAGGAACTTATAATTTAGCTCAGAATCAGTGAACACTCTCTCATAGGTTCTCAGCTCATTCACTATTCTGAAGAACCTCTCATAGCACATAGAGATGCTCTCCTGGCTGAGCTGCCTGAAGGCTTCATACTCTTAGTTAAGGAGTGACTTTCTATCATCCCTCACTTCAGCTGTCCCTTCCATATATACTAATAATGTGTCCCACATTTCCTTGGCAGTGGTGCAGTGTACTAAGTTTTGAAATGTGGAATCATCAATAGCATTAACTATGATGTTCAGGGCTCTTTTGTCCATAGTGAACAATGCAAGTTCATCCTTGGTCAAGTCATTGAAGATCTTGGGCACTCTTCTTGTTTTATCTATGGTGGAGGCAGTTTGAAAGGTGAAAGGCCCTTGCTTTATAGTTATGTAGATCCTTGGATCAGATGCTTCCATAAACAATCTAACCCTTTGCTTCCATATGCCAAAGTTTTCTTTGTTGCATATGGGCAACTTCATGGATCCCATCTCCTTCTGTAATCTAGAGGAAGCCATTGGATTGATAAGACTATTCCTTTATAGGATCTGATCAGACAGTTATGTCCTTCTTGACCAACCTCCCTCTGATACCACTTGATAGTTTATATAGGATGTAGTCTTACACACCTAGGGGGGTGAATAGGTTTCTTTTAATTTAGGCTTAGTGTTTTCTGAATTTAGTTTAGCAAATTATCAAGCACAGAAAGCACAAAGAGATTTATAGAGGTTCCTCAAGACAGGGTGTCTTGAGTAGTCCTCTTTCCCCCTTCACCTTTCTAACAATGAGTTAGATAAGGCCAACTTCTCCAAACTAAGCTCTAAGAGCCTACAACATAGATCCCACAGGATCTCTCAGGTTTTCCCAAACCCTATCTCAGGCACAACAACCCTACCGCAGGCACAACAACCCTACCTCAGAGGAATCCACCTCCTATAACTCAAACCACCTCCTGGTCCTACCTTAGGCTGACCTCTCAGCTCTACAACTCAGGCCAATCAGCCTTACACACTCAGGAAATAAAGCCCTACAGTTTCAGAACCCAAAGGCTCCTACAAAAGATATAATAAGGATTACAAATTGAAGGAAGAAGAGATCAAGCCTTGTTCTTCTTCTTCTTAACAGCTGCTGTTGCAGACTTGAACCAGGGAGGAGAAGTGCAACTTCAACTTGATTCTTCTTGATCAGCCCTTCAGATGATGGACTTGATCTACTTGCTCAATCTTGAGATGAATCAAGATAAGTAATCTCTTTTCTCCTTGCATCCTTGTGTAAGCTCAGTTCTTGGCTGTCGACAATGGAACAGTATTGCTCTTGAGTTTTTGTGTGCTGGAGAGTAAGATCAATAGCAAAAGTTGTTTGCCCAACCTTAACTTATTCCTTGTATACACCATTGACCCTCAACGGCTTTTAGGTATCCTCCTGATAGGTAAGGGAGTGATTGGTGGACGCCAAAAGCAGAACTCGCCAGATCACTTTTGAATCTGTCTCAGCAGTTGGGCTGAGATGGTCAGCCGTCTCAGCGGTTGCTTCTATCCCGTCTCAGCGGATCTGCTGAGACAGACAGTTGTCTCATCGGTTTTCTTCTATTTGTAGCTCAGCTTGCTCAGACACCTTCTCAGCGGCTCCTGGTCTTGTCTCAGCGGTTCAGTTGAGACAGAGAGCTCGTCTCAGCTGATCATATAGTACACCATGGTGTGCCCCAGTCCTGCATACTTATGAGATAGAAATACGGTTTATCTAATACAACTTGTACTTATCATTGAGTTTGAGGTCTCTTCAAATCAAGGGAACATTGAGGGTCATTTTCCCAACAGAAAGAATTCATCATGTCACAGTTCAAAATAATATCCTCGAACCATAGGAGGTGATAGATTGGATCAAATCTTCTAAGATAGTAACTCAGGGGAGGTTTCCTGAACCCCTCAGGAATTGGAGCAGAAAGGATCTCTACACAGAAGGGGATCCTCCCCTCCTTACAATGATCTGCGAGGTTGCGAGTATCCTGATACTCAAACACGTTAGTATCTTGGTACCTCACCGGGTTCTCAACCTCGTGGAACTGGATCCCCTGAGAACTTACTATATTGAATGATGAGTCCCTATTATATACATATTTTCAGACTCATTTAGGCTAGTTTTTCTGCTTTTGTGCTTCAGTTTCGTTCATATTTCCTTTATTCATGCTTTTATTAGAAGTATATGGTTGTGCCTGTTATTGTGTGCAATTGCGCACTTTTTTGTTGGGGGTAAGCACTTCGTGCTCCCCATTGTATTTTCTGTATCTCTGTGCTGCTGGACGTGTATTCCCAGCTGTTGATCTTGTATGCAGGTGACCTGATCGTCCCGTTTCCCCATAAGTCATTTCTGTGCATATCGCACAGTCGTGCGTTTCCTTGATGCACGGTCGGTTGCGGTCGTGCGTTTGTGTCTGGGCAAAAAATGGAGCCTCGGAGTTTACTCGAGCGTTTTAACGCACGAGCGGGTTCACCCGTGCGTGAGTAAAATGCACGGGCGCATTCCTTCTACTCCTGCACGCCTGCTGCGCTTAAGTATCGCACGGTCCACGCACGGTCGTGCATTCGACCGTGCGTGACCAAATTTTTGACGTTTTCCTATAAAAGCTGCAGCTTTGACTTGAATCGGGAGACGCCCGTACGCGCCGTACAGCAGTGCGATTCCGCCATTTCCACCAGGGTTTTGTCCCTTAGGCCTCCTCCTTCATCCTAGGGCTTCAAGAGAGATCTAGACGCCATCACCTTCAAGCAAGAGGAAGCTTGTAACCTCCACCGGATCGTGAGACGAAGAAGACGGGTCCATTGGAGAGTAGTGACAGCTCACTCTACCCCGGACGCAGTTGCTGACCGAGCTTGGACGCGGATTGACAACCCAGCGATTCCAACCGTGAATCTTCAACAAGACCTCAGATTCGGTCGATTTCTTGCCTTGTACTTCTCTTATTGATGTGTAGATGTGTAGATCTCATTATTATGATGAAGTAGAGTGCATAAACTTGTTTGTATTTCTATATTTCATGTCTATGTGAAATTATTTTATGGTTTATGTTGCTTGAGGTGCGCCCCATTCCATCATCCACCCCGCCATTACGTTCATTGCCGCACTAGCAATTGCTAGTGGCGTGCTTGTCGAAGAGGTGCTTATGACGCTCACTCTGTTTGCCTACTCGTCCATCCACCCTTGCGACGCAGTGCGCTCAAGGACTGCCTAGTCTCCATCCCGCCAAGCGAAGCGTTGCATAGCGGCATTGCATAGGAGTAGTGTAGTATTTTCTTTTTATTTTTCACAATCCAAATCCCCCGTTTCCACATCCATCCGACGTAAAGGACTTCAATCTCAAGTCCTTCCTCGAACGTTAACTCCACCTTACTGTGTTCCTTGAGAGATTCGATACTCGGGGATTACTCCTCATTTTATATTACTTGAATGATCGGTACACTGCCATTTCGTGTCGCAGTCGAGCTACCGCCTATAGCGGTGTGCGAGATTTGCGCCATCAAGTTTTTGGCGCCGTTGCCGGGGAACACAGACGTGTGAGTTTTCTGGAGAGAGAGAATCTGAGATTAAAGCCCTTTCCATTTGTTTATCGCATTTTTGTTTTATTTCTTCTTATTCTGTTTTACTGTTTATATTAGGCTGTTAAGTAAATTTTTGTTGGGTGTATTATTTTGCAAAATAGTTTTCTACATTTTGAATCATTTTATCTTCACAAAATGTGGTCTGCGTTTAATATTCGTTGCCATTTTTGTGGAGATATCTCTCATGCTAGCGAAAGATGTCCAAAGGGAGATAGTAGCCCTAGCATTACCAGCCCAGCATATGGAGCACCGACTTCGTCTGGTACTCCATATGGTGCGCGGAAGTCTTATGGCTATTCTGCCACGCCTTTACCGTCAATCTTCTTTTCGGCATCAGCACACGCTGTGCCAAAGAAGCCCATTAGGCAGTGCTTGTTTTGTCAGAGCATGGACCATGCCCTGAAGGATTGTGCCGAGTATCTTTGCCAATTGAGCGAGGATGACGAGCCGGATATCCGGATCGTCCCGACTCCTACCTCTGGCGGCACACCTTTGACATCTGGTTATATGGCCATATCACCTTCATCTTATGAAGGGTATGATGTGGACACAGTCACCAAATGTGTGGCTGATTTGGGAACTGACATGGTTGAGCCCATCTCCCCTGTACACCCATCTCCTAGCATAGGTTTGATTCTTTGTGAGGAACCAGTGCTGGACTATTATCGAAGCACCCTTCCCCCCTCCTATTGTGCATTCTAGTACATTTATTTTAGATGACATTGTCGAGGATGTGTCGCAGGATGAGGCCGGCGATCTAAGTGTGCTTGCTCCCATGGAGGAGGACAACCTTCTAGGTGAAGAGGAGCTTTCCTCAGCACCGGTGGAGGAAGTCCAAATCTTTAGCTTGGCCACTGACGATCCCGCCGAATCTTGTGGCATTGATGACAATGCCAACATTATTTTACTTTCCCAACCTGATGGGAGTGAGTCCGGGACCACTCCTCCGCCTGATTTTTAATTATGTTCTTCTTCTCTTTTATTTCTTGACCCCCCTTCTGCTATATCTGAGCCTGTGCAGGTTGAGTCTCCACAGGTACATCAGGAGGACTTGGAGCATGATGCTCAAGTCATTGATGAGAGCATCCTCTTATGTGAGGAGGTTGATTCCCCCTCCGTAGAGGAAGCTCCACTCATTGCCTCTTTCTCCTGCCACCTCCCTGGAGATGACACCTTGCTAGGCAAGGATTTATTTTGTGGTGAGATGAGTAAGGACCTGGCCTCCTCCTCTTCTTACTTCCTATTCCCGCTACCTGTGTTCAGCAGGTATCGTTATTTAGGTAGGGGAATGACTGTTTTATCGTCGTATCGGTACCCGCTACTGACACGCATATTAGAACAGCTGCCTGTTCACTTTTCTTTTCATAGGCCCATTAGCTAGAACTGTACAAAAGCCAAATAAGTCGTGCTATTTTAGTTTTCTTGTGCGGAGACCACCCTTTGCAGGTATTTTCTATTTGTGAAGGCGGTGGTCGTGATTCTTCGTAGAACTTCACTACAGGCTTCCGGAATGCTTACTTGCTGAGCATTGGGTACCCTCTTCCCCTAACTTTGTTTTAGAATATCTTAATGCATAGTCTAAGTCTGGGGGAGATATTTTTGTGTACCCACTCACGTACACAGTTATTTAGCATGCTAGAAGCTTCTTTATCTAAGAATCATTTTTGTTCATTTTTGTTTGCACACTTAGCACCCACTTGAGCGTGTACTTTACCTTCAGCGCGTCACGAGTATAACTCATTCCTTTTTTGCATATGAGAAAATGTTTGTGCTAGCTTTTAAATTATGTCGTGGAATAAAATGTTGGCTCCGGTGTTTCTAGTCAAGTATTCATGCGAGTATAGGGATTCATGTAGATTAGGTTTCTTCTTATACTAATAGCTTTATGCATTTTTATTAGTATAAATATTGTTTACTATACTCAAATGATGAATCCGGTGTTAATCAAACGGTAGCGTAGGGATGTTTGTAGACGTTTGCTAGATTCGTATTGCTCGAGTCGGGAGAAAGGAAAATCTTTCTCGGTGGCTAGAACTTGCCCCAAGCGATTCTCGAAGCATTGGCATAGGATAGTTCTAGTGCGTGAGAATGACGTAGGGCATCATTTTGGCCCGGTTGAGCTTTATATTTCATGCCTATCATTTACCCGTGCTAGCCCCTTTGTGCCTACCCCTTCCTTTTGATTCAGCCTCACTTTTATTTCACCAAAGCCTAAAAGCCTAACCTAGTCGCACACCCAAATCTGAGCTTAGTTATAGTTCTTTTTACATTTTGGGGGGTGTTGATGTTGTATTTTTTTATAGTGGAAACTATGGGTGTTTTCATTGAAAATTTTGCTGAAAAAGAAAAGAAGAAAAAAGATTTGAAAAGAAAAAGAAGAATGAAAAGTAATTGAAAAATTTGTTTGAAATTTGTATTTGAGAGTGGGCAGTGCACACACCTATGTTGCAAAAGTCTAAGTCTGGGGGTGTGATGCACTTGTTTATTATAGTCGTGCGGGTAGCTTGACTTAAAGCTCATTTTGGGTTGGGTGTGCTAAGCCTCTAGGTTTACCTTTGTTTACCTCACCGTAACCCAAGCCCCATTCTAAACCTACAAGTCCTACTGACTCACGCCTTGAGCCAATCTAGTGTAGTGGAGAGAATGTGACTGGGCAAGCCTATGGTCACCGACACCGATGGATTTCGGTGGAGTTTTTCTGGCACCCCGATCTTTAGCAATACTCGCCTCAGCGTTCAGTTTACTTTCTCCATATGCGTGACCAGATGATCCACCGTAATTCTCATTTTGAGTAGAAGTAACAATTATTTATGTTTTTAGAAATTCATAAACTCTGTGTATAATTAGAAATCTTCTCTAGTTTTCTTATACGTGTTTGAGCATGCGACTTCGCATGGTATTCCATTTTATAATTTTTAGTTAGCTATCTCATATTCCCGCTTGCGTAGGAATTGTTTGCTCGGGACGCGCAAACAGGCAAGTCTAGGGGTGTGATGAGTCCCTATTATATACATATTTTTGGACTCATTTAGGCTAGTTTTTCTTCTTTTGTGCTTCAGTTTCGTTCATATTTCCTTTATTCATGCTTTTATTAGAAGTATATAGTTGTGTATGTTTTTGTGTGCAATTGCGCACTTTGTTGTTGGGGGTAAGCACTTCGTGCTCCCCATTGTATTTTCTGTATCTCTGTGCTGCTGGACGTGTATTCCCAGCCGTTGATCTTGTATGCAGGTGACCTGATCATCCCGTTTTCCCTAGAAGTCATTTCTGTACATATCGCACGGTCGTGCGTTTCCTTGACGCACGGTCGGTTGCGGTCGTGCGTTTGTGTCTGGGCAGAAAATGGAGCCTCGGAGTTTACTCGTTTGTTTTAACGCACGGGCGGGTTCCTTCTTCTCATGCACGCCTGCTGCGCTTAAGTATCGCACGGTCCACGCAGGGTCGTGCGTTCGACCGTGCGTGACCAAATTTCTGACGTTTTCCTATAAAAGCTGCAGCTTCGACCTAAATCGGGAGACGCCCGTACTCGCCGTACAGCAGTGCGATTCCGCCATTTCCACAAGGGTTTCGTTCCTTAGGCCTCCTCCTTGATCCTAGGGCTTCAAGAGAGATCTAGACGCCATCACCTTCAAGCAAGAGGAAGCTTGCAACCTCCACCGGATCGTGAGACGAAGAAGACGGGTCCATTGGAGAGTAGTGACAGCTCTCTCTACCCCGGACACAGTTGCTGACCGAGCTTGGACGCGGATTGACAACCCAGCGATTCCAACCGTGAATCTTCAACAAGACTTCGGATTCGGTCGATTTCTTGCCTTGTACTTCTCTTATTGATGTGTAGATGTGTAGATCTCATTATTATGATGGAGTAGAGTGCATAAACTTGTTTGTATTTCTATATTTCATGTCTATGTGAAATTATTTTATGGTTTATGTTGCTTGAGGTGCGCCCCATTCCATCATCCACCCGCCATTGCGTTCGTTGCCGCACTAGCAATTGCTAGTGGCGTGCTTGTCGAAGAGGTGCTTACGACCCTCACTCTGTTTGCCTATTTGTCCATCTGCCCTTGCGACGCAGTGCGCTCAAGGCCTGCCTAGTCTCCATCCAGCCAAGCGAAGCATTGCATAGCGGCACTGCATAGGAGTAGTGTAGTATTTTCTTTTTATTTTTCACAATCCAAATCCCCCGTTTCCACATCCATCCGACGTAAAGGACTTCAATCTCAAGTCCTTCCTCGAACGTTAACTCCACCTTACTGTGTTCCTTGAGAGATTCGATACTCGGGGATTACTCCTCGTTTTATATTACTTGAATGATCGGTACACTGCCGTTTCGTGTCGCAGTCGAGCTACCGCCTATAGTGGTGTGCGAGATTTGCGCCATCATTGAACTATGAATGTCCTAGTTGCTCTGGTTCCTCTATCTTCGCCTCCTTCCCTATTTGCCTGGATGGACCACCCTGCTACAGAGTCATGCAATAAGGAGTGGTCGTCATGACCTCCGCGTGAGGAAGCAACACTACTCACAAAGTGTCCTTGATGTGGCGCGCAAAATCATTGAAATCTGTCCTGGTCACATACTCGCCATCCACTGGCGAGTTGTCGACTCCTTCTTGCTCGCCCACTTCCACCATCTCTCATTCTCACCAAACTTTCCTCCACTAGATATAGTCCATGCTCAATGCACCAAAGTGTTGAAGCAAGGAAAATAACGACTCCAAATGTTCGAACTATAGGGCAGTCTGAGGCTACTTATCCCGCTATACGACAACTCAAATCAGAAGGCTAGAGCTAAGAAGAGAGAAAAAACTACAAATAGACCCAGACGCTTCAGAAGGGTGGTCCCGCTATGTACCCGAAAGTTTAGGAGACTCTTCCTGTAACAACCCATTTTCCCAAGGTGGTTAAAATCCATGTTACTAGGCTAAGAAGGAAGTGCTCTGTCATGTGTCGTTGAGTGGTCTTAAAGATACAGATAAAATAGGAGTGTCGTCGAGAAGCACTTGATGACACAAGCTCTGTGTCGTCGAGTGGACTTGATAACATAGCCAAAAAAGTCATGTCGTTGAGTCCACTCAATGACACGACCATTATTCGTGTGTCGTTGAGACGACTCGAGGATACATACAAATTTGTGTAGTCGAGTTACTCGACGACACAGTCACAAGCAAGTTTTGTTTGTGTCATTTTGTTGGGCAGTGACTGTCTATTTTCACGGGGCTTTTAAACCTAATATTGGGGGTTTTGGTCCATGCTATATAAAGGCACTTGGGAAAGAGATTATGATACTTTTCAGTTGACACACTCTCTCCAAGCTCGAGACATAAGAAAAATGGAGAAGAAGAAGAAGTCTCTTTCTGCCATTGACAGATCTCCGAAGATTCAAATCGTGAATCGATTTCAGATCCACAGAGAGCAGCCCAGTGCAGTTCTTTCTATCCTACTGAAATCTTGGATTCTCATGGAGCCAAAGAGAACAGCAAGGGTAATGATCCATCCTCCCGGTCTTAGGACGTGTTTGGTCCCTTGATCCCTTTTCTATGCTTGCATAACGTTGTCTCTTTCACTAATTAATGAAGTGTAGGACTCCCTTTAGTTCTTCGTAACTCCGAGTCAATTGTGTCCGTCCCCGACATATATTGCATTTAGAAATCTGATGGTCGTACGAATTTAGGCATTTTGTGTGAAGCCTACCCGTGGCTGTTAGCCCGGATCGGTGATGCTTGATTGTATCGTGCATTTAGGTTAATCCTATAATGTGTGTCAGACAATGAATACGTGAAATATGTCATTGTGAATGCGGGACTTGAGTTTTAAGTGTCTTTTGGAGAGTCTAACAGACGCACCAAGCTTGGGTTGTGGTTGAATGCAAACTTTCACCACGAGTTTTGAAGTGGAGTTGTCTTGTACCTCCTTCATTGGTTATGTTTGCAAAGCCAAAGTCCTCTTGTAATGATTAGGTGCGTAAATTATCTTTTGAGTAGTACTTGTATGTGTTAAACCCTTACGAGCAGATGGATCACGATGACTAGAGCACGAGCAAAGCTGAACCGAACCCGTTTCCATGCAGATCGGTGAGAGGTATTAACCTCATGAATGTTGTACGATCATGGGTGAGGCCGTGGAAGGTGTTCACTAGATCGGCCAAAAGCCCTTTTTCCAATAAAGTTTGTATTACTTAGGGTTGTGTAGGTGCTCGTGAAAGAGTACATTGGAAGCATGCCTTGTGTGCATGAAAGGTGTGGTCGTGAGTACCCACATTTTTGATGTGATGGATTGATATTATGTTACTCTAATGTAATTGCTTAAGCAGTTGCGGGGATCCTCTAGGTGACCCCAACTAACATCCTGTGCATACTTAGGTTCCCCTTTCTTTGATGCTCAACCTAGAAGATTGATTGTGCTTGAAACCTCGCCTTGTGTAGAGTAGTTGCACTTTCTCTATTATATTATATGTTGCATGTATGACTTGCTTGCAGGTTAGCGGTGCCCCGACCTTGAGCCAGCTAGAATGGCCAGGGGGTATCGTTACATGGTTTGTGGTCAGCTCATAACTGACCCTCATTCACCTCATATTTGTGGATGGTGCAGGTGCTGGTGAGCCGAGCGGGAAGTAGTGAGCTGAAGCTCATTGCTGAGTTGTCCCTTGAAGGCCAACCTTTATTTTATTGCTTTCCTTGTATTGCCAGCCTACATGCTGAAGTATGCTTTTGATTTAGTTACATTTGTTGAATGTAAGGACTTAAGTCCATAAATCTTTACTTGAAATTCCTGAGTAGGTGGACATTCTGAAATTAATGTTTAATGAATGCTTCTGCTTACGCTTTATTTATACTCTCGTGTAGTTCTTTTCTGTGTATCATTTTATTAACATCTAGCTAGTGTGTTCAATATGGCGTGGTGTCCCAACCAGACCTTTTGTTATATTGTTTGTAGTGGAAGGGTGTTATAATTTGGTATCAGAATTTAGGAGTCGATCCATAGTTTCGAGAATTCGTGGTCGAATTCCTTTTAAGTGCTGGAGTGCACGTGATGTGCGTTCACCTAAAAATGATAAAACCTAATACAAATGTCTACTTAAGAATGAAAAACATGTTTGTTTATAGAACCTTAGCATTCCATGATAGTTGTTTGCTATGTTTTCAGTCACTAAATTTTGTGTTACACGATTATAGGTGATTAAGAGCGGTGCGAGGAAGTCTCAACTCCATAACACTGCCAAAAGTAGTGCATTCACTGAGGTACCCGTGAACACTCCTTCTGTTGAATTGATCAGATTAGTCACCAAAGTGATCATCATGATGATCAATACTCAGCCAGTATGGCTTGCACAACCTACTACTCCTACTCTAGATGTGGGCCTAGTGCCTATTGCTGTAGTGGAACTTGCAGTGAAGCCTAGGGTGGAATATAGAGTTGAGCCTATAGTTGTGGGATGAGACCTTGACCAACAACTGAAGCACTTTTTGAGCTTGCATCCTCCATCCTTCTCTGGGACCGAATCCCCAATAGAGGCAGATGATTGGCTGTCAAGAATAAAGAGAAGTCTAAAGGATACAGTAACTGAAGAAGCTATGATGGTCACATTAGCCACATTCCTTCTGGATGGAGAGGCGGTGCTTTGGTAGGAGGAACTAGAAGTGCACAAGTTTGGTGGTAGAGAGAACACTGATACCTTGATGCCAAAATTCTCAGAACCGTTCCTCCAGAGGTTTATCCCCTCTACCAAGTGCATTTTGTTGCAAAACTAGTTTCTGCATTTAACTTAGGGTGATTGCTCTGTAGATGACAACTTTCTTGAGTTCACCAGACTGGGTTGCTATGCGGGATATTTGGTAGAGATGAGGAGACAAAGATGAATAAGTTCTACAAAGGACTTCGAGATGAGTTGAGGCTGCTTCTAGCAGGCTTAATGACTTTTGGCTTTCTTGTTCTGGTACAAACTACCTGATCTTTGGAAATGGATATGCCTAGGGCGCAACACGCGAAAGGACTCAATGCAAAGAAGCCAGAGTTTCATGTGCAGACCTCTCAGTCCAAGGCTGAGTTGAGAAAGAACAAGAGGAAGTCTAGGTTCGCGAAACCATCTCCTTCTAATGTATTAGAAGCAACTACTGCACGGTGTTCTATAACGTGTTTCATTTGCGGGAAGGTGGGACACAAAGCCCAAGCATGTTGAAGTGGTCCCCAAAGGGCAGAAAACCAAGCAGTGGACTATGCTCGTGCGATGGGTTCAACTTATGTGGAGAAAGACAAAGTTGCAGAGTCTTCTACTCTCCGACATCCTCCGACCCAACCGAGAATCTACTCGCTTGGCCAACAGGAAGCCATCTGACAAAATGATGTCATCACATGTATGAATTATAATTTAGCTTTTACAGCTTGATGAGAATTATATTTCATGTGCAACTATAGGTTTGTTTGTGTGTGCAATTAGGCTTTGTCTTAATTTTCAACTATCCGACGAGAGCTCTTTTTGATACTGGAGCATCACACTCATTTCTGTCTAAGGACTATGTGGTACAAATTGGAGTGTCGTCTACCTTGGTAAAGAATATATTGGAGGTAGTGTTGCCCAATGAGTCTAGAATGAGCGCATATAATTTGAGCTGTGTTAAGGTGCGGATTTGGAATCAAGATTTCGACATGGAACCATTATTACTAGCGCTTGCTAAATTTGACATAATCTTTGGCATGGATTGGCTCTCGAAGCAGCGAGCATGCATTGATTGCAATCTGAAGGATATTACTTTGGGAAAGAACACTGGTAATGAGACCACATTTGCTGGTATACGAGGAGCAAGCAAGATGCTGATGTTTGCACTCCAAGTGGTTAAGGAAGTTAGGAAAGGCACATAGTTGTTCTTCACTTTATTGGAGGCTTCAGATCCTAAGCCCAGTTTAAGTGTTGTCCTGGTAGTAGCAGAGTATGCTAATGTGTTTCCAAAGGAACTCCTTGGGGCTCTGCATCTGTGAGAGGTTGATTTCTATATTGATTTGGTGTCAAGTGCCAAGCCTGTATCACGCTCACCATACCTAATAACGCCAAAGGAATTGGCAGAACTACAAGTTCAGTTGTAAGAATTGCTAAAGATACGATACATACGTCCAAGTTCATCCCATTGGAGTGCACCAGTCCTCTTTGTGAAAAAGAAGGATGGGAGCTTGCGGCTGTGCATCGACTATATATTGAGAACTGAATAAGCTAACACAGAAGAACCATTATCCAATTCCGAGAATCGATGACTTGTTCGACTAACTGGTTGAGTCAGTGGTGTATTCTAAACTAGACATAAGGTCCGGTTACTATCAACTGAGAATAAGGGAATGTGATATTCCAAAAATGGTATAAAGTACCTGTTTCGGGCACTACAAGTTCACGATCACGCCATTTGATCTTTGCCTTGCACCGTCGGTATTTATGGACTTGATGAATAGAACATTCCGAGAGTACTTGGACCAGTTTGTGATCGTGTTCATCGACAACATATTGGTATACTCTCAGTCCAAAGAGTAACATGTAGAGCATATGCACGCAGTTTTGAGCACTTTGAGGAGGAGTCAGCTATACGCCAGGTTCTCCAAATATGAGTTTTGGCTATCCTCAGTGGCGTTCCTTTGTCATATTGTTAGTGGTGAAGGAATCGAGTTGATCTGTCGAAGATAATGGAAATCCGAGAGTGGCCTGTGTTGAAAAATATGGCGGAAGTCTAAAGTTTCTTAGGACTTACCGGTTACTATATGCGCTTCGTGAAGAACTTTTTGAGGATTGCACTTCCTCTGACTAAGTTGATTAGGAAAGATCAGAAGTTTGCTTGGACGCCGGAGTGCGTATGAGCTTTTGAGGAAATAAAGAATCATATAACCACGACGCCTGTTTTATGCTCGCTAAGTGGTTCGGAAGGCTACGCGATATATAGTGACGCCTCAGGGAGCGGCTTAGGTTGCATCCTAATCCAATTAGGAAGTGTGATTGCTTATGGCTCCCGTCATGTGAAGGTATATGAGAGGAACTACCCGGTCCACGACTTGGAGTTAGCGGCCATGATATTAGCTCTTAAGCTATGGCGGCACTATCTATATGGCGTGAAGATTGACATCTTTACGGACCACAAGAGCCTAAAGTACCTATTAAATCAGAAGGAGTTGAATTTGCGATAGAGAAGGTGAATGGAGTCCCTTGGGGACTACATTTTTGATATTCGTTACACTCCCAGGAAGGGAAAAGTAGTTGCAGACGCATTGAGTCAGCGGGCTCCCACGCAAGCAAATTGGATTTTGATGCATGATGAGCATCTGATCTGTGATCTAGTGTTCTTGGAGATCTCTTGTCTCGATAGGAGAACATCTACTTCAGCATTCTTAAACTGGATGAAAGTTCAATATGACCTTGTCGACAGAGTTCAACAAGCTTTGGAGCTAGATGAAAGCATCAAGCATTATAAAGTCGAGACTATTGATGGGTTTAATGTTGAGTTCTCCTTCGAGGATGGCCTTTTATGGAAGAATGCTAGAATGTGCATCCCAAATGTTGTCAAATTATGGGAAGAACTGATGTACAAGGCTCACTTTACAAAGTACTTGATCCACCCGGGGAGCATGAAGATGTACATGGACATGATGAAACTCTTTTGGTGGCGGGGTATGAAGAAAGACATTGCTCTCTACGTGGTCAAGTGTCATACTTGCGCATTGGTGAAGGCTGAATGTCAAAGACTTGGTGGGTTACTAAAGTCTTTGCTGATTCTGAAATGGAAGTTTGACGCTATTTCAATGGATTTCTTGCACGGATTGCCGAGATCGCAGCATGGAAACGATGCCATTTGGGTTATCATAGATCATTTGACGAAGGTATCACACTTCGTTCCAAACTGGAAGGATGGTTCCGTGTAAAAATTAGCCAATCTATACGTTGATAATATAATATGATTGCACGGTGTTCCCCATAGCATCGTAAGTGATCGAGATGGGCGTTTAACATCAAATAACTGGAAGCTGATTTAAGAACTATTGGGTACTAAGTTAAAGCTTAGCATGATCTTCCACCCTCAAATGAATGGGAAGACCGAGAGGACCAATAGGACAATAGAAGACATGCTTCGGATGTGCATCTTAGATTTTGGAAAGAGATGGGAGGACCACATCTATATGATCGAATTTGCCTACAACAACATCTACCAGGAAAGTATTAAAATGGCAACCTTTGAAGCCCTCTATGGTAAAACGTGTCGTACACCTTTGGCTTGGGCAGAAACGGGCGACACAAAGTTGTTGAAGAGAAAAGACATGTATAAAGAAGATACGTCAATCCGGGCAATACGAGAGCGGTTAATAATTGCCCAGGATAAGCAAACAAAGTATTACAATGCAAATGACTGGAACATCGAGTTCGTCGTTGGCAACTGGGTTTACTTGAAGATCAAACCATTCAAAGGAGTATCAAAGATCCAACGCTTGAAAAAGCTAAGTCCAAGGTACGTAGGACCATTTGAAATCTTGGAGCGGATCGGTGAAGCTTCCTATCGGCATGCTCTATCTACGGAGCTAAATGGTATGCATGATGTATTTCACATTTCAATGTGGAGAAAGGTTGTAAAAGAGACTACACATATTGTTGCGGTTGACAAAGTGTCGGTAGATGGTGGGCAACAAAGAAAGTTAAGCGCATTCGCATCGAAGACACCTAAGTCAGACAGTTACAGAACAAATCCATCAGGATGGTAAAGGTTTATTGGGATAACTGCGGGAGAGAGTAATTTTTTTGGGAAAGAGAGCAAACCATGTTTGCGGAGTACCCTTGAGCTATTTCACTCAGGTGTAATTTATTTTAGTACTTTACTTTGATATTTCGGGATGAAATTCATTCAAGGGAGGCGGAGTTGTAATACCCCATTTTCCCAAGGTGGTGAAAATCCATGTTATTGGGCTAAGCAGGAAGTGCTCTGCCATGTGTCGTCGATTGGTCTCGACGATATATCTAGAAGAGGAGTGTCGTCGAGAAGCACTTGATGACACAAGCTCAGTGTCGTCGAGTGGACTCAATGACACAACTGAAAAAGGCAAGTAATTAAGTACACTCAGTGATGCGACCATTAGTCATGTGTCATTGAGAGGACTCAACGACATAGAAAAATCATTGTCGTTGAGTGACTCAACAACACAAACAAATCTTTGTCGTCGAGTGACTCTGCTACACAGTCACATTCGTCTTTTGTTTGTGTTGTTTTATGGGGCAGTGGCTGTGTATTTTCAATGGGCCTTTAAACCTAATATTGGGGTTTTGGTCTGTGCTATATAAAGGCACTTGGAGAAAGATATTACAAAACTTTTTAGCCGGCACTCTCTCTCCAAGCTCGACACAGAAGAGAAAAGGAGAAGAAGAAGAAGACACTTTCTTCCATTGACGGAGTTCCGAAGATCCAAATCGTGAACCGATTTCATATCCACGGAGAGCAGCCCGGTGCGGTTCTTTCTATCCGACTGAAATCTTGTATTCTCATGGCGCCAAAGAAACCGACAAGGGTAATGATCCTTCCTCCTGGTTTTAGGACGTGTTTTGGTCCCTTTATCGCTTTTTATGCTTGCTTAGGGTTATCTCTTTCACTAATTAGTGAAGTGTAGGACTCCCTTTAGTACTTCAGAACTCCCGGTCGATTGTGTCCTTCCCCGACATATATTGCAACCAGAAATTTGGTAGTCGAATGGATTTAGGCACTTTATGTGAAGCCTACCCGTGGCCGTTAGCCCGGAATGGTGATCCTTGATTGTGACGTGCATTTAGGTTAAGAGTAGAATGTGTGCTGTAGAATGACTCAGTTAAATATATCATTATGAATGCGGGACTTGAGTTTTAGGTGTCTTTTGGAGAGCCTAACAGAAGCCCCGTCTCTGGGTGGTGGTTGAATGCAAACCTTCATCACGAGTTTTGTTGTGGAGTTGTCTTATACCTCCTTTATTGGTTATATTTGCGAAGCTTATGTCCTCTTATAAGGATTAGGTGTGTAGCTTATCTTTTGAGTAGTACTTGTATGTGTTAAACCCTTACGGGCCATGACAAACCCATATCCGCATCATGCAGATGGATCACGATGACTAGGGCACGGGCAAAGCTGAACCAAACCCATTTCCATGCAAATTGGTGAGAGGTCTTAACCTCTTGTATGTCGTTCGATCATGGGAGAGGTCATGGAAGATGTTCACCAAGACCGACCAAAATGTCTTTTCCCACCTAAGGTTGTATTACTTAGGGTGGTGTAGGTTTTCATGAAAGAGTACAATGGAAGCATGCCTTATGTGCATGAAATGTGTGGTCATGAGTACCCACATTTATGATGCGATGGATTGATGTTTTGTTAGACTATTGCGGTTACTTAGGCGGTTGTGGGGATCCTCTGGGTGAATCTAACTAACATCATGTGCATATCTAGATTCCCATTTCTTTGATGCTCAACCTAGAAGATTGATTGTGCTTGAAACATCACCTTGTATAGAGCAGTTGCACTTTCTTTATTGCATTACATGTTGTATGTACGGCTTGCTTGCAGGTCAGCGGTGCCCCTCCCCTAAGCCGGCTAGAATGGATGGGGGGGGGGGTGGGATCATTATGCGATTTGTGGTCAGATCATTGCCAACGCTCGTTTACCTCTTATTTGTGGATGATGCAGGTGTTGGTGAGCCAATTGGGAAGTAGCGGGCTGAAGCCCATTGCCGAGTTGGCCCTTAAAGGCCAACCTTTGTTTTATTACTTTTCTTGTATTACCGACTTACATGCCGAAGTATGCTTTTGAGTTAGTTACATTTGTTGAAGGTAAGACCTTAAAACCACAACTCTTTACTTGACATTCCTGAGTTGGTGGATATTCTGAAATTAATGTTTAATGAAAGCTTTCACTTACACTTTGTTTATACTCTCATGTAGTTTTTTTCTTTGTATCATGTTATTATCATCTAGCTAGTGTGTTCAATATGGCGTGGGGTCTCGGCCGGACCTATTGTTATATTGTTTGTACTGGCAGGGTGTTACACTTCCCCTCCACAACTGAAAGTGGTAGAGCATGGTACGACTTGGAGAGTATCTCTCTATTAGGGGAATGAGGGGGTCAAGTTTTCAAGAGAACACTAGCTGTCTCCTAAAAGTGGTTGCCTATGCCGACCTAACGACAATGACAACTATGGAAGGATCTCGCCTACTTGTTAGTACAGAAGGATCTGGCATATCGGTGAGACGTCACTGACATCGCATACTTGGCGAGTATGGCTGTATCATGCATACTCCCACATGGCCTTGAAATGCTCCTCTTGGTTCACTTTGAGTTGATCTTTGACTTCGACTTCTAACTTTGACCTCTGCCTATATGGCATGAATATGCTTCACCCTCGATAATATATGGGTTGTATTCTCTAGGCATAAAATTAGCATCTTTAGATATTTATGGTAAGTCTAAGCTAACTCCTCCCAAACCAAAACTCAAACCTAAGCTAAGCCCAAACCAAGAAACAACTTTATATATTTTCTAAAACCCTAACCCAAGTTCCCCTAACCTAGCAAGTACTGCCAGCTTCCCCCTCCTAAGACAACTAAGGTTAACTAAAACCTAACCCTAACTAGGTAAGAGGGAGAAAGAGAGGGGAGGGACCTGAGCTTGACTATATAAAGCCCCCCATCCTCTAATGTGAGGAAACCTCTATGCCAACCAAAAACGAGATGAATCCCCCTTGTGTGGGACCCCGACGACGCTGGAGGAGAAGACCTGAGCACCACCACCATCCTCTGCACCACATACGCATGGGAAGGATTCCATTAGCACTTCTAAGCTCATTGGGGAGCCCTACTTCGCTGGAGAGTGGTTGGAGGCCCTTTCCGGGAAGCCTCCAGGCTGTGTCACCGCCGGAGAATGGAGCTCCGACAGTGCCCATTTTTATTTTCTCTACAACTCCAGCTCTCGATGGCCGCCGCCAACGCTAGGACACCAGACCACCGATGTAAGGGGCGCTAGCCTCTGGCGAGTCGGACATAGGTGGTGGTGCGGCTGGACGGCGGCAGAAAAGACACGATAGTCTCTACCATTTGCCACACCATAGATGTCATCTGATCCCAATCGGGAGATCGGGCAGCGCTGATAATCTTAATCAAATCAAAAATTGATTGGGCTCCCATAGTGGATCCGTGCCCTATCCGATGTGGGGTCGTTGTTTCCTCTCTGCGTGGCTCCATCTCAGCCAACCTTATGCACTTAGATCAATGTAGAGTCAATTTTCTTTAGGAGACTTTCTTCTGAAAATTCTTGAGGCCAAACCACTGCTCAAAATCAAAAACTTTGAACATCAATATTGTAGAATACCTCAAGGCTGCCCCCAGTAAGAATATGACATTTTTCTTTGAGGTTTTGATAGTTTTAATAATTTTAAAAGAAGTTAAAAAGCACTTTTTGAGCAATCATCGCACACTTGCTTAAGTATAAAATTTATATCGGATGGGTAGTAGTGGTCTACACACACCATAAATGTTTGATAATTTTTTGGGTTGGTTTACTAATTTAATCGACTTAAATTAGGAAAAAAAATTGTGCTATAAATTATCAGAGGACTTTATATTTTATATAAATTTCTGAAAAATATATGGGAGATTAGTAAAGGTGATCTACACTCTCTGAAAAATATAAGTTTGAAAATTTTGGGAACATTTATGGTATTTTTAGTAAATTAATTGGTGGTTGGTTTTATACTAATAAATTAGCTGGGGTCAAATCTTTTATCAAAATACCTTGGAGAAATTATAGGGAGTTGGTTATGGAAACATTAACCTCTGGTTTTAATTTGGAAATTTTCTAATCAGTTTTGATATTTTAATAAATTAAAAGAAAGCTAGATAAAGGTAGAAATTTATCAGGTGTTAAATATGAACACAAAATGCCTAGATAAACACAATAGGGGTTAATAAGCATATACTGGACCTTCTATTTAAATTTGAGATTTTTTAGGGCATATCATGAATTTTATCATATTAATAAAGGTGAAATCTTATTATTCGAATAAAAGGAATAAAATCTCAGGCAACCCAACAAACCCTAAAATGATCTACTTTTTAATCTCGTTGGAAATACAATTTAATAAAGGACAACTTAAATAATTATTGGGTTCGGGCAACTTGAAACCCGAAGGACCCTCATAATCAATTAACACTTAAAATCCATCGTGGTAATTATGAAGATTCCTCCTTGGAATGAAGATACCTCCTTTGAATGGAGATGAAACTGTAGATACAGGAACTTTAAAAATTTAGCATTGTTTTCTTATTTCTATTATTTAATGTCGTTTATTTATTTCTGCATTTTAATTACAGCACTTTCATTTTTTGTTGTTTGTCTTATTTTGCATTTATAAGCTCATTTTAGAGTTAGCCTGGAGATGAGAGATTTATTCAAGGTTAACCCTAAATAATGTCAAACACGATCTACTATCATGTTAGTAGAGCGGTGAGATCGAGTTCGATGTCTTGACCTATTATTCTTCTATTTTGCACTACTGCTTATAATTTTGAGTTAACTTAGAGTTGAAAGATTCCTTCGATGTTAACCCTAAATAATTCCGAACTCGGTCGACTCTCATGTTAGTTGAGTGGTGTGATCGAGTTTGATGTCCTTGCCTATTATTTTATTTTGCACTACTGCTTATAATTTAGAGTTAACCTAGAGATGAGAGATCATTCAAGGTTAACCCAAAATAATGTTGAACTCGATTGATTCTCATGTTAGTAGAGCGGTGTGATCAAGTAAGATGTATTGGCATATTCTTCTTTTTGCAATAATGTTTTCTAACTTAGAGTTAACATAGAGATAAGAGATTCTGTTGGATCGATAGGTGCCCTTAGAGGGGGGGGGGGGGGGGTGAATAAGGGAATAAAATTCTTTTTGGAATCTTAAGCAATTTACTATATTGTTTTAAAGTTCACAAGAGAGCAAAATAATGGTTTAGCAAAAAGTAATTTGCAATAATAAAATTTAGAAAAAGTGCTGAATTGTTGTATGATGAAAGAGATTAAAATAAACAATTTATATAAAGTGATTTGAACTAAAAGCTTAGTAACCAATATAGTAAAATTTATGCCAAATGAATGAAATCAAGTAAACACAAATAGAGACATGATTATATTATATAAAAAAGGTGCTTACAAAAAATTTGATTTCAATATCGCTAGAAATCGGAGGCGTACAAAGTAAAACAATTTTTCCTTTTCTATACCGGCTCGTATCCCCACGAACTGGTTGGCTTTAGCCTATCCTTCCCCGGATATGGCCTCAAGCCGCTCAAGCCAATCCTCCCCCTGATATGGCCTCGAGCACCCCCTAGATCTAATCACCTAGACCTAGTCGCCAACTCATGCGGCGAATTACCCCCTAAGCCGCGCAAGGACCTAGTCGCCAACACAAGGCGAATTCTCTATACGGTTACAAAAATATATGGAATGAAAGTAAAGATAATGATAACAACAATAAAAACTACCTATATGAGATCTTCTGAAGTTGGAGATGAAGGATCGCTGTAGTATGAGCGAGGTCGAAGCGATCGTCCTTCGGATGTAGCGTGACGTATTCCTCCTCCAGAATTCTCCTTAAGCTTTTTGTGGGAGATCCATCTTCGGTAGCATAGCAACAGTAGAATTGTGGCAAAACAATCTCTCTGGGATGGATAGCCAAAATGATCAAAATTGGTTCTTTGTATTGACCTTGGATCTAGCGCATGCGGTAGCACCTAGCGCCTGTGGTAGCGTTCGTGTAGAGCAGTTACGAAACCGTCGCGGCATGGCGTTGTGCGCACAAACTTGAGCTAGCGCCAGGCGGTAGCGCTGGCGCTGGTGGTAGCGCTAGCGCCTGCAATAACTACTAGCGTTGGCGGTAGTGCTTAAGCTCAGTTTGTTGGTTCCAAGCTGCTTTCTACTTGTGGAGTGTTGCACCTATAGTTCCTGTACACAATAAACACAAGACAAGCAAGATCAAATACAATTTGGGATTTGTTATTCTCAAACAATGGGATGTGACACACATGTCCAACAATCTCCCCCTTTTGATAATAACAAATCCTCTTAGCAAGAAATCAACAAAGGTGTTTATAGAATATGATAAGCGAGATAAAAGTTCAACTATAGTATTTGATAAGCATGAGAATGTGCATACTCCCCCTATCTTAATGCTCCCCCTACATAAAAACAATTTATGTTTTACTCCCCCTAAATGATAGATTACATGAATTAGTCTCCCCTAAATCCTCTAGATTTCTCCTCTAGATTTCTTCAAATTAATCTCCCCCTTTTGGTATTATCAAAAGAAGGCGGGGTAAGGGTAGTAAGGAGGCATTCTTTATAAATGATAAATCATGATCAAGCTTTTGTAATATATAAAATGATAAAGAGTTTAAGCATAGTATATAAGAGATTTCAATTAAAAAGATAAGAGTTGTAAGCAAGCGGAAGATAATAAGAAACATCTTTTTGTAAGCATGAAAAGCATAAGTAAAAATATGAGTTTTAGTTCAAAATTGAAAGATGTTTTAACCTTTTTGAAATCTCAAAGTTTTTCATAAAGATACCAAGCATGAAATGATCATATCAAAGAAGATTATACTATAATGTTACTTAATTTCAAGTTTAAGAGATACTAAACATTGTATAGTTCATGCAAGGTTATCTAGTGCATTTCTTATATGAAGAGTAGTATAGATAAAGCATTAGAATCCAATACTCATGAGAAGAAGTGTTGTGAAAGATAATGGTGTGCACATAAGTGTATTTTGAGCAATGTTAACAAATGATTTAAATCCCAAAATATAAGACATGTGTAGAGTAAGGTGCACAATAAAACACAAGTATATTACTTTCACACACTTTTAATGCACATAATTTTTAACAAAGTGGTGTAATAACCAAGGTTTGCACAAGACACTTTACTATTCTTTTCAAGGTGCTCAACCTCACAATGCTTATGAAGACTTATCAGGAGGTTCAAGTAGTGCTTGGTGGAGTTATATTTGTCTATTTTTTGTACACTTTTGTGAGACAACATTCTCCGAATACACTTGTTTTGCTAACCCAACATAATAAATTTTTAACCACTTTTCTTAATTTTTAAGTGCAATTCAATTGTAGTGTAGATAATAAACTTATGCAAATTTTAATTCATTGTACAATTACAATGCACAAGCAAGCATTTTAGATTTAAACACACATGTACATTACCAAACATAAGTGAGTGTAAAAGCATCATTATCAATCACAATACATTTGCTCATACTTAGAGGCATGGTAAGCTTGGTTCTACGCATTCTTAAATACAATTGATGAACTTTAAATAGATATATCAAAGCATGATAAAACAAAACAATGTTCATAGTAATATGAAGAAACAAGTTTTAGCATTGTAGATAATTCTAAATAATAGAATTCTTACATGCTTGATATTAGCAATAAAGATCATACAGTTTTTATGTTTTGAAAAAAATTTTAATGAAAGAAAAAAATAGAAAAACACAAAAACATATTTTTTATTTTTGAATTTTAAAGTTTTGTAGTTGATTTTTCATAATATAAATAAAAATAGAAAATCTCAGAAATATATTTTTTGTATTTTTGAATTTTGAACTTTTGCAGTTGATTTTTCATAATATGAATAAAACAAAAATAACAAAAGTCAGAAACATAACAAATAAGTAGTACATATGAACTAACATATTTTTATAGATTTTTAGAAATTTTACAACACAGAAAAATCACAAACCCACGCTAGCGCCGACGCCAGTGCTAGTGCGTGAAACAGTACATGATTTTTTGAGAAATTGAAAATTTCAATTTTTGATTTTGATTAAGTGTCCTTAGAGTAGTGTCATGCATAAATTTCAGAATTTTTGGAGATCTCCAGGTGGATCAAATTTGCATGAAACTTTGGCTTTTTCAAACACTTGAGTTTTACAAAATCATTTAAGCACAAAAATAAATAAATTATGCAAAACACAAGAGGACATATTTTAAACAACCCAAAATATGAATGATTAAAGTGATAAGTAAATAAAATGTTCATGCAGTGAGTAATATAAGTATGTTCTAAGATTAAAAACTACCCGGACTAAATGTCTACACCCTAGCCCCGTACTAAGTGACAGATGAGCATACGGAGCTGCACACATGACGTAGGTTGGGGTGTTAGTCCCATATGCACACACTAGAGAATGCTCAACCTAGCACTCTTTCCCCCATTGCCTCGCAAGGCCCCACTGGAACCCTCCACAGTTAAGGACAAGACATGACTTAGAGGTTAGGTCTCTAATGCATACAACCCTACGCCCCTGCTATTTTGAGATATGAAATCATAGGTGAATAATCTTTTAGACAACCTATGCATTTAAACTATGGGTTGATTTATAAACTATGGGTTTTGTTTAATGTGAAGAGTTATATATAGCCACATAGTTTTTCTACTTTTATGAGATGATGATATAAGATAACTAGCACAATTACTAATATTCAATAAGTGATAATGCTAGTATGATGAGTTTTGGGTTTAATGTCACATCATAAGATTAACATTAATATTGCATGTATTCCAAAATAGAGTTTCATATTATATATCTAGAATAAAGTGATGATTTAGTTTGATTTATTCTTATTATTACAAAGTTGATTCTAGAGTCTACATATATGTGAGATACATGCAATCAATAACAAAGCATATCAATATACCAAATAATGGAAAGAAAAACTTAATTCAAATTTTTATCATAAGATTCATAATTCCTAGGTGATAGACATTATTGATTTGAGATATTATGATTTATGATTATAGAGAATTTGGCATAGAATGTATGTTAGATCATCATGATGTAAGTGAATTCTATTTCTTCTAGACTTATGACAATATGATTTGGTGATTTTCTTTTGAATGAGAAAGTTTGATTTGTAAGTCAAGAAAGTGATGATCATGCAATCATATCAAAGACAAAGATCACATATATAACATTTTAAAATTTATGATAAAATTGCATTCAATAAAAGAATTTATTGATCTTTGGTTTTGCATGATAATATATGATTCATGATACAATATTCATATATATTCTAATGATTAATGCATAAACTATGTGTTTTGATGGAATTTTAGTATTCTATTATAATTTCAAATCACATAGTTATTCTGATATTTTAATAACATTTTCAATGCTATACCTAGCATATAAATTTAAGCATAGACTATGAAGTGATGCTAGGATGATGAGTTTGAATGCAATGTTATTATATATGATTTAATGGAGATAATGTTGCATGTAATATGAGAAGATTTCAACTTAATTTTCTTTAGACCTAGAATGATATGATTAAACTTTTGATTTGATCTTAATGATACAAGATGATTCTAAGGTCTAAATACATGCAGACAATAGAGATGCATATCACACACAAAAGAAGATATCACTACTAGAAAAGTGACTTTTAGCCACACTTTTGTTTGCCACGGGCATAAAATCGTGGCTAATAATGAAGTATTAACCACGGGTCCTAATTCGTGGCTAATAATCAAGTATTAGCCACGGATGTCTAATTCGTGGCAAAAAAGAAAGTATTAGCCACGGTTTATTTAATTCGTGGCTAATAAGATTGTATTAGCCACGGTTGCCTAATTCGTGGCCAATGCTTTAGCCACACTTTCTAGTCTATGGCAAATACGGAAGTATTAGCCACGGTTTTGGCCGTGGCAAAAAAAACTATGTTATAATTTTTGACTCCAGTTATCTCGACACCCAACCCTAATATCTCCCCTGCAGTCACGCAGCCTTCCCCTCGCCCTCACCCTCGCCCTGCCCTCCCAGCGAAACCCCACTCCTTATCCCTCACCGGAGAACTCTGAAGCCCTCCAGATTATATTTCCCTCACCTGCTCAAGATCTCGCCTAAGTCAAAGCCCTCCGGATCGCCTCTTCGACAGCCTTCTCCTCGCCCTCGCCCTGCCCTCCCAGCGAAACCCTGCTCTCAATCCCTCGCCGGAGAATGCTGAAGCCCTCCATATTATCACATGCTCAAGATCTCCCCTATGCCGAAGCATATCGAGACCTCGTCTATAGGATCGCGTATACGACATTGCGTCTATAGGATCGCGTCTACGGGATCGCCTCCCCCTCAGGTAACACCTCCTTCTTCTCATATTCTTCTCCTCCCCATTATAAATGCAAATGCAGGGTACTGAGCAGCTGGATTGTGGAACACTAAGGGAGTGGTGTACCTATTTCTGGACATACAGGCCAGTCGGCTGGCACTGCTGCCGGTTTTGGAAATCAGGGATATGGCGGGTCTGAAGGTCCTTATGGTAATCAGGGTGGTTATGGGGTTGTTGGAGATCATGGTGGTGTCACCCTATCTGGCAATCCTACAGCTAGTGCTGGAGAACAGAGTGCATGTTCTGGCCATAATGATGGTTATCAAACCAATGGTTATTCAAATGCTTGGTTATTTGAGTAAATGCTCCATTTGATTTGGTTATTTGAGTATTTGGTTTCTTTTATTTACCCAACTGGACTGATTGTTGTCTTTTAATTTCTTCTTACAACACATACTACTCCTCATTCAAATATTTCTATTTTTTGTTACTAATGCAAGTCCTAAATCATTTCTTTATAACACAGATGTTCCTGGTTCTTCTACCTCAAGTAAGAAACTCAATCAAAACCTAGCCACCTCATCTCACTTGATCCTATATATGACATCAATATATATCTATTTTGTTCTCCAACAGAGTGTAATGTTTGCTTACATTCAATTTTTTTCTTCTTCTAACTCACATTTCTTTGGAATGCCTGCTAAATGTCTGATTAAATGCATCAACGGCGAATGATATTTAATTTGTTTTTTTTTCATCTCTTACTATTTGTATGCATATTTATTTGTGCAGTGTTATCAGGTTTTGCTTTGTTATTTGGTTGTTTTGCTATTCACACATTTACTCTAAAGGGAAGTTCACTGCTATATGTGATTGCTTGCAATCATGTTGAACACAAGTTATTGAATATGTGTGTATGTTTTTTTATTCTGTAATCTTTCTTAGAATAGTCTATCTTCTAGACTTTATTAGTACCAGTGAGCATGAGTTGGAAAACTGAGTATGATTGAATCAATTCTAATAATGGAGTTTATAAAGCCAGTAAAAAAATTTATTGTATGTTTTTATGATTTAGGCTTTATTTGGCTCGGCGGTGGCGGGGGAAAGGAGGACGCAAACGCGGGGGTCAAAACGGAGCGGCGGCGGGGGTTTTCCTCCTTGCTGCGGGGCGAAGCGTGGCAAACGGAGCTGGCGTTCCATTTGTTTTGTCATCGTGCGGCAACATTTCCTCAAAACGCGGAACCAAAATGCGGAACCAAATGAAGCCTTAATTATAGAGTTTGATGAGATTTTTTGTTTGGCCAAACAATTTGTTTTGGAAAGGTGTCATCGCAGATCATGCCGGCGACGTCAGGTCCTCCATTCACATAGCTTCTTCCTCCTCAATCACGATGGTGAATCTCTCCGGGAGGCCATTATCTTCGATCTTGGTAGGAGTATGCCATTATCTTCGCATATCATTATTATCAATTGCCTTATCTATTAGACCTTCAAAGTCAGCAGCTTCTACTATTATTTTCTCGAGCAACATTTCAACAGATTATTTCAAGTATCAAGACATTATGCTCTTACTCCACGAGGGTGGAATTCTTATGATTCATTTTCTTGGATTGTTGATGAAGAAGCATTTCGTGATAATGCACGGGTTGTGTCCAGCAAGTTGCTTCCTTTTGGATATGAGGTCATGGATGCAGTGTATTTTTTTAATCTCATCACTCAATCTATGATCTTACACATGATTCCTCTCCAATATTAAGATATCATGCATGCCCACTCTTACACATGATTCCTTCTTCCAGTTTCAGCCGCTAAGCTCACCACTCTTTCCAGCTTTAATGGCGCCCTCCACTTCCGCTTGGAGACTGGGTAAGAGGCAGTGCTGGTTTACATTATTTTTGTCTATTTGGCGAGTTAACCGGATCAATACTTGTTCTCGATGTCAGTTATACCACTGTGAATGAGGTGAGCGGAGCAGATCTATTTTTCTACTTCGTCCCATCTGAAAGAATCCCTAGCAAGGATCCTGTCTTAATTTGGCTCACCGGTGGCCCCGGATGCTCCGCCTTCAGCGGATTTGCTATGGATATGGGTAGATATGCATGTTTCCTTTCCTTGTTGCTTCATGATATGATTATCTGAAGCTGCGCTCATTGAATAGTTGCTTATGTTCCATGTTCTCTTTGTTTGCTCTGTACAGCTCCTGCAAAATTTAACGTGGACTATTTTGATGGCAACATGCCCACCTTAGTTGCCAATCCTTACTCATGGACTAAGGTGAGACATTCTGGTTACTCACATTCTGGTTACCTAATAAGTGAGATAAGAGTCTGAGTTCCTAATATAATACACCGTTTGTTTGGTTTGCTGTCTTTTTATATACTAATTTCATAATGACATCGTCGATGACATTGGAAAGCAGATTTGTTTCTTTGTTGTTTTACTTTTGAGTATGATAAACTTTAAAGTAAATCATTGATTACCTATAATTTGGCAAATTCCTTTGCGTCCTTGTCATCTTAGATTCTCAAGACCATTCCTATTTGCTCATCTCTTCGACACCAAGTATTCGGTGTCCAAGTGGATATAAAAACATTTACTGCATACATTTTGCCCCCATTAACAAACTACTATCATGCTAATTGGAAGGGATTTTTATGTTGACATGCTTGAAATGGTTAGGAAGGCCAAGGTGTGCCAATAACATGTTGGTGTGCAAATATTATTATTTGAGCCGTGAATATAATTTGGTTGTGAATAGTCGGTATTGGTGTGCTTATAAAATTATTATTTTTAGATGCACTGAATTATTTGTCACGATTTCAAATCATAGTAAATACATTTTTAAAAAATAACTCGAACAAGTATTTGCCACGGCTTTAAACCCTGACAAATATTTTTTTTATAAATCTGCTAAGAATTTGCCACGTTTTCAAATCGTGGCAAATACTTTTTTTTATAAATCTACCAAGTATTTGCCACAGTTTATTACCGTGGCAAATAATCGACTTTTAACCATGGCAGGGGAACTGTGGCTAATAATGGACTTTTAGCCACGGAAGAGACACCGTGGTTAATAACTGATGAAATAAAGACCCTTAGCCACGGTTTAAAGCCGTGGCTAAAAGTCGTGGCAAAAACGTATTTGCCACGGAATGAGCGTGGCAAATACTTTTTGCCACGCTCGCATTGCCCACGCCCATTTGCCGTGGGCAGGCCGTGGCTAAAAGCCTTTTGCCACAGTTTTGGACTCTTAGCCACGACAATTTGCCCTGGCTAAGTCCATTTTCTGTATATGAAACTATAATACCAATAGCCATCACATATTTCATAATTCCTAAGGCTGATAATATTAGTTGATTTAAGATAATTCTTGTTAGATCATGAATTATGATATATGATTATAGTGAATTTTAGCATATGATAATAATAGATCATGGTGGTGATTATATAGTTCATATTCATCCTTTTTAATATGTAGTGACTTGCTTGTAAAGTGAATATTATACTACATATATAAAGGACAAAAAATGTTTTGATTATTTGATTTGTTTTGTAAATTTTCTTTTTGATTTTAATACAAGGTATATGTAAGTAGAAAATAACAATACTTAACATAATTTTTCAGAAAATAATAATTAGAGAAATTGGATTTTTTTAGGAAAATAAGCTACCGCCGACGTTAGTGATAACGCCTGGCGTTAGCAACTCATGGTTTTTGATTTTCAATTTTGAGTTACAATTTTTGATTTAAAAACACATGGTTTCATTTATATCATTTGATTCTGATTTTCTCGATTATGATTTTTCAATATATGGGCTATCATTTGCAACAAACAAATTAGACAAATATACAATAAGTTGTGCATTTAATATTTTACGTCTAAGCCCTTTAATAAACCATTTAAATCCATTCATTAAAATAATTTCATTAATCTTGATAATAATTTCAATATTCAATTTATAATGATAATTCAAGACATTTATGGGTAAAGGATTTAAAAAGGATTAAACTTTAGAGAAAAGAGAAGATAGATCACTTAAAACTTATGACTTTATATTCAATTTTAATTCAATTTGATTTGTTAAAACATTAGGCTTAAGATGTGTAAGTCATATCTTATGAAATACAAAGTGACCATAAACATGTTGGATCAAAAAATACAAAACAAACAGGAGTAAAAGAAATAAAGCACATCATGAAGTAGAGTATTGATATTTCATTTTTAATTGATTCTACTTCATGCAAATCATAGGATACTAATGAATATGAGATTTATGTATCCAAAGGGGCATAGTGGGATGGTTCCTTTGGGTACCCAAATACATCGTGGTGGCTTTTGCGAAGATATTGATGAATGGGCTTTTTTAATTAAAGATGTTATGTCATTTTTCTTTATGGATCTCCATTCATACATTGGTTGTTTATCACTTAAATCCATATAATGATTATGTGACATCTTTATATGATGATAATTGTTTGAAAAATAATTCATTGGGGGTGTATGTTTTTTCAAATTATCTTTCAAAATGGCTTGATGTTGATAATCATAGTGAATTTTATTATATGGAATCTTTGAAATTTTATAAGAGTGATTGTCTTTCTTTAGAAGTGATTGTTGAAAGAATGGGTTATAATATGTGTTAAATGATTGGTTCTTATTTTGATGATTTTCATTTCCACTCTTTCTTATACACATACTCTTATAATGTGAAGGAAAAGATTTTACAATTTGATTTTCAAGAAATAGAGAATTAAATTTGAGTCATGATTGAAAATATATTGAGATTTATAATAGTGACTCTTAAGAATTTTGTGAGTGTTGGCACCAAAAATGGTACCTCCAAAATTCACACTAGAGGGAAGGTAGAAAACTGCGGAGTGCAGGTTACTGAAGACAAAGGATGCTGAGAAACAGGGAAAACGATCACAGAAAATCGAGACCGCTTACACAGGTTGTAAGCTGGAGGCTCGAGGCAAAAAGTCCATTTTCAGGTACCCCTACCCCTCTATTTATAGACGAGGGGGCTGCCCAAACGGGCAGATCTGAAAACTACGGGCTGCCCGGGATACAGGAGAGTCGGGGCAGGGGAAAAGGGGTGTAAATAACCAAAAAGGAGAAAAAGAGACCAGACCGCGCGGTCTGGCGATCCGACGAGCTTCTGACTGCCTGGGTCTTGGAGGATTCGGCTGACCTCTGTTGGCGGTCTGGGCGGTCTCCCAAACTGGAGACCGCGGAGACCGATACTTTTGACCTTCATGAGGAGATCGCGAGCTTTCCGGGCAAATATAATCCCCGCACATTTTTAAGTTGCGCTGGAACTTCGAAAATGTATGCTTTGACCGTCGAGACCGCAATCGTCATAAATGCGCCCTGGGCTATAAATACCCCTCCATGGTTTGAGAAATCATAATTTCTTGAAAAAGCTAACGAGCTTACCTTACAAGCGGTCTCAAAAAAGTAGATAAAGCGAGCTCCATAATGTCATCATTGTTTTCCGCGTTTGACTCTCCAGGAAAGGACTCCCCTGAGAAGAAGAAGAAGAAGATCGCTACCTCGAAGAAGGTGGTGAAAATTGTTAAGGCTTCACCGAAGGCGGGCGCGTCTAAGGAGACCGCGCGACCTTCTCCGGAGAAAACAGCTGTCCTCCCCGAAAATGAGGTTTCGCCACATTATGTTGCTGCTATTTTATCGTCTAGTTCTTCAGGACCATAACTGATCCTTCCTGATTTTTCCATTTCTCTCAATTATCATAAAACTGTGGAAGCGCTCGGCCTGGCCACTGTGCAGCATAATGAGACCGCCTCCAAAGAAGTTATCCTGGCTGGGTTACGGGAAAAGAAAATTGAAGCTGAATAGATTATGCAAAGGTTAGGTTGCTCTCAGGATTCTTCCAAAGCGAGTAAGAGAAAAAACTTAAATCCTTCTACTCAAAGTGCTAAGAAGCTGAAAAATGATGATGCTAAAGAAGTGACCGCCCCTAAGGCGATCACTCATCCCGAGGGTGGCGGTCTCGAGAATCCTTAGAGTGCTCCTTTGAAGGTAAATGATGCGGCCGATCTCCTTTCTCTTCCTGCGATCTCGACTTTTTCAAGAGAGGCAGATCCTGAACTGATCGCCTACCTTGAAGAAGATTCTTCTAACGATTTTTCTTGTTCTTCCTTACAGGTGCTTGACCCTTTCGAGGAGGAAAGTCTCCGGGCACCTGCTGCCGAAAAAGAGATTTTGGAAAAAGAGAAGGAGATCGCCGCTGCTAAAGCGAGGCTGAGAGAAGATAAGGAAAGGAGGGATCGAGAAGAGAAGGGAAGAAAAGAAGCAGAAGTAGTCAGATTGCCGCTGAACAGGAGGAAAAGAAGAAAATGGAAAAAGAGAAGGCGCTCAGACCACTGTGAAGAAGAGGGAAGAGGAAAAGAAGAAAGCAGCCCAGGCCGCTGAGAGACAAAAGAAAATGCCTTCCGAGCTGGAGGCAGAAGAAAAGAGCCGGCAGATTGCTGAAAAATCTTCCTCTTCCAATGGTCCGACCTGATTCTCCAGAAAGAAAACATGAGATCGTCGTCATCGAAACTGATGACATCCTTGTTAGTAATGCGGAGCTAAAGAGAAGAAGAAAAGAAGGGGAAAGGATGCAAAAGAAAGAATTGGAGAAAATGAACCTTGAACGTTTTAGGGGATCAGACCGCCTCGTGCTGACCGCAGAACCAGCGGTCATAGTTAAACTGAAAATATACTGCGTGACTGCGGCTTGATTCCTTTCCAAGTATTCTTTCTGTGTGAACCTTGTTACTTTGAACTTTTGAAAACCGAACTAATCTTTACTCTTTTGTCCGTAGATGAAAATATTCTTGAGATGGAAGAGGGAGAACTTCCAGCGCAGAGGGTTGCAGTCTCCGACCAACTTGCCAATTTCCTCAATCCTATGTTTGAGGATGTTCGGTCTATGTTGGCTCGGGAACGGGCCTACCATGATCAGATCCGCGATCTTGAAGAGAAGCTTCGTTCAGCTTATGATCCGGCCGGCGAGCTCATTCAGTCTCATCGAAAAGCTGAAGAGGCAAGCGGTGTCAAGATGGCGATCTCACTCAAGCACTCTGTCGAGCTGAGAAAGACGTTGAATACTACAAGGGAAAATTTGCTGCTTTGTCCGCTGAGGTCGCTGCGCTGAGGAGCGGCTCCACGAAAATGACGATGAGATCGGGACCATCTGGCGATCACCAAGAAGTGAGACCGAGCTCCGAGATTATGGTTGTCCCTATGGAGGTAGTTGACAAAGAGATGTCAAGGATCCACTGGGCTGCGATGAACGCTAACCAGGGCCTTGCATCGGTCTTCAGATCTATTAATGAAATGCAAGATATCGCGGCCTTTTTAGGAAGAAAAAGGCCTCATATGAAATAAACATTTGACATTTCATTTTCGAACGGTTTTTGTAATATGATGAACAATTTATTGTGTAATATGCTTTAATTTCTGCTGCTCGTGATCTCTTACTCTGCTGTGATGATCTCTGTTATTTTGTGCTGTTTGTTTATATTATGTGATCCGAGATGTTGCGGTCTCTCTTTTTTGAGATCGAAAAGATATCGGCGTTTTATTGACTTTTTGCAGGTACCGGCGGTCTGAGAGTCTTTACTGGGCGGTCACGAGAAAAAGTAATGATGACGAAATTATCCTTTGCTCACTATAAATAGCCACCTTTTTGGATCTCATTTCATATTTTATGTATGCGCCCTAAGCACCGGTCACAGCGATCTCCAAAAATGGTGTCCGCTCGAGCTACTGCTGCTTCAGCTTTCCTTAAAGCCGATCACAAATCTTGCCATCTTTCAAAAGAGGAATAGGTTGAGTTCTTGAAGAAGCACATGATTCAGACTCAAATCGTCGTGAGACCGCCATCTGAGGTCGAAGGGCTCAATTTTGGGGAGGAGAAAAAGTTTATCATCCCCATCGATCACTTTGAGTGTGGGTTGAGGATTCCTCTCCCCTGGGAGTTTTCGAGATCATGGATTATTACGGGCTGGTGCTCGCCCAGCTGCCGCCGAACTCGATCGGTCTCATTAGTGTTTTCATAAACTACCTGAGATCAGAAAAGATAAAGTTCACGATGGCGCTCTTCCGTGCATCCTTCACTGCTAAGGTCCTGAAAGAAGGTCAAAAGAAAGAGGAATTCAAAGGATTGATATACTTTTCTGCTGAAGGATGCAAAGTTCTCAATCTTCCAAACAAGGTTCCCTTCTGGACAGAAAGGTTCCTTGTATTAGAAGGCGATCTTGGCGGTCTCAAGAGTAACCCTTCTATGCGACCTGAAAATTTTTTTCAGAAGAGCAAATCGATCTCAGAAGAAGAGTTAAAGATTCTGAAATTTCTGGCTGGAAAGCGCCTGGATGTCATTCATTATCTGGCGATCTGGCCCGAGATCGCTGAGATTGCCCCTGAGGAAAGTGAGTTTTTTCCAGCGATCTCCCAATATTTCTTACACATTTTTCTTTACTTTTCTAACTTCTTATTTTCAGCATCCTTTGCAATTCCGACGGAGGGTCCAGTAGCACCTGCAGAAGAAGTACTTACCCAAAGGGAAAGAAGGCTGAAGAGGGAAGAAAAGTTTCAGACCGCTGAGACCGGTAATTCTTCTAAGACCGCTTCGGAGCCATTTCCTCTTCATGGCTATATGCGCCATCAGAAAGATTTAAAAGGCAAACCTTTACTCAAATGGGGCGCCAAAGGAAAGACCGAGAGAGTTTCTACCGATCTCCCCCTCTGGAGCGGGAAGCTGACTCACCATGCCACTGCTGTGACCGCGGCTTTATACGGAAAGAAAAATACAACTGAAATATTCGATATTGAGACCGACTTGCTCCCAGATATTTGTGCTCAAACCGCCCTTCGGAATGCAACTCTTCAGCATCATATGGGGCGGACTCTTCGAAGTGTCTTGAAAGCGAATGAAGACCTGCTGGTATTATATCTCTACTATATGTTTTTCCTGAATTCGTTTAGACCGCGCGGTCTGATTATTTCTTTTCTACAGCGAGCGAAGGAAATGGCCTATGACTTACACAATCCTGATTTTAAAAGAGCAATGGCGCACCATGTAAGGGAGACTGCCGAGCAAGTAATCACGGAGCTCCGAAATCGAGGCGGTCTTTCTGAAGAGTACAAAGATACAACCTTTGCTGCTCTTTTCCCTCGGGCGTCAAGAAGGATTGATGAACAATCTTTAACTACGAAAGAGACCGCCGATGATGGTGAAGAAGATGTTGTGATCGAGGATGAAGCCCAGCTAAGCGGCAGCTAGTATGTGCAGGGCCAGGACACGAGCTCAGGAGCGGCCTCAAGCTCTGGATCCAAGGTTTAAGGGAAGAGCTCAGAAGAATCATCTAATGAGGCCGACTTGTCCTCTTCTTCGGATGAGCGGTCTCCCAAGAGATCGAGAAGCAAATAGATAATATTGTAATTTTTATCTTTTGGAGACCGGTCGGTCTGATGTACCTAAACATTTTGAATGAATATGAAGAGTTGTTTTGCCATGTTTTTCTTACCTCTTTCGATCAGATATTTAATTTGTATTTCTTCTATACTGACTATACCTATGCGGTCTCTTCATTTCAAGGTGAAATTGGCATTCGATCTCAATGCCTTAGTTTTTATCAATCTTCAAAAAATCCTTTGAATAATTCCTTATATAAGCATAAGATGCGATCTTTCAATTATCCATACTATTTTATGAGTCTGAGCACTGGAATTGAAAATATCTTACGACACTTTCTTTGCAGCGGTCACATCTAGCGATCTTCATTATACCAGACTACTAGGAACTTAAAATATTATTAACTGGATAGCATGCGATCTCACTTCTTTCTGATCGCGCGTAAAATAGGAAAGAATATTCTCGAATGCCCTAGAGTTCTATCCTTAGAGCTTTTCTTGGGGTGACGATTGTTGATTAGTAATTTTGAGATTGCTGAAAAGAAAACCACTGATGAAATGGAGAACATGACCGGCAATCTTGAACATCCAAGTCCTGGAGGAGATAAACTGGCGGTCTCAACATATTTGAGATCGCTGAAAAGAAAACCACTGAAGAAATGGAGAACTCAAATGGCAATCTCAAACAACCAAGTCCTGGAGGAGATAAACCGGCGGTGTCAACATATTTGAGATCGCTGAAAAGAAAACCACTGAAGAAATGGAGAACTCAAACATCAATCTCAAACAACCAAGTCCTGGAGGAGATAAACCTGCGGTCTCAACATATTTGAGATCGCTGAAAAGAAAACCACTGAAGAAATGGAGAACTCAAACGGCAATCTCAAACAACCAAGTCCTGGAGGAGATAAACCGGCTGTCTCAACATATTTGAGATCACTGAAAAGAAAACCAATGAAGTAATGGAGAACTCAAACGGCAATCTCAAACACCCAAGTCCTGGAGGAGATAAACCGGCGGTCTCAACATATTTGAGATCGCTGAAAAGAAAACCACTGAAGAAATGGAGAACTCAAACTACAATCTCAAACAACCAAGTCTTGGAGGAGATAAACCGACGGTCTCAACATATTTGAGATCGCTGGAAAGAAAACCACTGAAGAAATGGAGAACTCAAACGGCAATCTCAAACAACCAAGTCCTGGAGGAGATAAACCGGCGGTCTCAACATATTTGAGATCGCTGAAAAGAAAACCACTGAAGAAATGGAGAACTCAAACGACAATCTCAAACAACCAAGTCCTGGAGGAGATAAACCGGAGGTCTCCACATATTTGAGATCGCTGAAAAGAAAACCACTGAAGAAAGGGAGAACTGAAACGGCAATCTCAAACAACCAAGTCCTGGAGGAGATAAACCGGCGGTCTCAAATAACTCAGGTCTCTTTTCATAAGGGAGAAAATATGGGTCTGCGATCTCAATAAATTCTGACTGCCTGATCTCAAGGGCAGGTGCGGTCATGACTCGAGGGCTACACCGACATTGCTTTCCTCAAGAGAAAGAGTTCAAAAAATGATCTCAAGGGCAGGTGCGGTCATACCTCGAGGGCTATACCGGTATTGCTTTCCTCAAGAGATCACTTAAATCTGTTTTAAACTTGCCACTTTTGCTAACCACGCTCCAATGAGTATTCGAAAGTTATAGAACAAAAATGATCCATAGGGTAGGTGCGGTTATGCCGCGGAGGCTATACCAACATTGCTTTCCCTAGAAGATCACTCAGTCTGTAACAGTGTCCTAAAAAGCATGACAGAGCTGAACATTCACCTGAACTCCCTTGATCTAGAGGTGTGTCAACTGTCAGCAAGGACCTGACATCCTAAACGTCCACCGCACGAGCTTGGCGAGCTACTGCTACACTGATGTGAAGTCTCCCCAACATCTGTGGTCCTGGCAGATTTACATCTCATGCTTCAAGTCGAGGGGGAAAGAAGTAGGATCCGTCGATGTCTCTTTTGGCAGGATTCTAGCTTTTAATATCAATTTGTTTTTTGATATCTTCCCTTGTCATTTATATACCAAAAAGGGGTTAGAATCATATCATCATAATGTTCAAGAAGAGAAAATATAAGAAAAAAGGAAGAAGTAAAATTCATAAGCACTTTTAAGAGAAAAAACGCTTAAGGTCATCACCGCTCCAGGTGTGAGGCAACTCCTCTCCTTCATAAGTCTGGAGACGGTACGCACCATTTTTGAGTACTTCTTTCACTATGAATGGTCCTGCCGAATTTGGGTTAAGCTTCCTTACCGAACCAGATCTTGCTGCTATATCCACCTTTTTTAGGACCAGATCTCCGATTGTGAATTCTTTGATTCTGACGTTTTTATCGAAGAGTCTCGCTATCCTTCTCTTAACTTCTTCTTGCCTAATCGTCGTCGTATCTCTCAGCTCTTCAATGAGATCAAGGCTACACCTTAGATCTTCATCATTTCCTTCCATCCAATCATCCTGGTTTTGTTGAGCCAATAACACCCTTGGACTTTTTACCTCAAACTCGACAGGAATAAGAGCTTCTGAACCGTGTGACAACTTAAAAGGAGTTTCTCCCGTAGCTGAGGTGGGAGTCATTCTCAAGGCCCATAGCACTGATGGTAACTGTTCCGCCCAATTTCCCCAAAGATTTTCTACTTTTTCTTCAAGAGATTTATTATGAGCTTATTGACAACTTCTACTTGCCCATTATTTCTAGGATGATGCACAGAAGCAAAACGTAATTTAGTGCCGATCTGTCCACAGAAACTTATGAGCTGAGGATTGTTGAATTGAGAACCATTATCCGTGATAATTGCCATCGGGATCCCATGCCTGCAGACTATTTCTCCCAGATAAAATTTCTCACAACTTGAGTAGTAATTTTAGCCAATGCTCTTGCCTCAATCCACATGCTGAAGTAGTCAATCATGACTATAATATATCGGCGTTGCCCACTTGCCGTAGGAAAAGGACCAACCAGATCCATTCCCCATACTGCAAACGACCATGGGGTTGCTATAGATTTAAGCTGTTGGGCAGGATGATTCTGAAGAGGAGCAAACTTTTGGCACTGGACACATTTCTTCGCAAATTTTTCTGCATCCTTCCTCATTTGAGGCCAGAAAAATCCTTGCCTTAGGATTCTTTTCTCCAATGTACGAGCTCCAGAGTGGCTTCCACATTCTCCTGAATGAACTTCCTGAAGGACAACCGGGATCTCTTCTTCCGAGACACATCGAGCCAAAGGTGACAAAAAGGTCTTCCGGTAAAGGATTCCTGCAACAAGGTAATAATGAGCTACTTTTAGTCTAAATCTTTTTCTGTCTTTTACTGTGGAGTGGAGCTTTCCGGTCGAAAGATAAAGGATGAATGGATCCATCCAAGATGGACGCTGATCTATCTCCATAACTTCTCCTTCCTCGATTGCAGGACGGAAAATCTCCGAGGAGGTTCCTCCCGAAAGAAGACCAAATTTCGCCAGCTCATCCGCTTCTGAGTTCTCTTCTCTTGGAATATGTTTGATAGAGAAACTTTTGAACTTTCCAATCTCTCCTTTCACCAAGGCTAGATATTGCTTCAAAGTTTGATCCCTAGTTTCAAAGGTTCCGTAAACCTTAGATGCCATCACTAGAGAGTCCGTTTTAACTTGAACATCCTCGATTCCCAATTCCCTAGCGAATCGAAGACCGGATAGCAAAGCCTCGTATTCTGCTTGATTATTAGTTGTTGAGAAATAGAACTTCAAAGCCTGATCCAATCTGACCCCATTTGGATTGATCAAAACCACTCCAGCCCCACATGAATTCCTGCCCGAAGCACCATCAACAAATATTGTCCAAGCTAGAGGCATTCCGACTTCCTTCTTTAATGAAAGCTCACTTGCATCAACCATGAAATCTGCTAAAACTTGAGCTTTGATTGCCACCCTTGGCATATAGGAGATATCAAACTCACTGAGCTCTATCGCCCACTTAGCCAACCTTCCTGAATGCTCTGGCTTCTCTAAAATATTCTTTAAGGGAAGATCAGTGACCACTTGAATTGAATGAGCTTGAAAGTAGGGCCTTAATCTCCTAGCTGAAGTTACAAGCATTAGGGCCAGCTTTTCAAGAATCGGGTAACGTGTCTGTACATCTTTCAAAATTTTGCTCACATAATAAACTGGAAATAGTTTCTTCTTCTCTTCTCGCACCAAAACTGAACTTACAGCATCAGTACAAACTCCTAAATAGAGAAAAAGATCCTCGCCCTCCCTTGGGCTTTGGAGCAAAGGGGTTGATGTCAATTGCTTTTTAAGCTCATTAAAAGCATTATCACACTCTTTTGTCCACTCAAACTTAGCCCCTCCGCGGAGGGTCTTGAAGAAAGGAGCACTTTTATCTCCGGATCGAGAGATAAAGCGACTCAGACCTGCCATTCTTCCTCCTAGCTGTTGAACTTGCTTAGGAGACCTGGGGGGTGGCATTTCAAGAATAGCCTTTACTTTTTCAGGGTTGGGCTCTAATCCTTCTGGAGTAAGGAGATGACCAAGAAATTTTCCTTTACTTGCCCCAAAAACACACTTCAACTGGTTCAACCTCATATTAAAAGTTCGGAGGGTTGCAAAAGTTTCTGAGAGGTCACTAAGATGAGAAGAGAATGATTTGCTTTTTATTAGAAGGTCATCAACGTAAACTTCTAGATTTCTTTCCTTTTGATCTTTAAAAATTGCGTTCATCATTTTTTGATAAGTTACTCCAGCATTTTTTAGCCCGAAAGGCATTACGAGATAACAGAAGCAACCGTCGTTTGTGATAAACGAAGTATGAGGTATATTGGGTTTATGCATTCTGATTTGATGATAACCTGAAAATGCATCTAAGAAACTCATGAAAGAATAGCCTACCACTGAATCTACTAAAGAATCTATCCGAGGCAAGGGGTAGCAATCTTTAGGGCAAGCTTTATTGAGTTTGGTGAAATCGACACACATCCTCCATTTTCCCCCAGACTTATTGACCATTACAACATTTGATACCCATTCAGGGTATTGAACTTCTTGAACAAACTTAGCCTTCAACAGTTTTTCCACTTCTTCTCGGATAGGCTGGGCAAGAGTCGTTGCAACAGCTCTCTTTCTCTGCTTGATAGGGATGAAGTTGGGATCAATATTGAGATGGTGGCAAGCGACATCTGGATCAACTCCTGGCATGTCGTCCGCTGACCAGGAGAAGACATCCAGATTCTTCAGAAGGCAAGAGATCAGGCTACTCTTGTCAGCTTCAGACAATTCAGCATTTATGGAGAGGCTCTTGCTCTAATCTTCCTCGCTAATGGGAATGGCTTGAGTCGCTTGGGAAAGTTCCAAGCGAACTCCATCCCTTGCATCTTCTTCTTCAGCCTCTTCAGCAACTTTGATTGGTTCGGGAATTTGGGCTGAGATAGCCATCACAGCTTCCTGGGGAGAAGAAGACATGATCACATTGACAATTTTTACGTAGCACTCCCTGGCCTTCCTCAGGTCACTGCTGATCCGATGTTGCTTGCCATTTAGGGCAAATTTTACAGCTTGGTGGTATGTCGAGACCACCGCAAGATACCCGTTCAAAATTTGTCTCCCAAAGATTGTGTTGTAGTTGCTAGGAGCATCAACGACTATGAATTTGACAAGCCTTACTATTCCCCCCCAAAATTACAGAGAGAGTGACGAGTCCCTCTACCTCCTTCTTTTCACCTGAAAAACCATGAAGAGGCCCTTCAGTAGAGAGAAGAGGATTACCTGGCTTCAAAGCATCGAAGGCCGGCTTGAAGAGTACGTTCACCAAGCTCCCAGTATCAATAAGAATTTTCTCTACCGTGTAATTTTCTATTACGACTTTTATGACGATCGCGTCGTCAAAAGGATTTGAGGTTGAAGAAAGATCTTCCTCCCCGAAGGTGACTATTCCTCCAACCGGGGTTGAGGAAGTAATAGCAACCTCCGAACGGCAGACCCTTTTCAAGCTGGCCTTCCTGGAAGACTCTGGTCCTGCTAGCTCCACCGTGAATACAGAAAAGGTTGCCTAGAGCGCCCTCATCATTAGCATCCTCGCATTCACTGGGGAAACTGATGTTGCCAAGATGGCCAACATCGTCGACCTCCTCGCACTCCCAATGGATCTCTGCTACTTCTTTGGTCTTGGAAGTTGAAGCTTTGGAGGGATCATTCTTTTGAAGAATATCCTGAAGATTTCCCTCTTTTAGGAGCTTCTCCACTACCACTCAGAGGGCTCTGCAATTTTCTGTCAGATGACCTCTTTCCCTGTGATATTCACAGTAAAGAGTCGGATTACGGGAATTCGGGTCAGAGCTAATGGGAGCCGGCCTCTTGAAAAAAGGTTGCTTCTGCAGGACTTGAACTACTTCTTTCATGGAGACACCAAGGTCTGTAAAAGACTCTTGGGAATCATTATAGGATGGCTGGAAGGTCAGGAGAGGGGGCTGAACATATTGAATTTGATGAACTGGAGTGGCTTGTGGAGCTGGAGCCACAGGGGTTGGAATCAGAGGTCCTCTGGGCTGGAATTGTTGGTTCCCCTGATTGAAACGATTGTTACGGAAATTCCTTCCCCTCTTCGGAGCGGGAGGAGGACACTCTTGGTGAGACTTTGAGGAAGATGGGGCAGGAAAGAATCCTGCAGAGCCTTTCTGACTGGCCCTATTGGTCAGATTGGTTACATAGGTGGGGTTGTTGATCTCCCCCTCTATATAACGATTGGCAATGCTAATCAACTCCTGATAAGAGTCGGGCTCTTTAGTGGTAACCTTGAACTTGGGAGGGCCTTCCTGCAGGCCACTAATCAAGGCTGCCATATAAAGAGCAGGATCCATATCTCTGATCCCTAAGATCTCTCTTTGGAATCGGTCGACAAAATGAGCGGCAGTCTCATTTTCACCTTGCTTGATTTTGAAGAGGCTCGCAGGGCCACTCTTCCTCTTCTTGGCGGTTGCAAACCTCAAGAGGAGCTCATTTCTTAGGATGGCAAAACTCGGGATAGATTGGGAGGGCAACTTGTATAACCACTCCCTAGCAGATCCATCAAGAGAAGTTATTAACAACTTACATCTCACCCCAACTGAGATGGTTCAGAGGGAAATGGCAGATTAAAAAGCTTGGAGGTGGGACATGGCATCACTTTCTCCCGAGAACACAGGGAGACGAGGTTCCTGAAGCGGTTTGGAATAGGTTCTCGACGAATTTCATTAGTAAAAGGGGAAGGTTCCCCCATTCTAGAGGCACCTGGGGGAGCAAGGAAAGGAGCAGGAGGGGCTTGAGGATGGGCAAAATCCTCTTCAAAGTTCAAAGCTTGGGCCGGAGGCCCCTGAGCGGCTGCTCTAAAAGAATTATAACGGGCAGCGAACTCCTCATGCTGAGATCGCTAAGGAGCTGCGGGCTGAAAATTAGAGCGATCGCAAGGCTGACCGCTTGCCATGCTGTCAGGGGTAGCGACATGGCTAGGAGGAGGAAAGATCTTTTGGGAGATCGCGGCCAGAACCTGGTTCATGGCCTCAATCTGCTTGGCGGACTCAAGCTGAGTCCGGACAACCTCTTGACGCTCGCGAGCGGCCTCCTGCTGAGTCCGCGCGATCTCTTGCTGAGCAGAGGCGACCTCGTGTCGAGCTCGAGCGGCCTCTCCGAGAGCTTGTTCAACGCGAAGCTAAAAATGGCGCTCAAGGGATTGCAAGGAATCGTGATCGATTTGTGGGTGGTTGCTGGAAGACCGAGCTGGGCGACCTCTACGCTCAGGCATTTTGAAAGTCAAAAAATTCACCTGGACACTCCGAATCTGAAGGTCGCGTGTTGGTTCTGTTGGCACCAAAAATGGTACCTCCAAAATTCACACTAGAGAGAAGGGAGAAAACTGCGGAGTGCAGGTTACTGAAGGCAAAGGATGCTGAGAAACAGGGAAAACGATCACAGAAAATCGAGACCGCTTACACAGGTTGTAAGCTGGAGGCTTGATGGCGCAAATCTCACACACCGCTATAGGCGGTAGCTCGACTGCGGCACGAAACGGCAGTGTACCGATCGTTCAAGTAATATAAAATGGGAATGAATCCCCAAGTATCGATCTCTCAAGGAACACAGTAAGGTGGAGTTAGGTTTCGAGAAAGGACTTGAGATTGAAGTCCTTAAATCGGATGGAATGCAGGGGAGTTGGGTTGGCTTTTGGAAAATAAAATAAAAGCTATCAACTACTCCTATGCAATGCCGCTATGCAATGCTTCGCTCGGCGGGATGGAAGACTACGTAGGCCTTGAACGCGCTACTTCGTAAGGGCGGATGGACGAGTAGGCAAGCGGATCGAACTATGCAGGCCTTGAGCGCGCTGCTTCGTTAGGTGGGATGGAATACACGGGCCGCGATGCCACGCTTCGGTAGGCGGATGGGCGAGTAGGCTAACGGAATGAGGGTCGCAAGCACCTCTTCGACAAGCACGCCACTAGCAATTGCTAGTGCGGCACCGGACGTGACGGCGGGATGGAGGATGGAATGGGGCGCACCTCAAGCACACAAATAAACAAAAAGGGTATTTCACATAGACATGAAATAACTTTAAATAGCAAGGTCTATAGTGTTCTTCATCAAAATACAAAAGATCTAACTATTACAACAATCAATAAGAGGAGAACAAGGCAAGAAATCGACCGAATCCGAAGTCTCGTTGTAGATTCACGGCTGGAATCGCCGGGTTGTCAATCCGCGTCCAAGCTCGGTCCGCAACTACGTCCGGGGTAGAGAGAGCTGTCACGACTCTCCAATGGACCCGTCTTCTTCGTGTCACGATCCGGTAGAGGTTGCAAACTTCCTCTTGCTCGATGGAGATGGCGGCTAGATCTTCCTTTGGAGCTCTTGGATGAAGGAGGAGGCCGAGAGGAAACTCCGGCTCAAGATTGGCGTGAAGAACAAGCCCGGAGCACCTCTAGATGGTGGGCGGCGGTGGACGGGCGAAACTGGCGCGGAACGGCGGAAGAATGGCGGAAAAATGCGGAGCGATGTGACCTAAATCGCGAGCAGGTCGATTTATAGGCGCTGGAATAAACAGTGCGCACGGTCAGTGGCGCACGACCAGTGGTCGTGCGCACTAGAATTTGGTGATCATGCGCTCTGCCTGGACGGAACCTGCAAAGACAGAAATTATGAAATAACATGTTCGCACGACCAGTGGCGCACGACCGGTGGTCGTGCGCACTATCGTAGGTGGTCGTGCGCACTGGTTGAAACAGAACTCATGAAATTGATGATAAGCGTGCACGAACAGTGGCGCACGACCGGTGGTCGTGCGCACTAGCGTAGATGGTCGTGCGCACTGCACCAAACAGAACTCATAAAAAAGGGTTAAGTGCACACGATCAGTGGCGCACGACCACTGGTCGTGCGCAATAGAACCGGTGATCGTGCGCAGTGTTCCTGTGCAGAATTGCACCGGAAACACCTGCACGACACCTATTCCAGCGTACGACACCAGTCTAGCCACTGAAAGTGGGACTTAACATCGCAAGAAAACTAATAACAAAGAAAGATACGAGATAACACCAAAATGGGCCTAGAAGTGTACCTAGCATGGAATATCAAATATAAACTATAACAAGGCTAAAGTGCGGTGAAATGACTGAATAAAGGCCCAGATGAGTCCATAAAAGTGTATATGATCAGGACTCATCACACCCCCAGACTTACCTGTTTGCGCGTCCCGAGCAAACAAATTCTAAGCGAACGAGGAAAGAAAAGTAGATGGCTTAAGATTACAATACAGAGTACCATGCGAAGTCGCATGCTCACGTGCATAAGAAAAATAGTAGAAAAGATTTCTGATTATAAAAACAGTTTATATATCTCTAAAAGAGTAAAAGCATATTACAACTACTCAAAATGGTGAACAACGGTGAATCATTCGGTCATGCATACGGAGAAAGTAAACTAAGCGCTGAGACGAGCATTGCTCAAGATCGGGATGCGGGAAAAACTCCACTGAAATCCATCAGTGTCGGTGACCATAAGCTTGCCCGGTCATATTCTCTCCACGGCACTGGTTTGACTCAAATGCGTGAATCAATAGGACTTTAGGTTTTAAATGGGGCTTGGGTTTAGGTGAGGTATACAATGATAAAGACGATGGTTCAAATACTAAACCCAAATGAGCAAATGCATAACATTATCCAAGTGGCCACAAAACACGCGGATGCACCACACCCCCAGACTTAGACTTAGACGCATGGGTGTGTGCACCGCCTACTCCCAAATATAAATCTCAAACAGATTTTTTTCAATTAAACTTTTCATTCTTCTTTTTCTTTTCAAATCTTTTTCTTCTTTTCTTTTTCTTTCTTTAACAATTTCAGCAAATTTTTAAAGATGCACAACCACATTTTCACAATGTACTACCACAATCAACACCACCAATTTGAAATTTAAACAAAATGCTTGCTTTTTGGGTGTGCGACTAGGATTGGAGTTTAGTCTTTGGTGAACAATAGTGGGGCTGAACCAAAAGAATGGGGTAGGCACAACTGGGCTAGCGAGGAAATGATGATAGGAATGGCACAAAGGCTCAACCGGGCCAAGATGATGGCCTATATCACATTCACGCAATTGACTAACCGTATACCCATGCTTCAAGAATCGGTTGGGGCAAGTTCTAGCCACCGAGAAAGATTCTCCTTTCTCCCGACTCAAGCAATATGAATCTAGCGATCGTTTACACACATCCCTATGCTACTGTTTGATTCCACCGAATTCACCATTTGAGTAGAGTAAACAACATTTACACTAATAAGAAAAATATAAAACCATAATTATAAAGAGAAGTCTACTCTACACAAATTTCTATGCAACCGAGCACTCGACTAGGAGCACTACGGGAGTCAACATTTTACTCTGCTACATAGTCCTAAGCCATCACCTAGACTTTCCCAAATAAGCAGAAGAATTAAATTCACAACAGAGCAAGCAAACAGATGAGTACGCGCTCAAGTGGGTGTTGTGGTGTGCAATGAAAATGAACAAATAATAAAACTGAAAATAAAATACTTCTGGCATGCTATGTATGAGTGCACGTGAGTGGCTGCAAAAACTGCTCTCCCCCAGACTTAAACTAAACACTCCACAGAATATATAACATGAAAATCAGAAAAAGCTAGGGAAAGAGAGTACCCAGTGCTCAGAAATGAGCACACCAGAAGATTGGCGTTTAAACCACGACTAAGCTGCAGCATCCGCCATCCAGAAGAAGTACCTGCAGGGGTCAGCTCCGCAAAACAAAAGAAACAGAAAAAGATAAACTACAATAAACTACAGCTAACTAAACAGGATGGACTAAAATAAAATGCATGAAAAGTAAGATAACTACTGGGGTTGTTGTCATCCCAGCACGACTTATTCAAAAACATGAAGGTTCTAGCTAATGGGTCTATGAAAAAGGAAATGCACAGGTAACTGCTCTAATATGCGCATCGGTAGCGGGTACCGATACGGAAACAGAGCAGTCACCCCTCTACCTAAATATAGATAAAACCTGCCCATCACAGGTAGAGGGAAAAGAAAGTAAGAAGAGGAGGAGGCCTGGTCCTCACTCATCTCACAAAACACATCCTTGCCTAGCAAGGTATCGTCAACAGGGAGGAAGCAGGAGGGAAAGGCAATGAGTGGAGCTTCCTCAACGGAGGGGGAGTAAACCTCCTCACATGAGAGGATACTCTCATCATTGACTTGAGCAAAAAGCTCCAAGTCCTCCTGGGGCACCTGTAAAGACTCAACCTGCACAGGCTCGGAAGAAGAAGGGGGTCCAGAAAGAAACGAGAAGAAAAACGTAAATCATCAACAATCTGGGGAGTGATCCCGGTTTCACTCCCAGCATGATCCAAGGGTAGATCGCTATCATCATCGTAAATATCATAGCAAGGGGGACTTGAGAACTCAGGAGCCTCAGTGGTGATTTGGACCTCCTCGTCCCATGAAGAAGTGCAAACCTCCTCATCAGAGAGAGTATCCTCCTCATCCCACCGAGGTGCATCATCGTGTTCAAAGTATTCATTCTTCCCCTCAGGGAAAATGACATCCTCATCCCACTTTGGAGCACCCTCTGAGTCAGAAGCATCACCCAGCTCCTTTACTTCGATAGGATCATAAAGAATATGTGTAGAAAAATCTTGCAAAGAAACTGGAGGGACAAAAATATTCAGTTCCTCCGCAAAAAGATCTGCTAAAGCCTCCCCGATGGAAAGAATACTTTCCTCAACATACTCAGGTGCATCTAGGAGCTCCCATTCCTCTCCTTGTTGGCTAACAGATGAGTGATCATCATCACTGGGAGTGAAGCCATAAACAGGGAGTGAGGAGTCCGTGCACGAGACAAGCTCAGGGGTAGAGGGCACAATTGCCTCCATGGGTAAAGAATGAGCGATAGGGACAATGTTGTCCTGAGTGGAGGAGCGGCGGTCAGGCTTGAAAAGACTAGGACAGTCTTTCAATTCATGACCCTCTTCTCGACACAACAAGCAAACAATGTTCCTACACTGCCTAGCATTCAACTCATTCATTTGGTCTAAATAATAAACCATCTTATCATTAAAGCTAGGCGAAATACCCCATGACGACATTTTCAAGATTCAAAGCAGATAAAAAGAAACTGAAATTCTTTGCAAGGAAATCTATACAACTAGAAAAACTCCTTGAATAAAACTTGCCTAAAACTTTAAAATAGGGGAGGAAAAAATAAAAACAAACAAAAGATAATTAAAAGGCAAACAAAAATAATAAAGCGGCTATACACACTGGAAGAACTACTATCTCTCGGCTCTCCCTCTCAAGAAAACTCACACGACTGTGTTCCCCGGCAACGACACCAAAAACTTGATGGCGCAAATCTCACACACCGCTATAGGCGGTAGCTCGACTGCGGCACGAAACGGCAGTGTACCGATCGTTCAAGTAATATAAAATGGGAATGAATCCCCAAGTATCGATCTCTCAAGGAATACAGTAAGGTGGAGTTAGGTTTCGAGAAAGGACTTGAGATTGAAGTCCTTAAATCGGATGGAATGCGGGGGAGTTGGGTTGGCTTTTGGAAAATAAAATAAAAGCTATCAACTACTCCTATGCAATGCCGCTATGCAATGCTTCGCTCGGCGGGATGGAAGACTATGTAGGCCTTGAACGCGCTACTTCGTAAGGGCGTATGGACGAGTAGGCAAGCGGATCGAACTATGCAGGCCTTGAGCGCGCTGCTTCGTTAGGTGGGATGGAATACACGGGCCGCGATGCCACGTTTCGGTAGGCGGATGGGCGAGTAGGCTAACGGAATGAGGGTCGCAAGCACCTCTTCGACAAGCACGCCACTAGCAATTGCTAGTGCGGCACCGGACGTGACGGCGGGATGGAGGATGGAATGGGGCGCACCTCAAGCACACAAATAAACAAAAAGGGTATTTCACATAGACATGAAATAACTTTAAATAGCAAGGTCTATAGTGTTCTTCATCAAAATACAAAAGATCTAACTATTACAACAATCAATAAGAGGAGAACAAGGCAAGAAATCGACCGAATCCGAAGTCTCATTGTAGATTCACGGCTGGAATCGCCGGGTTGTCAATCCGCGTTCAAGCTCGGTCCGCAACTACGTCCGGGGTAGAGAGAGCTGTCACGACTCTCCAATGGACCCGTCTTCTTCGTGTCACGATCTGGTAGAGGTTGCAAACTTCCTCTTGCACGATGGAGATGGCGGCTAGATCTTCCTTTGGAGCTCTTGGATGAAGGAGGAGGCCGAGAGGAAACTCCGGCTCAAGATTGGCATGAAGAACAAGCCCGGAGAACCTCTATATGTTGGGCGGCGGTGGAGGGGCGAAACTGGCGCGGAACGGCGGAAGAACGGCGGAAAAATGCGGAGCGATGTGACCTAAATCGCGAGCAGGTCGATTTATAGGCGCTGGAATAAACAGTGCGCACAGTCAGTGGAGCACGACCAGTGGTCGTGTGCACTAGAATTCAGTGATCGTGCGCTCTGCCTGGACGGAACCTGCAAAGACAGAAATTATAAAATAACATGTTCGCACGACCAGTGGCGCACGACCGGTGGTCGTGCGCACTATCGTAGGTGGTCGTGCGCACTGGTTGAAATAGAACTCATGAAATTGATGATAAGCGTGCACGAACAGTGGCGCACGACCGGTGGTCGTGCGCACTAGCGTAGATGGTCGTGCGCACTGCACCAAACAGAACTCATAAAAAAGAGTTAAGTGCACACGATCAGTGGCGCACGACCACTGGTCGTGCGTAATAGAACCGGTGATCGTGCGCAGTGTTCCTGTGCAGAATTGCACCGGAAACACCTGCACGACACCTATTCCAGCGTACGACACCAGTCTAGCCACTGAAAGTGTGACTTAACATCGCAAGAAAACTAATAACAAAGAAAGATATGAGATAACACCAAAATGGGCCTAGAAGTGCACCTAGCATGGAATATCAAATATAAACTATAACAAGGCTAAAGTGCGGTGAAATGACTGAATAAAGGCCCAGATGAGTCCATAAAAGTGTATATGATCAGGACTCATCAAGGCTCGAGGCAAAAAGTCCATTTGCAGGTACCCCTACCGCTCTATTTATAGACGAGGGGGCTGCCCAAACAGGCAGATCTGAAAACTACGGGCTGCCCGGGATACAGGAGAGCCGGGGCAGGGAAAAAGGGGTGCAAATAACCAAAAAGGAGAAAAAGAGACCAGAACGCGCGGTCTGGCGATCCTGCCTGTGTCTTGGAGGATTCGGCTGACCTCTGCTGGCGGTCTGGGCGGTCTCCCAAACTGGAGACCGCGGAGACCGATACTTTTGACCTTCATGAGGAGATCGCGGGCTTTCCGGGCAAACAGTGAGAATCATAATTCTTTTTGAAACTAAAATCCTTTTGAGTTAATGTGTGAAAATGGTCCTTTTTAGAAATGATTTTGTAAGTTAATTTATCCTTGTTATTCAAAATCTTATGATGAAAGTCATTACTTGACATTTGAAATTTTTCAGCAAAAGATTTTAATTGTATTAACTTACAAGTTAAATCATCATTTTTCAACTATCAATTTTTCATTATGTTCTTTAGAAACTAAGAGCCCTTTTTCAATATCCTTGAATTTTTCTTTTAAAAAATTGCAATCTAAACAAGGAGTAGGAATTTTAACTAAAGAGCATGAAAGAGAATTTAACACATCAATATTTGATTCTACTTTATCATTTGCTTTTAAAGATTTATTTTCTAAACGTAATTTAGAATTAGCAATTTTCAATTTTAAAATTTTACGTTTAGCAATTTTAAGCATACGAGATGTAGAAATAGAATTAGTTACAAAAAGAGAAGTTTTAGATTTTCTTACATTGCTATAGGATGAGGCAAGATTTGAACCAAGGGTTCCTTTGACATCTTCTTCGCATTCCTCTTCCATAGTTGAATTTCCGTCTTCTTTTTTGCTTGATGTGTTGCCATCACTTAAGTCCAATATTGTGACGTTGCATTCTTCTTTCTTAGATAGATCTTCCTCCAAACATAAGTCCTCATCGATTTCTTCTCTTGGATCCATAAGGAATTGCTCTTGTTCATCATCTGTGGAAGGAAGACTATTAGAATTCTCCAAAAATTTCCAAACTTCATAAGATGTAGGAAGTGTATAAATAAGTTTAAAAATATTTTGATCTAGTGCACAATATAGACAATTCATTGATTTGGCATTTAAAAACATTTCATTTTTATTTAAAATACTTGGGGGCAATTTAATTGTAATATTCCAAACTTCAATATCCAGAGATTTAAGAAATTTTTCCATAAGAGTTTTCCACCCTTTATAATTTTCACCCAAAAATAATGGTGGACATAAGGATTTTTCATTTTCATAAAAACTTCCCCCTTCTAGTGGATGCGAGATCATGAAGCGCCATTATTCTTGGTTTTTTAAACCGTTTGGAATAACCTATGCTCTGATACCACTTGTTGGTTCGATAGGCTCCCTTAGAGGGGGGGGGGGGGGTGGGTTAATAAGGGAATAAATTTTTTTTTGTAATTTTAAGCAATTTACTATATTTTTTTGAAGTTCACAAGAGAGCAAAATAATGGCTTAGCAAAAAGTAATTTGCAATAATAAAATTTAGAAACAAGTGTTGAATTGTTATATGATGAAAGAGATTAAAATAAACAATTTAGATAAAGTGATTTGAATTGAAAGCTTATTAACCAATATAGTAAAATTTATACCAAATGAATGAAATCAAGTGAACACAAATAGAGACATGATTATATTATATAAAAAAGTTCTTTACAAGAAATTTGATTTCAATATCACTAGAAATCGGAGGCGTACAAAGTAAAACAATTTTCCTTTTCTATACTGACTCGTATACCCACGAACCGGTTGGCTTTAGCCTATCCTTCCTCGGATATGGTCTCAAGCTGCTCTAGCCAATCCTCCCCCGGATATGGCCTCGAGCACCGCTAGATCTAATCACCTAGACCTAGTCGCCAACTCACGCGGCGAATTACCACCTATGCTGCGCAAGGACCTAGTCTCCAACACAAGGCGAATTCTCTATACGGTTACAAAAATATATGGAATGAAAGTAAAGATAATGATAACAGCAAAAAAACCCCTATATGAGTTCTTCTAAAGTTGGAGATGAAGGATCGATGTAGTATGAGCGAGGTCAAATCGATCGTCCTTCGAATGTAGCGTGACGTAGCCCTCCTCCAGAATTCTCCTTAAGATTTTTGTGGGAGATCCATCTTTGGCAGCATAGCAGCAGTAGAATTGTGGCACAAGCAATCTCTCTGGGATGGATAGCCAAAATGATCGAAATTGGCTCTTTTTATTGACCTTAGAGCTAGCGCCTGCGGTAGCACCTAGCGCCCGCGGTAGCATTCGTGTAGAGTGGTTACGAAACTGTCGCGGCATGGTGTTGAGTGCATGAACTTGAGCTAGCGCTAGCGGTAGCGCTTGCGCCTGCATTAACTACTAGCCCTGGCAGTAGTGCTTAAGCTCAGTTTGTTTGTTCCAAGCTGCTTTCTACCTATGGAGTATTGCACTTATAGTTCCTGCACACTATAAACACACAACAAGCAAGATCAAATACAATTTGGGATTTGTTATTCTCAAACAAAGGGATGTGACACACATGTCCAATAGATTCTTCCAAGGTTAATCCTAAATAATGCCCGAACTCGATCAACTCTCTTGTAGGCAGAGCAGTGCGGTCGAGTTCGATGTCTCGACATATTCTTCTAATTTGCAATATTGCTTTATAATTTATTGTTAATCTGGAGATGACAGATTCCTTCAAGGCTAACTATAAATAATGTCGAACTCGATCAACTCTCATGTTAGTAGAGCTTGGGGTGCAATTCGGATCGGTTTGGTTCTAACCAAAACCAAGAACCGACCCATATATGTTGGGTTCCAAATTTTTGGAACAGGAATCAACCCACAGTCCTATATTACGGAACCGGATCCGAACCATTCTGTTCAGTTCTCAGTTCAAAGCAATAAGTATGTCTATTAGATTAAATATGATTTTTCTTATTTTAGATTAGTATATACAGTTAATGTTATCACACTAGAAAACAAGGATTCATATAAATAACTCCCAGATCTAGAACTAAATAAGGATTATATTCATATGAATTTGGCAGAGACATAAACATTAAGGTTTTATATTCATATTCCATTTTACATTTTGCTTTTAATAGCATAATCAATATTTTGATAGAAAGGAATCATGCATTGAGTAACATTAATTTTTCTTGCAGTACTTTGAAACAAAGTTCTCTCAACAAAACAGACAAATGAGAAAGCTTTTAAGATAAAATATAGTTACTAAGTTTACTACTATAAATTTACTGATGAGTCTGGTTTATATAGTGATTTCCGGCCTCATTTGGGTTTGTTTTAGTGTCATTGCACTTCATTTGCTGTTCATATACGCTTATATTGATAGCATGGCATTCCTGCGCCTTTTGTGCAATCCTTCCTCCTTTGTGGCATGTTTTCCTATATATTACTGTATGCTTGTGTTATGAATCTGGTGGTGTGCGCGGATCGGGGTTATTTGTACTTTTCCTGCAGGTCCTGGGATCGTGTGCACGTTCGGGATGGTGCGGGGCGATTTTTGGCCTAAAACGCCTCTGATCGTGCGCATTACTTCACGCACGATCAGGCGCACGACCATTGGTCATGCGTTAATTCCCGGCCCAGATCGAGATCGGTGCGAAGGTATGCGCACGATCACAGGCATTTCTTCGTGCACGACCATTGGTCGTGCGCCCCTGACCGTGCGTTGTTTTCTATCTTTTTCTTTGCTACAGGTTGACTGCGCACGATCACAGGCATTCCTTCGCGCACGACCATTGGTCGTGCGCCACTGACCGTGCGCAGTACTTATTCTGCTCCCTATTTAAGCCGCTGTTCCGCGAATTTAGGGATTCTGGACGATTTTGGGCACAATTTCTGCGCGCGACTCCGCCGTTCCACCTCTCCAAGGCCCCCCCATCCTTTCCTCCCTTTGGGAAAGCTTCATCCATTGATCCTAAGGTCCATTTAGGGTTCCGGAAGCATTCTCCGCCATCTACGACCAGCATTCCATGAGGAAGACATCTCCATCGGGCGAAGCGGAAGTGACCCATCTCTGAGAAGAAGACGGGCAGCGGTTGGAGGTAGTGACAGCCTTTAAACCCCGGAAGCAACCAAGGACTGAGCTCGGAGGAGGCGTGACGACCCCCCATTCCGACCAAGATCCGCGGCGAGGCTTCTCATCTCGTGGTTACTTCTACCCCTTCTCCTTTGTTGTGATTTGTACTCTTTATGGTTGTAATGAACTAAATGAACATCGATTTGTCTATGAATGGAAGTTTATTTATGAACTTGTTCTTTACTTTATGCTGTGTTGTGATGCGCTCCGCCCCCGCTCCACTTACACCCACACGATCTAGCACTCGCTCTAGCAAAAGCTGGAAGTGATAGTGAAGAGGTGCCTTCGACCCTCAACCCTCACATTTGCACTCACCTCATCCATTTGCTCACCGGCCATCCGCTAAGCGAAGCACGGCATCGCGGCCGTCGCATCCATCCCGCCTTGCGAAACGGAGTTTTGACCCGCATCTCATTTCTTTGTAGTTATTTAGGAAACCAAAATCAAAGCCCTTACTTTTCTTTTAATTTACTCTTGTAATTATTCGCTCAATCCGAAGAGTCAGACTAACCACGCGCATTCCTTGAGAGACGACATTCAGGGACGTACTCCCAACTTTATTACTTGTGCGACCGGTGCACTTGCTGAGCACGCATCAAGTTTTTGGCGCCGTTGCCGGGGAATGCAGGCGTAGTTTGATTTTGGTGTTTAAGTTAATAGTTACAGGAGTTGTTGTTTTTTTTTGTTTATTTCTATTGTTTTTGGGTGGTGTGAATGCAGGAGCGATGTCATATTCTTTATTGCCTCTGTCACAACATTATGAGGATACAACCTATTTGGAGGAGAGATTCTTCAAATTTGCTCAAATTATAATTCAAGGCATTGAAACGCGACAAGAGTATATTGATAGATTGACTATGCAGGTTGAGACTTTGGTGTCTCTTGCCTCGGCCGTGTTGAAAGAACCTCATCATGATGTGATAGTGGTACAATCAGAACCTGCAGGGAGTGAAACCGGGATCACTCCCTCGACTAATGATTTTTTATGTTCTTCATCTACTTTGTTTCTTGACCCTTGATGGCGCAAATCTCGCACACCGCTATAGGCGGTAGCTAGACTGCGGCACGAAACGGTAGTGAACCGGTCGTTGTCAAGTAATAATATGAGGAAGTAAATCCCCAAGTATCGAATCTCTCAAGGAACACAGTCAGGTGGTGTTAACGTTCGAGGAAGGACTTGAGATCGAAGTCCTTTGGGTCGGATGGATTGCGGAAACGGGGGTTTTGGATTGTGGAAAATAAAGAGAAAATGCTATGACTACTCCTATACAATGCCGCTATGCAGTGCTTCGCTTGGCGGGATGGAGACTAGGCAGGCCTTGAGCGTGCTGCGTCGCAAGGGCGGATGGACGAGTAGGCAAGCGGAATCAAACTATGCAGCCCTTGAGCGCGCTGCTTCGTAGGGCGAGTGGATTACACGGGCCGTTATGCCACGCTTCGCTAGGCTGATGGACGAGTAGGCAAACGGAGTGAGGGTCGTAAGCACCTCTTCGACAAGCACGCCACTAGCAATTGCTAGTGCGGTGACGAACATGACGGCGGGATGGAGGATGGAATGGGGCGCACCTCAAGCAACTCAAACAACAAACATTTCACATAGACATGAAATATATATAAATACAGACTAGTTTTAAGTGCAACTTCATCTTAATACATAGATCTAACTACATACACATCAATAAGAGAAGAATAAGGCAAGAAATCGACCGAATCCGAAGTCTCGTTGTAGATTCACGGTTGGAATCGCCGGGTTGTCAATCCGCGTCCAAGCTCGGTCCGCAACTACGTCCGGGGTAGAGAGAGCTGTCACTACTCTCCAATGAGCCCGTCTTCTTTGTGTCACGATCCGGTAGAGGTTGCAAACTTCCTCTTGCTTGATGGTGATGGCGGCTAGGTCTTCCCTTGGAGCGCTAGGATGAAGGAGGGGGCCGAGAGGAAGCTTCGGCTCAAGATTGGCGCGAAGAACAAGCCCGAAGCACCTCCTTATGGTGGGCGGCGATGGAGGGGCGAAAAACAAGCGGAAGGGGAGAAAACGGCGGAGCTGGGCGGAAGAAATGCGTCGATACCGACCTAATTCGCGAGTAGGTCAATTTATAGGCGCTGGAATAAACAGTGCGCACGGTCATTGGAGCACGACCAGTGGTCGTGCGCACTAGAATCCTGTGATCGTGCGCCTGTCTGGACGGAGCCTGCAGGGTAAGAAAATTATAAATACAATGTTCGCACGACCAGTGGCGCGCGACCATTGGTCGTGCGCGCTTTCGTAAGTGGTCGTGCGATAAGGAAGACAGAACTCAGATTTCAGGAGGTAAGTGCACACGATCAGTGGCGCATGACCAGTGGTCGTGCGCAATAGAACCAGTGATCATGTGTAGTGTTCCTGTACAGGATTGTACCGGGAACACCTGCACGACTCCTGTTCCAGCATACAACACCAATCTAGCCACTGAAGGTGGCACTTAACAATGCATGAAAACTAAAAACGAAGATAAACAAGAAATAACACCAAAACAGGCCTAGAAGTGCACATAGCATGGAATAACAAATATGAGCGAAAACATGCCTAAAATGTAGTGCATAGACTAGAAAATCGGCCCAGATGAGTCCATAAATGTGTATAAAATTGGGACTCATCACACCCCCAGACTTACCTGTTTGCGCGTCCCGAGCAAACAAATTCTAAGCGAACGGGGAAAGAAAAGTAGATGGCTTAAAATTACAATACAGAGTACCATGCGAAGTCGCATGCTCACGTGCATAAGAAAAATAGTAGAGAAGATTTCTCATTATACACAAACAGTTTATATATTTCTAAAAGAGTAAAAGCATATTACAACCACTCAAAATGGTGAGCTACGGTGAATCATCCGGTCATGCATACGGAGAAAGTAAACTAAGTGTTGAGATGAGCATTGCTCAAGATTGGGGTGCCGGACAAACTCCACCGAAATCCATCGGTGTCGGTGACCATAGGCTCGCCCGGTCACATTCTCTCCACGACATTAGATTGGTTCATAGCGTGAGTCGGTAGGACTTTAGGCTAGAGATGGGGCTTGGGGTACGGTGAGGTAAACAAAGATAAACCTGGAGGCTACGCACACCTAACCCAACATGAGCACAAGATAGAGCTACCCGCACGACGATAATAAACAAATGCACCACACCCCCAGACTTGGACTTTTACAACATAGGTGTGTGCACCGCCCACTCCCAATACCAAAATTTCAAAATTTTCAATTCAACTTTTTCATAACAATCCCCCTTTTTTTTCTTTTCTTTCTCTTCTTCATTCTTCTTTTTCTTTCTTTTCTTTTTTTCAGCAAAAATATCAATGAATACACCCACAATTTCCACTATAAAAATTACCACATCAACACCCCCCAAAATGTATACATAACTAATATTTAAAGCTCAGATTTGGGTGTGCGACTAGGTTAGGCTTGTAAGCTTTTGGTGCGATAAAAGTGGGGCTGAATCAAGAGGAAGGGGTAGGCACAAAGGGGCTAGCGAGGGTAGATGATAGGCATGAAATAAAAAGCTCAATCGGGTCAAAATAATGGCCTACGTCATTCTCACGCACTAGAACTATCCTATGCCAATGCTTCAAGAATCGCTTGGGGCAAGTTCTAGCCACCGAGAAAGATTCTCCTTTCTCCCGACTCAAGCAATACGAGTCTAGCGATCGTTTACACACATCCCTATGCTACCGTTTGATTCCACCAGATTCACCATTTGAGTAGAGTAAACAACATTTACACTAATAGAGAAAAATATAAAACCATAGTATAAAGAGAAATCTAATCTACACAAATTTCTATGTAACCGAGCACTCGACTAGGAGCACTACTGGAGTCAACATTTTACTCTGCTACATAGTCCTAAGCCATCGCTTAGACTTTCCCAAATAAGCAGTAGAATTGAATTCACAACAGAGCAAGCAAACAGATGAGTACGCGCTCAAGTGGGTGTTGTGGTGTGCAATGAGAATGAACTACAATTTCCAATAAGCTAAAATAAAAGTACTTCTAGCATGCTATGCAAGAGTGCACATGAGTGGGCACAAAAACTGCTCTCCCCCAGACTTAAACTAAACAATCTAATGCAGAATATGACTGTAGAATTCAAAATAAAGCTAGGGAAAGAGAGTAGCCAATGCTCAGCAAGTGAGCATACCAGAAGACGCGTGTAAACCATGAAAAAGCTACAGCATCCGCCATCTAGAAGAAGGATACCTGCAGGGGTCAGCTCCGCAAAAACAAAAGAAAATAGAAAACTGAAATAAAGTGCAATTAACTAAATAAAATTAGAAAAGAAATGAAAATGCAGGAAAAATTATGATAACTACTGGGGTTATTGTCATCCCAGCACGACTTATTCAAAACTTTATAATATCTAGCTAATGGGAGTATGGAAGGAGAAGTGGACAGGTAATTGGCCCAATATCAGTGTCGGTAGTGGGTACCTATACGGAGAAAGAATAGTCACGCCTCTACCCGAATATAAATACCTGCTCCTCACAGGTAGAGGGAAAAGAAAGTAAGAAGAGGAGGAGGCCTGGTCCTCACTCATCTCACCAAAACTATCCTTGCCCAGCAAGGTATCGTCCACAACAGGTCCGCAGGAGGAGAAGGCAACGAATGAGGCTTCCTTAATGGAGGAGGGATCAACCTCCTCGCCTAAAAGGACACACTCATCATTGACTTGAGCACAAAGCTCCAAGTCCTTCTGAAGTACCTGTGAAGATTCAACCTGCACAGGCTCGGGTGAAGGAGGGGGGTCAAGAAATAAAAGAGAAGAAGGACAAAAATAATCAGAAATCGGGGGAGTGGTCCCGGTCTCACTCCCAGCAGGATCCAAGGATAGATCGATATCATCATCGTAAGTATCATGGCGAGGGGAACCCAAGAACTCAAAGGCCTCGGTGGTGAGTTGGACCTCCTCGTCCCATGAGGAAGTGCGAACCTCCTCATCAAAAAGAGTATCCTCCTCAACCCACTTTGGAGCATCCTCCGAGTCCGAAGCATTACCCCACTCTTTTACTTTGATAGGATCAAAAGGATGTGTGTAGAAAAATCATGCAAAGAAACTGGAGGAACACAAAAATTTGGTTCCTCCGCAAAAAGATCTGCTAAAGCCTCCCCGATGGAAAGAATACTTTCCACATCATACTCAGGTGCATCTAGGAGCTCCCATTCCTCTACTGGTTGGCCAACAGATGAGTGATCATCATCACTGGGAGTGAAGCCATACACAGGGAGTGAGGAGTCCATGCACGAGACAAGCTCGGGGGTAGAGGGCACAATTGCCTCCATGGGTAAAGAATGAGTGATAGGGACAATGTTGTCATGAGTGGAGGAGCGGCGGTCAGGATTGAAAAGACTAGGGCAGTCCTTCAATTCATGACCCTCTCCTCGACACAACAAGCAAACAATGTTCCTACACTACCTAGCATTCAACTCATTCATTTGGTCTAAATAATAAACCATCTTGTCATTAAAGCTAGGTGAAATATCCCATGACGACATCTTTGACAATTAAAGCAGATATAACGAGACTGAAATTCTTTGCAAGAAAATTTACACAAACTAATCAAACTTCTTGGATTAGACTTGCCTAAAACTTTAAAATACGAGGGGAAGAAATAATAACAAGCAGTAAATAAGTAAAAAGCAAACAAAAATAAGAAGGCGGCTATACACACCGGAAGAAACTTCTCTCTCTCAGCTCTCCCTCTCTAGAAAAATCACACGTCTGTGTTCCCCGGCAATGGCGCCAAAAACTTGATGGCACAAATCTCGCACACCGCTATAGGCGGTAGCTAGACTGCGGGACGAAACGGCAGTGAACCGGTTGTTGTCAAGTAATAATATGAGGAAGTAAATCCCCAAGTATCGAATCTCTCAAGGAACACAGTAAGGTGGAGTTAACATTCGAGGAAGGACTTGAGATCGAAGTCCTTTGGGTCGGATGGATTGCGGAAACGGGGGTTTTGGATTGTGGAAAATAAAGAGAAAATGCAATGACTACTCCTATGCAATGCCGCTATGCAGTGCTTCGCTTGGCGGGATGGATACTAGGCAGGCCTTGAGCGCGCTGCGTCGCAAGGGCGGATGCACGAGTAGGCAAGCGGAATCGAACTATGCAGCCCTTGAGCGCGCTGCTTCGTAGGGCAAGTGGATTACACGGGCCGCTATGCCACGCTTCGCTAGGCTGATGGACGAGTAGGCAAACAGAGTGAGGGTCGTAAGCACCTCTTCGACAAGCACGCCACTAGCAATTGCTAGTGCGGCGATGAACATGACGGCGGGATGGAGGATGGAATGGGGCGCACCTCAAGCAACTCAAACAACAAACATTTCACATAGACATGAAATATATAGAAATACAAACTAGTTTTAAGTACAACTTCATCTTAATACATAGATCTAACTACAAACACATCAATAAGAGAAGAATAAGGCAAGAAATCGACCGAATCCGAAGTCTTGTTGTAGATTCACGGTTGGAATCGCCGGGTTATCAATCCGCGTCCAAGCTCGGTCCGCAACTACGTCCAGGGTAGAGAGAGCTGTCACTACTCTCCAATGAGCCCATCTTCTTCGTGTCACAATCCGGTAGAGGTTGCAAACTTCCTCTTGCTTGATGGTGATGGCGGCTAGGTCTTCCCTTGGAGCGCTAGGATGAAGGAGGAGGCCGAGAGGAAGCTCCAGCTCAAGATTGGCGTGAAGAACAAGCCCAGAGCACCTCCATATGGTGGGCGGCGATGGAGGGGCGAAAAACCTGCGGAAGGGGCGAAAACGGCAGAGCTGGGCGGAAGAAATGCGTCGATACCGACCTAATTCGCGAGCAGGTCAATTTATAGGCGCTGGAATAAACAGTGCGCACGGTCATTGGCGCACGACCAGTGGTCGTGCGCACTAGAATCCTGTGATCGTGCGCCTGTCTGGACGGAGCCTGCAAGGTAAGAAAATTATAAAATACAATGTTCGCACGACTAGTGGCGCACGATCAGTGGTCGTGCGCATTTTCGTAAGTGGTCGTGCGATAAGGAAGACAGAACTCAGATTTCAGGAGGTAAGTGCACACGATCAGTGGCGCACGACCAGTGGTCGTGCGCAATAGAACTAGTGATCGTGCGCAGTGTTCCTGTACAGGATTGTACGGGGAACACCTGCACGACTCCTGTTCCAGCATACAACACCAATCTAGCCACTGAAGGTGGCACTTAACAATGCATGAAAACTAAAAATGAAGATAAACAAGAAATAACACCAAAACGGGCCTAGAAGTGCACATAGCATGGAATAACAAATATGAGCGAAAACATGCCTAAAATGTAGTGCATAGACTAGAAAATCGGCCCAGATGAGTCCATAAATGTGTATAAAAGTGGGACTCATCAACCCTCTTTCATTGGTTATAACTCAACAGGAAGAGTTAGCGTTGGTCATCCAGGTGGAATCTGATCATCTCTCATGGGAGGATGTCACTTGTGACACCTCTTCCTCCTTCTTTGCTCCTATGGATGTTGAGTCTACTCTCGCTCCATTTGTTCCTGTTATTTTTAACATCGTTTCAATTATGCCCCCGCAGAATTTGGAAGTTGCTGACCCATTTTTGGGCAGTCAGATGATGCATTCCTGGCAGGATAAGCATGTCGCAGTGGCAGACAATATTGCTCTATCCACTCCAGTGTAACCGCATGTGCTTCCCGTAAAGGACTGGCTGCAAGGGGGAAAGCGATTTTTCTTTGAAGAAATACTCCTAGAAGAGAGAAAGAAAGCAAGAAAGGAGGAGACTTGGGGATGGAGGCTAAACCTCTTACTTCGTTGCCATCAGTTGTGGGTCTCCGGGCCTTTTTCTTCTATCTGCAGTTACTATTTTAAATCAACGTATAGTTGATTCCTCCATTTGGTTGTGTAATAATACTGCGTAGACTTGGATGATTTCCTCTCTGTAATTTTGGGTGAACAATTCTATAATTTACTAATACAGGTATTTGGTCCACCTTAAGGACGGTAAACAAAAGGGCTCTTGGGAGACAACCCATTTGGGACCATTTGGTTCCGTTCTTTCTTGTATCTTTTTTTTTGCTATATTTTTGTGTGCTTGGGATCCCTTTAATCGCAGGTCCGCATTTATTGGAGCACGGCGGGATCACCGCCTTCTGAACAAAACACCATATCTTCTGGTATGCTCATTTCTGAGCATGGGGTAATCTCTCATCCTAGCCTTCTTAAGCTTATGCCGCTATCGAACATACTTTTTGCTTAGTGTAAGTCTGGGGGAGTGAGAGTTATCGTTACCTCGTGCACATGCACAGTGCACAGCATACTAGGATTTACAATGTGTTATATTGTAGCATTGCTCATCTCATGGCACACCACAGCACCCACGTGAGCGCACTTAACTGTAGGCGCGCGACGAGTCTAACTCGTCTCGGTTGTGTGAATGGGAAATCACGGTGCTGGGTTAGGATTGCGAGATGAAGTACTTTGTTGACTCCTGTAGTGCTCCTAGTTGAGTGCTCATGTCTCGTAGGAATTCGTGTAGATTCAATTTCTTTTTATGCTTTTAGTTTATATTTTTCTACTAGCATAAATATTGTTTACTTCACTCAAAATTTGGTGAATCCGGCGTGAATCAAACGGTAACATAGGAATGTGTGTAGACGTTCATTAGTCTTGTGTTGCCCGAGTCGGGAGGAAGGATTATCTTTCTCGGTGGCTAGAACTCGCCCCAAGCGATTCTTGAAGCATGGGTATACGGTTAGTCAATTGCGTGAATGTGATATAGGCCATCATTTTGGCCCGGTTGAGCCTTTGCACCCTTTCCTATCGCTATATCCTCGTTAGCCCAATTGTGCCTACCCATTCTTTGATTCAGCCCCACTTTTATCGCACCAAAGCCCAAAAGCCAATCCTAGCCACACACCCAAATCTGAGCTTTTGCTGTTTATTATTTTTATGAGTTGGGTTGTTGATGTGGTGACATGTTTGTGAAGTTGTGGATGTGTTTTATTGTTTATTTGCTGAAAATGATAAGAAAAGAAAAAAAATGAAAAAGAGAAAAGAAGTGAGAAGAAAAGAAAAAGATATGAGTTTGAATGAAAAACTCATTTGTATAAGTATAAGTTTGGGAGTAGGCGGTGCACGCACCCATGTTGTTAAGTCCAAGTCTGGGGGTGTAGTGTACCCGCATGTTTGTGTGGTGATGAGGATAGTTTTCTCTGCTAGCTCATTTGGGTTTAGTGTCCGAGCCGTCGCTTTTATCTTTATTTACCTCACCTAAACCCAAGCCTCATCTCAAACCCAAAGTCCTATTGATTCACGCATTTGAGTCATACCAGTGCCGTGGAGAGAGTGCGAACGGGCAAGCCTATGGTCACCGACATTGATGGATTTCAATGGAGTTGTCCCGAGTCCCGATCTTTGGAAACGCTCGCCTCAGCGTTCATGTTACTTTCTTCCTATGTACGACCTTATGATTCACCGTGATTCACTTTTTGAGTAAACATAATATATAAATACGCTCCTCGAAAATTATAAACTAATATGTATAATTAGAAATTTTGTCTACTAGATTTCTATGCACATGCGTATGAGACTTCGCATATTACTTTGCCCTTGCAATTTCTAACCCAGCTATGTCTTTTCTCGCTCCGTCGAATTTGTTTGCTCGGGACGCGCAAACAGGTAAGTCTGGGGGTGTGATGAGTCTGGTTTATACAGTGATTTTCGGCTTCATTTGGGTTTGTTTTAGTGTCATTGCACTTTATTTGTTGTTCATATACGCTTATATTGATAGCATGGCATTTCTGCACCTTTTGTGCAATCCTTCCCCCTTTGTGGAATGTTTTTCCTATATATTATTGTATGCCTGTGTTATGGATCCGGTGGTGTGCGCGGATCGGGGTTATTTGTACTTTTCCTACAGGTCCTGGGATCGTGTGCACGTTCGGGATGGTGCGGGGCGATTTTTGGCCTAAAAAGCCTCTGATCGTGCGAATTCCTTCGCGCACGATCAGGCGCACGACCATTGGTCATGCGTTAATTCCCGGCCTAGATCGAGATCGGCGCGAAGGTATGCGCACGATCACAGGCATTTCTTCGCGCACGACCATTGGTCGTGCGCCCCTGACCGTGCGTTGTTTTCTATCTTTTTCTTTGCTATAGGTTGACTGCGCACGATCACAAGAATTCCTTCGCGCACGACCATTGGTTGTGCGCCATTGACCGTGCGCAGTACTTATTCTGCTCCCTATTTAAGCCGCTGTTCCACGAATTTAGGGATTCTGGAGGATTTTGGGCGCGATTTCTGCGCGCGACTCCTCCGTTCCACCTCTCCAAGGCCCCCCCTTCCATTCCTCCCTTTGGGAAAGCTTCATCCATTGATCCTAAGGTCCATCTAGGGTTCCGGAAGCATTCTCCGCCATCTACGACCAGCATTCCATGAGGAAGACATCTCCATCGGGCGAAGCGGAAGTGACCCAGCTCTGAGAAGAAGACGGGCAGCGGTTGGAGGTAGTGACAGCCTTTAAACCTCGGAAGCAACCAAGGACTGAGCTCGGAGGAGGCGTGACGACCCCCCATTCCGACCAAGATCCGCGGCGAGGCTTCTCATCTCATGGTTACTTCTACCCCTTCTCCTTTGTTGTGATTTGTTCTCTTTATGGTTGTAATGAACTAAATGAACATCGATTTGTCTATGAATGGAAGTTTATTTATGAACTTGTTCTTTACTTTATGCTGTGTTGTGATGCGCTCCGCCCCCGCTCCACTTACACCCACACGATCTAGCACTCGCTTTAGCAAAAGCTGGAAGTGATAGTGAAGAGGTGCCTTCGACCCTCAACCCTCACATTTGCACTCACCTCATCCATTTGCTCACCGGCCATCCGCTAAGCGAAGGACGGCATCGCGGCCGTTGCATCCATCCCGCGTTGCGAAGCGGAGTTTTGACCCGCATCTCATTTCTGTGTAGTAATTTAGGAAACCAAAATCAAAGCCCTTACTTTTCTTTTAATTTACTCTTGTAATTATTCGCTCAATCCGAACAGTCAGACTAACCACGCGCATTCCTTGAGAGACGATATTCGGGGACGTACTCCCAACTTTATTACTTTTGCGACCGGTGCACTTGCCGAGCACGCATCATTTACTAAGGCCTAATTTGGTATGGCGGCGGGAGATGGCTTGGGAGGAATCGTCGTGAGGGTTCGAGACGGAGGTGGGGGTTGGGGTTTGAGACGGAGCTTTCGGCCCCATTTTTCACTTCACTGCGGGAGCAAATGTCGGAAACACATCAGTCCGGAATTTGTTTTTCTGCCTTACAGTGCCGGTTGTTCCTGCACCAGCGTGAAAACACTGAACCAAATGAGGCATAAGTTTCATGTGTTAAAATCTGAACAACACACAAATGAGAAAGCTGAACTTTCTAAGTTTACTGCACAAAATCACTTCCATAGAAGACGATCTTCAAGAAACTTCTCTACACAACAACTGCTAAGATAAAATATTCATAAATATTTGAAGTGTTTAAGATAAAATATTAAACAGTACTTTAACATTAAAAGTGTTTAAGAAGTGAAGAAGTCTTAAATTTTAACATTATAAGCGTTTAAGATAAAATATACCTCATTTGTATAGAAGTGTCAACATTCAACAATTTTTTTGAAATGCCTCTTGTTCACACCAAATAACTGGTAAAAATAATACAAGATAAAGAATTCAAACAAATGAAAAAAAATCCTATATATAAAAATAATATATACAAATATTAAAAGAATTTACCATTCTCAAGTTCTTCAATTTGATGCAAATCCTCTTCAATGTGCATTGGTAATATACTTGCTCTCAACCATTCCTGAGTACACACCAACCCCTCTGCAATCTTAGGCGAAAGAGAACAATGGAATCGATCAAGAATACGCCCACCTGTACGAATGCTGACTCAGATGCAACAATAGATACCGGTATTGTCAAAATATCTCTAGCAAGCAAAGAAAGAACGTTATACTTGCTCGAGTTCACCTTCCACCAATTAAATATGTCAAATTACTCAGAGTGTTCATCTATGTCACAATCATCTATCAAGTTCTTTTCCAACTCAGATTGGTTTGAAGAAATTTTATGTGCCTTCCTTTTCATATCAAACATAGCTCTTAACTATTTCATGTCGAACATATCTCTTAACGTTGCCACACTACAACATAAAATTTAACAAAATTTAATTAACAATTAAACAAGGAAGATGGTGACTAGAAGAGAGCTTGACATTGCCAAAATAATTAACAATCAAACAGTAAACATTATAGGAAATGGTAGAGATTTCAAGAGGTTCATAATCCATATGCAAATGCAAATCAGTAAAGCCGGAGATTTCAGATGATGACTGGAAGAGAGCTTCAAAAGTTGATTGGAAGTCAGGATGAGAGCTTCGAATCGTGAGCTAGAAATCTGCCCTGAAATAGAGGGTTTGTGTTGGGAACAGTGCATGCAATGTTCCTGATTTGAAGAAGTGCTCAGGTCAATGATAAAAGCATTATGTATTTGATGGTATGCTTAGTTTATGCTTGCAGAGATTAAATCATATGTCCAGTACTTCACCAATACCACTAAGTCCAAAATCGTCGAGAAGGCCTGGACATATCGTCGAATAAGCACGCATACATCATCGAGATCACTCTCAGAGTTAAGCAGAAGGTTCATGTCAGTTATCGTCAAGATATTATGGACATTCCGACGATATCGTTGTGACATCAAAGTACACACGACGACATCGTCGTAAAATCAAGAAGAATCGATCAAAGTCCAGTATCGTCGTGTCAACCTTAATCACACGACGATATCGCTGTAAGGTGTAAAAAGAGTTAAGTCAAAGTATTCGGCAATGTCAACGCCATCGTCGTAAAGAGATCTTGTCGTCGAGAAGAGAAAGGAAGCTCTTTGAAGACCTAAGTAAGAATGCTCGGCTTTGTCGATGATATCATCGTAAAGAAGGCTAGTTGTCGAGAAGGCTAAGGGAGAACTCGTGAAGACAACTTATAGAAGAAGAATCGCATGTCGTCATAATGATCAAGAGGTTATCGTCGATAAGACAGTATGGTTTCAACGATATCTGATAAGTAATATTTTGATCTACTTTTAGTATAGTATTTAGTTTAATATTAATATAAATTTGTAAATAATATGTCTATTTTACTTAATAATCATTTATTTAAATAATTGTTTACTAACTTAAGGTTATTTTCTAATTATTTAGGTTTTCTGGACTTTTGAGCAAAAAATGCAAGTACGCGCCCAAGGCCACAGGCGTGACCAAGGGCGTGACAGCCTTAGATGTGTTCCAGACTTCCTGTCGTGTTTTAGGCTCAATTTGTGAAGAATTCTTGGTACACGCCCATGTACTTTAGGTCACGCACGTGACTCTCCAATGTCACGCCCGTGTACCCTCCTCCAGCTCAGCCGTCCGTGTCCCGAAGCCATGACGTGATTTCCTCCAAGTACATGCCCGTGACCCATGGGTCACACCCGTGCCCAATCATGCATGCCCCAGATCACGCCTCAGGTCATGGGCGTGACATTCAGTTCACAGGCGTGATCTCTCCCGCGCCACTTTCCCGTCGAAGACTTCCCGCCAGCGCCAGGTTTAAAGATTACACGCCCTAGGTCACGGGCTTGACGCACACATAATGCCTGCAATAACTCCAGAAGGTGCCCTCTTCGCTGCTGCTTCGAAGATGCCACTTACACGCCCTTGGTCACGGGCGTGACCGAGGGCGTGTAACCCCAATTTGCTTGCCTCTTTAAATGAAGTTCCTCCAAATCTCTAGGCATCCATTTTTCCACCCTTCTTGGGTCGAAACTCCTCTCCTCTGCCCCCTTTTGGGACAGAAATGTTTTTTTTATTCTTGTATTTTCTTCTAGTAGCTTAGACTTCAATTTCATGTACTTTAATTTTATGCAATTAGTTTTAGATTTCATTTTCAGCAATTGTCCTTTCATTTCATGTAAAGCTTTCAATTTCTTGTAACTCTCTTTTTATGTAATTCAATTCTGTTTTAATAAAATGTCTTTTTTTACTCCGTTCATCTCTTTTATTTTTATGTTAATTAGAATTATATTTAAATCTTGTAAATTGCAATCTTCGGATGAAAATATCTTTCTCGATATTATCTTTCTTTTCTTCCTTCGATTTATTCATGATTTATATCGGGTTCATATGTCGAAGTGTGAACTTTCGTATCTGTTTTCATATTCTAGTTAGCCGAGAGGCTCGTGAGTATGAATCGATCACTCAAGGATAAAAAAGAGTAGAACGCAATCCTCGAGAGAGGACGACGTTACCCTTCCAGATTGGAGTAAAAGCCAATAGCGGGATTCACCTCGTAAAGCGAGTATTAGGTTATCGATTATAGAATGAGAATTCAGTTGATATTCCTATCTTAGTTGGGCGCAGTCCTCAAGAGATCAGGTGCGTTCATAATCTGGGAATCTCCACGGTCAAGGATTGGTTTAGAATTTATCGTCTCTAATTTTCATTCAAAGTGCGCTTTTCTTCAAGTTAGATTTGTTTTCTTTATTTTAATTTCAATTTTATATTCTCTCCCACAATATTATTCGATAAGATAATAATTTTATTTTTCCGAAGTAAAAGTACTCGACAGACCCAAGTCTAATACAACCTTGATATGTTTTTTTATATCCTATGCTATGAATGGTAGGTACGCTTGCCCATTCTGCTTATAATATATAATCTTAATTCTTATATATCAAGTTTTTGGCACCGTTGCCGGGGACATTTTGTCGATATTTCGAAAAGGGGAAATGCTATTAATTTTATCTTACTTTTTCTTTATTTTTTTTTAAAAAAACAAAAAATATATATAAAAAATGAAAAACAAATTATGCTATAATTAAAATTTTGGAAAGGGAGCTTTGGGCTTGTCATCCCATCGCAGCTCCTAGTACCTTGCGAGCTCTTCACCGGGTAGACCTTGGGAAGTCAAAGACTAATTATAACATATCAAAAATATTCTCTATTTTTTATTTTTATTTTCACGAAAAAAATATATAACACTTTTTAAAAACTACCAAAAATATTTTCTCTTTTCAGTTTGTTTTGTGTTTTGTTATTTTAAATTTATGCAGGTAATCATGGTAGTACATCCGTCTCCAAATTAGGGACATGCTTTTCTTCCTCTCTTTGTTCTTTTTTTCCTTTTCCATGTTTTTTTTACTTCGTACTTAGTTTTCAACATTGGATACAATGTTGATATTTAAGTATGTGGGTGTATTCCCTAATCTTTAAATTTTCCAAAACAAAATTCAAAAAAAAAAATATATATATATATATATATATATATTTATATATAAAAATTTCAAATTTAGAAAAAACCAAAAAAATAATGTAGTAAGCCTTTACTTTGGTTGTTGTTATTTCCAATATCAAACATTTGAGAGTTTACTTATAAACATTTTTATTATTTTTAATTTGCTAATTTTTTATTTTATCATGGTTAGTTAGATTTAATTTTTAGGTGATTTAGTTTTAAGGAATATGTTGTGATTTTAATTTGATTAGAGTAATTTATTTAGCATTTTTTCTATTTTATTTTAATTAGATTCAATTTTATAGTAGTTGTGCTTAAACACCTTTAGATTTTAATTATTTAACTCATGCTTTTGGATACTTAGGAAAATTCAATTTACTATAGTTGCTCTCAAAATGTTTTAATTTAATCTAAAAATTTGTTTAGCTTTTTTATCCCTTTAGCCATTACCCTTAGCCTTCCCCTACCAAAAAAAATATTTATTAAAAGATCATATGCCATGAAAATAAGAGGATAAAATTCATTATTTCTTAAACATATGTTGTTAAAAAACATGAGGTCCGGAGATGAAGTAAAATGCGGAATACTTCACAAAACTTTCCACAAGTATAACAACACAATGACAATGGGAAGACCGAATAGTGTTATGGTATTAACTATCTCTTTACAATTCGAGGTATACATGGCGAGACATGATTTATAAGAATCACGGAGGAGAGAAGCACAAAACACAAAATACAAGTTGTCGACAACCTGACAGACTGAAATTGCCAGACCATGCAAACAGACAAGTCATGCGGTTAACTCCTGAGACCGCGCGAACAGAGCAAACCGCACCTGTCAGCCCGCAACCACAGACCGCTCCACTTGATGCTTATTCCACTGCAGAAAACACTTGAAGAAGAATCTGCTTCCTGCTACAGACCGCAACTCAAGACCGCCTGGCCACTTAAGACCGCCTGATCAACTAAGTCCGCTGCACAGTCCAAGAACACCTAAACACAGTCCGCCCATACAGACCGCTGGCAGACTGGTTTATTCAAATCTGGAATAAGGGAGAATGCTGACAGCGAACTGCAAGCCGCTAACCTGCGAACACACAAACCGGTCAGGCAAAACTCAAACTGCGCGACCTCAGAATGAGACCGGCACAATCAAGCCAACTTTGGTTCTTACAGTTCTTCGTTATGAATGACGGGCCCTGCACCCCTATTTATAGGCGAGCAGACAGATGTCGTCACTACATAAACCGGTATACAATAACCGCCCATCAGATCGCCAGCGGTCTCACAAGACAGTCCGCTCGAGCTCAGCAAGGCTAACAATTCCCTTATTGAACCATACGGTTATACACAAACCACCCGGTTACCACGGTCATCAAAACAAACCGCCCGGTCTCATTGCAAAAGCAAAGAACTTCTTCAGTAACCCAGACCGATAAGATCAAGATGTCAGACCGCCCGGTCACTGCAAGAAGGCAAACCTACTTGAACATCTGGCTGACTTGAACAAGTTGCCAGAACAACCCGCGTAAGCCGCTCGGACAATTAGCGGTCTCCCAGATCAGACCGCCCAGAACAGATCGCCTGAGATAAAATCGGCCAGAGCACCAGCGTAGACCGCGCGGTCTCTGTGGTCTCCAACCTGCAGACCACCCAGCACCATTCCACTTCCACTTCAAAAATTTAACACTCCCCCTTGAAGTGGGAAGTTGAAGTCAGCCCAAGCAAACTCTGCAACCGACCAAATGGTCCCTTCGACAGTGGCTTAGTAAATATGTCAGCAACATTCTCCTTGCTCTACACATGCTCCACAGTCAGAGATCCCTCCAACACCTTCTCACGAATGAAATGGTGATGAATCTCTATGTACTTCGTACGCACGTGACAAACTGGATTGTTCACCAGTTTGAGAACACTCTCATTATCACCACGTAGTAGAGTAGGACCTCGCACCTCCCTATGAATGTCCTCCACAAGCCTCCTAAGCTAGATCGCTTCCTGAGCTGTCAAAGCCGAAACTTTGTACTCCGCTTCTGTGGTAGATACAGACACAGAATCCTGCTTCTTGTTGCACCATGATATGGCTGTAGTGCCTGTCATAAAGTCATATCTAGACGTCGATCTCCGATCATCCGAATCTCCTCCATAATCAGCATCCATGTACCCGTGCAAGCAAAATCCCGAATCTCTCCCGTAGAAGAGACCCAAATCCAAGGTGGATTTGACATACTTCAAGATACTCCTAGCCTCCATAAGATGAGGTTTCCGAGACTCTGCCATAAACCGACTCACCCTGCCAACTGCATAAGCAATATCTAGCCTCATGATCGTCAAGTATATCAGACATCCAACCAAAGCCTGGAACACCAAAGGACCGGTAAGAACCTTCCCTTCATCTCGTCGAAGATGAACTCCAACCTCCAGTGGAGTAGAGCTGCTCTTCCCCCCTTCCATGCCGAACCTCTTCACGATTCGATCCGCATAGCCTTTTTGGGAAATAAGCATATCGCTCTCTTTCCTCTCCACATCGAGCCCAAGGAAATGGTGGAGCTCACCCAAATCCTTAATCTCAAATCTGATAGCTAGCTCAGCACGAAGCCTAGCTACCTCCACTTCAGAATTCCCCGTGACGATCATATCGTCAACGTATAGCAGCACCAAGACCTGAAGATCCCCTGTCTTCTTTACGAATAAACATGAATCTGAATCAGAAGCAAAGTATCCGCAGAACGGGAGGTATTCTGCGATCTTCCCGTACCACGCCCGAGGCGCTTGCTTCAAGCCGTAAAGAGCCTTCTTGAGCTTGCAAACATATCTTGGGTGCTCTTCAAATACATAACCAGGTGGCTGATCCATGAAGATATCCTTGTCAATCTCGCCATATAAGAAAGCGTTCTTTACGTAAAGTTGCCAAATCTTCCACCCTTGGCAAGCTGCCAATGCGATCACCACCCGGAATGAAGTCATCTTGGCAACGGGGCTAAACGTCTCTTCATAATCCTCCCCATACTTCTGAGAGAAACCTCAAACTACAAGGTGAGCCTTGTACCGCTCAATACTTCCATCAGCCTACTTCTTCAGTTTGAAAACCCACTTGCAAGTCACCGGAGTAACTCCCTCAACCTTAGGCATCAAGTCCCAAATCTCATTTTTTCTGAGGGCAACCATCTCTTCATCCATGGATCCTTCCCACTCCTTGACTCCAACGACATTTTCATAATAAGATGGCTCTCTCTCATCCAGGGGACCTGAGAAGAAACATGAGACAAAGCTCACCAAGTTTCCGACCGTGTACCGATCACGTGGAATAATGGTCCTCTTGGACCTCTTCAGAGCTTAACTCTGAACCACCTCTTCAACTGCAGCTTCTGGACTAGCTCTCCTTTCAGGTAGACATGGAGCATCGCTCCCCCTGCTTCCAGAACCCGAAGCACCTGACCCATAGATAGAAATACCTGGAGCACCTGGAGAAAGAGGCAACTCCACCTGAACTTCCCTTGCAGCTTCCACTGAACCACCATCTACACTACTTCCTTGTAACTCTACAGAAGAGCTACCTTGGTATGACGTCGGTTCGTCAAATACCACATCCATAGAGACCACATATCTTCATGTCTCGGGATCCATGCATCTCCACCCTTTCTTCCGGTCATCATAACCGACGAAGACTAGTTTCCTTGCCATTGCATCTAGCTTCGTTCGAAGGGCATCCGGAACATGCACATAGAAGGTAGAACCAAACACTCAAAAGTGTTCCATGCTTGGTTTCTCCTTAAACATCAACTCATGAGGGGTCTTCATGTTGATGGGACTGAGAGGCATCCGATTGATAACATAGGCCGCACAAGACATTCCCTCTGCCCTGAAGGACTTTGGGATACTCGTGGCATGAAGCCAACATTTGCAAGTCTCCGTCAGATGACGGATCTTCCGCTTTTCAACTATGTTCTACTGTGGAGTGTGAGCATAAGAAAGCTCTCTTTGGATGTCATACTTCCTGCAGAAGTTAAAGAACGCCTCTGAGGTAAACTCCCCTCCATTGTCAATTCTGAACCTCTTGACCCGCAAGTTAAGCCGACCTTCCACCAGCTCCTTGAACTCCACAAACCTCTCAAACGCCTCTGACTTCTCCTTCAGAAAATATACCCACATATATCTGGTGAAGTCATCAACCAAAATCAGCAAATACCTGCTACCTCCAAGACTGGCAGTGTTGGTAGGTCCAAATAGATCACCATGTATACACTCCAATGGTCTTTTACATCTGCTTTGTGATTTGCCAAATGGAAGACATTGAGCCTTACCAAACTGACAACCTGCACAAAAGTGACCATCCCCGAAAGATGACAAGCTATGCAGACCTTTCACCAGGCCACTTCCCGCCATAACTTTTAACTTATCCATCCCAACATGCCCAAGTATTTCATACCAGATAGCGGCACTGTCGTTATCCTCATCTTATCAACATAAGAACTTGTTGAAAGAACAAACAAGTCCTTTACATGTCTCCCTATATGAGTGACCTCAACTTTCACAGCTAAAACATTTCGGAGAAATTTCACTTATGTTAGACCAAACAGAACGTGATAGCCAGCATCCACCGCTTTGGTCACTGAGAAGAGATTCTTCTTCATCCCCGGAACATGATAGACACTCTTCAATGTAAGAGTACCTCTATCATCGTTCAAAGAAACCACACCCTCCTTCTCTACTACATGTAAAGTATCATCAGCCGTAATGATGACGTCATTACCTGTATATGCCTGCAATGAGGAGAACTTCGACTCATCCCCGGTGAGGTGATGACCACACCCAGAGTCCACTATCCAATCATCCTAATAGTTGATGGAAGTCATATCTCGAACACACGTGCTCGTCATGAATGCACCTCCACCACCCCAACTACCTTCAGAATTGGAACCAGCCTCCTCCTTTCCTGCAGCATGCCCTGGCTAAAGATTAACTTGGCAGTCTCTCTTGAAGTGACCAAGCTTATTGCACCTGAAGCATCTTGGTCCTTCCTTCTTCTTCCCATCACACTTAGGAGCATAGCTCCTGTCCTGCTAATATGAAGTATACGGACCATCATCTCCAGATGTCTTCTTCTTCTTGTCCCATCTCTTCTTCTTGCCAGAGAAGAGAACCTCACCTTCTCCCCCAGAGACAGACATCCAAGCCATTTGCTTAGCCAAACTCTCTTGCGAAGCAAGTAAGTTCTCCAGCTCCAGCTGTTGGAACATGGTCTTCCGCATCTCCTAGGTTTGAGAATAACAAATCCTATGTGTATTTGATCTTGTGTGTTCAAGTGTGCAGGTTAGCATAGTCCACATGACTCAAGGAGTACTCATGATGTATGCCCCCAAAATTGAGGCCACAATTCGAAGAGGCTCACTAGCGCCGGCGGTAGCGATAGCGCCTGGCGCTAGCGTTGATCTGCGTGATTCCGGCATCGTTTTTAGAAGGAGCTAGCACCCGGCGTTAGCTACTAGCGCTGGCGGTAGCATGGCGCACAAGAGGCATGGAGCAATATGTTGCCGCGGATGGGAGATCCTGCCGCGCAAAACGTTTCCTAATTCGGGCTAGCGCCGGCGGTAGCGCTAGCACCGACGGTAGCGCTTGGGCTATAAAAGGACCCCCTCTCCTCCTGTTTTCATACACAAATTGCATACACCTCAGAGAGAGAGTACTAGAATTCCAGAGGCCTATCTTGGCCGAAATTTGAGGTCCCGGCGAAGCTCTGCCAACTTCTGAAGGAGGATTCCATCACGCCGAAGCCAAACGAAGTCCGCTTCGACAAACGCTGATTCTACAGCGGATCTTCGCCTCCATATTCAGAAGTTCATCTTAAGGGAAGTTTTTATTATTTTATTTATCTTTCTTTGTAAACGGTAGTGAAATCGCCTCGTGTTGGCGACTAGGTCTGGGGTAGGACTTAGGGCTGAAAATCGCCTCGTGTTGGCGACTAGATCTAGGTTAGGTCTAGGGGGTGCTTGAGGCCACATCCGGGGAAGGATTGGCTAGAGCGGCTTGAGGCCGACCCCAATTATTTCGTGTGCTAATTGTCTTAAATTCGGACACACGTCTGGCTCCTGCAGGAATATAATAAATCAACGATCATTAAAACAAATCTGGGTACCTAAGAAATCCACTTACTCTATGGGTGGTACCTCAGGGGTATCTGGGTCTTTACTCTCATCCTCTTTCTAGATTTGCAGGACGGCTAAGGAAATAGAAGACGTGTGGTATTTGGACTCAGGCTGCTCTAAACACATGACGAGCAATAAAGCAAAATTCCTTAGCCTAGAAAAGAAGAAAGGAGGAATAGTAACATTTGGCGATAACGGTAAAGGAAGAATCATGGGAGTTGGTACAGTGGGTAACACATCTTTTCTTATATCAAATGTGCTTTATGTGGAAGGATTAAAACATAATCTAATATCCATAAGTCAACTGTGTGATAAAGGTTTAGACGTACTTTTTGAATCTTCCACTAACCTTTGTAAGATTGTTAATCCTAAAACAAAAGATGTGTTATTAACTGCACCTAGAATTCATAATGTTTACATAGTTTCATTTCATGATCTTTCTAAATCTTCTATAAAATGTTTTATAACGAAAAATGATGAATTATAATTATGGCATAGACGCTTTGGCCACGCTAGTACAAAGCTCATCTTAAAACTAGCAAAAAGAGAATTGATTAGAGGATTGCCTAAGTTAAATGGAAATTTATCTTCATTATGCTCTCCATGCCAAAAAGGCAAATTTACTAAGTCATCTTTTAAAAGCAAAAATGAAATTTCTACATCAAAACCTCTGCAATTAATTCATATGGATCTTTTTGGTCCCGTTAACACTGCGAGTCTTGGTGGTAGATTATACACTTATGTTCTCATAGATGAGTATTCTAGATATTGTTGGACTTTATTTCTCGCCTCCAAATCTGATGCGTTTTGCGAATTTTCAAAATTATGTACTCGCATTCAAAATGAATTAGATTTAAAAATAAAATGCATTCGCTCAGATCATGGAGGTGAATTTGAAAATGAAAATTTTAAATCTTTTTGTGACATGTTAGGTATTAAGCATCAGTTCTCTGCTCCACGCACACCTCAACAAAACGGGGTTGTAGAACGGAAAAATAGGACAATACAAGAACTTGCACGCACAATGCTATCTGAATATAAATTACCTAAGTATTTTTGGGCAGAAGCTGTAAGCACTGCATGCTATGTAATGAATAGAGTTATGCTTCGCCCATCATTAACTCTCACACCATATGAACTCTACTATCAAAAGAAACCTAACGTATCGTATTTTAAGGTATTTGGATGTAAATGCTTCATTCTTAATACAAAAGATTCTTTAGGAAAATTTGACAAAAAATGCGATGAAGGAATATTTCTTGGTTATTCTTCAACTAGTAAAGCATATAGAATATTTAATAAAAGATCAAGCAAGGTTGAAGAGTCAATTAATGTCAGATTTGATGAGTTTGTTTCATGTGCAGAAAAGCTCCCTACAGGTACCGATGATGAACCTTTGCCATCCTTGGAGCACGACGAAGAAGGACCTTCCAAAGAAGAGGAGGAGAAGTCAAAAGAAGATGAATATGTACCTCCAAGCATTCTAAACTTCTCCAAAAATCATCCAAAGGAGCTGGTCATTGGGGAACCTTCTACTGGGGTAAGAACTCGGTCCTCTCTTCATGAAACATTTTCAAATATTTGCTTTGTGTCTGAAATTGAACCTAAAAACGTTTCCACCGCTTTAAATGACGAATTTTGGTTTTTGGCAATGAATGAAGAGTTAGGACAATTTGAAAGAAATAAAGTTTGGAATTTAGTAGAAAGACCATCTAATCATCCAATTATTGGCGTAAAATGGATTTTTAAAAATAAGCTAGTTGGTGAATCTAGGATTGTAAGAAATAAAGCACGCTTAGTTGCTCAAGTCTATTCACAAATCGAGGGGGTAGATTTTGAAGAAAATTTTGCACCCGTAGCTCGCTTAGAATCTATACGAATATTTTTGGCATTTGCGAGTTTTAAAAGAATAAAATTATTTCAAATGGATGTTAAAAGTGCTTTTTTAAATGGGTTCATTAAAGAAGAAGTTTATGTAGAACAACCCCCCGGTTTCATAAATGAAAGATTTCCAAATCATGTTTACAAATTAGAAAAAGCGCTTTATGGTTTAAAACAAGCGCCCCGTGCCTGGTATGATCGTCTTACATCATTTTTGTTAGAGCACGGTTATGTTATGGGAAGTGCAGACAACACACTCTTTATTAAGCATAAAAATAATGAATTAATTATTCTACAAATATATGTTGATGACATCATTTTTGGAGCCACTAATGAAGAGTTGTGTAATGAAGTAGTCTTAATAATGAAAAATGAATTTGAAATGAGTCTTGTAGGAGAACTACAATATTTTCTTGGTTTTCAAATTTCACAAAGAACTGATGGTATTTTTCTGTGTCAATCAAAATATGTTCACGATATTCTTAAACGATTTGGATTTGAAAATCTTAAACAAGCTTCTACTCCTATGAGTGCTTCTTTAAAACTAGGAAAAGATGAATATGGAATTTCTATTGATCAAACGCTATATAGAGGAATGATAGGTTCTCTTCTTTATTTAAGTGCATCTAGACCAGATATAATGTTTGCCGTATGTTTATTTGCTCGCTTTCAAGCCGATCCAAAAGAATCTCATTTAAAAGCTGTAAAACGTATTTTTCGTTATCTAATAGGGTCATCTAAACTAGGATTATGGTACCCACATAATGACTCTTTCACACTCCACGGATATTCCGATTCGGACTACGCCAGGTGCTCACTAGATAGAAAAAGCACTAGCGGTACGTGTCACTTTTTAGGACCCTCTTTAGTTGCTTGGTCTAGCAGAAAACAATCTTCGGTTGCACTCTCCACCACGGAGGCCGAATATATTGCACTTGGTAGTTGTTGTGCACAAGCGTTATGGATGAGCCAAACACTAGAGGACTTTGGATTTCATCTCAAAAACATAGATCTTAAATGTGACAACAAAAGTGCAATAGACCTCACATATAATCCCGTACACCATTCTAGATCCAAACACATCGACGTTCGTCATCATTTCATTAGGGATCACATTAAGAAAGAGAATGTCAAAGTAAGCTTCATTGGGACGGACTCTCAACTTGCTGACATACTTACTAAACCTCTTCCCGATACAAGATTTCGATTATTACGACTTGAATTAGGTGTCCTAGATCTTTCAAGTTAAAACATGCTTACTAATGCAATTTTCTTCATTTTTAACAATCAAAAACATTTCCAAAAATTCTACAAATTCAGCATGAAACTGCTAATGGGACACCTAATCAAGTTCAAGTATCAAAATTTTCAAAACCCTAAAAAATCACTTACTGTTTCCCGCGCTAGCGCTAGCGTCGAGTTTCGAATTTCTGTGTTTTTAAAATTTCTAAAAATTCCTAAAAATATTTTGATCTATATGTACTATTTAGTTTTTGCACATCTGTTTTTCTTTTCTTTTTGAAAAATCAAATACAAAAATAGAAAACCAAATTACAAAAAACAATGTTTTTCATTTTGTTTTTGTGTGTCATTTTTTCTGCAAAAATCAAATACAAAACTACAAAAACAAAACAAATTACAAAAAAATATGTTTTTCCTTTGTTTGCTTTTGTTGTTTCCCTTGTTTAAAGTTCATCTTTTTATAAAAATATAAAAATTACAAAAGCAAAAATTACAAAAAATATGTTTTTATTTGCTTGCAAAACTCAAAGACAAAAATATGAAACACTAAAACTATCAAAAAAAAACTGTATGGACTTTCTTGTAAAATCAAGCATGATTTAATCTACTATTTAGAAATTCTACAATGTTACAATTTTTTCTCTTCAAACTACTTTGGACATTGTCTTTCTTCATGCTTTGATATATCTATTCAAATGTGCATCAATTATAGTTTAAAAGTTGTGTAGGATCAAGCTTTGCATGCCTCTAAGTATGAGAAATGCTTTATGTTTGATAATGATTTTTATTCACTCACCTTTTTTTGGCATTGTCTACATATGCATTTAATCTAAGAATGCTTGTGTATGTTTTGTATTAGTACAAATAAATTAAAATTGCACAAGTATCTTACCTACACTCCTTCTTTTGCACTCTTAAAAATTAAGAAAAGTGGTTATATTTTTTTCTCATAAAATCTATTGATTTGCAAAACAAGTGTATTCGGAGAACTTCGTACAAAACAAAATTATAAAATAAATGACAAAGATAACTCCACCAAGCACTACTTGAACCTCCTGATAAGTCTTAATGAGCATTGTGAGGTTGAGCACCTTGGAAAGAATAATAAAGTGTCTTGTGCAAATCAACTCTTTCTTTCAAAAATAAGAAAAACCACTTTCTCTTAAGTACACCGGATCACAAGTCTCAACATTCAAAATAAAATATGTGATCCCCCAAGCACTACTTTGCACCCTGATAAGTCTTGATGAGCATTGTGTGTGCAAAGCACCTTGGTAGTTGTACATTTTTTTTGTGCATTAAAGTGTGTGGAAGTAATCTTATTTGTGTTTTATTGTGCTTCTTACTTTACATATTACTTGTATTTTTGATTAAAACATTTGTTTACTCTCCTCAAAATTTACACTTATGTGCACATCATTATCTTCCATAACACTTCTTCTCATGAGTATAGGATCCTAATGCTAATTCTATATTACTTTTTATTTATGAAATGCACTAGATAACCTAGCATATGTTCTACAATGTTTTTGTATGTTTTTGAAATTAAGAATTAAAGTAACATTGTGGTCATCTCTTTTTGATAAACATTATTTAATGCTTGGTTATTCTAAAATTTAAAACTGCAAAATGATTTCCAAAAACATCATTGTTTTTGTGATCTTTACCTCATATTTTTTGGATTATCATTACTATTTGCTATAAATCTTCCGCATCTTAACCATATAAGTGTTTTGTACCTTGCGCTTTCATGCTTACTTCATATCTTGTATTATTTGCACCATCACTTATTCTTAAAAATTCCTATCTTTCATTAAGTGATAGATTTCCTTGGAACACTTTTTATTGGTTACTTCAAACATAAAAATCTCTTATGCTAAAAACTCTGAAATTTTGTAATAACTCTGATCTATTTCAATGAAAAACAATTCTAAACCTTCTTATCATTTACCTAAAAAGCTCAATCATGCCTTCTCTTTTATTTACACATTTTTTAGTGCTTTGTATCCCTACCCACTTTTGCTAATAACAAAGGGGGAGAACTAACATGATAAATATAACCCGCTATCAAAAACCCAACATGACAAATTAAGATGATAGCTTACATATTATGGGAGCATTCACTTAGGGGGAGCATGTATTTAGGGGGAGCAAGTCTAACATGCTAGAATCAATTATTATCTTAAGTCATCACTCTTACACACACACAAGTATAGTTTCATCATATCTATTAATGCTTTGATTTATCATTAATGGATTTGTTATTATCAAAAGGGGGAGTTTGTTGGAACATGTTCTTCCTCATCTCCTAGGTTTGAGAATAACAAATCCAATGTGTATTTGATCTTGTGTGTTCAAGTGTGCATGTTAGCATAGTCCACATGACTCAAGGAGTACTCATGATGTCTGCCCCCAAAATTGAGGCCACAATTCGAAGAGGCTCACTAGCGCCGGCGGTAGCGATAGCGCCTGGCGCTAGCGTTGATCTGCGCGATTCCGGCATCGTTTTTAGAAGGAGCTAGCGCCCGGCGTTAGCTACTAGCGCTGGCGGTAGCATGGCACACAAGAGGCATGGAGCAATATGTTGTCGCGGATGGGAGATCCTGCCGCGCAAAATGTTTCCTAATCCGGGCTAGCGCCGGCGGTAGCGCTAGCACCGACGGTAGCGCTTGGGCTATAAAAGGACCCCCTCTCCTCCTGTTTTCATACACAAATTGCATACACCTCAGAGAGAGAGTACTAGAATTCCAGAGGCCTATCTTGGCCGAAATTTGAGGTCCCGGCGAAGCTCTGCCAACTTCTGAAGGAGGATTCCATCACGCCGAAGCCAAACGAAGTCCGATTCGACAAACGCTGATTCTACAGCGGATCTTCGCCTCCATATTCAGAAGTTCATCTTAAGGGAAGTTTTTATTATTTTATTTATCTTTCTTTGTAAACGGTAGTGAAATCGCCTTGTGTTGGCGACTAGGTCTGGGGTAGGACTTAGGGATGAAAATTGCCTCGTGTTGGCGACTAGATCTAGGTTAGGTATAGGGGGTGCTTGAGGCCACATCCGGGGAAGGATTGGCTAGAGCGGCTTGAGGCCGAATCCAGGAAGGAGGAGGCTAGGGCCACCGGTTCGTGGGGAAGCGAGTTGGGATAGAAAACGAAAAGAGCTTTTATTATTCACCTCCGATCTCTAGCGACATTGAGATCAAGTTTTGTAAAACTTATTTAATATCAATAAAGCTTGTCTCTCTTTTTGTTTTACTTGTCTTCTTGTTTTAATATTGCAATATTCCAAAGTTTTTCGAAATAAAATCTAAAGTTTTTGAAAACCCTTATTCATCCCCCCCCCCCCCCCTCTAAGGGCGCCGACCAATCCAACACCAGCAACGATGGCTAATTGGCCCAGCCTTGAACAGAAGTAACAAAGGCCACATACTCCCTCCGCAAGCTGCAGATTATGTGCCTCTTCAGCTTAGTTTCTGAGATAGGCTCATCCGGGTCCAAAGCCGATATCTCTGCGCAAAGGTTCTTCATATTCAAGAAGAACGCTGAGATAGACAAATCTCCCTGAGTTGCTTTCGCCAACTCATTCTCCAAGAACTGTAGCCTAGCTACATTCTTCTTAATAAACAAGCCCTCCAAGGCTGTCCAAATTTCAGCAGCTGATCTATATCTGATGATGTGATCAAACAGCTCCGGAATGATAGCTCTCTTGAAAGTGAACTCCGCCTTAGCATTCGTTCTCTTCCAAGCCTTCACGAGCTCAGCATTCCCTTCAGCAGGAATAACAGCTTTTCTTGCTTCTTCTCCAATAACCTCCTACAAATCCTCGCCAAGAAGATAACTCTCCATGCAAGACTTCCACTTCTTGAAGTTAGTCTGCGTAAGGTGCTCAATACAAGGACCTCTAGCATATCCTCCGTTCATTGTTATCCCACTGGTTGCTAACCAACTTGAGTAACCCGAGAAAAGTATCAGCAACTACTGCTCAAAAACCTATCTCTGATACAATGTTAAAAAAATTGAGGTCCGGATATGAACTAAAATGCGAAACACTTCACAAAACTTTCCACAAGTATAACAACATAATGACAATGGGAAGACCGAATAGTGCTATGGTATTAACTATCTCTTTAAAATTCGAGGTATACATGTCAAGACATGATTCATAAGAATCACAGAGGAGAGAAGCACAAAACACAAAATACAATCTGTCGACGACCTGACAGACTGAAATCGCCAGACCGTGGGAACATACAAGCCGTGCGGTTAACTCCTAAGACCGTGTGAACAGAGCAAACCGCACCTGTCAGCCCGCAACCACAGACCACTCGACTTGACGCTTATTCCACTCATGAAAACACTTGAAGAAGAAACTGCTTCCTGCTACAGACTGCAACTCAAGACCGCCTAGCCACTTAAAACCGCCTGATCAACTGAGTCTGTTACACAGTCCAAGAACACCTAAACATAGTCTGCCCAGACAGACCGCTGCCGGACTGTTTTATTCAAAGATGGAATAAGAAAGAATGCTGACCGTGAACTGCAAGCCGCTAACATGCAAACACACAAACCGGTCAGGCAAAACTCAAACTGCGCGACCTCAGAATGAGACCGGCACAATCAAGCCAACTTTGGTTCTTACAGTTCTTCATTATGAATGATGGGCCCTGCACCCCTATTTATAGGCGAGCAGACGGATGTCGTCACCGCACAAACCGGTATACAATAACCGCCCATCAGATCACCAGCGGTCTCACAAGACAGACCGCCCGAGCTCAGCATGGTTAACAACTTCCTTATTGAACCATACGGTTATACACAATCCGCCCGGTTGCCGCGGTCATCAAAACAAACCGCCTGGTCTTATTGCAAAAGCATAGAACTTCTTCAGTAACCCAGACCGATAAGAACAAGACGTCAGACCACCCGGTCACTGTAAGAAGGCAGACCTACTTGAACATCTGGCCAACTTGAACAAGTCGCCAGAACAACCGTGCAAGCTGCTCGGACAATTAGCGGTCTCCCAGATCAGACCGCCCAAAACAGATCGCCTGAGACAAAATCGGTCAGAGCGCCAGCGCAGACCGCGCGGTCTCTGCGGTCTCCAACCTACAGACCACCCAACACGATTCCACTTCCATTTCAAAAATTTAACATATGCACCACTTTTATGAAGAATATTATGAAAAGATTATATGTCATGGAAAATGAGAGCATAAAATTCATCATTTTCCAAAACATATATAAATTGAAAAGAAAAAAATATGGGGTGAGAGGATAAAATTCATCACCTCCAATCAAAGCAATCTTCATGATTACCCAAACCCTCTAGCCAATATAATTGACTTTAGTTTTAAATTAAAATACGGGGAGAGTATAAGTAGTAGTTTGTAATTTTCCGTAAGCTTCTTTAAAATTTGAGTTTTATAATTCCAATCTAAATTTGTTTCCAAATTACTTAGTTTTGTTTACTAGTTAATTTATTTGAGAATTTTTAGCTAAATATTTCTCTCTTTTCATTTTATTTTTATAATTTAGGACTTATCTCATAAATCCCTAAATTTTATTTTTGACTTTCTATTGATCTAAATAAAATTTTAGTATAATTAAAAATCTTATTAATGTCTTATGAATATTTCTCATATTTTTGCTCTGGAATAGCAAAAGCTTAAGTATGGGGGTATTTGATAAGTAATATATTGACCTACTTTTAGTATAGTATTTAGTTTAATATTAATATAAATTTGTAAATAATATGCCTATTTTACTTAATAATAATTTATTTAAATAATTGTTTACTAACTTAAGGTTATTTTTTGATTATTTAGGTTTTTTGGACTTTTGAGCAAAAAATGCAAGTACACGCCCAAGGTCACAGGCGCGACCAAGGGAGTGACAACCTAAGATGTGTTCCAGACTTCCTGCCGTGTTTCGGGCTCAATTCGAGAAGATTTCAAGGTATACGCTCGTGTACTTTAGGTCACGCCCGTGACACTCCAATGTCACGCCCGTGTACCCTCCTCCAGCTCAGTCGGCCATGTCCCCAAGCCATGACATGATTTCCTCCAAGTACACGTCCGTGACCCATGGGTCACGCCCGTGTCCGATCATGCACGCACCAGATGACGCCCCAGATCACGGGCGTGACCAGGGACTTGAAATTAAGTTCACGGGTGTGATCTCTCCCACGCCACTTTCCCGTCGAAGACTTCCCGCCAGCTCCAATTTTAAAGATTACACGTCGTAGGTCACGGGCGTGACCTAGGGCGTGATGCGCATGTAACGCCTACAATAACTCCAAATGGTGTCCTCTCCGCTGTTGCTTCAAACACTCCCTTACACGACCTTGGTCACGGGCATGACCGAGGGCGTGTAACCCCAATTTGCTTGCCTATTTAAAGACAGCTCCTCCAGATCTCTAGGCATCCATTTTTCCACCCTTCTTGGGTCGAAACTCCTCTCCTCTGCCCCATTTTGGGGCAGAAATGCTTTTTCTTATTCTTGTATTTTCTTTTAGTAGCTTAGACTTCAATTTCATGTACATTAATTTTATGAATTAGTTTTAGATTTCATTTTCAGCAATTGTCCCTTCATTTCATGCAAAACTTCCAATTTCTTGTGCCTCTCTTTTTATGTAATTCAATTCTATTTTAATAAAATGTCTTTTTTACTCCATTCATCTTTTTTATTTTATGTTAATTAGAATTATATTTAAATCTTGAAAATTGCAATCTTCGGATGAAAATATCTTTCTCGATGTTATCTTTCTTTTCTTCCGTCGATTTATTCGTGATTTATATCGGGTTCATATATCGATGTGTGGACTTTCATATCTGTTTTCATATTCTAGTTAGCCGAGAGGCTCGTGAGTATGAATCAATCACTCAAGGATAAAAAAGAGTAGAACGCAATCCTTGAGAGAGGACGACGTTATCCTTTCGGAGTGGAGTAAAAGCCAATATCGGGATTCACCTCATAAAGCGTGTATTAGGTTATCAATTATAGAATGAGAATTCGGTTGATATTCCTAATCTTAGTTGGGCGCAGTCCTCGAGAGAGGTGCATTCATAATCCGGGAATCTCCACGGTCAAGGATTGGATTAGAATTTATCGTCTCTAATTTTTATTCAAAGTGCGCTTTTCTTCAAGTTAGATTTATTTTCTTTATTTTAATTTCAATTTTAAATTCTCTCCAAAAATATTATTCGATAAGATAATAGTTTTGTTTTCCCAAAGTAAAAGTACTCGACAGACCCGAGTCTAATACGACTTTGATATGTTTTTTTATATCTTATGCTATGAACGATAGGTATGCTTTCCTATTCCGTTTATAATATATAATCTTAACTCTTATCTATCAATATCGTCGATAGGACAATATGGTTTCAACGATATCATCGATAAGACAGAATGGTTTCAACGACATCATCGAGAAGACCGCAAGTTGACAACAAGATTATGACTATACCTTTAAGATGACTTTATGTCATCGTAAGTGCAAGTGAAACTGTGATATCTTGTATCGTCGAGATATCATTCTCTAAAGAAGATCAAAGAAGACTTGAAGATTTGTCCAAGTCTAAGATAGATCGGCGTAATAGCAAGTTCTGTCGTCAAGGCATTGCAAATATCATCGAGACAGATCAAGACATTTCAAATCGCACTGTCTGCATTTAATGTCGCCGCTTGATGGTCAAATGAGCCTCTAACACTTATAGGACATCCTAGGAGACCATTAGTCGACTCCTCAATTGTTTAAATGAGATAATTGTCTGCCCTAATTCACATAAACAAGTAAGAAATGCAGAGAATACACGCTCGAATTAATAGAACAGTAATAAGCTAAGTAAAGAAGGAACAAGAACCGGAGAACGAAATGATCTTCATCAAGTGTTCTCCAAGTTTCACTCTAGCAACATTGGCTAATAAGAAGTGTTCCAGGTTGAAGAAGGGATTGAAGAGGAATCTATGATGTATAAGATAACATAAAAAATATTTACTTCAAGTCCAAGAAGCCAATCTTCATCCGGCCAAAGAACTTTTTCTCATTCTTTCTTTGTAGTGCTTTTATAAGCCTGAGTCTGTAGGATCTATTTCAGATCTGAGTTGTAGTGATTGAGGGCCTGAGATGTAGGGCTTGAGGGCCTGAGTATTGTAGAGTTTGAGGGCCTAAGTTGTAGGGCTTGTGGGTCTGAGTTTGTAGGGCTTGAGGGCCTGAGTTGTAGGGCTTGGGGGCCTTAGTTTGTAGGGCTTGAGGGCCTGAGTTTTTGGAGAAGTTTGCCGACCCTAGCATATTGCTAGAAAGGTGTAGAGGGACAGTTGACTACTCATGACACCATATCTTGAGGATCCACTATAAATCTGGTGTTCTTGTGTGCTTTGCTCCTGTGTTTTGTTGTTGTGCTTTATTAGATTAACTTAGTTCTTGTGCATAAATTTATAAATAGCCATATCACCTAATCCCCCACCTTTAGGTGATAGTTCCATAATTAACAAGTGGTATCAGAGCTAGGTTGATTAAAGAGTGACTTAACAGTCAGATCTAGATCTTAGAACTACTCATTATGGCTGGAGGTGATCAACAAAGAGAAATGAGATCCATGAAGCTCCCAATCTGCACCAAAGAGAACTTTCCTATTTGGAAAGAAAGGGTAAGACTCTTCATGGAAGCTGCAGATCTCAGGGTTTATGTAGCTATTCAAGAGGGTCCCTTCACCCCCAAGATTGCTTCTACCATTGATCCTACTCAAAGAGTGCCAAAGAAATATGTTGACATGAGTAAGGATGAGCTTGCACTTGTAAGCCTAGATAAGAGAGCACCGAACATTATTGTGAGTGCAATTGATGACTCAACCCTCCAAAATCTTATTCACTACAAAACTACCAAGGAGATGTGGGACTCCCTGGTTGTTTACATGGCGGGGACCAAAGAAGTAAGGGATGATAGGAAATCCCTTCTAAATCAGGAGTACGAGGCATTCAAGTAAAGCAAGAATGAAAATATCTCTAACTGCTATGAGAGAATTTTCAAGATTGTAAATGGGCTGAAGAATTATAGAAGAGAGTTCACAAATTCAGATCTTAATGATAAGTTCCTTAGATACCTCACTAAGGAATGAGACATCAAAATTTGTGCAATTAGAGAAATGGGTCAACTGGGCAACATGGAGCCAAAGAACCTATATGGGAAGTTGCTCTCCCAGCTTCAACTTAACACAAGAGAAGCTGAAGAAGAAACCTAAAAGGGGAGTACCAGAGAAAGATCAGTAGCTCTTAAGGTTGAGAGCATGAGGAGATCCAAGGATAAGAGTCCTGCATGCCACGACAGATCTGAGAGCAGTGAAGCTTCTGATGCCAGCACATCAGAATTTGACAACACAGACAAGGAGATGGCCCTCCTACCTAAGCAGTTCAGAAAACTGATCTCTAAAAGGAGAAGAGACAACTACAAACCATCTTCTTCAAGCTCCAGAAGATCTGGTAAATATGACAGATCTAAATCCTCAAGGGAGGACAGGTATTAATAAAAACCTAGTAAATTTGATTTAACTAACACTATCTGCTATTACTAAAATAAAGCATGTCACATGATTGCTGATTGCCCCTCCAAGAAGAGGGAATCAAAGAACTATGAAGATAGAAGAAGGTCAAGGGACAAGAAGAAATCTGAAAAAGGGTTTATAACCAAGAAAATCAGAACCCTAAGTGTTTTTGATTCAAGCTCTTCAAAAATTGAGGAGGAAGCACTTATTGGCCTTATGGCCATAAATGAAGAAATCCAGGATGACAATATCTCTCCTGGGAAGGTACAAATCAGAGCTCCCCTGTCTGCTTCTGATTCTGAATTAATGGCAAATTCCTTGCATGATGATGAAGGTGAGTCTGCTGCCATCCTCAAGATCCTCATATGAGGTTGAATCTGAACTAGTAAAGCAGTATGAAACTTTGTGGAAAGCTTTCATGAAAAGCAAGAAACTCCTCAAAGTTCAGACTAAGGAGTTGGATTCCTTGAGAACTATGCACTCTGAGCTCCAGGAGATAGCTGAGAAGTTTGTTGCTATGAGCAAGGAAGTGGATAGATTCAAGGAAGCCACAAAGCTCAAAAATGTTGAACTGGCTCAGAAGAACAAGGTCATTAACGACCTTGAGGAAATGTTGCTGGCTGAAAAGAAAATTGTTGCCACCTTTTCAAAACCCAAGATTGTCCTTCCCATTATTGACAGCTTTTCTGCACCATTCAGAGCTGGTGTAGGATTTAGTAGTGAGACAGCCAAGGGTAAAGCCTACGAAGAGCAACCCTCTTTTAAGAAGGTGCTGCTGGCATCAAACCCCTTTGACCAGGAATCTTTATATGCTCATTTGACCAATGCCTGCTCAGCAAGTGGTAGTAAGCCCACTATGACAAATAGAAGAGCAGACTTTGGGCTAAGTGCTTTAAAAGCACCCCATGAGGAGATTCAGATGAAGAGTCCAGGTCTCTTTGTCCAAGGACCTGGAGCAACAGCTCCCAAAAGCAAGGGAAAGGCTGCTTCTACTAAGCCTATTCCCAAGAAGGTGAACCAAAAGGTGGTGAGACCAGCTCCACTTCATACTCACACCTCTGAGGTTCACCCAAGACCTGTTAGGCCAAGTGTCTTCACTCCTGCCCACCAACATTGCCATCCTATTAAGATGGTGAGGTAGAAGAGAAGATACAACTTGTTTGAGTGTTGGTGTTGTGGGAAAGTGGGTCACTTTGCCTTGGACTGTTGGTTCTACCCAACAAGGCCTAATGCAAAGATAGTGCAGACCACTCAGAGGTGTGGTGTCCCAGTTTATCCCCCTAATAGAAACCAAGGACCCAAATCAAATTGGGTGCCTAAGGGTAAGTAATTTTTCATGCATGTATGTCAAAATGCCAACAAATCTCCCATTTGGTAAGGAGAGACAAAGACCATTCAATAACAGTTGAAGATAAGGCTAAAAATTCAAGGAGAGACAAAGACCATTCAATAACAGTTGAATTGGAAGAAGATGTGTAGAAGGATTAGAAACAGCTGACGAGGTCCAACCTGAAGAACCTGCCATAGAAGAGATTCCTAGAAGACCGCCTGCTGCACTTAGACAAATTATACATCATCCTCAAGAGCAAATCATAGGAGATGTCAGTCAAGGAGTGCTGACAAGGAGCATGGCAATAAATGAAGCATTGTACTTGAGTTTTCTTTCTCAAATTGAACCCAAGAAATTAGAGAAAGCAAATCAGGATCCATTCTAGATTGTTGTAATGCAAGAGGAACTAAACCAATTTAAGAGATGCAAAGTGCAGAGGTTAGTTCCCAGACCCCAAAGGCACAATATTATTGGAACCAAGTGGGTCTGTAGAAACAAATTGGATGAGAATGGGGTCATCATAAAGAATAAGGCAAGGTTAGTAGCAAAGGGCTATAGACAGGAAGATGGAATTGATTTTGATCAGAACTTTGCCCCTGTTGCAAGATTGGAAGCTATCAGATTGTTCCTAGCCTATGCAGCCTATAAAAGATTCAAAGTTTACCAGATGGATTTGCAGTTAGCCTTTCTGAATGGCGACCTCTAGGAAGAAGTATATGTAGAATAACCTTCAGGTTTTGTTGATTCTACTCACCCTGACTTTTATTATTTTCTTAGAAAGGCCTTATATGGCTTGAAGCAGGATCCTAGAGCCTGGTATGAGACCCTGTCAAGCTTTTTCACTAAGAACAAGTTTTCAAGGGGAAAGATTGACAAGACATTGTTCCTAAGGGAAGTGAAGGGCAAGATCTTGCTAGTGCAGATTTATGTGGATGACATTATCTTTGGCTCTACAGATAACAATCTCTGCAAGAAATTTGTCATTTAATGCAGGGAAAGTTTGAAATGAGCAGTATGAGAGAGCTCAAACACTTCCTAGGTCTTCAAGTGAAATAATTTGAAGATGGTATATTCATCTCACAGACCAAATTCACTAAAGAGCTAGTCAAGAAATTTGGATTGGATAGTGCTTCTTCTATGAAGACTCCCATGGGATCCAATGTGTCTCTAGACAAGGATGAAAAGGGAATACCCTTTGATGAAACCAAGTACAGAAGCCTGATTGGGTCTTTGCTTTACCTAACTACCAGTAGGCTTGACATAATGATTGCCACATGTGTTTATGCTAGATATCATGTGAACCCCAAGGAATCTCATCACTCCTCTGTCAAGAGGATCTTAAGATACCTGAAGGGTACATCTAATCTTGGCCTACGGTACCCATGAAACAATGAGTGTGAACTAAATGGTTATTCAGATGCAGACTATGAAGGGTGCAAAAAGGATAGAAAGAGTACTTCAGGGACTTGCCAAATCATTGGAGGAAGGTTGATCTCATGGAGCAGCAAGAAGCAGACAAGTGTAGAAAAATCCACATCAGAATCAGAATACATATCTACAGGGAGTTGCTGTGCTTAGATGATATGGATCCAGCTCCAGCTTGAATACTACAATTTAAATGTGACCAAAATACCCTTGTTTTGTGATTCTTCAAGTGCTATCTCTATTGCTAAGACTCCCGTCTCACACAGCAGGACTAATCATATTGAGATCAGGTATCACTTATTAGGGAGCATTTGGGGAATGAAGATATCACTCTTGAGTTTGTCCCCACAGACAAACAAGTGACGAATATATTCACAAAGCTCATAGATGAAGCTAAGTTTAACTTCTTCAAATTCCAATTGGGGATGCTAAACTTAGAATAATTTCAACTCACTTTAATTTTTATCACTAATCATTTGCTGCGTAGGAGAAGGTCAGGCTAAATGTTGAAGGAGCCTCTCAAGAAGAGCTGAACATTGTCTGAAGCCAAACAAGTTGTCTCAACGACACAATCAGTTGTATCGACGACACAATCAATTGTCTCGATGACATACAGTGCATCTCGACAACAAATAAACCGAGTTGGAAGGGAGCATAACGATGACATATTTTGAGGACACAGAGTATCGTCAAAACTGGATACGACTACTAAACACGATACTGGATTGACAAATTAGAGCCGTCGAATGAAATATTAAGGTACATCCCTCTTCATTTACCTACACTACAAATAGAATGAATGCTTATGATAAAAATTATGCTCTCATTTGCCCTAAGACATTCCTACAAGAAACTTCACTTCCGTCCCTGACAACTACTACTTCTCATGATTCTTCTGCAATGGCTCCGAAGAGAGAAGAGACATCAGTGATTTCAGGATGTTAGCATTAGCGAGGAGGCTTCAACTCCTGCTCAGATGAAATAAGATCCATAATAAGGTTACTAGAATCAGTGGGCCTCGAATATCTGCTGAGTGAACCCTGCATCCTTCTCAACAGAGAGATCCTAGAATTCTATGCAGGAGCAAGATTACACAGTTCAAAATCATTAGTGAAATCAGTTGTAGCTGGGAAGAAAGTGAAAGCGTCTGCAAAGAGCCTAGGAAAGGCGTTGTGTCTGCCTCGGCTGAAGGAAGAAGAAGAAGAGGATGAAGTGTCCACTATCGACATATCTACAGGTTTTGAATTGTGTGGGCACTCTGAAAAGACCTATGGGTCTATTAAACCGGTAGACTTCAAGCAGAAGGTTAAGCTTCTCACAGACATCATCGAAAAAGTCATGCTATGTAAATCAGGTTCTCATTGTTGGAGCATGGCTTTCCACATCCCTTTAATTTAAGAATAACAAATCCTACTTGTATTTGATCTTGTTTGCCATTGTGTTTTTAGCATGCAGGTTTGGACAGATATGACACCAGGTTGCTGCAATACTGGTCTGGCACTATCCACAAGCAGAAGGATTGAAAGATTTCTAACGCCAGGCATTAGGTCTTAACATTGGGCATTAGTGATCGACGGGACGGTATGCCGATCGACGGGATGGGATGCCGATCGACAAGATGGCTTGCTGACTGAATAAAAAGAGAGAGAAACTCAACGCCAGATATTACATCTTAACGCTAGGCGTTATCGATCGACGATTATGGCATGAAGGAAGCAGCTGTGATTGCAGGAGGTACTTTAGGAATGATTTGCCCAACGCCTGCGTTAGCCTTAATGCCGATGTTAGTATTGCCTAAAATAAAACATTTCCTAAAGTGTGGAATCTCCTTCCTCTTCTGAAGATCCGATCCATCAATATGTTGCTATACATGGTCAACGCCTCGCGTTAGAACTTAATGCCGGCGTTAGCTCAAATTCTATAAATTGGAATGCTTCATTGTCTCTGACTACTTATTGATTTGAGCCTTACTCCAGCACTCCAGAAACTCAATCAGAGACATATTTTCCAGAACTTCAACTCCCGCACATATTCGAGCAAAGAATTCAAGGAGAACCGGATCAACGCTTACTCAACATGAAGAACGCGTGCTTCGACTTCAAGAACATTCAGCGGCCTTCGCCATCTCTAGAATTTTTCATAGGGAGTTTTAGTTTATGTGCTCAAATATTTTGTAACCTTTTATCATTTTTGTGGAAGTAAATTCGCCTCGTGTTGGCGACTAGGTCTGGGTAGGACTTAGGGAGCAATTCACCTCGTGTCGGCGAGTAGGTCTAGGAAGTAGATCTAAGGGGTGCTCAAGGCCTTTTCTGGGTTTAGAAAGGCTAGAGCGACTTGAGGCCGGATATGGGGAAGATTGGCTAATGCCAACCGGTTCTTGGTGAGAAGAGTCATTATAGAAAACAAAAAGAAGATTTCATATTTCGCCTTCAATTTCTAGCGTTATAGAAATCTCATATTTTGTATTCTTAAGTCATAATGAAAATCATTTTATTTTTGGTTTGTTTAAAATTGATTCACTCCTCTTAAGTTTTGATTTAAAGTTGTTTTTAAAGAAAAAGCTACAAAAGTTTTATATTAAATAATCAAGTTTTAAAAACCCTTATTCACCCCCCCCCCCCCCACTAAGGGTGCCTCACGATCCAACAAGTGGCATCAGAGCGAGGTTATTCCAAATCACTCTAATAATCGGGAATAATAACGTCTCGTGATCTCGCTTATCATGAAGGGCAAGGAATAAGTAGACCTCCACTTTTCACCGGAACTGACTACAATTATTGGAGAACACGCATGCGTTATTTTAATAAATTTAGATATAGATGTCTGGGCTAGTGTTGAAACTCCGTATATGAATCCTACTTATATTGTTGGAGAAGTAACCATGGAAAAGCCTAAAGATAGGTGGGATGATGGAGATAAAAATAAATGTAAAAATAATGCTAAAGCCATGAATACTTTTTTTAGCGCATTAGATAGGACTGAATTTAATAGAGTTTGTGCTTGTGAAACTGCTTATGACATTTGGAATTTGCTTGAAATAACTGATGAAGGTACCTCGCAGGTCAAAGACTCAAAGCTATTCCAACTAGAATCAGAATTTGAAAGGTTCGGGATGGATCCGAATGAGGACGTCGACTCAATGTATACTCGCTTCACCAAGATTGTCAACTCCTCAAAGATTCTTGGAAAAACTTTCTCCAACGGTGATTTGGTGCGAAAGATCCTTCGGTCTCTTCCTCCAAAGTTCAATCCAAAGGTGACTGCAATCTCCAAATCACATGATCTAAGGCGGCTACAGATCGAGAGCCTCATTGGGAATCTCAGAACCCATGAGGTCGAACTCAACATTCAAGATGAAGAATACAATAAGGAGACAAAGAAGAAAGCTTTGGCACTAAAGTCAAGAAAAGAGGACGACGATGTGGAAGATGACGAGGAGAGTCTCTTTGTGAAAAACTTCACAATGTTCATGAAGAATCCAGAGAGAAGAAATACGTTCTGTAAGTACTTTCGAAGAGGAGCTTCTTCCAAAAAGGAGAAAAAAGAAAAATCAAGCGACGAAGATGAAGAGCGACCTCCTCCTGAGTGCTTCCACTGCAGAAAGACCGGGCATATAAGAAGCTAATGTCCAAAAAACCTGAAGGAACAAAAAGAAAAGCGGCATAAAGGAAAGGAGAAGAAGAAGGTCTTGAAGGCGGCAACATGGGATGACTCTTCATCCAGATGCTCAAGCGAATCAAGTTCAAGTGAGGATGATGAGGCAAACTTGTGACTCATCGGGAAGCACCAAGAATCTACTGATGACGAGTGCAGTTTCCAAAGCGACACCGAGGTAATCCATTCTACTTATGATGATCTTTATGTTGAATATTTAAAAATGTGCAAATCGTTTGGAAAAAATTTAAAAGACCTTGATCTTCTTAAAACTGAAAATAAAATCCTTTTAAAACAAAATAAAAAATTAAATAAAGAAATAATGTCATGCCAAAAGAATGATAATGATTTGACAAAGGAAAAAGAACTTGAAAACGATCTTTCTAAGGCTCTCTTCAACATCGAATCACTCATGAAAGAAAAGGGAGACTAAGAAAGAAGGTTGAAAATATCTCTTTCCCAAATTGAAAATGAAAAGAAAAATTTTGCAAAGAGATGTGGAAATTTAGTAAGTGAAAACTTCGCCTTAAAAGCTACCGCACCATGGATCTTAATGTGGCAATAAACAAATTTGGGGTTGGCCAACAATCACTGGATATGATTTTGGGCAACCAGTACCATGGATCTGCTAAGTTTGGACTGGGATATGTCTCTGAAACCTACCGCCCAGCGTTGACTACTAACGCTGGCGTTAGCCCTGTTCCCAGAAATCAAAAATCTTTTCATTAAAATATTTCCTTCACTCCCTCTACCTCTGTGTGTACTAGCAAGGGTCAACAACAATCTCTGAAAAAGTTCTCAACCCCTTTTGTTTCTTGTGCCAATTGTTTAGATTTTGGGCACACCACTGACTCTTGCTGGAAGAAGGGAATGCACACCCTTAAGCAAATCTAGGTACCTAAGGTCTCCACCTACATTATTGGAGGAACCTCTTGGATATCAGGATCTTCACTAACTTTATCTTCTTAGGTATGTTGGCAGGCTAAGGACAAAGAAGACATGTGGTACTTGGACTCAGGTTGCTCCAAGCACATGACCGGCAATAAAGCAAAATTCCTTAGCCTCATTAAGAAAAATGGAGGAACCGTGACGTTTGGAGACAATGGAAAAGGAAGAATATTGGTCACCGGTACAGTGGGTAATGACTCTTTCTCACATACTAATGTCTTATTTGTAGAAGGCATAAAACATAACTTAATCTATATTAGTCAATCATGCGATAAAGGCCTTAATGTGTTATTTGAGTCTTCTACTAATTTGTGCAAAATCATTGATCCTAAGTCTAATAATATAGTATTCACTGCACCAATAATTCATAACGTTTATTTAATAACTTTTCATGATCTATCATGTGCATCTCTTAAATGTCTTATATCTAAAAATGAAGAAATTGAATTATGGCATAGGCATCTTGGTAACTATAGCACCAAGTTGATTTTGAAATTATCAATAAATAAAATTATTAGAGGATTGCCAATCCTAAATGGAAACCTTTCTTCCTTATGCTCGCCATGCCAAAAAGGAAAATTTTCAAAAACATCGTTTAAATGTAAAATTGAAGTATCCACCTCAAGAACATTGCAACTAATTCACATTGACCTTTTTGGGCCAATTAGCACTTGTAGCCTAGGTGGTAAAAAGTATACTTCTGTATTAATTGACGAGTTTTCAGGATTCACATGGACTTTATTTCTTATCTCCAAATCCGATGCATTTTCTAAATTTTCAAAACTTTGCAATCGCATTCAAAATGAGTTAGGCTGGATCATGGAGGGGAATTTGAAAATGATAGTTTCACCACTTTCTGCAATAATCTAGGCATTAAACATTAATTTTCCGCTCCACGCACCCCCAACAAAATGGTGCGGTGGAGAGGAAAAATAGAACCCTTCAGAAACTCGCACGCACTATGCTATCTGAGTATGGGTTGCCAAGATCTTTTTGGGCTGAAGCGGTAAATACATCTTGTTATGTTATAAATTGTATCATGCTTCGCCCTATTTTGAAATTAACTCCATACGAATTATATTACCAAAAGAAACCTAATGTATCATACTTTCATGTTTTTGGATGTAAATTCTTTATTTTACATACCAAAGATGCATTAGCTAAATTCGATGAAAAATGCGATGATGGAATCTTTCTTGGGTACTCATCAACTAGTAAGTCATATAGGATATATAATAAAAAATCTAAAAAGGTTGAAGAATCTATTCATGTTAAGTTTGATGAACTTGTGCCTTGTGTAGATACTAATATTACAGGAAAAGAAGATGAACCCCCTTCACATTTGGAGCTTGATAACGATGAACCACTTGGAAAGGATAAAGAAGTAGAGCCGATGCAAGAAGATTTTGTGCCTCCAAGTGAGCTTAGATTCACAAGAGATCATCCAAGGGATCTTGTCATTGGTGAACCCTCAAGAGGGGTAACTACACGTTCTTCCTTTAATGAATCTTTTTCCAATTTATGTTTTGTTTCCAAAATTGAACCCAAAAACATTTCTATGACTTTAAATGATGAATTTTGGTTTATTGCTATGAATGAAGAATTAAATCAATTTGAGCGCAATAGGGTTTGGAAACTTGTTGAAAGACCATGTAATCACCCGGTCATAGGTGTAAAATGGATATTTAAAAATAAATTAGATGGTGAGTCTAGGATCACTAGGAACAAAGCTAGATTGGTAGCATAAGGTTATTCTCAAATCGAGGGGGTAGACTTTGATGAAACATTTGCTCCCGTAGCTCGCCTTGAATCAATTAGAATTTTTCTTGCATTTGCAAGTTATAAAAGATTTAAATTATTTCAAATTGATGAAAAAAGTGCTTTCTTAAACAGGATAATTAAAGAAGAAGTTTATTTAGAACACCCCCCTAGTTTTTTAGATGAAAAATTTCCAAATCACATCTATAGATTAGAAAAGGCGTTTTATGGTCTAAAATAAGCGCCCCGTGCGTGGTATGAACGACTAACATCCTTTTTAATAATTCATGGTTATAAAATGGGCAGTGCCGACAACACACTCTTCATTAAGCATATTGATAATGATATAATTATTTTACAAATATATGTTGCTGATATTATTTTTGGAGCCACTAATGAAGAGTTGTGTATTGAAGTAGTACGAGTAATGCAAAATGAATTTGAGATGTGTCTAGTTGGTGAATTAACTTATTTTCTAGGTTTTCAAATAACCCAAAGAAATGATGAAATCTTCACATGTCAATCAAAATACGTACATGATATGCTAAAATGATTTGGATTTGAGAACTTAAAATAAGCTAGTACTCCAATGAGCGCGTCACTAAAATTAGGAAAAGATGAAACCAGAATTTCCATTGATCAAACTTTGTATAGAGGAATGATTGGATCCTTATTGTACCTTAGTGCATCTAGACCCGACATTATGTTTGTCGTATGCCTATGCGCTAGATTCCAAGCAAACCCAAAAGAATCTCATTTAAAAGCGGTAAAATGAATTTTTAGATATCTAATTGGCACACCTAAATTAGGACTTTGGTATCCAACGAATGATTCCTTTCTATTACATGGGTATTCTGATTCCGATTATGCAAGTTGTTCTTTAGATAGAAAAAGCACTCGTGGCACATGTCATTTCTTAGGTCCTTCTCTAGTTGCATGGTTAAGTAGAAAACAAAATTCCGTTGCCCTCTCCACCACCGAGGCGGAATATATCGCACTAGGAAGCTGTTATGCCCAAGCCTTATGGATGACTCAAACATTAGAAGACTTCGGAGTTCATCTAACCAACATATAGCTAAAGTGTGACAACAAGAGTGCCATTGATTTAACCAACAACCCTGTTCATCACTCAAGATCCAAACACATAGACGTTAGACATCATTTCATTAGGGATCATATTAAAAAAGAACATGTTCATGTAAACTTTATTGGAACTGAATCACAACTTGCGGACATCTTTACCAAACCTTTACCGGATTCTCGCTTTGCTCTACATAGACTAGAATTAGGAGTCTTAGATATAACAAATTGAAAATCACCGCATACTATGTCCCTTTCCAAATAAAAAAAATATATATATTTTTTAAATATAAAAGATAAAAAATATTTTAAAACCACCAAAATATGCTTAAATAAGCCTTCTAAACAGATCAACTTTCTCTGAAATTTCTACCTAAGAAGGCCTATGTACATACTCCCTATTCCAAAGTTTTTTTTTTAAAAAACTCAAAAATCGAGTACTGTTTCGGCGTTAACTACTTAACGCCAGGCGTTAGCCTTTTTCTCCAGATCAAAATTCTGATTTCACTAGTCTATTTCTGGTATTTTTCTATTGATTTTTCTCAATTTATTTTGTCTGATTTTAAATTATTTTAATATTACTATTGTTGTTTTATTCCAAAACACAAAAACAATAATAATAAATAATTCAAAATGATCAAAAATATGTTTTTGTTATATGTTTTGCTTTAACTCTTTACAAAAATTATGGTTTGACTATAAAGCTTCACATAAGCAAACATCTTTGTTATTTTTGTTTCCAATAGTCAAAATTGATTTTGGCATACTCACAAGGATTTTATTCAATATCTAATTTTAATTTCAATTTTTCTAAACATTATTTTTGTCATGCCTTGACCTTAATCAGATTATGTGCAATGAAATAGTCAATAGATAATTGTGTATGATTCCCTAGCATGCCTCTAAGTATGAGTAATGCTTTATGTTTATCAATGATTCATACACTCACTATTTTGATAATCAATGTGTTCATAATCTTAGTCTTGCATGTTTATGTAGTGTAATAGTTTTAACTCATTAAGTTGTATGTCTGAATTACCTACACCGTCTTTTACAAATAAATTTCTTGCACACATAGAAGTGTTACTTCAAAATTATACATGTTTGCAACAACAAGTGAATTCGGAGACTTTTGGCCTCAACAAAAAATCAATTAATAATATGCCAAAGATAACTCCACCAAGCACTACTCACCCTCCTGATAAGTCTTAATGAGCATTGTGAGGTTGAGCACCTTGGAAAGAATTGTAAAGTGTCTTGTGCAAACATATCTCTTTTTGCTCAATTCTATTTGTACACCGGATCATTAAAATAAATTTTGTATACAAATGCTTATGTGATCCCCCAAGCAATACTCCGCTCCCTGATAAGTCTTAATGAACATTGTGTGGGCGAAGCACCTTCGTAGTTGTACTTATGTTTTGTGCTTTGAAATTTCATTCTGAATATGATGTGTGAAAGTAATTATAAGATTGCATTCATAATGTTGCTGTAACTATTTCATTACATATGACATGTGTTTTGATTATTTAACTTGTATACATTTATCAAAACACCTTATGCACACATCATTGATTTTTATAAATTTTCTACTCATGAGAATTGGATCCTAAAGCAAATTTACATAATTCTCTCAAAACTTAAGTAAGAACACTAGATTGCAATGCATGATTTCTACAATGTTTTCTTTACTTGAAATACGAATTGGTTACATTGTATTTATTATCCTTATGAATATGTTGATTTATTCTTGCCTATGTTTTATGAAAATTATTTAAAATACTCAAATGTGACTAGTCTAAATATATTGTTGAAATAGTCAAACTATTACAAAAATATTAATCTTAATAACTTTGTTTTATCTTTCCGCATTCCTATTTGATCGTGTATCCTTATACCATGTGTTCTCATGCTTATTTCTATAGTTTGTTTTCACTTGTGCTTTGGCAAACAAAATTACATCTCTCTTAATAAGTAGTATCACTCTTAAAACAAATTTAAAAAGCAAGTTATTACATCTCTTTGGTATAATCTTTGAATGATGTTCTTTCACGCTTATCATATATTTTTCCGCTGTGCCATTCTCTCCCTTAGCTCGATCACGATTTATCTTATGTTAAAAACAAATCTCTTCTTCCTCTCTTAGTTTTGTTCTACCTTTTGCCCTCTTTTTTCTTTACACTCTACCCTCTTTTGCTAATAACAAAAGGGGGAGAATAAAATGATAAATCACAAGGAGTAGGATTCACTAGATTAAGGGGAGCATGAATCTAGTTTATGGGTGCATACACTAAGGGGGAGCACTTAAGTAAGGGGAGCACAATGTTACAAGAACTATAACTCTTATTATTATATTTATGATTACTTTGTGTCATATATCCTTCTAAAAGCACATATCTTATATATGATTATGATTTATCTCTATTGGATTTGTTATTATCAAAAGGGGAGATTGTTGGAGCATGGCTTTCTGCATCCCTTTAATTTGAGAATAACAAATCCTACTTGTATTTGATCTTGTTTGCCATTGTGTTTTAGCATGCAGGTTTGGACAGATATGACACCAGGTTGCTGCAATACTGGTCTGGCACTATCCACAAGCAGAAGGATTGAAAGATTTCTAACACCAGGCGTTAGGTCTTAACGTTGGGCATTAGGGATCGACGGGATGGGATGCCGATCGACGGGATGGCTTGCTGACTGAATAAAAAGAAAGAGAAACTCAATGCCAGGCATTATGTCTTAACGCTAGGCATTATCGATCGACGATTATGTCATGAAGGAAGCAACCATGATTATAGGAGGAACTTTAGGAATGATTTGCCCAACTCCCACGTTAGCCTTAACGTCGGCGTTAGTATTGCCTAAAATAAAATAATTCCTAAAGTGCAGAATCTCCTTCCTCTTTTGAAGATCCGAGCCATCAATATGTTATTATACATGGTCAATGCCTGTCATTAGAACTTAACGCCAACGTTAGCTCAAAGTCTATAAATTGGATAGCTTCGTCGTCTCTGACTACTTATTGATTTGAGCCTTACTCCAGCACTCCAAAAACTCAATCAGAGATGTATTTTCTAGAACTTCAACTCCCGCACATATTCGAGCAAAGAATTCAAGGAGAACCTGATCAACACTTATGCAACATGAAGAATGCGCGCTTCAACTTCAAGAACATTCAGCGGCCTTTGCCATCTCCAGAATTTTTCATAGGGAGTTTTAGTTTATTTGTTCAAATATTTTGTAACCATTTTTCATTTTCGTGGAAGTAAATTCGCCTCGTGTTGGTGACTAGGTATGGGTAGTACTTAGGGAGCAATTCTCCTCGTGTTGGCGACTAGGTCTAGGAAGTAGATCTAGGGGGTGCTCGAGGCCTTTTCTGGGTATAGAAAGGCTAGAGCGGCTTGAGGCCGGATCTGGGGAAGATCGGCTAAAGCCAACCAGTTCTCGGTGAGAAGAGTCGGTATAAAAAACAAAAAGAAGATTTCATATTTAGCCTTTGATTTCTAGCGTTATAGAAATCTCATATTTTGTATTCTTAAGTCATAATAAAAATCATGTTCTTTTTGGTTTATTTTAAATTGATTCACTCCTCTTAAGTTTTGATTTAAAGTTGTTTTTAAAGAAAAATACAAAAGTTTTATATTAAATAATCAAGTTTTATAAACCCTTATTCACCCCCCTCTAAGGGCGCCTCACGATCCAACACTCATGACCGGATCTCCAAAAAAATGTTTGAAGTGATGTGCATGATCATTCTCTCCAAGAAGACTGACTGAAGGGAATTTGTATTGCAAAAAGTAAAAAGCAGTCTGAAGACCCCCCTCATTTGGGAGAATTCTCTCCATCTTCTTCCTGAATTCCCTAGGTGAAGTGCTCAATAGGAAGATGGGAGTGCCTCTGCACTACTCCAAGTGGATGGACTCCAAGATGTTGGACTGGTGGGATCGGTCCATATCCGAAGGACCTACAACTACTTCTTCAGGTCAGTAGAAGAAGTCAAAGAAAATTGCCAAGGTGGTTGCCTCAGAGGAGGAGGAGTCCTCTAGTAGCTCTGAGGAAGGAAGAGCCCCATCCCAACAGAACCCTGATCAGATTGAGGGGGAGATGTCTCTGCATCAAGATATCCCAGAGAAGGATGTTGAACTTGCTAACCCAGAGGTGGCTGAAGAGAGGAGAAGTCTAATCATGGACAATGATCCAGTTGAGGGGGAGTTCCAACTTTGGAGCTCAGCCCAAGATACTACAATGGTTGAGGGGGAGACCCATCTGGCATGCTCTAACCTAGAAGCTCAGGAAAATCTTCTCCAGCTGGAGGTCATCATAGAAGAAAGAAATGAAAGCATAGGACATGAGCCAGAAATAGTTGAGTATACTGGACCCTCCATTGAGCTTGAACTGGCTGTTGGAGGAAAGATAAACATCATGGTGGAAAGTGAGCCAATCAAGGTAGCATCTCCTAACAAGTCAACGGTTCAGATCAGTAACTACTCCTCTGATAGTGCTCCTAAAGATGCCCTAGAAGCAAGAGTTGCTCCTGAAGAACACGCTGCTGAGACATCATCCACTCACTCAAGATCCTTGTTTCACATGATCTCAGCATTGCTCAATGCTCAGAGGCAGAAAATGGAAACATTCATCTTGCAAGCAGTTGATGGCCTAAGGAATGAAATGAAGGCTGAGCTGAAGACTGTGAAGAAGGACATCCTTCATCTGAACACTCAATATGCTCACTTCTATCACCTAGAAGCTCCAGCTATGGAGCTTGTTGGTGAAGAGATCAACAAAGTTGGCCATCAAACCCATAAGCTTATGCAGAATCAAGTAACCTTCTCAGATAATATGGAGCGTGCCTTTGGCTAGATCGAAACAATCGTTCATGAAGATAGAGCTCACATTATAAACAGAGTGCATGTTAATGCACAGACCTTGGATGCTCATCTGCTGAAAGTTCGAAACAACTTGGATGCCACTGAGCAACAAATTCATGAAAGGCTTGTTTCGATGTAAGAAATCCTGGATGATCGTCTCATTGAAGAAGTCCTAAAGGGGAAGAAGGCAATCATAAATGTTGGCTCACATCAAGCTATGTGGACTGTAAGTCAAGTCAAGCAAGCCTTGCAGAAACCTTCCTCTGGCTATGAATTAGCTGAACCATCTGTAAGCACAAATTCAGAGGAGTATGATGCTGAATTTGAAGAGTCAACAACTTCAAAGAAAAGGAACAAACTTTAGAGTAGGAAGTACAGGAAAAAAAGACTGAGAGAAGTTGAGCAGGATCCACAAGCAGGCAAGTGGAGTCCTACCTCCAGGGAAATTATATTAGAAAGCTGGATTGAATTTGGATACCCTCAAGAAAGCTCTGAGAGGGTATACTACTCAGATGATTGGAATCAGCATCTCAGGGAAATGGAGAATTGGAGGAATCACAAGCTGGCATTCCCTCATGGTCCTACTCCCTCTCCAAAGAAGATTCCAAATCCCATCCATTTCTATGAAAGGCAGAAGAGAAAAGACAAAGGTAGCGGCAGCAGAGGTTGAAAGCTACTGTCAAATAATATTTTGTCTAGGAATGGAATGGGCTAATGATTGAAAATTTTGGTTTAAGAACATTCACTCTATTTGTATAATGTTTGGTAGTCGAAACAATTTGAATTGCCTGAATTTTAATTCTTTCTGAGTGTGGCATTTATCATTGAGGTGAGTTAGAACTTCTTCAAATAGAGGGAGATTATTGGGAATAATGCCCAGTAATGTTCCTGATTTGAAGAAGTGCCCAGGTCAATGATAATAGCATTATGCATTTGATGGTATGCTTAGTTTATGCTTGCAGAGATTAAATCATATGTCCATTACTTCTCCAATATCACTAAGTCCAAAATCGTCGAGAAGGACTAGACATATCGCCGAATAAGTATGCATACATCATCGAGATCACTCTCAGAGTTAAGCAGAAGGTTCATGTCAATTATCATCGAAATAATATGGACATTCTGACGATATCATTGTGACATCAAAGTACATATGACGATATCATCGTAAGATCAAGAAGAATCGATCAAAGTCTATTATCGTCGTGTCAACCAGAATCACATGAAGATATCGCTGTAAGGTCTAAGAAGAGTTAAGTTAAAGTATTCGGCAATGTCGACGACATCATCGTAAAGAGATCTTATTTTCAAGAAGAGAAAGGAATCTCTCTAAAGACCTAAATAAGAATGCTCAGCTTTGTCGACGACATCGTCGTAAAGAAGTCTAGTCATCGAGAAGGCTAAGGGAGAACTCATGAAGATAGCTTAAGGAAGATTAATCGCATGCCGTCAAAATGATCAAGAGGTTATCGTCGATAAGACAGTATGGTTTCAGCGATATCCTCGATAAGACATTATGGTTTCAACGATATCATCGATTAGACAGAATGGTTTCAACGACATCGTTGAGAAGACCGCAATTTGACAATAAGATTACGATGATACCTTTAAGTTGACTTTATATCGTCGTAAGTGCAAGTGCAACTGTGATATCTTGTATCGTCGAGATATCATTCTCTAAAGAAGATCGAAGAAGACTTGAAGATTTTTCCAAGTCCAAGATAGATCGGCGTAACAGCAAGTTCTATAATCAAGACATTGCAAATATCATCGAGACAGATCAAGACATTTCAAATTGCATTGTCTGCATTTAATGCTGCCGTCTGATGGTCCAATTAGCGCGTGCTGTTAAGGAATGGGCCTCTAACACTTATAGGACATCCTAAGAGACCGTTAGTCAGCTCCTCAGTCTTATAAAGGAGATAAGTGTCTACCCTAATTCACAAAAACAAGTAAGAAACACAAAGAATACACGTACGAATTAATAGAATAGTAACAAGCTGCGTAAAGAAGGAACAAGAATCAGAGAACGAAATGATTTTCATCAAGTGTTCTCCAAGTTTCAGTCCAACAACATAGGCTAATAAGCAGTGTTCCATATTGAAGAAGGGATTGAAGAGGAATCTGTGTTGTACAAGAAAACATTCAAAAGCATTCTCTTCAAGTCCAAGAAGCCAAACTTCATCCGGCTAAAGAACTTTTTCTCATTCTTTCTTTGTAGGGATTTTATAAGCCTGAGTTTGTAGGACCTGTTTAAGATCTGAGTTGAAGGTCTTGAGGTCCTGAGCTGTAGGGCTTGAGGGCCTGAGTATTGTAAGGATTGAGGGCCTGAGCTATAGGGTTTGAGGGCATATGTATTGTTGGGATTGAGGGCCTGAGTTTGTAGGGCTTAAGGGCATGAGTTTGTAGAGCTTGAGGGCCTGAGTTGTAGGGTTTGAGGGCCTGAGTTTGTAGGGCTTGAGGTCCTGAGCTTTTGGAGGAGTTTTCTAACCCTAGAATACTACTAGAAAGGTGGAGAGCGACAATGGACTACTCAAGACACCCTGCCTTGAGGAACCACTATAAATCTGGTGTTCTTGTGTGCCTTGCTCCTATGTTTTGTTGTTGTTATGTGTTAGATTCACTTAGTTCTTGTGCATAAATTTAAAAATAGCCATATCACCTAATCCCCCCTCCCCCTCTAGGTGATAGTTCTGAACTAACAGTTTGAAAACATGATCTGGAAACCTTAAGCTTGAAACCATGAGTTGAAAACAACATAATTAGAATATAATACATGCCCTGAACTAGAAATATTGACTGCAACTTCGAAAGGAAGAAGGGGTTCTTAACCAGCGAGGAAGATGGTTATTCAGATTTCTTGACCGGCAAGGAAGAAGGCTACTGAGGAAGAGGCGAGAGGAAGGAGCGTCTGTTCTCGGCGATGAAGACGCGGGAGGAAGGAGCGTTAGCCGTTAGCTGCCGAGACTGGGAGGACCATCGGAAGGACCATCGGCCATTTCAGATTCTTGCGTTCCTTTTCTCTGGACAGAGGTTAGGGCATGGGGGTCGGGAGGAAAAGGAAAGGTGGACATGATGTAAGTCATATAACTAAATCATAAGTTATAACTTATTAACTAAGTAACAATAAACTGTAACAGTATAATTAAATCATAAGTTATAACTAATTAACTCTAACTGTAACCCGTTATGACTTACAATATGACATAAAATTATAAACTATAAAGCTTTAATAATAACTACTTATGATTTATTAATAATAAATATTAAATAAGCATATATATTCGGTTTGGGTCGGTTCATGGGTACCCGACTGTCGGACTCCAGAACCGAACCACAAGTTTTCTTTTTTTAGGAACCTTACCCGAACCGACAGGTTCGGTTTGGTAATCAGCTCTTTGAATACTTTTGCACACCCTTAACTAGAGCAGTGCACATAAGTTCGCTATCTTTGTTATTATTCTATTTGAATTACATGATTTATAAATTAGAGTTAACCGGGAGATGAGAGATTCCTCTGAGGTTAACCCTAAATAATGGCTGAACTAAAGCAACTCTCTTGTAGATTAGTGTTGTCAAGTTCGATGCCATAGTCCCTTGCCTGAAAAATTTAAATATCGAGTAGGGCATGCGATCGATTTGAAGTACAAGGCTTGTTTTCTTAATGCAAATGCTTATGATTTGAAATGTAATTATTGTAGAAGTTATTGTGAACAAATTGGTTCGTAACCAAAGAGACCATGATGATTTTCAAGCTGAGCCAAGGATTAGGGCTTACCATAGTCACAATGTTTTAAATATGTTTTACGAGATTGATTGAGTAGGATAAGACTTCGACCTTAGAATCAATCTTTGGGTGCCTTGATTTTAGTTTCGTTTGACTATATGAAGGTTTCAATTAAAATGACTTAATATCTATCGATTCGTTTTACAATGACAAACTTATATATTCGATTTTTGATAGAAATTAAATTGTCTTGATGGGAAATATCCTTCCGGATTAAAATGTGCCTTCGAGAAGTAATTCCCACGGGAATAAAATGTGTCTTCGTGAAAAAATTCCCACGGGAATAAAATGTGCCTTCAGAAAATAATTCCTATAGGAATATACTATTCCTTGGAGAAATAACTCATACGAGAGTTAGATATGCCTTTGAGAAATATGCCATCGAGAAGTTTGCCAAGGGATAATATCGGGTGGCTGATGAGTTATACTCTGAGGTAACCTGCTTGGTGGATGATCTAGAAGGACAACCCCGATGTAATTAGTAGACCTACATGGGTCTGAGGCCATTGCAGGTTGATCCGGATTATGTATGCGGTGGTCGTGGGAAAACTGTCACGACCCAATAGAAGTTCAAATACCACCTCCCTTAAAAATACTTTATTGCACTTGATGCTAATAGGGATTGAACTCTATTCATTGTTCAAATAACTCTTTATGAGTGCAGGTGATAGGAACGAGTGAATGATATAGAACAAGGAGATGTGAAATCCGCTGAGCAGGCTACCTTAGGTAGAACTTAACATAGCCACATCTTTCTTACATATCTCATGGTAATCATGGTTGATAAATCCCTAGCTGACATAGTATAATGTGGCATAGCTGTTGATGCTACTCATACAAGTCTTGAGTAATAGGTTTCCATGATAATTAGTCTTCTGTTAATATAACAATGACTTTCGCTAATTTGATATAAGGCACAACTCATTAATGGTGCCTTCCACTAAATAACTACTATGTTTATGTGTAATGATATTCTCTTAACATCATCGTCGATGCATGACATGGGAGTAATCAATGGGAGGTGTTGGAGATGGATGTACCTCCACTCTCATATAGTCACTTCAGCGTTGCACGTTGTTGGTGGTGTGCAGTAAAATTCCACCGTTGGACTGCTAATTCTGAGGGGGGGGGGGGGTCCTTTTGACCAATCGTGTTCATAGAAACATCTCTCGATCCACCAGTCATTGTATCTTGGTTCAGGTCAAACCACTACTACATTGAAAGCGATGGTGGACCCTAATTATTAAATTTGATAATAACTCGATATATACATATAAATATGCTCAAATTACTCTTAAGTAATCGAAGTTTTCAAATTGAGTTCTAGTCATACAAATTTTTATGAGTCACATCGACACTTAGATGTCTTTACCACATCTAATCACAACGACGATGTAACTTTTCCCATAAAACACCCTTATTAAACCCTACAAATGACCACATCAAATTTTGAACCCCGAGTCTAATCCTCTTTGTATTATTGGGATTACACTTTTATTCAAAATTCCATGTAAAATGACTCATCTTTGGTTGATTATAATCACGATTCAAGCAAAACAAATATGATTTGAGGTGAACTAGTTAGATGGAATTCTGCGTTTAGATATCATGCTAACAAAGCTAATGCTAAGAGATTACAATGATGATTTAAAAAAGAGATTTTGTTATTAATGAAACAATCTGGTCATGAAATAATTGACGATTTCACGTGACTCTTACAATTCAAATGCTCCACTAATTGTTAAAAGAACTTTGATAAAATTTGACGCTTTTGAACTTTTTGATTAAACGTGATAGAGGCTATGAATTTTATGATTGCTAATTAAAGATGTATTGAAGAATCATACTATTTACTTGAGAACTTACATGATTATGACAAGTCAATTGCAAGGAAATGATTTGTGTGTTTAACAAATCCAAATAAAATATAAACATAAAAGATATCAATTTGGTGCGAGAAAGTAATTCTAGTGGTTTTACATTATCTTTTTCCTTGAAGAACACATGTGAAAGTATACAAATCAAATTATGGCGATTTATAAACCAAATGATTATATCAGGAATGTGATTTGAAGCATGCATTGAGGTTGATTAATTCTAAAATCCTCATGTTTTGACAAGTTAATTCATCGAAATCGGATTTGATGCACATACATGAAATATTGCAAAAAGTGACACTGATGAGTATGACTTTGGTTGAAAAAGGAATAATTGTTGATAATAATAAATTCCTTAAATAACTCAGACGAGTCTGGATGTTGATTATTAATTTGATGATTGTAATTATAAGATGACTCGAATGAATCTGATAACATGATTAGAGCCGAGTTGAGGGCATAATAAGATCTTTTTCGGCTTGATGTGACATTGATAAGAATGATCTGTATAAGATAAACCATGCGAACATAAAAGAACTATGTTGAAGATATTGAAATTTTCAAATGATGCCAAAAAATTTGGAAATAATTATTGAGGTAATGAGTTTAGATTTGAAGTAATCATTCTGACAAATCTAGAAAGCTCATAGAAAGTAGGGAAACTTTCATGTTAAGATTATCATATGCATCCCCGCCCCGAATTGCATGGTTGACCTTCCTGAAAGAGGTGATATCTGTAATTCCAGCACGACCGAAAAGCCATGTTGAGGACACGTGCATGAATATTCATAATATGATTTGAGAGGGGATAACATGGGAACCCTTAGGATGCACACAAGTATTTGAAACTTTGAAATGACTTGGGATGCTGGTAATCCTTCCAAAAGGAATATACTTGATCATACCTTCATAAGTATGTGCATGGTTACTTACGTGGCAGGTCGTGCCAGTTCTGCCAACTGGGAAGCCAACTCGTTGGCACTAGGGAGTGAGAACCCCAGTAAATTAATTAAATTTTTGAGATTTTGCAGCTGGGTGCCTCTGTTAATTAGTCGGTTCATAATATTACAGGATGTGGTTTATATCCACGCGTTCATCGAGATATACACTGACACTGTTTTACCATGATAGTGAGGTACATGCATACCTAGAAATGGAGAGACCAGCCACTGTCACTATTTTGCCACGATAGCGAGGCTCATAGGGTTACCAACCCTGCTAGAAGTGAAGTTCAAACTATGTTGCCATAGGGTGCAAATCAATGTTCTTTCAATGGTTATAAACCAATGTTTGTGATTGCTGTGGCGAGTCTGTCATGCTCATGAGCTATTTGTGTCGGCATGGGAGGGTTGATGACTTTTGGGAACTAGGGAATGTATGAGTTTCGAGAGATTATTTAGTTTTCCCTTCTGGGTCCCTCTGCTAGTTAGCCAGTTATGTTATCATTGGATGCCACTCACATCCTCGAGTATACGAGATCTATGCTAAGGCCTGGGTTGTAAGGTACTTGCATATCCAGAAGTGGAGAGACCGACCACTATCACTATTTTTCCATGACAGTAAGACCCACAGGGATAGCCACCCATGCTGGAAGAAAAGTTCAAACTATGTAGATATAGGGAGTTCTAATGAGTCATGAGAACTTATAGTGTTTGGGTTTGGTTAAGCACCATTTTTATTATAACATAAATGATTACATATTCCACGAACATATAACCTTTGTATACGAGTTAGTTATATGTTAATGGGTTTACATAGTATAAATTACTTGCAATTTATACATGTTCCACTAACATATTGACACGCTTACGACAAGTGTACCGGTCGCACAAGTAATATAAAATGGGCGAATTTCCCTAAGTATCGATCTCGAAGGAACACAGTAAGGTGGAGTTTACTTTTGAGGTAGGACTTGAGATTGAAGTCCTTTCTAGTAGAAGGAATGCAGAGGATTTGGTTTTGGGTTGCGGAAACAAAATAATAGAACCAAAATTAACACTACAATGCAGGCCGCTATGCACTGCTTTGCAAGGTGGATGGAGACTATGCAGGCCACTGTACACTGCTTCATAAGGACGATGGACGAGTAGGCAAGCGGATGAGGTGAGAGTAACAGCGGAAAGGATTGAGGGGCGTTAGCACATCTTTGCTAGGCGGATGGATTATACGGACCGTTAGCACAGCTTCACTATGTGGATGGACGAGAAGGCATATAGATGGAGTGTGTTGCACCGGCAGAATGAGGGTCGCAAGCACCTCGTCACAAAGTTCACACCTAACAATTGCTAGTGTAGCAAACCCAAACACTCACACCACAATTACCACAAGAACTGACCTCAACCACTCATACAAGAATAATAACATTGCATACCAATGAGATGAAGAGTAAATCAGATGTTGAGTGCAAACATCATCAAATAAAGAAGAATACACTAACAACAATAGTCCAAGAGGAGAAAAATACAAGAGATACAACCGAATCCGGAGGCTTGTTGTAGATTCAATGTAGGAATCGCCGGGGCGTCAATCTGCGTCCTAGCTCGGTCCCAACTATTGTCCGGGGTAGAGGAGGGCTGCCGCTTACTCCCAATGGACCCGTCTTCTCCGGTAAACTACAATCCGGCCACATCCGATGCGAAGAACTCCTAGCTTGGCGATGAAGATGAGTGTAGAATCCTCTCCTTGAAGCGCTTGGATGATGCGAGGTGGCCTCGGGCAAAAGGGGGAGGAAGAGTGGAAGAAAATGGAGCTGGAGCTCCTCTTACAGTGGAAAAAGGCGGAATAGTTCCGGCCTGAAAACCTATGAACTCGCCGTTTAAATAGAAAAAGTTCTGAATTTTGTTCATGCATGATCGTGCGTGAGTAAAAACGCACGACCGTGCGTGAACAAAATAAAACATAATTTTTTAGACAAAAGAGGAGCTCGTGCGATATTACTCATGCACATGAAAAACCAACCGTGCATGAACAAAACGCCGAGCAAATCCAGAGCACCATTCTGAGCCACAGATGAACGCGCACAGTCAGAGCGATGGTGCATTAAGGAAATGTACGACCGTGTGATTCACGCAGACAAGAAATCTGGGCATAATGGATGATCTACCCACCTGCACAACACCAAACAACAATCACACAGCTGGGAACACACCTCCAGCATAACCCAAACACCAGAAAAAGAATGGGGAGCACCCTGTGCTTACCCCCAACAACAAAGAGCGCAATTGCACACCACAATGAGCCAAAACATAGCACTTATAGTGAATGTGAGTACAAGTGAAATATAAGCAATTAAGGACTAAAAGTGTAGTGCACAAGAGTGAAAACTAGCCTGAATGAGTCCATAAAATAGTGTAAATATCGGACTCATCACACCCCCAGACTTAATCATTTCCTCGTCCTGAGCAAATCAACTCTTAGCGGAAATAAAAAGGACTAGCTGGCTTCGAAATTGCGAGGGTGGTGTACCATGCGAAGTCGCAAGCTCAGACTCATAAAAATTCAGTAGAAGAAATATTTAATTATGCATAATAGTTTACATTTTTCTAAGAGCGTATCTACATATTATTTCTACTCAAAATAAGAATCACGTTTCATCTTCTGGCCATGTGTAAGGAGAAAATAGACTGAGCGCTGAGATTGGCATTGCCCATGATCAGAGCTCGGGACTACCTCCAAAGAAATCCATCAATGTCGGTGACCATAAGCTCACTCGGTCACACTCTCTCCACGAAACTGGTATGGTTCAACACACAAATTAGTTGGACTTTAGGTTAAGAAATGGGGCTTGGGTTATGATAGGGTATACAAAGATAAATATGAGGGCTTAAAGCACATAAACCCAAATGAGCTTGCACAGAAACCTATCCACGTAGCAACACAAATGCACGGGCGCACCACACCCCCAGACTTGAACTTGAAAACATTGGTGTGAGCACCGCCTACTCCTAATACAAACTTTCGCAAATAATTTTCAATTAAGCTCTTTTCTCAAATTTTTCAACTCTTTTTTTCATTTCATTTTTTTCAACTGATTCTAGCACATTTATTCATTGGAGCACATCCACATATCCACAATTAATTCACCACAACAACATTCCCCAAATAAACATATGAAAACATCTAAAGCTCAGCATTGGGTATGCCACTGGGATTAGTTTTTGGGTTTGGTGGAGAAACGGTGGAGATGTGTCAAAAGACGGGGTAGGCACAAAGGGGCTAGCGAGGATGAGTCAATAGGAATTATACAAAGGCTCAACCGGGCCAAAATGATGGCCTACGTCATACTCACACACTGAACTAACCTATGTCAATGCTTCAAAAGTCGCTTGGGGCAAGTTCTTAGCCATCGAGAAAGACAATCCTTCCTCCCGACTCGAGCAATACAAATCTAGCAAACGTCTACACACATCCCTACGCTACCATTTGATTCACACCAGATTCACCACTTTTGAGTAGAATAAACAATATTTACGCAAATAGAAAAATATATAAAACTATAAGCATAAGGAAAAAATTAATTCTACATGAATTTCTACGCGAGACACGAGTACTCGACTAGAGCACAATAGGAGTCAACATTTTACTCCATCTCACAATCCTAAGCCAGCACAAAAGTTTTCCCAAATTGCACAAAAGAAATGAGTTAAACTCGCGACGCGCTAATGGCTAAGCACGCGCCCAAGTGAGTACTGTGGTGTGCGGTGCGTATGAAACAACAATTATAAAACTGAACTACAATGCACTTCTAGTCTACAAATTATATGTGCATGTGTAGTGGGTACCACACAGTGGCTTTCCCCCATACTTAATCTAAGCAATAGATGCAATTGATGCAACTATAAAAATTAAATAAAAGACTAGGGGAAGAAAAGTTACCCATGCTTAAAAATGAGCATACCAGAAGATTGGCGTTATTACTGCGAAGGAAATCCAAGTCTGCCACCAAAAGATCACCACCCTACAAAAAGGACGCACCACGCAATAACAAAAATAATATATTATGGCATTAGTGGATTAGATAAAGCAACACAACCAAAATTGGGTTGTCTCCCATTAGCCCTTGCGTTTTGTCCTTAAGGTGGACCAAATACATGTATTAAAGAGTTTATATAAATATCTAAGTATAAAGCAAAACTAATAAAGTCTAATTATTATTACACAAACAGCAAAGAAATCACCTATATGTTGTTTAAAGTGGTATCTAACAGTGAACGAAATAGATCCGAAGACCCAACAACAGCAGTAGTAAAGAGGATCATAAGTTTTCTATCTCCAAGTTTCATCTTTCTTCAACTTCTTCATCTCCTCCACTCATCTGTCAACAATGAAGTACCGTTTACCACCCTGCACCCAGTCTCTCAAGGAAAAAGCAGGAAAGGATGATGATGTGGAATAGGCGATTGATTTCATCATTGCCATCTGCTTTCCCTGCCAAGACTGCCATTTAGAATCACCCAAAAATGGGTCCACAAAGTCATAGACCTGCATGGGAGTAAACAAAATATTAGAAGCATTAATGGGAGGGTAAGTAGGAAGAATGAATTTATCAATAATATCATTATATGAATTGTGATCAAGAAATAAACTGGGCGAAGAATTAAAAGATTCAATTAAAGGAAGAGCGGCCCCGATTTCACTTCAAGTAAATTCCCAAGCTTGATCACTGTCAGTGTCGTAAGAATCATAATGAGGCGCATCTGAAAACTCAAATGCAACAGTGGTGCGGTAGATCTCCTTCGCTAATGAAGAGGTGCACAACTCCTTATCAAAAAGTTTGTCCTCATCATCCCACTTTGGCGCAGCATGAAGGTCCAAAACATCACCCTACAAATAATCTTCGACAGGATCAACAAAAATATTTGTAGAAATTTTTTGCAAAGAAGCTGAAGGAACGTAATTAATTTCATCATCAGAAAATGAAAGATCATGCTCCTTCGCAATAGGATCCACGGATACCTCCCCACTGGAGAGAACACTCTCCTCACCCCACTCTGGTTCATCCAGGAGATCCCAATCCTCTCCCTGTTGGCCATCAAATGAGTGATCATCATCACTAGGAGTAAAGCCATACACAGGGAGTGAAGAACCGGTGCACGAAATAAACTTAGAGGGTGAGTGCGTAATTGCCTCCATGGGTAAAGAATGAGCGATAAGGACAATGTCATCATATGGATCAGCCAGAACTCTGATAGGCATTTCTGTGGCAGTCCCCCATAGATAAGGTGGTGATGCATACATGTCATCAGAGAGTGAGGGGCTGCAGTTGGAAAATGGAGCAGATACGATCCGGATGTCCAGATCATCTTCATTCTCCCTTTCCTGCATGAGAAAACTACGGCAGTCCTTCAAGACATGATCCATACTTTGACAATGCATACATCGAAGATACCTACACTGCTCAGCATTCAAAATACTCAATGTGTCGATATAATGACACAAAGTGTCACCAAAAATAAGTTCATCCATTGAGTACATTGTGTGAAAGCCACAGATAAAACAAAATTGGAAATACTTTGCACAGAAAGACTGCACAATCAATTATAACTAAACATGGAAAAACTTTCTTTAAAATCTAAAACAGGATAAGATAAAATAATACTAACAATATGTAATTAAAAAACAAAAATAACAAAGGGGCTATACACATTGGAAGAACTTCTATCTCTCGGCTTCCTCTCAAGAAACTCACACGACTGTGTTCCCCGGCAACGGCGCCAAAAACTTGACATGCTTACGACAAGTGTACCGGTCGCATGAGTAATATAAAATGGGCGAATTTCCCCAAGTATCAATATCGAAGGAACACAGTAAGGTGGAGTTTACTTTTGAGGTAGGACTTGAGATTGAAGTCCTTTCTAGCGGAAGGATTGTGGAGGGTTTGGTTTTGGGTTGCGGAAATAAAATAAAGAACCAAAATTAACACTACTATTCAGGATGCTATGCACTGCTTCACAAGGTGGATGGAGACTATGCAGGCTGCTGTGCACTGCTTCACAAGGCGGATGGACGAGTAGGCAAGAGGATGAGGTGAGAGTAACTGCGGAAAGGATTGAGGGTCGTTAGCACCTCTTGGATAGGAGGATGGATTATACGGTCCGTTAGCATAGCTTCACTACGCGGATGGACGAGACGGCTTGCAGATGGAGTGAGTTGCACCAGCGGAATGAGGGTCGCAAGCACCTCATCCCAAAGCTCACACCTAGCAATTGCTAGTGTAGCAAACCCAAACACTCACACCATAATTACCATAAGAGCTCACCTCAAGCACTCATACAAGAATAATAACATTGCATAACAATGAGATGAAGATTAAATCAAATGTAGAGTGCAAACATCATCAAATAAAGAAGAATACACTAACAAAAATAGTCCAAGAGGAGAAAAATGCAAGAGATACAACCAAATCTGGAGGCTTGTTGTAGATTCATGGTTGGAATCATCGGGGCGTTAATCCGCGTCCTAGCTCAGGCCCAACTATCATCCAGGGTAGAGGAGGCTTGTCACTTACTCCCTATAGACCTGTCTTCTCCGATAAACTACAATCCGGCCACGTTAGATGAGAAGAACTCCTAGCTTGGCGATGAAGATGAGTGTAGAACCCTCTCCTTGAAGCGCTTGGATGATGTGAGGTGGCATCGGGCAAAAGGGGGAGGAAGAGTGGAAGAAAATGGAGCTCGAGCTCCTCTTACAGTGGAAAAAGGAGGAACTGTTCGGGCCTGAAAACCTAGAAAATCACAGCTTAAATAGAAAAAGTTCAGAATTTTGTTCATGCATGACCGTGCGTGAGTAAAAATGCATGACCGTGCGTGAACAAAATAAAACATAATTTTTTTAGACAAAAGAGGAGCTCATGCGATTTTACTCACGCATGGGCAAAACCAACCGTGCGTGAACAAAATGCACGAGCAAATCCAGATCACCATTCTGAGCCACAGATGAATGCACACGGTCAGAGCGAGCATGCATCAAGGAAACGCACGACCGTGCAATTCATGCAGACAAGAAATCTGGGCATAATGGATGATCTGCCCACCTGCACAACACCAAACAACAATCACGCAGCTGGGAACACACCTCCAGCATAACCCAAACACCAGAAAAAGAATGGGGAGCACCATGTGCTTACTCCCAACAACAAAGAGCGCAATTGCACATCAAAATGAGCCAAAACATAGCACTTATAGTGAAAGTGTGTACAAGGGAAATATAAGCAATTAAGGACTAAAAGTGTAGTGCACAAGAGTAAAAACTAGCCCGGATGAGTCCATAAAATAGTGTAAATATCAGACTCATCACATATAACCTTCGTATGAGAGTTGGTTATATGTTAATGGGTTTACATTATCTAATTACTTGTAACTTATACTTGTTCCACTAACATATAACCTTCATATGGAAGTTGGTTATATGATAATGGGTTTACACTGTCTAATTACTTGCAACTTAATTATACTTATTCTACTAAAATATAACCTTTGTATAAGAATTGGTTGTGTTAATGGGCTTACGCTTTCTATTTACTTGCAACTTATACTTGTTCCACTAATATATAACCTTCATATGGGAGTTGGTTATGTGTTGATGGGTTTACACTACTTACTACTTCCAAGATACACCTTACTTGGTCAACTGACTTATAATCATCATATGAGAGTAGGTCATTTCTTAGTGAGGTTCGATTATACTAAATTTCATCTTGATTAACATGTTCAGTACATCCATATTAGCGCTTATAACTGTCCCCAATACAACTTGCTTTGAGAACCCCGTGACCCACTCACATTTTCAAAGATGAAAATTGTTCTTTGTTTTATTGAATTGTAACATCCCAACTTTAATAAGGGGCCTAGTCGGTTCAATTAAACCCTTGCAATAGTTTAGTACGGGTCGTAATGAACCACGACCTGACCTCCATCTTATATTAATGTTGATTTAAAGCATGGTGACATGATATAGATAATTGAGTAAATTAACTGGGAATCGATCTCGGTCAGTGGTAGTGCTTTCGTGAGATCAAAATAAACTCAACAACACCATTCAAGCTTTGTTTGCTATATTTTGAAAAAATTGGCTAATTTAGGCTTGATCAAGCTACATGACGACCTCAACGTGACTTTCTGAGAAAACAAACTTAGAATTGATTTCCTTCAGTTATATTAGACTCATATAATCCTTATGATTTCAACACAACTCGTTTCGTTCGAATCCAGGGTCATTTAGCAAAAGTGACCGTTTTAGGCCATGTTGTTCTACACGGTCACTCAAAAATGTTATTTTTAGCAAATGATCTAAGAATTGACTTCAGTCATAGGTATTAGACTCGTATCATCCATTCGAGTGTAACGAAACTCGTTTCATTCAAATCCAAGGTCATTTAGCTAAAGTGACCATTTTAGGCCACGTTATTTGACATAGTCACCCCAAAATGTCATTTTGAGCAAATGAGCTCATAATTGACTTTAGTCAGCTGTACTAGGCTGATATGATCCATACAAGTGCAATGCAACTCATTTCATTCGAATCCAAGGTCATTTAGCAAAAGTGACGGTGTTAGGTCACCTTATTTGGTATGGTCACATTGAAATGTCATTTTGAGCAAATGACCTCAGAATTGACTTCAGTCATTTATATTAGACTCATATGATCCATACAATTACAGTATAACTCATTCATTTCAAATTCAATGTCATTTAGTAAAAATGACCATTTTAGGTCACGTTTTTCGACATGGTCACCCCGAAATTTTACTTTGCGCAAATGAGCTCGAAATTGATCCCAATCAGTTGCATTGGACTCATATAGTCAATACAAGAGCAACTAAACTCGTTCCGCACAACTCCGATGTCATTTAGTCAAGTTATTAAAACTAGGTCTCCTAAAATTATACAATATCTCGAAAAGCGTGAATGCTTAAATTCAACCTTGTGATATTAACATTGAATTGACACAAGATGACTAGGACCCACATTGACTTTGACCCGCATAGGGGACCCACCATAGGGTTGAATTTGGTCAAACCTCCTTAAAAAGAGAATTACAAACTATGAAAATAAGACCCCACTCAAAGCCCACTCACCCAAACTCCCCACATCCTCATTTTTATGTGGGCACTAATCCCTCGACATAAAATTAATGGCTATAGATATTTATGCCAAGCCTAAGCTAACTCCTACCAAACCAAAACCCAAGCTAATCCTAAACCAAGAAATGGTTTTAGATATTTTCTAAAACACTAACCCAAGTTCCCCTAACCCAGCAAGTACTGCAGTTGCCCCCCCATCCTATGCCAACTATGGTTGAATGAAACCTAACCCTAATCAGGTAAGAGGAGGAGAGGCTTGAGCTTTGATATATCAAAGCTCCCCAGGCCTCTAATGGGAGGGAACCTCTTTGCCAACCAAAAATGAGATGAAGCCCCCCTGCCTGGGACCCTGCCGACGCCGGAGGAGAAGACCCGAGCACCACCACCCTCCTCCACCCTAAATATGCATGGGAAGGACTTCCTAAGCCCTTCTAAGCTTGCTGGTGAGCCCTACTTTGCCGGCGGGAAGCCTCCAAGTGGTGAAACCACCCGAGAACGGAGCTTGAGCGGTGCTATATTTATCTTCTCTACAACTCCACCTGCTAGCGGCCGGCAGACCATTGTCAGATTGGGTGCCAGCCTCTGGAGAGTCAGAAAAAGTTGGGGGCGCGGCTGGCCGACAGCAGAGACACAATAGTCTCTGCCATCCTTCGCGCCGCAGATGTCGTCCAACCCCAATCATGGGATCGAATGGTGCTGATATTCTAAAACAAATCAAATAATGATTGGGCTCTAATAACAAAATTGATGATAAAGGCAAGTGAACTTATCAGGTGTAGCATAAGATAGGGAAACAGATCAAGGTCGTATAAAAATCTTGGGTCTGTTGAGTAATTCTTCTTCTAGAAAACTAACTATTATTCTATCGTAGGAAACAGAGATGAAATATAACTAAAATAAAGTAATTAAAGAAAACAAATACTTTATTAAAGCACACTTTGAAATGAAAATAAAAGATAAATTATCATCTTTCTAATCTATGTCTTGACCATGGAGATTTCCAAATTATGAACGCACCTCTCTCGAGGAATACGTCCACCTGAGATTAGGCAGGTCGACCAAACTCTAATTTTATAATCGAACCCCATAATACTTGCTTTATGAGTTAAATCCCGCTATTGGAAGATAAGTACGATAATAAAGGAGAATGGATAATTTCATATCAAAGCTTGTTATAAATTAGAACTAAATAATTGACATGAAATAAAAGGTGCAGGAAAGAAAATATTACAAGAAATGAAATTACATGAATTAAAATCTAAACTACAAAAAAAAAATTGCATGAAATGAAAATACATGAAATAAAACTAGTTAAAAAGGAAAATACAAAAATAATAGAACATTGCATAAAGAAAAGAAACTAATTTTTTATTTCCATAATAAAAGGAGTACAAGAAATAAAATGATATTGCATTAAAAATAAATTACATGAAATGAAATATTAGCCAATAAAAATGGAAATACAAGACATTAATAAGAAAATACATTAAAAGAAAATGCAAAACATAAAATCTAAACCTTAAAATATAGATAACTATACAAGAAAAGAGCTCAAATGGGTTGTCGATGAGGAGTTAAAGAGCTGGGGGTCGGTTTCTATTTATAGGTTGAAAAATTGAAGTAGACGCCCTTGGTCACGACCGTGACCAAGGGTGTGTAATCTTGTCTTGTCGGTAATACATATGATATCATTAGTTGGCATGAGTTGACAGAGATATTTGTTTGAACATGGGCGTGACCTAGAGAACACAGGCATGACATTGGTCGGCATGCGACAGCAGCATCTAGGGCATGACAGTTGGCTTGCCCAGGTGGAAGGTTGAGGAACATGGGCATGACCATCTAGAACACGAGCGTGACTTTGGCGAATCATCTTGAACGACATCATATCAGCTGGACGAGCCCACGATTGCTAAAAAGTGTATTTTATTAGTTAAATGGGCCTACACGAGCATGACCATCATGACAAAAGTGTGATTGTATTTTCGGCTAGACATCAGCTCGATCAGTTAGAAAGCGCGCTCTGTCAATTTGACAAGAAGTACAAGGGCGTGAGTTGGAGTTACATAGGTGTGACATGCTTTTAGGCTAGACATGAGCTCGATCGGCCATAAGGCGACGGTGAACTAGAATTTTGGCTTTTAAGTTGACACGCCCTTGGTCAAGGGCGTGACCGATGGCGTGCACTAGGAAAAATTACCAAAATGCCAAAAATAGCAGAAAACCTGCAAAAACTAAGTACATAAAATATAAAAAGAAACTATTTATAAAGTAAAAATACATAAAATTCTACTAATTCTAATAAATATTAGAGTATATTATATACAAAAATATGTATAAGTTACTATTGATCAAATACTCCATACTCAAGCTTTTGCTATTCCAGAGCAAAAACTTGAGAAATATTCATAAGACATTAATAAGATTTTCAATTTAATCTAAAATTTTATTAAATCAAAAGTAATTTCAAATAAAATTTAGAAATTAAAGAAATATGTCCAAAATTTTGATACTAATATGCAAAGAGGGAAATATTTAGCAATGACTTCTCAAGATTACTAACTGGCATACCAAAATTGAAACATTTAGCAACAATATTAGATTAGGATTATAAAAACCTTAACTTTTTAAAGAAATTTAATGAAAAATTACAACCTAATAAATATGCTCTCCCAAAAAATTAATTTATGTCTAGGCTTCAAATAGATGGCTAGGGGGTCATAAACTTGGCTTAAGAAGAGAATCTTGATTGGAGGCGATAAATATTATCCTCTCCTCTCACTCATTTTTTTATTTGTATATGTTTAAAAAAATGATGAATTTTATCCTCACATTTTCCATGACATATAATCTTTTAATAATATCCTTCAAATAACCCAAAATGTATATGTTTATGAGTGATGAATTTTACCATCTCACTCCATGACATATAATGTTTTAATACTATTCTTCAAACAAAACTTGGGTGCATTTGTTTAGGGAATGATGAATCTTATCTTCCCATTCCCATGACATATGATCTTTTAATACTTTTATTCCTAATAGGAAGGGGAAGGGTAATGGCTAAGGGTAAAAGGCTAAAAGAAATTCTAGATTATTAAATAAAACATCTTGAGAGTAACTATAGTAGCTTGAATATTCCTAAGAATCTAAAAGAAAGAAGTGAATATAACTAAAATCTAAAGGTGTTATGCAAATGATACAAAATTAAGCTAGTTAAAATAATAGAGGAAAAGTCCTAAATAAATTACTCTAATCAAAATAAACATTATAAAATGCTCCTTAAAACAAAATTACTTAAAAGTTAGATCTAACAAACTATGATAAAATAAAAGATTAGCAAATTAAAAACTAAAAAATGCTTATAAATATACTCAAAAATAGATTTAGGAAATAACAAAAAGCAAACTAGGGGTTGATTATATTTTATTTTTCTAAGTTTCCCATTTTTTGAGATTTTGATTATGATCTTTTTTTGGATTTTGTTTTTTTAATATATATTAATAATAAGAAAATAAAATAAAAAATAAACTTAAGTTATAATTTAATTAATTTTTTTGGTTGATTCTTGGACTTCCTGAGGTATACCCGATGAAGGATTCTTACTGGTACTAGGAGATATGATGGGATAACATCCCAAACCTTTCTTTCCAAGATATTAATTTTTTGATTTTCTAATTTTTTGGTATTTTACTTTTCTAATTTACAAGAAAGGGAAAAGATTTATAAGAAAGGGAAAAAACTCCTCCATACTTAAAATTCAACATTGTCCCCAATGTTGAAACTAACTATGAAGAATATATATAAGAAGAAGAAGGACAAAAGCATGAAAAAAAAATGCAACAGAAATGAAAATAAAGACAAGGGCATCCCAGATTTAGAGACAGGGTGGTCGCATGAACACCTGCAAAACTCATTTAAACAACAAAACAATAAAACTAAACAATACAACAACACAACAAAACATTTAAAAACAAAAAGGAAACTATTTTTTGTTAAAAAAAATTATATGTTTAAAATAATTTTTGTTTTTTAAAATTACTAAAGAAATGTATTTAATAATTTAATTTTGATGTTTTAATTAGTCATAAACTTCCCGAGGTATACCTGGTTAAGGGTTCGCAAGGTGCTAGGAGATGAGATGAGATGAAACCCAAATCTTCTTTTCCAAGAATTTAATCATAACAAAATATTGTTTTATAGGAGAAAATGTAAAAGGTAAAGATAAAGATAAAAATAATAGCGTTTTCTCTTTTCAAAATATCAAGAAAAATTCTCCGGCAATGACGCCAAAAACTTGATAACAAAATTAACGATAATGGCAAAAGCACCTATCACTTTTAGCATATGATATGGAAACATATTAAGGTCATAAAAAATCCTGGGATTATCGAGTAATTCTACTTCGAGAAAACTAACTATTATTCTATCGGAGAAAACAGAGATGAAATATAATTAAAACTAAAGTAAATAAAAAAACAAATACTTAGTTAAAATGCACATTGAAATGAAAACAAAAGATAAATTTTCATCTTTCTAATCTATGCCTTGACTGTGGATATTCCCAAATTATGAATGCACCTCTCTCGAGGAATACGCCCACTTGAGATTTGGCTGATCGACCGAACTCACGTTCTACAATCGAAACCCCTAATACTCGCTTTACATGGTAAATCCCGCTATAGGATTTGACTCTTATTCAGAAGATTTATATCATCCTCTCTCGAGGGTTGTGTGGAACTCGTTTTATTCCTGAGCGATCGATTCGTACACACGAGCCTCTCGACTAACTAGAATCCAAAAAAAACTATCAAAATTCACAACTGATATATGAACTCGATACGTTTTTCAAGAATAAATCGAAGGTAGATAACTACTATAAAAAAGGAGAATGGATAATTTCATATCAAAGATTGTGATAAACAAGAACTAAATAATTGACATGAAATAAAAGGTGCATGAAAGAAAATATAGCATGAAATGAAAATATATGAATTAAAATATAAGCTATGAAAAGAAAATTGCATGAAATAAAATACATGGAATAAAACAAGTTAGAAAGGAAAATACAAAAATAAAAGAACATTGCATAAGGAACAGAAACTAATTTTTTATTGCTATAATAAAAAGAGTACAAGAAATAAAATGACATGGTATTAAAAGTAAATTACATGAAATGAAATCTAAGATAATAAAAATGATAATACACGACATTAATAAGAAAATACAAGAAAAGAAATGCAAAACATAAAATACAGAAAACTACATAAGAAAAGTGCCCAAATTGGTTGTGGAAGAGGAGTTAAAGAGATGGGGGTTGACTTCTAATTATATGCAGAAAAATTTTAGTGCACGCCCTTGGTCACGGTCATGACCTAGGGCGTATAATCTAGGCTTGACCGGGAAGACAGATGATGTCATCAGTTGGCATGCGGTTATAAAGATATTTATTTGAATATGGGCGTGAACTAAAGAACACGTGCGTGACTTTGTTCGGCAGGCGGCAATAGCATCTAGGGCGCGAAAGTTGGCGTGTCCAGGTGGAAGGTTGAGGAACACGAGCATGACCATCTTGAACACGGGCGTGACTTTAGCGAATCATCTTGAACGACATCATATCGATTGGACGAGCCCACGATCAGCTAGAAGGCATATTTTATTGGCTAGATGGGCCAACACAAGCATGACCATCATGACACGATTGTGACTATCTTTTTGACTAGACATCAGCTCGATTAGCTAGAAAGCGCGCTCTGTCGATTGGACAAGAAGTACATGTGCATGACTTGGAGTTACATGGGCGTGACTTGGTGTTACACGAGTGTGACTTGCTTTTCGGCTAGACATGATATCGATCAGCCAAAAGGTGGCAATGAGCTGGAATTTTGGCTATTAAGTTGCCACGCCCTGGGTCACGGGTGTGACCGAGGTTGTGTACTAGGAAAAATTAACAAAATGCCCAAAAACAGCAAAAAAACTATAAAAACTAAGTTTGTACAGAAAAAAATTAAAAGAAACAATTTATAAAGTATAAATACATAAAACTCTACTAATTCTAGTACATATTAGACTAAATTATATACAAAAATATGTATAATTTACTATTCATAGAGCTCCCACAGCAGATCCATGCCCGATTTGTTGTGGGGCCACTATTTCCTCTCTGTATGGCTCCATCTCAGTCAACCTGTTGCGCCAAGATTCGTGTAGAGTTAATTTTCTTGAGTCTTTCTTCTAGAATTTCTTAAGGCTAAACCACTACTCAAAATAAAAAACATTGAACATCAATGTTATAGATTACCTCACGGGCTACCCTCGATAAAAATATGAGATTTTTTGTGGGGTTTTGATATTTTTAGTAATTTTAAGTGTTGTTAAAAATCTATTTTTGAGTAATCATAGGACCCTTGCTTAAGTATAAAATTCGATAAAATTTATATTAGATGAGTAGAGGTGATCTACACCCATTATAAGAGTATGATAATTTTTTGGGTTGGTTTACTAATTTAATTGACTAAAATTACGACAAATTTCTCTTATATAAATTATCAAGGGGACTTTATCTTTGATAAAAATTTTTGCAATATATATGGGAGATTAATAAAGATGTTCTACACCCTCTGTGCAAGATTGAAAATTTTGGGAAGATTCTAGTTTTTTTAGTAAATTAATTGGTGGATGGTTATGGACAAATAAATTAATAGGTGTCAAATCATTTATCAAAATACCTTTGAAAAATTATGGGAATTGGCTTATAATAACCATAACCTTTGCTTTTAATTTGAAAATTTTCTAATCAGTTTTGGTATTTTAATATATTTAAGGGAGGCTAAATAGTGGTACAAAATTTATTAGGTGTTCAATTTGAACACCAAATGCCTTGATTAAAAAATAGAGGTTATTAAGTCTATACTGGACCTCCTGTTTAAATATGGGATTTTTCGGGTCATTTTATGGATTTTAACAAATTAATAAAGTTGAAATCTTGTTATTCAAATAAAAGGAATAAAGGCTCAGGCAACCCAACGAACCCTGAAATGATCTACTTTTTAATCTGACAGGAAATACAATTGAATAAAGGGCAACTTAAATAATTATCGGGTTTGGGTAACTTGAACCCGACGGACCCTAAATTTAATTAAACATTAAAATCCATTGTGGTAATTACGAAGATGCCTCCTTGGAATGGAGATTCTTCCTTGGAATGGAGATGCCTCCTTGGAATGGAGATGGAACTGCAGATACATGAACTTTAAATATGCAGAATTATTTTCATATTTCTATTATTTACTCTCCTTTATTTATTTCTGCACTTTAATTGCCGCACTTTTATTTATTGTTGGTTTAGCTTATTGTGCATTTATAAGCTCTAATTAGAGTTATCCTGGAGATGAAACATTTCTTCGAGGTTATCCCTAAATAATGTTGAGCTTGATCAACTCTCATGTTAGTAGAGCGGTATGATAAAGTTCGATGTCCTGGCCTATTATTATATTTTGTAATACTGCTTATAATTTATATTTAACCTGGAGTTGAGAGATTCCTTCGAAGTTAACCCTAAATATTATCTTTGGGTCACTTAGATCACACCTAGAGGGAGGAGGGCGGGGGGGGGGGGGGGGGGGGGGGTGAATGATGTGATAGGTGCTTTTTTGTATTCCTTTTAGGTTTAGCAAGATAATAAAGCAAACACAGAACATACATAAGAATATATAGAGGTTCTACAAGAATGTCTTGGGTAGTCCTGTCTCCACACAACCTATCTAGCAATGTGGTAGAGTAGGCAAAACCCCTCCAAATCTCTGATCTCACAATAGAGACCCAACCTCAGTCTTCTCCACAATGACTTACAATCAGGCTATCACAGCCCTACCTCAATCTCTACAACCAAAGATCTACACTCAGATCTTCTCCATGATCCAACCTCAAATCTAAAGGATATTACACTCAGATTCCCACTAGGATCCTACAACTCAAACTCCAAAAGCCCTACAACTTAGGCTTACAAGAAAGCCCTACACTCAGATCTCAAAAGACATCCAACAACAACAGTTTATAAATTTATTATTTACAATATAACTTAGAATCAAATAATCAAGAATGGATAATATGGAGTCTTATGTAGAAGCACCACAGAGAGGCTTCTTCTTCCTTGATCAGATCTTTGAAATAATCTCTTGAAGACTAAAATCTTAATCAGGTAAAACTTCTTGCAAAAATAATCTTCTTACTCAGATAAGTGTTCTTCTGGAAGAATTTGATCGACTGAGTAATACTTGAGAAAAATGGATGAATCAGATTTTAATTGTACATGCTCTGAAGATTCTACAAGAATACTTGAGAACGATCTATAACAGCACCTTGGATTTCTTCCTTTGAGACAATTAGCCACCGCCTCCAGTGAAATTGCATTCTCGTTCCGTTTGCAATTAAATAATTCGTCAAAGTTAAAGAAGAAATAATAGAAGAATCCTTTCATTCGTGAAGCCCTAAGGCCTTTATATATAATCAATTACCAAAGGCTAGAAATCAAGAAGGATTTAATTAATTAAAGCCTTCTTGAAGAAATTCCATGATTGGCGCATCAAATGGTGGATTCAAAATGAAATTTAATTTAAGGAGCAATCCAGTTTTCTTCCCATGTCTAGCATATATAGAAATATTCTGGATGATATACTGTTCTAAACGATATAGGTCTTCTGGACGATATAGCTCTTCTAGGCAATATAGTCCTTCTAGATGATATAGCTCTTCTAGATGATATATGCCTTCTAGATGATATGGCTCTTCTAGACGATATATGCCTTTTGGACGATATAGCTTTAATCTAGCTGATATAGAAACCTTGTAGTTGAGATCATCTAGCCAATACAGTTGTGGTCTAGATGATATACTGGCCTTGTCATCTAGATCATCTACCGATATTTAACTTAGCCAATTTTGGGCTTAATCTAACATGTTGGCTATCTTTGCAGCATGATCTCCAAACCTTTTCCAAATGATTTTCCTTGATAGTGACAAGTCTAATATAGTGTTAAGTAAGAAGCACTACAACAAACTGCACTTATAGTAAGGACCTAATTCGTTACAATAGGTGCTAAAATTCGTTACAAAAACTCTTTGGTAACGAAAAAAACTTTAAGTAACGGTCCTCCTCTAAAGCTCGACGCTAAAGGTTATTGTAACGAATGTATGCATGTCGTTACAAATAAAGTAATTGTAACAAATGATGCTTTCTCACCAAAAAGAGATTCTTCCTCACAATAAATTGGTCACAATAAATAATATTTCGTTACGAATGTTATTTTTTCCTCACAAAAAATAGTTATGATTAAAACTATTTCGTTACAAATGTTTTTTTCCCTCACTGAAAATAAAATAACTTCGTTACAATAAAGTATAATAAATATTATTTCGTTACAATAGATTAAACAATAGTAACGAAAAAATCGTTACATTTGTTTTCCATTCTTCTTACTATAGCCAATTCATTTATATATCAAAAATATTTCATTTCTATTTTTTGTGTACCTGAGATTTTATTACAAATAATAATCTTGAAAACACACATATATTTAATATTTCGTAACAAGATCAACATGTATTTATTCACACCAAAAAATATTACATAGAGTACAAGTTATTATCATCTCTACTAAAATAATACAATATTACATTACAAGATCAACATGTTTCTAATAAATCTTCCGTCGTTTTTCGAAAAATGAATCGTCCATCACTTTCTGACTAATGAATCTTTCGTCACTTGTCGGTCAATGCTCGAGCACCCTACAAATAAAAGAGAGCAATTAAAATCACTCTACAAATAAATGAGAGCAGAAACATCCATACAAACTCACATTCATACATACATAATCCATACACACCCCATTAAACAAGCGTACAATAAAACAAACACTTGTCGCCCATTGTTTAGTTCACACTGAAATTAAGGTCATGAGGAGTTCACTGTTTAGTTGTAATGTTCTAAAATTAAGATCACCTGTTAATGACACTTCACTGCACTTAAAATCACACACTTCACTACACAACTCTTTAAAACGTACAGCACGCACACAGTTTACTGCACTTAACATTGATCGCACACACAAGCGACAAGGCAAACTGACTACTGCACTAATAATTCAAAAGAGTTCCTGGATAAGCAAACTGTCAAGAGCTTTGAAATATAAAACTCAAACATCAACTTGAATGACCACTAAAAAAATTCATTGGAAGGACATTCAAAAAATATGTAGAAGTCAAAAAGATCAGACTATATCTATGAATAAAAATAACAAAAGGTTTAACCAAGATTTGTGTTTCTTTAATAAAAGCAAGCGCACTATTTTTGAGTTAGGAAATGCATACCCCCAAGCGACAAGGCTCTGTTGCTCTTCAGGCATTGTATGGTCCATCGGCTTTCTTCCAGTGAGAAGCTCTAAAAGAAGTACTCCAAAACTGTAGACATCACACTTCTGATTAAGTGTACCAGTCACTGCAATCCTGAAGAGTGTGAAGAAATCATCACAAATGTCACGGGTCTGAGATTATACTTCTTGTAAGTACATTATTAACAACAATCTTAGGGGTAGAGCATATCAATCTAAGAAACATTTTACATGAACACAAAAAAGACGACAAAAAAGCCCTGCTAATTGATTACGGAGATAGAGCAATGACGGGGGTGTTTACTCTGGAGCAAGGTAACCCAATGTTTCTGAAACTTGAGCTGAATGCGGGTAGTCAGCACTGTCAGGGGACCGATCCGTTAAGTTAAAATCACCCAACTTGGAATCATAGTCATCAAACAGTAGTACATTGCTTGATCTGACTTCTCCATGCACAATCGACGGCTAAACTTTCTAATGAAGATATTCGAGACCTCTAGCAGCACCGTAAGCAATTTTAACTCTTTGGTTCAAGCTCAGAACAGGGCCAGATTCTGCATCTAGTATTCCTCCCTTCGCAGCTATTTGAGTCAACATTGAGCAGGGAAAAAATATGCTAAATCATTAAAAAAAATGAGAGCATTACCTCATCAGAGCACAGAGCAACTCAGAATGAATCTCCTGTGAAGATGGAGTTAAGAGATCATGAGCACACTAACAATGGCTGGTTCAACAACATAAGTGTCAATACAATATCTTCATAGCTGTAGGTGTAGTCATTTTAAACTTCAGGTATTTGAGAACAGCAGCTTCCATTTGTATGACCTTGCAAACAAGATATATTAGGAGGAAAGCATTGTTATAAAAGAAACCCGAGGCTGAAACTTCACAACACACCTCATCCTTGAACTTTTTAAATTTTATGGCAGTTACAAATTACAAGAGAGAAAGAGAGAGGGACCTCCTGCATTTGCCCTAGTTATCTTAGGCTATAAATCATAACAATAAAAAAATGTTAAATTTACATGATGAGTTGCATCATACAGCTCTATAACAGTTACAGATTACAATTACCTTTCCCCTCATCAAAAATTTGCAGGAATTGTTCGAGGCCTTGCTCTGCTCTTCTTCCACGAAATATTCGGCATAATCTGTTAATGATCAACTTTATCCCTGAATCGGATAGCAAAGTTGAGAAGGGAATCCAAAAGAGAATCAGAGAGAAGGTGTGGCTTCAGCCCCAGATCAATAAGCTTGGTATGCTTCGCATTGTAGTAGTGTTCCTCTGCTTCGACCAGGGGATTTGGTACCGACATAGCCTCAACTTTGAGCCCGAGTTTCTCGCCGGCCTTTGTAACAAGACCGGCGAGTTCGTTTATAGAGAACTGCTCTGTGAACTAGTTGTAAATTCAGAATTCTCCGTGTTTTGCTGGATTGGCAATGACAAGCTCTACACACTGAATTGTGTCTCTAATATCAAAATAGCCACGAGTCTGCATGAATAGAAGAAAAAAGTCATCTGAATACTGCAATCAGTAGAGTTTATGCCAAATATAAGCTGGAAATTAGTGGAGACAACTAAAAATAACTTCGATAGTTTCTTATATCATTATAAGATATAAGTGATACATGGTTCTGATAAAATTAAGCATCTTTAGTACATTATTATTAAAAAAAATGAGAATGTTGATTAGTTGAAACATCACAACACACCTCATCCTTGAAATATGTATTGTCTGTTATGTAGCAGAATTCTTCTACTTGTGGTGCACAAATTCTCATCATACAAGTTCTTTTGATTGTTGTTGGACTAATATATAAGCATCACATGTTGACATCAGTGTTTGACAAAAGTATTAAAATTTTCTATCAATATTGAAACGAAAGAAATGAAACTACCCAAAAAAATTCAACAGCAGGGGATCGAAATAACAAAAGAGGTAAATGCTAGGACATCAAATCTACACAATTTATAGGAAAACTAATTCATTTTCTTTGATAGGCACAATAGGTCAAGCAAAGACACTTCAAGAGAGTTATCAAGGCATCAAATATAATTCCATGGTCATCCTCGGGAACCAAGTTAAATTCATTATTATATGATGCCTTTCCAAAAACAACTTTGGTATTTCGACATTGTTGAGACATTTCTAAGACTTTTTAGAATATGGTCGGGATCACCACATAAGGCAAATAGTGAATTCAATGCAATAAGGTTGGTGATAATTGGCAGGTTTAAACATGGTTTAGGCTCCATTTGGCGTGGATTTTTTCTCCGGTGAGTTTGGACAAAAATGTCACCGTCATAGAATGCTTGTTTGGGAAGACAACGGTTTTTACCACCACCAAGAAAAGAAAACTAGTTTTGAACATACAAGTAGATGAAGTTCCATAGGTGAGGTCGGGCGTTCATGAATGATGGTTCATAGGGACCGCGTTCACGACCATCACCGCCGTGCCAAACGGAGTCTTAGTGTATGAAAACTATTTAGGCAATTCGTCAAGACATCAAACTCAAAATTTATGAGAACTAATTGCACATAAATCTACTCACAAAATATAGGATAACCCCACATGTCTCAAATCTCAATTTGGGTCATATCTCTATATTTTTCTCCCTCTTTATTGCTCCCCCACCAATCTCTCACACACACAGCTCAAATTAGCTTCACAGATCACCCAATTTGACATTTAGTTGGAAATCAAAAACTAAACATGTAATTCAATTTCTTGTGCGATGCATTCCACATAATTATGCGCTAACTCCAGTTGTTTTTGTCAAAAATATGCTCAATGCCTACTACATTATGTTCTGAGTCTCTAAAGTTTGTTCATTTTGTCATCTAACATGTTGTCATGAGTAACTTTGGAAGACTTCCTCCCAGCTTCTTGCAACAAGTTCCAGAAAAAGGCACAAATTTGAACTATGTCAAAGAAAATAAAGCACCACCTATCAGATAACAAGACAAAACGTTGGTTTGCAGGATCCTCTAGAGCTACTCTTAGCAACAAGCGCTCCGCTTCAATCATACAGGAGTCACCCCAAATCACCTGCTTCAAGAACAAAAAAAACACCTCCAGAATCAAAGAGAAAAACACTAAACCTGAAAAAGGGCTAAAAATCGAAGTGAGCAGATGAATGATGAGAGAAAAACCTGCACGCTATCTTCAATATGACGACCGTAGAAGAGGGAAGTCGAGGGCTGGCTGCGGATGAGGGAAGTCGAGGGCTGCGCGGAAATGTCCTGGCGCTCCCCGGATCCATTTCCACCAGCGTTGTCGCATCATTCGTCCTGCACTTCTTCTTCAGTTTCGCTACGTAGTGACTGTCCATGGCGGGGTCAGCGTCGTTGTTGCCGGTGAAGTTGTAGAGACAGTTGGTGAAGGATGAGCAGTGGGAGGTGCCGATGGTGTGGCCGCCTGTCGACGAAGATTGATCAAAGGCGGCTTAGTTTTTTCTCCTTGGTTTGAATTTTTTTGAAGTTTTTGAGGAAGAAGGGGACCTGATAGAACGATGATGTCCATCACATTGAGGCCTTTTGGAGCGAAGAAGCCGTTGAGTATTTGAGAGAAGTTTAGGGATGAGGGAAGTCGAGGGCTGGCTGCGCTGAAATGAGAGCCGTCGTCTGGGAGGAGCGCCGCGTGAGAGAATTGCCCTAGGAGGATTGCGGCGTGAGTGCGAGATAAAGGGCGGAAGCACTGTTTGCGGAGGCCACAAAATGGCAAAAGATAAGTGGAGGGAAAAATGAAAAATGGAGGGAAAATGAAATATTAGATAGGGTGAGGAAAATGTTGGAGAGAATAAAAGATAATATTATATTTTTTAGTATAAATAATTAAATATAATTAAAATGAAAGACCAATTATTTATTTATTTTTTGTCACTAAAGCTGGAGTGATGCACCTGGAATGTCATTGCATTCTTCGTTGGCTCGTCACTGGAGTTGATCAGCTGTGACCTAAACCGCGACGTCAAAGCTTTTTGCTTGCGAAAATGAAAGTCGAATTTTTTGCTGGAGCGCACGAACGTACTCATATATTTTTAATTGCAAAAATGAACGTGTTTGGATGTCGTCAAAGCCCGCCGAATGATGTCTCTAGCTTGGATGTAAGCGAAGCCCACCGAAGAAGGAAAAGCACGCTCGCTTGGATGCGGGTAAAGCCCGTCGATTGATTGATGTCGTTCGTCGAATAATAACGCCCGTCGATTGATTGATGCCACCCGCCGAATGAGTCCACCTGCCAAATGTTCGATGTACGGGAAGCCCCACGTACCATCAATTGTGTGTGTGTGTCTGTGTTTATTTTTGTGTGTGTTATGTGTGTGTATGTTTATGTGTGTGTATGTGTCTGTATGTGCGTGTGTGTGTGTGTGTGTGTGTGTTCGTGTGTGTGTGTGTGTGTATTCGTGTGTATGTGTGTTTGTAAGCGTATGTTAGTCTGTGTTTGTCTATGTCTGTGTTTGTGTCTGTCTATGTCTGTATTTGTCTATGTTTGTGTTTGTGTGTCTGTATTTGTGTGTCTGTGTCTGTGTGTTTATGTTTGTCTGTGTCTTTGTCTGTCTCTGTGTGAGCGTGTATCTGTGTCTGTGTGATCTCTAGCTATGTGTGTGTGTCTGTGTGTGTGTGTCTGTGTCTGTGTTTGTTTTTTTGTCTATGTTTGTGTCTATGTCTGTGTGTCTGTGTTTGTGTGTCTGTGTTTGTCTGTATTTGTGTCTGTGTCTGCTTGAGTGTGTGTCTGTGTCTGTGTGATCTCTAGCTATGTGTGTTTATGCATGTGTGTGCCTGTGTCTGTGTGTCTATGTCAGTGGGTTCTTGTGTCTGTTTGTGTTATGTGTTTGTGTGTGCGTGTGTGTATATGTGCGACAGTACCCCCGTCTCGATAGTGCCCCGACGGCCGTGCACGAAAATACTCATGTCGATGTAGTACCACAAGTCTTCGACAGTTGCGCGTGGGGTTTTGCGAGTTATAGGAGTGTCGTCGCACTGTGACACTATCGAGGCGGGGCTACTGTTGTAAGGGGAACAAGGGCTTGGTGTGCACTGTCATTTGATCGAGTGTCCGAGAGCGAGCGAAAATGGGCGGAGGTAATTCTTATTTAAAAAGTAAATAATCTTATTTAAAAAGTAACTAATCTTATTTATTAGTCATTGCGTGCGCGCCTGTAAGAAAAAATCACGCTCTGGCAAAAACTTGCATCTGTGTGAAAAATGCACGTCCGCAAAAAAATGCGTGACTGGGCATAAAACGTGCGCTCGGACAAAAAACTCGCGCCCGAGTGAAAAACACGTGCCCGGACAAAAAAATACTCTCTCGGAGCAAAAATGTTGTCCCGAGCCCGTGCACTGTCGAGCAATGTCGAGGCGGGGGTATTGTCGAGCGCCGATCGAGCGCCTGAGAGAGGATGAAATTGAGTGGGGTACTTCTTACTTTTAAAAAATACATAAACGGATAAACCTTATTTAAAAATACATAAATCTCATTTAAAGCTCATGTGCACTGTCGGGCAATGTCGAGGCGGGGGTATTGTCGAGCGGGGAACATGGGCCTCATGTGCACTATCAGTTGATCGAGCTCCTGAGAGCAGACAAAATTGAGCGGGGGTAATTATTATTTTAAAAAGATATATAAATCTTATATAAAAAGTAAATTTTATTGAACAACGCGTTGTATTTATGAATTGATTTGACATGTATTTATGAATTACATTACACATTTATTTTCATTAAATTAAAGCACGTGTCATCCATCAATCAAAAAGACAATTGTTAACCGCACCCCAGTTTTGGCTATCCGCAACTCATTTATATGAATTATTACGCATTTTTTTTGGATATACGCCTTGTACAAGCATTTTTAGGAAAATTGTTCAACAGGAAAGTTGTAGATATCGTCGAGATCTACAACTTTCGTGTTGAACATTTTTTCCTAAAAATGCATGCACAATGCGTATTTCCAAAAAATCGTTATAGTTACGCCCATGTTTCAATTCGGGCGGCAATACGTCTTGTGCGTGCATTTTTAGAAAAAGTGTTCAACACAAAAGTTGTAGATCTCGACGATATCTACAACTTTTTTGTTGAACACTTTTCCTAAAAATGCTTGTAGAAGGCGTATTTCTAAAAAAACACGTAATAATTCATATAAAAAGGTTGCGGATAGCCAAAACTGGGGTGCGGTTAACAATTGCCTATATATATGACATATATTTTCATTGAAACGATAGCTCCCGAGAAAAAAACGTGTGCGCTGACAAATTTATTTATGCTCCCGAGAAAAAAAGATAGAGCTAGCTAGTGCAATGCGCGCGATCGTTATTTTTATTCAAAAAGTTATATTAATATGTTTTAAATTTTTTTATTTGTTTTGTGCAAACTTTTATGGAGGGAAATTTCCCTCCATATATTTCATTAATGTGAGAGGGAAGGAAATAGACAAAACTTAATAAATTAGAGGAAGAGAACGGCGCACGGCGACGACCGAGATGATTATCCCTGCCCCGGGAGAGGAAAAAGCACGTCATGAAGATGAAGCTTGATTGTTGGGTCCCATGCCACCTAGCTAAAGAGAACGACGATGGCGGCGGCCGTGGAAGAGAGAGGTGATGACGGCAGCGACCGTCGAAGAGAGGGGAGACAAAGGTGGCGGCCGTATGTGAAAGACATTGGTACAGCTCGCAAATGGATGTTTGTGTGTTTGGTTGTCCGTGTCTGGCATGTGTGTGCATGTGTCTGTGTTTGAGCCCCGCGCAACACATGCAATACGCGCTAGCTCTCAAGAAAAAAAAAGGAAAACTACACGCATGAGAGTGCATTTGCGTGCGCGCGAGAGTGCATCTGCGTGCGCGCCAGAGTGCATTTGCATGCGCGCTAGAGTGCATTTGCGTGCGCGCAAGAGTGCATTTGCGTGCACGCGGGTTCGTGCGTGATTTTATTTTAATTCCAAAATTATATTAAAAAATTAATGTCATATAATTTGCATTCATTTTTATATTTAATATATTTTTAATTTTTAGTTTTGTTTTGTTCAAAATTTTATGGAGGGAAATTTTCATCCGTATATTTCATTCATTCATGTGAGAGAGAGATAGAGCTGCATGAGAGAGAGACAGAAAAACTTTTATAAAAAGTTAAAGATTTATAAAAACCCCCGTACGTGCAAATATACATGTCGCAATAGTACCACATACCTGCGACAGCCAAGCACGGATGTTTGCGAGCTGTATGAGTACTGTCGTCGCGTTAGAGCACTATCAAGGCAGGGTACTGTCGCGCGCATACAAATTTTTTTTTTCAAAAAAAAAATAATTCAAAACTTTGATAATAAAATTGTACAAAAATTGAAAAAAAATATGATATATTTTTTGTAACAAAACTTTAATAATAAAATATTACTATTAGTAAGGACAATGTCTTTGTCACAAAAAACTTTCATGATGTGGTTACAATTGATACTTATTGTGAGAAAAATTTTCTATTTGTAACGTAACATTAGTGTTGTTACAAATACTTATAGTTATAGTAACGAATTAATTATTATTGTAACAAAAATTTAAAATATTCGTTACAAAAAAGTTCTTTTTTGTAACAACAAAAAAACTTTGTTACTAAATATAACTATTAGTAACAAACTATGTTTCAGTTACATTCCAGTCCTTACAACAGGTGCAGTTTGTTGTAGTGAAGTCAACATATGTATTGCACCCTGAAGGATTACACAGGCAAAACACTGTTTGAGTGACTATAAGTGAATATGTGTAGTGTGCCTCTGAGTATTCTCTAGACGGGGGGGGGGGGGGTGAATAGAGTTTTAAAACTTTTATACCCTAGTTATGCACACACTATAAAACTATTAGGTACTATACAATCAATAATACCAAAACAAAATAAAGTAAGCACAGAAAATATAAATAAAAAAATAGTAAACTAGATAGCACAGATAATTAATGCAGAAGATACAAAATTTTTATAGTGGTTCCCCAAAATGTGGGTAGTCCTCTCTTCTACCTCCCTAGTAGGATTGCACTAAAAGTGCCTAAGTCTTTTGATAAGGAGACTCTCAGAACCACTGAGTCTATTGATAAGGAGACTTTTAGAACCACTGAGTCTTTTGATAAGGAAACTCTTAGAACCACTGAATCCTTTGAAAGAGGAATTCTCTCTTTTACAGTTGGAGAATGAGAACAGTAGAAGGAGAATAAAGAAGAGAATATAATTCTTCAGTAAGAATCCTTCAAAAGCTATATCTTTGAATGTTGTTGCTTCTATTTATCTCAGGATCTGAATATGATAAACCCTTGCTTAAGATAGTGATGATTGCAAGGGTTATATGCTTGATCCTGATCCTCTCTGCACATTTATTGACTTGCTTCTTATATGTGGTAGAAGAAGAGGCAGCAGTGCTGTGATCTTTTCCTGTGCAGAGAAGTTCTTCTATTCTTTCTTTGGGTTGGAGGAGGAAGAAGGTGAAGAAGCCCTATTTGACAGAAAGAATAATTTATCAATTTTTAGTTCTTTTCTTCCTCAGCATACTTATTCTCTATGATTTGAGTTTGAATTTCTTTCTTCTTCTGGACTGTCCTTAGAAGGAATGTCCATTGGACAATTGATGTTTCCTTTTGTTTTTGTTCCCGACCCGTCCATCTGATTTGAATAACTTCCAAGAATGTCTTTGATGTGTCTCTGGAATACTCCATTCCATTCATGGTAATAAACGAGCCATCAGAGAACATATTTTATCCTTGTAGTTCCTCTGAAAAAGCACCAGAAAGGACATCAGAAAACCTTCTATTTTTGTCTGTATTCGACGCTGCGGACTTCATCTTTCATTATATCGACGCACCTCTAAGTTCTTATAGAAGTAGCTTTAAATTCCTTATTAGCTCTGGTTGAACTAAGATGTCGACGTTGTGTCGATTACTTATCGACGCATCTGTTGAGTTGAAGACTTGGACTTGACCTTTATCTTATGTGTCGAATTGAAGTCAAAGTTGCATCGACTTCTGAGATGGCTTCGACATGCTCTTTCTTCTGCGTTGAGTTCCTTTAGAGGTTGCAATGACTTGACTTGATACTTTGACAGGCAGTTTGAGTTCTTTTGACTTTCAGCCAGAGTTCCGTAGATATCTAGTCAAAGTTGCGTTGACTTCTATTCAACGCAAGTTTTATCTCAACTGAATTTTGTGCTTCTCTTAGGCCTGGTCTTGACACACTAAGTGAATGTGATATCCTAGGACATCTAATGACCATTGTACCCTTTCTATACAATGTGGGTAATACAACCTAACTGATGAAATAACTTTACGATAGTTTGTTAGATAAATCAAAAGGGTTGTTCCCAACAATCTCCTCCTATTTATCTTACCAAATTTTACAATTTGATTAAGTGATTTCAAACAAACTTTGACATAAATTTAAATACAAACACATATACACAAATAATAGACTGAAAGATATTGTAAACTAAAAAACATCTGATTGATATAAATAAATTATTAACATAGTTAGTTACCCATGAAATGATCTTTCTCTTTTTGATAAAAGTAGATAAGGCCTCATAGAACTTTCTAAACTTTCTTTCTACATACTAGAAGTTGTCTGGAATGGCCTTCTCTGGATGTTTCTGAATTCTCTCATGTCCCTTGAAAAGCTTCTCCTGATCAGCTTCAGCTTCAGGATAGACATCATTTATCTTTAGCCCAAGATCAATAAATTTAGCAGATAGCAAGTTTATTTCTTCTAGGTCTAGCTCTTCTGTATTAAGATCTGGTACAATGAATGTTGATTGTGGATTACCAGAAGTTGGAGCTGTCTTGAATACAATCTTCTTTTTCTTTTGAAGAGGTTTTTCTGCTTCATCCATATCACATCCTAGACCTCCTCTGTGAAGTTGCCCTGCATTCTGAAGAAGTTTTTCGGAGGGTTCCTAGCAATATACATTGTAGGGTTAAAGAGTGTGCTTGGGATTTGGATTGCCTTCTTCAGTTGTTCCTTTTCTACAACATCCTTTCCTCTCTTTAACCATTCTATAAATAACCTTCTCTGTTCTTCAAGGTCTCTTTGAGATGCTTCATACTCATGTTGATCCCTTTCTCTGAGTTCATCTAGGACTTTATCAATACCTGGATTAGTGTATACTTTCATTGTATTTTCTGAGATTTCAACCTTCTCATAGGTTTTGTAATAGGACTTTCTTTCTTGAATTATTTTCTTTGTTCTATTGTATATTTCTCCCAAATTTGTATCCTCCATCTAAGCCATCTTCCCCATCCTCTGTAGTTCCCTCCATATCCCCTTCCTCTGAATGGAGGTATTCCTCTAAAGGTTGGTTTAGGGACAATTGAAGTGTGTGTTGAAGTAGGATCGGGAGGAATATGAGCTTATAGTGGGGAGGATGGAGCAGCTATAGGAAATTGATCAACAATCTTGGATGGTGATGTGGTCGATTCTTCTGAATGGGTCTACAACTCTTGCACACTCTTCAGGTATCCATTATCATCTGAAAATAAATTAGTCTGCCCCTATGTCAACAACCTACTATTGCTGAGAAATAGGCTTAGTGATGGGTTGGGGTGGCACCTGGGTCTGCAGCCCTGGTGGTCCTGGACAATGGGGCCAGGCCACTATAATGGCACTAGTTTCCTTCCGGGACATTATTGACTCCCCCTATATTGAAGGCAGAATCCTTGGTGGAGAGAATGATGAAGGTTCTAGAAGGAGCATGGAGGTGATTGCCGGTTAACCTTTAGAGACATAGGGAGAGGGAAGAAACTCCATATATACTGAATCTGGATGCGTCCTGGGCCTATTGTCTAACTTCTCCCCCTTCTTTATATCTTGTATACATGATATAAAGACCTTAATATGCAGTATGGATGATTTCAATTCCCTTTCAAGATCCCTCGTCTGGGCAGTAAGGTCCTGCAACCTCCTGTGTTGAGTACATAGCTTCTTGTAACAGTCATCAGAGAATTCAAAATAGAGAGATGAGAAATAAGACAAGAGTGTCTCTAGGGCTAGATTAACAGCTTCAACAAACTCTTGTTGATCTTGGAGAGACGCCATTTATCTCCTGTGAGTACCTGCAAGAGAAGGTGGAAGAGAGAAGTAGAAAGGAAAAGGAAGAGAGCGGCATGGAGAGAATTCGAAAGCACAATAGATTTGACACCTAAGTTGCTAAAAAGAAGATAATTTTTCGCAACCTTGGGTTGTATTCAAAGCAACATCAAAAAAGGGGTGAAAATAGCACGTCAAGACACTAATAGCAAGGCAGTGCGTGCTTTTGCATAGTCGATGTAGCGTCGAGTAAAAGTTGACGTGGCTCCGAATGAAGATAACATATATGATGTCGACGTAGACGTCGATATGTATTTGATGCTGCGTCGAGTGATATTCGAATGAACTATCCCTGATAGCTCTCGAAGCTATCGTCGAATATAAATCGACGGTACGTCGATTTGTATTCGACGCAGCTCTTAATAAATAGTTCTGTTTTTCTGGAAATAAAATTTGTTGTTTTTCCCAGCAACACCTTTCCATGAAAAATAGGTTTGAGTTCATAATAAAGGTGACCTAGAGAGCTCCATCAAGCTATCCCAGTGCATTGATGAAGAACTTGTGCTTCTTTTCATCAAGTGGCTCAGTGAAGATGACAACCCTTTGACTATAAGTGGAAATGTATTGAAGATTGATCTAACCCTTCTCAACATTGTCCCTGAGAAAGTGGTGTCTTATCTCTATATTCTTAGTTCTGCTATGGAGAACAGGATTAGAAGCTATAGATATAGCACTAGAGCTGTTGTAGTCTAACAACTAATTTTGTGGAATTGTCAAGAGAGATGTTGTAGTCTAACAACTAATTTTGCATATATAATATTTGTGAGCAGTAGCTTCCTGCAGTTATATACTCAGCTTCAGTTGTAGAAGTGGGGACTGAGATTTGCTTCTTGCTAAACAATGAGATCAGTCTGTTGGATCGGTAGGCGCCCTTAGAGGGGGGGGGGGGTGAATAAGGGTTTTAAAAACTTATATTATATTTTGAAATACTTGCTTATGATAAGAGATCAAAATAGTGATTTGAATAAAGATCTAAATTGTTTTATATTGAAGGAGAGGATAGTAAACAATTTAGAGAAATGAAGATCAAATCAATTTTATTACACAAAGAGAGACATGATTATTATTAATAAAATTGATTACCAAATTTGATTTCAATGACGCTAGAAATCAAAGCGAAATATGAAAGACACTTTTTGTTTTCTATACTGACTTGTATCTCCACGAACCAGTTGTCTTTAGCCGATCCTTCTCCGGATACAACCTCAAGCTGCTCTAGCCAACCCTTCCCTGGATATGGCCTCGAGCACCCCCTAGAACTACACCCTAGACCTAGTCGCCAACACGAGGTGAATTTCTGCCCTAAGTCCTACCCAGACCTAGTCGCCAACACGAGGCGAATTTACTATATGATTTAAAAGAGGTGGATAAATAAAATAACAACAAAAATATAAACACTCCATAAATGGATCTCTTGGAGAAGTAGACAAAGACCCGCAGAGTATGATCATAGTCGATGCGGTCTTTCATCATGATGATGACGCGTGTTGAAATCTTCTCCACAGATCTCCTTAAGCCTTCATGGATTTGTGGGACTATCTCTCTGAACCTTCCTCTATATGAAGTGGAACGAAGCTCTAGAATTTTTAAGTGGGAGAGGATGAAGAAGACGGATCCAAGGGGTACATTTTATATCCTCAGTGCTAGCGCCTACGCTAGCACTACCGCCGGCGCTATCCCGGATAAGGCATTATTCTGCGCGGGGGAATCTTCAATCTGAGGAAACATTTATCTCTTGACTTCCTTGCTCCGCGCTACCGCCTGCGCTATCCGCTACTGCCAGGCACTAGCTCCTTCTATATGTGCTCCGAAATTGCACTGATCAACGCTAGCGTCGGGCGCTAGGTGCTACCGCCGACGCTAGTGGGCATGTTGGAATTATTTGCCCAATTTTGGGGGCAACCTTCTTATGCCATCCTTGAGTCATATGAACTTTGTTTCCTGCACACTTAAACACACAAGATCAAATACACATAGGATTTGTTATTCTCAAACCTAGGAGATGCGGAAGACCATGTTCCAACTAACTCCCCCTTTTGATAATAACAAATCCATTAATGATAAATCAGAGCCTTAATATATAAGCATGATGAAACATACTTGTGTTTGTGTGAGAGTGATGACTTAGGATAATTATCGATTTTAGTATTTATAATTGCACCCCCTAAATACATGCTCCCCCTAAGTGAATGCTCCCCTAATATGTAAGCTATCATCTTTAATTAATCAAGTTAGTTTTTCATTTTGATAGCGGATTTTATTTATCATGGAAGATCTCCCCCTTTTGTTATTAGCAAAAGTGGGTAAGGAAGCAAAACACAAAAATTTTGTTAATAAGAAAATGGCATGATCGAGCTTTGAGAGTGAAGGAAAATGATAAGGAGTTTTAGAATAATTTTTATTGAAATAAATCAGAGTTTTTAGCTTAAGGATGAACAATATAACATCTGCCAAGTAATTATTATTATCATGTTAGTTTTCCCTTTTGATATAAGAGTTTTAAGTATAAAAGGCAATGATTTCCAAGTAACCATTCTACCCAGACAATATGTCTACACCCTAGCCCCATACTAAGTGACGGATGGGCATGAGGAGCTGCATACATGCCGTAGGTTGGGGTGTTAGTGCCATATGCAAACACTAGAAAAATCGCAACCCAACACTCTTTCCCCCTCGTGCCTCGCAAGGCCCCACTGGAACCCTCCACGGTTAAGGACAAGACATGACTTAGAGGTCAGGTTATCTAATGTCTACAACCCTACGCCCCCGCTTTGGTGAGATATATAATCATGGGATTGGAAACATTTAGCGTTTGAAGCTAATGATGAGTTCATAGCCTATGAGTTTATTTTTTTTATTTGAATTTTTAAAGAAAATATCACATAGCTAATTTGAAATCCATTAAAAAATCAGAGTTTTAGCATTACAATATTTTCATGTTTAGAACAACCAATATAAAGTTTACTAAGCAAGTCTGCCACTTGTTGAAAGAAAAGAATTTTAAGATTCAAGTGATGATGCACACACAAGAAAAGACTTTTAAATTAGCATGAAAGTGCAAGGTAAAAACAATTATATGGTTATGATGCGGAAGACTTATAGAAATACAAGAAAACATCTTTTTGACAATTCATAAGATGATATATGAGTTAAATTCCAAAATGAAGATGTTTTTGTAAATCAATATGCATTTAAAATCTTTAAGTTTGACAATAAGGTATCCAATCATGAAATAATGTTTTCAAAAAGAGATTACTACAACGTTATATTAATTCACAAATTCAAAACATACAAAACATTGTAGAGAACATGCTAGGTTATCTAGTGCATTTATATATATAAAGAGAATATAGAATTTTAGCATTATGATCCAATACTCATGAGAAGAGGTGTTATGGAAGATAATGAGGTGCACAAAGTGTATTTTGAAAAGAGTAAACAAATGTTATAATAAAAAATACAAGACAAATGTAGAGTAAAGTGCACAATAAAACACAAATAAGATTACTTCCACACACTTTTTATGCACAAAAAAAATGTACAACTACAAATGTGCTTTGCACACACAATGCTCATTAAGACTTATCAGGGTGCAAAGTAGTGCTTGGGGGATCACACACTTTATTTTTCAATATATATATTTTTTGTGATCCGGTGTACTAAAGAATAAGTGGTGAAAAAATGAAGGTTTGCACAAGACACTTTACTATTCTTTCCAAGGTGTTCAACCTCACAACACTTATTAAGACTTATCAGGAGGTTCAAGTAGTGCTTGGTGGAGTTATCTTTGTCAATTTATTTCATGATTATTTTTTTTTGTACAAAGTTCTCCGAATACACTTATTTTGCAAACCAATGTAATTTTGAAAGCACAGCCACTTTTCTTAAATATTAAGAGTGCAAATAAAGGTGGTATAGGTAAGATACTTGTGCAGAGTTTAATTCATTGTACAGTTATAATACACAAGCAGACATTCTTAGATTAAAAGCACATGTAGACTTTGCCAAAATAAGTGAGTGAATAAAAATCATTATCAACCATAAAACATTTACTCATACTTAGAGGCATGCTAAGCTTGGTTCTACACGACCTTTTCATTACAATTGGTGCACATATGAGTAGATATACCAAAGCATGATAAAACAATGTTCAAAGTAGTTTGAAAAGATTAATTGTAGCATTGTAGAAGATCGAAATGATGGGTTAAATCACGCTTGATTTTCAATGAAGTCCATATAGTATTTTTGATATTTTGAAGAATAATTTTGATTTAAAGTTTGAACTCATAAGATTGATCTTGGACTTCCCGAGGTCTACCCTGTGAGGGGTTCGCCCGGTACTAAGAGATGTGATGGGTTGATAGCCCAAATCTCCCTTTCGCAAGATACATGTAAATAGAAAATGTAGGTTCAAAAAATACTTGTTCATACTTGTTTTTGTTTTATATTTTTGTATTTGATTTTTGCATATAGAAATAGAAATCAAATAAATATTTTTGGATTTTGACCTTTATAATTTTGTATTTTAATTTTTCAAAAATTAATTAAAGGCAGAAATGCAAAAATAAGTAGGGCATATAAAATAACACATTTTTAGTGATTATGTGAAATTTAAAAAATACAAAAATTCAGACATGTGCGCTAGCGCGACAAACAATACACTATTTTTTAGGATTTTGCAAATCTAATTTTTGATATTAATTAAGTGTCTCAAGAGTAGTTTCATGTAGAGATTTCAGAATTTTTGGAGATGTCTAAATAGTGCAAATTGCATGAAACGTTAGCGATTAGTATATGACTTGCATGATATATATTTTCTTATATATTCATTTTAATTTTTCTAAGGCTTATATTTATCAGTATAATGTAAGTTGAAAATGATAGGAAATGTAAGCACAAGATATCATGTTCTAATAAGCCAAATAAGCATGATTTAGATGAATGATGTGTATGCAAAGAAAGATAACCCCTTGATAAGAATTTCTGGCATGTATATCTTGTTAAACATATAAAACCTAACATAGACACGAATATACTTTAGGTGATAATGTTAGTATAATAAGTTTGAGTTTAATGTTATGCCAAAGTATGATAGTGTTTCAATTTATAGACCTAGATTGAAGTGAAGATTCTATTTGATTTGATCTTATTGATATCAAGATGATTCTAAGGTCTAAAATAAATCACAATACAAAAAAACCATGATGTGTAATTATAATATCAATTGTCATCATATAATTCATATAAATGTGATAGAAATAGTTGTTTTTAGAAGATTTTTTATATGAGTTATGATTCATGATTTTAGAGAATTTTAGCAAAGGACATCAATAGATCATGGTGGTGCATGTGAATTCAATATTCATTATGATGATAAATTCTTTCAATACATTTTAGTTATTTTCTTTTTAATTAAGAATTTTGATTATAATTGTGATTTTTGATAGGTGAACAGTAGTGATGGTTTAGATCATCAAGGAGTGAATCACAATACTTTTTTTTTTGAAAAAGAAAAAGATAATATTGAAATTTGAACTTCTTGTAGATCATGTTATTTTTCTAATTTTTGATGACGGCTAAAGTGTTTAATAGCCTAATAACTTGATTTAATTAAAATATCTTATAGCAAATTTATAGTTCAATTTATATAAATAATATAAGATATTTATAGGCAATGTATTTTAAGAGAAATGGATAGGTCATCACAATAAAATATGACTTTGAATTTTGATTAATCTGATTTATAAACTTATTAAATTTTAAGAGATAAAATCATATTTCCAATAGTATATATGATGACCATGACATGATAGTTTAAAAGAAAAAAAAGAAAACAAAAGAGGCATTAAAGCATATCATGAAGTAGAACTTTGTATATTTCATTTTGAAAGGATTCTACTTCATGCAATTGATGATACCTAATGAACAAGAGATTTAGGTATCCAAAGAGAGCCATGTGTAATGGTTCCTTTAGGTACCCAAATATATTGAGATGATTTTTGGGTAGATGGATGACCCCTTTCAAGTGGAGTTATAAGTTTCATTTATAATCTTGGGTCTCCACTCATACTTAGGTTTAATATTGTATTTTTGCAACAAATTTCCATTGTGAATATTTTTATTTTGAAGTTTATAATTGTAATGATTATTGAAAGTATTTTTCATAGGAGAGTTGTGAACATTTAATTTTATGTTGGGAGAAGATTGATGTTGTAAGTGATAACGATGATAGTATTTTGGAATTTCATTTTCAATCTTTTGAAGTTTTTTATTTCCATTGTTTGGCTTATTCAAATTTTGAGAAATCACATTCAACTTGCTTTTGGAGTTTGCTTGATATTGAGAATGTATGTTTTGAGAATTTGTCTTTATGATTTCCTTAAGCAAGTTAATTTTAGTTTCTAATTCATTGTTCTCAAGTTTCAAATTATGTCTAGCTTTATTATAAGCAAATGCGCTATTTTTAAGAGTAGAAACAATTGAATCAATATGATTTTTATATTTATTTCTGTATTCCTCAAATGTTTCATCCATCTCTTCAATTTCAATTTTATAGTCTTCACACTTTGCACAATCCTTTTTCAAAGAGAAGTTTTCTAAACATAATTTTTCATTTTGTTCTTTTACGAAAGTAAACTCTTTTTCAAGTTCCTTGAAATTTTCTTTAATATTATTACAATCAAAACAAGGTTTTGTATTCTCAATTGATGGACAAGATGAAGAAACCACATCATAATTTGATTTTAAATTAACATTAGCTTTTAACCTCTTATTTTCTAAAAGTAAAATTTTATTAGTAATTTTCAATTTCTTGATCTTACGTTTAGCCATTTTTAGTATATTGAAACTAGAGATAGAGGTGTTCAAACAAGAAGAGGATTTAGACTTTCTTACAGCGCTATTGGAAGAGGCAAAATGTGAACAAGAAGTTCCTTCGTCATCTTTTAGGCCTTCCTCCATCATAGATGAGTTTTATCTTCTTTTTCTCTTGATGTATTGCTCTTATTTTCTAAGTTAATTTCCATGATCTCCATGGCTTTGCTACGGGAGAGATCTTCCTGAATAATGGTGGATACTTGTATGTCCTTCTCCTCCTGTGTTTGTTCCATACCTGTAAGAGGAAGAGCATACATTTCTTCAAGAAATTTCCATACTTTGTATGCACTAGAAAACAATATATTAATTTGAAAACTTCATTTGGTAGACCACAAATTAAATAGTGTTTGGCTTTTTCATTTAGATGACGTTCCTTTTTATTTGATTCATCTGCTGGTCTTACCATTGCTAAATTCCATGCTATAATATCTACAGTTTTAATAAATCTTTCCATTAAAATTTTCCACCCTTTATAATTTGTCCCTTTAAATAAAGGTGGTGCTAGTGATTTTTCTTGTTCATAAAAATTTGCCCCACTAATAGAAGTGAGATAATGAGATGTCATTATTCCCGGTTGTTAAGCCGATTGGAATAAAACCGCTCTGATACCACTTGTTTGATCGATAGGCACCCTTAGAGGGGGGGGGGGGGTGAATAAGGGTTTTAAAAACTTATATTATATTTTGAAATACTTGCTTATGATAAGAGATCAAAATAGTGAGTTTGAATAAAGATCTAAATTGTTTTATAATGAAGGAGAGGATAGTAAACAGTTTAGAGAAATGAAGATCAAATCAATTTTATTATACAAAGAGAGACATGATTATTATTAATAAAATTGATTACAAATTTTGATTTCAATGACGCTAGAAATCAAAGCGAAATACGAAAAACTCTTTTTGTTTTCTATACCGACTCGTATCCCCACGAACCAGTTGGCTTTAGCCGATCCTTCCCCGGATACGGCCTCAAGCCGCTCTAGCCAACCCTTCCCCGAATATGGCCTCAAGCACCCCCTAGACTTACACCCCAGACCTAGTCGCCAACACGAGGCGAATTTCTGCCCTAAGTCCTACCCAGACCTAGTCGCCAACACGAGGCGAATTTACTACATGATTTAAAAGAGGTGGATAAATAAAATAACAACAATATACAAACTCCCTATATGGATCTCTTGGAGAAGTAGACGAAGACCCGCAGAGTATGATCGTAGTCGATGCGGTCTTTCGTCATGATGATGACGCATGTTGAAATCTTCTCCACGGATCTCCTTAAGCCTTCATGGATTTGTGGGAGTATCTCTCTGAACCTTCCTCTATATGAAGTGGCAAGAAGCTCTGGAATTCGGAAGTGGGAGAGTATGAAGAAGACGGATCCAAGGGGTCTATTTTATAACCTCAACGCTAGCGCCTGCTCTAGCACTACCGTCGGCGCTATCCCACATTAGGCATTATTTTATGCGGGGGAATCTTCAATCCGAGGAAACATTTCTCTCTTGCCTTTTTTGCTCTGCGCTACCTCCTACGCTATCCGCTACTGCCAGGCGCTAGCTCCTTCTATATGTGCTCCGAAATTGCACTGATCAACGCTAGCGTCGGGCGCTAGGTGCTACTGCCGGCGCTAGCGGGCATGTTGGAATTATTTGCCCAATTTTGGGGGCAACCTTCTTATGCCATCCTTGAGTCATATGGACTTTGTTTCTGGTACACTAAAATACACAAGATCAAATACACATAGGATTTGTTATTCTCAAACCTAGGAGATGCGGAAGACCATGTTCCAACACAGTCTAGCACCCAGGAATTGGCAGGTTCCTAAGGTGCTTTTTCTATCCAGCCTACATCCAGCATAGTCTGCATCTGAATAGCCAACTATGTCAAATCCAGATTCTGTTGGATACCAGAAGCCAAGTTCAGGTGTACCCTTCTGATATCTGAGTATCCTTTTTGCATAACTCATGTGGGATTCCTTAGGGTCAACCTGAAACCTAGCATATTGTTGGTACCAAAAATGGTACCTCCAAAATTTACACTAAGAGGGATGGGAGAAAACTGCGAAGTGTAGGTTACTAAGACAGAAGATGCTGGAACAAAGAGAAACGATCACGAAATGGCGATCACGAAGAAATGAGACCGCTTACATAGGTTGTAAGCTGGAGCCTCGGAGCCAAAAGTCCTCTTTCTGGTACCCCTACCCCTCTATTTATAGACGAGGGGGCTGCCCAAATGGGCAGAACTGAAAACTACGGGCTGCCCGGGATACAGGAGAGCCAGGGCAGGGAGAAGGGGTGCAAATAGCAAAAATAAGGAAAATGATAAGACCGCTTAAGCTGGCGGTCTCGCACTGTCCTGACCGCTTGGCACTTAGAAAATTCCGGTTGAGGAAGTAGCTGGCGATCTGGGCGATCACTGAAACTGAGACCGCTGAGACCGAAAAAATTGAACAACAAGAGGAGGTCGCGGGCTTTCTGGGCAAACATAATCCCCACACATTTTTAAGTGGCACCTAGAACTTCGAAAATGTAAGCTTTGACCGCTGAGACCGCGACCGTCATAAATGCAGCTTGGTCTATAAATACCGGCTGAAATTTTCATTCTGCAAGACATTGAGAAATTCCAATCTTTGAGCGGTCTTTGATAATTAGGCAGGTGCGATCTTCTTGCACAGATGACTATGCTCGATCTCTTACAAGCTCTTCCATCGAAAGCGAACTCTCCTGGGAAAAAGGAAAGTGTCAGCTCAAAGAAAGGAAAGAAGGCGCCAAAGATTTTAACGAAAGCGAGCTCTTCAAAGGAGACCGACCAATCTCCGTTAAAGAAAACTGAGCTTCCTGAGAGTTCAATTGTGCCGGTCTCTGTTGCTTCTGAACCATCTAATACTTCTTCAGACCCTGTATGGAAATTGTCTGACTTTTCCTTTTCCTTTAATTTCCAGAAATCCCTGGAGGCGCTGGATCAAACAACTTCCAAACTTCCTGAGACCGCCTCTACTGAGGTCATTCTGGCTGGGCTGCGTCAGAAGAAGGCCGAGGCCGAATCCTTGAGGCAGAAGATCGCAGATCAGGAGGTCGCTGCGAAGGGCAGGAAAAGAAAAAATTCAAGTCCATCTAGCTTGACTTATAAGAGAAGCAGAAAAAACGAGGAAGAAAAAGACGCGACCGCCATGGGGGCGACCATATTTCCTGAATTTGTCGACCTGGAAGACTCCGCGGAGTTTCAGAAGGTGAATGCTAAGGGCGATCTCCTCTTCCTTCCCGCGGTCTCAACTTTACCAAGAGAGGATGATTCTGGATTAATCGCCTACCTTGATGAGGTTTCTTCTAATAATTCATCTTTTTCATCGTTGCAGGTGTTGGATACCCTAGAGGCTTCAGCTCTCAGAAATGCCATCGTTGATAAAGAGATCGCGGATAGGGAGAAGGAGACCGCTGATAAAATAATCAAAGCAAAGGAGGAAAAGAGAAAAAAGATGGAAGAGATGGCGAGGAAGAAAAAGGAAAAGGAGGCAGAAGAGGAGAAGGAAAAAGAGGACAAAGAAAAGAAAGAGAAAGAAGAGAAGAAGAAGAAAAAAGATGATGAGAAGAAGAGGAAGGACAAGGAGGAGAGGGAGAAAAGAGAGAAAAAGGAGAAAGGGGAGGAAGAAAAGAAGAAAGAAGCGGCTAAGACCGTTGAGGAGGAGAAGAAGGAGGCGGTCAGAGTTGCTGAGGAGAAAGCGGCTTTGATCGCCGAGGAGGAAAGGAAGAAAGAGGCGGTCAGGATCGCTGAGGAAAAGGCGGCCCTGATCGCTGAAGAGAGGAAAAAGGATGCGGTCTTGCAGACCACGGAGAATAAAAAGACTGAGGAGGAGATCGCGGAGAGGCTACAGCTCGCTAAGGAGAAAGCTGCGCTTTCTAGCGGTCTCCCAAGTGATTCTCTTCAGGAAGATCGTTTGAGCAAAGCCGCAACAGATCGCGCGACGGTGGTCTCAGCTTTGCGAGCTGGTAAGGGCAAAAAGATTCTTCAATCAGTTGAGTTCCTTCCTTTACCTATGGTTCGACCTGTTTCTCCAGAAAGAAAACGTGAGATTGTCTTTATTGAGACCGACGATATCCTCTTGAGTAATGAAGAATTAAAAAGAACAAGAAAAGAGGGAGAAAAGTCGCAGAAAAGAGATTTGGAAAGAATGGATCTGGAGAAATTAAGGGGATCAGATCGCCTTTCACTGACCGCAGATCCCGCGGTCACTAAAGATACCAGAATAGCTTTACGTGACTGCGGTCTCAACTTCTTTCCAAGTACTCTTTCTGTTTATTTAAAGAGCTTATCTGATCGTATGTTAATGATTGAAATAACCCATCTCTTGTGACCGCAGATGACAATGATGTTGAGATCGAGGAGGGAGAACTTCCTCAGTACATCAAGATCTCCCCTCAGCTAACCAACATTCTTAACCCAATGTTCGAGGACGTTCGCTCTATGCTAATGAGGGAGCGAACTCAGAACCATCAGATTCGCGATCTCGAAGAAAAATTGCGCATTAATGAGAAGAGGGTTCGAGAAGAATGCGATCTGAGGGTTGCAGAGATCGCGCGAGCTCTTAAGAAGGCCGAAAAGGAGGCTGAGTACTACAAGGGGAAGGCTGCGGCGCTGTCTGCGGAGAATTAGAGGCTGAGGGGTGGTCATGCAAAGATGCTGATGCGACCGGGGTACCTCCAGCGATCATCCAGCGGAGAGACCGCAACCTGAAATTGTGTTGATCCCTATGGAGCAGGTGGACAAGGAAATGTCGAAAATTCACCGATCTGCAATGCTGGCCAATCATAGCTTGGTGTCGGTTATGGCCGCAGTGAACGACATGCAAGATGTCGCAGCTCATGTAGGGAGAAACAGGCCTTCTAGGAGATGAACATTTAATTTGAGACCGAGCGGTCTCTGGATTTAAACAATATATTTTGTAAAATTTTACTATTATTGTTCCATATACTTGTGCGGCTGTTTAATTTTAATGTTTTGTGCGGTCTTGATTTCTATAATTTTGATCTCTTTGTGCCTGGATTGCCTGTTATTGCTGTTGTGTTTTATTTATTGAGACCGTCAACATAGAATGCTTTCATATAACCTTGCACAGGTCGAGCGGTCTGCGAATTTTTGCTGGGCGATCAATAAAAAGTAATGATTACGAAATGACCCTTCAACTTTTATAAATAGCTGTCTTCATAACCTTTATTTCATGCTCTCTTGAATGCGCCCAAAGCACCGATCTCAGCGATCGCTCAAAATGGTGTCCGCTCGTGCCTCTTCTGCTAACATTTTCCTGAACGCCGATCACAAGCAAGGTCGCTTATCAAAGGATGAATATATTGATTTCATAAAAAAGTATATGATTCAGACTCAGATAGTTGTGAGACCGCCAGCCGATCATGAAAAGTTGAACTTTGGAGAGCAGAAAAAGTTTATCATCCCCATCGATCACTTCGATAACGGGTTGAGAATTCCCCTCCCTTGGGAATGGCTAGAGATCTTGGAATACTACGGCTTCATGCTCGCCCAGTTGCCCCCGAACTCGATTGGTCTGGTAAACGTCTTCATTAATTATTGAGGTCGGCGAGGATAAAATTCACGATGAATCTCTTTCGTGCGACCTTTACTGCGAAAGTTCTGAAGGAAGGAAAAAAGAAGGAAGAATTCAAAGGGTTGATGTATTTTTCAGCAGAAGGTATTAAAATCCTGAATCTTCCCAATAAAATCTCCTTCTGGACGGAGAGATTCCTCATCTTCGAAGGTGACCTTGGCAGTCTCAAGAGCTCTACATCTCCGCGACATGACAGCGTCTTCCAGAAGATAAAAGCATTCTTACCTGAGGAGCTGAAGATTTTGGCCTTCTTGGCGGGCAAGAGGATCGACCTCACTCACTATTTAGCGATCTGGCCCGAGATCACTGAGATCACCCCAGCCGAAAGTAAGTTTTCCTGCGGTCTCTTTCGACCTTCTTTTATATATCTCTTATAACTCCTTCATAACATTCTTCCCTGTTTCAGCGACCTTCGCGGTTCTCGAAGTTGATCCAATCTCTCCAGCGGTGGAAGTTCTTACTGATGCGTGTCGGCAAGTGCACCGGTCGCTGTCAAGTAATAATTGTGGAGAATGGAATCCCCGAATGTCAGTCTCTTGAGGAATGCAGGTTGGGTGAACGAATCGCGCAGTGACTATTGTTACACAAGCGTTTCACAAACACAAAGAGGGGGGGTTTTTGGTTGGTTTTCCTAGTCTTAACAACAGCAAAAGAAATGCGGGTCGAAAGCACCGCTTCGCAAGGTGAGATGGATGCAACGGCCGCGATGCCGTGCTTCGAGAGGTGGATGGAGCGTGCTCAAGTGCGAGAAGGTGAGGGTCGCAAACACCTCTTCACAACCGCCGTTAGCTCTTGCTAACGCGGAACAAACACCTTGCGTGCGTGTGTGAGTGAGTGAGTGGAAAACGGAGTGAATCACAAGCAACCCATGAAGAACAACAAGGAAACATTCATTTTAACAAACAACATCACAATATTCAAGTTTACACGGCTCAACGAGTACAATGAAGGAAAGAGGAAAGAAATAACCGATGGTGAAGACTAGCGGCCGTTCACGGCCGGAATGGTAGGTTGTCGGGCTACCTCCGGACTCGGGCGGACTATGCTTCCGGCGTAGAGAGCTGTCACGATCTCCCTACGTAGCTCCGTCGTCTTCGACTTCAGGTTTCTTCTTCTTCTCGCCGGGCGAATTGAGAGAATGGCTGCTTGGAGGCTTGCGGATGGTGGAGAACACTCACGGACAATGGAGGAAGTCTTGGAATGGATGGAGGAGGCTTCCCCTTGCGTGGGAGATGCAGTGGAGGCGTCCCAAGGTGGTGGTCGGCGGCGTACGGAACAGGAACTCCGCTCCCGGAATCAGATCTCGCCCTAAAATTGGAACAGGCGTTTAAATAGGCGCTGGAGTAAATACTGCGCACGATCATTGGCGCACGACCAGTGGTCGTGCGCACTATCGTCGGTCGTCGTGGGCATTAGATGAAACAGAACTCAGAAATTTAATGATAAGTGCGCACGAACAGTGGCGCACGACCGGTGGTCGTGCGCACTGGCGTTGATGGTCGTGCGCACTACACCAAACAGAACTCATGAAAAAGAGGTTAAGTGCACACGATCAGTGGCGCACGACCAGTGGTCGTGCGCAATAGAACCGGTGATCGTGCGCAGTGTTCCTGTGCAGAATTGCACCGGGAACACCTGCACGACTCCAATTCCAGCACAACCACGAATCTAGCCACTGAGAGTGGCACCTAACAGTGCATGAACACAACTAATGACAATAAACATGGGATCACACCAAAATGGGCCCAGAAGTGCACCTAGCATGGACTATCAAATATAAGCTATAACACGGCTAAAGTGCGGTGAAATGACTGAATAGCGGCCCGGATGAGTCCATAAATGTGTATATGATCAGGACTCATCACGCATCCTGTGATTATTTCTGCAGCCCTGTCCGCCGCCAACGAAACTGCATTAGTGGGCGTGCTGAGAAGGTACCACAAGGTCTTCGGACGTTCTCTTGCAGACATTAAGGGAATCAGCCCCACGGTCTGCATGCACAAGATCCTCCTCGAAGATCAGTACAAACCGACAGCACAGCCCCAAAGGCGGCTGAACCCGAAAATGCAAGAGGTAGTGAAGGCTGAAGTGATAAAGCTTTTAGACGCGGGCATCATTTACCCAATCAGCGATAGCAAGTGGGTCAGCCCAGTCCAGGTGGTACCAAAAAAGGGAGGGATCACTGTCATTGCCAATGAAAAGAACGAGCTGCTACCTACCCGAATGATCACCGGGTGGAGAGTCTGCATCGATTACCGCAAGCTGAACGATGCGACGCGCAAGGACCATTTCCCGCTCCCCTTCATTGATCAGATGCTAGAAAAGTTAGCAGGGCAGGACTACTACTATTTCTTGGATGGGTACTCAGGGTACAATCAGATTTTAATAGACCCATCTGATCAAGACAAGACAACATTCACATGTCCCTCCGGCACCTTCGCGTTCAAAAGAATGCCATTCGGACTGTGTAATGTCCCCGGCAACGGCGCCAAAAACTTGATGCGTGTCGGCAAGTGCACCGGTCGCTGTCAAGTAATAATTGTGGAGAATGGAATCCCCGGATGTCGGTCTCTTGAGGAATGCAGGTTGGGTGAACGAATCGCGCAGTGACTATTGTTACACAAGCGTTTCACAAACACAAAGAGGGGGGGTTTTTGGTTGGTTTTCCTAGTCTTAACAACAGCAAAAGAAATGCGGGTCGAAAGCACCGCTTCGCAAGGTGAGATGGATGCAACGGCCGCGATGCCGTGCTTCGAGAGGTGGATGGAGCGTGCTCAAGTGCGAGAAGGTGAGGGTCGCAAACACCTCTTCACAACCGCCGTTAGCTCTTGCTAACGCGGAACAAACACCTTGCATGCGTGTGTGAGTGAGTGAGTGGAAAACGGAGTGAATCACAAGCAACCCATGAAGAACAACAAGGAAACATTCATTTCAACAAACAACATCACAATATTCAAGTTTACACGGCTCAATGAGTACAATGAAGGAAAGAGGAAAGAAATAACCCATGGTGAAGACTAGCGGCCGTTCACAGCCGGAATGGTAGGTTGTCGGGCTTCCTCCGGACTCGGGCGGACTATGCTTCCGGCGTAGAAAGCTGTCACGATCTCCCTACGTAGCTCCGTCGTCTTCGACTTCAGGTTTCTTCTTCTTCTCGTCGGGCGAATTGAGAGAATGGCTGCTTGGAGGCTTGCGGATGGTGGAGAACACTCACGGACAATGGAGGAAGTCTTGGAATGGATGGAGGAGGCTTCCCCTTGCGTGGGAGATGCAGTGGAGGCATCCCAAGGTGGTGGTCGGCGGCGTACGGAACAGGAACTCCGCTCCCGGAATTAGATCTCGCCCTAAAATCGGAACAGGCGTTTAAATAGGCGCTGGAATAAATACTGCGCACGACCAGTGGTCGTGCGTACTATCGTCGGTGGTCATGCACATTAGACGAAACAGAACTCAGAAATTTAATGATAAGTGCGCACGAACAGTGGCGCACGACCGATGGTCGTGCGCACTGGCGTTGATGGTCGTGCGCACTACACCAAACAGAACTCATGAAAAAGAGGTTAAGTGCACACGATCAGTGGCGCACGACCAGTGGTCGTGCGCAATAGAACCGGTGATCGTGCGCAGTGTTCCTCTGCAGAATTGCACCGGGAACACCTGCACGACTCCAATTTCAGCACAACCATGAATCTAGCCACTGAGAGTGGCACCTAACAGTGCATGAACACAACTAATGACAATAAACATGGGATCACACCAAAATGGGCCCAGAAGTGCACCTAGCATGGACTATCAAATATAAGCTATAACACGGCTAAAGTGCGGTGAAATGACTGAATAGCGGCCCGGATGAGCCATAAATGTGTATATGATCAGGACTCATCACTTACTCAAAGGGAGAGGAGACTGAAGCGTGAGGTCGACGTGTTCGGCACTACCTCTGAGGCCGTCGAGCAAGATTTTCCCTTGATCGGTTTTAAAAGAAGAATGAAGGATATCAAAGGAAAACCCCTCCTCAAATGGGCGGCCAAAGGAAGATCTGTGAAGGTGTCCACTGACCTTCCCCTATGGAGCGGGAAAGTGACCCGTCACGCATACGCGGTCACTTCGACTTTGTATGGGCGAAAGAATACAAATGAAATATTGAATATTGAGACCGATGCGCTCCCCGACCTCTGTGCCCAAGTGACCGCTAGAAGCACAATCTTAAACCACCATATGGGGCAGTCTCTTCGCAGTGCTCTAGACGAAATAACTGCCTTGCAAGAAGAAAGAAAAGTGAGAATTTTACTTACATTTTATGAACGCGTTACTTACGATCGCGCGGTCTAACACATATCTCTTTGGCAGCAATCTGAAAAAGCAGCCTATGACCCTGAGAATCCAGCTTTTCAGAGGGCTATGATGCATCACATAAAAGAGACCGCCGACCAGGTGCTGAACGAAGTTCGAGGCCGAGGTGGATTTACTGAAGAGTATAAGGATATCACGTTTGCCGATCTCTTTCCTTACGCGGCACAGAGCATTGAAGAGCAATCTGCGACTGCTGAAGAGACCGCGGATGTTGCTGATGAGACCGCGGATGTTGCTGATGAGACCGCAGGTCAAGATGAAGATGTCGTGATCGAAGACAAAGAAAGTGGAAGCCGTTATACCATGGGTCTGGATTCCAGTTCAAGCTCAAGCTCTGGATCTAGAATTCCAGGGAATAGTCTAGAAGAATCTTCTGCAGAAACTGATACTTCCTCTTCGAGCGAGCAGTCTTCTAAGAGATCAAAGAGAGAATGAATTGTAATGATATATATTTTTTCTTGTTTGGAGACCGAGCGGTCTCGTTGTAATAGACATCAGAGAGAGTATATATAAAAATTGGATTTCTGCTAGATTCTGAGTGAACTTGTCTTTGATGTATATATTTATTTGTTATTCTTAGTTAGAATCGGCATTCGATCTCAATGCCCTAGGTTTATCATATGATTATCTTTCAAGATTGAAGAACTTCAGGTGACGATCTTTTAGAAAAGACACTAAAGATCTTGAAGGGAAATCGAAACTTTATATAAACAAGACTACTTTGCGATCTCGAGATAATAAGACCGCTAATAAAAAGAAATTCAGCAACAATCGTTTGATCAGAAAATAACCAACTTATCCATAATAGTTATGCGGTCTCAGATTACACAAGTCGCAATACAAGGAAACTATAACATGAAGACGATTCGAACTCATCGAACTCTGGATGATCTGCGCCCAAATTTCAGAAAACCCGTTTGACGATCCCTTGATAGCCAAGATCATTACTTAAAAAGGAAAACAATAACTCCTCATGAATTCCAGTTCAGCGATCACATTATATTTAGACCGTCATCTTGAAGTAAATCCAACTTTCACTTGTTGAGGAATAGAAAATCATGATCATTCCATGTTGCTTTGAATAACAGGGAATATCGGAATCTCGATATTACTGAGACCGGGCCGACCTCTATCAAGCTGGCATAAGAGATTCCCGAATAGCGACCTCAATTATCCTGAAAAAATTATATCCGGCGATCGTAAATGATTCAAATCGCTCTTTGGAGAGAGTAGGAAAGAAAAACATGCGGTCTCATAAATTGCTGACCGCCCGATCCCAGTACAAAGGGATGAATAGGATTTTTATAGTAAGAAGAAGATGGGAAAAAAGGATCTCAAAAATGATCCAAAGGGATGGTGTGGTCATGCCGCGGAGGCTATACCGACATTGCTTTTCTTAAAGGATTACCGAGTTTGCTGTAAACATGCCAATCTAAGGTTCAGGCGATGGTCATGGATGTTTCTGACCGCCCCTTACCTAACCACACTTCAACGAGTATTCGAGAGTTACAGACCAAAATGATCGGTAGGGCAGGTGTGGTCATGCCGCGGAGGCTACACCGACATTGCTTTCCCTGAAAGATCATTAAGATCGTAAAAATGTCCTTCCCAATGCATGACAGAGCTGAGCCAGCCACCTAGACCCCCTTGAAATGCTGAGGTGTGCCAGATGTCAGCAAGGACCCGGTATCTTAAACTTCCACCGCTCGAGCTTGGCGAGCTATTGCTACACAGATTTGAAATCTCCCCGACATCTGTAGTCCCGGCAGAATTACACGTCGAGCTAACAAGTCGAGGGGGAAAATAGTAGGATCCGTCGATGTCTCACTTGACAGGTTTTTGGCTTTTCAAAAAACAACTTATTCTTAAGACTTGTCATCCATCACTTGTATTGTGAATTCTTTGATAATACCTGCGTGATGTTTGATAGAAGAAAAGTGAGAAAAAGAATGAATGAATCAGATACGAACATTTAAGAAAAGAAGAGTTTGAGATCATCTCCGCTCCATGAATGAGGCAATTCTTTTCCTTCATAAGTTTGGAGATGGTAAGCACCATTTTTAAGCACACTCTTCACCACGAACGGCCCCGCCCAGTTTGGGTTAAGCTTTCCAACTAAACCAGCTCTTGCTGCTGTATCTATTTTCTTCAGGACCAGATCCCCAACAGCGAATTCTTTGGTTCTTACATTTTTATTGAATAGCCTCGCCATTCTTCTTTTCACCTCTTCTTGTCTGATGATTGCCGTATCTCTCAAATCCTCAATTAAATCAAGGCTGCATTTTAGCTCCTCATCATTTCCTTCCATCCAATCAATTTGATTCTGTTGTGCCAATAATACTCTTGGGCTTTTTACTTCAAATTCCACCAGAATAAGGGCTTCGGAACCGTGTGATAATTTGAATGGAGTCTCTCCAGTAGTAGAACTTGGAGTTGTCCTCAAGGCCCATAAGATGGAAGGTAGTTGTTCTGCCCAGTTGCCCCTGACATTCTCTACCTTCTTTTTCAAGAGATTTATGATGAGTTTGTTGGCGGCCTCTACCTGCCCATTACTTCTAGGATGATGCACAGAAGCGAAGCGTAGCTCAATACCAATTTGCTTACATAAATTAACAAGAGTTGAATTATTGAACTGAGAACCATTATCCGTGACGATTGCCATTGGAATTCCGTGCCGACATACTATCTCTCCCCAAATAAAATTTATCACGGTTGAGTAGTAATTTTGGCCAATGCTTTTGCCTCTATCCATTTGCTGAAATAGTCAATCATGACTATAATATATCGACGCTGCCCACTTGCCATAGGGAAAGGCACAATCAAATCCATTCCCCAAACTACAAACGGCCATGGAGTTGCTATCGACTTGAGTTGTTGAGCCGGCTGATTTTGGAGAGGAGCAAACTTCTGGCACTTTACACATTTCTTAGCAAATTTTTCCGCATCTTTCCTCATTTGAGGCCAAAAATAGCCTTGCCTTAGATTTCTTTTTTCCAAAGTTCTAGCTCCAGAATGACTTCCACATTCTCCAGAATGGACCTCCTGAAGGACCGCTGGAATCTCCTCCTCCGAAACACACCGTGCCAATGGTGAAAGGAAAGTTCTTCTATAAAGCACTCCTACAACAAGATAATAGTTAGCCGTTTTCCGTTTAAACCTTTTCCTATCCTTTATTGATGAATGGAGCTCTCCAGTTGAAAGATATAGAACAAATGGATCCATCCAAGACGGATGTTGATCAATCTCCATGACCTCTCCTTCTTCAATTGCCGGGCAAAAAAATTCCGAAGTTGTTCCTCCCGAGAGAAGTCCAAACTTTGCCAACTCATCTGCTTCCACGTTCTCACCCGCTTGGAATATGGTCGATGGTAAAGCTTTTGAACTTCCCTACCTCGATTTTTACTGGAGTTAGATATCGCTTTAAAATACTATCTCTAGTTTCGAAAGTTCCATTTACTTGAGATGCCATCACCAAAGAATCTGTGAAGACTTTGACATCATCAATCCCCAGCTCTCTAGCAAACTTAAGACCGGCTAGCAAAGCCTCATATTCCGCCTGATTATTTGTCACTTGAAAATAGAACTTCAGCGCCTGATCCATCCTTACTCCATTTGGGTTGATTAAGACAACTCCTGCTCCGGAAGAATTTTTTCCTGAAGCTCCATCTACGAAGATTTTCCAGGCAAGGGGTATTCCGACCCTCTTCTGAGACTCAGCTTCTTTGGCATCCACCATGAAGTCTGCTAAAACTTGAGCTTTGATCGCCATCCTTGGAACATAAGATATGTCAAATTCACTGAGCTCTATTGCCCACTTTGCAAGCCTTCCTGAATGTTCTGGCTTTTCCAAGACACTCTTCAATGGAAGATCAGTAACGAGTAGAATTGAATGAGCTTGAAAATATGGTCTTAATCTTCTTGCTGAAGTTACGAGCATTAAGGCCAACTTTTCGAGAATAGGATAGCGAGTCTCTGCATTCTTCAGGATTCGACTCACGTAATAGACTGGGAATTGCTTCTTTTTCTCCTCTCGGACCAAAACAGAGCTTATGGCATCAGCTCCGACTCACATATACAGAAAAAGATTTTCTCCCTCTCGCGGGCTTTGGAGCAAAGGGGTTGATGTCAATTGCTTTTTAAGCTGGGTGAAAGCATCATCACATTCCTTCGTCCACTCGAACCTACCCCCTCCCCGGAGGGTCTTAAAGAAAGGTGCACTCTTATCCCCTGATCGGGAGATGAAGCGACTTAAGCCTGCCATCCTCCCTCCTAGCTGCTGAATTTCTTTGGGGGACTTAGGAGGTGGCATCTCCAGAATAGCTTTTACTTTGTCTGGATTGGGTTCCAGCCCTTCTAGAGTAAGGAGGTGGCCCAAAAATTTTCCTTTACTTGCCCCGAAAACACACTTCAACGGATTCAACATCATATTAAAAGTTCGAAGGGTTGCAAAAATTTCCGAGAGGTCTCTAAGATGAGAAGAGAATAATTTGCTTTTTACCAAAAGGTCATCAATATATACCTCAAGGTTTCTTCCTTTTTGACTCCTGAAAACTGTATCCATCATTTTCTGATAGGTTGCTCCAGCATTTTTTAGCCCAAAAGGCATTACGAGATAACAGAAGCAACCGTCATTTGTGATAAATGAAGTATGAGGTATATCTGGTTTATGCATTCTGATTTGATGGTAACCTGAAAAAGCATCTAAAAACTCATAAAAGAATAATCTACCGCAGAATCTACTAGAGAATCTGTCCGAGGCAAGGGGTAGCAATCCTTGGGGCAAGCTTTATTGAGTTTGGTAAAGTCGACGCACATCCTCCATTTCCCACCTGACTTCTTTACCATTACAACGTTTGATACCCATTCAGGGTATTGGATTGGTTGAATGAACTTTGCCTTCAGGAGCTTCTCTACCTCTTCACGGATAGGCTGTGCTAGAGTGGTTGCAATAGACCTCTTCTTCTGCTGGATCGGGATGAAGTTTGGGTCAATATTGAGATGGTGGCAAGCGACATCCGGGTCCACTCCAGGCATGTCATCTGCTGACCAAGCGAAGATATCTAGATTTTGCAGAAGACAAGAGATGAGCTGACCCTTGTCAGCTTCAGATAATTCAGCGTTGATGGAGAGGCTTCTGCTCTCATCTTCCTCGCTGATCCGAACATCTTGAGTTGCTTGGGCAGGTTCCAAGCGAACTCCATCTCTTGCATCCTCCTTAACTTCTTCTGCAGCTGGGATTTGTTCAGGAACTCCAATCGATTCAGCCATCATGACTTCTTGGGGAGAAGACACAATCATGTTGATCGTCTTCACGTAGCATTCCCTAGCTTTCCTTAGGTCGCTCCTGATTCGGTGTTGTTTGCCATTCAAGGCGAACTTCACCGCTTGATGATAGGTGGAGACAATGGCTTGATATCTATTTAAGAAGGGTCTTCCAAAGATGGCGTTGTAGCTACTGGGAGCATCAACAATTATAAATTTGACCACTTCACTATCCCTCCCAGAATTACGGAAAGAGTGACGAGCCCTTCTACTTCTTTCTTCTCTCCTGAAAAACCATAAAGGGGGCCTTCAGTTGATAGGAGGGTTTTACCTGTCTTCAACGTCTGGAAGGCAGGTTTGAAGAGCACGTTGACTGAGCTTCCCGTGTCTATCAGAATTTTCTCCACTGTGTAATTTTCAATTACAGCTTTAATGACGACCGCGTCGTCAAAGGGGTTCGCGGTCTGAGGAAGGTCTTCATCACCGAAAGTGACCGTTCCCCGGACCGGGGCTGAAGAGGTGGCAGCAACCTCTGATTGGTAAACCCTTTTCAGACTTGCCTTTCTTGAAGACTCCGAACCTGCACCTCCGTGGATGCAGAAAAGATTGCCCAAGGCGCCTTCGTCATCAGCATCCACACATTCATTTGGAAATCCGATATTACCCAGATGGCCAATATCATCTACTTCCTCGCACGCCCAGTGAACTTCCTCTACCTCCTTAGCCTTGGAGGTTGAGGCTTTGGCAGAATCATTCTTTTGAATGAGATCGCGGAGCTTACCTTCCTTTAGTAGCTTCTCTAAGAATAGGCGGAGAGCTCTGCAATCCTCTGTCAAATGACCCTTATCTTTGTGGTACTCACAATAGAGAATAGGATTTCTGGTTTTCGGGTCAGAATTTAGCGGAGCTGGCCTCTTGAAAAAGGGCTGCTTCTGAAGGATTTGAAGCACTTCACTCATAGAAACACCAAAGTCTGTAAAGGACTCTTGGGATTCATTGTAGAGTGAAGGAATGGGCAGAAGAGGAGGTTGGGCGTACTGGATCTGGTGGACTGGGGTGACTTGCGGAGCAGGAGTGGCGGGGATTTGAAGAAATGAACCTTGAGGTGGGAAAGAATGGTTACCTCGATTGAAGCGGTTGTTGCGATAGTTCTTACCTCTCGGAGCTGGAGGTGGAAGCTCTTGTCGAGGCTTTGAGGAAGATGGGGCAGGATAGAATCCCACAGAGCCTTTCTGAGTGGCCCTGTTGGTCAAATTGCTCACATAGGTGGGGTTGTTGATCTCCCCTTCTATGTAGCGATTGGCAATGCTGATCAGCTCCTGATAGGAGCCAGACTCCTTAGTTGTGACTTTGAACTTTAGAGGTCCCTCATGCAGGCCACTGATCAAAGCTACCATATAGAGCTCGGGATCCATGTCTCTGACTCCCAAGATTTCCTTTTGAAAGCGGTCAACGAAATGCGCTGCAGTCTCGTTGTCCCCTTGCTTAATCTTGAAGAGGGTCGCAAGACCACTCTTCCTTTTCTTTGCGGTGGCAAACCTTAGAAGGAGCTCTTTCCTCAGGGCAGCAAAGCTCGAGATAGATTGACAAGGCAGCTTATAGAACCACTCCATGGCCGACCCATCAAAGGAGGTGACCATCAACTTACACCTCACTCCATCCGAAATAGTCCTGAGGGCAACAGCAGACTCGAAGGCTTGAAGATGACACATCGGGTCGGTCTCCCCTGTATACACAGGGAGACGGGGCTCTCTGAATCCATGAAGAATCGGATCCCGACGAATTTCATCAGTAAAGGGGGAAGGCTCCCCCAAAAATAGAAGGTCCTGGAGGAGGAAGAAAAGGTGCAGGAGGATCTTGAGGGTAAGCAAACCCTTCTTCAAAATTCAGGGTCTGAGCCGGAGGCCCCTGGGCTGCGGCTCGGAAAGAATTACGACGGGTGGCGAACTCTTCATGCTGAGATCGCTGAGGAGCTGCGGGCTGGAAAACGGGATTATCGCTCGGGTGACCGCCTGCCATGCGGTCGGGATTAGCGACCTGAGAGGTTTGAGGAAGGATCTTCTGGGAGATCGCGGCTAGAACCTGGTTCATAGCCTCAATCTGCTTCGCGGACTCCTGCTGAGTCCGGACGACTTCTTGCCGATCTCGAGTGGCCTCTTGCTGAGACCGCGCGATCTCCTGCTGAACAGAGGCAGCGTCCTGCCTAGCTCGGGCGGCCTCGCGGAGAGCTTGTTCAACACGAAGCTCGAAGCGGCGCTCAAGCGCTTCTAACGGGTTATGATCGGAAGGGGGAACGCTGGGAGATCGCAGGGGACGACCTCTACGGCGATCAGCCATCTTGAAAGTCTATGAATTTCACCTGACACTTCGAATCTGAAGGTCGCGTGTTCGTTCTGTTGGTACCAAAAATGGTACCTCCAAAATTCACACTAAGAGGGATGGGAGAAAACTGCGAAGTGCAGGTTACTAAGACAAAAGATGCTGGAACAAAGAGAAACGATCACGAAATGGCGATCACGAAGAAATGAGACCGCTTACACAGGTTTTAAGCTGGAGCCTCGGAGCCAAAAGTCCTCTTTCTGGTACCCATACCCCTCTATTTATAGACGAGGGGGCTCCCCAAATGGGCATAACTGAAAACTACGGGCTGCCCAGAATACAGGAGAGCCAGGGAAGGGAGAAGGGGTGTAAATAGCAAAAATAAGGAAAACGATCAGACCGCTTAAGCTGGCGGTCTCGCACTGTCCTGACCGCTTGGCACTTAGAAAATTCCGGTTGAGGAAGTAGCTGGCGATCTGGGCGATCACTGAAACTGAGACCGCTGAGACCGAAAAAATTGAACAACAAGAGGAGGTCGCGGGCTTTCTGGGCAAACACATATATGCATGTATCAAACATTATATTTGGTCTGCTAGCTGTCAGATAGAGAAGAGATCCAATGGTTGCACTGTAAGTCTTTTGATCAAAGGACTTACCCTTTTCATCTGTATCAAGAACATCATTGGTAGCCATGAGGGATTTCATGACAGAGGCATGTTCCATCACAAACCTCTTGATGAGTTCTCTTATATACTTGGATTGAGATATGAAAATGCCATCTTCTTTCTGCCTTACTTGAAGGCCTGGGAAATGGATAATTCCCCCATGCTACTTATTTCAAGTCTAGACTGCATTAGGTATGCAAATGTTTTGCATAGTATTTGATCTGTTGACCCAAATATAATATCTTCTACATATATTTGTACTAGTAGGAGCAGATTTTTATGTGCTCTTGTGAAGAGTGTTTTATCCCCATTGCCTCTTTCAAAAGAGTGTTCCAGAATAAAGGTGGATAAGGTATCATACCAAGCTCTTGGAGCTTGCTTGAGGCCATATAGTGCTTTATCTAATTTATACACAAAGGAGGGAAAAGATGGATTGATAAAACCGGGGGGAAGCTTCACAAATACTTCTTCCTGAAGAGTTCCATTTAGGATTGCACTCTTCGCATCCATCTAATAGACTTTAATCTTCATGTGTGCAGCATATGCAAGAAACAATCAGATGGCTTCCAGACTTGCTACTGGAGCAAATGTCTGGTTGAAGTCAATCCCCTCTTCTTGCCTATATCCTTGAGCCACAAGTATGGTCTTATTCCTGACTATGACTCCAGTTGAATTCGTCTTGTTTTTGAATTCCCATTTGGTTCCAATTACTGGGTAATTTCTTGGTCTCTCAACCAATGTCTAGACCTTATTCCTTTAAAATTGAGTTAGATACTCTTGCATTGCAGATATCCAATGAGGATCACTGTCTGCTTCTTCAAACTTCTTAGGTTCATACTGTGAGAGAAAACACTGCAACATTGTTTCATGTGTTATTTGATTCCTTGTCTTGACTCCCACTATTAAATATCCTATAACATGTATTGAAGGATGATCCTTTCGTGTCATCTTGGTTCTTATTGAGCTATTCAGAGGATTCACTTCTTCATGAAGTTCCACTTGTTCATTGACTATGGGAGCACCATCTACATTCTCTAGAATGATCTCAGTGGTTGGCAGATCAGGTGATTTATATTCATCCTCATCTGCAGCAGAGTATTTGTCTGAATCAGTGTCAGCTTTCTGTTTCCCTCTGTCTTGACACTGATGAATGGTCTATGATGCTGAGCCTTTCAACTTGATCTGCAGTTTGGTCTTCTTCCTGCAATATTGTGCTGGTGGAAGTTTCCTTCCCCTTATAAAACATGTTAGCTTCATCGAAGACCACATACACTGACACCTCAATTTTGAAAGAGCTTTTATTATAGCACATATAGGCCTTGCTTGATGAGGAATATCCCAAAAATATTCCATCATCAGCCTTCTTGTCAAATTTGGCAAAATGACTCTTTCCATTGTTTAGAATGAAGCAAGTACAACCAAAAATCCAAAAGTAAGTGATTATTGGTGCCTTTCTCTTCAATAACTCATAGGGAGTCTTCAACTTTGTCTTGTGGATGAGACTTATATTCAGAACATAGTTGGCAGTATTCACTGCCTCAGCCCAAAAGGACTTTGGCAAGTTGGATTCAGCCAATAATGTCCTTCCTGATTCAATGAAGGTTTTATTTTTCCTATCAGCCGCCCCATTTTGTTGGGGGGTTCTAGGAGCTGGAAATCTTTGTCTTATTCCTTCATCCTCACAAAATCTACACATTAATTGATTTTCAAACTCAGTGCCAGGATCACTTCTGATCACAGCAACCTGAGTGTTGAATTAAGATTGAATCTGTCTAATGAATCTTGAGAGGATCTTGAAGGTGTCTAACTTAGCTTTTGGAAAGCACACCCAGTTCAATCTTGAAAAGTCATCAACAATGACTAGAGTGTAGGACTTACTTGCTAATCTCTGAGTGGAGATAGGACCAAATAGGTCCATGTGCAATAGGTATTGGGTTCTGGGGGAATCATTCTTACCAATTGGTTTGAATGATGATTTGATCTGCTTTCCTAGTTGGAAGGCTCTACAGGGATGGTCTTTATTTAACTTACCTATTGGTAAGCCTCTTACTAGTTTAAGCTTAGACAATTTAGCTATGGTCTTAAAATTTAGGTGACTGAGTCTCCTATGCCACAACTCATTGTTTTCTTATTGAGAGTTAAATAAGAAGATCTCTGACTTAGCATACTCAAAATCTACCATATAGACCTTCCCCTTCCTAAGACAATCAATATTATCTGATTGGTTATAGAGCTAACTATATGACATAAGGACTTGGTGAATACAACTTTGTATTCACCATCGCACAGCTGACTGATACTAATTAAATTATGCTGAAGGCCTTCAACATAAGCTACCTTGTAAAAGGAGATTTCTCCAACTCTGAGCACACCATATCCTCTGGTTTGATCAGAGTGGGAGTTCCCAAAAATTACCTTAGGGTCTTCCTTGGCCTTGAATTTTTCTAGCGTCTCCTTTGCTCCAGTCATATGCATGGAGCATCCACTGTCCAGATACCACTGCTTGTTTGTGGTAGAATTATCTCCCTTCTGTACATGAAATTAAACATTAGCATAGACCCTCACTTGCTGGGGTCTCTTTCTTCTATCATCATATGGAGTTATGAAAGAATAGGTTGGTCTTTCAGTATACCCCTTAAGGTGAAGAAGTGCTAGTTTATTATGCCAGCAATTTTTAAATTTGTGCCCAAATTTGAAACAACAAGAGCATCTAGAATGGTAATTAGAAATAAAAGAGAGCTCTAGATGATTGAAGATTTCTTTCAGACAACATGTGACGATAAGAAATCGACACATCTTTAGAGTTGCGTCGAGTGTAATTCGACGTGTCTGCATAGTTACATCGATAATGATTCGATGTAGAATATTGGTTGCGCTGAGTAGAATTTGATGCACACTCATACTTGCTCCGAGATGATGTCAAAGCATATGAAGAACTCCATCGTGTTTCACTCGACACATCTTTAAAAAAGTGTCGAGTTCTATTCGACGTATAATTTTTTTTATTAAGGATTTTATAATTTTTCATTAGATTTTCTGAGGGGTGTTTACCTAGAATTCCTATGTGATTAGTATTATTCACCCTACTGAAGATAGTGATTTGGTTAGGGTTACTATTTAGTTCTTCCGCTTATTTTAAGTTGTTCATAGGTTGATTTATACTAGACCTAATGAATGCCAAAGGATTTTCCCAAACACGTTTGCTAGGGATTTAGTGTGTTGGTGGATGGTAATGATTCTAGATCAAGATGGTTAAATCTCTTGGAGAGATTTTATGAGATGTACTTAAGCTTTTGCCTCCTCCCCTTGAGCGAGCCCTCAAAAGATTTTGCCCTTGTAAGCTATTTCTTCAAATCAGAATTTTCATTAGTTAATGTGTATATTTCTTTTTCTTTCTTAAACATCTGATTTCTTAGATCATAGTTAACTGATTACAGATTGTCTTTCCTAAGGTCTTCTAGTTCTTTTCTCATTATGTTAAGTTCTTTTTGGATGTTAATGTAATCTTGGCAGAATTCTCTAAAACAGCCTTTAAAATCATCTAAGGAAAACTCAAATTCATCAAAGATAGTTACTTGATTGTCTACAGTAGAGTCTTCCAGAGCCATTAAACAGGCTTCTTCAGTTGCATATTCTTCATCACTATCAGATGAAGAGGAGCTTGGATCAGACTCTGAATCACTCTAGGTTTCAGCAATTAAATCTTTCCCCCTTTTCTTATCCTTCCTCATGAAGGATTTCTTCTTGTGCTCCTTCTTCTTGCTACTTATGTTCTTTTCCTCTTCAGGACATTCTGTGGAAAAGTGCCCAGGTTTTCTGCAAGAGAAGCAGATAATTTCCTGTTTAGGAGTTTTGTCATACCTTGGTTTGCTTGAACTCCTCTCCTTCCTTCTGGAGTCCTCTATCTTGACACATCTCTTGAATCTTCTGGCCAAGTGATTGAACATCTCTTCTTCAGAAGTGGAGGGCTCTCCTTCAGCAGCCTTTAGAGCAAGTGTCCTTTCCTTAGGAGTTGAGATTCTCTCCTAGGCTTCAGACTCAGTCCTGCTTTTAGTAAGAGCTCATAGGACTTGAGCTTGCCTGACAGAGCATCTATAGATATTTCTCTAAGACACTTGGAATCTCTGATAGCCCAGATTCTTGAGTCCCATGTGCTTGGTAAGCACATGAGGAGCTTGCCATTAATTTCTGTCAGAGAAATTTCTTTGTCAAGACCCTTCAGCTCATTTATGATGAAACTGAACCTGTCATACATCTCAGCTGTATTTTCTTCAGCCTTTTTCTGAAAGTTCTCATATTGGGATATGAGAAGGGACTTTTTGTCCTTTCTTTCATTAGAGCTGCCCTCAACTAATCTGGAAAGTGATTCCCAGATTTCTTTGGCAGAGTTGCAATCAGCAACTTTTTGGAATATGTCATCAGACATTGTTGGCACAAGAATATTAATGGATTTCGCATCACATGCCTTCACCTTCTTTTCAGCATTAGTCCACTCTGCTCTGGGGACTATAGATTGTGTTGTTGTCCCACTAGCATCTTTTCTTACTGGGACTAGGGAACTAGAAATAATGATTTTAAAAATTTCTTCATCAATAGAGTTTATATATTGCTTTATTCTGGCCTTCCAGAGTGTAAACTTATTCAAGTTGCACACTGGTGGTCTTATTGATGCATAGTCCTTAGAACTCATTTTTCTTTATAAAATAGTTTTTGTTAATTTTAAATACAGAAATAAGAGTGAGGAGATCTTTTGATCAAGGTGTTATCCTTTTAATGATCAGCCTCCCTCTGATACTAATTGAAAGTGCACAGTGTGCCTCTGAGTATTCTCTAAAGGGGGGGGGGGGGGGGGTGGGGGGTTCATAGAGTTTTAAAACTTTTATACCCTAGTTATGCACACATAATAAAACTACTAGGTACTATGCAATAAACAATACCAAAATAGAATAAAGTAAGCACAAAAAATATAAACCAGAAAAACAGTAAACTGGACATCACAAAAAATTAATGCAGAAGACACAAAGTTTTTATAGTGGTTCCCCGAAATATGGGTTGTCCACTCTTCTACCTCCCTGGTAGGATTGCACTAACAGTGCCTGAGTCTTTTGATAAGGAGACTCTCAGAACCACTGAGTCTTTTGATAAGGAGACTCTCAGAACCACTGAGTCTTTTGATAAGGAGACTCTTAGAACCACTGAATCCTTTGAAAGATGGATTCTTAAAACTCTTTTACAGTTGGAGAATGAGAACAGTGGAAGGAGAAGAATGAAGAGAATGGAATTATTCAGTAAGAATCCTTCAGAAGCTATCTCTTTGAATGTTGTTGCTTCTATTTATCTTAGGATCTGAATATGATGAACCCTTGCTTAAGAGAGTTGTCACAACCCGCATTTTCTCAATATATAAATATAACGTCAAAGTAAGAGAAAATATGCGTCATGATGCCACGCCATGCAGGGGACAACTACAGATGCTCAGGCAGTTCTAACTTCACACCTTTCTTTATAAAATACATAACTTTTGTTTAAAACATAATTTAAGTTTGAAGGTTTCAAACACCGTATCCCTCAGTTTTGTGGATCATCTAGTCCACATCCAAGAAAGTATAATTATACGCAGTGGAAAATACACGTTTTACTTTAACTCATCCTACATGAACATAAGAACTCACCTAGCAACCCAATGACATGTGTTGGGAACTATGCCAGTAATGTTCCTGATTTGAAGAAGTGCTCAGATCAATGATAAATGCATTATGTATTTGATGATATAGCTTATTCATGAATGCAGAAGATAAATCATATATCATGAAATTTTCTAAGTCTAAAATTATCTAGGACTGCGCATATCATTGAGAATGCATCAAAGCTACATCACCAGTGTATAGACTAAGTAAAATATAGTCTCAAGACTCAGCAGAAGAATCGTAGAGAATAATATCATATCGTTGAAATAGTTTCAATGATATTGTCTTGATAATGACACATCGTCTTGAGGTTGTAGATATCTTATCGTGGATAAAGCTAAGTTCATATATCGACGATATCGTCTTGAAGAAAGCTTGTCATGGACAAAGTTAAGTTCAGATATCAACGACATCATTTTGAAGAAAGCTTGTCGTGGATAAAGCTAAGTTCAGATATCAACGACATCGCCTTGAAGAAAGTTTATCACAGATAAAGCTAAGATATCTCTATGATGTCGTCTTGATGTAAAAGTTCAATCTTGAAGGCTAAAATATATAACTCATTAATTAATAAAGAAAGGATCATATGGATAAACATTGGCTTGAAGACCTTATGTCGTCTAAAATATCAAGACGATGTTGTCTTAAAGAAAGACAGTCAGCCTGAAGAATAAGTCTAAGTCCAAATGAAAGTAACATCTCGACGATGTCATCTAGAAGAAGCAATATCGTTCTGATATTAAGTAGAGCAATGAAGAAGGAAGTATATCGATGATATCATCGTAAAGTATATATGTCGTATACACTGATCAAGATGATATCGTCTTGAAGGATTAACATCGTCTTTACAGAGATCAAAGCAGCATTTAATGCGCTTGTTTTCTTGGAAATTGATATTTAGGGAAGATGCACGCCGCCCATCTTGCGCTCTAATCAAGGAATAATAAATAATAGTACTATGTATAGAATATAGTCGTTGCACAATGCTTAAAGAAGAATTTTATTACTTCTGTATTCTACAACTTCCAAGAATGGCAAGGCCTTTATTATAATCATTTCAGCCAGTTCTTCCATATATTCCTGCAGGCAATTTATGGAAGATTTTCTGAAGGGGCTTTTAATGCAAAGTTATAGAAGAATATATAAAGGGTGAAATTGTCGATTTCAAAGTACTTTTTTTCATACACTTCATACAGAAAATTTGATTAAGAAAAGAAAATAAGGAGAACAATAAGAAAAGTCTTCATCATTTTCCTGTGAAGAACTACTGAAGATTCTAAAGAAAGGTTCATTGATCCGAAAGATCTCTGGCTTATTGTTACAAGAAGAAGAAGAAGATCTGTGAATCAAGGCTTCATTTTTGAAGTCTTCTCTTCTACAACAACAACTCTGTATTACTTTGTAGGGCTCTTTGTGAGTCTGATCTGTAGGATCTAGTGATAGTTCTGAGTTGGTAGAGTTCTTGGTGAACCTGAGTTTTGGTAGGATCTTGCTGAAGATCTGAGTTTGTAGGACTTGTAATAGACTGAGATTTGTAAGGTTCTGTGAGAACCTTAGTTGTAAGATCTAATTATAGTGAAAAGATCTAAGTTGGAGAATTTGCCTGGTCTAGCACACCGCTAGATAGGTGGGAGGGACAATGGACTACCTCTAGACACATTATCTAGTTGGGAACCACTATAAATCATTGTGTGTTTTCTGTGATGCTTGTGTGCTGTGATTGATAAACTATTAAATAGCAAAGAAATTGAAAATACCTAATCACCCCCCCCCCCCCACTCTAGTGTAGTTTATAGACAATACATTATCTTTCAATTGGTATCAGAGGGAGGTTGAGTTCAAAAGCTTAACAGCTTAGAACGAGATCTACAGTTTTTGATTGGGTTGTGATCTTTCAATGGCCTGTGAGAATCATCAAGAGATGAGATCAATGAGGCTACCCATCTGCACCAAAGAGAAATTTTCCATATGTGAGTTAAGAGTAAAGTTATTCATGGAAGCATCTGATCCCAGATTATTCATAGTTGTTGGATAGGGAGCTTATGTCCCTAACAACTTTTCACAGTTCACCTATGAAGATGAATATCTAATAACTATGGATAAGAGAGCAAAACACATTCTTGAAAATGCAATTGATGATTCCATATCTCAACAATCAAGTCATTGCAAAACAGCAAGAGATATGTGGGATTCCTTGGAAATTTACATGAAGGAAACTGAAGAAGAAAATTCAAAGGGTAACACCAGAGAAAGGATCATGAATCTTGAGGTTGAAAGCTTGAGGAGTACCAAAGACAATCCTCTGACAATTCAGAATATATTTGTGAACACAGAAGCTTCTAATGCAAGCTCATCAAAATCTGATGACATTGTTAAAGAGCTAGTACTCCTCACCAAGCATCCCAAAAGAAAGATGTCCAGAAAAAGAAGAAACAAACAGAAAACATCATCCTCAAACTCCAGAAGATCTAGTCAACATGACCAGGATAAATCTTCAAAGGAGGAAAGGTATAACTCTAAACTCAATGAATCTGATTTGGCTAACCTAGTGTGTTGTCACTGCAAGAAGACAGGTCACATGATTGATGACTTCCCCTCTAAGAAGAAAGAATCCAAGAAGAGTGATGATAGAAGAAGTCCAAAGGACAATAAGGAATTTGAGAAAGAACACATGGCCAAGAAAATCAGAACACTCTGTGATTCTGACTCAGATTCATCAGAAGATAAGGAGGAAGTTCTTATTAGCCTTATGGCCATTACTGAAGAAATCTAGGATGGCTACACCTCTCCTAGGAAGGTACTTATTAGAGCCTCCTTATCTATCTCTGATTTTGAATCAATGACAGTTTTTGTGCATGAGTGTGAGTGTGAATCTGCTTGCAGTAGCATATCCAGAAGATCCCCACAAGAGGTTGAATCTTACCTAGTACAACATAATGATGCCATGTGGATTGCTTTAAAAAGAAGCAAGAAGCTTCTTAGAGCTCAATCTAAGGAGTTAGCATTCCAGAAATCTGTCCAATCTAAGCTCCAACAGGCAGCTGAGAAGCTGATTATTATGAGCAAAGAAATGGACAAACTCAAGGATGACATAATGCTCCAAAATGCTGAGTTGGGTAAGAAGAACAAGGTCATTAAGGACCTTGAGGAAATGCTATTGGCTGAGAAGAAAATTGTTGCCAGCTTCTTAATGCCCAAGACTGTCCTTCCCATCATTGAACAATTCTCTGCACCATTCAGAGGTGGTGTAGGATTTGGTAAGAAGACGTTCAAGGGCAAGACATCTGAAGCCCAACTTTCTTACAAGGAGAAGCTACTGGCATCAAATTTCCCTAACCAGGAATCTTCACATGATCATCTGACCAAGCCTTACTCTAAAAGATTTTGTAAACCCCCCACACACATAGAAGAGCAAGCTTTAGGCCAAGTGTTTCTTAAACACCTCCTGAAGAGACCCAAGTAAAGATTCTAGGTTCTCATGTCCATGGATCTTCAACATCAACACTTAAAAGCAAGGGAAAGGAAGCCAAGCCTGTTCCCAAGGTGGTGAACCAAAATGTGGTACCACCAGCTCAACTACATACTCACCATTATAAGGTTCAGCCAAGGCCTGTTAGGTCATCTATCTTCACTCCTGCCCTCCAACATCTCCATGTGGAAAGGCATAAGAGAAGATACAACAGGTATGAGTGATGTTGTTGTAGAAAGATTGGTCATTTTGCTCTAGACTGCTAGTTCAATCCAATAGTGCCTAATGCAAGAAGAGGGCAACCCACTCATAAGTGTAGTAATTCAGATTATTCCCCTAACATGAACCTTGGACCCAAACCCAATTGGGTGCCTAAGGATAAGTAATCCTATTTGCAGGTATGTATAAATGCCAACCCTTTTGGTATTTAGACAATGATTACTCTAGGCACAAGGCTGGAGTGAATAAGTATTCAAGACAATTCAATTCAGAGAGAATAAACTAATAATGATACTTGAAGCTTCAAACAAACAGATGCCACTTAAATATCAGCACACTTCCTCACAAGAAGCTCAACCCTCTCTTGCTTTTATTAAGGAAGAGCCTCTAAGAGATGATAAAACTGATGGAAAATGACCTAGCTCTTAAAAATGAAGCACATCAAGAAGATATTCTCAAAATTGATCAAGGGGTTGTTATGAACATGGAAATTGAGGTGATTGTGAAAGATCTAAGTAGTGGACATGAAGTTATTAAAGAACTATAAAAATCTCTCAAATCTCTGCAACAATGGAAGGGGAGTACACAACTTCACTCATAATGAAGACATTAGATCAATGATAGAAGATGAGTACAATATTCAACCATAATTGTCCCTTCTCTCTCATCACCATGCTTGAGAAGTAGGTAAGTTAGAAATCAAAAGACATCATATTACCTTTGAAGAATAAGAAGCCAAGATGAAGAAAATGAATGAAGAAACCAAGCAAACATAAAAATCCTTGAAGAATGGAGCTTTGGCCAAGTTAACATAAAAATGGTATTCTACATAAGAGATGTGAAGGAGAAAAATATAAGTAGCACTGCCCCCAAGAACTCTTCAAGGAGTGGTAAAGTTAGACAAGTATCAGATGAGTATTTTGACGACGTAGATGAATTCTCAGCGATACAAAATGAGCAGTCTCGATGACAACGTCTGCGTCTAGATGATATTAATAGAATCTCGACGACAATGCCGAAATGATTTCGACGACAAAGATACGCATCATCCAAATACAGCGCAGGCACTTTATGTTATATTGGATCCCTAATTAGAGCCGCCTGATGGATTATTAATCTATTATCCAAGACAAAAAGGTATGCACCTCTTCATCTACTCCGAATATAAATAGAGTGAATGCTTAGGTCAAAAATTACGCTTGCATTTGCCCTGAGCCATTTCCGCGACAAACCTCCATTCCGTCTCCGACAATATTTGCTCTCGACATTCTGCAACAATGGCTCCAAAGAAGGAAGAATTCTCAATCATCTCCGGATGCGAACTCATGAGGGTAGAATTCAGTTCTTGCTCTGAAGAAATCAGGTCAGTAATCATATTGATAGAATCTGCTGGGCTGGAGTATTTGCTCTGTGAACCCAGTGGTCTCATGAACAAAGAAGTCCATGAATTCTTTGATGGAGCTAGAACAAATAGCTCAGGGACTATTCTAAAGACTACTGTGGCTGGAGAGAAAATCAAAGTAACTGCCAAGAGCTTAGGAAAAGCTCTAAGGATTCCTAGGATAGGGAAAGAGGTTGAAGAGGAAGACATGGCCATTGAGGATCTATCTGCTGGATATGCCTGGTGTGGGCATAGTGGCAAGACCTACGGGTCTATTAAGAAGGCCGAAATTTAATCAGAAGGGAAAGCTCCTTGCAGATATAGTAGGGAAATTACTTTTGTGCAAGCCTGGTTCCCACGACCGTATTTCAAAAGAAATGTTTGAAACAATGTGCATGATCATTGTTTCAAAGAAGACAGACTGGAGAAAATTCTTATTCCAGAGAATCAAGAACACCTTGAAGACTCCATCATATCGAAGAATCCTATCCATCCTCCTACTGAATATCCTTGGGCATACTGTGAAGAAAAACATGGGAGAACCTCTGCACTACTTAAAGAGGTTGGACTCAAAAATGCTGGATAGATGGGAGAGAGTCATTCCCAAAACTCCAAAGGATGCCCAAACTGCTCCAAAAGAAAAGAAAAAGAAAACAGTGATAGTTGATGACTCATACAAGGAAGGGCCCTCTAATAATTCTGGAAGAGAAGAAGCATCACCAATTCCAAACCCAAACCCATCAAAGGTTTCTGATGAAGTAGGAGCCCTAAGTCTACCAAACCCTGCTTTTACAGAGGGGGAGGTAGATCAAAATCAGATGATCCCAGAAGACATGTGTGAACCTGCTCAAACAGAGTTTTTTGAAGAAAGAAGAAGCCCTATTATGGGTAGTGATCCAGTTGAGTGGGAGTTCCTGATTAGAAGCTCAGCCCAAGATATTGAGAGAGTTGAGGGGGAGTCACCACATGGGTGCTGATGAGTCCCATTTATATATATATTTATGGACTCATCTGGGCCGATTATCTAGTCTTTGCACCACACTTTAGGCACGTTTTCATTCATATTCACTATTCCCTGCTAGGTGCACTATTAGGCTCATTTCGGTGTGCAATTGCGCTCCTTGTTATTGGGGGTAAGCACATGGTGCTCCCCTTCCATTTATCTATGTTTATCTGGTGCTGGAGGTGTATTCCCAGCTTGATTTTCTTGTGTGCAGGTGGCCGGATTGTCTTGTATCCAATTTTCTCCCAGATTTCATAATTGTGTGAAACGCACGGTCGTGCATTTTCCTTGACGCACGGTCTTCTGCGGTCGTGCGCTCTCATCTGGGCAGAAAACTGGCGATCCGAGTTTACTCGTGCGTTTTGACGCACGGTCGGAATCGCCCGTGCGTGAGTAAAATGCACGGTCTCCTGTTTCTGCTATTTTAAGACGTATCTGAATTTGTCCGTGAGTTTTGACTCAAGGACGGATTTGCCAGTTGATGAGTCCTGATCATATATACATTTATGGACTCATCCGGGCCGTTATTTTGTCAATATCACGCACTTTAGCCTTATTATAGTCTATATGTGATAACCCATGTTAGGTGCACATTTAGGCCCATTTTGGTGTTATTTCGTATCTTTCTTTATTAGTAGTTTTCATGTGCGGTTAAGTGTCACTTTCAGTGGCTAGATTAGTGTTGTACGCTGGAACAGTAGTCGTGCAGGTGTTCCCGGTGCAATTCTGCACAGGAACACTGCGCACGATCACCGGTTCTATTGCGCACGACCACTGGTCGTGCGCCACTGATCGTGTGCACTTAACCCTTTTTCATGAGTTCTGTTTGGAGCAGTGCGCACGACCATCGATGCTAGTGCGCATGACCACCGGTCGTGCGCCACTGCTCGTGCGCACTTATCATTAAAATTCTGAGTTCTGTTTGTTGTATTGCGCACGACCACCGACGATAGTGCGCACGACCACCGGTCGTGCGCCACTGGTCGTGCGAACATTTTATTTTATAATTTCTGTCTTTGCAGGTTCCGTCCAGGCAGAGCGCACGATCACAGGATTCTAGTGCGCACGACCACTGGTCGTGCGCCACTGACCGTGCGCACTGTTTAATTCCAGCGCCTATAAATTCCCTGCTCGCGATTTTAGGTCATCATCCCGATTTTCAGCGCCGTTTTCCGCCCGGTTCCGCCCGATTTCGCCCCTCCATCGCCGCCCACCTTAGGGAGGATCTCCGGGCAAGCTTTCAACGCCAAATCTTCGCCGGAGTTTCCTCTCGGCCTCCTCCTTCATCCACGAGCTCCAAAGGTAGACCTAGCCGCCATTACCTTCAAGCAAGAGGAAGTGTTGCAACCTCTACCGGATCGTGACACGAAGAAGACGGGTCCATTGGAGAGTAGTGACAGCTCTCTCTACCCCGGACGTAGTTGTGGACCGAGCTTGGACGCGGATTGACAACCCGGCGATTCCAACCGTGAATCTTCAACGAGCCTTCGGATTCGGTCGATTTCTTGCCTTGTTCTCCTTTTATTGATGTATTTGCAACTAGATCTAACATTATGATGAAGTGTATTTTGATTAAATAGCATTTTTACTTGATTATGTCTATGTGATTGAGTATTTTTGTTTATATTATTGAGGTGCGCCTTGTGGTGTGGTTTGTTGGTTGCGTTGTGTCGCCCTAGCAATTGTTAGTGGTGTGCTTGTCGAAGAGGTGCTTGCGACCCTCATTCCGCTAGCCTACTCGTCCATCCGCCTACCGAAGCGTGGCATTGCGGCCCGTGTACTCCATCCCGCCTAACGAAGCAGCGCGCTCAAGGCCTGCATAGTTTGATCCCGTTAGCCTACTCGTCCATCCGCCCTTGCGACGCAGCGCGCTCAAGGCCTGCCTAGTTTCCATTCCGCCAAGCGAAGCTTTGCATAGCGGCATTGCATAGGAGTAGTTGTAGTGTTTTCTTTTATTTTCCAAAAGCCAACCCAACTCCCCCGCATTCCATCCGCCTAAGGACTTCGATCTCAAGTCCTTCCTCGACATTTAACTCCACCTTACTGTGTTCCTCAAGAGACCGACACTCGGGGATTTATTCCCAACATTTATTACTTGAACGATCGGTACACTGCCGTTTCGTGTCGCAGTCGAGCTACCGCCTATTGCGGTGTGTGAGATTTGCGCCATCAAGTTTTTGGCGCCGTTGCCGGGGAACACAGTCGTGTGAGTTTTCTGGAGAGGGAGAATCTGAGAGAGAAGCCCTTCCATTTGTAAATTGCATTTTTGTTTTATTTTATTTCTGTTCTTGTTTTTCCATTTTCTTGTTTCGTATTAGGTTGTTTTAGTAAATTCTGTTTGGTGTAGCATTTGCACAATAGCATTTTCCTTTTGAATCGTTTCGTCTTCACACTATGTGGGCACATCTCAATTTCCGTTGCCGTTGGTGTGGAGCTACCTCCCACTCTAGTGATGAATGCCCTACGGAGAATAGTAGGCATAATTCTTCTCGCCCAGCATATAGAGCATCGACACCGTCTGATACTCCATATGGTGCGCGTAAGTCTTATGGCTACTCTGCTGAGCCTTTACCGTCATACTTCTTTTCGGCTTCAGCACCCGCTGTGCCAAAGAAGCCTGCTAGGCAGTGCCAGTTTTGTCAGAGCACAGATCACGCCCTGAAGGATTGTGCTGCTTTTCGTCGCCAATTGGATGAGGATGACGAGCCGGATATCCGGATCGTCCCGAACCCTAACTCTGGCGGCACACCTTCAACATCCGGTTTTGTGTCTTTGCCACCTTCACATCTTGAAGGGTATGGCGTTGACACAGTCACCAGATGTGTGGCTGATCTGGGCACCGATATTGCTGAGCCCATTCTCCCAGTGCATCCACCACCTCTAGTGGATTCGATTCTTTGTGAGGAATCGGTGCTCGACTTTTATCCGAGCACTATTCCTCTCCCTATTGTGCATACTACACTCGTCTCTGACGACATTGTTGATGATGTGTCGCAGGAGGAGGCGGTTGATCTGAGTGTTGTGCCTACTCCTATGGAGGAGGACAACCTTCTAGGTGAAGAGGAGTTTTCCTCAACACCGGTGGAGGAAGTCCAAATCTTGGGCAGGGCCACTGTCGATCCCGCTGAATCTTGTAGCATTGATGACAATGCAAACATTATTTTACTTCCCCAACCTAATGGGAGTGAGACCGGGACCACTCCCCCGATTTTTGATTATTTATGTTCTTCATCTTGTTTATTTCTCGATCCCCCCTCTTCACCCGAGCCTGTGCAGGTTGAATCTTCACAGGTACTTCAGGAGGACTTGGAGCTTTGTGCTCAAGTCAATGATGAGTGTGTCCTTTTATGCGAGGAGGTTGATCCCTCCTCCATTAAGGAAGCCTCATTCGTTGCCTTCTCCTCCTGCGGACCTGCTGTGGACGATACCTTGCTGGGCAAGGATAGTTTTGGTGAGATGAGTGAGGACCAGGCCTCCTCCTCTTCTTACTTTCTTTTCCCTCTGCCTGTGAGGAGCAGGTATTTATATTTAGGTAGAGGGGTGACTGCTCTGTCTCCGTATCGGTACCCGCTACCGATGCGCATATTAGAACAGTTACCTGTGCATTTTCTTTTTCATAGGCCCATTAGCTAGAACCGTTTTAATTTAGAATAAGTCGTGCTGGGATGACAATAACCCCAGTAGTTATCTTTCTTTTCTGCATTTTTATTTCTTCTAATCATGTTTAGTTAGTAATATTTCTTTTCAGTTTTCTATTTTCTTTTGTTTTTGCGGAGCTGACCCCTGCAGGTATCTTCTCTGGATGGAGGATGCTGCAGCTTAGTCTTGGTTTAAACGCCAATCTTCTGGTATGCTCACTTGCTGAGCATTGGGTACTCTCTTCCCCTAGCCTTTTCTGATTTTCATGTCATATATTATGCGGATTGTTTAGTTTAAGTCTGGGGGAGAGTAGTTTGTTTACCCGCTCACGTGCATTATTGCACTGCATACTAGAAGATTTCATTTAAAATGTTTTGTTTAATTTCATTGCACACCACAGCACCCACATGAGCGCGTGCTTATCTATTTGTTTTGTTTTGAACAAACTATCTTGGTTAGGAATGTGAATTGGGATGATAGCTTAGGAATTACTATTGTGAGCGCAATGTTGACTCGAGCAGTGTTCTAGTCTCATCCGCGTGCTACAATAGAATTTGAGTAAAATTAGATTATTTCTATGCTTTTAATTTATGATTAGTATTTATGCGTAGTTTTAGATTTATTCTACTCAAGTGGTGAATGTGAATGAAATTGGTGATAGCCCGGTGTTGTGTGTATACGAGCGCTAGTTGTGTGCTGCTCGAGTCGGGAGGAAGGTTTACCTTTCTCGTGGGCTAAGAACTTGCCCCAAGCGACTCTTGAAGCATGGGTGCGGGCGATTCGTTGAGATAAATGTGATATAGGCCACCTTTTGGCTAGTTTGAGCCTTTGCTTTCCATATCCTATTCGCTCACCTTTGCTACCCAACACTTGTGCCTACCACTCCCTTTGTTCAGCTCCTCCTCCATTCACCAAGGCCTAAAGCTTATCCCACTATCGCAACCAAGTATATGTTATATGCACTCATGTTTTAGATTTGGTGTGATGTTTGGAATTGTAGTGCTGTGAAGGAGAAATAAACTCTATTTGCTGATTTTGAATCAACCGGAGGATAAGAAAAAGAAAAAGAAAAATATGGTATTGAAATAAAAATCTGAAAAAAGTGTATTGAAAAGTTATCCTCCCGAGCGTTTTAGAAAATCTGTTGGTATTTGTGGAGTAGGCCGTGTGCACACCTAGTTTTCACAATAAGTCTGGGGGTGTGTCACACGAGCTTTGTTTTTGGTTTTGCTTGGTGCAGCGTCCCGTTGACTCATGTTAGTTGCGTAGCCTTCGTTTTTACCTTTGATTGTCATACCGCAACCTAAGCCCCAATATAATCCTAAAAGTCCTATTGATTTATCTCGCGAGTGTGCTAGCGCTGTGGAGAGAGTGTGACCGGGCAAGCGTATGGTTCCCGACGTTGATGGATTTCAGCGGAGTTATTCCCGAACCCCGATCTTTTGCAACACCCTCCTTAGTGGCTTATTACTTTCACACCGGACATGATCATCAAATTCTTCACAATTCACCAACTGAGTATTGATAAATCTTTATTTACGCTCTAGTACTTTCGTAAATTAGTTAGCATAGTTAGAATCTCTTTTTACGAAATCTCTATTTGCATGCTTTTGTTACTTCGCATTGTACTCCCCTGCGTAATTTTCTTTGCTAACTACCTTTTTCACACTCCACCGGATTCGTTTGCTCGGGACGCGCAAACAGTTAAGTCTGGGGGTGTGATGAGTCCTGATCATATATACATTTATGGACTCATCCGGGCCGTTATTTTGTCAATATCACGTACTTTAGCCTTATTATAGTCTATATGTGATAACCCATGCTAGGTGCACATTTAGGCCCATTTTGGTGTTATTTCGTATCTTTCTTTATTAGTAGTTTTCATGTGCGGTTAAGTGTCACTTTCAGTGGCTAGATTAGTGTTGTACGCTGGAACAGTAGTCGTGCAGGTGTTCCCGGTGCAATTCTGCACAGGAACACTGCGCACGATCACCGGTTCTATTGCGCACGACCACTGGTCGTGCGCCGCTGATCGTGTGCACTTAACCCTTTTTCATGAGTTCTGTTTGGAGCAGTGCGCACGACCATCGATGCTAGTGCGCACGACCACCGGTCGTGCGCCACTGCTCGTGCGCACTTATCATTAAAATTCTGAGTTCTGTTTGTTGTATTGCGCACGACCACCGACGATAGTGCGCACGACCACCGGTCGTGCGCCACTGGTCGTGCGAACATTTTATTTTATAATTTCTGTCTTTGCAGGTTCCGTCCAGGCAGAGCGCACGATCACAGGATTCTAGTGCGCACGACCACTGGTCGTGCGCCACTGACCGTGCGCACTGTTTAATTCCAGCGCCTATAAATTCCCTGCTCGCGATTTTAGGTCATCATCCCGATTTTCAGCGCCGTTTTCCGCCCGGTTCCGCCCGATTTCGCCCCTCCATCGCCGCCCACCTTAGGGAGGATCTCCGGGCAAGCTTTCAACGCCAAATCTTCGCCGGAGTTTCCTCTCGGCCTCCTCCTTCATCCACGAGCTCCAAAGGTAGACCTAGCCGCCATTACCTTCAAGCAAGAGGAAGTGTTGCAACCTCTACCGGATCGTGACACGAAGAAGACGGGTCCATTGGAGAGTAGTGACAGCTCTCTCTACCCCGGACGTAGTTGTGGACCGAGCTTGGACGCGGATTGACAACCCGGCGATTCCAACCGTGAATCTTCAACGAGCCTTCGGATTCGGTCGATTTCTTGCCTTGTTCTCCTTTTATTGATGTATTTGCAACTAGATCTAACATTATGATGAAGTGTATTTTGATTAAATAGCATTTTTACTTGATTATGTCTATGTGATTGAGTATTTTTGTTTATATTATTGAGGTGCGCCTTGTGGTGTGGTTTGTTGGTTGCGTTGTGCCGCCCTAGCAATTGTTAGTGGTGTGCTTGTCGAAGAGGTGCTTGCGACCCTCATTCCGCTAGCCTACTCGTCCATCCGCCTACCGAAGCGTGGCATTGCGGCCCGTGTACTCCATCCCGCCTAACGAAGCAGCGCGCTCAAGGCCTGCATAGTTTGATCCCGTTAGCCTACTCGTCCATCCGCCCTTGCGACGCAGCGCGCTCAAGGCCTGCCTAGTTTCCATTCCGCCAAGCGAAGCTTTGCATAGCGGCATTGCATAGGAGTAGTTGTAGTGTTTTCTTTTATTTTCCAAAAGCCAACCCAACTCCCCCGCATTCCATCCGCCTAAGGACTTCGATCTCAAGTCCTTCCTCGACATTTAACTCCACCTTACTGTGTTCCTCAAGAGACCGACACTCGGGGATTTATTCCCAACATTTATTACTTGAACGATCGGTACACTGCCGTTTCGTGTCGCAGTCGAGCTACCGCCTATTGCGGTGTGTGAGATTTGCGCCATCACCAGTGCGTGAGTAAATCGCACGGGCGGTGTAGCTTCGTCTTCACGCCATTTTTATCATTAATTAACGCACGGTCTGCGCACGGTCGTGCGTTCGACCGTGCGTGACCATTTTACTGCCTGTTTAGTATTTAAGCAGGAATTGTTGCTGCCATTAGGGTGACGGGACAGAGCTCGATCCCCCTCGCGGGTAAGGCTGGGAATCCCTCCATTTTCACCCTTTCCACTGTAGGAGGCAAGTGGAGACCATCTCCGGCGATCTCCTTCATCATCCTTCCATCCGAGAGCATTTGCAAGCTTCCGCCGCCGCTAGCTCAAGCATTCCTCGCCGAGGAGACCATAGAAGCGCTGAAGATCGTTGGAGCGGTGACAGCCTCCTTCGAGTTAGCACGCCATCTGAGGGCCGAGCCCGGAGAGAGCCTGACAACCTCTCATTCCGGCCGTGAACCCAAGACGCGGTGACATCTTCTTTGTGGTCCTCTCTAACCCTTGATGCTTGTACTTATTTATGTTTTGTATGAATACTTGTTAAGTTAATCTTAAGGATTATTGCTTGTGTTCATGTCCAATGTTGATGCAGTGGAAAGAATAGCCCTTGTTTGTTGTTGTGATAGCCTAGGTTGCTTGTGTGTGAAGCCACTTAGCGATTGCTAGTGGTGATGTTTACGAAGAGGTGAGTACGACTCTCACGAACCCCGCACTGTGGCCACTCCACCCGCTTACCGAAGCGCGGCATCACGGCTGCTGCACTCACCCACACGTTGCGAAGCGGTGCTTTTCGACCCACATTTCTTTTCATTCTGCAATAGCTTAGGAACCCAAATCACAACCCCCCTTTGTTTCTTATTAATCCTTTTGACTGATTTCCTGTTTTGAACAAATCATACTACCCAACTTGCGGTCCTTAGAGAACGATATTCGGGGAGTTCCTCCCTATTTTATTACTTGAGCGACAGGTGCACTGCCGTCGTATCGCATTTTGCGCTTGCTAATTAGCATTGCCGAAATAGCGCATCAAGTTTTTGGCGCCATTGCCGGGGACTGCAAGCGTGTATGATTTGTTCTTCTTGGAAATTCGTTTTAAGGACTTTTTGTTTTTTTTATTGTTTTTTTTTTGTGTTGAAGAAGGTGTATGCATAGAAGAGATCCTGGTGAGTGCGCAGCATTTGACCCTGAAATAGAGCGTACTCTGCGGGTGCGCCTCCGTGCTGCTGCCACCATGGATATTAATGGAAATCCGGCTGAACCTGGAGTGGGAAATGTACCGGTCGTGGGTCAGGTAGCTGACGAGAATGAAGTGGTCAGGCCGAGACCTAGGACCATGAGAGATTACACCACTCCTACAACTGGGAGTGTGTATCCAGGATTTGGGCCTAACATCATGAACAACCAGTTCAAAATCAAGCCCACCATCCTGAACATCATCTGTAACAACGCGTAGTTCTCTGGGATGTCCAGTGAAGACCCACATCTTCACTTGGCAGAGTTCGCTGACATTTGCGTACCTTCCGGTATGCTGGAATCTCTGACGAAACAGTCAAGTTGAGACTGTTTCCATTCTCATTGCGTGACAAAGCCAAGGTATGGCTCCATTCTATCCCTCCAGGAACTGCTTCTACTTGGGATGTGCTCGCGTCCAAATTCCTCGCCAAATTCCACCCGGTGGACAAGATTGTGAGCTTTCGGCGTGAGATCGCCACCTTCCAGCAAGCTGAGCAGGAAACCCTCGCAGAAGCTTGGGAGCGTCTTGGTGACCTCCTGCGCAAATGCCCAAATCACGAGCTCCGGGCGTGGAACACCGTGGAGACCTTCTACTTCGCCATCGAGCCCAACCATCGGGCGATGATTGACGCTGCTGCAGGAGGAACCCTGATGAACCATACGCCTGAGGAAGCTCTCAGAATTCTGCAAGACACCGCGTCCCACAACACATTCTGGACTGTGGGGAGAAATGCGCCTAAAAGCGCTCGGGGACTATTCGTGGTGGATTCACTACCTCTCATTGCTGCGCCCGCGTCTAACATTAAATGTGAAGGATGTGGAGGCGGTGGTCACCACTCATACGAGTGCCCAGGTAGCGAGCCACCAGGTGAATTCTCTAAGCTTTGTTTAAATGAATCTATAAATTTTGTTGGAAATAAAGCTAGGGGGCACCCTACGAAAATGCTTATAATCCGGGTGTGAGAAATCACCCCAAATTTTCATGGAACCAAAATGCTGCAGGCCAACGATGGCAACCGGGCCAGCATCAATACGATGCTCAAGCGTCCGGAATTCAACCAAGGCCGCCTCAGCCGGGTTATAATCAAGGTGCCCTAGTCCCTAAGAAAAGTAATCTAGAAGAGTTGATGGAAAAGTTTATGGAAGTCGCCAACACTAATATGGTGAACCAAACCGCGTCCATGCGTAACTTGGAGATGCATGTGGGCCAACTGGCTCAAGTGCTAACCGAGCGTGCGCAATGGACCCTTCCCAGTAATACCGAAAAAAATCCAATTAACCAAGGGAAGAGTCTCTCCGACGCAGGAGTTGGTGAACTAAGTGAGTTGGTAGTCTCATGCTCCATTAACAATATTGAAACGGCAGCCTTATGTGATTCCGGTTCATCTCGCAACGTCCTCGCCTTGCAGGATGTTGCTAAACTCCAACTTAAAATGGATACAGATGAACGGAAGTCACTACTGCTTGCTAATGGGACTGTAGTTAAGGCTGAGGGAGAAGTCAGGAATGTGGAAGTTACAATCGAGGGGACGGTAGTGGTTGCCGACTTCCAAGTTTTGGGACCAAGTCTGAATCAATCCATTCCCATCTTGGGAGTACCATTCTTAAAAGAGAGCGGTGCCACCTTAGACTTTTCTAAGGGGTGTGTTGTCTTACCCTGTAAGGTGACACCCTCCACTTGCCCCAAGATTGTATTTGAAGCAGTAATTCACTCTCCCCTTATTTTTACTGAGAAACCATCTAGTGATGCAGAAGCCGAGAAAAGAACAGAATCGCTAGAAGAATCAAAGAAAGAAGAGAAGTTGCAAGTTGTGACGGAAGAGGGGAAGAAGGCAGAAGACAGCGCCAACGGAAGTGACCAGAATGACGAGGGAGAAGGCGGAACAAAGTGCCTTATGAAAATGTGTCCGAGTCAAAGTAACAAATGTAAACATTTTAAGAAGGTCCATTGGGCTGATCCGGTTGTCACAACAGCAACGGAAGTGACGCCACCCACCACCAAGGTGGAAAATTCTGCTAGTCATCAACGTTGGCGCTCTCCAACTGTGGAGAAGCTGAGGCAAGAAAAACTGCTGCGTGAAGCACGCTCTTTTGCCCTCCGACGCGAGAAGCAAGAGGTTAGGGGCAAGGGGGAGATATCCTCCTTGGGCCCTAAAGCCTTCACCTCTCTCCCATCTAGCGTAGCTGGGGAGAACCACCACAAATCAGCATACAGCTGATGCGTGATGGGGTCTCAGGGTTGTGATTGTGCTGCTTCTTCAGTTTGATTTTGTGCTCTATTTTGTCTTTTTGCTGTGTTGGTCGTTCTTATTTTAGTTTGGAACAATCTCTTTAACTGCTGCTATCGAACTTTAATACAGGTATTTGGTCCACCTTGAAGGACGTTAAACAAAAGGGCTTTTTGGGAGACAACCCATGGGAACCACCTGGTTCCGTCTACTTTTTAATTCCTTCTATGCACTACTATTTCTATTTTGCTAACATTGTAGGTGGATGCTCTCTTGTGGAGGACAAGGAAAGGATGAAAAATATTAATGTCGGAACTACCGCACTTCTGGCATGCTCTTCTATGAGCATAGGTCAACTCTACCCCTCTCTTACTTATTTCTGAATTGGTTATTTTAGTTAGTTTTGATCAAGTCTGGGGGGGGGGGGGGGAGAGTGATCGGTGCACGTGCACACACTTTCCATGGCATGTTAGAATGTGATGAGTTAGGATTTGTATTTTGTTGCACATATTGCATACACTTGCACCTAGTTCACGCACACTTGATCACGCGTACTTATTGGGTATCGCTGCGAGGTTCCCCGCTCGTAAGAATTGGATTATTAGCGTATGAGAGAGGAGTAGAGAAAAATGTTGACTCGAGTAGTGCTCTAGTCGAGTGCTCCCGTCACGCCTAGAAATTCAATTAGAGTAGAATTAAGTTTAGAGTTATAATTTAATTATTTCTATTATAGTAGCTGCAATTTATTTTACTTTAGTGGTGAATCTGGTGAATCCAACGGTAGCATAAGGTCGAGTGTAGCTAGACTAGTAGTAGCTTATTACTAGGGTCGGAAGGAAGGACAACCTTTCTCGGTGGCTAAAACTTGCACTAGGCGACTCTCGAAACGATTGCGTTGAATTACTCATCATAAAATGTGATATAGGCCATTTCTTGATCCGGTTGTGCTTTTGAAATCCTTACCTGCATAATCACCGTTGCAAGCCCAATTGAGCCTACCCTTCCACCTTGTTTAGCCCCACTAAAAATTAACCAAAGCCATACGGCCGAACCTATTTTCACACCAACCTTTGAGCTGAAAGAAATTTCTTTTTCGATCGCATTTGGTGTCATCTTTGTTGTGTATGGAAGTTTTGAATTAGCTAAAGGAGCCATTTTGTTTTGTACTTACAAATGTCATTTTGTCAATGAGAGAAAAGAAAAGAAAAGAAAGAAAAAAAAAGAAAACAAAAGTGGTGCAAAAATAATATTCTCTCGGCAAATTCAATTTATATTTGTCTTAGCACGCACCTAGTGTTCAGTTGAAGTCTGGGGGTGTTGTGTAATTCTTGAAAATTTTGTATTGGTGATTGTAATTCTGTTGAGTTCTCAGGTTGTGTTGAATGCGATTCCCATCGTCCTTCTACTTACCTAGCCTATACTCAACCTAAGCCCAATTCTAACCCATAAGTCCTATTGATTTTAGATACGAGTCGTCTCATGCAGTAGAGAGAGTACGAACGTGCAAGCCTATGGACAACGACTTTGATGGATTTCTTAGGAGTTTGTGCCGAGCTTCGATTCGAGTAATACTTTACTCATTAGTCATGCTATTTTCCCTTTTTGCGCGACCGAAAGATTCACCAGGATTCACCATCCAATTAAAATGAATTTCAAACTACTGTTCTAGAAATAGTTAGATATAATCTTGAGTTTAATTCTGTTCTAATGTATTTCTATGCACGTGCGCATGCGACTTCGCATTGTTCTCTACGGCTCACACTCACGCTAACATCCAATTGTTCCGACAGGAGGGCTGAGTAGTTTGCCCGAGACGTGCAAATGATTAAGTCTGGGGGTGTGATGAGTCCCATTTATATATATATTTATGGACTTATCTGGGCCTATTATCTAGTCTTTGCACCACACTTTAGGCACGCTTTCATTCATATTCACTATTCCCTGCTAGGTGCACTATTAGGCCCGTTTCGGTGTGCAATTACGCTCCTTGTTATTGGGGGTAAGCACATGGTGCTCCCCTTCCATTTCTCTATGTTTATCTGGTGCTGGAGGTGTATTCCCAGCTTGATTTTCTTGTGTGCAGGTGGCCAGATTGTCTTGTATCCAGTTTTCTCCCAGATTTCATATATGTGTGAAACGCACGGTCGTGCGTTTTCCTTGACGCACGGTCTGCTGCGGTCGTGCGCTCTCATCTGGGCAGAAAACTGGCGATCCGAGTTTACTCATGCGTTTTGACGAACGGTCGGAATCGCCCGTGCGTGAGTAAAACGCACGGTCTCTTGTTTCTGCTGTTTTAAGACGTATCTGAATTTGTCCGTGCGTTTTGACGCACGGACGAATTTGCCCGTGTGTGAGTAAATCGCACGGGCGGTGTAGCTTCGTCTTCATGCCATTTTTATCATTAATTACCGCACGGTTTGCGCACGGTCGTGCGTTCGACCGTGCGTGACCATTTTTCTGCCTGTTTAGTATTTAAGCAGGAATTGTTGCTGCCATTAGGGTGACAGGACAGAGCTTGATCCCCCTAGCGGGAAAGGCTGGGAATCCCGCCATTTTCACCCTTTCCACTGTAGGAGGCAAGAGGAGACCATCTCCGGCGATTTCCTTCATCATCCTTCCATCACAGAGCGTTTGCAAGCTTCCGCCGCCGCTAGCTCAAGCATTCCTCGCCGAGGAGACCATAGAAGCGCTGAAGATCGTTGGAGTGGTGACAGCCTCCTTCGAGTTAGCATGCCATCTGAGGGCCGAGCCCGGAGAGATCCCGACAACCTCTCATTTCGGCCGTGAACCCAAGAAGCGGTGACATCTTCTTTGTCGTCCTCTCTAACCCTTGATGCTTGTACTTGTTTATGTGTTGTATGAATACTTGTTAAGTTAATCTTAAGGATTATTGCTTGTGTTCATGTCCAATGTTGATGCAGTGGCAAGAATAGCCCTTGTTTGTTGTTGTGATAGCCTAGGTTGTTTGTGTGTGAAGCCACTTAGCGATTGCTAGTGGTGATGTTTGCGAAGAGGTGAGTACGACCCTCACGAACTCCGCACTGTGGCCACTCCACCCGCTTACCGAAGCGCGGCATCGCGGCCGCTGCACTCACCCACACGTTGCGAAGCGGTGCTTTTCGACCCACATTTCTTTTCATTCTGCAATAGCTTAGGAACCCAAATCACAACCCCCCTTTGTTTCTTATTAATCCTTTTAACTGATTTCCTGGTTTGAGCAAATCGTACTACCCAACTTGCGGTCCTTAGAGAACGATATTTGGGGAGTTCCTCCCTATTTTATTACTTGAGCAACTGGTGCATGATGGCGCAAATCTCACACACCGCTATAGGCGGTAGCTCGACTGCGACACGAAACGGCAGTGTACCGATCGTTCAAGTAATATAAAACGAGGAGTAATCCCCGAGTATCGAATCTCTCAAGGAACACAGTAAGGTGGAGTTAGGTTTCGAGGAAGGACTTGAGATTGAAGTCCTTAAACCGGATGGAATGCGGGGGAGTTGGGTTGGCTTTTGGAAAATAAAATAAAAGCTATCAACTACTCCTATGCAATGCCGCTATGCAATGCTTCGCTTGGCGGGATGGAGACTAGGCAGGCCTTGAGCGCGCTGCGTCGAAAGGGCGGATGGACGAGTAGGCAAGTGGAATCGAACTATGCAGGCCTTGAGCGCGCTGCTTCGTTAGGTGGGATGGAATACACGGGCCGCGATGCCACGCTTCGGTAGGCGGATGGACGAGTAGGCTAGCGGAGTGAGGGTCGCAAGCACCTCTTCGACAAGCACGCCACTAGCAATTGCTAGTGCGGCACACGAACGTGACGGCGGAATGGAAATGGACGGCGGCGCACCTCAAGCAACTCAAATAGATAAATTACACAAACACATAGACATGAAATATATATGTAAATATAACTAATTCAAGTGCCACTTCATCATAATAATGAGATCTAAAACATATACACATCAATAAGAGAAGAATAAGGCAAGAAATCGACCGAATCCGAAGTCTCGTTGTAGATTCACGGTTGGAATCGCCGGGTTGTCAATCCGCGTCCAAGCTCGGTCCGCAACTACGTCCGGGGTAGAGAGAGCTGTCACGACTCTCCAATGGACCCGTCTTCTTCGTGTCACGATCCGGTAGAGGTTGCAAACTTCCTCTTGCTCGATGGAGATGGCGGCTAGATCTCTCTTTGAAGCTCTTGGATGAAGGAGGAGGCTGAGAGGAAACTCCGGCTCAAGATTGGCGTGAAGAGCAAGCCCGGAGCACCTCCATATGGTGGGCGACGGTGGAGGGGCGAATCTGGACGAACTGGAGCAGAAAACGGCGGAATACGGTCGGGGATCTGACCTAAATCGCGAGCAGGGAATTTATAGGCGCCGGAATTAAACAGTGCGCACGGTCAGTGGCGCACGACCAGTGGTCATGCGCACTAGAATTCGATAATCGTGCGCTCTACCTGGACGGAACCTGCAAAGACAGAAATTATGAAATAACATGTTCGCACGACCAGTGGCGCACGACCGGTGGTCGTGCGCGCTAGCGTTGATGGTCGTGCGCAATACAGCAAACAGAACTCAGAATTTTAATGATAAGTGCGCACGAGCAGTGGCGCACGACCGGTGGTCGTGCGCACTGGCGTTGGTGGTCGTGCGCACTGCACCAAACAGAACTCATGAAAAAGGGTTAAGTGCACACGATCAGTGGCGCACGACCAGTGGTCGTGCGCAATAGAACCAGTGATCGTGCGCAGTGTTCCTGTGCAGAATTACACCGGGAACACTTGCACGACTCCTATTCCAGCACAACCACAGATCTAGCCACTGAAAGTGGCACTTGACAGCACATGAATACTACTAATGACAATAAGCACGAAAATCACACCAAAGTGGGCCTAGATGTGCACCTAGCATGGATTATCAAATATAAGCTAAAACAGGGCTAAAGTGCAGTGAAAAGACTAAATAGATGGCCCAGATGAGTCCATAAAAGTGTATATGATCAGGACTCATCAGTGCACTGCCGTCGTATCGCATTTTGCGCTTGCTAATTAGCATTGCCGAAATAGCGCATCAGGTGCTCAGCCCAAGATACTGACAGGATTATGGGGGAGACCCATCTTGGGTTCTCTACCCTGGAGAATCAAGTTGAGGAATCTGCACCTGAAAAAGCAATCCTAGAGAAGGATGCTTTAGAAAAAGTTAATAAAGAAAATGTGTCAAAGAAGGATGAAAGGTCTGATTCCCAGACTAGGCTTGACCTAGTTCTGTTCAAAAGCAAGCAAGTGGTGTCAAAAGAAGATAAGCAGATGAAGATAAACTCTCCTATCTTCCAATCTCAAGATAGTGGTTCTGAAGGTCCTCCAGAAGAAGATGCAGCTACTGATGTGAATACAGCTAAACCATCCACTGATCACTCAGGTTCTGAAAGGATAGTTTTGTTCTTATTTATCTTATTAAAAGATCTTGCTTAATTTTAACTTTCAAAGTAGATGATATATATAACTATATGATGTTTGCTGATTGAGTAATAAACACAAACAGTTAGTGAGCATAAATATCACAACACAGCAATAAGGAAATAAAACAACAAGCAAACCAAGAAATCACAGATGACACAAGGAAATATAGTAGTTCCCCTCAACTGGGTACATCTACTCTTCTACCCACTGGTAGGAATCCACTGGAGGTTGTTGATAAGGTGCCCTCACACCAAGGTATTTTAGATCAGGTGTCCACACACCAATGGGAGTTTTGATCAGGTGCCCAATTTACCTTTAAGCTTTTGATCAGGTGCTTATAAACCAAGATCCAGGTTTTTGCTAAGGTGGCCTGTCACCGGGAGTAAACTTTTGAAGGGAGTTTTAACCCTTTACAAGATGGGAAGGAGAAAGGGAAAGATTTATTGTTCTTCTCTTTTTGCTGAGAAGACTCTTGTTGAAGATCCTGATTGGTAGTTGTGTTTGGATCTTGATGATGATGTTGAAGGAAGCTCCCCTATCTGATATGAATAGATGACAGCATGTGGAGGCTTCTTCTCTAAATTGCAATTCCTCTTTTCTTCTTCTTCTTGCAGTTTTGATCCTGAGCTGATGATAGTGATTGGTGTCTCAGGATATATATAAGATCTGCAAGGAAGAATTAGCAAAAATAAAATAAGATAGAATAATAGATTGGTCTCTGTTTTTGCCCCTGTTCTTCTTTTTCTCTTTTTCTTCTTCTTTCTTCCTGTACAGCAATATGATAATATATATGTTCTGTCTATCTTTTATCTGTACAGCAATATAAACTATATATTTATTCTGTCGAGGGATAACAGTTATATATCTATTCTGATATATATTATCTGTTGTATACTTATCTGATTGAATCCTTGCCAACCAAAGAGGAAAGAGTTAATGTCTCTTTCTTTTTCCAGATCCTCGAGCAGATAACTAGCCGTGTTTGGCTTGCTGCAATGGCTCTATTAATTAATGCTTTTGCCAAACGGCTACAACATTAAATGCTTGCACGCTGTAATGTCAGATCAGTAATATATAGCACGATATAAATAGAATAAATAATAAATATTACTATAATAAAGTCTGACAGCATATAAGTAATATTTAATGATATAAAAATAATGCTGCAGAAATTCATCGAGCTGAGGTCCAAATTCGTCGAGCTCATCATTTGATTCGTCGACCGGAACATGTGATTTACTGTTTCTGAACATCTGCTGAAATTCGTCGAGCGCCTCACTGAAGGTTCGTCGATCTCCTCTTTTCGTCGACCGCTGATCTGAGAATTCGTCGACCGCTGTTCTGGTTGGAATTCGTGGACCGCTGTTCTGGTTGGAATTCGTCGACCGCTATTCTGGTTGGAATTCGTCGACCGCTGCTTTCTTGATATTTCGTCGAACGCAGCATCCTTGATAATTTGTCGAGCGCTGCTATAATGTAATCTGTTCGTCGAGCGCCGTCCGACGAATGTTGAGCGTCGTTCGACGTTCGTCGAACACAGTTTGACTAATATTATTTTGATTTTAACTTATATTATTTTTTCTTATATTATTTTCTCTTATAATATTTTCTTTTATATTATTTTCTCTTATTTTCTTCAGCCTATTATTATATATATATATTTTTCTTAGTATATTATATATATATATATATATTATTTTCAGCCTTTTAACTTAATAGGATATTTAATCTAAGTTATAAGATATGTTATGATATAAACTTGGATACTAATGGTGGATCCTAACTCAAATCAAAACTAAGGTTCCAACAGGTTCCATGTTTCATTTGATTTCAGCTTTGCTGAACATTCAAAGGGAAAAGATAGAAAAGTTCATTCTACAGACTGTAGATGACTTGAGGAAAGAAATAAAAGTTGAGCCACAAGTGGTAAAGAATGATATGCATCATCTTAACACTCAACACACCCACTTCTTTCAGTTAGCTGCACCAGCCATGGAACTTGTTGGGCAGGAAAACAACAAAGTTGGACATCAGACTAACCATCTCTTACAAAACCAAGGCACTATGCAAAGGAATACAAAAAGAGCATTTCAACAGATTGCAGGATTTATGAATGAAAACAGAGATCAAATTCTACAGAGATTAAATGAAAATACAGAGAGCTTAGACGAACATTTGTTAGAAGTAAGAAATAATATGGATGAGGCTCAACAACATATACATGAAAGGTTAAATTTAGTACAAGTTACTCTTGATGATCATATAGCTGAAGAAGTCCTAAAGGGGGAGAAAGCAATGATAAATGCTGGCTCCAATCAGGCTACGTGGACAATAAATCAGGTCAAGCAAGAATTACAAAAGCCTCCCTCATCCTTTGATCAAGCAGAACCTTCTGAAAACACTGCATCAGAGATCTATGACATAGAAGTTGGAGATTCTGCTATTTCCATAAAAAGAAAAGGGACTCAGAGCAAGAGATACAAGCAGAAGAGGCTTAGAGAAATTGAGTAGGATCCACAATCATGCAAGTGGAGTCCTACCTCTAGGAATCTGATCTCAGAAACCTGGATGGAAAGCGGATACCCTTAGGATGGGTCAGAGAGAATATATTATTCTGCTGATTGAAATCTTCACTCAATTCAAATGGAGAAAAGGAGAAACCACAAACAGGCATTCCCTCATGGTCCTCCTCTTTCTCTAAAGAAGATCACAAAACCTACCAGTTTTTATGAAAGGCAAAAGAGGAAAGGAAAAGGAAACAACATTAGGATCTGAAGACCATGGAATAGTCTATTTAAAAATGACTTGGGCAAAATGATTGTGTTATATTTTTGGTATAAAAATATTCTCTATTTATGTTATGTTAGATGAATCATATAATATTCTCCGAATGTCTTTAAATTATGATTTTATTTGTACCTTGACATTTATCATTGAAGTGAGTTATGACTTCTTCAAATATGGGGAGATTGTTGGGAACTATGCCAGCAACGTTTCTGATTTGAAGAAGTGCTCAGATTAATGATAACTGCATTATGTATTTGATGATATTGCTTATTCATGACTGCAGAAGATAAATCATATATCAAGAAATTTTCTATGTCTAAAATTATCTAGGACTGTGCATATCATTGAGAAAGCATCAAAGCTACATCACTAGTGTATAGATTAAGTAAAATATCATCTCAAGACTTAGCATAAGAATCATGGAGAATAATATCATATCGTCGAAATAGTTTCGACGATATCGTCTTGAAGGTTGTAGAAAGCTTATCGTGGATAAAGCTAAGTTCAGATATCGACGATATCATCTTGAAGAAAGCTTGTCGTGGACAAAGTTAAGTTCAGATATCGACGACATCTTTTTGAAGAAAGCTTCTCGTGGATAATGCTAAGTTCAGATATCGATGACATCGTCTTGAAGAAAGCTTATCACAGATAAAGCTAAGATATCTCTACGATATCGTCTTGAAAAAAGTTCAACCTTGAAGGCTAAACGATATAACTCATTAATTCATAAAGAAAGGATCATATGGATAAACATCGGCTTGAAGACCTTATGTCGTCTAAAAGATCAAGACGATGTCATCTTAAAGAAAGGCAGTCATCCTGAAGAATAAGTCTAAGTCCAAATGAAAGTAACATCTCGACGATGTCGTCTAGAAGAAGCAATATCGTTCTGATATTAACTAGAGATGTGAAGAAGGAAGTATATCGACGATATCGTCATAAAGTATATATGTCGTATACATTGATCAAGATGATATCGACTTGAAGGATTAACATCGTCTTGACAGAGTGCAAAGAAGCATTTAATGTGTCGGTTCTCTTGGAAATTGATATCTAGGGAAGATGGACGCCGCCCATCTTGCGCTCTAATCAAGGAATAATAAATAATACTCTTTGTACATAATATAGTCGTTGCATAATGCTTAAGGAAGAATTTTATTACTTCTATATTCTGCAAGTTCCAAGAATGGCAAGGCATTTATTATAATCATTTCAGTCGGTTCTTCCATATATTCCTTCATGCAATTTATGGAAGATTTTCTGAAGGGGCTTTTAATGCAAAGTTACAAAAAAATATAAAAGGTAGAAATTGTCGACTTCAAAGTACTTCTTTTCATACACTGCATACAAAAAAATTTGATTAAGAAAAGAAAAGAAAGAGAACAATAAGAAAAGTCTTCATCACTTGGCTGTGAAGATCTACTGAAGATTCTAAAGAAAGGTTCATTGATCCAAAAGATCTTTGGGCTTATTGTTACAATAAGAAGAAGATCTGTGATTCAAGCCTTCCTTTCTGAAGTTTTCTCTTCTACAATAACATCTTTGTATTACTTTGTAGGGCTCTTTGTGAGTCTGAGCTGTAGGATCTAGTGATAGATCTAAGTTGGTAGGGTTCTTGGTGAACCTGAGTTTTTGTAGGATCTGGCTGAAGATCTGAATTTGTAGGACTTGTAAAAGTCTGAGCTTTGTAAGGTTCTGTGAGAACCTGAGTTGTCAGATCTTATTATAGTGAAAAGATCTAAGTTGGAGAAGTTGCCTAGTCTCGCACACTACTAGATAGGTGGTAGGGACAGTGGACTACCTCTAGACACATTGTCTAGTTGGGAACCACTATAAATCATTGTTTATTTTCTGTGATGCTTGTGTGCTGTGATTGATAAACTATTAAATAACAAAGAAATTAAATACACCTAATCACCCCCCCCCCCCCTCTAGGTGTAGTTTATAGACAACCCATAATCTTTCAACATGCACTTTCTAGATTTAGTATAGATACAAATGGAACTTTTACGCATTTCAAAATAGAGTGTTATTAGCTTGAAAAGATGTAATGCATGAATAAATCTGCAGCTTTACTTATATTAAAATATCTTCTATGCAACCTAGCAAAAATCATTCCCAGAGAGCATTGCACTAAAACCAAATTAACAATAGTAGCATAAATGGCAAGTACAGTCTAACCCATGAAGAAGATAATATTGTGGGCGTCAACAACCTGACACGAACCTAAAGTAATAAAAAAAAGTCAGAAAAACAACAACAATAACTACCTCTACAAAACGAGGGAACGAAAAGAAGCCCCAAAAGGCTACAAGGTTCTGACTTGCTCCGTTCAACCGCTATTGGTCCAAACCTGAGGCATTCAAAGGAAAAAGAATGCCTCAGCAAAAAGGCAATTCAACAAAGTAAAGAGGGAGAGCTTAACAAGCTCAAGAGGGTTACCAACCCAGCAAGAAACTCAGTTGTAAAATAATAACAATCAAAGTAAAGAGATCTTAGCATCCAAGCAGGGAAAAACTTGCATGAAATGCAGTCAAAGTTAAATAATAACATCCAAGTAGGAAGAAGAGTGATAGATTGGCTCAAGAAGTGAATCATTAACACAACCAAAAGATGGTACTGAGGCGGTGGCTATCTTTCCAACACAAACCATCAGACCAAAACATCCAGGAAATAAAAGGCACTGCGGCGGTGGCTATGCCCACACAACCAACAGTCTACACGTCCAAGGAAGAAAAATTGGCACTGTGATGGTTGCCACTTGTCCAACTCAACCAACTGTCCAAAAAAACCGACTGGGTGTAGTGATTCACAAACATCCTGACCAAATCTGGCACCACAGAAAAACCTAGAAAATTCCAAGGAAAAACCACCTTCACAATGAATTCGTCAAAAGCACTCGACGAATCCTTAAGACAACTCGACGAATTATTCGAAATGACTCAACAAATCCTAAGAATACTAGATGAATTCGTCGAAACTACTCGACGAATTCACTTAGATTACTCAACAAAAATACTGCTCACTCGACGAATTCCTTATAACTTCTCGAGGGATTTAGGTTAAGTTGCTCGGCTTATTACATGAAAGGAATCGACGAATTCAACGGAACTACTCGACGAATTTACCTTTACTCGACAAATTCTAACAGCTACTCGGTGAACTTTGCTAATAAATCGAAATTATCAATGTAGAAATCTATTTACGATTAATAAAGAAGGAGGGGGGGAAGGAAACATAAAGAGAGAACATAACAAGGGGGAATAGTCCACCACTTTCCTCAAACCTTCCGATCACCGGCCTCCAATCACACCACGCCAAGGATCGGCCGATAGAAGACCACAAGGAATAATTTTGCACACACGAAGATCTCAGCGAGAGCATACTTCTCATAATGCTCTTGAGCAATGCGAAGCTTCTCGCGAATATGCATCATGGAAACACTCATCTCTTCCAAAGCTTCTGGACCTAACAACGGTCTCTCACCAACTTCAGCCCAAAACAGGGGAGTTCGACAATGTCTCCCATATAATGCTTCGAAGGGGCCATCTGCAAGCTCACCTGATAACTATTATTATACGCAAATTCCATGAGTCCAAGACGCTTATCCCAGGCCCCACCATGGTCCGGGATATAACATCTAATCATATCTTCTAAAATTTGATTCAATCTTTGCTCGAATATCACGAAAAATGGGAATACAAAACCTTCCCCGATACTTCAGGGTACCTTCTTCATCTAAAAAGAAATTTGGCAACTCTCCTCTCTCTGCCCTTTCTCGAAAATGCTGAATATCTGGGTCATCCTTCTGATGCAATCTTGTAAGGGTAATCCAAGAAGGCTCTTCGACTTCCAAGCTACAAGGCACATTACTACTTCCAACTGAGATATCTATCAGTAAAAACTCTTCCACCAAAGACTGCACAGAAAGGTTGAAGACTTATGCGGTCTTTCTACTCAGGGCATCAGCCACCACGTTAGCTTTGCCCGGATGATAAAGAATATTGACTTTATAATTCGCAACATACTCTAACCATTTATGCTGACGCAAATTCAACTCCTTATGAGTGAAGACATACTTTAAACTCTTATGGTCTGTATAAATCTTGCACAAAGCGCAATACAATAAATGTCTCCAAAGTTTCAAGGCATATATTACTATTACAGATTCCAAATCGTGCATAGAATAATTCCTTTCATGAATCTTCAGTTGTCTTGACCCATACGCAATTACCTTTCCTTCTTGCATCAAAACGCACCCAAGCCCGACGTGTGATGTGTCCATATAAGCGTCATATTCCATTCCCTCGGTAGGTAAAGTCAAAGCAGGAGCGGTGCACAACCTCCTTTTCAATTACTGGAATGCTTCTTCGCACTTATCACCCCATACAAATGTTGCATTCTTCTGCGTAAGCTTAGTCAGTGGCGCAGACAACACAAAAAATCCTTCCACAAACCTCCTATAATATCCTGAAAATCCTAAGAATCTCCTTCTCTCTTTAGGCATAGTAGGTCTTTTCCAATCCATGACTGCAGTTATCTTTTCTGGGTCCACAGAAATTCCATCTTTACCCACTATATGACCCAAGAAGGATTTCTTGAGAGAGCCAAAACTCACACTTACTTAGCTTTGCATACGACTTATGCTTTTTCATAATAGATAGAACCAAAAGCAAGTGCTGATCATGCTCCTCAGCACTCAGGGAATACACCAGAATGTCGTCAATGAAATTAACCACGAAGCGATCTAAGACATCCTTGAACACTCTATTCATCATATCCATGAAGGCAGATGGTGCATTCTTCAACCCAAAGGACATCACTAAGAACTCAAAATGTCCATGATGAGAACGAAAAGAAGACTGTAGAACATCTGACTCACGGATCTGCAACTGATGGTAGCCTGAACGAAGATCAATCTTCGAAAACACTGAACTACCACGTAATTGATCAAACAAATCATCAATTCTAGGAAATGGGTATCTGTTCTTGATGGTTACCTTATTTAACTCTCTATAATCTATGCACAACCTCATAGAACCATCCTTCTTCTTTACAAACAGAACTGGAGCACCCCATGGCGAATAACTTGCCCTAATAAATCCACACTATAGCAATTCATCTAGCTGGGTACGCAAATCTTCCAGCTCGCGTGGTACCATATGGTACGGTGCCTTAGCAATAGGATGAGTACCTGGCTCAAGGTCAATAATAAACTCCACATCTCTCTCAGGCGGAAGACCAAGGAGACTAACTGGGAAAACATCAGGGAACTCTCACACCACAAGAATCTCCTCGACACACGACAAACTACTAACTGTTTCTAACATAGAAATTAGGTAAGCAAAACAACATGAATCTAAAAGTTTCTGAGTACATACCACAGAAATAATCAGGAAATCCTGGCATGGAAAGCCATACACACTCATGGGTTGACCATTGTCCATTGTGAAGTCCAAATGCTTTACCTTGCATTGGATAACAACATCATATCTGGACAACCAGTTCATGCCCAAAATCACATCAAAATCTCCCAGGTCTAGTGCCTTTGGATAAGCAATAGCTAAGAAATCAGCTAAGAGGATATGACAAGTCTAGATACCCTGGCTCGACACTATGGAATCGCCAGAGTGAAACTTAACATGAAACAGATCATCAATTTGATCGAGGTTCAAATGATGGCGCTCTACAAAATTCATAGCCACGAATGAGTGGGTAGCACTAGAATCGAAAAGGAAGCGCAACCCAACGGTTCTTTACCTTAAATTTTCATATAAAATCGGATATATAACTAGCTGAATAGAAATCGAAAACTAAAGTTGAAGGCTAAGAGTTAGATTAGGGTCTAACCTGAAATCACTTGGGTGTAAGTCTGCGCTTCTTCCCTGGTAACCACATTTAACTTGACCCATCCTTTATCTTGATACTGCAGCTACGGCGGTGGCAAAACATGAAGTGTCCCTGGCTACAAAGGAGGGTGGAATTGCAGGCATTTTGGCTTAATGAGCCCCTTCTGTCCACACTAGAAATAGACCTTGTCCTTCGACCAATAATGGGAAACATCATGACCCTTCTGCTTACACAAAGTACAGATTAGATCTTCTTTGGGAGCACTATGAATTGTCATCACTTGCTGCTGCAACTTAGCCCTCAATCTTTTGAAACATTTTTCGTAGAGATGGACAGGGCGACCATAGAAACTACAAACTTCGCTGCCTCTCTTCTTCAGAGCAGGGCCAAATACATTGGGGATTCCACCGCCTTTGACCTTCCTCTTTTCCTTCCTCATCATTTCACCTCTATTATTGGCATTGTCGATGGCCTCGACCTTAAACGCAGCTTCTACCACTTCAGTATAGAATTCTGACTTGTACGCACTAGTCAACTACTGAACATCGCTACGAAGTCCTCCCAAAAACTGCTTCACCCTTCCTGACTCAAAGGCTACTAAGTCTAGAGCAAATCTGCTCAACTTACTAAATTTGATTTCATACTCACTAACAGTGAGTTTCCTCTGCTTCAAGTGCAGAAAATTGTTCATCGGACGATCTTGCTCGATCAATGGCAGGAACTTCATCAGTAATATCGCCTTAAATGACTCCTATGATCATCCACTTGCGAGGCTCTCTCTCTCCAGGATCCACCAGCTCTTGGCAAGTCCCTTCAGCTGGTAAGCGGTGACCATCACTCTCTAGCCCACAGAGATTCTCGAATATGTAAACATATATTCGATGGCAATTAGCCAATCATCCAATGCCATGAAATCGGCCCTTCCGTCATACATAGGGGGTCGTAATCGCTGAAAATGTGATATGAAATTCATCTCTGGTGGCTGCAAAACTGGAGGCACTAGAGGAGCTGGAGGAATAGGTACAATCTGAGCCACTGTAGGGTCCTGTACCCTAGGTTGCTGCGTAGAGGCGACAGTCATCAACGTCTGAATTTGTGATTGCATCGTGACCAACTGCCTTGACAGAGCCTCATTACCCCGTCGCAGACCCTCATTCATGGATTCACTTTGCGCAACTGAAGACTCACCCTCAGATTGGGGAGTCGACCTTGTCGCAATACACTTCAGTGCCATTTTCTAAGAACACAAACTAACATCACATCAAAACTTAGCTAAAAGCTAGGATAACTTAACTCAGGACAACTGAAAATGTGAAGACACTTGCTCTTGCTACTACCTTGCTCTGGGATTTTCAATAATGATTTTATGCCCTAACTTAGGATGATATACTATCATCCTTTGACTCTTGTGCATATCATATGTTTGCATGAATGTTTAAATTTTTCATTTTCAAATCATGTGTGTACGAGTGTCATCATGTATATCTTTAACTTGACACGTGTTTAAATGCTATGTTATGATGTGCATGTTGTGATATGCATTCTAATGAAATACTTAGTTCATGTTATGAGTGGTGTAAACATGAAATATAATGCATCCCATGCTACATAATATCGCATGTAATGAAATTTGTGTCTAGTAACATCCATGGGATAATGGTAATCTGCACATACAACTTATCAGTCATATGTTGTCACACCTATGAGGATCCATATACAGACACTTATTTATGCATCCCATACTACATAATATGCCCTGCATACTTCTTATTATGCTATGGGTGTAGTGTTCATGCTTCAGCCAATACATACTGATGACACTTTGGTGTGTGTATACAATGAAACAAATTCTTAAAATAGATGGATGTTTGAGTAACCGTCCAACAACCGATCTAAACCTAGCTCTGATACCAACTGTCACAACCCGCATTTTCTCAATATAAATATAACGTCGGTGTAAGAGAAAACATGCGTCATGATGCGACGCCGTGCAGGGAACAACTGCAAGCGCTCAGGCAGTTCTATCTTCACACATTTCTTTATAAAGGACATAACTTTTTGTTTAAAAAATAATTTATGTTTGAAGATTTCAAACACCGTGCCCCTCAGTTTAGTGGATCATCTAGCCCACATCCAAGAAAGTATAATTATACGCAGTGGAAAATACACGTTTTACTTTAAGTCATCCTACATGAACATGAGAACTCACCTAACAACCCAATGACATGCACTTTCTAGATTTAGTATAGATACAGATGGAACTTCTACGCATTTTAAAATAGAGTGTTATTAGCTTGAAAAGATATAATGCATGAACAAATATGTAGCTTTACTTATATACAAATATCTACTATGCAACCTAGCAAAAATCCTTCCCACAGAGCATTTCACTAACAACAAATTAACAGTAGTAGCATAAATGGCAAGTACAATCTAACACAAGAACAAGATCATACTGTAGGTGTCAACAACCTGACACGAACCAAAGTAATAAACAAAGTTAGAAAAACAACAACAACAACTACCTCTAAAAAAGAGGGAAAGAAAAAAATCCCCAAAAGGCTATAATGTCCTCACTTGCTCCGTTCAACCGCTATTGGTCCAAACCTGAGGCATTCAAAGGAAAAGGAATGCCTCAGCACAAAGGCAATTCAACAAAAGTAAAGATGGAGAGCTTAACAAGCTCAAGAGAGTAACCAACCCAACAAGAAACTCAGCTGTAAAATAATAACAATAAAAGTTAAGAGATCTTAGCATCCAAACAGGGAAAAAATTGCATGAAATGCAGTCAAAGTTAAGTAATAACATCTGATGCGCAAATCTTAGCACACCTCTATAGGCGGTAGTAAGACTGCGGCATGAAACGGCAGTGTACCGATCGTTCAAGTAATATAAAATGGGAATGAATCCCCAAGTATCGATCTCGAAGGAACACAGTAAGGTGGAGTTTACTATTGAGGAAGGACTTGAGATTGAAGTCCTTTTATCGGATGGGATGCGGAAATGGGGGTTTTGGATTGTGGAAAATAAAGAAAACAACTAAAACTACTCCTATGCAATGCCGCTATGCAATGCTTCGCTTGGCGGGATGGAGACTAGGAAGGCCTTGAGCGCACTGCGTCGCAAGGGCGGATGGACGAGTAGGCAAGCGGAATCAAACTGTGCAGGCCTTGAGCGCGCTGCTTTGTTAGGCGAATGGATTACACGGGCCGCTATGCCACGCTTCACTAGGCGGATGGGCGAGTAGGCACGCGGAGTGAGGGTCGCAAGCACCTCGTCGATAAGGATGCCACTAGCAATTAATAGTGCGGCACACGAACCTAATGGATGGAGTGGTGGATGACGTGGTGGCGCATCTCATATACACAAATAACCAAATGGTTTCATAGAAATATGAAATAAACATTGCAATTAAAGATCATTGTGCATATCATCCAAAAATACAAGAATCTACCCTACAATATCATTACAATTTGAAAGAGAGTAAGAAATCGACCGAATCCGAAGGCTCGTTGGGATTCACGTTTGGAATCGCAAGGTTGTCAATCCGTGTCCAAGCTCGGTCCGCAACTACGTCCGGGTAGAGGAGGGCTGTCACTACCTCCCAATGGACCCGTCTTCTTCGTGTCACTATCCGCTCGGCTTCAATACATGGCTCCAAGGCTTGATGATGAAATCTGGGCAGAGATCCTTCCTTTTGAAGCTTATGGATGACGGAGATGGCCGAGGTGATCTCCGGGCTCAAGATAGGCGTGAAGAATAGTCCCGGAGCACCTTCTGGTGGTGGAAGATGATGCAAGGGGAGGAAGAGGCGAACAGGGCTCGAAAACGACAAAGCTGGAAGGTCGTCCGACCTAATTTCGCGGGCTGTATATTTATAGAAAACAGGGCGCACGATCAGTGGCGCACGACCAGTGGTCGTGCCCACTGAAAGTTAATGATCGTGCTCGCTGTGCTCGAAAACCTGCAAAACAAAACTACAGAAAATAATAAAGTGCACGATCGAACGCACGACCGTGCGTAAAAACGCACGACCAAATTCAGAAAGCAACTTTGGGCTGCAAATGAACGCGCACGATCGGCGGCGCATGATCAGTGGTCGTGCACAGTATAGCCAGTGATCGTGCGCAGTATTCCTATACAGATTTGTACCGGGAACACCTGCACGACCCCTGTTCCAGCATAAACACTGATCGAAACCACTGAAAGTGGCACAAAACACAACAAGAAAGATAAACATGAAAATACACAAAAACGGGCCTAGAAGTGCACTTAGCATGGAATATCAAATATGAACGAAAACATGCCTAAAATGTAGTGCATAGACTAGATAATCGGCCCAGATGAGTCCATAAATGTGTATATATTTGGGACTCATCACACCCCCAGACTTACCTATTTGCGCGTCCCGAGCAAACAAATCCCTCAAGCGGATAAGAAAAACATAAGCTGACATAGAAATTGTAATGCGGAGTACCATGCGAAGTCGCATGCTCATGCACGCAGAAATACAGTAGACAAAATTCCTAATTATAAATATTAGTTTATACTTTTCTAGGGGCGTATCTATATATTACATTTACTCAAAAAGTGAATCACGGTGAATCATAAGGTCATACATAGGAAGAAAGTAAACTGAACGCTGAGGTGAGCATTGCCAAAGATCGGGGCTCGAGATAACCTCCATTGAAATCCATCAATGTCGGTGACCATAAGCTTTCCCGTTCGCACTGCCTCCACGGCACAGGTTTGACTCAAATGCGTGAATCAATAGGACTTAAGGTTTTACATGAGGCTTGGGTTTAGGTGAGGTATACAATGATAACAACGACGGCTCAAGCACAAAACTCAAATGAGCTAGCACAGAATACTATCCTCAAGCACCACAAAAAGACACACGGGTACACCACACCCCCAGACTTGGACTTGACTACATGGGTGTGTGCACCACCTACTCCCAATCATAAATTTATACAAAAAAGATTTTTCACTTAAGATCATCTCTTTTTCTTTTCTTCTCACTCTTTTTTTTCTTTTTCTTATTTTCTTTTTCTTTTCTTTTCTTTTCTTTCCAAAACATAATCAGCAAAATGAGCGATGAAGCGCATGCATATTTTCACAAAAATATCACAACATCAACACCCCAATCATGAAAATAATAAACAACAAAAGCTCAAATTTGGGTGTGCGACTAGGATTGGCTTTTAGGCTTTGGTGAGATAAAAGTGGGGCTGAATCAAAGAAAGGGTAGGCAAAACTGGGATAATGAGGATAAGATGATAGGAATGGCTCAAAAGCTTAACCGGGCCAAAATGATGGCTTATATCACATTCACGCAATTGACTAACCATGTACCCATGCTTCAAAAGTCGCTTGGAGCAAGTTTTTAGCCACCGAGAAAGATAATCCTTTCTCCCGACTCGGGCAATACAAGGCTAACGAACGTCTACACACATTCCTATGCTACCGTTTGATTCACACCGGATTCACCAATTTCTGAGTATAGTAAACAATATCTACGCTAATAGAAAAATATAATCTAAAAGAATAAAAAGAAATTGAATCTACACTAATTTCTATGCGAGACATGAGCACTTGACTAGGAGCACTCCAGGAGTCAACATTTTACTCCGCCTCATAATGCTAAGCCAGCACAATGATTTTTCAATTCACACAAAGAGACAAATTCGACTCACTACGTGCTAACGGATAAGTAATGAGCAATACTAAATAAATGAAATAGAAATACTTCTAGCATGCAGTGCAATAGTGCACGTGAGCGGATAAACATAACTACTCTCCCCCAGACTTAAACTAAACAATCTAATGCAAAATATGACTATAAAATTCAGAATAAAGCTAGGGAAAGAGAGTACCCAATGCTCAGCAAGTGAGCATACCAGAAGATTGGCGTTTAAATCTAGACCTAGCTGCAGCATCCATCCAGAAGAAGGACCTACAGGGGTGAGCTCCGCCAAAAACAAAAGAAAATATACATAATAAAATGAAATACAACTAACTAAACTAAACTAGATGAAATAAAAATGCAAGAAACGTAAGATAACTACTAGGGTTATTGTCTTCCCAGCACGACTTATTCAAATTTAAACAGTTCTAGCTAATGGGTCTATGAAAAAGGAAATGTATAGGTAACTGATCTAATATGCGTGTCGGTAGCGGGTACCGATACGGAGATAGAGCAGTTACTCCCCTACCTAAATAAAAATACCTGCTGAACACAGGTAGCGGGAATAGGAAGTAAGAAGAGGAGGAGAGCTGGTCCTCACTCATCTCACCACAAACTAAATCCTTGCCCAGCAAGGTGTCATCTCCAGGGAGGCAGCAGGAGGAGACGGCAATGAGTGGAGCTTCCTCTACAGAGGGGGGATCAACCTCCTCACATAAGAGGATGCTCTCATCATTGACTTGAGCATCATGCTCCAAGTCCTCCTGAAGTACCTGTGAAGACTCAACCTGCACAGGCTCAGATGAAGAAGGGGGGTTAGGAAATAAAAAAGAAGAAAAATTTAAATGAACATCAATCGGGGGAGTGGTCCCGGTCTCACTCCCAAGAGGTTGGGGAAATAAGATATTGTCGGCATCATCGACAATGCTGCAGGGCTTAGTAGGTTCATTAGTGACCTCCTCCATGATTTGGACTTCCTCCACCGGTGCTGAGGAAGAATCCTCGTCACCTTGGAAAATATCCTCCTCCATAGGAATAGGCACAACACATAAATCACCTGCCTTATCCTGCGAAACATCCTCAATAATGTCGTCAGAGAAAAATGTAGTAAAATGCACAATAGGGGGAGGAATAGTGCTTGGATAAAAGTCAAGCACCAATTCCTCACAAGGAATCAAATCTATACACGGTGACATATGCACAGGGGAGATGGGCTCAGCTATGTCAGAGCCTAGATCAGCCACACGTCTGGTGACTGTGTCCACATCATACCCTTCAAAACTTGAAGGTGAAATGGACACATAACCAGATGTTGAAGGTGTGCTGCCAGAAGTAGGAGTCGGGACAATCCGGATATCCAGCTCATTATCCTCGTCCATTTGGCGAAGGAATGCAGCACAATCCTTCAAGGCATGATCCGTGCTTTGACAAAATAAGCACTGCCTTGCGGGCTTCTTTGGCACAGCAGGTGCTGAAGCCGAAAAGAAGTGTGACGGTAAAGGCTCGGTAGAATAACCATAGGACTTACGCGCACCATATGGAGTACCAGACGAAGTCGGTGCTCCATATGCTGGGCCTTGAGCGCTAGGGCTATTATCTCCCTTTGGATATCTATCACTAGCATGAGAAATATCTCCACACCAATGACAACGAATATTGAATGAAGCCCACATAGTGTGAAGATAAAATGATTCAAAAATAAAAATACTATTGTGCAAAATGCTACACCCAACAATAATTTACTAAGCAACCTAATATAAAACTGGAAAAAGGAATAATAAGAAATAAAATATAGAAAGGATGCAATACACAAATGGAAGGGCTTTAATCTCAGATTCTCCCTCTCTAGAAAACTCACACGTCTGTGTTCCCCGGCAACAGCGCCAAAAACTTGATGCGCAAATCTTAGCACACCGCTATAGGCGGTAGTAAGACTGCGGAACGAAACAGAAGTGTACCGATCGTTCAAGTAATATAAAATGGGAATGAATCCCCAAGTATCAATCTCAAAGGAACACAGTAAGGTGGAGTTTACTATTGAGGAAGGACTTGAGATTGAAATCCTTTTATCGGATGGGATGCGGAAAAGGGGGTTTTGGATTGTGGAAAATAAAGAAAACAACTACAACTACTCCTATGCAATGCCGCTATGCAATGCTTCGCTTGGCGGGATGGAGACTAGGTAGGCCGTGAGCGCACTGCGTCGCAAGGGTGGATGGACGAGTAGGCAAGCGGAATCGAACTGTGCCGGCCTTGAGCGCGCTGCTTCGTTAGGCGAATGGATTACACGAGCCGCTATGCCACGCTTCATTAGGCGGATGGGCGAGTAGGCATGCGGAGTGAGGGTCGCAAGCACCTCGTCGACAAGCACGCCACTATCAATTGCTAGTGCGGCACATGAACCTAATGGATGGAGTGGTGGATGACGTGACGGCGCATCTCATATACACAAATAACCAAATGGTTTCATAGAAATATGAAATAAACATTGCAATTAAAGATCATTGTGCATATCATCCAAAAATACAAGAATCTACCCTACAATATCATTACAATTTGAAAGAGAGTAAGAAATCGACCGAATCCGAAGGCTCGTTGGGATTCACGGTTGGAATCGCAGGGTTGTCAATCCGCGTCCAAGCTCGGTCTGCAACTACGTCCGGGGTAGAGGAGGGCAGTCACTACCTCCCAATGGACCCGTCTTCTTCGTGTCACTATCGGCTCGACTTCAATACATGGCTCCCAAGCTTGATGATGAAATCTGGGCGGAGATCCTTCCTTTTGAAGGTTGTGGATGACGGAGATGGCCGAGGTGATTTCCGGGCTCAAGATAGGCGTGAAGAATAGTCCCGAAGCACCTCCTCGTGGTGGAAGATGATGCAAGGGGCGGAAGAGGCGAACAGGGCTAAAAAACGACGGATCTGGAAGGTCGTCCGACCTAATTTCGCGGGCTGTATATTTATAGAAAATAGGGCGCACGATCAGTGGCGCACGACCAGTGGTCGTGTGCACTGAAAGTTAATGATCGTGCGCGCTGTGCCCAAAAACCTGCAAAACAAAACTACAGAAAATAATAAAGCACACGATCGAACGCACGACCATGCGTAAAAACGCACGACCAAATTCAGAAAGCAACTTTGGGCTGCAAATGAACGCGCACGATCGGCGGCGCACGATCAGTGGTCGTGCACAATATAGCCAGTGATCGTGCGCATTATTCCTGTACAGATTTGTTCCGGGAACACCTGCACGACCCCTGTTCCAGCATAAACACTGATTGAAACCACTGAAAGTGGCACAAAACACAGCAAGAAAGATAAACATGAAAATACACAAAAACGGGCCTAGAAGTGCACTTAGCATGGAATATCACATTTGAACGAAAACATGCCTAAAGTGTAGTTCATAGACTAGATAATTGGCCCAGATGAGTCCATAAATGTGTATATAATTGGGACTCATCAACATCCAAATAGGAAGAAGAGTGACAGATTGGCTCAAGAAGTGAATCATTAACCCAAAAAAAAGACGGCACTGAGGTGGTGGCAATTTTTCCAACACAAACCATCAAACCAAAACATCCTGGGAATAAAAGGCATTACGGCGGTGGTTACGCCCACACAACCAACAGTCTACACATCCAAGGAAGAAAAACTGACACTGTGATGGTGGCGGCTTGTCTAACTCAACCAACAGTCCAAAAAAAACAACTGATTGGGTGTAGTGATTCACAAACATCTTGACCAAATCTGGCACCACAGGAAAACCTAGAAAATTCCAAGGAAAAACCACCTTCACAATGAATTCATTGAAAGCACTCGACGAATCCTTAAGACAACTCGACGAATTATTCGAAATTACTCGACGAATCCCAAGAATACTCGATGAATTCATTGAAACTACTCGACGAATTCACTTAGATTACTCGACAAAAACACTGATCACTCGACAAATTCCTTATAACTTCTTCAGCTATTTAGGCTAAGTTACTCGGCTTATTACACGAAAGGACTCAACGAATTCATCGAAACTACTCGACAAATTTACCTTTACTCGACGAATTACTTAGCTACTCGACAGATTCTAACAGTTACTCGACAAATTCTGCTAATTAATCAAAATTATCAAAGTAGAAATCTATCTACGATTAATAGGGAAGGCGGGGGGGGGGGGGGGGAGAAAATGTAAAGAGAGAACATATCAAGGGTGAATAGTGCACCACTTGCCTCAAACCTTCTGATCACTAGCCTCCATACACACCATGCCAAGGATTGGCTGATTGAAGACCACAAGGAAGAATTTTTCACACACGAATATCTCGGCGAGAGCTTTCCGAATCTATGCTTATATGTAGATTTCGTCCACTAGAACTCTCGCGGCGATAGACAGAAGCTTTACGAGACTTGCAACTTCTCCTCCCTCGGCTCTGGTTCGGCGGAAACGGAAGGAAGTAGAAAAGATTCAACCCTAATTGTCCAGGATTTGCCCTTTTATACTGGGATTTAAAAGACTTTTATTTAATATTAAATTATAATGATTTTAGCCTTAAACTTACGATTTGGATAGGATTAACTCGGATTTTCATGAAAATCGCACCTAAGGCGAATACCGGTCCTCTGAAACAAACGGCAAAGTCGAAATCAGAGTTCTACGGGCTGATTACTATTAAATTTTTGAAGTGGAAGTGGAATAGTGCTGGGCGGTCTGCGGAGACAGCGCGATCTGCGCTGGTGCTCTGGCCGGTTCTGTCTGTCGATCTGTCTGGGCGGCTTGATCTGGGAGATTGCTGTTTATCCAAGCAGCTCATGCAGGGTGTTCTGGCGACTTGTTCAAGTCGGCCAGGTGTTCAAGTAGGTTTGTCTTCTTGCAGTGACCGGGCGGTCTGACGTATTATTCTAGTCAGTCTAGATACTGAAGAAGTTCCTTGCTTTTGCAATAAGACCGGGTAGTCTGTTTTCGGGAGACCGTGGTAACCGGGCGGTTTGCGATAACCGTATGGTTTAATAAGGATCTGTTAGCTTTGCTGAGCTTGAGTGGTCTGTTTTGTGAGACTGCTCTCGATCTGGTGGGCGGTTATTGTATCTCGGTTTGTGCGGTGATGACATCGGTCTACTCGCCTATAAATAGGGGTGCAGGGCCCGTAATGAATAATGAGAACTGTAAAGACCAAAGCTGGCTTGATTGTGCCGGTCTCAATTTGATGTCGCGCGGTCTAAGATTTTTGACTGACCGGTTTGTTTGTTCGCAGGTGCTAGGCTAGCAGCTCGCGGTCAGCTTGTCTCCCTTCTTCCAACTTTGAATAAACCAGTCTGGGCAGACTGTGTTTAGGTGTTCTTGGTCTGTGCAGCGGACTCAGTTGATCAGGCTGTCTTAAGTGGCCAGACGATCTTGAGTTGCGGTCTGCAGAAGGTAGCAGTTTCTTTGTTCAGTGTTCAGAGGTTCTTCTGTGATCAAGACCGTGCGGTCTGGGTGATCAAGGAGTGCTAACTTGTTGTCTTTCAGCAGTTGAATAAAGAAGCAGGTCGGGCGGTCTGTGGTTGTGGTCTGACAGGTGCGGCTTGTGCTCTGTTCGCGTGGACTTAGGGGCTAATCGTTTGGCTTGTCTGTTTGTGCGGTCTGGCAGTCTCAAGGTGTCAGGTTGCAGCAGCTTGTATTTTATGTTTTGTGTTTCTCTCCTCCGTGATTCTTATGAATCATGTCTCGCCATGTATACCTCGAATTGTAAAGATATAGTTAATACCATAGCACTATTCGGCCTTCCCATTGTCATTATTGTGCTACACTTGTGAAAATTTTTGAGAAGTGTTCCGCATTTTACTTCACCTCCAGACCTCAAGTTTTTCAACATGGTATCAGAGGGAGGTTGCTGAGGTAGCTGAGATGATACTTCTCTCGGGTTTCTCAAGTTGGTTATCCATCATTGGGATAACAATGGAAGGAGGATATGCTAGAGGTCTTAGTATTGAGCTCCTTACGCAGACTAACTTCAAGAAGTGGAAGTCTTGCATGGAGAGCTATCTTCTTGGCGAAGATTTGTGGGAGGTTATAGGAGGAGAAGCAAGACAAGTTGTTATTCCTGCTGAAGGGATTGTTGAGCTCGTGAAGGCTTGGAAGAGAATGAATGCTAAGGCGGAGTTCACTCTCAAGAGAGCTATCATTCCGGAGCTGTTTGATCACATCATCGGTAGTAGATCAGCTGCTGAAATTTGGACAGCCTTGGATGGCTTGTTCAATAAGAAGAATGTAGCTAGCTACAGTTCTTGGAGAATGAGTTGGCGAAAGCAACTCAGGGAGATCTGTCTATCTCAACGTTCTTCTTGAAGATGAAGAAACTTTGCGCAGAGATATCGACTTTGGACCCGGATGAGCCTATCTCAGAAGCTAAGCTAAAGAGGCACATAATTCGCGGCTTGCGGAGGGAGTATGTGGCCTTTGTTACTTTTGTTCAAGGTTGGGCCAATCAGCCTTCGTTGCTGGAGCTGGAGAACTTACTTGCTTCGTAAGAAAGTTTAGCTAAGCAAATGGCTGGGATGTCTGTCTCTGGGGAAGAAGGTAAGGCTCTCTTCTCTGGCAAGAAGAAGAGATAGGACAAGAAGAAGACACCTGGAGATGATGGTCCGTCTACTTTATATAAGCAGGAGAGAAGCTATGCTCCTAAGCGTGATGGGAAAAAGTAGGAAGGACCTAGATGCTTCAGGTGCAGCAAGCTTGGTCATTTCAAAAGAGACTGCAAGGTCAATCTTCAGCCAGGGCATGCTGTAGGGATGGAGGAGGCTGGATCCAATTCTGAAGGTAGTTGGGGTGGTAGAGGTGCATTCATGACGGGCACGTGTGTTCGGGCTATGACTTCCATCAACTATCAAGATGATTGGATAGTGGACTCTGGGTGTGGTCATCACCTCACCGGGGATGAGTCGAAGTTCTCCTCATTGAAGGCATATATAGGTAATGACGCTATCATTACGGCTGATGATACTATTCATGCACTAGAGAAGGAGTGTGTGTTTTATTGAAAGATGATAGAGGTACTCTTACGTTGAAGAGTGTTTATCATGTTCCTGGAATGAAGAAGAACCTCTTCTCGGTGACCAATGCGGTGGATGCTGGCTATCACGTTCTGTTTGGTCCAATAGAACTGAAATTTCTCTGAAATGTTTCAGATGTGAAAGCTGAGGTCACTCATGTTGGGAGACGGGTGAAGGACTTGTTTGTTATTTCAACAAGTTCTTATGTTGATAAGATGAGGGCTAACGACAGCGCTGCTATCTGGCATGAAAGACTTGGGCATGTTGGGATGGATAAGTTGAAAGCTATGGCGGGAAGAGGCCTAGTGAAAGGTCTACCTAGTTTGTCATCTTTCGGGGAAGGTCACGTTTGTGCAGGTTGTCAGTTTGGTAAGACTCAACGTCTTTCATTTGACAAATCACAAAGCAGATGTAAAAGACCATTGGAGTGTATCCATGGTGATCTGTTTGGACCTACCAACACTGCCAGTCTTGGAGGTAGCAGGTATATGCTGATTTTGGTTGATGGCTTCGCCATATATACTTGGGAATATTTTCTGAAGGAGAAGTCAGAGGCGTTTGAGAGGTTTGTGGAGTTCAAGGAGCTGGTGGAAAGTCGGCTTAACCTACGGGTCAAGAGGTTCAGAACTGACAACGAAGGGGAGTTCACCTCCAAGGCGTTCTTTAACTTCTACAGGAAGCATGGAATCCAAAGGGAGCTTTCTTGTGCTCACACTCCACAACAGAATGGAGTTGCAGAGCGGAAGATCCATCACCTGACGGAGACTTGCAAATGTCGGCTTCATGCCAAGAGTATCCCAAAGACCTTCTGGGCAGAGGGAATGTCTTGTGCGACCTATGTTATCAATCGGATGCCTCTCAGTCCCATCAACATGAAGACCCCTCATGAGTTGATGTTCAAGGAGAAGCCAAGCATGGAACACTTTCGAGTGTTTGGTTCTACCTGCTACGTGCATGTTCAGGATGCCCTTCGAACGAAGCTAGATGCTAAGGCAAGGAAACTAGTTTTCGTCAGTTATGATGACCGGAAGAAAGGGTGGAGATGCATGGATCCCGAGACATGGAGATATGTGGTCTCTAGGGATGTGGTATTTGACAAGCTGACATCATACCAAGGTAGCTATTCTATAGAGTTACAAGGAAGCATGGTAGATGGTGGACTAGAGGAAGCTGCAAGGGAAGTTCTGGTGGAGTTGCCTGTTTCTCCAGGTGCTCCAGGTATTTCTAGCTCTGGGTCAGGTGCTTCAAGTTCTGGAAGCAGGGGGAGCGATGCTCCATGTCTACCTGAAAGGAGAGCTAGTCCAAAAGCTACAGTGGAAGAGGTGGTTCAGAGTCAAGCTCTAAGGAGGTCCAAGAGGACCATTATTCCACCTGATCGGTATACGGGCGAGAACTTGGTGAGCTTTGCCTCATGTTTCTTCGCAGGTCCCCTGGATGAGAGAGAGAGCCATCTTGTTATGAAAATTCCATCGGAGTCAAGGAGTGGGAAGGAGCCATGGATGAAGATATGGCTGCCCTCAGGAAGAATGAGACTTGGGACTTGGTGCCTAAGGTTGAGGGAGTTACTCTAGTGACTTGTAAGTGGGTTTTTAAACTGAAGAAGAAGGCTGATGGAAGTATTGAGCGGAACAAGGCTCGCCTTGTAGCTCGAGGTTTCTATCAGAAGTATGGGGACGATTATGAAGAAATGTTTAGCCCCATTGCCAAGATGACTTCTGTCTGGGTTGTGATCGCATTAGCAGCTTGCTAAGGGTGGAATATTTGGCCACTCTACATGAAGAACGCTTTCCTATATGGCGAGATTGACAAGGATATCTTCATAGATCAGCCACCTGGTTATGTATCTGAAGAGCACCCAAGATATGTTTGCAAGCTCAAGAAGGCTCTTTACGGCTTGAAGCAAGCACCTCGGGCGTGGTACGGGAAGATCGCAGAATACCTCCAGTTCTGCAGATACTTTGCTTCTGATTCAGATTCAAGCTTATTCATGAAGAAGACGGGGGAGCTTCAGGTCTTGGTGCTGCTGTACGTTGACGATATGATCGTCCCAGGTAATTCAGGAGTGGAGGTAGCTAGGCTTCATGCTGAGATAGCTATCAGATTTGAGATGAAGGATTTGGGTGAGCTCCACCATTTCCTTGGGCTCGAAGTGGAGAGGAAAGAGAGCGGGATGCTCGTTTCCCAAAAAGACTATGTGGATCGAATCGTGAAGAGATTCGGCATGGAAGGGGGGAAGAGCAGCTCTACTCCACTAGAGGTTGGAGTTCATCTTCGATGAGATGAAGGGAAGATTCTTACCGATCCTTTGGTGTTTCGGGCTTTGATCAGAAGCTTGATATTCTTGACGATCACGAGGCCAGATATTGCTTATGCAGTTGGCAATGTGAGTCAGTTTATGGCAGAGCCTCAAAAACCTCATCTTGTGGCGGCTAGGAGTATATTGAAGTATGTCAAATCCACCTCGGAGTTGGGTCTCTTCTACGGGAGAGATTCAACGTCTGGATATGTCTTTATGACAGGCTCTATAACTATATCATGGTGTAGCAAGAAGCAAGATTCTTTGTCTGTCTCTACCACGGAAGCAAAGTACAAAGCTTCGGCTTTGGCGGCTCAGGAAGCCATCTGGCTCAGGAGGCTTGTGGAGGACATTCATAGGGAGGTGCGAGGTCCAACTCTCCTACGTGGTGACAATGAGAGTGCTCTCAAACTGGTAAACAATCCAGTTTGTCACGCGCGTATGAAGCACATAGATATTCTTCACCATTTCATTCATGAGAAGGTGTTGGAGGGATCTCTGACTGTGGAGCATCTGCAGAGCAAGGAGAATATTGCTGACATATTTACTAAGACGTTGTCGAAGAGACCATTTAGTCGGTTGCGGAGATTGCTTGGGCTGACTTCCACTTCCCACTTCAAGGGGGAGTGTTAAATTTTTGAAGTGGAAGTGGAATAGTGCTGGGCGGTCTGTAGGTTGGAGACCGCAGAGACCGCGCGGTCTGTACTGGTGCTCTGGCCGGTTCTGTCTGTCGATCTGTCTGGGCGGTCTGATCTGGGAGATCGCTGTTTATCCAAGCAGCTCGCACAAGGTGTTATGGCGACTTTTTCAAGTCAGCCAGGTGTTCAAGTAGGTCTGCCTTCTTACAGTGACCGGGCGGTCTGATGTATTGTTCTAGTCAGTTTGGTTACTGAAGAAGTTCCTTGCTTTTGCAATAAGACCGGGCAGTCTATTTTCGGGAGACCATGGTAACCAGGCGATTTGCGATAACAATATGGTTTAATAAGGAGTTGTTAGTAGTACTGAGCTCGGGCGGTCTGTTTTGTGAGACCGCTCACGATCTGGTGGGCGGTTATTGTATCCCAGTTTGTGCAGTGATGACATCCGTCTACTCGCCTATAAATAGAGGTGCAGGGCCCGTCATGAATAACGAGAACTGTAAGGACCAAAGTTGACTTGATTGTGCAGGTCTAAATTTGAGGTCGCGCAGTCTGAGATTTTTTACTGACCGGTTTGTTTGTTCGCAGATTAGCGGCTAGAAGCTCGCGGTCAGCTTGTCTCCCTTCTTCCAGCTTTGAATAAACCAATCCGGGCATACTGTGTTTAGGTGTTCTTGGTCTGTGCAGTGGACTCAGTTGATCAGGCGGTCTTAAGTGGCCAGGCGATCTTGAGTTGCGGTCTGCAGCAGGTAGCAATTTCATTGTTCAGTGTTCGCGGGTTCTTCTGTGATCAAGACCGTGCGGTCTGGGCGATCAAAGAGTGTGAACTGGTTGTCTTTTAGCAGTTGAATAAAGCAGCAGGTCGGGCGGATTGTGGTTGCGGTCTGATAGGTGCGGCTTGTGCTCTGTTTGCGGGGTCTTAGGGGCTAATCGTCTGGCTTGTCTATTCATGCGGTCTGGCCATCTTAAGGTGTCAGGTCGCAGCAGCTTGTATTTTGTGTTTTATGCTTCTCTCCTCCGTGATTCTTATGAATCATGTCTCGCCATGTATACCTCGAATTGTAAAGAGATAGTTAATACCATAGCACTATTCGGTCTTCCCATTGTCATTGTTGTGCTACACTTATGAAAAGTTTTGTGAAGTGTTCCGCATTTTACTTCACCTCCGGACCTCAAGTTTTTCAACAATTACGAGTTATAATTTTATTTTCATAACTTACAACAACGAAACTTTACAATTTCGCTTAAATTAATTAATTTAAATTTTCTAATCTCAGAAATTTCTACACTTTGGCAAAAACACTGCTAACTTCGCGTTAACGTACCGCCCTTACGTCATTAGTATGCTGAAATGTTATTTAATTAAATTATCAAAAATTCAGGGGTGTTACAATAATGATGATTGCAATGGTTATAAGCTTGATCTTAATCCTCTTTATACTTTTGTTGACTTGCTGCTATGTGATGTAGAAGAAGAGGTAGTAGCGTTGTTGTGATCTTTTTCTGTGCAGAGAAGTTGTTCTTCTGTTATGTCTTATGGTTGGAGGAGGAAGAAGGAGAAGAAGCCCTATTCGACAGAAAAAATAATGAATCAATTTTTTGATATTTTCTTCCTCAACATACTTATTCTTTATGATTTGAGTTTGAATTTCGTTCTTCTTCTGGACTGTCCTTAGAAGGAATGTCCATTGGACAGTTGATGTTTCCTTCTATTTTTGTTCCCGACTCGTCCATCTGATTTGAATAACTTCCAAGAATGTCTTTGTTGTATCTCTGGAATACTCCATTCCATTCTTGACAATAAACGAGCCGTTGGAGAACATATTTCAGCCATACAGATCATCTGGAAAAGTACCAGAAAGGACGGTAGAAAACCATCTATTTCTATCTGTATTCGACGCTGCGTTGACTTCATATTTCATCATATTGACGCACCTCTAAGTTCTTATAGAAGTAGATTTGAATTCCTTCTTACTTTGGATGAACTCAAATGTTCGCATTGCGTCGATTACTTATCGACACATCTAACGAGTTGTGGACTTGGACTTGACCTTTATCTTCTGCGTCGAATTGAAGTCAAAGGTTCGTCAACTTCTGAGATGGCTTCGACATGCTCTTCCTTCTGTGTCGAGTTTCTTTCGACATTGCGTCGACTTGACTTGATACTTCGACAAGCAGTTTGAGTTACTTCGACTTCTAGTCAGAGTTGCGTCAACTTCTATTCGACTCAAGTTTTAACTCAACTGAATTTTATGCTTCTCTTAGGCATGGTCTTGACACACTAATTGAATGTGATATCCTAGGACATCTAATGACCATTATTCCCTTTCTATACAATGTGGGTAATACAACCTAACTAATGAAATCACTTTAAGATAATTTGTTAGATAAATCAAAAGGTTTTTTCCCAACAATAAGTCTATACCTATATTAGCCAAGCACTTTAGTTATGCATGTCACATCAAAACTAATATATACATCAAATACATGATGTGTTTATTGTTATCCCGAGGGATTCTTCAAATCAGGAATCTTATGGTCAATATTCCCAACAATCTCCCTTTATTTGAAGAAGTTAGAATCTCATATAATAATAGACACATAGGCATTACTATAAGCAAATTAGGCACAAGGCATAATGTAAACATTCCATTATATAGTAGTTTCATAACAATGTTTATATTAGGGATTTTAAATATATCATTAATAACCCAAGAGTGTCTTAGACTATTTGCTTTCCTTGACCATTAATCACTATCTCCAGCAGCTTTCCTCCTTTGTCTTTCAAAGTAGCCTAGTGGTTTAGGATTGTATCTGGGAGGGGGAGGTGGTCCATTAGGACACTTTCTCATGTGAATCCTCCTCTTTACCTCTTGTTGTTCAAACTTGTTCATTCCACAGAGCCATAATACTTTGAGATATTCTTACCTAGACTGCCAAAGTAGAATGTGCACAGTGACTCCTCTGAGTATTCTCTAGAGGGGGGAATGGAGTCTTAAAACTTTCTACAAAAATGTGTGCACAGAACAACAATAATTCTAACTACTATGCATTTAGAATTCCCACCACAATAAAATAAACACAGATTAATAAAAATAAATAAGGGACAACACAGAAAATTGGCATAACATAGAAGAGACAAGATTTATAGTGGTTCCCCAAAATATGGGTACTACACTCTTCTACCACCTTGGTAGGAATACACTATCCAGTGCCCGAGTCTTTTGATAAGGAGACTCTTAGAACAAGGTTCTGAGTCTTTTGTTAAAGAGACTCTTAGAACCAAGACTAGATCTTTTGATAAGGATATTTTGAACCAAAACTAGATCTTTTTATAAGTAGATCTTGAACTAGGAATAGATCTTTTATTAAGGAGATCTTGAACCACTGAATCCTTTGAAGAGGGATTCTTAAAACTCTTTACTCGATTTTACAAGAAATAGAAAGTAGAGTAAAGAAAGAAGAAGAAGATGAAGATGGTTCTTCTGTGAATAAACACTCTTATAGCAATCAATGTGGATTATATACACTAAATGTTTTTCTGGAACCTTCTTCAGTAAAATGAATCCTTGCTTGAGAAAGATGCAAGTATTATATGGCCCTGATCCAGTAGTTTATTTCTATAAATTCTGTATGGTTCTTTCAGAGAGAGGAAGAATTAGAAGTCTTCTGTGTATATTTCCTGTACAGAGATCTGTCGTATTCTATTGAAGAGAACTGGAGAAGAAGAAGACAGAATAATTGTTGTAATCATTATTTTAAATTCTGTATAATTATTCTTCTGTCGAATAGAGATGAATGACTTTCCTCTTCTGTTGTTCCCCTATTGGAATGTCCAAGAGGTAGTATTGCTCTCTTTCTATTTCTGTTGATAGCCATTCAAAACTTTTGAATGACTTCCAAATATATCATTATTGAATCTCTGAAATTCTTCTTTCTCTTCTTGTTCATGTACGACCTGTTAGAACTCAAATAACTTCCATATATATCATCTGAATAAGATTCAGAATCAAATCCAGGAAGTTTTCCCAATCTGTGTCTATATTCGACGTTGGGTCGAATAACATTGCCTTATTATTAGCGCACATATGAGTTCTATTAGAAGTAGCTTCAAAATCTTCCTCAGCTTTGAAGTGAACTATGACATCGATGTTGTGTTGATTCCTTATCAACGTATCTGTCAAGATGAAGACGTAAACATTGAACTATGCCTTCTGCAATGAATATAATTCAGAGTTGTGTCGACTTCAAGTGTTGCACTGAATGACTCTGTCTTCTGCGTCGAATACATTTCGATGTTGCGTCGACTTTAATTGATGCATTGTTTATACCAGTCTGAGTTATGCTTACTTTTATTCAAAGTTACTTCAACTTTTAATTGAAGCTACGTCAACACCTATTCGACGCATAATTAACTCAATTGAATTTTGCACTCTTTTTACAGGACTTTGACACTCTAATGAGAGTCTGACATCCTAGGACATCTAATGACCATATTACCCTCACTATACAACATGGGTAATGAATCCTAGATGATGAAATCACTTATACATAATTTGTAATTTAAATCTGGAGGATGTTTTCCCATCAATCTCCCCCTATTTATCTTAATAAATTTTATAAACTTTTAAGTGATTTCAATCATATTGAAAAATACAGCAGAGTGCATAAAAGCATATTATAATAAAATGACAACATAAACTATAACTTCTGATTAATAGAAATGAGTGTTCATCAGAATTAGTTACCCAAAGAAGTATTCTACTTTTTCTTTCTGAGAAATGTAGATAGAGCTCCATAGACCTTCCTGAACTTTGTTTCAATATATTTGACCTTAGCTGGTTTGGCCTTCTCTCGATTCTTCTGAATTTTATCAAGCCCTTTCAATAGTTTCTCCAAGTCAGCTTCTGCATCAGGGTAAACATCATTTATCTTGAATCCAAAGCTAATGAATATAGCAGTCAGTTCATTTATTTCAATCTGATCAAGCTCTTCTGAGTCTGGATCTGGCACTATGAATGTTGACTGTGTGATGACAGGAGTTGGAGCTGTCTTGAAAACAATCGTTTTCTTCTTTTAGTATGACTGATCTGCTGCATCTTGATTACATCCAAGACCCCTTTTGTGAAGTTGCCCTTTATCTTTCAGGACCTTTGCTTAAGGGTTCTTGGCATCATATTTTGAATAGTCAAATAGTTTACATGGAATTTGGATTGCTTCTTTTATTTGCTCGTCTTCCACTGCTTCTTTCCCCTTCTTGAGTCTTCCAGTACATTTCCTTTTCTTTTCCTCAAAATATCTTTGGGAGGCATCATATTCATACTACTCTCTTTCTCTTATTTCTTCTAAGGCTTTGTAAAAAGTTGGATCATTATACACCTTCATCTGATTTTCAGGTATTTGAACTTTCTCATAAGTTTAATTATATGACCTTTTCCTTTTGAATTATTTTCTCTATTCCTTAATATACCTCTCCCAGATAGGTATTTTTCTCCCATATTGCCTTTCTGTGAATGTGTTTCTTCCTCTGAATATGTTCCTTTGTCTAGGATCTTATCCTGGAACTGGTAGAATAGGGACGAGAGGAAGAAGGGTGGGAGTAGGAGCAGAAGAAGATAAGACAAGATCAGAGACAAGAATAAGCAGAATATATGGTGAATTAGCCCATACTGAAAACACTTTTAAACTTGCCTAATAGTCATCATCATTGAAAATATATCAGACTCCTCCTGAATTGATGGCTCCCCTTGGTTTGAAGACTCCCCCAAATTAAAGGCAGGAATCTGTTTAGAGAAGATGTTGTAGGAGCCAAGAGAAGTTGAGAAGTGATTGTTAGTTCTCCTTCAAAAATATAAGAAGAGAGTTGATATTGATGCTCAATTGCATTATACACTGAATCAGGAGGGGCTTGCTATCAACCTTCTCCCCCAGCTTTATTCCGTTGAAAAAAGATAAAGACCTCAAAAAGCAGTGCCGACAATCTCAATTCCTTTTCGATGGCTTTCAACTAGGACATGAGGTTTCTTAACATGTGATGTTGTGCCGATAACATGCGATAACAGTCTTCTAAGAAGTCTGGGTACAAATATGAGAATTGAGACATCAATGTCTCTAAGGCCAAATCAATTGCGTGAAGAATATTTCTATTAAAGGACATTAATTTTCATCGTGTGCCTACAAAGAAGAAAGAAGACAGATGTAGAGAGGAAGAAAAATAGGAGAGCGAGAGGAAGAGAATTCGAAAGCACAATAAAGTCTAACAATTGTTTTGCTTCTAGAAGACGATTCATCATAACTTTGGGTTGTACTCGATGCAACGTCGAAAAGGAGTAGATGCAGTGCGCCAAAATATATCGAAGTAGCTTCAATAAGCAAGGTCTGCACGTGTTTGAGATGTCGACATTACGTCGAGTGGAAATTGATGTGGCTTCGAATAAAAACAACAACTATTAAGTCGTCACATGCGTCGATAAAAATTCGACACTGCATCGAGTTCTATTCGAATGAACTGTCCCAGTCAGCTCTCGAATCTGATGTCGAGTATAAATAGATGGTGCGTCGATTTGTATTCAACCTAGCTCTAAATAAACATTATATTTTTCTCAAAATTTGTGTTGTTTTTCCCAGCAATAACATTCTATGGAAAATAGGTTTAGTACAGAATATATGTGATCTAAAGAGCTCCATCAAGCATTCCCAATACATTGATGAAGAAATTGTACTTTCTTTCATCAAGTGGCTTAGTTAATATGTGTTTATCAGTGGAATTGTATTGAAGAGAGATCTTACCCTTCTCTACATCATCTCTAAAAAATGTGTGGTTTATCTCTCTGTGTTTAGTTCTACTATAGAGAACAAGATTGGATGAAATAGAAATATCACTAGAACTGTCACAGAATATTATGGAGTTCTCTAGAGTAAAGTTGTAATCTAACAACTGATTCTGTATCCATAATATTTTTGAGCAGCAGCTTCCTGCAGTTATATACTCAGCTTCAGAAGTAGAAGTGGTGACTGAGGTTTGCTTTTTTGCTAAACCAAGAAATTCGGCTAGCACCCAGGAATTGACAAGTTCCTGAGGTACTCTTTCTATCAAGCCTGCATCTAGCATAATCTACATCTAAGTAGCCTAGTAGATCAAATCCATATTCTATGGGATACCATAAGCCAAGTTCAGGTGTACCCTTTAGATATCTGAGTATTCTTTTTATAGAACTCATGTGGGTTTCCTTAGGGTCAACCTGAAATCCAGCACATATACAAGTAGCAAACATGATATCTGGCATGCTAGCTGTAAGATAGAGGAGTGAGACAATGACTGCTCTATAAGTCTTCTGATTAAAATACTTACCCTTTTCATCTCTATTAAGTATTTGTATTGGTAGCTCTGGGGCTTCATGGTGTACTTGGATTGGGATATGAAAATGTCATCTGCACTTGCTTTACTTGGAGGCTAAGAATGTAGGATAGTTCCCCCATGCTACTCATCTCAAACTTAGATTGTGATAGGTCAGCAAATCTTTTGCAAAGTCTTTGGTCTGTTGAGCCAAATATTATATCATCTATATATATTTGTACTAAAAGTAGCTGATTTTTTTGTGCTCCAGTGAAAAATGTTTTATCCACCTTACCTCTTACAAAGGAGTGTTCTAGAAGAAAGGTGGATAGAGTCTCATACCAAGCTCGTGGAGCTTGCTTGAGACCATACAATGCTTTATCTAATCTATAAACAAAGGAAGGATAAGATGGATTGACAAAACTTGGGGGCTACTATACATATACTTCTTCTTGAAGAGTTTCATTTAAGAATGCAAACTTCACATCCATTTGATATACTTTTATCTTCATATGTGCAACATAAGCAAGAAACATCATGATTATTTCCAGTCTAAACACTGGAGCAAGGGTCTAAACGTAGTCAATTCCCTCTTCTTTCCTGTATCCTTGAGCAATAAGTCTGGCCTTGTTTCTTACTATGACTCCATTTGAGTCCATCTTATCTTTATATACCCTTTTTATTCCAATAATTGGGTACTTCCTTGGTCTTTCAACTATTGTGCAGACTTTTTTTCTTTCAAATTGTGTAAGCTCCTCTTGTATGGTAGCTTTTTAGTGAGGATCACTATTTACCTCTTTAAACTTCTTTGTTTCATATTGAGAGAGGAAGCACTCCAGCATGACCTCATTTGTGATCTGATTTCTGGTCTTCACTCCCACTATCATATCTCCTATTACTTGAAATGGAGGGTGATCCTTTAGGGTTAACCTAGTTCTTGCTAAATTGTTAAGTGGAATCACATTCTCATGTATTTCTTCTTCTTCATTGGTTGTAGGAACACCATTTTCTTCCTATTGAATAATTTTTGTTTCTGGTAGACCAGGTGTCTTGATGACATCATCTTCAGCAGAATCTTCATTTGACGCATTGTTAGTTAGCTATTTTCCTTTATCCTAACAACCTGTTGAGTGATTCATGATACTCAGTCTTTCAACTTGATATGCAAATTGATCTTCTTCCTGTAAAGTATCATAGGTGGAAGTTTCCTTCCCATTGGAGAACATGTTAGTCTCATTAAAAACCACATTCATTGAATCCTTAATTTTGAGAGTACTCTTATTATAACACCTATAGGCCTTGCTTGATGAGAAGTATCCCAAGAATATTCTATCATCAGCCTTCATGTCAAATTTGGCAAGTTGGCTCATTCCATTGTTTAGAATGAAGCAAGTACACCCAAATATCCTAAAATATATGACTATATGTGTCTCTCCTTTCAATAGCTCATAAGGAGTCTTTAACTTAGTTTTGTGGATGAGACTCCTAATCAGAACATAGTTGATTGTATTCACTGCCTTAGCGTAGAAGGACTTTGGCAAATTGGATTCAGCCAATAATATCCTTCCTGATTCAGTTAAGGTTCTATTTTTCCTTTCAGCCACCCCATTTTGTTGGGGGGTTCTAGGAGATGAAAAGATTTGCCTTATCCCTTCATCCTCACAGAATCTACAAATTAACTAATTCTCAAACTCAGTACCAGGATCACTCCTGATCACAGCAACTTGAGTATTGAATTCACATTAAATATGTCTAATGAATCTTGAGAGGGTCTTGAAGGTTTCTGGCTTAGCTTTTAGAAAGAACACCCAGCTGAATCTAGAAAAGTCATCTACAATAACTAATGTATATGTCTTACCTGCCAAGTTTTGAGTGGAGATAAGACCAAATAGATCCATATGTAACATATAGAGGGTTCTAGGGAAATCATTCTTATGAATTGGTTTGATTGAAGATTTTGTTTGTTTTCCTAGTTGGCAGGCTCTTCAAGGATGGTCCTTCTTGAACTTACCAATTGGTAAGCCTCTTACTAGGTTGTACTTGGAAAACTTAGCTATTGTTTTAAAGTTTAAATGACTAAGTCCCATATGCCATAATTCATTATTTTCTAAGTTAGAATTAAATAAGCACACTTCAGACTTAGTTTAATCAAAAGCTACTACATATACTTTACCTTTTCTAAGGTCAGTTAATACTATTTGATTAGTTAATGAGCTAACAATATGACATAAAGACTTAGTAAATACAGCTTTATATTCACCATCACATAGTTAACTAATACTGATTAGGTTAAGTTGAAGACCTTCAGCATAAGCTACCTTAGAGAAGGAGATTTCTCCAACCCTGAGCACACCATATCCTCTGGTCTGACCAGAATGGTAGTTACCAATGATTACCTTAGGGCCTTCCTTAGCCTTGTAGTTTTCTAGCAAATCTTTTGCTCCAGTCATATGCATGGAGCATCCACTATCCAAGTACCACTGCTGGTTTGTGGTAGAACAGTCTCCTTTCTGCAATTAGATATAAAAATTAGTATGGACCCTCACTAACTGGGGACCTTTCTTCTACCAATATAAGGAGTTATGAAAGAATAAGTTAGTCTTTCAGGATACCCCTTAAGCTGAAGAAGTGCTGGTTTATTATGCCAGCGATGTTTGGCCTTGTGTCCAATCTTAGAACAGTAAAAGCATCTAGAATTGTAGTAAGAAAATGAGAGAGGGAAGTATAGATGTTTTAAAATCTTTTGTTGGAAACATACGTAGAGAAGAAATTGATGCATCTCTAGAGTTGCGTCTAATGGAATTTGACGTATCTGCATAGTTACGTCGAAAATAAGTCGATTTAAAATGTTGGTTGCATCGAGTGTAATTTGACGCACCTTCATACATGCTTCGAGCTGATGTCGAAGCATATGCAGAACTCAGTTGAGTTACAATCGACGCATCTTTAAAATTGCATTGAGTTCTATTCGACGCATAATTCTTTTTATTAACAATCTAATGATTATTGGTTGAATTTTATAAGAGGGGCATGCCTAGAATTCCTTTTTGATCAACAATGTTTACCCTATTGAATAAAGTGATCTTATTAAGGTTGTTATTCGATTCTTCACAAGATTATATGTTGTCATTAAATTGATTTTCACTAGGTCTAATGGATATTGTTGGATTTTCCCAAGCAGGTTTGCTAAAGGTTTTTGTGCTGGTGGATGGATCTTCCTAAACCAAGATATCTCAATCTCATAGAGAGATTCTGTGTGATATTCTTGAGCATTTGACTCCTCCCTATGAGTAAGTCTTCAAAGGCCTTGGCCTTTGTAATTTCTTCTTTTAGAGTTGAATTTTCATTAGTTAATTTATTTATTTATGTTTCCTTTTTATATATCTGATTTCGTAATTCATAGTTAGTAGAATACATGTTATCTTTCTTAAGATCTTCTAATTCTTCCCTAACTATTTTAAATTCTTTTTGAATCTGAAGATAATCTTAACACAATTCTTAAAAACAATTTTTAAAGTCTTCTAAAGTAAAATCAAAATCATCAAATAAGGATATTTGATCTTATTTAAAGGAATCTTCCAAATCCATTAGACAGGATTCTTCAAAAGCAGATTCTTCATCATTGTCAGATGAAGAGCATGACTCAGATTTTGAGTCCCTCCAGGTTTCAACTATGAAACCTCTTCCCTTCTTCTTGTCCTTCTTTCTGAAGGACTTTTTCTTGTGCTCTTTCTTGCTGTTTTTGTCCTTTTTATCTTTAGGACATTCAGGGGCAATGTGCCCTAGTTTTCTGCATGCAAAATAAATTATTTCCTGCTTTGGAGTCTTATCAAACCTTGGTTTGTTTGAGCTCATTTCCTTGCTCCTCGAGTCTTCAGTCTTGACCCATCTCCTAAATCTTCTAGCCGAGAGATTAAACATCTCTTCTTCAGAAGTAGAAGGCTCTCCTTCACCTGCCTTCAGTGCTATAGTCCTTACTTTTGGAGTAGAGACTTTCTCCTTGGCTTCAATATCAGCCCTACTCTTCAGAAGTAGCTCATAGGATTTGAGCTTGCCAATTAAGACATCAATGGAGATTTCTCACTGGCATATGGACTCACTAATGGACCAGATCCTTGAGTCCCAAGTGCTTGGGAAGAACATGAGAAGCTTATCATTGATCTCAGTTAATGAGATCTCGTTATCTAGACCATTGACCTGATTATTAATATTGCTAATTCTTTCAAACATTTCAACAACATTCTCTTCAGCTTTCTTTCGAAATATCTCATATTGACATATGAGAAGGGACTTCCTATCCTTTATTTCATCTGAGATCCCTTCAACTAGTCTAAACAGTGATTCCTAGATTTCCTTTGCTGAGTTATAATCAGCCACCTTTTGGAATATGTCATCTGACATAGTTGACACCAAGATGTTCATGGCCTTTACATCACAGGCTTTCAATTTTTTTCTCAGAATCAGTCATTCAGCTCTAGGGACAAGTTCTTGTGCCACAGTCCCACTTGCATCTTTTCTGTATTGGATGGGAGGACCTGAGTTTAAACTTATTCAGATTACCCACTGGTGCTCTAGTGGATGCATAGTCTTTAGAACTCATTTTCTTAAAATAATTTTAAAATATAAAAATGTGAGTGATAGGATCTTTTAATCAAAGTGTTAACCTTCTTCTAATAAACCTGCCTCTGATACAAAATGAAAGTGCATAGTCCTCTGAGTATTCTCTAGAGGGGGGGGGGGGAATAGAATTTTAAAACTTTTCACAAAAAAGTGTGCACAAAATAATAATAATTCTAACTACTGTGAATTCAGAATTCCATCCAGAATAAAATAAACACAGAGTAATAAAAATAAATAAGGAACAACATAGAAAATTTGCACAACACAGAAGAGACAAGATCTATAGTGGTTCCCCAAAATATGGGTACTCCACTCTTCTACCACCTTGGTTGGAATACACTATCCAGTGCCTGAGTGTTTTGATAAGGAGAATCTTCGAACCAGGGTCTGAGTCTTTTGTTAAGGAGACTCTTAGAACCAAGACTAGATCTTTTGATAATGAGATCTTGAATCAAAGCTAAATCTTTTGATAAGGAGATCTTGAACCAGGACTAGATCTTTTGTTAAGGATATCTTGAACCACTGAATCCTTTGAAGAGGGATTCTTAGAACTCTTTACTCAGTTTTACAAGAAATAGAAAGTAGAGTAAAGAAAGAAGAAGAAGATGAAGATGGTTCTTCTATGAATAAATCCTCTTGCAGCAATCAATGAGGATTATAGACACTAAGTGTTTTTCTTGATCCTTCTTCAGTAAAATGAATCCTTTCTTGAGAAAGATGCAAGGATTATATAGCCCTGATACAATAGTTGATCTCTGTAAATTTTGTATGCTTCTTTCAGAGAGAGAGAGGAAGAAGAAGAAGCCTTCTGTGTATATTTCCTGTACAGAGATATGTCGTATTCTGTTGAAGAGAGCTGTAGAAGAAGAAGGCGGAATAATTGTTGTAATCTTTCTTTCGAATTTTGTATACGTATTTTCTATCGAATAGAGATGAATGACTTTCCTCTTCTATTATTTCCCTAGTTGGAATGCCCAAGAGGTAGTATTTCTCTCTTTCTATTTCTGTTGATAGCCCGTAAAAAACTTTTGAATAACTTCCAAATATATCATTATCGAATCTCGGAAATTCTTCTTTCTCTTCTTGTTCATGTACGGCCTGTTAGAATTCAAATAACTTCCATATATATCATCTGAATAAGCTTCAAAATTGAATCCAGGAAGTTTTCCAAATCTGTGTCTGTATTCGACGCTGCATCGAATAACTTTTCCTTCTTATTACCGCACCTCTGAGTTCTATTAGAAGCAGCTTTGAAATCTTTCTCAGCTTTGAAGTGAACTCTGATATCGAAGTTGTGTCGATTCCTTATAGATGAACACATAAACATTGAACTCTGCCTTCTGCGTCGAATATAATTCAGAGTTGATTCGACTTTAAGTGTTGTATCGTCTGACTCCACCTTCCGCGTTGAATACATTTCATCGTTGGGTCGACTTCAGTTGATGCATCGACTACTAGTCTGAGTTATCCTTACTTCTATTCAAAGTTACTTCGACATTCAATCGAAGCTACGTCGACTTCTTTTCGACGTAGAATTAACTCAAATGAATTTTGCACTCTTTTTTACTGGACTTTAACACTCTATTGAGAGTGTGACATCATAGGACATATAAAGACCATATTACCCTCACTTTACAACATGGGTAATGAATCCTAGATGAGGAATTCACTTATAAATAATTTGTAAGATAAATCAAGAGGATGTTTTTCCCAACAAATCCGATTCCATGTATACAATATTATGGACTTGGATTGTGGGCTCCACTCTTCATAGTTGGGATCTTTCAAATTTCCTCTCTTCTCTTATTCCTGGCCAATATCTCTTCTTCAGGTGTTACTACTTTCCTTTTATGAGATGACTCAACAAGATGAGGACTATCAGAGAACTGCTTAACTTGGGGTTCATGATATGCAGGCTCTAAACTGTAATTCAGCTGGGGTAGATTCAAGTCAAGCCTTGTTACATTTGAGACCCAAACAACCTGGTCAGCACAATGCTTTATAATAACTTCCTCTCCCTTTCTGATTTCTTTTGATACATACTGACAAATGTTGCCCTGGAGGTCAGATATTTTATTTCTGAGCATGTTCACACCTTCAGTGATATGATTCTTTGTTTCCAGGAGGTGTTCATCCTGCATTTGGCTACAAAAATCAACTCTTTCAAGAACATTCATTTTATTCTCTGTCATGTTGTTAACAGTTGACTGGAATGCATTTTGAATATTTTCTGAGGTAGCACACTAATTCTCTATGATATTTGCTAACCCTTTATGAATTATTTCTAGTTGTTGGGCGGCATGGTCCACAACAGGAGTAGCCCTCATGAAGAAATTCAGTGTCTGGGCATTCAATTGAAGCTTCTCATCTTTAACTCCTGCTATTTCTTTAGATAATTCATTTATAATACCCTCGACTACCTTATCCAAATAACACTCAAGATTTTGTGTCTAACCATCTAACAAAGCTTTCATCTGAGCCATTAAGGAACTAGGAAGTTCTTCACTAGTTGTAGGAATGGTTTGCTAGGCTCTCCAACATTTGTTATAATGGGTGGATCTATCTCAAATTCATAGTCAGCATACGTGCAGTTAGGAGTGTCAGCTTTAGGAGTTTGCTTCTTGATGAGTCCCAATTATATACACATATTTGGACTCATCTGGGCCATTTTTCTACTCATTCCATTGCACTTTAGCCTTGTTTTGGCTCATATTTGTCATTCTATGCTAGGTGCACTTCTTGGCCTATATTGGTGTGTTTTATGTTTATTCTCTTTTGATGGCCTTATCGTATTGTTGAGTGCCACTTTCAGTGGCCTGATTAGCATTTCTGTAGGAACAGGAGTCATGCAGGTGTTCTCGGTACAATTCTGTACAGGAACACTGCGCACGATCACTGGTTCTATTGCACAAGACCACTAGTCGTGCGCCGCTGATCGTGCGCACTCAACCCCCGAAATGTGAGTTATGTCTTGACCGAACGCACGACCATTTACGATAGTGCGCACGACCACTAGTCGTGGGCCACTGGTCGTGCGAACATGTTATTTTATAAATTTCTTACATTGCAGGCTCCGCCCAAGCAGGCGCACGATCACAGGATTCGAGTGCGCACGACCACTGGTCGTGCGCCATGACCATGCGCACTGTTTATTCCAGCGCCTATATAATGACCTGTTCCGCAAATTAGGGATACGGGGGGCTTCCGGGAGCGCGATTTTCAGTCCGTACACCGCCGTTTTCCACTTCCAACCACCTCCACCTCATCTTCTCTGGAAGGGGAAGTCATCTCTGGCCATCCTAAGCATTTCGCCGTCGTCCAGAAGCATTCTCCGCCATCCGCAAGCAATCAAGCAAGCTGTCTCCATTTCTGTCCGGTGAGAAGATCATCAATCCTGAGGTAGAAGACGGCGGAAGCAGATGGAGAGATCGTGACAGTCTCTCGACGCCGGAAGCACAGTCCGCCCGAGTCCGGAGGTAGCTTGACAAACTACCATTCCGGCCGTGAACGGCCGCTAGTCTCCGTCCATTGGTTATCTTCTTATTCTCCCCTTTGTTGTATTTCTATGAATCATTTGAACTTGAATATCATGATGTTTAGTTTAAATGCAATGTTTGTTTCTTCTCTGTTCATCAACATTTACTTTTGATTCGTTTCACCTCCACTCACTCACTCACGCATTCATTGTGTTCGATTCGCGTTAGCAAGAGCTAGCGGCGATTTGTGAAGAGGTGTCTACGACCCTCACTCTCCGCACTAGTGATCACTTCACCCGCTTGCGCACCGTCCATCCGCCTCATGAAGCTCGGCATCGCGTCCGTTGCACCCATCTCGCCTTGCGAAACGGTGATTTCGACCCACACCACTTTTATTGTTGTTAACAATAGGAAACCAAATCAAAACCCCTCCTGTTGTGTTGTTCCCGCTTGTGAAACAATTGTCACACAATGCGATTCGTTCACCCAACCTGCATTCCTCAAGAGACCGACACTCAGGGATTCTATTCCCAACATTTATTACTTGACAGCGACCGGTGCACTTGCCGAATATAGCATCAAGTTTTGGCGCCGTTGCCGGGGAATGCAGATGTGATGAATTCGTTTGCGTGAAGAATCTTTGCACGACTCATTATTTTAATTTCTCTTTGTTTACCTCTGTTATCTTTGTTTCTTTTTTTTTGACACGCACATCGAATTACCTTTGTTCTTTCCATCGTGCGCTATTCTTTTGGGTTTCAAGTATTCCTAGCATGACCTCTATTCAGCAATACATCTATCAAGGAAGTTTAAATGATTTAAAGGTTCAAGCACAAAGGAATGATCATGATTTCGGGATTTCCTCCGACATCATTGAGTATATGACTGGGAATTGCAAGTTCAATGAGGATAAGCATGAGGATGCGATACAACACATGCAGGACTTCTTAGAGATTTATTATGCATGTATATTCAGTGGAGTTAAAAACGACCTGCAAAAGATCCTGGCATTTTCATTTTCCCTACATGATAAAGCCAGAAGTTGGTACTGGGATATCCGGAAAGGAGAGGCGACCACATATCTCGAAGGGAGATTTTTGCATGAGTTTCAACACCGTACCCAAGTCCTGGACAAATACAGGGAACTTATAACCTTCAGCCAGGGAAAGGAGGAGACGTTAGTTGACGCTTGGGAGCGTTTTCAATCCCTGCATAGGGGATGTTACCGTGAAGATCTATCAGAAATCTTTTTGATTCAGGTTTTTTATTTCGGCGTGCTGGACAAATTCCGTCTGTTATTCGATGTGGCAGCCGGAGGGGCCCTGTTTAACAAATCGGGGAAGGACGTGTGGGAAGTAGTAGTGACTATAGTTCAGACCAGCCAGCACTGGAGTCATATCATTCACCCCCCCAGCACTGTCGAAGTTAATGCAGTGACATTCAACGGAGCAGCGGAACGTGTGCCGTCAGGGCAGACGGAATAGTTCGCAACCTTTGTGGTCGGGATGCTGCATAAAATAAATGACCAATCTGCAGCAATTCAACAGCTTCACTCTACTATAGGGACACTTACCAATGTCATTTCTGGGCTTGCAAGTCAGCAGCCGGAGTCTATGAACACCATGCGATTGAGAATTCCACGGACAAGTGCAATGCAGACGTGGCTGAGAAGCAGACTCAGATTCATATTGAGCCAGACTCCGTGAGCGAGGCACAACCCTTGAGAAGTGTTGTTCACCCCCCATTCCCCCACAAGTTGCGAAATGAGAAATCCGAGAAACAATTCCGCAAATTCCTGGAAATAATGAAAGGAGTGCAAGTGAGCATACCACTGATTGAAGCCATTTCTCAAATACCGGGCTATTCCAAGTTCTTGAAAGACTTGATTTCGAAGCGGAAACTGTTGGAGGATCTCAAGACTATCGATCTCACTGAGGAGTGCTCTGCCATCATCTCCAATATGCCCACAAAGTGCAAATATCCGGGCAGCTTTACTATTCCTTGCAGGATCGGTCATCACCATTTCAGCCAGGCGCTCTGTGATTTGGGTGCATCAATCAACTTGATGCCGCTCTCTATCATTCGTGAACTAGGCACAGGTAATGCTACAGCTAGCTGATCGGTCGATCAAGAAACCATCTGGAATTGTCGAGGACCTCACAATAGTAGTAAACAGTCTCGCTTTCCCAGCAGATTTCGTCATCCTCGACATGAAGGTTGATACTAAAGTACCCATTATCTTGGGGCGGCCCTTTCTTGCTACGGCTCGTGCTATCATTAATGTGGAGCAGGGGGAGCTCACGCTCAGATTGGGGGAGGACGCTATATCCTTCAACGTCCACAATCTGTCGCAACTCTTCGAAATCACGGAATGCGAACCGGCAGAGCCACTTGAAGAATTCGATGGTCAGAACGATGTGGGTTTGGATGACAGTGAGACATGTTAGCAGCGCAAGGACGCAGGCAATGACGGTGCACATTCGAACCAGCCCGATGTTACGCATTCAATCGGAGGGCCATCCAGCGATTCTGCAGATCCAAATATTTATCCGGCTCTCAAACAACTACCGGATTCTCTAAAGTACGTTTTTCTTGGAGAAAATGCCACGCATCCGGTGATTATTTCCGCAGCTCTTTCTGCCGCCAATGAAACCACATTGGTGGGTGTGCTGAGAAGGTACCATAAAGTCTTCGGACGCTCTCTTGCAGACATTAAGGGAATCAGCCCCACGGTCTGCATGCATTAGATCCTCCTTGAAGATCAGTACAAACCCACAGCACAGCCCCAAAGGCGTTTGAACCCGAAAATGCAAGAGGTGGTGAAGGCAGAAGTGATAAAGCTCTTAGACGCTGGCATCATTTATCCAATCAGCAACAGTAAATGGGTCAGCCCAGTTCAGGTGGTACCAAAAAAGGAGGGATCACCGTTGTTGCCAATGAAAAGAACGAGTTGCTACCTACCCGAATGATCACTGGGTGGAGAGTCTGTATCGACTACCGCAAGCTGAATGATGCTACACGCAAGGACCATTTCCCACTCCCCTTCATTGATCAGATGTTAGAAAAGTTAGCGGGGCAGGATTACTACTGTTTCTTGGATAGGTACTCAGGTTACAATCAAATCTTAATAGACCCGTCTGATCAAGACAAAACAACATTTACATGTCCTTCCGGTACCTTCGCATTCAAGAGAATGCGGTTCAGACTATGTAATGCCCCCGCAACTTTCCAGCGTTGTATGCTCGCCATTTTCGCTGACATGGTGGGAGATTTCCTCGAAGTTTTCATGGATGACTTCACTTTATTTGGCAGCAGCTTCGATACTTACCTCGTGAATTTGGCCAAGACCTTGAAGCGGTGTGAGGACACCAACCTTGTCTTGAACTGGGAGAAATGCCACTTTATGGTGGGCGAAGGAATTGTGTTGGGGCATAAGGTTTCCTGCCAAGGGCTCGAGGTTGATCAGGCGAAGGTAAGTGTTATCAGAAACCTCCCTCCACCTATGTCAGTGAAAGGTGTCCGCAGTTTTCTTGGTCATGTGGGATTCTATCGAAGGTTTATTAAGGACTTCTCATACATTTCAAAGCCTTTATCTCGCCTACTTGTTAAGGACGTCCCCTTCCACATCGACGATGCATGCACGCAGGCCTTTGAAACCTTACGGGGACATCTCATCTCGGCTCCAATTTTGGTGGCACCCGACTGGAATTTCCCTTTATTATCATGTGTGACGCAAGTGATGTGGCCGTGGGTGCTGTGCTCGGTCAAAAGAAAGACAAGATGTTTCACACCATTGCGTATGCCAGTCGAACTCTCAACAGCGCGCAAGCAAACTACACCACACGGAGAAAGAAATGCTGGCCGTGGTCTTCGCCTTTGAAAAATTTCACTCATACTTGGTGCTTTCCGAAGTAATTGTGTACACGGACCACACCGCACTCAGGTATCTTTTCAGAAAAAAGGAATCCAAACCGCGCCTGATTCGTTGGATTTTACTTTTGCAGGAATACAATTTGGAAATCAAAGACAAGAAAGGGGTGGAGAACGTAATAGCTGACCATCTTTCGCGTTTGGAGTACGATATGACGGCTGGCATTCCCAACAGCTTTGTGGAGGAAACGACCGATTATTTTCCGGATGAAAAATTATTCGCAATCAATACGCTCCCGCCAACCGCCCCATGGTACGCTGATATCGCTAACTACTTGGCTTGTAAAACATTCTCCCCGAATCTGTCCCCTCAGCAGAGACGGAAGCTTACCTCTGACTCAAAATACTATTTTTGGGAAGATCCGCTCTTATTCCACACTTGCAGTGACGGGATTATCAGGCGCTGCGTTCCTGAAGCTGAGTTTCAGTCTATACTGCGACACTGCCATGACAGAGAAGCTGGCGGGCATTTCGGGGCCGTTCGAACAGCACGAAAAATCTTGCAATGCGGATTATTTTGGCCGACTCTCTTCAGGGACGCCCATGCCTATGTCACCAAGTGTCATGAATGCCAAAGGACCGGAAACATCTCCCGGCGCGACGAGATGCCCCTCAATAACATGCTAGTTTGCGAACCATTTGATGTCTGGGGGATAGACTTTATGGGTCCTTTCCCAATGTCTCATGGTAAGCATTATATCATTGTGGCAGTTGATTATGTCTCAAAATGGGTGGAATCCGAGGCAGTTGCCACGAATGATGCCAGCACAGTGCTACACTTTATCCACAAGAATATTTTCTCCAGGTTTGGGACGCCGAGAACTATTATCAGCGACGGCGGTAGTCATTTTTGTAATAAGCAGTTTTTGCAGCTCATGAAAAAGTTTGGGGTCCATCATAAGATTTCTTTAGCTTACCACCCCCAAACATGTGGACAAGTAGAAGTATCCAACCGCGAGCTCAAGCGAATAATCAAAAAATCGATACATTCAAATAGGAAGGAGTGGTCTAAAAAGGTCGACGACGCATTATGGACTTACCGGACCGCTTTCAAAACACCTATCGGCATGACTCCATTTCAACTAGTCTATGGCAAGGCATGCCACCTCCCTGTGGAGCTGGAGCATAAAGCATTATGGGCAACCAAACTGTTGAACATGGACATTGGTGCCGCAGCCGAGGTGCGTCGTTTCCAACTCAACGAGTTAGAAGAGCTCCGACATTTCGCTTATGAAAACGCTCGCATCTACAAAGAGAAAACAAAAAATGGCATGATCGACACATCATCCCTAAGGAGTTCAAAATTGGGGACCAAGTGCTGCTTTACAACTCCCGTCTCCGCCTCTTTCCAGGAAAGTTAAAGTCGAGGTGGAGCGGTCCTTTCTTAGTGATTGATGTCTCTCCCTTTGGTGCCATCGAAATATCAGGGGATAAGGGAGACAAATTTAAGGTCAACGGGCATCGACTGAAGTTATACGATGGCGCCACTATAAACAAGGAGTGTAAGTTGGTAACACTAGGAGACGTGCACCATAAAAGCGCCGACAGCTGATTTTAGCTCTTAGTTTGTGAAACTCTCTTTTTATGCACTTTTATTTTCTGCACTCTATAAACAAGTATAATACAGGTATTTGGTCCAGCTTAAGGACATAAAATAAAAGCGCTGCTGGGAGACAACCCAGATTTCCTAATTTTTATTTTTGTTTCACATGTTTTAATTCAGATTTTCTATATTTTTGCTGCTTTTAGTGTGTTGCTTGCAGGTGTGCTATGTTCTCTATTGATGGCAGATGCTGCGCATTGGGTAACACTTCTCCCTCCTAGCTTTCAGTTTTTGTGAGGTAATGTTTAGATTAAGTCTGGGGGAAAGCACGTTGTTATCCACTATGCGCATGTGTTGCACCGCATGCTAGAAGTTTGTTTAAATTTTTTCATTGTCATCATCAGTATTCCATGCTTCATACACCACTTCACCCACATAAGCGCGCGCTTGCCTATTTGTCTTGTTTCCGAATAAACTATTTCGGTTTTGAATGTGAATTAGGGTGTTAGCTTAGGAATTACTATTTTGAGTGCGATGTTGACTCATGCAGTGTTCTAGTCGCATCCGCATGTTATAGTAGAATTTGAGTACAACTAGATTATCTCTATGCGTTTAATTTATGATTAGTATTTTTGCGTAGTTTAGATTTGTTATACTCAAATGGTGAATGTGAACGAAATTGGCGATAACCCGGTGTTGTATGTATACGAGCACTAGTTGTGTGCTACTCGAGTCGGGATGAAGGTTTAACTTTCTCGTGGGCTAAGAACTTGCCCCAAGCGACTCTTGAAGCATGGGCGAGAGCAACTCATTTTGTTAAATGTGATGTAGGCCATTTTTGGCTAGTTTGAGCCTTGTTTTCCATGAACTATGCGTTCACCTTTGCAAGCCAAGTTTGTGCCTACCCTTCTTTTGTTTCAGCTCTTCTTTTAAATCACCAAAGCCTGAAGCTTATCCTATTATCACAGCCAAGTAGTGAGTTAACTGGAATTACCTGTCATATTTGGATGTGATGTTTGGAAATTTTGTGATGTGAAGAGAAATTGTATTGTGTGCTGAACATATTGTTGTAAACCAACCGGGGGATAAATGAAAAAAAAATGAATGATGAAGTTAAAAGAAAAAAATCTGTAAAGAATAAAAATGACAAGAAATCCCCCTGGGCGTAATAGAAAAATCTGTTGGTATTTGTGAAGTAGGCCGTGTGTACACCTAGAGATAAGTCTGGGGGTGTATCACACGAGCTTTGTTCTTGGTTTTGTTGGGTGCAGCGTTTCGTTGACTCATTTGGGTTGCGTAGCCTTCGTCTTTATCCTTGAATATCATACCGCAACCTAAGCCCCAACATAATCGTAAAGTCCTATTGATTTATCTTGTGAGTTTGCTAGCGCTGTGGAGAGAGTGTGACCGGGCAAGCTTATGGTTCACGACGTTGATGGATTTTAGTGGAGTTATTTCTAAACCCCGATCATGTGCAACACCCTCCTTAGTGGCTTGTTACTTTCACACCGGGCATGATCGTTCAAGTTCCTCACAATTCACCAACTGGGTATTGATAAATCTTTATTTACGCTCTAATACTTTTGTAAATTAGTTAGCATAGTTAGAACCTCTTTTTACTAAATTTCTATTAGCATGCTTCTGCTACTTCGCACCGTACTCCTTTGTGTAATTTTCTTTATTGACTGCCATTTTCACACTCCGCCGAATTCGTTTGCTCGGGACGCGCAAATAGTTAAGTCTGGGGGTGTGATGAGTCCCAATTACATACACATATTTGGACTCATCTGGGCCGTTTTTCTACTCATTCCATTGCACTTTAGCCTTGTTTTGGCTCATATTTGTCATTCTATGCTAGGTGCACTTCTTGGCCTATTTTGGTGTGTTTTATGTTTATTCTCTTTTGATGGCCTTATCGTATTGTTGAGTGCCACTTTCAGTGGCCTGATTAGCATTTCTGTAGGAACAGGAGTCGTGCAGGTGTTCCCGGTACAATTCTGTACAGGAACACTGCGCACGATCACTGGTTATATTGCGCACAACCACTGGTCGTGCGCCGCTGATCGTGCGCACTCAACCCCCGAAATGTGAGTTCTGTCTTTACCGAACGCACGACCATTTACGATAGTGCGCACGACCACTGGTCGTGGGCCACTGGTCGTGCGAACATGTTATTTTATAAATTTCTTACATTGCAGGCTCCGCCCAAGCAGGCGCACGATCACAGGATTCGAGTGCGCACACCACTGGTCGTGCGCCAATGACCGTGCGCACTGTTTATTCCAGCGCCTATATAATGACCTGTTCCGCGAATTAGGGATACGGGGGGCTTCCGGGAGCACGATTTTCAGTCTGTACGCCGCCGTTTTCCACTTCCAGCCACCTCCACCTCATCTTCTCTGGAAGGGGAAGTCATCTCCGGCCATCCTAAGCATTTCTCCATCGTCTAGAAGCATTCTCCGCCATCCGCAAGCACTCAAGCAAGCTGTCTCCATTTCTGTCCGGTGAGAAGAACAGCAATCCTGAGGTAGAAGACAACGGAAGCACGTGGAGAGATCGTGACAGTCTCTCGACGCCGGAAGCACAGTCCGCCCGAGTCCGGAGGTAGCTTAACAAACTACCATTCCGGCCGTGAATGGCCGCTAGTCTTCGTCCATTGGTTATCTTCTTCTTCTCCCCTTTGTTGTATTTCTTTGAATCATTTGAACTTGAATATCATGATGTTTAGTTTAAATGCAATGTTTGTTTCTTCTCTGTTCATCAACATTTGCTTTTGATTCGTTTCACCTCCACTCACTCACACACGCATTCATTGTGTTCAATTCGCGTTAGAAAGAGCTAGCGGCGATTTGTGAAGAGGTGTCTATGACCCTCACTCTCCGCACTAGTGATCACTTCACCCGCTTGCGCACCGTCCATCCGCCTCACGAAGCTCGGCATCGCGGCCGTTGCACCCATCTCGCCTTGCGAAGCGGTGATTTCGATCCGCACCCCTTTTATTGTTGTTAACAATAGGAAACCAAATTAAAACCCCTCCTGTTGTGTTGTTCCCGCTTGTGTAACAATTGTCACACAACGCGATTCGTTCACCCAACCTGCATTCCTCAAGAGACCGACACTCGGGGATTCTATTCCCAACATTTATTACTTGACAGCGACCGGTGCACTTGCCGAATATAACATCACTTCTCAAGTTCTAGCTCAGTCACAACTGACTTTCCTTTGTATAACACAATTTCTTGGCTAGTGAAAGTTATTTCTTCTGGCTCTTTCAACATTTGTTTAGGCACTTTGCCAACATCTTTAGAAATTCTCTCAACAATTTTCACTACAATTTTATATATAACATCTATATCAGTTGCATTTTGGGCAGAGTTCTCATGTTGAGACTCCCCTTCAATCAAATCAGTGTCTTCATATTCATCTTCAATTACTTTAGTATTTTGAGCTGAGTTCTCCTAGAGAGACTCTCCTCAACTATTTCAGTATCTTGGGTTGATCTCTCTAAGGGAGACACCACCTCAACTTCAGATATCTTCTCCACTTCAGCACTCTTCTCAATTCCACCATCCTTCACTCCTTCAGCAGCCACAATGGGCATCTCCATGGGTGTTGTTTTTCCATATCTTCTAGAGGTATAGTCTCAATGATCATTAGTTCAGTTTGCTCTGATTTCACCCCTTGAATATGACAAGGAGGACTATCATAGCTTGCCACTATCATGTTTCTCTTCTTTTCTTTCTTCTTAGTACTTTCTCCTTGACTTTTCTCAGACTTGGGGAGAAAGATATGGGTTTGATTAAACTATACCTAGAGGGGGGGTGATTAGGTGTTTTCCAAGTTAAATGCTACTTTAAAATATATCTATCAAAGCACAGAAGAAACACAGAAAACACACAGGATTTATAGTGGTTCCCTACAAGACAATGTGTCTAGAGATAGTCCACTATCCCTCCCACCTATCTAGCAATGAACTAGACTAGGCAACTTCTCCAACTTCTCAGATCTCTTCTCAATAAGCAGATCTTACAACTCAGGCTCACAAAGAACCCTACCAATAACTCAGACTTTACAAGTCTTACAACAACTCAGATCTTCACTAAGATCCTACCAAACTCAAGCTCACAAATAACCCTATAGAACTTAGGCTCGCAAAGAACCCTACTAACTCAAATTTGTTACAAGATCCTACAAGCTCAGGCTCACAAAGAACCCTACAGAATAATTCAGATGAGATTATTGTTGTAGAAGAGAAGGCTTTAAGATAAAAGCTTTGAATGATCAGACTTTTCCTTTTTCTTGCAACTGTAAGCCCAGAGATCTTATGAATCACTGAACCTTTCTATAGAATCTTCTCTTGACCTTCACAACACAACAATGAAGTCTTCTTCTTGTTGATTCTTTTCTCTCTTTTCTGTTAGTATGTCTGAGAATAATTGTGAAAGAGAATACTGAAAGTACTTCTACAATCGAAAAAGTCTCTTTTTATACTCCTCTGCAATTTTGCATAAAAACCCTTATTGATTATTCCATAATCAATTTGCCAATTTGAAAAGTTTGATAGAATTGGCATAATATTTTATCATAAATGTCTTGTCGTTCTTGGAACTTGCAGAATATAGAAGTAATAATATTCTTCATTAAATTCTGTGCAATGATTATATTATGTAGAGAATATATCATTTATTACTCCTTGATTAATGCACAAGAAGAGCAGCATGCACATTCCCTGCATTTCAATTTCTGAGAAATTCGGCGCATTAAATGCACCTAAGCATCTGTTGTGATGATAAATTTCTTCTAGCCGATATAATCTTGATCATCTCCACGATAAGTAATCTTCACGATGATATCATCGACATACTTCTTTCTTTAAGACTTTACTTGATATATCAATGATATTGCTTCTTCTAGACGATATCATCGAGAAACTTCCTTTTTATTTGACTTAGACTTATTCTTCAAGTTGATAATATTTCTTCAAGATAACATCGTCTTGATCTTCTAGATGGTATAAAGTCTTCAAGCCGATGTTGTCTACATGATCCTTTCTTCAGGACTTAATGAGTTATCTCGATGATATGTCTTCAATCTTCAAGATGATATATCTTCTTCAAAACTATATCGTCGAGATACCTGAACTTTGCTTTCTCAATGATAAACTTCCTTCAGATGATATCATCGAGACTGTCTCGACGATATGTTTCCTTTCTCAATGATTTATCTGCTGAGTCTTGAGATGATATTTTACTTAGTGAATTTTCATTACTCTTATAGTCTTGATACTAGTGATATATCTTTGATGCATCTGTCACAACATGAACTTAAACATATCATTAAAAACAACTTGGCTTATATGTACTTGTGTTCCTTCTTCAAATCTAGAAACATTGATGGCATAATACCCAATATGGGGAAAGGTTTCTCCCACATCTCTATAGATTAGAAGTCTATGTTCTTCAGATAATGCATAGGGGTCCCATGTGACTCATCAAGCTTTTCACCTAAAATTTTGTACAGATACAAAGAGATGAATCTACCAAGGTTTGGGGCACTCAAGCAGGCCTTGAACTTTTCAAACATGAACTGACTCCAATCAATTTTCATGGTTAATATGATAGTTTTCATGACTTTGAACATGTATTTGGAAATCCTATCATGTGATCCAGGCTTACCCAGTATAGCCTTTCCCACATTGTTAGATAACAATTTCCAAGGGGATTTCATCTTCATCCTGTATAAGGATTCTTATTCCTTATCTGAATAGCTACACCACTCTAGGGTTGATTCATGGTCTACCTGACTGATTTATCTTCCTCTTCTTTATCTTGAAGTGTTGGTGGGTGAAGAACTCGGCTAATACTCCTAGCATTTATTTTCATAACATTTCCTCAACATATGTTTTGATATATCTTCCTGTAGAACTTATTTCTACATTCTGGAGAAATTCCCGAGCTCCTCTCAACAAGATAGATGTTGGCTCAGATTGAACAAATTCCAAATTTGATGCACTTAGGAGAAAGATAACATTCTGGATTTCATCTGTCTTGTTCTTGAATCCGTCTCGCACAAGTTCATTTCCAATCTTCATCTTGTTGGAAGAGATTGTCTTGGGAGCCATTTGCGATCAAGACGTAGAGAGAAGAAGAATTCTTTGTCAGCAAAATGAAGGAAGCTCAGCGATTGCGCAGAAAACTCTTGGGTTTATGATGTATTTAAACCTTAATGTCTATAGTGATTCTAATTATACTATATAATAAGAATATAAAGAGGCACACACCTGTTTTGGCGATAATTTTGAGGAAATATTATTAATAAGAACCAATTATGGTGTGTCAATGGCCAAATATTGCTTCCTGAAGATATTTTGTGTTGTCTAGACTTTCTCGGCGACATTTTCTACACTTAGCTGAAATTCTACACACTTCCAGAGAATAGTTAGACAGCATATGTGTCGACTAAATCTCTGGTCTTCACACTAATAAATCTTGTAAATGACAAAGAATTACTAAATATAATTCAGAGAAATATATAAACTCATATTAAGCACACTAAGCTCAATTTTGAATTGATTAAATTTTGCCTCATCAAGGGGCTTAGTAAAGCTGTCAGCCACTTACTTGTCTGTTAGTACATATTCAAAGAAAATGTCTTACTTCTCCATATGCTCCCTAATGAAGTGATACATGATCTCTATGTGTTTGGTTCTGCTGTGTAACACTAGATTCTTGGCAATTAAGATATCACTGGAGGAATCACAATACAATAAGGTATTCCTTATTTATAAGTTGTAATCCTCTAGATGATGTTGAATCCAATGCAATTGAGCACAATAGCATCCAACTGAGATATATTCTAACTCTGCATTTGAGAATACAACACTAGTTTACTTTTTGCTGCTCCATGAGATTAGTCTTCTCCCAAGGAATTTGCAAGTCCCTGGGGTGCACTTCCTATCATCCTTGCATCCTGCAAAGTCTGCATCAAATTAGTCTAATAGTTCAAAATCATTACTTCTAGGGTACCATAAACTTGGATTAGATGTACCCTTAAAATATCTTAAGATTCTCTTAGCATATGTGTAGTAAGAGTCACTTGACATCTGGCACAAACACATGTAGCAAACATAATGTCTGGTCTACTAGGATTTAGGTAAAAAAGAGATCCAATGATGCATCTGTGCATGGTTTCATCAAAAGGCTTCCCATTCTCATCCTTGTCCAGAGACACATTGGAGCCCATTGGAGTCCTCATAGAGGTTGCACTTTCCATTCGAAACTTCTTTATGAGCTCTGATGAACTTGGTCTGAGATATGAAATTCGCATCATCAGATTGCTTCACTTGGAGGCCTAAGAGGTATTTTAGGTCTCCCATGCTGCTCATTTCAAATGTCCATTGCATAAGGTTGGCAAACCTTTTACAAATGTGGTCATATATAGATCCAAATATTATGTCATCAACATATATCTGGACAGCAAAGTCTGGGATTTAACTTCCCTTAGGAATAATATCTTATCTATCTTTCTCCTTGAAAATTTATTTTCAAGGAGAAAGGTAGATAGAGTCACATACCAAGCTCTAGGTGCTTGCTTAAGACCATATAAAGCTTTCTTGATATAGTAAACATGGTTTGTTTAAGTTCAATTTACAAAACCTATGGTTTGTTTAAGACCCGTGCCTTTCTTTATTCTTGATGATTACTCCTTGTTCATCCATCTTGTTTTTGAACACCCACTTAGTTCCAATTATGTTGTGGTGTTATGGTCTAGGAACCAGATTCCAGACATAGCATCTTTGGAATTGGTTCAATTCCTCTTGCATAACCATGATCCAAAATGGGTACGAGTTGACTTCTTCAAACTTCTTCTGCTCCACCTGTGAAAGTAAGCTCAAGTAGAGTGCCTCATTCATGGTACTACTCCTTGTCTGAATTCCTTAATTAATATCCCCATTGATTTGATCTTGGGGGTTGTCTTTCTGAAACTTGGTGGCAATAGCAAGTCTTCTATTCCTTTTAGGCACAGCTTCTTCTGTGGGCTTAATTGTTTCAACTTCAGGATCTGTCTCTTGTTCTTAAATTTTTTCTCCAATTCTAACTTGATCAGATGGGATCTATTATTTTACTTTTGGTCACCTAGATCACACCTAAGTGGGTGAATTGTGAGATGTGTGCTTTTTAATCCTTTTTAAAGTTTCAGCAAGATGATAAGAAAAATGCAAGAACAAAAAGCACACAAGGGTTTATAGAGGTTCCCTAAGAATGCCTTGGGTAGTCCTCTCTCCACACCACCTATCTAACAATGTGTTAGACTAGGTAAACTCCTCCAAATCTCAGTCTTCTTCTCCAAGACTTACACTCAGGCCACCAAGGCCCTACCTCAATCTCTCCAACAAGAGATCTACACACAGATCTTTTTTAAGATCCTATACTCAGATTCCCAAACCAATCCTACAGCTCAGGATCCAAGAGCCTTACAACTCAGGCTTACACAAAAATCCCCATAACTCAGATCTCAAAAGATCTTACAACAATTAGTTTATAATTTCACTGTTTGCAATACAACATAGACTCAAAAGATGAATAAAGAGTAAACTTGAGTCTTCTGTAGAAGCACAACAGATAAGCTTCTTCTTCCTTGATTAGATCTCAAAAATAATCTTCTTGAAGGATTTGAACTTGATCAAACTTTCTTATAGAAAAAAAAACTACTAACTCAGATACTTAATCTTCAGGGAGAAATTCAATTGTTGAGTAATACTTGATCATTGAGATGAATCGGATCTTAATTGTATAGGCTCAGAAGTTCTTGTAAGAATACTAGAGAACAAACAGTAGCAACGCCTTAGGGTTCTTCCTTGAGAAATTTTGTTGCTCCCTTCAATGGATTTACATTCTTGTTCTTTGTTGCAGATGATTCGCAAAAGCTTTAGATAGAATGTAATCATAATTCTCTGAATTGTGAGCCCTCAAGGCCTATTTATAGAAACATCTGCCAATGACTAGTAATAAAGAAAGATTTATTTAATTATGACCATCTAGAAGGAATCCCATGATTGGGGCATCAGATGGTCGATTTCAAATTGAAATTTAAGCTAAGGCATAATTCCCGGCTTTATTCTCGCGCCTTGCATAAATAGAAATTTTCTAGACAATTTGCTCTTCTAGAAGATTTAAGTTGTCTGGACAATATAAGTCTTCTAGGTGATATAAGCTGTCTGGACGATACATGCCTTCTGGATGTTACAAGTCTTCTAGACGATACAACTCTTCTATATGATACATCTCTTCTAGACGATATAACTCTTCTAGATGATACAGCTCTTCTAGACAGCTCTTCTAGACGATACAACTCTTCTAGACGATACAGCTCTTCTAGATGATATAAATCTTCTAGACGACATTGGACTTAGCCAATGTTAAGATATAGATCATATCTGTCTGATGTAGCTAGGGTCTAGCCGACATAGAATTTAGTGGTCGAGATTGTCTAGCTGATACAGCAGTGGTCTAGACGACATAGAATCTTTATCGTCTATATCATCTAGCCAATATTTTCCTTAGCCAATTTTAGGCTTATACCAACCTATTGGCTATCTTTACAGCTTCATTTCTATACCTTTTCCAAATGACTTTTCCTTGATTGTGACAAGTCGAATATAGTGTTAGATCATAAGTAAAGATATGCCTTGCACCATGAGGGATTATATAGGCAAAACACTATTTGATGGACTATAAGCCAAACCCTACATTAGCCATGCATTTTTGTTATACTTGTCAGATAAAAACTATAATAGAGCATCAAATATATGATGTGTTTATTGTTATCGTGAGGGTTTCTTCAAATCAGGAATCTTGTCGTCAATATTCTCAACAATCTCCCCTATTTGAAAAAGTTAGAACCGCATATATCAATAAACACATATACATTATTATAAACAAAATTGACACAAGGCGTAAGGTAAACATTCTATTATATGCTAAATTCATAATAATGTTTATATTAGAGATTTAACTAAAACATCATTAACTCAAAAGTGTCAACTTTCTAGTATGTTTTCTTGATCTCTAATCACTGTCTCCAGCAGCTTTCCTCCTTTGTCTTTCAACATAGCCTAGTGGCATAGGAATGTATCTGGGAGGAGGAGGTGGTCCATTAGTGTACTTTCTCAAGTGAATCCTCCACTTCATCTCTTGTTCTTCATGCTTGTTCCATTCCACAGAGCTATAACACATTGAGGTATTAATAACTTGACTGCTGACGCGCAAATCTAGCACACAGCTATAGGCGGTAGCGAGACTGCGGCACAAAACGGTAGTGTACCGATCGTTCAAGTAATATAAAATGTAGGAGTGAATCCCCAAGTATCGAATCTCGAAGGAACACAGTAAGGTGGAGTTTTCTTTCAAGGAAGGACTTGAGATCGAAGTCCTTTAGGTCGGATGAATTGCGGAAGGATTGGATTGGATTGTGGAAAATAAAGCAAAATAACTAAATCAACTACTCCTATGCAGGCCGCTATGCACTGCTTCGCATGGCGGGATGGAGACTACGCAGGCCGCGATGCACTGCTTCGCTAGGCTGATGGGCGAGTAGGCTAGCGGATGAGGTGGTTCGCACTAGCAGAAAGGTCTTGAGGGCCGTTAGCACCTCTTGGCTAGGCGGATGGATTATACGGGCTGCTATGCACCGCTTCGCTTGGCGGATGAAAGAGTAGGCTTGCGGATGGAGTGGGTCACACCAGCGGAAAGAGGGTCGCAAGCAGCTCGTCAACAAGCACGCCACTAGCAATTGCTAGTGTGGCACACGAACATGACGGCGGGATGGAGGATGGAATGGGGCGCTCCTCACTTGCATAAACCACACATAATGATTTCACATAGACATGAAATATTGAATAACATAACAAGGTTTAACAAACATTGTTCATACACCGAAAAGATAAATGAAAACAACACTACAATATAAAGGGGGTTGAGATTACAACCAAAGCACGGAGATTCATCGGAGGTTCACGGCCGGAATCTAGGGTTGTCAATCCTTGTCCGAGCTTGGGCTCCAACTGCCGTTCGGGGTCCGGAAGAGCTGTCACCTTCTTCTATTATACTCGTCTTCTCTGTCAATCTTCTTTGGCCACGATCTCACTGGAGAACCTCACAAGTGCAGCGTGGAATCCCTCAAAAAAGAGCTTTGGAGGTGCACAAACAATGGAGGAGGCCTAGAGGATGCTCTGTCTTGAGATTTGCAAGAGAATGGAGGCCGGAGATCCTTCCGAAGGTGGGCGGCGATGGAGCGGCGAAAAAGGGAGAAACTGGAGCTCTTGGGCGCGGGAAAGAAGATCGATCCGGCCTAGGGCGGATTCTGCAGCTTTTATAGAAACAGTCAGAAATTTGGTCACGCACGGTCGAACGCATGACCTTGCGTGAACCGTGCGATATTAATTAAGAAGAAATACCTTGAGGAAGAAGCAGCAGCGACCGTGCTTTTTACTCACGCACGGACGAAGCCTCCCGTGCATAAAACGCACGACCAATTCCAGATGGCCTCAAAACCAGGCATAACAGGCGATTGTGCTATTTCTTCTCGCACGCGCAACTGCCCGTGCGTAAAAACACACGACCAAAGTCAGATCACCATTTTCTACCCAGAAGAAGGCGCACGACCGCAACCGTCCGTGTGTTAAGGATAACGCACGACCGTGCGATACAAATAATGATGATTTCTGGGGTAAAATAGGGTGATCCAACCACCTGCAAGAACATCAATAAAGCTGGGAATACTCCTCCAACAACAATCAAACACAGAGAAAGGGTCGGGGAGCACCATGTGCTTACCCCCAACAACAAGGAGCGCAAATGCACACCAAAACGGCCAAAAAGTGCACTTAGCTTGGAATTAAGTATAGAGAACAAATATGAGTGATTATGGATCTAATATGTAGTGCATTGACTAAACTTCTGGCCTTGATGAGTACAAAAATTTGTATAAAAATGGGACTCATCACACCCCCAGACTTACCTGTTTGCACGTCCCGAGCAAACCAATTCAAGCTAAGGGGGAAAAACAAAGCAGCTGATTAGGAGATTGCGACACGGAGCAAAAGGAGAAGTCATATACTCACATGCGTAAAAATATAGCAACAGAGATTTCTAATTATACTACATAGTTTATAGATTTCAAAAAAGGTACAGAGTTATTATTCTACTCAAAATAGGAATTACAGTGAATCGTCTCGTCATGTGTAAGGAGAAAATAGATGGACCGCTGAGATGAGCATTGCCTAAGGTTAGGGTTCAGGATGACCTCCACTAAAATCCATTAGTGTTGGGGACCATAAGCTTGCGTGTTTACATTCTCTCCACGACACTAGATTGGTTCACTGCACGAGTCGGTAGGACTTTAGGTTTGAATGGGGCTTGGGTCATGGTGAGATACACAAAGGTAAACATGAAGGCTAAATGCACCAAACCCAATTGAGCTAATCATAAAAATAATCTAGCAAGCAACCACCAAGTGCACGAGTGCACCACACCCCCAGACTTGAACTTGACAATATGGGTGTGTGCCCCGCCTAATCCAAACACAAATCTCAAACAGATTTTCATATAAGCTCTTTTTTTCTTTTTTTTTCTTTTCCATCATTTCTTCTTTTGTCTTTTTCTTTTTCTCAAATTTTTTCAAATCATTTTCAGCATATTTTCAATAAAAGCACAACTACCACCACAACAATTTTCATATCACACCCCCAAAATAAAGAAATATAAATCCGCTCTTGCTTGGAATTTAGGTGCATGACTAGGATCTACATTTTGGCTTTGGTGATAACTAGGTAGAGCTAAATCAAATGACATGGATAGGCTCAAGGAGGCTAGCAATGGAAGATGATAGGAGCGAAAGACAGGCTCAACCGGGCCAAAATGGAGGCCTACGTCACTCTCATGGAAATGAACTATCCTATGCCCATGCTTCAAGAATAGCTTGGGGCAAGTTCATTGCCCCCGAGAAAGGCAATCCTTCCTCCGAACTCAAACAATGCGAATCTAATGATTATCTACACTCATCCCCACGCTACCATTCGATTCACACTGCATTCACCAATTTGAGTAGAATAATTAACAATTACACTTACAGAAATAAAATAAACTAAAAGTATAAAGAGAAATCTACTCTACACATATTTTTAAACAAATGGGAGCACTCGACTAGGAGCATTGCACGAGTCACAACTTACTCCGCTACACAATCCTAAACCAGCATCTCAATTTTCCAATTAAGCAGTAAAATTGAATTAAACTCGGAGCATGCTCGCGGGTAAGTGCGCTATTAAGTGGCTGTAGTGGTGTGCAATCATCATAAACATTACAAAATAACTAAAATAAAGACTTCTAGCATGCTATGCGATAGTGCACGTGAGTGAGTACAACAAATATCTCTCACCTAGACTCAAACTAAACAAACCAACATAAAATATCAACATGAAATTTAAATGAGGGCTAGGGGAAGAGAGTACCCAATGCTCAGCAAGTGAGCATACCAGAAGACGCGTGTAAACCAAGACAAAGCTGCAGCATCCCCATCCAGAAAAAGAGCTTGCAGGGGTGAGCTCCGCCAAAAAAACAAAAGAAAATATACAGAATCAAATGAAATACAACTAACTAAACTAGATTAAATAGAAATGCAGGAAAAGTAAGATAACTTTTGGGTTTCTTGTCTTCCCAGCACGACTTATTCAAATTTAAAATAGTTCTAGCTAATTGGTCTATGAAAAGAAAAGTGCACAGGCAACTGTTCTAATATCCGTGTCGGTAACGGGTGCCGATACCGCGATAAAACAGTTACGCCTCTACCTGAATATAAATAATACCTGCTCGTCACATGTAGAGGGAATAATAAGTAAGAAGAGGAGGAATCCTCACTCAACTCACCAAAACTATCCTTGCCCAGCAAGGTGTCGTCTTCATGGAGGGTGCAGGAGGAAAAGGTAATAGGTGGGTTTTCCACTATGGAGGAGTGGTCAACCTCCTCACATTTGAGGTCATGCTCCACATTGACTTGAGCATCATGCTCCAAGTCCTCCAAGGGTACCTGTGAAGACTCAACCCGCACAAGCTCAGATAGAGGAAGGGGATCAAGAAATAAAGAAGAAGAACATAAATGGAAATCAATCGTGGGAGTGGTCCTGGTCTCACTCCCATTAGGTTGGGGAAGTAAAATACTGCTGGCATTGTCATCAATGCTGCAGGATTAGGCGGGATTAACAGTGGCCAATCCTAAGATTTGGACTTCCTCCACCAGTGCTGAGGTAAAATCCTCATCACGTAGAAGGTTGTCCTCCTCCATTGGCGCATACACAATACTTAGATCGCCTGCCTCATCCTACGACACATCATCAACAATGTCGTCAGAGACGAGCATAGTAGTATGCACAAGAGGGGGAGGAATAGTGCTTAGATAAATGCCAAGCACCGATTCCTCACAAAGAATCGACTCCATACACGGTGATAAATGCACATAGGAGATGGGCTCAACCATGTCAGATCCTAGATCAGCCACACATCTGGTGGCTGTGTCCACATCATCCCCTTCAAAGCATGAAGGTGATATGGGCACATAACCAGATGTTGAAGGTGTGCCGCCAGAAGTAGTAGTCGGGACGATCCGGATATCCGGCTCATCATCCTCGTCCAATTGGCGAAGATACTCGACACAATCCTTCAGGGCGTGATCTATGCATTGGCAAAATAAGCACTGCTTTATATTACTCCTTGGTCCTTGAGAAGCCGGAGAGGAATATAAAAATGGTGTGTGCGGCGAGGACGAGTGGCCATAAGACTTGGGCACGGGGTATGAAGGACCATAGGAAAACGATGCTCCGTACTCTGGGCCATGAGAATTATGCGCACCATCTCTAGTAGGGCATCTATCACTAGCGTGGGAGATATCTCCACACCAACGGCAACGAATATTGAATGCAACCCACATTGCATGAAGATAACAAGGTTCAACAGAAAAACACAATTGTGCAAAATACTACACCTAACAATAAATTACTAAGCAACCTAAATTAAAACAAGAAAATGGAATAAGAAGAACTGAAATAAAATAAAGGATGCAATTTACAAATGGAAGGGCTTCTCTCTCAGATTCTCCCTCTCCAGAAAACTCACACATCTGTGTTCCCCGGCAACGGCGCCAAGAACTTGACGCGCAAATCTAGCACACCGCTATAGGCAGTAGCGAGACTGCGACACGAAACGACAGTGTACCGATTGTTCAAGTAATAAAAAAATGTGGGAGTGAATCCCCAAGTATCGAATCTCGAAGGAACACAGTAAGGTGGAGTTTTCTTTTAAGGAAGGACTTGAGATCGAAGTCCTTTAGGTCGGATGGATTGCGGAAGGCTTGGATTGGATTGTGGAAAATAAAGCAAAACAACTAAATCAACTACTCCTATGCAGGCCGTTATGCGTTGCTTCGCTTGGCGGGATGGAGACTATGCAAGCCGCGATGCACTGCTTCGCTAGGCGGATGGGCGAGTAGGCTAGCGGATGAGGTGGTTCGCACTGGCGAAAAGGTCTTGAGGACCGTTAGCACCTCTTGGCTAAGCAGATGGATTACATGGGCTGCTATGCACCGCTTCGCTTGGCGGATGAAAGAGTAGGCTTGCGGATGGAGTGGGTCACACTAGCGGAATGAGGGTCGCAAGCACCTCGTCAACAAGCACGCCACTAGCAATTGCTACTGCGACACACGAACATGACGGCGGGATGGAGGATGGAATGGGGCGCTCCTCACTTGCCTCATAATGATTTCACATAGACATGAAATATTGAATAACATAACATGGTTTAACAAACATTTTCCATACACCCAAAAGATAAATGAAAACAGCACTATAATATAAAGGGGGGTTGAGATTACAACCAAAGCACGGAGGCTCATCGGAGGTTCACGGCCGGAATCTAGGGTTGTCAATCCTTGTCCGAGCTCGGGCTCCAACTGCCGTCCGGGGTCTGGAAGAGCTGTCACCTTCTTCTATTATACCCGTCTTCTCCGTCAATCTTCTTTGGCCACGATCTCACCGGAGAACCTCACAAGTGCAGCACGGAATCCCTCAAAATGGAGCTTTGGAGGTGCACAAACAATAGAGGAGGCCTAGAGGTTGCTCCGGCTTGATATTTATAAGAGAATGGCAGCAGGAGCTCCTCCCGAAGGTGGGCGGCGATGGAGCGACGAAAAAGGGCGAAACTGGAGCCCTTGGGCACAGGAAAGAAGATCGATCCGGCTTAGGGCGGATTCTGCAGCTTTTATAGAAACAGTCAAAAATTTGGTCACGCGCGGTTGAACGCACGACCGTGCGTGAACCGTGTGATATTAATTAAGAAGAAATGCCTTGAGGAAGAAGCAGCAGTGACCGTGCATTTTACTCACGCACGGATGAAGCCGCCCGTGCGTAAAAACGCACGACCAATTCCAGATGGCCTAAAAACCAGGCATAACAGGCAATCGTGCGATTTCTTCTAGCACAAGCAACTTCCCGTGCGTAAAAACACACGACCAAAGTCAGATCACCATTTTCTACCCAGAAGAAGGCGCACGACCGCAGCCGTGCGATGCAAATAAACATGATTTCTGGGGTAAAATAGGGTGATCCAACCACCTGCAAGAACATCAATAAAGCTGGGAATACTCCAACAACAATCAAACATAGAGAATGGGTCGGGGAGCACCATGTGCTTACCCCCGACAACAAGGACACAAATGCACAACAAAATGGACAAAAAGTGCTCTTAGCATGGAATGAAGTATAGAGAACAAATATGAGTGATTATGGATCTAAGTGTTTGATCGTGTGACGCCCTTAGAGGGGGGGGGGGGGTGAATAAGGGTGTGTTTAAATTATAATTTTTAACTTAAGAATTTTTAAACAAATTTTACTTTTCTAAAAATTACTTATAAAAAATTTCAAACCAATATAATTTTTAAATTAATTCAAACACAAATTTCTAAGTTAAAGATTAAGCAACCAAATTTGCAATTAAAGAAAAAGTCATAATTTTTTTTAATCATGAAATTCACATACAATAAAAATGATCTTAACAATGCTTAAGATCAAGGCACAAGTTTGATAATAAAATTTCTACAATTTGAGTTTACCAATCCTTCTCCTATGGATTGGAAGGCTATCACTTGTCTCTCCCTAGACCAAGCCCAAGCCTATCCTCTAGATCTTCCCAAGATCTAGACGTAGCACACAAGGCCACGATTTCCTACCAAGCCACGCAAGGACTTGGACGCTCCGCACAAGGAAGCGATTTTCCCCTAAGCCACGCAAGGACTTAGACGTCACGCACAAGGAGACGATTTCCCTACCAATACAAAGTGAAATATATATAAATGAAAATACAAAATCAAATGAAGAACTCCCTAGAAATTTAGATCTCTGAAAGGAATGTTGAAGCCTCGAGATGACCGTTGATGTAGAAGCGCGTCCGATCTCGTCTTCAATTTCAAACCTTCTAAGCACAAAAGGGAGTTGATGAGGTTCTGGAGTTCTCTGGTTTGTATGCACTCAGGAAAGGACTTAGAATTTTCAAAGCTTGAATTACACGAAGTTCTGAGCCCTTTTTATAAAAGAGAGATAACGCCATCCGTTAGCTAGCTATCGCCAAAATCCGATAGCTCTAGAGGTGCCACGTGTCCCATGTATTCGGCATTTTCGCGAAGAGTGGCGATCACGATTGAGTCGTGGTTGAGATGTGGGCTGTCGGATATCCGATAGCACTATCGGATATCCGTTAGCTTGCATAACTGTTGCACCTCGTAGAGTTACGGGAAGATCGAGCACTGTCGGAAATCCGTTACTGTTGTCGGAAATTTGATAGCTCTACAACGTTGAGTAGAGATCGGAGAACGGAAGAAATCGTGAGCTGTCGGAAATCCGGTACTGCTGTCGGAAATCCGATAGCTCCAATTTTTGGAAAATCGGTATTTTGCTCCAATTGCAAACATGTTATTCTTGCACCTGTTATCTACACACCATTAGTCAAAAATATGATCAAATACATTCGGGATTTGTTATTCTCAAATCGGACGAGTGCGGAACGCATGCTCCAACAATCTCCCCCTTTTGATAATAACAAATCCTTATAAAAAGAAATCAAATAAATCCTATAGAGATATTGAAAAGTATATCATGTGTCTACAAGTGTGAACATATGATCTCCATGATCTCCCCCTTAATATGATCTCCCCCTTAATATTAGCTCCTTCTAAAAATATTCTCCCCCTACATATTAACTCCCCCTACATGTATGCTCCGTGTATTAATTAAGTATTTTAAGTGATTTAAATGATTTCTTATTATCTTCTCCCCCTTTGATATTATCAAAAGTAATGAATAGAGACGAGGAAGGAGTATCATAGAGTTATGGTAGAAAATAAGATAGAATATAGGGAAAGCTGGAGTACACTAGCGGAAGCTTTGTAAGTGATATGATATCGAGATAGGAAACCTTAGAGATGAGGCCAAGCATTCTAGTTATCTGTTATCAATATACATAAAGCAAATATACTTAACCATTATGAGATTCAAGTTCAATTATCAGAGAAAGACACATTAGCAGATAGAATATTGAATTGATTCGGTCCAATTCTCATAAGAAGAAATTTTATAAATAACAATGAAGTGTAGTAGTGATACTTTGAGAAAGAATACATATGAATATATTTAAAATATACATGATCATGGAATTGTTAAACATAACATAAATATACATAAAGCCAAACTTATGAACTTATAGAAACTTTGCAAGTATACATACAAGGACCATTTTGTTTTTGCATAATAAGACACTTTACAATTCTTTCCAAGGTGCTTAACCTCACAATGCTCATTAAGACTTATCAGGAGGCTAAGTAGTGCTTGGTGGAGGATCCTTTTCAATTTTTTTTTAATTTATTTCTTTCAAAATTTTTGGCAAAATATATGTTTTGCATTTGAATTTGTTTTTTTTTTGAATATTTATGTATGTAAAGGATCTCCGAATTCACTTGCATGCAAAAAATGGTATAATTTGAATAAGTGCAAAGTAGCAAAGTTGAAGGTAGCATTTATGAAATGTATTTTGTTATGTTCGATCAATCATGATGTATGTATAAAATAAATTTTATTAACATGTATTTGCAAAGTAAGTGTTTGTGATTGCTCATTGTCATAGATAAAAGATTTCTTATACTTAGAGGCATGCGAAAACAATTCTTAATTTCTATATGAAAGTGTCATTACAATGATCATGTGTTAGTCAGGCTCGACGTAAGAAGGCAGTGGTAAGGAGACCAGTTTATGATCTTCTAGAAAGCAGTGGAGCAGGCAGTCGAAATGAGGAGGATTCGGATTGAAAATGACTTCTGGGAGCTAACGCCATCCGATATCCTACTGTCGCCATCCGATAGCTTCCCAGCCCAGATCTCTCCTTAATTTTGTGAACTTCTTTTATGAGACATTTTAAGTACTCTTTTATTAAAGTTCTGTAATAATTTTTAATATTTGGACATGATTTATGTTGGTGAATGTCTATGTTTTGATCGTTTAAGATTTAATTTTTCTTTTTAAAATGTATAGCTATTGTGATGTTTTTAATTTTATAGGTTATAAGTAGTGATATAATCATTGTGAAATTTCTAGGATTCCCAATTCTAGCCTAAGCATAGAAAAATGGGAATCTGGTAACGATTTAGTGAATATATCCGGTAGTTGATTATCGGTGCCTATAAATGAAATTTTAATGTGGTTATTTTTAATATGATCTCTAATAAAATGATGTCTCACATCATGTGTTTAGACCTTGAATGATGGACCGGGTTGTATGTTAAATCAATTGCACTTTTATTATCACACCATAATTCAATAGTTTATTGTTTCATCCAAAGAGCTTGTGCACAACAACTACCAAGTGCGATATATTCGGCCTCGGTGGTTGATAGGGCAACAGAATTCTGTTTCCTACTCGACCAAGAGATAAGTGAAGGGCCTAAAAAATGACAAGTGCCACTAGTGCTTTTCCTATCTAGTGAACAACCGACATAATCAGAATCAGAATAACCAAATAAAGTAAAATCATCACTGTGTGGATACCACAAACCAAGTTTAGATGTGCCAATTAAATATCTAAAGATTCTTTTAACCGCTTTTAAATGAGATTCTTTGGGATCAGCTTGAAATCTAGCACATAAACAAACTGAAAACATAATATCTGGTCTAGATGCAGTCAAGTATAAAAATGAACCTGTCATGCCTCTATATAAAGTTTGATCGATAGATATTCCATTTTCATATTTTCCTAATTTTAAAGATACACTCATAGGAGTATTTGCTTGTTTGAGATTTTCAAATCCAAATCATTTTAAAACATCATGAATATATTTTGATTGGTTATTAAAAATTCCATCATGTTTTTGAACAATTTGAAATACTAAGAAATATTTTAATTCTCCTACCATACTCATCTCAAATTCACTTTCCATCATTTTTACAACATAATTACACAACTCTTCATTAGTGGCTCCAAAAATAATATCATCAACATAAATTTGTAAAACAATTAAATCATCATCAACTTGCTTAATGAAGAGTGTACAATCAACACAACCCATTTTAAAACCATTTTGTAATAAATATAAAGTCAATCTGTCATACCATGCTCGTGGTGCTTATTTTAAACCATACAAAGCTTTTAGTAATCTATATACGCGATTAGGAAATTTTTCATTTATAAATCCTGGGGGTTGTTCAACAAAAACTTCTTCTTTAATCAACCTGTTTAAAAATGCAGTTTTAATCTCCATTTGCAACAATTTGAATCTTTTATGACTAGCAAATGCAACAAAAATCCTAACTGCTTCCAATCGTGCTACGGGTGCAAATGTTTCATCAAAATCTACCACTTCAATTTGATTATATCCTTTCGCTACAAGCCTAGCTTTGTTTCTAGTGACCCTAGAGTCACTATCTAATTTATTTTTGAAAACCCATTTGACTCCTACCACTGGATGATCGGTCTATCAACAAGAGTCCAAACTTTATTTCTTTCAAATTGGTTAAGTTCTTCATTCATAGCTAAAAACCAAGATTCATCATTTAAAGCGGTGGCAACATCTTTTGGTTCTATATTAGAGACAAAACATAAATTTGAAAAACTTTCATGTAAACTAGAACGTGTACGTACCCAACTTGATGGTTCTCCAATAACAAATTCTTGTGGATGATCTTTTGAGAACCTTAGCTCGGTTGGAGGTACATATCCTTGTTCTTCTTCTTCTTCACCTTCTTTTTCGTCTTCTTTCTCTACTTTTTCTTCATCATCATCATCATTTTTCCTCAGATTTTGTTCCACATATTTTTCATTTTTCTCATTACCTGCAACTTTAGTATTTTCTACACAAGAAATGTTTTCATCAAATTTTACATGAATAGTTTCTTCAACCACTTTAGTACATTTATTATAAACTCTATAGGCCATGCTAGTTGAAGAATAACCAATGAAAATTCCTTCATCACATTTTTCATCAAATTTACCTAAGTTATCTTTTGTATTCAAAATAAAGCATTTACAACCAAAAACTTTAAAGTAAGATACATTTGGTTTTCTTTAAAATAAATTTCATAAGGAGTTAATTGTAATGTGGGACGAATCATGACACGATTAATAATATAGCATGCAGTACTAACCGCTTCGGCCCAAAAATACTTTGGAAATTTAAATTCACAAAGCATAGTATGTCCATATTCATGAAGTGTTCTATTTTTCCTCTCCACTACACCATTTTGCTGTGGTGTGAGAGGAGCAGAAAATTCGTGTTTTATCCCAAATTTATTACAATATGAAATAAAATTTTCATTATCAAACTCTCCTCCATGATCTGATCTAATGCATTTTACTTTTAAATCAAGTTCATTTTGAATACGTGAAATTAGTTTTACAAATTCATCAAAAGCATCGGATTTTGAATTTAAAAACAATTTCCAACAAAATCTAGAATAATCATCAATAATAACAAACGTATATTTTCTACCTCCTAAACTTTGTGTAGTAATTGGACCAAACAAGTTCATATGTAATAATTGTAAAGGTCTAGTAGTAGAAATAACATTTTTGCTTTTAAAAGATGATTTTTTAAACTTTCCTTTTTGGCAAGGTGAACATAATGAAGAAAGTTTTCCATTCAAATTTGGTAAACCTTTTATTATTTTATTTTTAGAAAGCTTTACTATGCGTTTAGCACTAGAATGTCCTAGTCTCCTATGCCATAATTCAAGTTCATCATTCTTTGAGATAAAACATTTAAGTGTAGAATGAGATAAATTATGAAAAGTTATTGTATAGACATTGTTTATTCTTGGTGCAGTAAGTACAATTTCATTTGTTTTGGAATCAATAATTTTGCAAAGGTTTGAACTAGAGTCAAATAAAACATTTAGATTTTTATCACATAGTTGACTAATAGAGATTAGATTATGTTTCAAACCTTTAACATATAAAACATTTGAAATTTTAAACTCTTTGTTACCTACTAATCCAATGCCTTTGACTTTACCCTTGCCATTATCTCCAAAGGTCACTGTTCCTCCTTTTTTCATCTTCAGGCTTAGGAACTTTGATTTATCGCCCATCATGTGTTTTGAACAGCCAGAGTCCAAATACCACACGTCTTCCTTGTTCCTAGCCTGCACGCACATCTAAAAAGATGATGAGAGTAAAGATCTGGTTACCCAAGTGGTCCCTCCCATGGTATATGTGGACGCCTTAGGTACCCAGATTTGTTTAACATTAACTTTTCCTTTCTTCCAGCATGAGTCCGAGATGTGACCAAATCGATGACATTTGGGACATGCAATGAATAGTGAGGAACCATTCTTTAATGGTTTCTCTGGACTCTTGCTGGAGGAAACATCTTTATGTGTGGACTTAGAAAATTTTTTATTTTGAAAAAGAGGTTTTCTGAACCTGGAGTTGGAGCTGGCGACAACAGCTGTCAGAATTTTCCGATAGCTTCCAGAGCTTCCAGAAACATATCCTAGTCCAAATTTTGCTGACCCATGGCATTGGTTGCCTAAAATCATATCCAGAGATTTTTTCCCAACATCAAATTTTCCAATTGCCATGTTCAATTCATTACTTTGAACATTAAAATTGAATTTTCTTTTACATTCATGCCACATCGATTTGCAATATTTTTCTTGTAATTCTCTAATTGAGAATGAGAAGTTTTGACAACCTTTTCTAAGTCCTTTTTCTCTTTTAGAAGTTGATCAATTTTTTGATCGGACTTAGAAATCGTGTTTTCAAGTTCTTTTATCGTTGTCGAAGAGTGATCACACTCTTGACAAATTACCTTCTCGTTCCCAGTAGATTTCAACTCATTTGATAACTTTTTATTTACTTTCAAAAGATCTTTATTTTTACATTTTAAAAAAATCGATTTCCATTAGGCTTTTATCCAAAAATTTGCAAGTTTTCATAAATTTAGAATATAAATCATCATAAGATGGAGGAGTTACCTCAGTGTCGCTTTGGACACTGCTATCGTCGTCAGATGACGCATTTTCTTTCCCCATCAAGCATACATTTGCTTCTTCTTTATCTTCATCGCTTGCTTCACTTGAGCCTTCAGAAGTTGTGTCATCCCAAGTTTCCGCCTTCAGAACCTTCTTTTTGAACTTCTTATCGTGCCTCTTCTCTTTCTGCTCTCTCAGATATTTTGGGCACTTGCTTCTTATATTTCCAATCTTTTTGCAATGATAGCATTCCGGTAGCGGACGTTCTTCTTCATCATCCATTTTTCCTTTGCCTTTGTTGTAGGAAAAATCCTTCTTTTTGAAAAATTTTCTAAATGAGTTTCTCCTCTCAGGATTTCTCATAAACTTCTTAAAGTTCCTCACAAACAGTCCTTCTTCATCTTCCTCACTTTCTTCAGTCTCACTTTCAATTTCCTTTTTAGATTTAAACGCCAAGCTCTTCTTTTTGGGCTCCAAATTGTACTCTTGGCTTTGAATCTTCAACTCCACTTCATGGGTTTTTTGATTCCCAATGAGGCTCTCCAATTGTAAGGTCTTAAGATCATGTGACTCAGAAATGTCAGTCACTTTGGGATTGAACTTCGGGGGAAGTGATTTTAAGATTTTCCTTACTAAATCTCCATTGGAGAAAACCTTACCCAGCACCTTTGAATCGTTCACGACTTTAGTGAATCGTGTGTACATTGTATCAATTTCTTCATCCACCTCCATTTTGAATCTTTCAAACTCTGACTCCAGTTGAAATAGCTTTGAATCCTTTACCCGCGAAGTACCGTCATGAGTAATTTCTAAAAGATTCCAAATTTCAAATGTAGTATCACAAGCACAAACTCTATTAAATTCAGTGCGATCTAGTGCGCAAAATAAAGCATTCATGGCTTTTGCATTGTTTTTACATTTTAATTTATCATTGTCATCCCACTTGTCTCTGGGTTTGTCCATAGTTACATCTCCTACAACAAATGTTGGGGAAGTATAACTCGTCTCGACTATATTCCAAACTTATATGTCGAGAGCTATTAGAAAACACCGCATTCGGGTTTTCCAATAGTTATAGTCTGTGCCGGAAAAAATTGGAGGCCTACTAATTCCTTGCCCATCAACGAACACGTGATCATTGTGCGCCATTACTCCCTGTGGTAAAACCGTTTTGGTGTAACCTGGCTCTGATACCACGTGTTGGATCGTGTGACGCCCTTAGAGGGGTGGGGGGGGGGGGGGGGGGGGGTTGAATAAGGGTGTGTTTAAATTATAATTTTTAACTTAAGAATTTTTAAACAAATTTTACTTTTCTAAAAATTACTTATAAAAAATTTCAAACCAATGTAATTTTTAAATTAATTCAAACACAAATTTCTAAGTTAAAGATTAAGCAACCAAATTTGCAATTAAAGAAAAAGTCATAATTTTTTTAATCATGAAATTCACATACAATAAAAATAATCTTAACAATGCTTTAGATCAAGGCACAAGTTTGATAAGAAAATTTCTACAATTTGATTTTACCAATCCTTTTCCTATGGATTAGAAGGCTATCACTTGTCTCTCCCTAGACCAAGCCCAAGCCTATCCTCTAGATCTTCCCAAGATCTAGACGTAGCACACAAGACCACGATTTCCTACCAAGCCACGCAAGGACTTGGACGCTCTGCACAAGAAAGCGATTTTCCCTAAGCCACGCAAGGACTTAGACATCACGCACAAGGAGACGATTTCCCTACCAATACAAAGTGAAAGGTATATAAATGAAAATACAAAATCAAATGAAGAACTCCCTAGAAATTTAGATCTCTGAAAGGAAGGTTGAAGCCTCGAGATGATCGTTGATGTAGAAGCGCGTCCGATCTCGTCTTCAATTTCAAACCTTCTAAGCACAAATGGGAGTTGATAAGGTTCTGGAGCTCTCTGGTTCGTATGCACTCAGGAAAGGACGTAGAATTTTCAAAGCTTGAATTACACGAAGTTCTGAGCCCTTTTTATAAAAGAGAGATAACGCCATCCGTTAGCTAGCTATCGCCAAAATCCGATAGCTCCATAGTTGCCACGTGTCCCATGTATTCGGCACGTGAAGAGTGGCGATCCCGATTGAGTCGTGGTTGAGACGTGGGCTGTCGGATATCCGATAGCACTATCGGATATCCGTTAGCTTGCGTAACTGCTGCACGTCGTCTCACAAACATGAAATCATATTAACTAAAACACAGCGTTTATGAACATAATCCACAATAACAAACACATACAAGGAAAACTCTGAAGCAAAGCGAAGGGGAAAAGAGGAAACCGAAGCTCGAAAATTATGCTGAAGATTCTCGGCTCGAATCGTTGGGTTGTCAAGCCTCATCTGTTCTCGGTCTTCTGTTGCGTCTGGGGTCCAGAGGAGCTGTCACCTTCCTCTACTATTACCGGTCTTCTTCGTGGTCTAGCTCAAGGTAACTCTTGTTCGACACCTTGAATCCAGCGGAAGCTTTCCGTCTATGGCGTTCTTGAGCTCAAGGATGATGGAGGAGGCCAAGGAGGGAGCTTCGGCGGAAGATTTGCAAGACGATGGTTGCCGGAGATCCTCCTAGGTTGAACGGTGATGGAGAGGCGAACTGGGCGAATGTGGCGGGCTTCTGAAGCTTTTCCCGCAGGGGATTCCGATTGCAGTAGATTTCCTGCCTTAAATACTAAACAGTCAGTAATTTAGTCACGCACGGGCGAACGCACGACCATGCGTTGCCCGTGCGTTATTTAACAAATAAAATGGCTTGAGGAAGAAGCAACAGCGCCCGTGCGTTTTACTCACGCACGGGCGAATCCGCCGTGCGTAAAAAACGCACGGACAAATTCAGATTGGCTAAAAAATTGACGAAACAGGCGATCGTGTGTCTCCTTCGCGCACGGCCGAATCCGCCCGTGCGTAAAAATGCATGAATAAATTCAGATCACCGACTTTCTACCCCGATGAAGGCGCACGACCGTGCGATATACACAATCAAGATTTCTGGGCAAAGGGAGATGATCCAACCACCTGCAAGCACAACAATCCAGCTGGGAATACACCTCCAGCACCAATCAATCATAGAAAAAAGATTAGGGAGCACCATGTGCTTACCCCCAATAACATGAAGCGCAAACGCACACCAAAATAGGCCTAAAAGGAGCGCGAAGCATGCAAGTGCGCATGAATGAGCATAAGAGAGATAGATGCAATAATAGCTCGAGAATGATGCACATAAGATTGAAAACTAGCCCGGATAAGTCCATAAAAGTGTGTATAAATGAGACTCATCACACCCCCAGACTTAACCGTTTGCACGTCTCGGGCAAACTACACAGTTCTCCCGTCGGAACACTTGGGTGTTAGAGTGAGTTTGAGCGGTAGAGACCCATGCGAAGTCGCATGCTCACGTGCGTAGAAATATGTTAGAATAGAATTTAACTCAATATTATATTTAATTATTTCTAGAACAGTAATTTGAAATCTAGTTTACTCGGATGGTGAATCCCGGTGAATCTTTCGGTCGCGCACAAGGGAAAATAGCGTGACTAATGAGTAGAGTATTACTTGAATCAAAACATGAAACAATCTCCTAAGAATTCCATCAAAGTCGGTGTCCATAGGCTTGCATGTTCGCACTCTCTCCACTGCATGAGATGACTCATATCTAAAATCAATAGGACATATAGGTTAAGAGTTGGCTTAGGATGAGTTTAGGTTAGATAAGTAGAAGAACGATGGGCATCACACTCAACATAACCTGAGCTCAAGAGTATAAAATCACCAATACAACAAATTCAAGAACCACACAACACCCCCAGACTTCAACTGGACACTAGGTGTGTGATAAGCCCACCATACATTGTTTTATCGAGAGATTGCATTTGAAAGTTCTTTTTGCACAATTATTTTTTTTATTTTATTTTCTCCTCTCGACATATATATCTTTTGTAAGCAGTTTATAAACCTCTCCTTTAGCTTTCTCAAAACTACCATACACATCAGAGATAACACCAAACGTGATAGATATATAAATTTCTTTCAAACTCAATTGTTGGTGCGAATATAGGTTTGGCCGTATGGCTTTGGTGAAATTTAAGTGGAGCTAAACAAGAAGGATAGGTAGGCACAAGTGGGCTTGCAAGGGTGATTACATTGGTTAGGATTTCAAAAGCACAAACGGATCAAGAAACAGCCTACATCACGCTTTATAATGAGTTATTCAACGCAATCGTTTCAAGAGTCGTCTAGTGCAAGTTCTAGCAAGAAAGGTTATCCTTCCTTCTGACCCTAGTAATAAGTTACTACTAATCCTGCTACACTCGACCCTATGTTACCGTTGGATTCACCGGATTCACCACTAGAGTAAAATAAATTGCAACTACTATAATAGAAATAATTAAATTATAACATTGAATTTTATTCTACTCTAATTGAATTTCTAGGCGTGATAGGAGCACTCGACTATAACACTACTCGAGTCAACATTTTTCTCCACCCCTCACTCCTAAACTAACAATCCAATTCTTATGAGCGGGGAACCTCGCAGCAATACCCAATAAGCGCGTGCGATCAAGTACGCGTGAACTAGGTGCAAATGTATGCAATGTGTGCAACAAAATTGAAAATCCTAACTCAGCACATTCTAACATGCTATGCAAAGTGCGTGCACGTGCATAACTCGATCTCTCCCCCAGACTTGATCACATCCATAAAAAATAAAGGATTCAGGAATAAGGAAAATAGGGGTAGAGTGGACCTATGCTCACGAATGAGCATGCCAGAAGTGCAACAATTCCTTCTTTAAATTTCTCCTTCCTCATCCCCCAACCGAGAGCTTAAACCCGCACTGTTAGCATAAAGCAAAAAACAAAACATAATAAACAAAATTCTGAACGAAAGTTCAGAACCGAATGGTTCCCACATGGGTTGTCTCCCAAGAAGCCCTTTTGTTTACCGTCCTTAAGGTGGACCAAATACCTGTATTAAGCAAAGTTCATAAAGTCTAGGAATAAGCAAAAGCTAATAAATCCTAATTATTATTACAAGCTCAAAACAAATCATCTATAAGCTGATTTGAAGTAGTAACAACTGATGAAAGAAAAAGGTCTGGGGACCTGGTAGTAGGGGTGGAAATTAAGTAGGATGCTCAGCCTCCAACCCCGAATCTCCTCCTTTTTTGCCCTCTTCTTCTCCTCCATTATTATGTCTTCAAAGAAAAACCGATTGCTCGCTTGTAACCAATCCTCAAGGGGAAGCACCAACGATGATGAGGAAACAAGACGTTCCTTCACTGTACCTTCCTTATCCCGCCAGGGTTTCGGCTCCTCCATGCATAAGGTCTGATCAACCGGAGGAGGGGCATCATGCATCCTTGTACATAAAGAAAGGGGGTCAAGAAATAAATTGGAAGAAAAACTAAAAGAAATCTCATCTGAGGGGATAATCTCGGCTTCATCCCCCATAAGGTGCGACAATGACAAACTAATGATATCATCGAAGATTTCACTAGACTTAACAGCACACGTAATGGCCTCTTCTATAACTTGGACTTCCTCGCACTGGACCGAAATGGTTGCTTCAGCACAATCAAGACTGTCCTCCTCCATGAGAGCGGGCACGACACTGCGCAGGTCTGCAACATCCAAATCCACGCAATGTGGTACATGAACCGAAGAGGTAAGGGGGGCGCGCATCAAAAACAGAGTCATGAGGGACATTGATGCACGTGTCGATTCCAGAGCCTTCAAGAAGTGAAGGTGTAAGTGACACATAATCAGAGGGAGGGGCTGTGCTTGCAGAATTCAAAGATGGGATGATCCGGATATCCGGCTCATTGTCATCTGCCAATTGGCGAAGATAATCAGCACAGTCCTTCAAGGCATGCTCTCTACTTTTGCAAAATAAACACTGCTTTACCAGCTTCGCCGGCACCAAAGGTGCGGCAGCCGCGTAAAAGTGCGACAACGGAGGCGCAGTAGAGGAGCCACAAGATTTATGGGCTCCGTACGGTTTCTGAACAACACCATACTCTTTGGGACACCTATCACTGGCATGGGATGTGTCCCTACACCAACGACATCGGATATTCAAATGTGCCCACATGATACAGAAGAAGAAAATAGCACGATAAAGAATAAATTAAAAAGAATAAAAGACTCAGTCAAAAATAATCAATTCACAACCAGAATCTCATCACGCCTGCATTCCCCGGAAACGACACCAAACACTTGATGCGATTACGGTAAGTGCACCGGTCGCGTGCAAGTAATAGTTAGGAGGAAACTCCCCAGATATCGATCTCTCAGGGAATGCAGGTTGTGGTGACAAGAAAATAGAGTGAGGTGATTGTTACGACGAGTAAAAGAACGTAAAAATAAGGACGTTGTGATTGGTGTTCTAAGAAATTGCAGAAATAAGAGAAATGCGGGTCAAAACTCCGCTTCGCAAGGCGGGATGGATGCAACGGCCGCGATGTCGTGCTTCGGTGAGCGGGTCGACGAGAAGGCTAGCAGATGAGGGTCGTAGGCACCTCGTCGCGGAACACTGATGAGTCCCGATTATATACACATATATGGACTCATCTGGGCCGTTTATCTAGTCATTCCACTGCACTTTAGCCTTGTTTTACCTTATATTTGTTATCACTTGCTATGTGCACTTCTAGGCCCATTTTGGTGTTATTTCGTATCTTTCTTTGTTATTAGTTTACTTGCGATGTTAAGTCCCACTTTCAGTAGCTAGACTGGTGTCGTACGCTGGAACAGGTGTCGTGCAGGTATTCCCGGTGCAATTCTGCACAGGAACACTGCGCACGATCACCGGTTCTATTGCACACGACCACTAGTCGTGCGCCACTGATCGTGCGCACTTAACACCTTTTTCATGAGTTCTGTTTGGTGCAGTGCGCATGACCATCTACGATAGTGCGCACGACCACCTACGATAGTGCGCATGACCACCGGTCGTGCGCCACTGGTCGTGCGAACATATTATTTTATAATTTCTGTCTTTGCAGGCTCCGTCCAGGCAGAGCGCACGATCACAGGATTCTAGTGCGCACGACCACTGGTCGTGCGCCAATGACCATGCGCACTGTTTAATTCCAGCACCTATAAATTCCGCTGCTCGCGAATTAGGTCGGGGAGTCCGCCGTTTTCACGCCCAGCTCCGCCGTTCCGCGCCAGTTTCGCCCCTCCATCGTCGCCCACCATCTAGAGGTGCTCCGTGCTTGTTCTTCACGCCAATCTTGAGCCGGAGTTTCCTCTCGGCCTCCTCCTTCATCCAAGAGCTCTAAAGGAAGACCTAGCCGCCATTGCCATCAAGCAAGAGGAAGTTTGCAACCTCTACCGGATCGTGACACGAAGAAGACGGGTCCATTGGAGAGTCGTGACAGCTCTCTCTACCCCGGACGTAGTTGCGGACCGAGCTTGGACGCGGATTGACAACCCGGCGATTCCAATCGTGAATCTACAATGAGACTTCGGATTCGGTCGATTTCTTGCCTTATTCTTCTCTTTTTGATGTATATGTAGCTAGATCTAATCATGATGATGAAGTGGCACTTGAATTAGTTATATTTACATATATATTTCATGTCTATGTGATTGTGTAATTTATCTATTTGAGTTGCTTGAGGTGCGCCGCCGTCCATTTCCATTCCGCCGTCACGTTCGTATGCCGCACTAGCAATTGCTAGTGGCGTGCTTGTCGAAGAGGTGCTTGCGACCCTCACTCCGCTAGCCTACTCGTCCATCCGCCTTCCGAAGCGTGGCATCGCGGCCCGTATTCCATCCCGCCTAACAAAGCAGTGCGCTCAAGGCCTGCACAGTTCGATTCCGCTTGCCTACTCGTCCATCCGCCCTTTCGACGCAGCGCGCTCAAGGCCTGCCTAGTCTCCATCCCGCCAAGCGAAGCATTGCATAGCGGCATTGCATAGGAGTAGTTGATAGCTTTTATTTTATTTTCCAAAAGCCAACCCAACTCCCCCGCATTCCATCCGATTTAAGGACTTCAATCTCAAGTCCTTCCTCGAAACCTAACTCCACCTTACTGTGTTCCTCAAGAGACCGACACTCGGGGATTTTCCCCATTATTATTACTTGCGCGACCGGTGCACTTGCCGAATCATCGCATCAAGTTTTTGGCGCCGTTGCCGGGGAACACAGTCGTGTGAGTTTTCTGGAGAGGGAGAATCTGAGAAAGGAGCCCTTCCATTTGTAAATCGCATTTCTTTGTTTTATTTCCTCATTTTCTGTTTTCTTGTTTTTTTTATTAGGTTGCTTTAGTAATTTTTGTTAGGTATAGTATTTTGCACAATAGCATTTTGATTTTGAATCGTTTTATCTTCACACTATGTGGGCACATCTCAATTTCCGTTGCCGTTGGTGTGGAGCTACCTCCCACTCTAGTGATGAATGCCCTACGGAGAATAGTAGGCATAATTCTTATAGCCCAGCATATGGAGCATCGACGTCGTCTGGTACTCCACATGGTGCGCGTAAGTCTTATGGCTACTCTGCTGAGCCTTTACCATCATACTTCTTTTCGGCTCCAGCCCCCACTGTGCCAAAGAAGCCCGCAAGGCAGTGCCAGTTTTGTCGGAGCACTGATCACGCCCTGAAGGATTGTGCTGCTTTTCGTCGCCAATTGGATGAGGATGACGAGCCGGATATCCGGATCGTCCCGAATCCTAACTCTGGCGGCACACCTTCAACATCCAGTTTTGTGTCCTTGCCACCTTGACATCTTGAAGGGTATGGCGTTGACACAGTCACCGGATGTGCGTCTGATCTATGCACTGACATTGCTGAGCCTATTCTCCATGTGCATCCACCACCCCTAGTGGATTCGATTCTTTGTGAGGAATCGGTGCTCGACTTTTATCCGAGCACTATTCCTCTCCCTGTTGTGCATACTACTCTCGTCTCCGACGACATTGTTGATGATGTGTCGCAGGATGAGGTGGTTGATCTGAGTGTTGTGCCTATTCCTATGGAGGAGGACAACCTTCTAGGTGAAGAGGAGTTTTCCTCAACACCGGTGGAGGAAGTCCAAATCTTAAGCCTGGCCACCATTGATCCTGCCGAATCTTGTAGCATTGATGACAATGCAAACATTATTTTACTTCCCCAACCTAATGGGAGTGAGACCGGGACCATTCCCCCGATTTTTGATTATTTATGTCATTCTTCTCTTTTATTTCCTGACCCCCCCCCTTCATTATTTGAGGCTGTGCAGGTTGAGTCTTCACAGGTACATCAGGAGGAGTTGGAGCATGATGCTCAAGTCAATGATGAGAGCATCCTCTCATGTGAGGAGGTTGATCCCCCCTCCGTTGAGGAAGCTCCACTCGTTGCCTTCTCCTCCTGCGGACCTGCTGTGGGCGATACCTTGCTGGGCAAGGATAGTTTTGGTGAGATGAGTGAGGACCAGGCCTCCTCCTCTTCTTACTTTCTTTTCCCTCTACCTGTGAGGAGCAGGTATTATTATTTAGGTAGAGGGGTGACTGCCTTATCTCCGTATCGGTACCAGCTACCGAAACGGATAATGGAGCAGTTACCTGTGCATTTTCTTTTTCATAGGCCCATTAGCTAGAACCGCTTTTATTTAGAATAAGTCGTGCTGGGATGACAATAACCGCAGTAGTTATCTTTCTTCTCTGCATTTTTATTTCATCTAATCATGTTTAGTTAGTAATATTTCTTTTCAGTTTTCTATTTTCTTTTGTTTTTGCGGAGCTGACCCCTGCAGGTATCTTTTCTGGATGGCGGATGCTGCAGCTTCATTTTAGCTTACACGCCAATCTTCTGGTGTGCTCATTTCTGAGCACTGGGTACTCTCTTTCCCTGGCCTTTCCTGATTATCATGTCATATATTCTGTGGACTGTTTAGTTTAAGTCTGGGGGAGAGTAGTTTTGTTTACCCGCTCACGTGCACTATTGCACTGCATACTAGAAGATTTCATTTAAATTGTTGTTCATTTTCATTGCACACCACCGCACCCACTTGAGCGCGTACTCGCCTGTATGCATGCTCTGTTGTGAATTTAATTCTTCTGCTTATTTGGGAAAGTCTAGGTGATGGCTTAGGACTATGTAGCAGAGTAAAATGTTGACTCTAGTAGTGCTCCTAGTCGAGTGCTCGGTTGCATAGAAATCTGTGTAGAGTAGACTTCTCTTTATACTTATGGTTTTATTTTTTTCTTATTAGTGTAAATGTTGTTTACTCTACTCAAATGGTGAATTCGGTGGAATCAAACGGTAGCATAGGGATGTGTGTAAACGATCGCTAGATTCGTATTGCTTGAGTCGGGAGAAAGGAGAATCTTTCTTGGTGGCTAGAACTTGCCCCAAGCGATTCTTGAAGCATGAGTATACGGTTAGTCAATTGTGTGAATGTGATATAGGCCATCATTTTGGCCCGGTTGAGCCTTTGTGCCTATCCCTACCGCTATATCCTCGCTAGCCCAGTTGTGCCTACCCGTTCTTTGATTCAGCCCCACTTTGATTTCACCAAAGCCCAAAAGCCAATCCTAGTCGCACACCCAAATCTGAGCTTTAGCTGTTTATTATTTTCATGAGTCGGGTTGTTGATGTGGTAATATGTTTGTGAAGTTGTGGATGTGTCCTTTTGTTTATTTGCTGAAAATGATAAGAAAAGAAAAAAAATGAGAAAAAGAAAAGAAGTTAAAAAGAAAGGAAAGAGAAGGAGTGTTTAATTGAAAATCTTTATGTTTAGATTTATGTTTGGGAGTAGGCGGTGCACGCACCCATGCTGTTAAGTCCAAGTCTGGGGGTGTTGTGTACCCGCGTGTTTGTGTGGTGAATGAGGATAGTTTCCTGCATTATCTCATTTGGGTTTAGTATTTGAACCATCGTCTTTATCATTGTATACATCACCTAAACCCAAGCCCCATTTAAAACCTAAAGTCCTATTGATTCACGCATTTGAGTCAAACCAGTGTCGTGGAGAGAATGTGACCGGGCAAGCTTATGGTCACCGACACTGATGGATTTCAGTGGAGTTTTTCCCGCATCCCGATCTTGAGCAATGCTCATCTCAGCGTTTAGTTTACTTTCTCCGTATGCATGACCGAATGATTCACCGTTGTTCACCATTTTGAGTAGTGTAATATGCTTTTACTCTTTTAGAAATTTATAAACTGTTTTTATAATCAGAAATCTTTTCTACTATTTTCTTTATGCACGTGAGTATGCGACTTCGCAGGATAATCTGTAGTGTAATCATTAAGCCATCTACTATTCTTTCCTCGTTCGCTTAGAATTTGTTTGCTCGGGACGCGCAAACAAGTAAGTCTGGGGGTGTGATGAGTCCCGATTATATACACATATATGGACTCATCTGGGCCGTTTATCTAGTCATTCCACTGCACTTTAGCCTTGTTTTAGCTTATATTTGTTATCACTTGCTATGTGCACTTCTAGGCCCATTTTGGTGTTATTTCGTATCTTTCTTTGTTATTAGTTTACTTGCGATGTTAAGTCCCACTTTCAGTAGCTAGACTGGTGTCGTACGCTGGAACAGGTGTCGTGCAGGTATTCCCGGTGCAATTCTGCACAGGAACACTGCGCACGATCACCGGTTCTATTGCGCACGACCACTGGTCGTGCGCCACTGATCGTGCGCACTTAACACCTTTTTCATGAGTTCTGTTTGGTGCAGTGCGCACGACCATCTACGATAGTGCTCACGACCACCGGTCGTGCGCCACTGTTCGTGCGCACTTATCATCAATTTCATGAGTTCTGTTTCAATCAGTGCGCACGACCACCTACGATAGTGCGCACGACCACCGGTCGTGCGCCACTGGTCGTGCGAACATATTATTTTATAATTTCTGTCTTTGCAGGCTCCGTCCAGGCAGAGCGCACGATCACAGGATTCTAGTGCGCACGACCACTGGTCGTGCGCCAATGACCGTGCGCACTGTTTAATTCCAGCGCCTATAAATTCCGCTGCTCGCGAATTAGGTCGGGGTGTCCGCCGTTTTCACGCCCAGCTCCGCCGTTCTGCGCCAGTTTCGCCCCTCCATCGTCGCCCACCATCTAGAGGTGCTCCGGGCTTGTTCTTCACGCCAATCTTGAGCCGGAGTTTCCTCTCGGCCTCCTCCTTCATCCAAGAGCTCCAAAGAAAGACCTAGCCGCCATTGCCATCAAGCAAGAGGAAGTTTGCAACCTCTACCGGATCGTGACACGAAGAAGACGGGTCCATTGGAGAGTCGTGACAGCTCTCTCTACCCCGGACGTAGTTGTGGACCGAGCTTGGACGCGGATTGACAACCCGGCGATTCCAACCGTGAATCTACAATGAGACTTCGGATTCGGTCGATTTCTTGCCTTATTCTTCTCTTTTTGATGTATATGTAGCTAGATCTAATCATGATGATGAAGTGGCACTTGAATTAGTTATATTTACATATATATTTCATGTCTATGTGATTGTGTAATTTATCTATTTGAGTTGCTTGAGGTGCGCCGCCGTCCATTTCCATTCCGCCGTCACGTTCGTGTGCCGCACTAGCAATTGCTAGTGGCGTGCTTGTCGAAGAGGTGCTTGCAACCCTCACTCCGCTAGCCTACTCGTCCATCCGCCTACCGAAGCGTGGCATCGCGGCCCGTATTCCATCCCGCCTAACGAAGCAGTGCGCTCAAGGCCTGCACAGTTCGATTCCGCTTGCCTACTCGTCCATTCGCCCTTTCGACGCAGCGCGCTCAAGGCCTGCCTAGTCTCCATCACGCCAAGCGAAGCATTGCATAGCGGCATTGCATAGGAGTAGTTGATAGCTTTTATTTTATTTTCCAAAAGCCAACCCAACTCCCCCGCATTCCATCCGATTTAAGGACTTCAATCTCAAGTCCTTCCTCAAAACCTAACTCCACCTTACTGTGTTCCTCAAGAGACCGACACTCGGGGATTTTCCCCATTAGTATTACTTGCGCGACCGGTGCACTTGCCGAATCATCGCATCAAACACACAACTAGCAATTGCTAGTGTGGAGCACTACAAAGCGGTGGAGTGGATGGGGGACTACGACGCTCCTCAAATCTCATAAACCACAAAAGATCTCACAAACATGAAATCATATTAGCTAAAATACAGAGTTTATGAACATCGTCCACAATAACAAACACATACAAGGAAAACTCTGAAGCAAAGCGAAGGGGAAAAGAGGAAACCGAAGCTCGAAGACTATGCTGAAGATTCTCGGCCGGAATCGTAGGGTTGTCAAGCCTTGTCCATGCTTGGTCTTCAGTTGCGTCCGGGGTTCGAAGGAGTTGTCACCTTCCTCTACTATTACCCATTTTCTTTGTGGTCTAGCTCGAGGTAACTCTTGTTCGACACCTTGAATGCAGCAGAAGCTCTCCGTCTATGGCGTTCTTGAGCTCAAGGATGATGGAGGAGGCCAAGGAGGGATCTTCAGCGGAATATCTGCAAGACGATGGTTGCCGGAGCTCCTCCTAGGTCGAACGGTGGTGGAGAGGCGAACTGGGCGAAAGTGGCAGGCTTCTGAAGCTTTTTCCGCGGGGGATTACGATTGCAGCAGATTTCCTGCCTTAAATACTAAACGGTTAGTAATTTAGTCACGCACGGGCGAACGCACGGCCGTGCATTGCCCATGCGTTATTTAACGATTAAAATGGATTGAGGAAGAAGCAGCAGCGCCCGTGTGTTTTACTCACGCACGGGCGAATCTGCCCGTGCGTAAAAACGCACGGACAAATTCAGATTGGCTAAAAAATGGACGAAACAGGCGATCGTGCATTTCCTTCGCGCACGGGCGAATCCGCCCGTGCGTAAAAACGCACGAATAAATTCATATCACCGACTTTCTACCCTGATGAAGGCACACGACCGCATCCATTCGTGCGTCAATAAAATGCACGACCGTGCGATATACACAATCATGATTTCTGGGCAAAAGGAGATGATCCAACCACCTGCAAGCACAACAATCCAGCTGGGAATACACCTCCGGCACTAATCAATCATAGAAAAAGGATTGGGGAGCACCATGTGCTTACCCCCAATAACATGAAGCGCAAGCGCACACCAAAAGGGGCCTAAAAGGAGCGTGAAGCACGCAAGTGCGCATGAATGAGCATAAGAGAGATAGATGCAATAATTGCTCGAGAATGATGCACATGAGAGTGAAAACTAGCACGGATGAGTCCATAAAAGTGTGTATAAATGGGACTCATCAACTGCCAAACTAATTTAAAGTGTACAATATGATTGACTTGGATTTAGGGCCTCATTCTTCATAGCTGGGAAGTTTCAGAATTTCCTCTCTTGTCTTCTTCCTTAATAATATCTCTTCTTCAGCTTTCACTGCTTTCTTTTTATGAGATGATTCAGCAATGTGAGGACAGTTAGAGAACTGCTAACTTGGGGGGTCAGGATATGCAGGCTCTGAATCATAATTCAGTTGGGGTTTATTTAAGCAAGCTTTGTTGCATTTGAGACCCAAACAACCTGATCAGCACCATGCTTTATGCTAACTTCCTCCCCCCTTTCTGACTTCTTCAGATACATGCTGGCAAAGGTTGTCCTGGAGGTCAGATATTTTCCCTTTGAGCATATTCACACCTTCAGTGATATAATTATTTGTTTCCAGGAGGTGTTCATCTAGAAGTTGGCTACAAAAGTCAAAATTTTTAAGGATGTTCATCCTTTGCTCTCTCATGTTGTTAGTAGTTGATTAGAAAGCATTTTGAAGATTTTCTGAGCTTGCACACTGATTTTCTATAATATATTTTGTCCCTTTATGAGTTATTTCCAGTTGATGGGTTGTGTGGTCCACAACAGGAGCAACCCTTATGAAAAAGTTTAGTGTTTGGGCATTTAGTTGATGCATCTCAGTTTTACTTTTGCTATTTCTTCAGATAATTCTGTTCTCAAACTTTGGCAGCCTTGTCCACATAGCATTCACATTTCTTTGATTGACCATCCAACAAAGTTGTCAGCTGAGCCATAAAGGAACCAGGAAGTGCTTCTCTTATTATAGAAATGGGATTGCTAGTCTCTCTAGCATTTGTTGGAATGAGTAGATCTATTTCAGATTCATAATCTTCAAACATGCAATCAGCAGTATCAGGCATAGCAGATTTCTTCTCAGCTTCTAGCTCTGTCACAACTGAATTTCCCTTGAACAATAAAATCTCTTGGCCAGTGTAAACTATTTCTTCTGGCTCAATTATTTGTTAATCCACTTTACCAACAACTGTAGAAATGCTTTCAACAATTTTCGCTACAAGTTGGTCTATAACTTATATATCAGCTACATTCTAGGCCGAGCGTACTCATGTTGAGACTCCCCTCAATCACTTCAGTTGCTTCATCATCAAGTACTTCAGTTACTTCATCAGTAAGTACTCCAATATATTGGGCTGAGTTTTCAAATAAATACTGCCCCTCAACTATCTCAGTATCTTGGGTTGAGCTCTTCAAGGGAGACTCCCCCTCAACTTCAGCTACCTTATCTATTGCAGCACTTTTCTCAACTTCAACTTCTTTTTCTACTTCATTAACCTTCTCTACTTCATTGGCTTTCTCAATCTCATTAGCCACCCTGGGCATCTCCATGGGTGTTGTTTCTTCCACAACTATTAGAAAAATATAATGCTAAGTTTCCACCCCCTCAATAGGACTAGGAGGGTTCTAGAGCTTGCTAATAGTTTTTTTCTTCCTTTCCTTCTTCTTAGATCTTTCTCCTTGGCTCTTTCCAGACTTATTGAAAGGATTTTCCCACCTCTCTATTGAGTTGTAGTCAATCTTCTTCAGATAATGCAGAGGGGTGTATTATGAATCATCATGCTTATCACCCAAGGTCTTCACTAGATATAGAGAGATAATCCTCCCAAAATTAGGGGATCTCAAACATGTCTTAAACTCCTCAGACATGAATTGACTCCAATCAATTTTCTTGGTCAGTATGATAGTTGTCATGACCTTGAACATCTCTTTGAAAATTCTATCATGTGAACTAGGCTTACATAACATTGTCTTTCCCACTGTGTCAGATAACAATTTTCCTGGTGAATTCATATTCATTCTATATAATGATCCATATTCCTCATTTGAGTATCCACACCATTCTAGGGCTAACTATGATCTGCCTAACTGATTTCATCTTCTTCTTCATTCTCTTGAAGTGAGGGTAGATGAAGAATTCGTGTAGTACTTCTAGCAGTTATTTTCAAATCATTCCCTCCAACAAAAGTCTTAGTATATCTTCCTATTGAACTTATCTTTCCATTTTGGAGAAATTTCTGAACTTCTTTTAACCAGAAAGATGTAGGTTCTGATAAAACATTGTCCAAACCTGATGCACTGAGGAGAAATATGATATTCTTGATTTCATCTAACTCATTCTTAAATCCGTCTCGCATAAGTTCATTATCGATGTTCATCCTGTTGGAGGAGATGATTTTTGGAGCCATTTACGATCAATTTACATAGAGTAGAAAAATTCTTCGTCGGCGGAATGAAGGAAGCTCAGGTGTCGAGCAGATGACTCTAGTGTTTATGATGTATTTAAACCCCTAATGTCTATAATGACTCTAATTATAGTATATAGAAGAATATAAAGAGGTACCCACCTATTATGGCGATAATTTTGAGAATATATTATTAATAATGATCCAATTTTGGTGTGCCAATAGCCAGAAATTGCATCCCGATGATTTTTTTTTCTGTGTCGTCTGGACCATATCGATGACATTTTCTATGTCACCTAGACCTTCTCGATGACATTTGTCTACAGATAGTAGAAATTTTGCACACTTCTAGAAAATGGTTAGACAACATTTAGGTTGACCAGATCTCTAGTCTTTGCACCAATAAATCTTTGTAGTTAGAAAATGTAATTAATATAATTCTATGAAAAATATATCAATTCATGTTAAGCATATCAAGCTCAATTTTGAATTAATTGAAGTTTGCTTCATCAAGGGGCTCAGTGAAGATGTCAGCCACTTGCTTGTCTGTTGGTACATATTCCAAGTAAATGTCTTCCTTCTCCATATGATCCATAATGAAGTGATACATGATTTCTATATGCTTGGTTCTGATGTGTGCCAAAGGATTCTTGACAATTGAGATGACACTTGAGGAATCACAATATAATGAGGTCTTCCTTATTGGAAGGTTGTAATCCTCTAGTTGATGCTGAATCCAAAGCAATTGAGCACAACAGCTCCCAACAGAGATGTACTGTGACTCAAAAGTTGAGATTGCAACACTTGTTTGCTTTTTACAACTCCATGAGATTAGTCTTCTCCCAAGGTATTGATATGTCCCTGAAGTAGTTTTCCTATCTTTCTTGCATCCTACAAAGTATGCATCTGAAAAACCTCTTAGTTCAAAATCATTACTCCTAGGGTACCATAAGCCAAGATTAGGTGTAACCTTGAGGTATCTCAAAATCCACTTATCAGAGGTATAGTGAGATTCATTGGGGTTCACTTGATATCTAGCACAAACACATGTAGCAAACATAATGTCTGATCTACTAGCAGTTAGGTAGAGCAGAGATCCAATGATGCTTATGCACATGGTCTCATCAAAAGGTTTCATCTTCTCATCGTTGTCCATAGACACATTGGAGCCCATTGGAGTCCTTATTAAGGTTGCACTCGCTATTCCAAACTTCTTTATGAGCTATTTTGTGAACTTGGTCTGAGAGATGAATATCCCATCCTCAGATTTCTTCACATGGAGACCTAAAAAGTATTTTAGCTCTTCTATGTTGCACATTTAAAACTTCTGTTTCATAAGGTTGGCAAACCTCTTACAAAGATGATCATTTGTAGATGCAAAGATTGTGTCATCAACATATATCTAGACAAGCATGGTCTTGCCTTTAACTTCCCTTAGGAATAATGTCTTATCTATCTTTCCCCTTGGAAACTTATTTTCAATGACAAAGGTATATAGAGTCTCATACCAAGCTCTAGGTGCTTGCTTAAGACCATATAAAGCTTTCTTAAGATAGTAAACATGATTGGGATAAGTTGAATTTACAAAACATGGAGTTGTTCTACATATACTTCCCTTTCAAATCTCCATTGATAAAGGCAGACTTTACATCCATTTGATATACCTTGAAGCTTTTGTCAACTGCATATGCTAGAAATAACCTAATGTCCTCCAATCTTGCTACAGGTAAAAATATTTGGTCAAAGTCTATGCCTTCTTCTTGTCTATAGCCTTTTGCAACCAACCTTGCTTTATTATTAATAATTACTCCTTGTTCATCCATCTTGTTTGGGAACACCCATTTAGTTCCAATAATGTTGTGGTCTTGGGGCCTGGGAACCAAATTCTAGATATTGCATCTTTAGAATTGGTTTAATTCCTCTTACATAGCCTTGATCTAGAATGAATCTGAGTTGGCTTCTTCAAACTTCTTTGGCTCCACTTGTATGATAAAGCTCAAATATAGAGCCTCATTCATGGTTCTACTTCTTGTTTGAATTCATTGATTGATGTCCCCAATGATTTGATCTTTTGGGCAGTCTTTATGGTACTTGGTGGCAATAGCTAATCCTCCATTCCTTTCAGGTACTGCTTCTTTTATGGGCTAATTGACTTCCACTTCAGGATTTGTCTCTTGTTCTTCAGCTTCTTCTTCAACATTGATGGGATCATATGAGATCACTTCTTGCATTTCTTCCGTGTCAACTATCTTTAAATCCTTAAGCTTGGAGCTTGTACCGGTAACTAGACATCTTGGAGAATCCTCAAGCAACATGCTAGATTCATCAAAGACAACATGTATAGATTCTTCAACCAAATTAGATTTAGGATTATAAATACTATAAGCTTTGTTATGATGGTTGTACCCAACAAAAATGCCTTCTTAGGATTTCTCAACAAACTTAGTTAGATAATGATTTCCATTGTTGAACACATAACACTTACTTCCAAAGATTTTGAAGTAGGCCAAGGTTGGTTTTCTACATTCAGAAGCTCATGGGGTGTCTTACTGTGGTTCTTGTTGATTAAAGCCCTATTTTTCACATGATAGGTTGTGTTGACTACCTCAGCCCAAAAAATTATGGTAGTGAGGAGTCACTCAACATTGTTCTACTAGCTTCAATAAGGGTTCTATTCTTTCTCCCTACAAATCCATTTTGTTGTGGAGTTCTTGGAAAGGAAAACTCCTAAAAGATACCTAAACTTTCACAGAACTTTGTCATAACACCTGACTGAAATTCTGTTCCATCGTCACTTCTAATTTTTACCACATTGCAGTTCATTTCATTATGGATTTGCGTGACAAAGATAATGAAGGTGTCTAGTGTATCTGACATTTGCTTAAGAAAGAACACTAAGCAAACCTAAAGAAATCATCAATAATCGCAAGTGTATAGACTTTTTCCCCTAATTTGTGAATGAACATGGGATCAAACAAGTCCATGTGCAGCAAGTGTAAACACCTAGTGGAAACCTTGAAACCAACTGTCTTGAAGAAACCTTTGTTTGCTTGCCCATTTGGCATGCATGACAAAGACTTTCTTGAGCACAATTCCACTTGGGGCATGCCCTAACTAAGTCATTTGATAAAAGCTTATTAATTTTTGTATAGCTAATATGAGTAAATATCTCATGTCATTGCACATAGAGATGCTCTATTCTTAGTTATAAGACAAACTGGAGAATTTGAACATAAAAAATTAAGACAATAAATATTTCCACTCCTATTGCCAATCAAAATAATTTTTAAATCTTTAGATTTCTTAATTAGACACTTATTCTTATGGAACTCAATCACATTGCCAAGATCACAAGTTGACTTATGTTTACCAGATTGTGCTGCAATCCTTCTACATTAGCTACCCAAGTGACGGTGACTATGACATTGCTGATCTTACCAAACCCTTTGTTTTTCCTCTATCAGATCCTCCAAAAATAACTTTTTGGTCATGATCAACTAAGGAATATTCTTTCAATAGGATTATTGTTCCATTCATGTGCCTGGAATATGCACTATCTAAATACCAGATAGGAATGTGGTTGGTCTTTGGAAATACCTACAGAAATAAATCATTTCTTCTTAGGCACCCAAACCTTGTTGGGTCCAAGATTCTTGTTAGTGCTCAAAATCATATTGGATCTATTTCCACTCTTTTGTATATGATGGATCCAAACAAGATTGCATGATAGTTTGGCATTTATTGCCTTAAGGACTGTTGGATTGAACCAACATTCTATGTGAACATTCTTCCCACAACACCAGCATTCAAACTTGTTGTGCATCTTCCTCTTGCACACAACAGGAATTGAATGATTTTTCTTATGAATAGATGGATACCTGAAGGAGATTGCATGAGCTTCTTTGCATAGCATGAGGTTGTGTCTTGGATTGATATTGGGGTGCACAAGCATTACCTTACCTTTGACAACAGGTCTCTTAGCAGGTATATTCTCATTTCTTTTGGTGCTATTGCTTAGACCAAATGCAAAGGGTCCATGGCTTTTCATCACAATTTCTTCACGAGTTGCCTTAAGAGAATTCTTCCCATAATGCACATCCTTTGTTCCACTTATAGAACACTCATTTGAGAAATGTCCATAAATGGACTCTTGATCAAACTTGTTGGAGGATGGAATTACCTTCCTAAAGTTGGTCTTCTTACTAATAGGACTTACCTTATTATTCACTTTAAGGTATCCTATACTTCCCATATGAACTTGAGAAAACCCATCAATCAAAGACAAAATTATTTTGGGCTTAAAGAAGCTTACAACTAGCTTTCTCTCAATGAGAAGCTTGTTTTCTAATTCAAAAAAATTCTATCCCATAGTATTAGGGCGCTGGATTGATCTCCATATTTCCTTAAATATTCAATCTCTTTTACTTGGGCCTTGCACTTCTCTTTGCTGTTAACCAAGACCCTGAGTAATTTCCCAAACTGATCTATTAGCTCAGTATTGGAACTTGCTTTGAAGTCTTGCTTAAGCTTGTTGAAGTATGAGTTTTCTTGAGTCAGTTTTTCAACCTTCTTAAGTCATTTTGATTTGCTGGCTTCAAGGGTGTTTATCTCTTGAGCCTAAGCCTTTCACAACTTCTTGCTTTTCTTGAAAGCTTCAAGTAGTTCTTCATACATATTTATTAGATCACTTACTGACTTATTTTCTGAGGCTTATTATGCCTCAGAATCTGTGTCTGAGAATGATGTAGGAGCTTTAACGGTTACATGTGCAAAGAGAGAATCCTCCTGCTTATCATCATCATCACTTATGGCCATAGAGGCCAATTGTTCTTCTTCTTCTTCGGAGTTGGAAAAGCTAGACTCACTATCACTTAGAGACCTAATCTTGGAAGATCTTTTCTCATTAGATTTCTTTTATACTTCCTTTTAGAAGGACAATCAACTATTATGTGACCTGATTTTCTACTTCCAAAAGAGATAATATCAATAGATATACGTTTATTATGTTTAGTGTCACACCTGTCCACTTTTGACTTGTGGGGATTGATGTTTCTCCTTGAGTTGAATGAGGAGGAAGTTCTTCCTTTCTCCCTGCTTTTCCTTCTGAGAAGCTTCATCAAGTTCTTGGAGAATAGAGAGAGTTCTCCTTCAGATATATCTGATCCAGTGAATCTGGTCGCGGATTCTTTAGATTCTTGTTCCTTGCTTTTCTTGGAACTTTCAGCTTTGAGTGCCATAGATTTTCTCTGTGGTGAGATATGCTGCCCTCTTCTTCAGTCTTCCTTATTTTCAGCTGAATTTCATGGGAAAGAAGTTTCCCAAATATATTCTAGGGTTCTATGTTACATAGATTCCCCATCTCTCTGATTGCACAATTTTTTATATTCCACTCCTTATTGAGTGATTAGAGAAATTTGTCATTTTGATCAAATCTATTGAATGTCCTTCCATATGTCTTTAGTCCATTCATAATTTTGAAGAATTTATCATAACATTTAGAAATGGACTCCTTCTTTTCTTATCTAAAAGCCTCATACACCTGGTTGAGTAGTGACTTTCCATCATCCCTGACTTCAGCAGTTCCTTCCATATATATTTCCAAGGAATCCCACATCTCCTTGGCTATTTTATAGTGAACAATGTTGTTTATTGGGTGTCAACTTATTACCTAGAGGGGGGGGGGGGGGGTGAATAGGTTTTTCAAATTGTATTATCCCCTTTTTGGTGTTCTTGATTTCTGGTTAATAGATCTATAAAGTAGAAAGCATAACACAGAAAAGCACACAAAGATGTATAGAGGTTCCTCAAGACCGGGTGTCTTGAGTAGTCCTCTTTCCCTCTGCGCCTACCTAGCAGTGTTCTAGGCTCGACAAATGCCGCCAAAAACTTCAGGCCCTCAAGCCTTACAACATGGACCCGTAAGTCCAACAGCCTAGGCCCGCAAGCCCCTACTGCCCCCGAGCCTACAAGCTCGACACTCAGGCCCTCAAGCCCTACACAGCTGACCCTCAAGTCTAGCCTCTGCCCTGGCCCTCAAGCCTCACAGGTCTCAAGCCCTCAAGCTTGACAATCAGGCCCGCAAGCCCTACCTAGCCAAACCCGCAAGTCTAGCCTACGCCCTGGCCCTCAAGCCTGACAGATCTCCAGCCCTCAAGCTAGACAAATAGGCCCGCAAGCCTTTACAACAAATTACAGTAGAAATAACTGCTTCTTCTGCCGGAGAAAGGATTGGCAACTTCAGCCAGATGAAGATTGGCTTCTTTAGGTTGAAGAAGATGCTTTTTGATCTGGAGATTCAGCACTGGATCTTCTTCAGCCTCCACTTCTTTTGCCTGCTGTTGATCGGCTACTTTTCAATCGATGACGATGACTGATTCTTCAGAGAGCACTTGATGCTTGCTCTCTACTTGATCTTCTTCTTCTTCTCCGCCTAGAATACTATTCTATTAAAGTGTCGCGGCGGGATTCTTTCTCGTTCTTTTTATCCATGTTGAAGAATGCTTTTCTAGGGCATCACTGTTCCCTTTTATAGGACAGATGAGCTGCATAACGGTAACATGTGATGTCCATTATGTTGGAACATGGTCTTCCGCATCTCCTAGGTTTGAGAATAAGAAATCCTATGTGTATTTGATCTTGTGTGTTTAAGTGTGCAGGATAAAAAGTCCACATGACTCAAGGATTACATAAGAAGGTTGCCCCCAAAGTTGAGCCATCAAATCCAAATCTCCTACTAGCGCTGGCGGTAGTACTAGCACAGGCGCTAGCTGTCGTTCGATGAACTGTTAGCGACGCTCGACAAAATTGAGGTCGACGAATGTTGAAGCCCGCTCGGCAAACTTCGGTCGACGAAATTGAGCTCGACGAATATTGAAGCCTGACCAACGAATTGAGTTCGACGAAATTTCGTTCGACGAAATGAAAGCGGTGTTCGACGAAATTCTCATCACTGCGTTCGACGAAAATTTGCTCGACGAAATGTTAGCTACGTTCGATGAAATTTTGATCGACGAAATGTTTGCTCAAGCATAAATTTCGGGAGCACATATGGAAGGAGATAGCGCCAAGCGATATCCGATAGCGCAGGCGATAGCGAGGAGCACAGTAGGCAAGAGAGAATTGTTTCCTCCGATTGAAGATTCTGCCGCGCAGAATATGTCCTAATATGGGATAGCGCCGGCGGTAGCACTAGCGGAGGCGCTAGCGCTAAGTCTATAAAAAGGACATCTTGGCTCTGTCTTCTTAATTCTCTTGAGATCCAAAATTCCAGAGCTTCGTGCCACAACAGAGAGAGGAAGGTTCAGAGAGATACTCCCACAAATCCATAAAGACTAAAGGAGATCCATGGAGAAGATTTCAACACGCATCATCATCGTGACGAAAAACCGCATCGACTACGATCATACTCTGCATCTTCGTCTACTTCTCCAAGAGATCTACATAGAGGAAGTTTTTATATTATTGTCTTTTCATTTCACATCTTTTCTTGTAATCGTGTAGTAATTTCGCCCCGTGTTGGCGACTAGGTCTGGGTAGGACTTAGGGCAGAAATTCGCCTCGTGTTGGCGACTAGATCTAGGTTAGGTCTAGGGGGTGCTCGAGGCCATATCCGGGGAAGGGTTGGCTAGAGCGGCTTGAGGCCGTATCCGGGGAAGGTTCGGCTAAAGCCAACCGGTTCGTCGGGATACGGGTCGGTATAGAAAACAAAAAGAGTCTTTCCTATTTCGCTTTGATTTCTAGCGTCATTGAAATCAAAATTTTGTAATCATTTTTATAAATTGTAATCATGTCTCTCCTTTTGTAATAAAAATGATTTGTTCTTCATTTCTCTAAATTGTTTATTATCATCTCTTTTATTATGAAATAATTTAGATCTTTATTCAAAATCACTATTTTGATCTCTTATTATTTCAAGTATTACAAAATATAACATAAGTTTTTTAAAACTCTTATTCACCCCACCCCCCTCTAAGGGCGCCTACCGATCCAACAAGTGGTATAAGAGCGAGGTTATTCCAAATCGGCTTAACAACCGGGAATAATGGTGTCTCATGATCTCGCTTCTACTAGTGGGGTAAATTTTTATGAAGAAAAAAATCTCCTAAACCACCTTTATTCGAAGGGAGAAATTATAAAGGGTGGAAATTATTAATGGAAAAATTTATTAAAAATTTAGATATCAATGCATGGGAAATAGCAATAGTTAGACCAGCGGACGAATCAAATAAACAAGAGCATCACCTAAATGCAAAAGCTATGCATTATATTATTTGTGCATACAAAGTATGGAAATTTCTTGAAGAAATGTATGATTCTCCTTCTACAGGTATCGAACAATCGCAAGAACCGGATAATATGCAAGCTTGCACAAGTCTTCAAGAATGCTCCTCTCATGACGGATCAATGGAGCACGCATCAAATGGAAAAGAAGAAGAAGTACTGTCTTCGGAAGAGGACTGCCAAAAAGATGTCAAAGAAACGATATGTTCAAATCGTGCCTCTCCCGAAAGCAATATAAGGAAATCAAATTCCATCTTTTGTACTTATATCTCTTCATTACAATTGCTTCAAACTACAAAGCGCAAAATTAAGAAATTAAAGAGTGCTAATAAACATTTGCGCATAGAAAATAAAAATTTAAAGGCAAAAATTAATGAAGAATCAAATTTTATTTTATCTAGTTCTACCCAAGGCTCCTTAGTTGAAAACATTACACCTTGTATAGAATTTAATGATTTGAAAGAAAAATGCAAGTAACTTGAAAAGGAACTTCTTTTATAAAAGAACAAAATAAAAAATTATGTTTAGAAAATTCATCTTTGGAAAATGGTTGTGCTAAGTGTAAAGAATATAAAATTGAAATTAAAGAGATGGATGAAACATTTGATGAATATAGAAACAACTATAAAGATCATATTGATTCAATTGTTTCCACTCTTAAAAATAGCACAATCGCTTATAATAAAGCTACACATAATTTAAAGATCAAGAATGATGAATTAAAATCAAAAATCAACTTGCTTCTGAAAATTGTAAATACAAATTCACAATATCAAACTATATCTAAAAACAAGTTGAATATGAATATGAACATCTTAACTAAGTTTAATAATGGGAGTAAGGAACATAAAGGATTTGTTAATCAAAATCCAAATCACCATTATTTACAAAATTATGTATCTCCTAAAGTAAATTCAAATATGCAAAAAATTCCTATGAAAAATGATTTCAAATGTCATCATTATTTTAAGCCTAAATTTAATAAGTATGGAAATATAATGCAAAATTACAATATTAAACCTAAGTATGAGTGGGACCCAAAATTAAAAATGAAACATTAACTCCACTTGAAAGGGTCCATTCGTACTTGTCTCCCCAAAAGCCATCTCGCTATATTTGGGTACCCAAAGGAACCATCCATCATGGTCCCCTTTGGATACCTAAAACATTTATTCATTAGGTATCATCAAATGCATGAAGTAGAAACTTTTCAAAATGAGATATACAAATTTCTACTTCATGATGTGCTTTAATGTCCTTTTTATTTTTCTTGTTGTTTTCCTTTTGAACTATCATGTCATGGTCATCCTATATAGCATTGAAAATATGATCCTATCTCTTAAAAGCTTAATATGTTTATAAAATCAAATTGATCAAATTCAAAAGTCATATCTAATTTTGATGACCTATCTATCTTTCTAATATTCATTGCTTATAAATATCTTATATTATTCATATGAATCAAACTCTAAATTTGTTATGAGATATTTATCTAAATTATAAAGAAAAACACAAAAGACATGTTGAAAGAATAATGGTCTTAAATACTAATGCCACACGCACCACCTGTTGGAGCATGCGTTTCACACTCTTCCGGTATGATAATAACAAAATCCTGTTTGTATTTGATTCTATTTTTATTGATGGTGTGCAGGTAACATGTATGAGATGTTCACAATTCTGATTGGAGCTCAATTTAACTAAATGGAGAATTTCGATGTCGGAATTTTCCGATATCTACTGTCCCCCAGGCGACAGGACAGAAGTTACAGCAGCAGCCCGCACGAAAGCACGACGAGCAGTATTTTGGCGCTGTCGGAATTCCGCCAGCGATGTCGCCCAGGCGACAGGATAGAAGTTACAGCAGCAGCCCGCACGACAGCACGACGAGCAGCAGTTTGGCGTTGTCGCAATTCCGACAGCGATGTCGCCCAGGCGACAGTGAAAAACTATAACTTGGTTCGTTTTGTTCGTGCATTCCAAGCTTTGAAAATTCTAAGTCCTTTCCTGAGTGCATACGAACCAGAGAGCTCCAGAACTTCATCAACTCCCATTTATGCTTAGAAGGTTTGAAATTGAAGATGAGATCGGACGCGCTTCTACATCAACGATCATCTCGAGGCTTCAACCTTCCTTTCAGAGATCTGAATTTCTAGGGAGTTCTTCATTTGATTTTGTATTTTCATTTAAATACATTTCACTTTGTATTGGTAGGGAAATCGTCTCCTTGTGTGTGACGTCTAAGTCCTTGCGTGGCTTAGGGGAAAATTGCTTCCTTGTGCAGAGCGTCCAAGTCCTTGCGTGGCTTGGTAGGAAATCGTGGCCTTGTGTGCTATGTCTAGATCTTGGGAAGATCTAGAGGATAGGCTTGGGCTTGGCCTAGGGAGAGACAAGTGATAGCCTTCAGATCCTTGGGAGAAGGATTGGTAAACTCAAATTGTTAAAAGTTTATTATCATATTTGTGCCTTGATCTTAAGCATTGTTAAGATCATTTTTATTGTATGTGAATTTCATGATTAAAAAATTTATGACTTTTTCTTTAATTGCAAATTTGGTTGCTTAATCTTTAACTTAGAAATTTGTGTTTGAATTAATTTAAAATTTTCATAGTTTGACATTTTTTATAAGTGATTTTTAGAAAAACAAAATTTGTTTTAAAAATTCTTAAGTAAAAAATCATAATTTAAAAAGGCCCTTATTCAACCCCCCTCTAAGGGAGCCACAAGATCCAACAAGTGGTATCAAAGCTAGGTTACTCCAAAACGGTTTTACCACTGGGAGTAATGGCACACAACAATCATACGTTCGTTGAGGGGCAAGGAATTAGTAGGCCACTGATGGCGCAAATCTTAGCACACCGCTATAGGCGGTAGCAAGACTGCGGCACGAAACGGCAGTGTACCGATCGTTCAAGTAATATAAAACGAGGAGTAATCCCCGAGTATCGAATCTCTCAAGGAACACAGTAAGGTGGAGTTAACGTTCGAGGAAGGACTTGGGATTGAAGTCCTAAGGTTCGGATGGAATGCGGAAATGGGGTGATTTGGCTTTTGGAAAATAAAAGAAAACAACTACAACTACTCCTATGCAATGCCACTATGCAGTGCTTCGCTTGGCGTGATGGAGACTAGGTAGGCCTTGAGCGCGCTGCGTCGCAAGGCCGGATGGACGAGTAGGCAAGCGGAGTCGAACTGTACAGGCCTTGAGCGCACTGCTTCGTTGGGCGAATGGATTACACGGGCCGCTATGCCACGCTCCGTTAGGCGGATGGAAGAGTAGGCAAGCGGATGGAATGGTTCGCACCGGCAGAGTCGGAATGGATTACACGGGCCGCTATGCCATGCTTCGCTAAGCGGATGGAAGAGTAGGCATATGGATAAGGGTCGCAAGCACCTCATCGACAAGCACGCCACTAGCAATTGCTAGTGCGGCACACGAACGTGACGGCGGGATGGAGGACGGATGCTGGCGCACCTCGTACACATATGAACAAAATATAACTTCACATAGACATGAAATTAAGATTACAAGCACGATTCATAGTGTTCATTATCAATACATGAGAGATCTAGCTACAAACACATCAATAAGAGAAGAACAAGGCAAGAAATCGACCGAATCCGAAGGCTCGTTGGAGATTCAAGGTTGGAATCACCGGGTTGTCAATCCGCATCCAAGCTCGGTCCGCAACTACGTCCGGGGTAGAGAGAGCTGTCACGACTCTCCAATGAACCCGTCTTTTCGTCTCACGATCCGGTAAAGGTTACAAACTTCCCCTTGCTTGATGGCGATGGCAGCTAAACCTTCCTTGAAGCTCTAGGATGAAGGAGGAGGCCGAGAGGAAGCTTCGGCTCAAGATTGGCATGAAGAACAAGCCCGGAGCACCTCCAGATGGTGGGCGGCAATGGAGGGGCGAAATCGGGGCTCTAGAGCGAGAAAACGGCGGACTGAAGCGGAAGAAATGCGGAGCTCCGACCTAAATCGCGAGCAGGAATATTTATAGGCGCTGGAATAAACAGTGTTCACGGTCATTGGCGCACGACCAGTGGTCGTGCACACTAGAATCCTGTGATCGTGCGCCTGCCTGGGCGGAGCCTGCAATGTAAGAAATTTATAAAATATAATGTTCGCACGACCAGTGGTCGTGCGCATTATCGTAAGTGGTCGTGCGCATTGGTCGAGATAGAACTCATAAAATGGGGGTTAAGTGCACATGATCAGCGGTGCACGACCAGTGGTCGTGCGCAATAGAACCAGTGATCGTGCGCAGTGTTCCTGTATAGAATTGTACCGGGAACACCTGCACGACTCCTGTTCCTACAGAAATGCTAATCAGGCTACTGAAAGTGGCACTCAACAATACGATAAGGCTATCAAAAGAGAATAAACATCAAAACACACCAAAATAGGCCAAGAAGTGCACCTAGCATAGAATGACAAATATGAGCTAAAACAAGGCTAAAGTGCAATGGAAAGACTAGAAAAACGGCCCAGATGAGTCCATATATGTGTATATGATCAGGACTCATCACACCCCCAGACTTACCTGTTTGCGCGTCCCGAGCAAACGAATTCCTCAAGCGGCTGAGAAAAATACACAGCTGGCATAGAAATTATAAAGCAGAGTATCATGCGAAGTCGCATGCTCATGCGCGTAGAAATACAGTAGACAAAATTTCTAATTGTACATATTAGTTTATACTTTTCTAGGGGCGTATTTATATATTACATTTACTCAAAAAGTGAATCACGGTGAATCATAAGGTCGTACATAGGAAGAAAGTAAACTGAACGCTGAGGCGAGCATTGCCAAAGATCGGGGCTCGAGACAACCTCCATTGAAATCCATCAATGTCGGTGACCATAAGCTTGCCCGTTCGCACTCTCTCCACGGCACTGGTTTGACTCAAATGCGTGAATCAATAGGACTTAAGGTTTTAGATGAGGCTTGGGTTTAGGTGAGGTAAACAAATATAAACATGAAGGCTTAGAACACAAAAACCCAAATGAGCAAATGCATAACACTATCCAAGTAGCCATAAAACACGCGGATGCACCACACCCCCAGACTTAGACTTAGACGCATGGGTGTGTGCACCGCCTACTCCCAAATATAAATCTCAAATAGATTTTTTTAATTAAACTTTTCATTCTTCTTTTTCTTTTCAAATCTTTTTCTTCTTTTCTTTTTCTTTATTTAGCAATTTCAGCAAATTTTCAAAGATGCACATCCACATTTTCACATTGTACTTCCACAATCAACACCACCAATTTAAAATTTAAACAAAATGCTTGCATTTTGGGTGTGCGACTAGGATTGGAGTTTAGGCTTTGGTGAACAATAGTGGAGCTGAACCAAAAGAATGGGGTAGGCACAACTGGGCTAGCGAGGAAATGATGATAGGAATGGCACAAAGGCTCAACCGGGCCAAAATGATGGCCTATATCACATTCACGCAATTGACTAACCGTATACCCATGCTTCAAGAATCGCTTGGGGCAAGTTCTTAGCCACCGAGAAAGATAATCCTTTCTCCCGACTCGGGCAATATGAGGCTAATGAACGTCTACACATATCCCTATGCTACCGTTTGATTCACACCGGATTCACCAATTTTTGAGTGTAGTAAACAATATTTACGCTAATAGAAAAATATAAACTAAAAGCATAAAAGAAATTGAATCTACATGAATTTCTATGTGAGACATGAGCACTCGACTAGGAGCACTATCGAAGTCAACATTTTACTCCTACTCACAATCCTAAGCCAGCACAATGATTTTCCAAATCACACAAAAAGAAATGAGTTCAGCTTAAGACGTGCCAACAGCTAAGTGCACGCTCGATTGGGTGTAGTGGGGTGCGGTGCAAATGAACATCATAACACAATTAATGCTTCTAGTATGCAAATAAAAGGTGCACGTGAGCGGGTAACAACATGTGGCTCTACCCCCCAGACTTAATCTACGCAATACATCATAATGATAGAGCATTGAAAATTAAAATAGAAAGCTGGGGGAGAAGTTACCCAATGCTCAGCAAGTGAGCATACCAGAAGATGCATGAAAATCTGAAGCAAACCCGCCATTCAAATTTTGTAATGAGTACCTGTAGGGGTGAGCTCCACAAAAACAAAAGGAAGCAGAAATGCTAAAACTGAACATAAATTAACGAACTACTCTAACTAGGAAAATAAAAATGCAATAAAAGTAAGATAACTACTGGGGTTATTGTCATCCCAGCACGACTTATTCAGATTTTATACAGTTCTAGCTTATAGGCCTATGAAAGGAAAAGTGGACAGGTAACTGTTCTAATATGCGTGTAGGTAGCGGGTACCTATACGGAGAAAGAACAGTCACGCCTCTACCTGAATATAAATACCTGCTCCTCACAAGTAGAGGGAAAAGAAAGTAAGAAGAGGAGGAGGCCTGGTCCTCACTCATCTCACCAAAACTATCCTTGCCCAGCAAGGTATCATCTCCAGGGAGGCAGTAGGAGGAGAAGGCAATGAGTGGGGCTTCCTCTACGGAGGAGGGATCAGCCTCCTCACGTGAGAGGATACACTCATCATTGACTTGAGAAGAATGCTCCAAGTCCTCCTGAAGTACCTGTGAAGACTCAACCTGCACAGGCTTAGATAGAGAAAGGGGATTAAGAGATAAAAAAGAAGAAGAACATGAATAAAAATCAATCGGGGGAGTTATCCCGGTCTCACTCCCGGCAAGATCCAAGGATAGATCGCTATCATCATCGTAAGTATCATAGTGAGGGGAACCCAAGAACTCAAGGGCCTCAGTGGTGGTTTGGACCTCCTCGTCCCATGAAGAAGTGCGAACCTCCTCATCAGAGAGAGTATCATCCTCATCCCACCGAGGTGCACCATCGTGTTCAAAGTATTCATTCTCCCCTTCGGGGAAACAAACTCCTCATCCCACTTTGGAGCATCCTCCGAGTCAGAAGCATCACCCCGCTCCTTTACCTTGATAGGATCATAAAGAATGTGTGTAGAAAAATCTTGCAAAGAAACTGGAGGAACACAAAGATTTTGTTCCTCCGCAAAAAGATCTGCTAAAGCCTCCCAGATGGAAAGAATACTTTCCTCATCATACTCAGGTGCATCTAGGAGCTCCCATTCCTCTCCTTGTTGGCTAACAGATGAGTGATCATCATCACTGGGAGTGAAGCCATACACAGGGAGTGTGGAGTCCATGCACGAGACAAGTTGTCATGAGTGGAGGAGCAGCGGTCAGGATTGAAAAGACTAGGACAGTCCTTCAATTCATGACCCTCTCCTCGACACAATAAGCAAACAATGTTCCTACACTGCCTAGCATTCAACTCATTCATTTGGTCTATATAATAAACCATCTTGTCATTAAAGCTAGGTGAAATATCCCTTGATGACATTTTCAAAAATAAAAGCAGGTATAATGAAACTGAAATTCTTTGCAAGGAAATCTGCACAAACTAATAAAACTCCTTGAATAAAACTTGCCAAAAAAAAAATTTAAAACAGAAGAGAAATAAACAAACAAGCAGAAAATGATCAGAAAGCAAACAAAAATAATAAAGCAGCTATACACACTAGAAGAAACTTCTCTCCCTCAGCTCTCCCTCTCAAGAAAACTCCACGACCGTGATCCCCAGCAACGGTGCCAAAAACTTGATGGCGCAAATCTTAGCACACCGCTATAGGCGGTAGCAAGACTGCGGCACGAAACGGTAGTGTACTGATCATTCAAGTAATATATAACGAGGAGTAATCCCCAAGTATCGAATCTCTCAAGGAACACAGTAAGGTGGAGTTAACGTTCGAGGAAGGACTTGGGATTGAAGTCCTAAGGGTCGGATGGAATGCGGAAACGGGGTGATTTGGCTTTTGGAAAATAAAAGAAAACAACTACAACTACTCCTATGCAATGCCGATATGCAGTGCTTCGCTTGGCGGGATGGAGACTAGGCAGGCCTTGAGCGCGCTGCGTCGCAAGGGCGGATGGACGAGTAGGCAAGCGGAGTCGAACTGTGCAGGCCTTGAGCGCACTGCTTCGTTGGGCGAATGGATTACACGGGCCGCTATGCCATGCTTCACTAGGAGGATGGAAGAGTAGGAAAGCGGATGGAATGGTTCGCACCGGCGGAGTCAGAATGGATTACACGGGACGCTATGCCACGCTTCGCTAGGCGGATGGAAGAGTAGGCATACGGATGAGGGTCGCAAGCACCTCGTCGACAAGCACGCCACTAGCAATTGCTAGTGCGGCACACGAATGTGACGGCGGGATGGAGGATGGATGGTGGCGAACCTCGTACACATATGAACAAAATATAACTTTACATAGACATGAAATTAAGAATACAAGCACGATTCATAGTGTTCATCATCAATACATGAGAGATCTAGCTACAAACACATCAATAAGAGAAGAACAAGGCAAGAAATCGACCGAATCTGAAGGCTCGTTGGAGATTCAAGGTTGGAATCGCCGGGTTGTCAATCCGCGTCCAAGCTCGGTCCGCAACTATGTCCGGGGTAGAGAGAGCTGTCACGACTCTCCAATGAACCCGTCTTCTTTGTCTCACGATCCGGTAAAGGTTGCAAACTTCCCCTTGATTGATGGCGATCACGGCTAAACCTTCCTTGAAGCTCTAGGATGAAGGAGGAGGCCGAGAGAAAGCTCCGGCTCAAGATTGGCGTGAAGAACAAGCCCGGAGCACCTCCAGATGGTGGGCGGCGATGGAGGGGCGAAATCGGGGCTCTGGAGCGAGAAAACGGCGGACTGAAGAGGAAGAAATGCGGAGCACCGACCTAAATCGCGAGCAAGAATATTTATAGGCGCTGGAATAAACAGTGCGCACGGTCATTGGCGCACGACCAGTGGTCGTGCGCACTAGAATCCTGTGATCGTGCGCCTGCCTGGGCGGAGCCTGCAATGTAAGAAATTTATAAAATATAATGTTCGCACGACCAGTGGCGCACGACCAGTGGTCGTGCGCATTATCGTAAGTGGTCGTGCGCATTGGTCGAGACAGAAATCATAAAATGGGGGTTAAGTGCGCACGATCAGCGGCGCACGACTAGTGGTCGTGCGCAATAGAACCCGTGATCGTGCGCAGTGTTCCTTTACAGAATTGTACCGGGAACACCTGCATGACTCCTGTTCCTACAGAAATGCTAATGAGGCTACTGAAAGTGGCACTCAACAATACGATAAGGCTATCAAAAGAGAATAAACATCAAAACACACCAAAATAGGCCAAGAAGTGCACCTAGCATAGAATGACAAATATGAGCTAAAACAAGGCTAAAGTGCAGTGGAAAGACTAGAAAAACGGCCCAGATGAGTCCATATATGTGTATATGATCAGGACTCATCAACCACCACTTTTTACGGGCACAGACTATAACTATTGGAAAACCCGAATGCGGTGTTTTCTAATAGCTCTCGACATAGAAGTTTGGAATATGGTCAAGACGAGTTATACTTCCCCAACATTTGTTGTAGGAGATGTAACTATGGACAAACCCAAAGACAAGTGGGATAACAATGATAAATTAAAATGTAAGAACAATGCGAAAGCCATGAATGCTTTATTTTGCGCACTAGATCGCACTGAATTTAATAGAGTTTGTGCTTGTAATACTGCATTTGAAATCTTTTAGAAATTACTCATGAAGGTACTTCGCATGTAAAGGATTCAAAGCTATTTCAACTGGAGTCAGAGTTCGAAAGATTCAAAATGGAGGTGGATGAAGAAATTGATACAATGTACACACGATTCACTAAAATCGTGAATGATTCAAAGGTGTTGGGTAATGTTTTCTCCAATGGAGATTTAGTAAGGAAAATCTTAAGATCACTTCCCCCGAAGTTCAATCCTAAAGTGACTGCAATTTCTGAGTCACATGATCTTAAGACCTTACAATTGGAGAGCCTCATTGGGAATCTAAAAACCCATGAAGTGGAGTTGAAGATTCAAAGCCAAGAGTACAATTTGGAGCCCAAAAAGAAGAGCTTAGCGTTGAAATCTAAAAAGGAAATTGAAAGTGAGACTAAAGAAAGTGAGGAAGATGAAGAAGGACTGTTTGTGAGGAACTTTAAGAAGTTTATGAGAAATCCTGAGAGGAGAAACTCATTTAGAAAATATTTCAAAAAGAAGGATTTTTCCTACAACAAAGGCAAAGGAAAAATGGATGATGAAGAAGAACGTCCGCTACCGGAATGCTATCATTGCAAAAAGATTGCACATATAAGAAGCAAGTGCCCAAAATATCTGAGAGATCAGAAAGAGAAGAGGCACGATAAGAAGTTCAAAAAGAAGGTTCTGAAGGCGGAGACTTGGGATGACACAACTTCTGAAGGCTCAAGTGAAGCAAGCGATGAAGATAAAGAAGAAGCAAATGTATGCTTGATGGGGAAAGAAAATGCGTCATCTAACGATGATAGCAGTATCCAAAGCGGCACTAAGGTAACTCTCCATCTTATGATGATTTATATTCTGAACTTATGAAAACTTGCAAATTTTTGGATAAAAGCCTAAAGGAAATCGATTTTTTAAAATGTAAAAATAAAGATCTTTTGAAAGTAAATAAAAAGTTATCAAATGAGTTGAAATCTATTGGGAACGATAAGGTAATTTGTCAAGAGTGTGATCACTCTTCGACAAGGATAAAAGAACTTGAAAACACTATTTCTAAGTCCGATCAAAAAATTGATCAACTTCTAAGAGAGAAAAAGGACTTAGAAAAGGTTGTGAAAACATCTCATTCTCAATTAGAGAATTACAAGAAAAATATTGCAAATTGATGTGGCATGATAGTAAAAGAAAATTCAATTTTAAAGTCCAAAGTAAATGAATTGAACATGGCAATTGGAAAATTTGGTGTTGGGAAAAAATCTCTGGATATGATTTTAGGCAACCAATGCCATGGGTCAGCAAAATTTGGACTAGGATACGTTTCTGGAAGCTCTGGAAGCTGTCGGAAATTTCCGACAGCTGATGTCAGAACCAGTGATAGTGCCAGGTTCAGAAAACCTGTTTCTCAAAATAAAAATTCTTCTAAGTGCACATATAAAGATGTTTCCTCCAGCAAGAGTCCAGAGAAACCATTGAAAAATGGTTCCTCACTATTCATTGTATGTGCCAAATGTCATCGATTTGGTCACATCTCGGGCTCATGTTGGAAAGGAAAAGTTCACGTTAAACAAATTTGGGTACCTAAAGCATCCACCTATACCATGGGAGGGACCACTTGGGTAACCTGATCTTTACTCTCATCATCTTTTTAGGTGTGCGTGCAGGCTAGGAACAAGGAAGACGTGTGGTATTTAGACTCTAGATGTTCAAAACACATGACGGGGGATAAATCAAAGTTCCTTAGCCTGGAGATGAAGAAAGGTGGAACAGTGACATTTGGAGATAATGGCAAGGGTAAAGTCAAAGGCATTGGAGTAGTAGGTAACGAAGAATTTAAAATTTCAAATGTTTTATATGTTAATGGTTTGAAACATAATTTAATTTCTATTAGTCAGCTATGTGATAAAAATCTAAATGTTTTATTTGACTCTAGCTCAAATCTTTGCAAAATTATTGATTCTAAAACAAATGAAATCGTACTTACTGCACCAAGAATAAACAATGTCTATACAATCACTTTTCATGATTTATCTCATTCTACACTTAAATGTTTTATTTCAAAGAATGATGAACTTGAATTATGGCATAGGAGACTAGGACATTCTAGTGCTAAACACATAGTAAAGCTTTCTAAAAATAAAATAATAAATGATTTACCAAATTTGAATGGAAAGCTTTCTTCATTATGTTCACCATGCCAAAAAGGAAAGTTTACAAAATCATCTTTTAAAAGCAAAAATGTTATTTCTACTACTAGACATTTACAATTATTACATATGGACTTGTTTGGTCTAATTACTACACAAAGTCTAGGAGGTAGAAAATATACATTTGTTATTGTTGATGATTATTCAAGATTTTGTTGGACACTGTTTTTAAATTCAAAATCTGATGCTTTTGATGAATTTGTAAAACTGATTTCACGTATTCAAAATGAGCTTGATTTAAAAGTAAAATGCATTAGATCAGATCATGGAGGAGAGTTTGATAATGAAAAATTTATTTCATATTGTAATGAATTTGGGATAAAACACGAATTTTCCGCTCCTCGCACACCACAGCAAAATGGTGTAGTGGAGAGAAAAAATAGAACACTTCAAGAATTAGGGCGTACTATGCTTTGAGAATTTAAATTGCCAAAATATTTTTGGGCCGAAGCGGTTAGTATTGCATGCTATATTATTAATCGTGTCATGATTCATCCAACATTACAAATAACTCCTTATGAAATTTATTTTCAAAGAAAACCAAATGTATCTTAGTTTAAATTTTTTGGTTGTAAATGCTTTATTTTGAATACAAAAGATAACTTAGGTAAATTTGATGAAAAATGTGATGAAGGAATTTTCATTGGTTATTCTTCAACTAGCAAGGCCTATAGAGTTTATATTAAACGTACTAATGTGGTTGAAGAAACTATTCATGTAAAATTTGATGAAAAGATTTCTTGTGTAGAAAATACTAAAGTTGCAGGTAATGAGAAAAATGAAGAAGATGTGGAACAAAATCTGAGGAAAAATGATGATGATGATGAAGAAAAAGTAGAGAAAGTAGAAGAACAAGGATATGTACCTCCAACCGAGCTAAGGTTCTCAAAAGATCATCCATAAGAATTTGTTATTGAAGAACCATCAAGTGGGGTACGTACACGTTCTAGTTTACATGAAAGTTTTTCAAATTTATGTTTTGTCTCTAATATAGAACCAAAAGATGTTGCCACCGCTTTAAATGATGAATCTTGGTTTTTACCTATGAATGAAGAACTTAACCAATTTGAAATAAATAAAGTTTGGACTCTTGTAGATAGACCTAGTGATCATCCTGTGGTAGGAGTCAAATGGGTTTTTAAAAATAAATTAGATACTGACTCTAAGATCACTAGAAACAAAGCTAGGCTTGTAGCGAAAGGATACAATCAAATTGAAGGGGTAGATTTTGATGAAACTTTTGCACCCGTTGCACGATTGGAAGAAGTTAGAATTTTTGTTGCATTTGCTAGTCATAAAAGATTTAAATTATTGCAAATGGATATTAAAACTGTATTTTTAAACGGGTTGATTAAAGAAGAAGTTTATGTTGAACAACCCCCAGGCTTTATAAATGAAAAAATTCCTAATCGCGTGTATAGATTACTAAAAGCTTTGTATGGTTTAAAATAAGCACCACGAGCATGGTATGATAGATTAACCTTATATTTATTACAAAATGGTTTTAAAATGGGTGGTGTTGATTGTACACTCTTCAGTAAGCAAGTTGATGATGATTTAATTGTTTTACAAATTTATGTTGATGATATTATTTTTGGAGCCACTAATGAAGAGTTATGTAATTATTTTGTTAAAATGATGGAAAGTGAATTTGAGATGAGCATGGTAGGAGAACTAAAATATTTCTTAGGATTTCAAATTATTCAAAAACATGATGGAATTTTTATAAACCAATCAAAATATATACATGATGTTTTGAAAAGATTTGGATTTGAAAATCGTAAACAAGCTAGTACTCCTATGAGTGTTTCTTTAAAATTAGGAAAAGATGAAAGTGGAATATCCATAGATCAAACTTTATATAGAGGCATGATAGGTTCACTTTTATACTTAACCGCTTCTAGACTAGATATTATGTTTTCAGTTTGTTTATGTGCTAGATTTCAAGCCGATCCCAAAGAATCACATTTAAAAGTGGTAAAAAGAATTTTTAGATATTTAATTGGCACATCTAAACTTGGTTTGTGGTATCCTCATTGCTATGATTTTACTCTTTTTGGCTATTATGATTCTAATTATGCCGGTTGTTCACTAGATTGGAAAAGCACTAGTGGCACTTGTCACTTTTTAGGCCCTTCACTCATTTCATGGTTGAGTAGGAAATAGAATTCTGTTGCCCTCTCAACCACCGAGGCCGAATACATCGCACTTGGTAGTTGTTGTGCACAAGCTCTTTGGATGAAACAAACTTTAGAAGACTTTAACATTAAACAACAAACTATAGAGCTATGGTGCGATAACAAAAGTGCAATTGATTTAACTTACAACCCGGTTCATCACTCTAGGTCTAAACATATTGACGTTAGGCATCATTTTATAAGAGACCACATTAAAAATAATTAGATTAAAATTTCCTTCATAGGAACGGATAATCAACTAGCCGATATATTCACAAAACCATAGTCGGATTCCCAGTTTTCAATGCTAAGGCTTGAATTAGGAATCCTAGATATTTCAAACTAAGCATATCCAATATGACAAATCAAGTTTAATAAGATAAAGAACAATGGAAAAACATCATTTTAAATCAAAACATAGAATTTGAATGACTTGACAAAAATTCTCACATCATTAATAATTCATACAAATTGTTCCAGAAAAAAAGTAGAAATAAACATAAGATTAAGTTCAGTAAACAGAAAATGAAATCTGGGTATGTTCACTGTCGCCCAGGCGACATTGAGTGTCGGAAAATTCTGACATCAGTCAGAAGCAGCAACCTGCTGGAAACTACTCAGAATCATCATATCCAGCCCCGCTACTTTCTAGACAGTCTTCTGAAGATCCACGTCTTACAACCTTTCCACGTCGAGTCCGCCTAACCGATTGGCGTGGCGGTTATTCATGTGGGACTTCCCATTCGGCCGCTTCTTCAGGAGTAGGCTTTAACTTCAGGCCCTTCACCAGAAATTTCATAAATTTCTGCATTCTACTGCGATCTTTCTTCACTTCTTTCTTGTGTTCTTCAAATGAATCACGAAGATCATCTATAGCCTCTCATAGTATTCCTCCTCTAGGATTTGTAGGCTCTCTAATCTCTATTCTAGGATGAGGCTTTTTATGAGGCTTCTTAACTTTCATGGTACCCGTATAGTATATTTCAGGAATACAATCATCTAAGTATGAATCTTGACTTATCCATTCATACTTCTTATAGAGAATACGTTGAATTATAGCCCCCATTGGCAAAGTATGAACTTTCACCCATTTTGGTTGTTTTAATCTAATAACATAATGAATCTGGGCAAGGATGAGGTCCGCTACATCAAAGGGTTCCTTCTCTATAATAAAATATGTAAACAGCGTCAACTGTGCTGTGATACTCCTTGTATCACCACTTTTTAGCATGACTGTGTTTCTTAATATGTCTTGGACTAAATAGGCATCAGGAGTGAGTGAAGAGACTTCTGTGATTAGGATCCTCTTTTTACTTCCATGTAAACTCATGTTTACAAGAGTCCAATCTCTGTCCCTTCTATTGCTTTCTACTATGTCTGGCATATGATCAATCATAAGAAGACCAAATTCATCTCTAAGATCAATATGTGTTATTTCCACTTGTTGACCTTGGATTCTCGATCGCACTCCCTCATCCAATTCAGTGTGTTTAGGGTCTTCCAAATGATTGTAAAACTCTCGGATCAAGACAGATGAGAACATATCTACTAAAATTACTGATAATATACCTGCATTTGCAAGAAGAGTGTAGATATGGTCATGCTTAGGAGAGTCAAATTCAACATATTTTGAAACTCCAATAATTGCCTTCTCAATCCCCGGATATACTTGATATGAACAATGAGCATTTTCAGATATACTTTTACGAGCCTTAGAACTGGAAGCCATTCTGCAAACATAAAAAAACTAAATTTAAGTTAATCACTGTTCTGTGCACTGGGACGATGTCGCCCAGGCGACATTGACTGTCGGAAAATTCCGACATTGATCCAGTGAGATTTTTTCTATGTTTTTCAACATAGACTTCCAGATCTACTCAAAATCAAGCTATATTTCTGTTTAAAATTTTTTTTGAACAAAACTAAACCTTCTCACATATCATTTACTATTCATCTTCTTCAACCATCTTCAAAAAGATCATCTACAGCTTTTGAAATTAATCAATGTAAAAATACAAATCTTAAACCTCCAAAAACAAAAAACACAAGATTCAAACATACCTTATTTCAAAAATTTAAGTCAAAAACCTAAAAATCAACCAAACATACCTTATATCAAGGGTTGTCGCCGCACTCTGACACCCACTCTCGCCTTCTAGTCTAGAAAATGATGTACAGGCGGGTTTGACTCGGTTTTTAGCCGTTTTTATACTTTGGCTGTCGCCCAGGCGACACTGCGTGTCGGAAAATTCCGACAGCTCCCAAATTTGATTTATCTTCAATTTTGATCTCTCTGATACTCTACACTAGTTATATGTCATTATTAATGCCACAACTCATGAATTGATGCCAAACCATGTGCTTTTTTTTTTAAATGGCTATTTACATGATTATATGATTTCATTTCCACTCTATCATAGTATTGGCACTCCTGCTAAGTGGTTTAGACTATTGGAAATTGTTTTCGCATGCCTCTAAGTATGAGAAATTGATTATATATAATAATGAGCTATCACGTTCACTTCTTTTGATCCATACATATGCCTTTCTATTTAATATATACATGAATCATGTTTGTTTTAACATAATACAATAGCATTTCATAAAAACTACTTTCAAGCTTGATTTGTTAGCACAACCAAATATACACCATCTTTTGCGATTCAAGTGAATTCGGAGATCCTTGGTCAATTAAAAATAAAACTATATATAAATATCTATACAAACTACAAAGTTAAGATATCACAAATTATGTTATCAACAAAAAGTTTAAATTGAGGACAAGGATACTCCACCAAGCACTACTTACCCTCCTGATAAGTCTTAATAAGCATTGTGAGGTTGAGCACCTTGGAAAGAATTGTAAAGTGTCTTGTGCAAAATAAAAGATGGTATTCTATTCTTATTGTGCTATATCTTCAAGGTGAAAGTTTTTTTTATGCTTATGTTATGTTTTTTATTCCAATGATCATGTAAATTAAATAATTTCATATGTTTGATCAAAGCAACACTTGTACACATCATTATGTTATATAAACCTTCATCTCATGAGAATTGGACCGAAAAGATTCCAAATTTCTATACACAATCTTTCTATGATACTTTAAAATGACATTAATTATGTTTTAGTTATTTTTTTTATTCTACTACTTCATATGGCTATACCATCTCTTCATGAGTTTATTCAATACTATGGCATATTACTATTATTTCAAGACTTTCAATCATTTTCAACACAATTGCTTCCGCCTACTCTTCTTTTCTACATCCTATCTCTTCCCTTGAGAACTACTCATTCATTTCAAATTACCTTTTGCTAATACCAAAAGGGGGAGAATTATAAGTATATTCAAGAAATCAAAGAACAATAAGAACAATTCCACCTAAATCTTCCACCTACACAATACATCATTTCACTTTACTATAACAGTTAGGGGGAGCATTCATTTAGGGGGAGCATTCATCTAGGGGGAGCTTACATTTAAGAGGAATATATCATGTTCTTTTTGTGCACACACCATATGTTAAAAACAACAACCTAAATAGACATGATTTTTTTTTTATACGGATTTGTTATTATCAAAAGGGAGAGATTGTTGGAGCATGCGTTTCGCACTCTTCCGGTTTGATAATAACAAAATCCCGTTTGTATTTGATTCTATTTTTATTGATGGTGTGCAGGTAACAGGTATGAGATGTTCATAATTCTGATTGGAGCTCAATTTAACTGAATGGAGGATTTCGATGTCGGAATTTTCCGAAATCTACTGTCGCTCAGGCGACAGAACATAAGTTACAGCAGCAGCCCGCATGAAAGCACGATGAGCAGTATTTTGGCACTGTCGGAATTCCGACAGCGATGTCTGTAACACCCCGGAATTTTCAGGAATTTTTGATTCCTTCGTTGACGTCACCTTTGACGTCTGGGCATTACTTTTAACGTCGAGTTAGCGGCGCCGTTCACCTTAGGTGAAATTTTCATTGAGTTCGGCGTTCGTTTGGTTTTTAGCAGTAATATAATAATAATAATATCATTATTATTATATTAAAATCATATACATATATATAGGGTTCGTTCGACGAAAATCCTCCTTTCCCCTATAATGATAACTTAAAAGCATTGTTTATATTTTCTTTTGCAATAATATATATGTTATGATGAAGTGCGACTTCATAATTAATTGTTCGCCGGCGGCAGCATACGTAGTACCAAGGCCATGTTCACTAATTTATGTAGTTTATATGGGAGCTGCGAATAAGGAACGAAATGATGTGCGGATAGCAGTTGTGTGGTTTATCTATATGAGCTGCCAATGTAATTGATATGCTAATAGCCTTGCTAATACATGGTGTGCCAATAGCTATTGTGTGGGTTAATCCTTAATAGCCTAGACTTATGTTGGGCTGCAAATAGACATCTTGGCTTGAGGTTATAAGCGGTGGATTCATTCACTCACAGCATTTTATCGTCCTCTTTACCAAACTGACTGACCTCTCCTCACTTCCTCTCCCTTTCTTGACGGTGTCGCTCTAGGGCACGGCGCCGATCTCCTCCTCCGCTCTCCTTTCCTTCTCTTTCTCTCGGAAAAGCAGTGCTCTTGTGGCTGTTTAAGGACCTGTAGCTACGGATTTTGGTTGAGCTGGAGCCTGTTCTTCGTCGTCGGGGCTAGGGCTTCTCTGAGCTTGTCGCGATCCGGAGGTTCTCCGGTTCTTTTAGAGGCAAGAAAACTCTTCCCTTCCCTCCTCTCCATATTTTTTTTTCTGGACTCTTTTCTTGATTAGTAGTATCCTGGATTTTTAAGGGGGTGAATTCCTAATTTGGTAGACAAAGGTCTTGGATCGTTGAGTACTTGATCCTCCAGTTTTTGTTAGCAAAATTTGGGGCCGTTGGTGGTAATTCCTCTTTGATGTTTGCAAAGTTTTTTTTCTATAATATTGTTATGGCAGTTTTCTCTCTCTTGGGTAGCAAAATTTTTACAAACCATCTATTGGGGGCTGTTGTTTTATACTCTAAAAAGAGGAGGCTGCTGCTGTATTTAAATAGAGGGGGCTGCTGTTTTATACATTAAATTGGGGGCTGCCTTATATGCATGTGCTTATACTCTAATTGGGGCTTATGTTGGTAGATCTCCCCACCTAATTTCTAAATCCCTGCTACCCGATTTGCTGGGGGGCTTATAATGGCAGTTTTTCTTTTCTTCTACTTCTTTTACCTGGGTTACCTTGGGAAGCTTATGATAATGGAGTTCCTATCCCCTGTTACCCGATTGTTGATTTAGGGGCTGCTGTCTTTAACGGGGGGATGCTATGTATATTTATTTGGTTTTGGGGGTTGCTTCATATGGTTTCAGTTAGGGGGCTGCTATAAAATTCCAGTTGGATGTTTGGGGGATGCTATATATAATTCTAGTTTGGATATGTTTGGGGGCTGCTATATATAAATCTAGCTTGGATATGTTTGGGGGCTGCTCCTTGAAATTCGGGGCTGCGGTTATGAATTTAATTAGGGGTTTGTTTCTTATTAGTTTAATTGAGGGGGCTGTTATATATTTATGTACACTCCCTTTCTTGTTGAGGGGTAGGGCTGCTATATCTATGACCCTCCTTCCCTTGTCGAGGGGGGCTGCCTTATATCTATGGCTCTATTAGCTTCTTACCTATGGAGATATTCTTGCTATGTGACGTTTAATCGCCTTGGTTATTTGGCCCTGGGTATAAGAAAATACGTTGTCATGTTCGGCATTTATATTTAGATGTTGGTTAAATTATAAATTTTGCTCATAGTCTCGCGCTAGTAGCCTAGCTGTTGAGGTCACCTATTGCCTGTTCCCTTCTCTTTTAATCCTTTTCCCTGGTTTTCTGTGTAATCTGCATTCTTCTTCTGAGTATTTTAACCCTTTCCGACTCAGTCTTCCTTGTAGTTTTTGTGTTAACTTTCTCAGTGAAGGGTAATGATTCCTCTTCACTGTCTTAGCAATCTGATTGAATGTAAAGATTTCTTTTTTAGAGGTTGTGGGCTGCATATAGCGGTCCTTCTCCTTAATGACTCTGTTTCTTGAAGCTTAATTATACTAGGCTCTCTTGTTGGTCGTGTCCTTCAGGTAGTAGTAGTCCCCTTGGCTTGATTTTGCTGGGTGATTGAAAGTCCTTTATTTCAGTCCTTTCTTCTTCCTTGTTTGCCTAACCTGTTGAATTTAGGTTAGTGGCTGTTGTGTTTTCCTTTTTGGGGTCTTATTGGTGTTCTGGGTTCTTGATTCCTTCTGTCATCCCCTTGGAATCTGGATAGCTTCTATACCTATTTAGTTATGCTACCAGGTAGTCTGATAAGACTTCCCTAGGTTTAGAAAAGTTTGCTCGCCCTAAGATCGTGCAATTTCTTCTCTTCTTCTTCTTTTATGAAGTTTCCCGTCGACTTTGATATAAGTATTTCTCTTCGACCTTGATATAAGTCCTTCTCGTCGATTTCTTCGCTTATTCTGAATTGTTTCCTCATATATTATATGTTCTATCGCCGGGTGATCCCGGGTATCTTAAGCGATGTTATCAAGCATTTTAGTCTTTTCGTTGAGACTTTTTAGATGAAGCTATGCTTTATTCTTTAACTTGTCCGGTATTTGATTGGTGACTGGTTATGGTATTGTTTCGTGCCTTATTCGTCGTATTGTTATGAGAAGTTCGTTGGGAGTCAAGTTTGGACTCGCCAAGTGTTTTCAAATGAATCGTTGAGTTGTGTTTATTTCTTTGTGACCTTATCCTTAGGGTATTATGGTGCTGATATCTCGGGTTACGTCCTGTGTCTTAATTGAAACTTAATTCAATTATTTAGAACCTTTGTCTTAAGCCTTGCACGGTGGGTAGTTTTGGGTGGCAGTGGATAGAGTACCACCACCCGGATTTGGTTTTCGTGTGGCAGTGGATAAAGGACCACGACCCGGTTTTGGGCTGCGGGCGTTGGTGGAGATACCACCATCGCAGTGCCTTCTTTTGGGGGACGCTTTTCCCTCGAGCTGATCAGTCTCAAGTTCTTAAGCACATATGCTTATATATGTGTATTATGATAGTATATGTATGACCATCACCTCTGAGCCGCAAAGGCGGACACGTGGTGGGCTTTGATTGTGTTGACTATTACCTTCTGGTGCAGGCTTTTCTTCTTACCGAGTGCACTCGCTTGAGCTGGCTCGGGTTGTTGTAAGATTATAGATGTTTACCTACTTAATTTTCCTTTCTGCACTCTCTTATTTCTCTTACTGCTAATCTTGGTTTTCTTGCACCCTCTTGGGCTGAGGTATTCTTTTCTTATGAATGTCTCAGGTTCAGGTTTTTAGTCGGCGCAGGAGTTAGAGCGGCGTCGTTCAGTGTTCCTGTCGAGGCCCTTCCCCTCTTAGGTAAGGGGCAGTTGCTTAGTTGTTGTCTCTCCTTTAGCTGTTTTTCCTCCTTCCCTGCGGTTTCGTGTCAGCTGTTGGCGCCCGCATGGCTTTTTGTTTAGATTACTTACTGTTTGCTTTGCTGTTACTTTGAGTACTTTACTTACTTGCTCTCTGGGAAGCCTTTTCGCTAAGATGTAGTAGTTACTTTATTAATATTAAAATGTCGTTCTTGCATATCATGCTTTTCAATAAAGATCGCATACTTTGAAATTCGTAGAAAAATCCTTTCTTACTATACTAAACCTAGATATGTGCATATCATTTCTAGAAATGTTTATTTTCTTGCTCATGTAGGCTAAAAGAAACAAACCTATTTTCCGCTGCATATGTATAGTTTTCTACTTGTGGACTAGATGATCCACCAGACCGAGGGACGCGGTCCTATGCTAAAAATGAAAATTTCTCTTTTAATCAATCACATATATGTCTTTTATAAAATTATCATAAAGAGTGTTTGCCTGAGCGTCTGTAGTCGTCTCCTGCAGGCGTGGCATCACCACGCGTATTTTTCCCTTGCTCTGATATTACGTATTATATTTTTGGGAAAAATGCGGGTTGTGACAATGTCGCCCAGGCGACAGGACAGAAGTTACAGCAGCAGCCCGCATGACAGCATGACGAGCAGCAGTTTGGCACTGTCGCAATTCTGACAGCAATGTCGCCCAGGTGATAGTGAAAAATTATAACTTGGTTCATTTTGTTCGTGCATTCCAAGCTTTGAAAATTCTAAGTCCTTTCCTGAGTGCATACGAACCAGAGAGCTCCAAAACCTCATCAACTCCCATTTTTGCTTAGAAGGTTTGAAATTGAAGATGAGATCGGACGCGCTTCTACATCAAGGATCATCTCGAGGCTTTAACCTTCCTTTCAGAGATCTAAATTTCTAGGGAGTTCTTCATTTGATTTTGTATTTTTATTTATATACATTTCATTTTGTATTGGTAGGGAAATCGTCTCCTTGTGCGTGACGTCTAAGTCCTTGCGTGGCTTAGGGGAAAATCGCTTCCTTGTGCGGAGCGTCCAAGTCCTTGCATGGCTTGGTAGGAAATCGTGGCCTTGTGTGCTACGTCTAGATCTTGGGAAGATCTAGAGGATAGGCTTGGGTTTGGTTTAGGGAGAGACAAGTGATAGCCTTCCGATCCTTGGGAGAAGGATTGGTAAACTCAAATTGTTAAAAGTTTATTATCATATTTGTGCCTTGATCTTAAGCATTGTTAAGATCATTTTTATTGTATGTGAATTTCATGATTAAAAAAATTATTATGACTTTTTCTTTAATTGCAAATTTGGTTGGTTAATCTTTAACTTAGAAATTTGTGTTTAAATTAATTTAAAAATTTCATAGTTTGAAAATTTTTATAAGTAATTTTTAGAAAAGAAAAATTTGTTTTAAAAATTCTTAAGTAAAAAAATCATAATTTAAAAAGGCCCTTATTCACCCCCCCCCCTCTAAGGGCGCCACAAGATCCAACACCACCATGATCTAGTGTTGTCCTTTGATAAAATTCTTTAAAATCGTATATCATAATTCGTATCAAAAAATCATTTAAAAAACAACTATCTCTATCACATGTATATGAATTATATGACAACAATTGGCATTATAATTGTTTACCATGGTTGGTGTTATGGTGTATTATGTGTGTATTGTGATTTATTTCTAGTTTAGACCTTTGAATCATCTTGATATCAAATCAAATAGAATCGTCACTCCATTCTAGGTCTATAAGTTGAAACACAATCAAACCTTGGTATAACATTAATCTCAAACTTATCATACTAACATTGTCGCCTAACGAATATTTGTGTCTATGTTAGGCTTTATATGTTTACCAAGACATACAGGCTGGGTATTATCATCCAGGGCTTATCAATGGTATTCTTGTGCATGAACATTATGGTTAATCACTAAAATAATGCATATTTGATTTGTTCATTCATGTCATCTCATGCAAAGTTTAGTTGGTAAAGTCATATACAAAATTGCTAATGTTTCATGAAATTTGCACTATCTAGACATTTCCTAAAAATTTGAAATTTTAGCATGAAACTACTGTTTGGACACTTAATCAAGATCAACAAAAAATATTCAAAATCATCAAAAATCGTGTACTGTTTCCCGCGCTAGTGCTAACATCGGCGCTAGCGCACCTATGTGTTTTTCTGTATTTTTAAAATTTTGAAAAATCCCTAAAAATATATTAATCTGTGTACTATTCATTTATGCACTTTTGCTTTTATTACATTTTTGAAAAATCAAATACAAAAATACAAAAGCCAAATTACAAAAAATATGTTTTGCCTTTTTTGGTTTTTTGTCATTTGTTTAAATTCTATTTCTAAAAGCCAAAATCAATTACAAAAATATAAAACAAAAAAACAAGTATCAAAAATTATTATTTTGAACTTAACTTTTCTATTTACATGTATCTTGCGAAAGGGTGATTTGGGCTATCATCCCATCATATCACCTAGTACCGAGCGAACCTCTCACAAGGTAGTCCTCGGGAAGTCCAAGATCAATCGTATGAGTTCAAACTTTAAATTATCAAAAATACTGTATGGACATCATTGAGAAAATCAAGCATGATTTAATATATTATTTAGAACTTCTATAATGTTGCAATTTATCTTTTCAAACTACTTTGAACATTGCTTTCATCATGCTTTGATATATCAATTAATATGTGCATCAATTATATTGAAAAAGTTGTGTAGAACTAAGCTTAGCATGCCTCTAAGTATGAGTAAATGTTTTATGTTTGATAATGATCTTTATTCACTCACTTATTTTGGCATTGTCTACATTTGTGTTTAATCTAAGAATGCTTGTGTATGTTTTGTATTAGTACAATGAATTAAAATTACACAAGTATCTTACCTACACTCCTTTATTTGCACTTTTAAAAATTAAGAAAAGTGGTTATCTTTCTCATAAATTATATTGGTTTGCAAAACAAGTGTATTCGGAGAACTTTGTACAAAACAAAATCATAAAATAAAGTGACAAAGATAACTCCACCAAGCACTACTTGAACCTCCTGATAAGTCTTAATAAGCGTTGTGAGGTTGAGCACCTTGGAAAGAATAGTAAAGTATCTCGTGCAAACCATAACTTTCTTTCAAAATAAATAAAAAACCACTTATTCTTAAGTACACCAGATCACTAGTTTCAATATTAAAATAAAATAAAATATGTGATCCGCCAAGCACTACTTTGCACCCTGATAAGTCTTAATGAGCATTGTGTGTGCAAAGCACCTTGGTTGTTGTACATTTTTTTGTGCATTGAAGTATGTGGAAGTAAAATTATTTGTGTTTTATTATGCTTTTTACTTTACATATCTCTTGTATTTTTGATTAAAACATTTGTTTACTCTACTCAAAAATACACTTATGTGCACATCATTATCTTCTATAACACTTCTTCTCATGAGTATTGGATCCTAATGCTAATTTTATACTACTCTTTATTTATGAAATGCACCACATAACCTAGCATGCTTTCTACAATGTTTGGTATGTTTTGAAATTGTGAATTAAAATAACATTGTAGTAATCTCTTTTTGATAACATTATTTCATGCTTGGTTACTTTATTGTTAAACTTAAAGATTTTAATTGAAAAATGATTTACAAAAACATCTTCTTTATGAAATTTAACTTATATATCTTTTTATGGATCATCATTGATTACAATAAGATGTTTCTTGTATTTCTATAAGTCTTCCGCATCATAACCATATAATTGTTTTACCTTGCGCTTTCATGCTTATTTAAAGTCTTTTATTTTGTGTGCATCATCAATTGAATCTTCAAATTCCTTTCTTGCAACAAGTCGTAGACTTGCTTGGTAAACTTTATATTGGTTGCTTTTAACATGGATTTTTTTTGCTATAAAACTCTGATTTATTTCTATGAAAATATTGTAATGCTAAAATTCTGATTTATGAATGGATTTCAAAATAGCTATGTGAGTGTTTTCATAAATTCAAATAAAAATATAAATCCATATGCTATGTCATTCGATTTAAAATGCTTAAATGTTTCCAATAATTATTATCCATGACTTCATTTCTCACCATAGCGGGGGCGTAGGGTTGTAGACATTAGATAACCTTTATCTCTAGTCATGTCTTGTCCTTAACCGGGGAGGGCCTTGCGAGGCACTGGGGGGGAAAGAGTGCTAGATTGAGTTGTGTTTAGTGTTTGCATATGGGACTAACACCCCAACCTACGGCATGTATGCAGCTCCTCATGCCCATCTGTCACTTAGTACGGGGCTACGGTGTAGACATATTATCTGGGTAGTTTAGTTACTTGGAAATCACTACATTTTTTATGCTTAAAACTCTTATATAAAAAGGGGATGAACCAACATAATAATACTCAAACTCTGATCTATTTCATTAAAAAGTATTCTAAAACTCCTTATCATTTCATTCTCTCTAAAAGCTCGATCATGCCTTTATCTTATTATCAAAACTTTTATGTGGTGTCTCCTTACCCGCTTTTGCTAATAACAAAAGGGGGAGAACTAACATGATAAATATATTCTACTATCAAAATATAATGCTTAATTAAGATGATAGCTTACATATTAGGGGAAAATTCACTTAGGGGGAGCATTTATTTAGGGGGAGCAATTCTAAATGCTAAAATCGAAAATTATCCTAAGTCATCACTCTCACACACACACAAGTATGTTTCTTCATGCTTATATATTAATGCTCTGATTTATCATTAATGGATTTGTTATTATCAAAAGGGGGAGTTTGTTGGAACATGGTCTTCCGCATCTCCTAGGTTTGAGAATAACAAATCCTATGTGTATTTGATCTTGTGTATTTAAGTGTGCAGGATAACAAAGTCTACATGACTCAAGGATTACATAAGAAGGTTGCCCCCAAAGTTGAGCCATCAAATCCAAATCTCCTACTAGAGCTGGCGGTAGTACTAGCGCAGGCGCTAGCTATCGTTCGACGAACTGTTAGCGGCGCTCGACGAAATTGAGGTCGACGAATGTTGAAGCCCGCTCGACAAACTCCGGTCGACGAAATTGAGCTCGACGAATGTTGAAGCCTGACCGACGAATTGAGTTCGACGAAATTTCGTTCGACGAAATGAAAGTGGAGCTCGACGAAATTCTCATCACTGCGTTCGATGAAAATTTGCTCGACGAAATGTTAGCTGCGTTCGACGAAATTTTGATCGACGAAATGTTTGCTCAAGCATAAAATTCGGGAGCACATATGGAAGGAGATAGCGCCAAGCGATATCCGATAGCGCAGGCGATAGCGAGGAGCACAGTAGGCAAGGGAGAATTGTTTCCTCCGATTGAAGATTCTGCCGCGCAGAATATATCTTAATATAGAATAGCGCCGACGGTAGCACTAGCGCAGGCGCTAGCGCTAAGTCTTTAAAAAGGACATCTTGGCTCCGTCTTCTTAATTCTCTTGAGATCCAAAATTCCAGAGCTTCGTGCCACAACAGAGAGAGGAAGGTTCAGAGAGATACTCCCACAAATCCATAAAGACTAAAGGAGATCCGTGGAGAAGATTTCAACACGCATCATCATCGTGACGAAAGACCGCATCGACTACGATCATACTATGCGTATTCATATACTTCTCCAAGAGATCTACATAGAGGGAGTTTTTATATTATTGTATTTTCATTTCACATATTTTCTTGTAATCGTGTAGTAAATTCGCCTCGTGTTGACGACTAGGTCTGGGTAGGACTTAGGGCAGAAATTTGCCTCGTGTTGGCGACTAGATCTAGGTTAGGTCTAGGGGGTGCTCGAGGCCATATCCGGGGAAGGGTTGGCTAGAGCGGCTTGAGGCCGTATCCGGGGAAGGATCGGCTAAAGCCAACCAGTTCGTGGGGATACGGGTCGGTATAGAAAACAAAAAGAGTCTTTCATATTTCGCTTTGATTTCTAGCGTCATTGAAATCAAAATTTTGTAATCATTTTTATTAGTAGTAATCTTGTCTCTCCTTTTGTAATAAAAATGATTTGTTCTTCATTTCTCTAAATTGTTTATTATCATCTCTTTTATTATAAAACAATTTAGATGTTTATTCAAAATCGCTATTTTGATCTCTTATTATTTCAAGTATTACAAAATATAATATAAGTTTTTTAAAACCCTTATTCACCCCCCCCCCCCCCCCTCCCCTCTAAGGTCACCTACCGATCCAACACATTAAAGTCAAACACCCATTCCATAAGAGCACGCGCTGATTGGACAATCAGGCGGCGACATTAAATGCTGACAGCACGTGAAAGTGCACAGTTAACCTCACTAGAATTCTCTAGAGGGGGGGTGAATAGAGATTAAAAATACTTTGTGCAATTATATATATGTGTAATAATCACAGATTTAAGTTTCCCACACACCAACAAGAATTAAGCAAGTAAAGAAGAAAAATAGCAAGAAGAAAATCACAGCACAACACAAAGAAATATAGTTGTTCCCCAAACTTTAGGTAGTCCACTCTTCTACCCCCTTTGGTAGGAATTCACTAACTTGCACTGAGTCTTTTGATAAGGAGACTCTTAGACTACCAGACTGAGTCTTTTGATAAGGAGACTTTTAGAACCAAACTGAGTCTTTTGGTAAGGAGACTCTTAGAACCACTACAACTGAATTTTTTGAAGAGAGATTCTAAAAACTCTTGTACACAATTTGAAAATAGAATGAGAAGAAGAAGTAGAACAAGTAGAAGAACAGAAAATGATATATGTAGGAAAGAATCTTCTTCCTAGCAAGAGGATTGGAAGCACAAGTATAGTGAATATGATCTCTCTTCTATAGTGAGAAGGAGATTGTAAGCTTTTCTCTCTTTTGTGAGAGCTTTCAGAATTTGCAGCAGAATGGCTTCAGAAGGAGAAGATGAAGGCTTTTCTTTTCTGCAGCACACTATCTCTTTTCTCAATTTTCTCACTCTTCACTTGGGAGCTCTTCCTCTTTTTCAAATGTATGTATGGTGGATCACTTCTTGTCATTCTCTATCGACCTCCTTCTTATTTATAGCTCTGCTTACAAGATATTGCTAAAGGAGAATAATCAATTAGCAGACAGAGAATTAGAAAGAGATTTAGAGTTTCCAAAATTAATATTTCTGTAGAAGGAAAGGAATTCATTCTGATTTCAAATAATATCCATAATAATCTTAATCAAATTAACCAAGAATCAAATAGAAGGAAAGGCTGATTCAGAACGGCTATAAAAAATAATATCATTCCATAAAAATCAGATCTACAGAAAGAAGGCAAGAGATCTGGCGCGTTTTTGAAATACTTATAGATATCGACGTGCGTCGATTACTATTCGACGTAAACGTCGATTTCATCCTGGCTGGACGTCGAGAGGAGAATAAGGAAGGTGCGTCGACTTTATCAAATGCGTCGGCTAGAAGTCAGAGGTACGTCGACTATGATTACGTCGAATTCTTCTAAGAGTTACTTCGACTCATCTTGAGAGAAACGTCGACTATATTTCGACGTTGCGTCGAATACTATTTGACGCATATTTACTTAGCCTAATTTTTTATACTTAGAATTTATATTCTTCTTAATTCTAGGGGTTAAGATAAATCATTTCCCCAACAATCTCCACCCATTTGTCTTAACCCTATATAGAGAGAAATTGTATCAATATTTAATCAATCAAGACATTCATATAGAGAAGAAGTATGCTAAATAATCAGAAGAAGATAGAATAAGAAATTATATAAACAAATTTCATGTTCAGTTGACTGATCAGTATTTAAGCATAGACAATTGTTCAAATAGAGTATATCAACATTGTTCAGGGGTAGGAGGAGTTTTTCTTTTCCTAGTGAATACTTTTGTGGGTTGCTCTTTCTCAGTAGCAGGTGATTTCCTCAGCTCCCCCTGAGTCTCAGCAATTTGCTCCCCCTGAGTCAAAGTAGTTTGCTCCCCCTGGGATGGAGCTTCCTTTGAGCCTTTTTCTTCTTCTTCAATTTCTCTTTCATCTGCAGCTCCAGTTTTAACTGCATCTGGCTCCTGAGCTCCTACTTCAGCCATCACAGTATCAGCTTCATCTTCTTTCTCTCCTTCAGCCTCAGTTTCCTTTTCTGTCCTACATGCCTCCCCTTGTAATAGAATAACTTATTGAGTAGCTTCTCTTGCTATATTGAGTACCTCTGTTAGGTGCTCTTCATTATGTAGCTCAGGTACAACTTCATTCCCAATGGTTTTGAGCAGTGCAAGACTATCATTTTTTGAAGTAGGAAGAGACTTGTGAGAGAGAGAGATTTATGACCGGAAAGCTGCTCTTCATCTAACCTCTCCCCCTTCTTGACCTTCTTAGCCAAGGAGGTTAAGAAAGATCTGGTGACCTTAGAGGAAGAGAAAGAGGTCTTCAGGCTTTGCACAGAGGCACTGACCCCATCTATTTGGGTCTGCACGTGTAAGATGGAGGAATGAATCTTGGAGCAGTGCCCATCCAGCATTGCTTGGAATCTTTGGGATTTGGATTGGATACACTGAGTGATGAGGTTGTCAGTGGATGGAGATGGTTCAAAGTGTGTTGGAGGAGGAGGAGTCAATGGAGGAGTAGGTGTTGTATGTGATGAAGGTGGAGAGGGGACTGTATCATTGTGATAAGATATATTTGATGGAGATGGTGGAGGAATAAAGGAGGGTTGAGCAGGTGATTGGGTTGGTATTTGTGAAGGTGTGGATGATTTTGGTACAGAAGAGATGTCTGTATGAGGAGGAGGAGGAGGAGAAGATGGATGAGTAGGAGAGATAGGAGGAGAAGGAGTCCTTTCAGGAATGGCACCGGGCTTGGGAATTTGCCTGGTCCATTTTGAGAAGAGATAGATAGTGGTGTTGATTAGCATAAACCTTCTGATTAGGATAAAAATTTTGATTAGGATAAAAGTTTTGACTAGGATAGAAATTATGATCAGGATGAATGAGTCCTGAATGGGGGTTAAGATAGAAGGTTTTTGGAGGATGGAAGTGTTCTGTCTTTATGTTGCTCTGAGTTTGTATGTGTCGATATCTATTCGACGTATGTTGATAGTTGCGTCGATTTATATTCGGTGCTTTCTCCAGATTGCGTTGATCTGGAATCGATGCATGGAAGAAGTTGCGTTGATTTGAAGTCGACGTACTTTTATTCAAGCGTCGAATTGAGGTCGAAGCATCTGAGAGATTACTTCGAGTAGAATTCGACGCACTATCATTCATGCGTCGATATGAAGTCGACGCAATTGTGTTTTCACAAACTTTATTTTTCCCTTTTTCTGATTTTATTTCTTTATGAGTTGTTTCTCTTGGCCTAGTTACCTTCTCAGAAGAAGTTTGAGAGTCATCGGCTGAATTGTATGATGTTTCATCAAATTGGTTTATTTCCTTGAAGTCTTCTCCCTTATTTTGTGAGTCTTCTTCTTGGTTTGTTGATTTGATGGGTTTAGTAAATTTAACAGGGCTCATCCATGCAGGCTTGTTGGATGAAATTAGACTAGCTGAGGGATCAGCTCCTAGTCCAAGATTTTTATGTCTTCTTGTTTGTTTTTCTGTGATTTCTTTGAGTGTTTGGCTTCTCATTTTTATTGATTCTTCAAAAGCTTTTGCCTGGGATACCTCATTTTTAAGAAGCTGGTTTTCCATTTTAGCCCTCTCTATTTCTTTTTCTCTGATGTTAGCCCTTAACTCAAATTTTTTAGAACAGGTATCCTCTATATTTCTCTGGTTTTTAATGACATTAATTTGTTCTCTTAGATTCTTAATTTCTTGTTTAGCTTTTAGTTGATCTAAACATAATCCTTTAAAATCATTTTTGAAATCATCACACAGAAAATCTATGTCATCAAAAATGCTTACCTCATCCTTATTCTCAGATTCCTTTATGAGAATAGGGCTATTTTCTTTATCATCTTCAGAAGAGATGCTTCCTTCTGATTTTGTCTCACTCCATGATTTAGCACAATGTTCTTCATTTGAGCTTTCAAAATCCATTAAGCATAGGTCTTCTTGCTTAGACTCATAATTGTCACTTTTGGATGAAGTGCTGTCCTCAGAATCTGTTTCACTCTAAGCTTCTGCAATGAAACCTCTTTCTTTCTTCTTCCCCTTTTTCTTGAGATCTTTCTTTTTCAGATCTTTCTCTTTCTCAGTATTTTCTGGACATTCTGGTGTAATGTGTCCAGTTTTCCTGCAGGAATAACAAATGATTTCTTTTGTAGGAGTTTTATCATACCTTGGTTTTGATTCTCTCCTTCTAGACCCATCTGTCCTGACCCATTTCTTGAATCTCCTGGCCAGGATGCTGAATAATTCTTCTTCAGTGATATGGGTCTCTTCTTCTGTTGCTTTCAAAGCAATGTTTCTATCTTTTGAGGACGTTGAAGTGCTTCCTCTTCTTTCCTTCTCTTCTCTGGTTTTCAGCAGTTGCTCATAGGATTTAAGTTTTCCTAAGAGGGCATCTGTTGAGATTTCCCTTTGTCCTCTTGTATCTCTTATTGCCCATATTCTTGAGTCCCATGAACTTGGGAGACTCATTAACAGTTTGTCATTGATCTCTGTGAGTGAGATCTTTCTATCCAGGCTTCTTAATTGATTTATGATCAGACTGAATCTATCATACATCTCAGATATGCTTTCTTCATGCTTCTTTTGAAAGTTCTCATATTGGGAGATCAATAGAGCCTTTCTATCTTTCCTTTCATCAGCACTTCCTTCTACCATTTTATTGAGAGCTTCCCATATTTCCTTAGCTGACTCATATTCAGCAATCTTTTGGAAGATTTCATCTGAGAGGGTTGAGACTAAGATATTCATAGCCTTGGCATCACATGCTTGAGCTTTCTTTTCTTCATCTGTCCATTCAGCCTTTGGAGCAAGTGTTTGTGTGACCTTCCCACTTGAGTCCTTCTTGAATGGCTTGGGAGGACCTATCATAATAACATCAAATAATTCTCCAATAATAGAGTTTAGATATATTTTAATTCTTGTTTTCCAAAGTGCAAACTTTTCAAGGTTGCAAATTGGTGGTCTGGTGGAAGCATAATCTTTGATTTGTGCCATGTGAAAAGATATAGTTTTCAAATATATATATATATATATGAGGTAGGATCTTTTGATCAAGGAGTTACCATTTTTAGATCAACCTACCTTTGATACCAATTGAAAGTGCACAGTTAACCTCACTAGAATTCTCTAGAGGGGGGGGGGGGGGGTGAATAGAGATTAAAAATACTTTGTGCAATTATATATATGTGTAATAATCACAGATTTATGTTTCCCACACACCAACAAGAATTAAGCAAGTAAAGAAGAAAAATAGCAAGAAGAAAATCACAGCACAACACAGAAATATAGTGGTTCCCCAAACTTTGGGTAGTCCACTCTTCTACCCCCTTTGGTAGGATTCACTAACTTGCACTGAGTCTTTTGATAAGGAGACTCTTAGAAACAGACTGAGTCTTTTGATAAGGAGACTCTTAGAACCAAACTGAGTCTTTTGGTAAGGAGACTCTTAGAACCACTACAACTGAATTTTTTGAAGAGAGATTCTAAAAACTCTTTTAGACAATTTGAAAATAGAATGAGAAGAAGTAGAACAAGTAGAAGAACATAAAATGATATATGTAGGAAAGAATCTTCTTCCTAGCAAGAAGATTGGAAGCACAAGTATAGTGAATATGATCTCTCTTCTATAGTGAGAAGGAGATTGTAAGCTTTTCTCTCTTTTGTGAGAGCTTTTAGAATTTGCAGCAGAATGGCTTCAGAAGGAGAAGATGAAGGCTTTTTCTTTTCTGCAGCACACTATCTCTTTTCTCAATTTTCTCACTCTTCACTTGGGAGCTCTTCCTCTTTTTCAAATGTATGTATGGTGGATCACTTCTTGTCATTCTCTGTCGACCTCCTTATTTATAGCTCTGCTTAAAAGATATTGCTAAAGGAGAATAATCAATTAGCAGACAGAGAATTAAAAAGAGATTTAGAGTTTCCATAATCAATATTTCTGTAGAATCAAATAGAAATTATGATTTCAAATAATATCCATAATAATCTTAATCAAATTAGCCAAGAATCAAATAGAAGGAAAGGCTGATTCAGAATGGCTATAAAAGAATAATATCATTCCATAAAAATCAGATCTACAGAAAGAAGGCAAGGGATCTGACGCGTTTTTGAATTACTTAAAGATATCGACGTGCGTCGATTACTATTTGACGTAAACGTCGATTTCATCCTGGCTGGACGTCGAGAGGAGAATAAGGAATGTGCGTCGACAAAGGTGCGTCGACTTTATCAAATGCGTTGACTAGAAGTCAGAGGTACGTCGACTATGATTACGTCGAATTCTTCTAAGAGTTACTTCGACTCATCTTGAGAGAAACGTCGACTATATTTCGACGTTGCGTCGAATACTATTTGACGCATATTTACTTAGCCTAATTTTTTATACTTAGAATTTATATTTTTCTTAATTCTAGGGGTTAAGATAAATCATTTCCCCAACAGCACGTCCGCAACATTTGAATCTGTCTCGACGATATTTCCATCGTTACGATGTCATGGACAATATCTCGACGACAGGATTTTGTCGATGCCTTGAACTTAGGGAGAATTTCAATCCTTCTAGCTTCTGCCTCTAATGTTGGTATCTCGATGATACGAGGCATTCTGGTGCTCTTGCATATACGACGATATGTTGTCTCTGACAGTGTCGTCGTAATCACCTTGTTCTCTCGACGACATGAGTGATAGCATGTCGACAGATCATATTTTAGCAGCTGCTTGTCTTCAGCTGTCCTTCTTCAGTCTTCTCGACGACATTACTTCTTTATGATGATGATCAATGCCATCAGTCACACTTAGCCTTTTCGGCGATAAGGCTTCTTCACGATGATTTCTGTTCTTCTTGACGACAAGGCCACTTTGGTAAAGTCGACGATACTATGTCTTCTCTGCGTTCGACGATCTTTCATTCTTCATAGTTCAAAGATCTCCCTTCTTCCTTCGACAAACACGCCAAGTCTCAGCGGTCGTCGATCTTCCTTCTGAGTTTGACGAACTCCATTCTTCGTTCGACGAGCTTCTTTCTGCGTTCGATGAATACGCCAAGTCTCAGCGGTCGACGAACTCGCCAATTCTCAGCATACAAATACAAAGTAGAGAAGCCATCAAATACAAAGTGAAGTTTTTCTTGACTTGGTGACTTCTTCAAATCAGGAATCATGTGGGCAAGATTCCCAACAAACAAGATTTTGGAAAGTAGAATCATCAATAACACTTACCAAAATGTTTTTGGCCCTCACGTCGATGGTGGCAAGTACCATTTCATCTTTGGACATCTCAGAATATTACTTAGGAACAGGGGCTTCACTGTTGATAGCAGATGATGTCATTAGAATGAATGGCCCTTCCTCTATAGTGATGAAAATTCTTGGGTCTGAAGCCTTCATGAAGAGCTTCACCATCTCCTTCCAAATAGAAAAGTTCTCCTTCCTACATATAAGTAACTTCATAGAGCTGAGCTCTTTGTAATTCTCACAAGTAGACATGATTCTTGATCCTAAGTGAACCCAAATAGATCTTGTTCTATAATTATTAGGCTACTTAGAACTTTACATATCTCTAATACCAATTGTTATTTTATTTTGGGTCACCTAGATCACACATAGAGGGGGGATGAATAGTTTGATGGGTGCTTTTTAAACTTTTTTAAAGTTTCAGCAAGATGATAAGAAAAATGCAAGCACAGAAAGCACACAAGAATTTATAGAGGTTCCCCAAGAGTGTCTTGGCTAGTGCTCTCTCTACATCACCTATCTAGCAATGTTCTAGACTATGTAAACTCCTCAAAATATCAGTCTTCTTCTCCAAGACTTACACTCAGACCACCAAGATCCTACCTTAATCTCTCCAACAAGAGATCTACACTCAGATCGTTTCAAGATCGTCCATCACATTCCCAAAAGAATCCTACAGCTCAGGCTCCAAGAGGCCTACAACTCAGGCTTACACAAAAGCCCTACAACTCAAATCTCAAAAGATTCCACAGCAATCAGTTTATAATTTCACTGTTTGCAATATAACATAGACTCAAAAGATGAATAAAGAATAAACTTGAGTCTTTTGTGAAAGCACAACAGATTTGCTTCTTCTTCCTTGATCATGTCTCAGAAATAATTTTCTTGAAGGATTTGATCTTGATCAAAATAAACTTTCTTACAGAATTAAACTTCTTACTCAGATAGGTAATCTTTAGGGAGAAATTTAATTGCTGAGTAATACTTGAGCAATGAGATTAATCAGATCTTGATTGTACAGGCTCTGAAGTTCTTGCAAGAATACTTGAGAACAAATAGTACCAGCGCCTTAGGGTTCTTCCTTGAGAAATTTTGCTGCTCCCTCAAATGGATTTACATTCTCATTCTTTGTTGTAGATGATTTTCAAAAGCTTTAGATAGAATGTAATCTTAATTGTCTGAATTGTGAGCCCTCAATGCCTATTTATAAAAACATTTGTCAACGACTAGGAATAAAGAAAGATTTATTTAATTAACCTTTTAGAATAAATACCCTGATTGGCACATCAGATAGTGGATTTCAAATTGAAATTTAAGCTAAGGCATAATTCTCGACTATATTCCCGCACCTTGCATATATAGAAATTTTCCAGACGATTTTCTCTTCTAGATGATATAAGCCGTCTGGACGATATAAGTCTTCGAGATGATATAAGCTGTCTGGACGATATAGTACTTCTGGATGATACAAGTCTTCTAGACGATACAACTCTTCTAGATGATACACCTCTTCTAGATAATACAACTCTTCTAGATGATACAACTCTTCTAGATGACATTGGACTTAGCGGATATAAGAAAATGGATAATACCTGACTAATGTATCTATGGTCTAGTCGACATAGGAATTTGTCGTCGAGATTGTCAAGCCGATACTGCAGTGGTCTAAATGACATAGAATCCTTATCGTCTAGATCATCTAGCCGGTTTTTGCCTTAGCCAATTTTAGGCTTATTCCAACCTATTAGCTATCTTTGCAGCTTCATTTCCAGACCTTTTCCTGATATAGGGCTACCGTGACTACGTGCTCGCTACGCTAACGGAAACGAAAATAACATTCAACATAAAATAAGAAGGAGGGGGCTCCGACCAAAAGCGAACGGAAAGAGGTCGTGCTTGCTCTCAAAGATCTCGTTCCAAGAGTACTTCGACCAAGAGCGGCAAATAATGAGGTCGGGTGGGCTCCCAAATCCGAATAACAAAATAAAACATGAAGATTCACAACCGGACTCGATACCACGTCCTTAGACAAGACCTACCTCTCCAACAAGCACACAACTCACCGCACCTACACAAGCATCTATTCCATCATTCGATTCGTTTCAAAACGCAGCGGCAATTTTTTGGAGCGGCGGTGAACATTCAAGCGGCGATAAAGCTTTAGTTGAGATTAACTCCCTTGTTAACGCCAAGTGCGCCAATCTTGGAGAGCAACCCAAGGCTAGGCCGAGTTTCGCTCCCGCAATGGATCTTCCCGATCCGGACAACAAGAGGTTCAATAACAACACTTATATTTCAGATTTTGCAAGCGAGAAGATTAAGATCATGGATAACACGATTCGACAAAACCTCCACAAATTACAACGTAGAAGAATCACTAGAAAGTCGAGGGGTTACCCAACCAAGAACATGCATACACTCAAGATAGATGTGGGAGAATCTCTCTCTCCACGGTTCCACCGGCGTCGCACCGAATGGAGAAGCACCCTTTCTTCCTTGGAGTCGCACCGCGAAAGTCTCGCCGGAATCGCACCGAAGAGGATGGAGGAATGCAATGGATGGTTTCACACCATAAAGGGGCGGCGGCAAGGAGGCTCTCTCCTCTTGGCCGAAACTCTCACAAGGGGGAGATTAGGTTCTTTTTTGTCTTCAAAATCCACTTTACTCTCATCAAGCCTCCTTTAAATAGGAGTTTACAAAATACATCAAATCATGATGGCTAACTAATCCACCATCAAAATGGCTAAACGCACACCATTGTTCAAAATTAGGAAATGAAAAATAAACAAGAGCAAAATGAATATAAAATTATTTCCAAGATATGAAATAATTTTATATCCGCAAATATGAAATAAACGATCTAATATAAATAGAAGTCTTCAAGCAGGTTTGGTACGCCGCAGGCGGAGGTTGTAACTCCGGTTTCCGTTAGCGTCTTTACGGCGCCTCAAGTCCTTGTAGAGTTGCGCTACGACAACCGGGTCGTCATCAGAAAGTGGTGGCGGGGTCGCGCCATCAATCCTCCCCCACTCAAAATTAAGCATCTCCGATGCGTGGTCCGAGAGGTAGCGGCGGAGAAGATCGGCATCCAGTCGTTGAAGCTCCGTCGCGAGGAACCATGAATCATCTAAAGGAGGGCGATCACGCCAATGGATGAGGAATCGGTAAGTATCACCCTCCGAGGTAGTAAGTGGCTCCGCAGCAAGTATCATGTCGGGGTGAGAAGGGTCTTCGGAAACCTGGGGAACATATTAGAAGTAGGAATAAAAGTATGCGACTTACCATCCGGTAAAATACCTTTGGGGACCAACAGAGAGAGGTCATCTGTACTACTACTCCCCAACCCATTAGAAGATTTGATGGAAGGAGAAGACGTCAAGGAATTCAACTCATGTGGAGGCGATACGAACATCGTTAAATACGAGACGTTAAAAATAGGGGAGATTCCCCATTCGGCAGGCAAATCCAAAACAAAAGCGTTGTCACCTATTTTCTTGATGATCCGAAAAGGGCCGGCGTGCTTAGGTGCTAACTTTTTAACGGTGCCAGATGGCAAACGCTCGGGAACTAATCGTACTAAAACCAAATCGCCAACCTTGAAGTGTGACACTCTCCGATGTATATTGGCATGCGCCTGATAAGAATCGTACTGAGCAGTCAAGGTAGCTCGTATACGTGCATGAAGATCGTGAATATGTTGGGCGAAGGATTGTGCAAATTGACTTGCCTTGTATGTTGGGGGCAAGGGAACCAAGTTAAGAGGCACAGGGGCTTTGTACCCGTGGACAATCTCATTTGGTGACAGTCCGGTGGACCGATTTTTGGAATTGTTGTAGGCTAACTGAGCGTGGGGAAGAAGAAGATCCCATGTGCCTTTATGATCACTCACGAGGCATCTAAGAAGGTTCCCTAGGCTCCGGTTAACCACCTCAGTTTGCCCATCGGTTTGAGGATGATAGGAGGAGGAAAACAATAGTTTGGTACCCATTAGGATTCAAAGTGTCTTCCATAAGTAGCTCGTATACTTAACATCCCTATCTGAGACAATTGTCTTCGGCACTCCCCGGTGACCAACGACTTCCTTAAAATATAGCTTTGCAATATGAGACACGTCGTTGGTTCTAGTGCATGGTATAAAATATGCCATTTTGGAGAACCTATCCACAACTACGAAGATGGAATCGTGACGACGAAAAGTGGTGGGTAGGCCTAAGACAAAGTCCATGCTCACGTCCTCCCAAGGTACGGATGGTATAGGCAACGGAGTATATAACCCGACGTTGGTTTTGGTGCCCTTGGAAACATGGCAAGTACGGCAACTACTCACTACCCGTCCTACCATTGCCTTCAAATTTGGCCAATAAAACTTTTCCTCAACCAGGGTGATAGTCTTATCTCTACCGAAATGGCCACTCAACCCGCCACTATGCAGTTCCCAGATGATATGGAGACGTAGAGATGACTGCGGAATACATATTTTCCCATGTCTAAATAGGTAACCATCCTTGATAACGAACGCAGTAATAGTGGTGGGGGAACTATCCTGGGCAGACAGGTAAGAATCCTAAAAATCCGGGCATGTAGCGTACTCATCTTTGATTCGCTCGAACCCGACAACCTCAACCTCCATAGTGGTGACTAAAAGGGCTAGGAGACTAAGAGCATTCGCAACCGGATTGTCCGCTCCCTTGAGGTGTTTGAGATTAAAAGTGTAACCCTGTAGGAAGGATACCCACTTGGCGTGACGCAGGCTGATTTTATGTTGGGCATTGATAAATCGTAATGCTTCATGATCGGAGAGGATCACGAACTCCTTAGAGAGGAGATAATGCCGCCAGTGGTGCAAGCATCTAATGACCGCATAAAATTCCCTATCATAGTTGGAATAATTCAATTTAGCGCCCGCCAACTTTTCACTAAAGAAACTCACAGGGTGCCCTTCCTAACTCAAGACACCTCCTATTCCCACGCCCGAAGCATCACAAGTAAGCTCAAAGACTTTCGAGAAGTCAGGTAGACGTAAGACGGGTGCCTCAGTCATAAGCTCCATGATGCGCTGGAAAGCGATAGTGGCAGACCTCGTCCAAGTAAACTCACCTTTTCTCATGCAGTCACTAATGGGGGCCATGATACTGCTAAAGTCTTTGATGAAACGGCGGTAGAAAGTTTCTAACCCATGGAAGCTCCTCACCTCATGTATCGTGGTCGGCTCGGGCCAGTCCTTAATCACCTTAACCTTGCTAGGGTCAACTCTAATGCCCTCCGTTCCAACGATGTAGCCTAAAAACTCCACTTCCGTAACATGGAAGGTGCATTTCTTGAGATTAAGAAATAAAGTTTCCTTCCGTAGGGTGGAAAGAACCACTCTCATGTGGGAGACGTGCTCGGTGGTAGTTGTGCTGTAAACCAAGATGTCATCGAAGTAGACTACCACAAACTTCCCCATGAATGGCTGAAAGACATGCGTCATCATCCAGGAGAATGTGCTGGGGACATTGGATAGCCCGAAGGGCATCACAAGCCACTCGTATAACCCGTCCTTAGACTTGAACGTCGTCTTCCATTCATCTCCCTCGCGGATCCTTATCTGGTGATAGCCGCTTCGTAAATCTAACTTAGAAAATATGGTGGCGCCAGAAAAGACATCTAGAAGGTCATCTAAGCGCGGTATAGGAAATCGGTACTTGATGGTGATCTTGTTGATAGCACGGCTATCAACACACATCCGCCACATACCATCCTTCTTGGGGGCTAGAAGGGCTGGCACCGCACAAGGACTCATGCTAGTCCCGATGAATCCTTTTTTCATCAAATCCTCCATCTGAGTCTGTAGCTCTTTGTGGGCCGCGGGATGAAGCCTATAGTGGGGTTGGTTCGGCAAGGACGAACCCAAAATGAGATCTATCACATGTTGTATGTTCCTCAATGGAGGTAATACAGAAGGCAACTCTTCTGGGTACACGTCCTTATACTCGTCCAAAAGTGCTCGTAACGCCCTAGGCAACTCATTCAACGCTTCTGTTTCTTCCTTCGCACCCATAAGAACTAATCCGTACATAACTCCCTCAAGAAAAGGATCTCTCACAAACTCTCATACCAACTAGGCTCAAAGCCTTCCTCTCGGCCGGGACGGTAGTGTCCTTAGCCAAAGTTACCGGCTCCTTCGAAACGGTCGGTCTCAATATGATGGTCTTACCGTTGAATTTGAATTCATAAGTATTGGCTCGACCGAAATGTGTGATGTCACGGTCATAAAGCCAAGGGCGGCCTAATAACACGTGGCACGCGTCCATGGGGAGGACGTCACACCAGGCCTCATCCGTGTAAGATTTAAAGGTAAGGAGGACCAGACAATGCTTGCTAACTGGGACGGTTTTTGCTAATCCAAGCTACCTGGTAGGGTGTGTGGTGTGGTTCCGTGGTCAGATTCATACGTATAACAGCGTTCTCAGAGATAACATTCACACAGCTACCGCTATCTATAATGAGCTTGCACGGCTTTTCATCATAGCGGACGTGGAGTGGTTAGAATACAACGCATCACCATGAGGGGGGGATCGTCTTCCAAATCGCTTGGGACCCCTTCGGGGTCGCTCTCCTCGGCGGCCTCATATACAAGTCAGTAGAATCGGCGGCCATGTCTAAGAGGGCAACGACCTTAGTCTTAGTTGGGCATTCAAAGGCATAGTGGCCTTGAACACCGCAAGAATAACATGTGGTATTGGCCTTGCTAACTTTCCCAATGGGAACATGCTCACTCGTGGGGTTCCTAGTGTTCCTAGCGGTGATCATGACGGACTTAGACTCGGTGGTTCTAGACTTTCCCTTGTCCGGATAGGTGGAAGAAGACGCTCCAACGGTGGTCTTATTCCTTGTGTGGGAATAACGGGAGTGAGCCTTGGAGGCTAAGTGTTTTTCAATGTCTAGGGCGGCATTGAAAGTCGTGCTCAGATCTGTATGCCCATAGCGCTTCCGCTGGATATCGGGTTGAAGCCCCTTACGAAACCTGGATAATGTGACCTCTGGGAGTTCCCTAAGCTCGCAACGCACCATACGGTCTTTCAACTCACCCATATACTCGGCCACCGAATTTGAACCTTGCTGCAGGGTGGCTAGTTCATCGAACATCTGTGTTCGGTGGTAAGCGGGAACGTATTGGTCGGTGAGCAAATTTTTCATCACCGCCCATCCGATAGGTGGGACTCCCTATACGGCTCCCAACCTCCATTCCTCATTCAGCCAAAAGGTTTTCGCACGATCTGTCAACTTCATGTGGGCGACTTGGACCTTTTGGAGATCCGTGAGATTGTGCCATTGGTAGTAACATTCCATATCAACTACCTAGCTAAGGAAGACCTGGGGGTCTCCCATGCCATCGTAGGTGGGGGCATCAATCTTAATGGCTAGTGATATCGAAACCACGCTCGGGACGGTGTTCTCGAGGGGGCACTCGGGGATGGTCTCCATCAGAATCCGAATCAGTGACCGGTTGGTGCCGGTTGGGCCCCTCAACATCACCGGGTGGTGGTGGCGGTCCTCCTTGATTCCGTAAAATTTGTTCTAACATTGTCCTGAGCTCAGTCATTTCGGTACGTAGACCTGCTATGGCCTCGTTGTTGGGATCATTGTGCTGATTCGCAGCCATCCTAGACGTAGACGGTGTCGTGTACTCCGTTCCTAGCCTAATGCGCATTCAGGTTCAGGAAAAACTTTGGAAGATGATTTTTCCTAGGGCTGTAGCTAGATTGAACATAAGATGTTTTTATAGATTCCTGTCGTGAATAATATGTAGATCGTTAAAATTTTTTTTTTTCAGAATTTCGCAGAAAAATGATAATTTTGGCCCGCTATTCGCAGATCACCAAATTTTTTTTGTTGATTTTCTAATGAACAGAACGACCAACAAAGAACGCAGAGAGGATGTTTGAAACATGGGAGTTGAAAAGACCGCCTCTGATACCAAATTTATGTAGGGCTACCGTGACTACGTGCTCGCTACGCTAACGGAAACGAAAACAACATTCAACATAAAATAAGAAGGAGGGGGCTCCGACCAAAAGCGAACGGAAAGAGGTCGTGCTTGCTCTCAAAGATCTCGGTCCAAGAGTACTCCGACCAAGAGCGGCAAATAAAGAGGTCGGGTGGGCTCCCAAATCCGAATAACAAAATAAAACAAGAAGATTCACAACCGGACTCGATACCACGTCCTTAGACAAGACCTACCTCTCCAACAAGCACACAACTCACCGCACCTACACAAGCATCTATTCCATCATTCGATTCGTTTCAAAACGCAGCGGCAATTTTTCGAAGCGATGGTGAACATTCAAGCGGCGATAAAGTTTTAGTTGAGATTAACTCCCTTGTTAACGCCAAGTGCGCCAATCTTGGAGAGCAACCCAAGGCTAGGCCGAGTTTCGCTCCCGCAACGGATCTTCCCGATCTGGACAACAAGAGGTTCAATAACAACACTTATATTTCAGATTTTGCAAGCGAGAAGATTAAGATCACGGATAAAACGATTCGACAAAACCTCCACAAATTACAACGTAGAAGAATCACTAGAAAGGAGAGGGGTTACCCAACCAAGAACATGCATACACTCAAGATAGATATGGGAGAATCTCTCTCTCCACGGTTCCACCGGCGTCGCACTGAATGGAGAAGCACCCTTTCTTCCTTGGATTCGCAGCGCGGAAGTCTCGTCGGAATCGCACCGAAGAGGATGGAGGAATGCAATGGATGGTTTCACACCATAAAGGGGGCGGCGGCAAGGAGGCTCTCTCCTCTTGGCCGAAACTCTCACAAGGTGGAGATTAGGTTTTTTTTTTGTCTTCAAAATCTACTTTACTCTCATCAAGCCTCCTTTAAATAGGAGTTTACAAAATACATCAAATCATGATGGCTAACTAATCCACCATCAAAACGGCTAAACGCACACCATTGTTCAAAATTAGGAAATGAAAAATATACAAGAGCAAAATGAATATAAAATTATTTCCAAGATATGAAATAATTTTATATCCGCAAATATGAAAAAAATGATCTAAAATAAATAGAAGTCTTCAAGCGGGTTTGGTACGCCGCGGGCGGAGGTTGTAACTCCGGTTTCCGTTAGCGTCTTCACGACGCCTCAAGTCCTTGTAAAGTTGCGCTACGGCAACCGGCTCGTCATCAGAAAGTGGTGGTGGGGTCGCGCCATCATTTCCAAATGACTTTCCTTGATAGTGACAAGTCTAATATAGTGTTAGATCATAAGTCAACATATGTTTTGCACCATGAGGGATTACATAGGCAAAAAGCGGTTTGATAGACTATAAGCATAACCCAACACTAGTCATGCACTTTATTTATACCTGTCACATCAAAACTAGAATAATGCATCAAATACATGATGTGTTTATTGTTATCCCGAGGGCTACTTCAAATCAGGAATCTTGTGGTCAATATTCCCAACAAGATCACTTCTTGTACTTCTCCAATGTCAGCTATCTTTAAATCCATAAGCTTGGAGCTTGTTCCTGCAATTGAAAATCTAGGAGAATCTTCAAGCAACATGTTAGATTCATCAAAGACAATATTTAATGATTCTTCAACCAATTTAGTTTTAAGATTATAAGTCATATAAGCTTTGTTATGATGGTTGTAACCAACAAAGATGCTTTCATTGGATTTCTCAGCAAACTTGGTTAGGTAGTGCTTTCCATTGCTTAACACAAAACACTTAGTTCCAAAGATTTTCAAGTGGGTCAAGGTTGATTTTCTGCCTTTCAGAATCTCATTGGGTGTCATACTGTGATTCTTGTTGACTAAAGCTCTATTTTGTATATGGCAAGCTGTGTTGACTCACTACTAGAAAATTGACTTTTAGTGACGAAATTTTTCGTCACTAAATATTGAATTTTGGTCACTAAAGATATTTAGTGATGAAATTTTGTCGGTCACAAGTTGGTCACGGTAGCCCCGCCACTAAATGTTTTTAGTGGCTAAAAAGAGTTTGGTCACTGAATGTACATATTTAGTGACCAAAATAATTACCTTCACTAAAAGAAGTTTTGGTGACCAAATTGATTTGGTCACCAAATAATTTTTTTGTGACCAAATTGAATCTGTCACTAAATGAAGTTTCAGTGAACGAATTGGTTCGACCACTAAATGAAAATTTAGTGACTAAGTTGATTCGGTCACTAAATGAAGTTTTGGTGACCAAAAGGATTCAATCACTAAATAAAGTTTTACTGACCAAATTAGTTCGGTCACTGTGTATTTTTAGTGACAAAATATTTGGTCACTAAAAAAACATATATAAAAAAAATTTGTTACTAAATTCTATTCAATTCCTTAAAAATATCGTATAAATATTTCATTTGATATTCATTAGAATTCAATTTTAGATATTCAAACACAAGAATAAATTAAATACCCAATCAATAATTGAAGTATGTTCAACATAAATTATTTTATTAATAGAGAAAAAAAGGGTGGGAGATAGCCCAAACCCCTCAATACAGAGTAATATTGTTTTCAACTATATTTAAACTGAATACATGAAAAATATTTACAATGAAGAAAAATCTATAACAATGCATTCTTTAATACATCTATGACATCCAACTGATATCTCTTATTCTCTCTTCTTTAGCACATCTGGAATTGCTGCAAAGGTAGAATGATAATCATTTCCCCTGCATATCAAAAGTAAACTAGGTGAAAAAACAAAATGATTTTCTCAAATGTCAAATGTAAATAAATGATGTTTAATGTTCAATATTCGAATGAACAGTTCCATGTGCAACAACATATGTGATGTATTTCATAAGGGACAAAATCGGCATTGGTAAGAGAAACTACCTCCACAGATGATCATGAATCTCTCCTTTACTGATATCAAGCAGTAAGGGTACGTCATCTGGAGTAACATATCCAAACCTATAAGGACAAACCAGGCAAAGCCACGTTGAGTAATAACATAATATTTCACATAAAGGTATGCGGAAAAAATCACACCATTAAAGTTGATGCCATAAATAATAATGACATAATGAGGCATAAATATATTACCATTGCAGAAAACATCATGCTGATTATCAAAAAATGAGAACAATTTATCTGTTTTATTTATAATCAGATAAGCCTAATTGATATTTAAGGAACGGGCTTGCTTCTTCCCACCTATAAAAGAGCACATAAAAATGTGTACATGAACAAAATGTCTATAAGACTAAATTTGTAGTCAGTTTTTTGCATCAAGTCCCAGCATCATGAACATCGTGAAATTATAAATAAGCTTAAATTAAAATATAAAAGATAATCTAGCAAATTTATTTTATAAGAAGACCTTTAAACCATATCAAATAACCAGGCTTAAGAAAATTTCACCAAGCTGCATTCAGTTTGCAGAACATACAAGTTTAGTCAATATACACATTTCTCACTTACATATTCATATCATGTATCAATGATACAGAATTCCTAAAAAGAATACTTACAACAATCAAATGCATCTTATTTGATCTTCCTTGATAATCAAACGCATATTAGAAGGATCTGAATAAACAAATAAAGTTATAAATAGATTGATCAACAGTCATGCGACATAAACACAATAATCATGTTGAAGAGATTATATAACGCCATGTCAAGTTTATGAATTTCTGCATGCATCTGGGAAGTAGATGACATAGAAGCAGAGTAATAATAACCAATACACTGAAGTTCATAATAGAAATAATTATATAGCAAATAATTAGAAAGCAGGAGACATTTAATTCAAAGCATGACTTTATTTCCTATCAGCGTATAGACTTTATACTGTTAAAGAATGATATAAATGATATGATAACATAGATTTCCATTTGGTGACCTCCTTTAGCAGAAATACACTAACTTTATAATTATGATAATGCTCTAATTATCGATTTTTGATGCATTGATCCATGGGAATGAGCTAAAAAATCATGCCAGAAACATACCTGCAAGAGCTTTAATCTCTTTTACTTTAAAATATCTCTTGTTAGAGATAAATTTCACCTAAATTTGTATTTCTCTAGTTGTGCTATTGAAATTTTAAATTCCACGGGCATATGAAGATACAAAATCAATAACTGGGAGAAAAAACAAATAAGATTGACTAAATTGATAATTAACCTCATCAAAATTATCACTTAATTAACTGCTATAGAGATTAGTGCCTCGTTTGGCGGGGTGGATCCACACCAGTCACGCGAACGGCACCGCCCAGCTGTAACCGCCCGGCATTTGGCGGGGCCGTGGTCGGGCGGTGGGGATTCGCCTCACCAAGTGATTTTGGATAATTTCCCGTGGAAATCCACCGCGTGGAGGCGCGCACCTGCGGTCGCGGTCGCTTCCAAACAAGGCCTAGATAGCATAAAATCAATCAAAGCTCAAAACATAATCTCTTATTGTGTAAATGATAAGGGGATAATTGATCAGACCATAATTGATGAAAGGATAATTTAAACATGATTTCTTAGATTGTAACTGATCTGAAGATGAATGATCAAAGTATAATCTATTAGAATTGGTATAAAAAGGAATTGAACAGCTAAAACAAAAGTATTGTATTGACCGACATTTCTGATCTGTCCTACAATGGAGAGTGAATGAGCCAAATGAAAAAAAGATGAATAATTACTTGAGACTTACATGAGTAAATGAAAATGAAGTTGAAGCCCAGGAACTCTGATAACCTAGATATGATGAATGAAGCTAATTTTGTTTTGTTGGTCTAAGAAGCATAATTTGTCATTTTGTTTAATAGGATTAATGAGTTGTAAATTCAAAATTCCATAAATTTTCTGCTTTTTTGTTGATGTTAGAGAATTTATTATAACAAATAAATAACAATCTTTGTTGTTAATGGTACAAGTAATTGAACTGTCAAGCAGAAAGCTGTTCAGATGGGCTAGTAGACAATCCAACATCAGAATAGTGGAAATAAAAAAAATTCTTCAACATCAGAACAAATGCATCGTAATAGTGGAAATAGAAATATTAAATTTGTGGTGAAAAATACACAACAAACTTATGAGAATGGATAAAGAAGATAAATTAAGGACTCTTAACCACCTAGGAGAAGAAAAGTGGAAAGAGTTGCACCTCATAGATTCTGTATTGGGTCCTCTAAGATTTGTGTATTTGCAGAGTTTGAAGAAAATAATGACTGTAAAGCTAGAGGAAGCAGCTGTCTTCTTGCGTTCATCATCCCACCAAATCTCCTCTCGGCTTCAACGCTGATGGAGACTGAATGCAAGGAAGAAGATACAGTTGAAACAATGAATAAATATAGACATAGCTCTCAGAGGATTTACCTACAGGAGAAGAGATCGTAGAAGGCATGCAAACACCCACAAAAATAATTTATGAACACCATAAAAAAATGCAAACTATATTATTTGTTTGTAAGTTTTTACCAAAGGTATACGAGTGCTATTATTGCCGCTTGTGTTGCCGCTTCCTATAAAGAGGCCTATAACACAAGGTTTTAGCTTGCCGTTAGAAGTCTTCAGCATGTCAAGAGTTTCAACGCTCTTTTGAATCCTCTTAGCATGCAACACAACTAATTTGTTAAGCATTAAGATTAAATAAACGTTATAAGGAAAGAAAGAAAAAACATATATACAACAGTGAACTTTCCTGTGATCATGGATAGAAACACCCCATTCTTCATCAATGAAATTATTGAATTTTAGACATAAATAAATGATTTCAAATTATATTTTACCCATAAATAAATGATTTCAAATGAAATTTTAGTAAAAATCTTAAACAATTATCAAAACCCTCCAATGTTTCTATTGTAGAAGCCCCTAATAAACTTCATGTGTTAAAGCTTGTGTCGCATTTAAATAATTTGCTTTATTCTAAACTATAAATATTTATCAAAAAATTAATCGATACTAAAACTGAATCCAGCAACAGCAAAAACTATCCAAGCCACAAAAGCTAAATCTTTTGATGCAAAGGAAAACAATTACACCAAAAAAAGAGATAGAAAATGAGCATTAACATGAGTATTGAGTGTGCGTTTACAACAACCACGTAGCTTCGGTTTTGAAAGAAGGAAATAACAGAGCTCCCAAGAGTAATGAATTTCTTCTCTTTGATTTTAGAAACTAACGGATCGAAGTTAATGAAGACTTCTCTATAAGAAGATGAAAGATTGGTCAGGGAGAAAGAGAAGATGAGCTAAACTATTAGTGCATTGACCACATCAATTTACCTAAATATATGCCTTTTACTGAGAATCATCGGCCTTGCAGTTTTGCTAAAGCACCTGATAGAACAAGCAATTCAAAGAGATTCCAGCACAGTCTTTGGATCATTACGAACTCGTGAAAATTCATGTTTTTTCTTAATAGAGTTAAGGATGTAGATTACTTTGGCAGATATGACCAAATAACAAGTAAATCAAGTTGCAGAACATTAGAAGGAAATAAGATGATGTTTCACTTTAAAAATTTATAAGCTGCAGTTATGATGATGTCTGTAATATTATCTTTACATGGCTGCAAATGTTTTCAGCTACCTGTTTCTTGGAGCATGAAGAACCCATATAATTATCTAGTACCTATCAAAGATTTTTCTTGTCAGGTAAACACAAATAGAAATCTAAATAAGCTATACATATAGAAGGGGGTAGAGAATCCATATATTATCTTTCCATGGCGTCAGCGTTCGAATCTCTCATCCATTTTTCTCTATGTTGGGAAGCATCGTCATTATTTCGAACTACTTGAGGCGGCACAGAATTTTGTCCAGGGACCTACAAGAGCAAGTTGCAACAAAAAAATTAATCAATTGCGATTACAGAAGTTTGTAGACAAATAAGAAACCCAAATTAATGAAATTGAACAACTTTAACTTCAGATCAATGAGGGAGATGTTTGTAAAAGAGAGAGAAAGCTACAGTGGAGAGAGATGTTGAGAAAGAGGGATCAAGCTTACATAAATAAGCTCTTTATAGAGTTGTAGAACCTAACGTGGCAAATATTCTAATAATAATTCAACATATTTTCAGTACAAAAATGACGGAAGCATACAGGAACGTAAATAAAAAGTTGGCACTCCCATAGATCAATCTAAAACATCATTACAACTTCCTGAAGATTTCAGAGAAAAAACTATAGAAAATTGCATATTAGTTTTAGTTTATTAGGGAGGAAGCAAAACAGTAGAAAATTGCAAAAAAAAACCGATTTAATTGATAAAGGTGAGCAGAAAGAACACAAATACACATCTAAACCTAGTATTGACTCTTGATGAACTGAATCACGGCGAGCAGAAGAAGAAATAGAAAGGAACTTGGGTTTAAGAGATGATACCAGACAATCAGACGGTCGGACCTCAGAAATCGGAAGCACTCGGGAAAGGCGCAGGCGAAGCTTCATTCCTTCAGAACTTGTGAGCGAAAATGAAATATATGAAAACCCTAAATCGTGAAAGGGCAGAGACGAGATGAATATCGAGGAGGCTAGGGAGTTATGCGCACGGCTTGCTGGATAATTTCACCTAATTAGGTACCAGATTTAATATTGGGGTCAAAATAATAGGAGGGAAAACTAAAAGTTTGGCTCTAAATTTATTATTATTTTTTATATAATAAGTAAACTAATTAGTGAGAAAATATAATTTTGGTCACTACATATTTAATATTGGTGATCAATATTTTAATTTGTCATAGAATAAAGTGTTTTAATGACCAAATTAAATTTTAATCACAAATAATCTTAAATTTTGATTTAAACACTAAATATTTATTTTATTCTTTAATAAGTCAATAATGTTATTTAATTACCAACATCTAGTTTCATCACAAAAATTAAACTAATTATGCCTTATGCAATAATTTGGTGACTAATATTTATTTGTCAATAAATAATCTTCATGTATTTTAATTTGTGACCAAAAATATTTTGGTCAGTAAATGGAATTATTTAGTGACAAATATTTTTTGATCACTAAAGAATAATCTTTCGTGATGAAATTATTTTTTGTCACCAAAGAAAATACTTTTTAGTGACTAAATATTTTTTAGCCACCAATTAAATGAAAATCAATATTTAGTGACCAACGTCGAATTCCGTCACAAAAAGTACATCTTGAGTGACGAAATTTATTCTGTCACAAATATTTCGTCACAAAAAACTAATATTCTTGTAGTGACTGCCTCAGCCCAGAAATATTTTAGTAGTGAGGAGTAACTCAACATTGTTCTACTAGCTTCAATAAGGGTTCTATTCTTTCTCTCTACAACTCCATTTTGTTGTGGAGTTCTTGGAGAGGAAAACTCCTAAAAGATGCCTAGGATTTCATATAACATAGTCATGGCACCTGACTGAAATTATGTCCCATAGGCACTTCTGATTTTGACCACAACGCAATTCATTTCATTCTGGATTTGCTTGAGAAAGGTAATGAAAGTGTCTAGAGTATATGACTTTTGTTCAAGAATGAACACCCAAGCAAACCTAGAGAAATCATCAACAATCACAAGTGTGTAAGCTTTACCCCCTATGTTATGAATTGACATGGGACCAAACAAGTTCATGTGCAGCAAGTGTAAACGCGTAGTGGATTCCTTGACACCAACTGTCAAAAAGGAAGCCTTTGTTTGCTTCCCATTTGGCATGCATGATGAGGGCTCTCTTGCAATTCCACTTGGGGCATGCCCTAGCTAAGTTTTCTAATAAAAGCTTATTGTAAGTTATGGGGTGTCAGCTTATCACCTAGAGGGGGGGGGGGGGGGGGGGGGGGGGGGGGGGGTGGGGAATAGGTATTTCAAATTACTTGGCCCCTCTTTAACATTCTTGTTTTCTGGTTTGTTAGATTATGAAATAAGTAACATAACACAGAAAACACGCAAAGATTTATAGAGGTTCCTCAAGACGATGTGTCTTGAGTAGTCCTCTGTCCCTCTACGCCTATCTAGCAATATGCTAAACTCAGCAAACTCTGCCAAAATCTCTGGCCCGCAAGCCTTACAACACGGACCTGTAAGTCATACAGCCTAGGCCCGCAAGCCCCTACTGCACTCAGGTCTGCAACCTGACACTCAGGCCCTCAAGCCCTACACAACACGGACCCGCAAGTCATGCCTCTTAGACCATCAAGTCCACTGTCGTGGCCCTCAAGCCTCACAGTTCTTAAGCCCGCAAGCTCGATAAGATCAGACTCGCAAGTCCACTACCCTTGCCCGCAATCCTCACAGCTCTCAAGACCGCAAGCTCGACACTCAGATCTGTAAATAGATCGTACAGTTTTTGGCCCGCAAGCCTTACATTGAAAGATAAATAATGATTCTTTTGCCTGATGAATATCGGCTTCTTGACTTGAAGAAGATGCTTCTAATTTGAACCATGAGAGCACAAATCTTCTTCTTTAGCCTGATGTTGACTGCTTCTTGACTTGAAGAAAATGCTTCTGATAATATCTCTTGCAGCGCAAGTTCTTCTTCAATCCTTCTTGACTCGAGCGATTCTTTTCAGTCGATGCCGATTGAATGATTCTTAGAGAACACAAGATATGAGTTTTGTTCTCTTCTCCTTCTTGACTCTTCTTCGCAGTTATTACTGTTTTATTGATATGCTGTGTGGGATACTTTTTCATTCCACAGTTTGCGAGAGCTTTTAGGGCATCCACTGTTCCCTTTTAAATGATAAAGGAGCTGCCCCAACGGTCTCCAGTAAAGTTTCATAAGTGTCAAAAGCCCTTTCCTTAAGAGCATGCGCTGATTGGACAATCAGGCAGCGACATTAAATGATGACAGTGCGTCTGGCAACTTTTGAATCTGTCTCGATGATATTTACATACTTACGACGACATGGACAATATCTCGACGACAGAGGTTGTCGTTGTCTTGGACTTGGAAAGATTTTCAAGTCTTCTTCCTTCTTCTTTAGATAAGAATATCTCAATGATACGGGACATCCCTTCTGCACTAGCGATTATGACGATAGACTGTCTTCTGGATATGTCATCGTAATCTTCTCTACTGCTTGATGTCGTCGACACCACCTTGTATTTATCAGCGACATTATCAGTATCATGTTGATAAGCTATTCCTCAACAACTATTGTCTTCATAACTGCTTCCTTGGCCTTCTCGACGTCAAGCTTTCTTTACGATGATATCGTCGATATCAGTCTTTCTTTGCCTTTTTCAATGACACGACTTCTTTACTATGATGTCGTCAACATCTGTCTTACTTAGCCTTTTCGATGTCAAGGCTTCTTCATGAGGATGTCATCGATATTGTCTTGCTTAGCCTTTTCGATGATATTGTACTTAGTGATGCTATTAAAGTATTGGACATATTGTCTGATATCTACAAGCATGAACTACATATAACATCAAATACATAATGCTTTTATCATTGAACTGAGCACTTCTTCAAATCAGGAACATTGTAGGGCACAGTTCCCAACAATCTCCCCCTATTTGAAGAAGTCCTAACTCACCTCAATGATAAATGCCACACACATAAAGAATTAAAAATAAGGCAATGTAATCACATTTAACCAATATTCATATAAATAGACCAAATGTTCTTGAACAAAAATTAACAGTCATTTTCCCTATTCTAATTTTCCGACTAGACGTTCCTCAAGGTCTGTTGCTGCTTGCACCTTTCTCTTTCTTCTTTTGCCTCTGATAGTAGTGAATGGTCTTTGGAATCTTTTTGGGAGAAGGAGGAGGATCATGAGGGAAAGCTAACTTGTGGTTCTTCCTCCTTTCCAGTTGCTCTAGATGCATGTTCCATTCAACCAAATGATATACGCTTTCATAGCATTCTTGAGGGTATCCAAGTTGTACCCTTGATTCTGTGATCATCTCTTTGGAATTAGGACTCCACTTGCCTGATTGTGGATCCTGCTCAACTTTTATCAGCCTCTTCTGCTTGTATTTGTTGATCTAGAGTTTCTTTCTTTTTCTGGAGGTTGCTGAATCTCCTAATTCAATATTGTATTCCTCTGAATAAGTACTTACTGATGGATCAGATACTTCATACACGGATGGAGGTTTTTGCATTATTTGCATAACATGATTTGTTATCCACATCGTTTGATGAGATCTGGCATTTATTATTTCCTACTTCCCCTTTAGGACTTGTTCAATCACTCGTTCTCTGAGAGCTTCTTGGGCCAATGTTATCTGTTCGTGTAGGTACTATTCAGTGACATCCAGATTGTTTCTGACTTCCAGTAGATGTGTATCTAATCTATGAGCATTCTCATTGACCCTATTCAGGACTTGATCTCTGTTATTATGAACGGTTATTTTTATTTGCCGTAAGGCATAATCCACATTATCTGAGAAGGTTACATGATTCTTCATGATGTCATAGGTTTGATGTCCCACCTTATTGAATTCCTCACCAATGTGATCTATGGAGGGAGCTGCTAGAGTGTAGAAGTGAGCGCACTGAGTGTTTAGATGAAGTACGTCCCTCTTCACTATTCTTATCTCTGCCTTCATCTCGTTCCTTAGACCATCCACGGTCTTCAGTGTGAATGTTTCTATTTCTTTTCGTTGAGCAGTAAGAAGATCTTAGATCATATGGTGTAGAGAGCTTTCCTGAGCCGAAGATGGCTCAGCAATTTCTTCTTTTGGTGCAATTTTGTCCTTTGGAGCTATGTCAGAAGTATTTTCAGATGATTCATCACTGATGTGAGCTGTCATCTTGGCATTTCCCTTGAGAACTTCTAATGCAGGACACCGGGGCCCCGACCGCACCCCGTGGCATCAAACCAGCTAGCGGACCACAGCCAAGCATGCCTGCCAGAAGGACTGCAGTCCAGGAACCCCAACCCGTCTTCGCACCTGTTCTTAGCGCGATGGGTTGTTAAGGCTGGGGCTCAATCCCCAGACCTCCTTGATAAGAACCACTCCTAACAGGCCTTATCACCAACTGACCTGCAGGTGTGATAAGGTTTGTTAGGAGTGGTTCTTATCAAGGAGGTCTGGGGATCGAGCCCCAGCCTCAACAACCCGCCGCGTTGAGAACAGGAGCAGAGCCGGGTTGGGGTGCCTGGACTGCAGTCCTTCTGGAAGGCGTGCTTGGCTGTGGGCTGCTAGCTGGTGTGATGCCACGGGGTGCGGTCGGGGACCCAGCATTCTGCATCAACTTCTAGGATGATTTCACTTGGAGATATGATCACGATCTTATCCCCTATTGCCAACTCGCGGCCAGTTGAGGGAGTTGTGTCTTCCATTAGCTCGGGCACATTCCCCTGATCTTCTAGGGTAGAGTACCCCAGTTGGGTCTCCCCCTCAATTTGTTGCTCATCTTGGGTTGAGCCTCCTGCCAGGAGCTCCCCATCAACCATCTCTACATCTTGAGTTGAGCTCCCAAGTTGGGACTCCCGCTTAGCTGGAACACTCCCCAAGTTGGGGTTACTGTTTTCTTTAAGCACCTCTTTGGGAGCAGGTTCAGGTATTGTTGCTGGAGAATCTCTTCGAGCAGAAGTCTCCCCTCAGATGGATCAGGGTTGTGTGGGGGTGGGGTTCTATCATCAAAACTACTTGATGAATCTTCTTCTTCTGAGAGGACTACTTGGGCGGCTAGCTTCTTTTGCTTCTTTGAAGCGGATGGGGCGTCAGAGGGTGCTTTGGCGATGGACCTATCCCATTTGTCGAGCATCTTGGCGTCCAGCCTTTTGGAGTAGTGCAATGGAACTCCCATCCTTCTATGGAGAACTTCACTGAGGGTATTTAGGAGGAATAGAGATAGTATTCTTCCGTAAGACGGGGTCTTCAGGGTACTCTTCATTCTCTGGAAGAGAAACCACTCCAGTCAATCTTCTTAAATTGAATGATCCGGGCCATTTACAATAAACATTCTCTTAGAGATTCGGTCTTGCGATCCTGGTTTACATAATAACACCTTCCCCACGATGTTGACCAACAACTTGCCCTTCTAATTGAACTTACTTCTCTTTATCGACCCGTAGGTCTTCCCAGTGTGGTCGCACAAGGTGTAGCTAGCGGAGATATTCTCTTTGGTCATCTCTTCTTCCTCTCCCCCTTCAATTCTGGGCAGATGTAGCGCCTTCCCAAGGCTCTTTGAAGATATCTTAACTTTCTTACCCACCACGGTGGATTTGATCTGGGATTCTGAGTGGTTGAACCTGGCTTCAGCGAAAAATTCTGCCAGTTCTTGGTGGAGAAGAACCGAGGGCTATCTTAGTAGATATTCTAAGCCGGCGGATTCCAGTAAGCCTATCACGGACCTCATGTCTTCAGAGCACGAATTGAAGCTGCCGCGCTGAAGTTCACAACCTGAGATCATTTCTTCTCTCTTGGGAGCCATTAAGACAGGACAAGAGAAGAGGAAGTACGTCGAAGATGAAGCGGTGGTTTGTCGAAGGAATATCTTAGGGCAAATGATAGCATAATTTTTTTAAGCATTCACTCTATTTATAGTGGAGGTAGGTGAAGGGGTGCGTACCTTTGATTGAGTTGATGTGTTGATGAGAATGATCGGACTACTCTGACAGATTGATCTAGTACCGTGTTAAATAGATGGACTATGTCTCGATGATACTATTGATTATCGTCGAGACTGGTCTTGGATACGCATCCTTCCAGCTTAGTCCATGTGTCGTTGCGACATCTGCTATGTCGTTGTGTCAACTTATTGTATCGACGATATAATTTTCCTATACTTTTCTGTCTAGGGCAATCTTCAGCCCTTCTTGGGAGGCATCTTTGGCACCAACCCTGAGAGTTCTCAAGGGGTGTTTTGGTCATTTTGAACTTGTAATCCTATTGACATCTTTTAAGCTTTTCAATAGGAGGATCTGCAATAAGATTGTTAGTAAACAAATTTTGCTCCAGGATGTGCATAATTGTTAGCTTTAAAGACCCTTAGGTACCCAATTAGTTTTGGATCCTAGGACATTGTTAGCTTTAAAGAGCATACTGGATATTACTGCTCCAGGATGTGCATAATGATAATGAGCAAAGTTATTTGCTAGTTTAGCAATTGTTACCCTTGGAGCAGTTGGATTGAACCAACAATCAATTGCAAAGTGGCCAGTCTTTCCACAGCTCCAACATTCAAACTTTTTGTATATCCCTTTCTTGCTGACGGTGTAAGCATGAGTCCTTTGTGTGTGAACAGAAGGATATTTGAGGGAGACTGAATTGTACTGATTAGGAATTCGATGTTGGTTATCAGCATCCACAATTTTGCCTCTGGAGTCAGTCTTCTTTAAGGATTTCTTCACCTCTTTAGACCCAATGACTTCATGTTTCCTCACGATCATCCTTTCATGAGGTACCTTTGAGGCTTTTGGCATGTTCTTTGCTCCTCTTGTGGATCTTGTTGGATCGGTAGGCGCCCTTAGAGGGGGGGGGGGGTGAATAAGGATTTTCAAAAACTTTAGATTTTATTTAGAAAAACTTTGGAATAATGCAATATTAAAGCAAGAAGTCAAGTAAAACAATAAGAGAGACAAACTTTATTAATATTAAATAAGTTTTACAAAACTTGATCTTTATGACGCTAGAGATCGGAGGCAAATAATAAAAGCTCTTTTCATTTTCTATCCCGACTCGCTTCCCCATGAACCGGTGGCCCTAGCCTTATCCTCCCCGGATTCGTCCTCAAGCCGCTCTAGCCAATCATTCCCCAGATATGGCCTCGAGCTCCCCCTAGACCTAGCCTAGATCTAGTCGCCAACACGAGGCGAATTTCAGCCCTAAGTCTACCCCAGACCTAGTCGACAACACGAGACGATTTCACTACCGTTTACAAAGAAAAAGAGAAATGAAATAATTAAATCTCCCTTAAGATGAACTTCTGAAGTCGGAGACGAAGATCCGTTGTAGAATCAGCGTTTGTCGAAGCGGACTTCGTCTGGATTCGGCGTGATGGAATTCTCCTTCAGAAATTGGCAGAGCTTCGCTGCAACCTCAAATTCGGCCAAGACAAGCCTCTGGAATTCTAGCACTCTCTCTCTGAGGTGTATGCAATAGGTGTCTAGAAAGCAAGAGGAGAGGGGGTCCTTTTATAGCCAAAGCGCTACCGCCGGCGCTACCGCTACCGTCGGCGCTATCCCTGATTAAGTAACATTTTGCGCGGCAGGATCTTCAATCCGCGGCAACATTTTGCTCTATGCCTCTTGTGCGCCATGCTACCGCCAGCGCTAGTAGCTACTGCCGGTGCTATCCCTGATTAAGTAATGTTTTGTGCGGCAGGATCTTCAATCCACGACAACATTTTGCTCTATGCCTCTTGTGCGCCATGCTACCTCCAGCGCTAGTAGGTACCGCCGGGCGCTAGCTCCTTCTATATAAGCCATCGGAATTGCGTTAATCATCGCTAACCCCAAGCGTTATCGCTACCGCCGGCGCTAGTGGCCATGTTGGAATTCTGGCCTCAATTTTGGGGACAACTATCCTTGAGTCATGTGGACTTTGATTTCCTGCACACTTAAACACACAAGATCAAATACACATAGGATTTGTTATTCTCAAACCTAGGAGATGCGGAAGACCATGTTCCAACAAACTCCCCCTTTTGATAATAACAAATCCATTAATGATAAATCAAAGCATTAATAAATAAGCATGATGAAACTATACTTGTGTGTGTGTGAGAGTGATGACTTAGGATAATTATTGATTTTAGCATTTAGAATTGCTCCCCCTAAATACATGCTCCCCCTAAGTGAATGCTCCCCTAATATGTAAGCTATCATCTTAATTTGTCATGTTGGGTTTTCGATAGCGGGTTATATTTATCATGTTAGTTCTCCCCCTTTGTTATTATCAAAAGTGGGTAGGAAACAAAGCACTAAAAAATGTGTGAATAAAAAAGAGAAGTCATGATCGAGCTTTTCAAGTAAATGATAAGGAGTTTTAGAATTGTTTTTCATTGAAATAGATTAGAGTTATGAGCATTACAAAATTTTCAGAGTTTTTAGAATAAAAGATTTTTATGTTTGAAGTAACCAATAAAAAGTGTTCCAAGTAAATCTATCACTTAATGAAAGATAGGAATTTTTAAGAATAAGTGATGATGCAAAGAATACAAGATATTAAGTCAGCATGAAAGCGCAAGGTAATACACTTATATGGTTAAGATGCGGAAGACTTATAGCAATAAAAAAAACATCAAATAGTAATGATAATCCAAAAAAAAATATGAGTTAAAGTTCACAAAAGATGATGTTTTTGTAAATCATTTTTTAATGAGATCTTTAAATTTGATAATAACCAAGCATCAAATAATGTTTATCAAAAAGAGATTACGACAATGTTACTTTAATTCATAATTTCAAAAACATACAAAACATTGTAGAACACATGCTAGGTTATCTAGTGCATTTCATAAATAAAAAGTAATATAGAATTAGCATTAGGATCCAATGCTCATGAGAAGAAGTGTTATGGAAGATAATGATGTGCACATAAGTGTATTTTTGAGTAATGTAAACAAATGTTTTAATCAAAAATACAAGATATATGTAAAGTACGAGCACAATAAAACACAAATAAGATTACTTCCACACACTTTAATGCACAATAAGAAGTACAACTACCAAGGTGCTCTGCACACACAATGCTCATCAAGACTTATCAGGGTGCAAACTAGTGCTTGGGGGATCACATATTTAAATTTAATATTGAAACTAGTGATCCGGTGTACTTAAGAGTAAGTGGTTTTTCTTATTTTTGAAAGAAGGATTTGATTTGCACAAGACACTTTACTATTCTTTCCAAGGTGCTCAACCTCACAATGCTTATTAAGACTTATCAGGAGGTTCAAGTAGTGCTTGGTGGAGTTATCTTTGTAATTTATTTTCTAATTTTGTTTTGTACAAAGTTCTCCGAATACACTTGTTTTGCAAATCAATAGAATTTATGAAAAACATAACCACTTTTCTTAATTTTTAAGAGTGCAAAATAAGGAGTGTAGGTAAGATACTTGTGCAATTTTAATCCATTGTACTAATACAAAACATACACAAGTATTCTTAGATTAAACACATATGTAGACAATGCCAAAAAGGGTGAGTGAATAAATATCATTATCAAACATAAAGCATTTCTCATACTTAGAGGTATGCTAAGCTTGATCCTACACAACTTTTAAACTATAATTGATGCACATTTGAATAGATATATCAAAGCATGAAGAAAGACAATGTCCAAAGTAGTTTGAAAAGATAAATTGCAACATTGTAGAATTTCTAAATAATAGATTAAATCATGCTTCACAAAAATCATACAGTTTTTTTGATAGTTTTAAAGTTTTATATTTTTGTATTTGATTTTAGCAAATAAAAGCATATTTTTGTAATTTTTGCTTTTGTAATTTTTATATTTGATTTTTGCATAAAGATGAACTTTAAACAAAGGAAACAACACAAGCAAAAAAGAAAAACATATTTTTTGTAATTTGGTTTTTGTAGTTTTGTATTTGATTTTTCAAAAAATAAAGAAACACAGAAGTGCAAAACTAAGTAGAAAATATAGATTAATATATTTTTAGAAATTATTCAAAATTTTAAAATCACAGAAAAATGAACATGGACGCTAGCGCTAGCGCGGGAGACAGTGAACGATTTTTTAGGATTTTGGAAATTTTGATTGGTGGTCTTGATTAGGTGTCCCAATAGTAGTTCCATGCTGAAATTGCAGATTTTTAGGAGATGTTTTGGATGGTTAAAAATGAAGAAAATTGTATTTGTGAGCATGTTTTAACATGAAAGATCTAGGACACCTAATTCAAGTCGTAATAATCGAAATCTTGCATCGGGAAGAGGTTTAGTAAATATGTCAGCAAGTTGAGAGTCCGTCCCAATGAAGCTTACTTTTACATTTTCTTTCTTAATGTGATCCCTAATGAAATGATGACGAACGTCGATGTGTTTAGATCTAGAATGGTGTACGGGATTATATGTGAGGTCTATTGCACTTTTGTTGTCACATTTAAGACCTATATTTTTGAGATGAAATCCAAAGTCCTCTAGTGTTTGGCTCATCCATAATGCTTGTGCACAACAACTACCAAGTGTTATATATTCGGCCTCCGTGGTGGAGAGTGCAACCGAAGATTGTTTTCTACTAGACCAAGCAACTAAAGAGGGTCCTAAAAAGTGACATGTACCGCTAGTGCTTTTTCTATCTAGTGAACACCCGTCGTATTCCGAATCAGAATAGCCGTGGAGCGTGAAAGAGTCATTGTGTGGGTACCATAATCCTAATTTAAATGACCCTATTAGATAACGAAAAATCCATTTTACTGCTTTTAAATGAGATTCTTTTGGATCGGCTTGAAAGTGAGCACATAAACATATGACAAACATTATATCTGGTGTAGATGCACTTAAATAAAGAATAGATCCTATCATTCCTCTATATAGCGTTTGATCAATGGAAATTCCAGATTCATCTTTTCCTAGTTTTAAAGAAGCACTCATAGGAGTAGAAGCTTGTTTAAGATTTTAAAATCCAAATCGTTTAAGCATATCGTGAACATATTTTGATTGACAAATAAAAATACCATCAGTTCTTTGTGAGATTTGAAAACCAAGAAAATATGATAGTTCTCCTACAAGACTCATTTCAAATTCATTTTTCATTATTAAGACTACTTCATTACACAACTCTTCATTAGTGGCTCCAAAAATGATATCATCAACATATATTTGTAGAATAATTAATTCATTATTTGTATGCTTAATGAAGAGTGTGTTGTCTGCACATCCCATAACATAACCGTGCTCTAACAAAAACGATGTGAGTCGATCATACCATGCACGGGGCGCTTGTTTTAAACCATACAACTCTTTTTCTAATTTGTACACAGGATTTGGAAAATTTTCATTTATGAAACCGGGGGGTTGTTCTACATAAACTTTTTCTTTAATAAACCCGTTTAAAAAAGCACTTTTAACATCCATTTGAAATAATTTTATTTGTTTAAAACTCACAAATGCCAAAAATATTCGTATAGATTCTAAGCGAGCAACGGGTGCAAAAGTTTCTTCAAAATCAACCCCCTCGATTTGAGAATAACCTTGAGCAACAAGGCGTGCTTTATTTCTTACAATCCTAGATTCACCATCTAATTTATTTTATAAAATCAATTTTACTCCAATAATTGGATGATTAGATGGTCTTTCTACTAAATTCCAAACTTTATTTCTTTTGAATTGTCCTAACTCTTCATTCATAGCCAAGAACCAAAATTCGTCATTTAAAGCAGTGGAAACGTTTTTAGGTTCGATTTCAGACACAAAGCAAATATTTGAAAATGTTTCATGAAGAGAGGATCGAGTTCTCACCCCAGTGGAAGGTTCCCCGATGATGAGCTCTTTTGGATGATTTTTGGAGAAGTTTAACACACTTGGAGGTACGAATTCATCTTCCTTGGACTTCTCCTCCTCTTCTTTGGAGGGTTCTTCTTCGTCGTGCTCCAAGGATGGCAAAGGTTCATCATCTATACCTGCAGGGAGCTTCTCTGCACATGGAATAAACTCATCAAATCTAACATTAATTGATTCTTCAACTTTACTTGATCTTTTATTAAATATTCTATATGCTTTACTAGTTGAAGAATAACCAAGAAATATTCCTTCATCGCATTTTTCGTCAAATTTTCCTAGAGAATCTTTTGTATTAAGAATGAAGCATTTACATCCAAATACTTTAAAATACGACACATTAGGTTTCTTTTGATAGTAAAGTTCATATGGTGTGAGATTTAATGATGGGCGAAGCATGACTCTATTCATTACATAGCATGCAGTGCTTACGACTTCGGCCCAAAAGGACTTAGGTAATTTAGATTCAGATAGCATGGTGCGTGCAAGTTCTTGTATTGTCCTATTTTTTCGTTCTACAACACCGTTTTGTTGAGGTGTGCATGGAGCGGAGAACTCATGCTTAATACCTAACATGTCACAAAAAGATTTAAAATTTTCATTTTCAAATTCACCTCCATGATCTGAGCGAATGCATTTTATTTTTAAATCTAATTCATTTTGAATGCGAGTACATAATTTTGAAAATTCGCAAAACGCATCAGATTTGGAGGAGAGAAATAAAGTCCAACAATATCTTGAATAGTCATCAATTAGAACATAAGTGTATAATCTACCACCAAGACTCGCAGTGTTAACGGGACCAAAGAGATCCATATGAATTAATTGCAGAGGTTTTGATGTAGAAATTTCGTTTTTGCTTTTAAAAGATGACTTAGTAAATTTGCCTTTTTGGCATGGAGAGCATAATGAAGATAAATTTCCATTTAACATAGGCAATCCTCTAATCAATTCTCTTTTTGCTAGTTTTAAGATGAGCTTTGTACTAGCGTGGCCTAAGCATCTATGCCATAATTCTAATTCATCATTTTTCGTTATAAAACATTTTATAGAAGATTTAGAAAGATCATGAAATGAAACTATGTAAACATTATGAATTCTAGGTGCAGTTAATAACACATCTTTTGTTTTAGGATTAACAATCTTGCAAAGGTTAGTGGAAGATTCAAAAAGTACGTTTAAACCTTTATCACACAGTTGACTTATAGATATTAGGTTATGTTTTAATCCCTTCACATAAAGTACATTTGATATAAGAAAAGATGCGTTACCCAATGTACCAACTCCCATGATCCTTCCTTTACCGTTATCGCCAAACGTCACTATTCCTCCTTTCTTCTTTTCTAGGCTAAGGAATTTTGCTTTATTGCCCGTCATGTGTTTGGAGCAGCCTGAGTCCAAATACCACACGTCTTCTGTTTCCTTAGCCTTCCTGCAAATCTAGAAAGAAGATGAGAGTAAAGATCCGGATACCCAAGAGGTACCACCCATAGAGAAAGTGGTTTTCTTAGGTACCCAGATTTGTTTTAAAGATTGTTGTTTTATATTCCTGCAAGAGCCAGACGTGTGTCCAAATTTAAGACAAATAGCACACGAAATAAAGGGGGTTGAGACCCTTTTTCTGAGTTTCTACGTTGCCCTTGCTAGATGATGTTTGTACATTAGAAAAACCAGAAGAATTTTTAACATTAGAGCTACCGCCGGCATTAGTAGCTAGCGCCGAGCGGTAGTGTTCACTTTTATATCCGAGTCTGAATTTTCCAGACCCAAAGCATTGATTACCCAGAAGCATATCCAGGGATTTTTGACCAATCCCGAATTTGTTTATGGCTAAATTGAGATTTTGATTTTGTTTTTTAAGAGATGTATTTTCTTGAACAATCATAACACATTTATTTTCAAATCCTTTTTTGTTCTTTTCAATTTGTAATATAGAAGTTTTCAATTTTCTCTCTAAGTCCCCTTTTTCTTTTGCAATGATTTTGTTTTGTGAAAGGGCATTAGAGAGAGAAACTTCAAGTTCTTTTATCTTAAATAAAGAGTGCTCACATTCTTGACAAAAACTTTTCTTTTTTCAAGAGAGACTAATTTTTTTTGTGAGCTTACGATTTTCTTTTATAATAGATTCATTTTCATGATTTAATAAAACAAATTTATCATAAAGTTCTTCAAAGGTAGGAGGAGATACCTCAGTGTCGCTAAGAACACTGGTGTCGCCATCGTCGCTTTTGGCCATTAAGCACAAGTTTGCTTCCTCCTCGCTACTTGACTCAGAACTGTTTGACTCTTCAGAGGAAGAGTCATCCCAAGTAGCGGCCTTCAGCACTTTCTTCCTCTCTTTTGCTTTCTTTTGTTCTTTCTGCTCCTTTTGGTATTTTGGGCACTGGCTTCGAATGTGCCCGGTTTTTCTGCAGTGATGGCATTCTGGAGGCGGCCTTTCTTCTTCGTCATCGCTTCCTTTTTCTTTCTTCGATGAAGAGTAGGATCCCTTTCGTCGAGTATCTTTTTGGAAGAATTTTTGGAATGTGTTCCTTCTCTCTGGATTTCTGATGAACTTCTTGAAATTCTTCACCAGGAGTCCTTCTTCATCATCATCGTCCTCTTCGATGCACTCCTTCTTTGATGTCAGCGCCAACGCCTTTTTCTTCGGCTCCTTGTTGTATTCGTCATGTTGAATTTGTAGTTCTACCTCATGGATTTTGAGATTCCCAATGAGATTCTCGATCTGGAGCGTTCTTAAGTTGTGCTACTCCGAGATGGTCGTCACCTTCAGATTGAACCTTGGAGGTAAGGAACGAAGAATTTTCCTCACCAAGTCCCTGTCGGAGTAGGTCGTTCCAAGCGCCTTGGATGCGTTGACGATCTTAGTGAAGCGAGTGTACATTGAGTTGATGTCCTCTTCCGTGTCCATCATGAATTTTTCGTATTCAGATTCCAGTTGAAACAGCTTGGCATCTTTCACCTGCGATGAACCTTCGTGAGTAACTTCCAATTGATTCCAAATATCATAAGCAGTTGTGCATGCAGAAATTCTATTAAACTCAGTCCTTTTTAAAGCGCAATATAAAGCGTTCATTGCTTTAGCATTATTTTTACACCTTAGTTTATCGTTGTCATCCCATTTATCTTTAGGTTTTGCTAATGTCGCCTCTCCTACTACAGTTGTAGGCGGAGAGTACCGTACTTCTACCATGTTCCATACTTCTACATCCATGGTCATAAGAAAACACATCATTCGATTTTTCCAGCAGTTAAAATCTGACCTAGTAAAGAGAGGTGGTCGACTAATCCCTTGACCCTCCGAGAAAGCGAGATCATGAGACGCCATTGTTCACGGTTGTTAAGCCGATTGGAACAAAACTGCTCTGATACCACTTGTTGGATCGGTCGGCGCCCTTAGAGGGGGGTGAATAAGGGTTTCAAAAACTTTAGATTTTATTTAAAAAAACATTGGAATAATGCAATATTAAAGCAAGAAGTCAAGTAAAACAATAAGAGAGACAAGCTTTATTAATATTAAATAAGTTTTACAAAACTTGATCTTTATGATGCTAGAGATCGGAGGCGAATAATAAAAGCTCTTTTTGTTTTCTATCCCGACTCGCTTCCCCACGAACCGGTGGCCCTAGCCTTATCCTCCCCGGATTCGGCCTCAAGCCGCTCTAGCCAATCCTTGCCCGGATGTGGCCTCGAGCTCCCATAGACCTAGCCTAGATCTAGTTGCCAACACGAGGCGAATTTCAGCCCTAAGTCTACCCCAGACCTAGTCGCCAACACGAGGCGATTTCACTACCGTTTACAAAGAAAAAGAGAAATGAAATAATTAAAACTCCCTTAAGATGAACTTCTGAAGTCGTAGACGAGGATCCGTTGTAGAATCAGCCTTTGTCGAAGCGGACTTCGTCTGGATTCGGCGTGATGGAATTTTCCTTCAGAAATTGGCAGAGCATCGCTGCAACCTCAAATTTGTCCAAGACAAGCCTCTGGAATTCTATCACTCTCTCTCTTAGGTGTATGCAATAGGTGTCTAGAAAGCAAGAGGAGAGGGGGTCCTTTTATAGCCAAAGCGCTACCGCCGGCGCTACCGCTACCGCCGGCGCTATCCCTGATTAAGTAACATTTTGCGCGGCAGGATCTTCAATCCGCGGCAACATTTTGCTCTATGCCTCTTGTGCGCCATGCTACCGCCAGTGCTAGTAGCTACCGCCGGCGCTATCCCTGATTAAGTAATGTTTTGCGCGGCAGGATCTTCAATCTGCGGCAACATTTTGCTCTATGCCTCTTGTGCGCCATGCTACCGCCAGCGCTAGTAGCTACCGCCGGGCGCTAGCTCCTTCTATATAAGCTGTCGGAATTGCGTTAATCATCGCTAGCGCCAGGCGTTATCGCTACCACCGGCGCTAGTGGCCATGTTGGAATTCTGGCCTCAATTTTGGGGATAACTATCCCTGAGTCATGTGGACTTTGATTTCCTGCACACTTAAACACACAAGATCAAATACACATAGGATTTGTTATTCTCAAACCTAGGAGATGCGGAAGACCATGTTCCAACAGATCTCCCATGCTTGAGGTGTCCATGGCTAGATTGCTCTTTATACTTGTTGGAGGGTGAAGTTACCTCTCCAAGGTTCACCTTCTTCTCACTGGATTTGCCTGATTTTCTTTCCTCAAGGTATCCTTGGTCTCTTCTTGGAGTGAAGCAACAACTATTAATCAGGGGAGGAATGGCCTTGGGTATGGAGGATCTTGTTGTAGGCTTCCTTGTAATGAGGGGTTTATCCTCCACACTTCTAACTCTATTATTCTAAGATTTCAGGATACCAGACTAATCTCTATCCTTCTTTAGAAGTATAACCTCTTTGGTTAGAGAGTAGCACAGCTCCTTACTGTCAATCAATGCCTTCAGAATTTTCCCAAATTTGCTTATTAGGTCGAGGTTGGAGCTTGCATTGAAGTCCTTTTTGAGTTGGCAAAACTCCGCATTCTCTGGAGTTAGCTTTTTAGCCTTTACAGAGAGCTCAGAGTTTCTTGCTTGAAGAGAGGAGATCTCTGGAGTTTGCTCCTTACAGAGCATCTTGATCTTTTTGAGATCCTCTAGAAGGACATCATATGGCTTGGACAAGTCATCATTTCCTAATGAGCTTGTCTCAGATTCTGAATCTGTGGCAAATAGAGGAGCCCTTATGCATACCTGTTCAGGAGAGACTTCATCCTGAATTTCCTCCTCTGACTTAGATAAGGAAGTCAGTCCAAAATCAGCTTCCTCTTTTGAGTCTGAACATCTTGAGTCACTGTCACTCAAGGTTTTGACTTTCTTCTCAGCTACATTTCTTCTTGCTTCCTTCTGATTCTTGGATGGCAATATTGATTCTGCATTTCCTTCTTTTGATCCTTCCATAAGGAGTGTTAGAGAGTCCCGCATCTCCTTTGTTGTTATGCAGTGAGCAAGTTGCTGGAATATAGAAATATCAACTGCACCAGCTAGAATGTTTTTGGCCTCCTTGGCCAAGTTGACCAGGATAATCTCATCTTCAGTCATTTCAGAAGTTTTCATGGGCACCATCTTACGAGAATAGCAAGTAGAAGTTATCATGGGGACATATGTCTCTTCTTGAACAATTAGAAACATTCTAGGATCCATAGCCTCCATGAATATCTTAGCTCTTACTTTCCATAGGGCAGAATTCTCCCTAGAACAAATAGCTAGTCTTCATTCCATAGCTATGATGAATGGACACCTAATAACATATTTGTTCAAGCTGTTAAGCTTTTCTTTGAACAACCTCCCTCTGATACCAATTGATAGTTATGGGGTGTCAACTTATCACCTAGAGGGGGGAGGGGTGAATAGGAATTTCAAATTACTTGGCCCCTCTTTGACATTCTTGTTTTCTGGTTTGTTAGATTATGAAATAAGAAGCATAACACGGAAAACACGCAAAGATTTATAGAGGTTCCTTAAGACGATGTGTCTTGAGTAGTCCTCTGTCCCCATGCGCCTATCTAGTAGTATGCTAGATTCGACAAACTCCTCCAAAATCTCAGGCCTGCAAGCCTTACAACACGGACCCGCATGTCCGACAGCCTAGCCCTGCAAGCCCCTACTGCACTCAGGTCCACAAACCTGACACTCACTCCCTCAAGCCCTACACAGCCCAGACCCGCAAATCCACTGCCCTGGCCCTCAAGCCTCACAGTTCTAAAGCCCACAAGTTCGACAAGATTGAACTTGCAAGTCCACTGCCGTGGCCCACAAGCCTCACAGCTCTCAAGCCCGCAAGCTCGACACTCAGATCTGTAAATTGATCCTACAGTTTTTGGCCCGCAAGCCTTACATAGAAAGATAAACAACGATTCTTTTGCCTGATGAAGATCAGCTTCTTTACTTGAAGAAGATGCTTCTGATTTGAACCTTGACAGCACAGATCTTCTTCAAGATTCTTATTTAGCCTGATGTTGACTGGCTTCTTGACTTGAAGAAAACACTTCTGATATTATCTCTTGCAACACAAGTTCTTCTTCAATCCTTCTTAACTTGAACGATTCTTTTCTGTCGATGTTGATTGACTGATTCTTAGAGAACACAAGATATGAGTTTTGTTCTCTTCTCCTTCTTGACTCTTCTCCACAGCTATTACCGTTTTATTGATATGCTGTGCGAGATACTTTTTCATTCCATGGTTCGGAAGAGCTTTTAGAGCATCCACTGTTCCTTTTTATTGGACCGATGAGCCACCCCAACGGTCTCCTTTAATGTTCCATAAGTGTCAAAAGCCCTTTCTTTAAGTGCACGCACTGATTGGACAATCAGGGGGCGACATTAAATGCTGACAGCGCGTCTGGCAAGTTTTGAATCTGTCTGGATAATATTTCCATCGTTACGACGACATGGACAATATCTCGACGACAGAGCTTGTCGTTGTCTTGGACTTGGACAGATTTTCAAGACTTCTTCCTTCTTCTTTAGACAAGAATATCTCGAAGATACGGGACATCCCTTCTGCACTAGCGATTATGACGATAGACTGTCTTCTGGATATGTCGTCGAAATCTTCTCGACTGCTTGATATCATCGACACCACCTTGTATTAATCAACAACATTATCAGTATCATGTCGATAAGCTATTCCTCAGCAACTGCTATCTTCATAACTGCTTCCTTGGCCTCTCGACGTCAAGCCTTCTTTACAACGACATCATCGATATCAGTCTTTCTTTGCCTTTTTCAATGACACAACTTATTTACTACGACGTCGTCGACATCTGTCTTACTCAGCCTTTTTGATGTCAAGGTTTTTTTACGACGATGTCGTTGACATTGTCTTGCTTAGTCTTTTCGACGATATTGTACATAGTGAAGTTATTAAAGTACTGGACGTATTGTCTGATCTCTGCAAGCATAAAATAAATATAACATCAAATACACAATGCTTTTATTATTGAACTGAGCACTTTTTCGAATAAGGAATATTGCAGGGCATAGTTCCCAATAATAATTAATTGGTTTATAGTTACTATTGAAAGTATATAGTTGCTACCTAAATCACACAAGGATTATTGTTGGGAACCACAATAATTAATTGTTTTATAAGGAAAAAGCACACATAAAACAAAGCACACACAAACACAAGGATTTTATAGTGGTTCCCTGATGCGGGTACTCCACTTTCCCGCCTCACCTATCTAGAACACCCGGCTAGACTAGGCTACTTCACTATTCTTAGATTATGAATAATTTTACAATTTGGAGTAAAACTCCCACAAACTCAGAGAACACTCTCTCTTACAAAAAGCTCGGAGAATAATTTCTCCTACAAACTCGATCCTCTAAACTAGGATCTACAAAGACTTAGAAGATAAGACTTCCTACAAGAATAGGTAAAAAGATATTACAAGAACTTTAGATTGTAAAACAAATCTCCTAGAATCTCAAGAAGATTCTGCTTCTTCAGATCTGAAATAATAGGTCTTCTTCTTCCTTGAAATACATGAAATCCTGAACTCGAATGGGGAAGAAGAGATCCATTGTCTTGAAAGCTTTGGTCTGAATACTTATCGACACAACAAGATCTAATGAATACTTGAATCAATCTGAGCACTGAGATCTTGTTGAATCGAGACTTGCATAAGAATTGAGCACAGAACTTTTCGGCGGCAAGAGATCTTCTTTGCGAGAATGAGAGAGATGGACGACGGAAATCTCGATGTCTTTCTTTTCAAATTGCACAATTAGGGTTATTAGAAAAGTCCTTTAAGTATTTATAGCACTCCTTCAGACAGATATAAACAACTCTTAAATAAAGAGATACACATGGACTGTACATGGCTGAAAAACCCTAAAAGGAAAAATGCGTCAAATAGAAGAAAACGCGCTCTGTCTGGATTCGTCAAATGGACTCGTCGAATACAAGATTACTCGACTAATTATTGTTATGACTCGACGAATTGACTAAGAGACAAGAGCTGAGATGGGGAAGAAAAGAAACAAAGTCCACTCGAGTATTTCACGAGATCACTCGACAAATTCATCGAGTGTTCACGAGAAATCAGTAGACTACTCGACAAATTTTTTGAGTGTTCTCATGTGAACAACTTTTACTCGACGAAAATCACTTAAAGAATTTTCTGATACTTCTCGAGTATAATCGATGAATATCTAAGTCTTTCACGAGTTGTCTCGACTAATTAACTTGGATTCTTCGAGACCACTAGACGAAAATGACTTAGGCTATTTTCTTCCACTTCTGAATTCAGCACCTGCTTCACCTTGTATTCTCCATAGTGTTTGAATATGAAGTACATGCCAATAGAGAGATTTCACATGAGTCAACACCTTGGTCTACACAATGAGGGAATACGTTTCATAGGCCTGTGTTTATAACTCATTGAAACCGACATTGGTCTGTACTTAGCAGTTAGAGTCCTGCAAACACACAACTAAGAAACTACATCAAATACAAAATCAATTCATCTTAGTTCAAAGGACACTTGTTCAAATCAAGGTTATTGTGGCTACAATACCAAACAATCTCCCCATATTTTGAAGAAGTCAGAACTCTATCTACTAAGGTGAATTGCACAAATAAAAATTATAAATATAAACACACGTCATGACATAAAGAAGTAAACCATATAAATTGAATTTTCAAAACATCAAAATATATATGTAATTGTTTTTCATATTTTAATCAAGTCGCAATCTACATTTAAGTCATCTTAACCTTCCCCTGCTTGCTTCTTTTCATTTGCCTGTTAAAATAAGCTTTGGTCTTAGGATAGTATCATGAAGGAAGTGGAGGAGCATCTGGGTTGTTGTAACCATAATCTCTGAAATGAAATTTCCTTTTCAAATGAGAAGCTTTATGCTTGTTGATTTCTTCTTGACTATATTACTTCTGAGGTTCTTCATTTGAATTATTAATCAGCTTGTATGTGTCTAAGATGATTGACTTAGAAATATGACTCCAAACCTTAATAAAATCTCTTCTTTTTGCTATAGGCTCTCTGAACTCTATGTCTGAGCCTATCCTTGCTTAGGGATCTGACCTTCTAGCAAAATGTACTTCACCATATTTACTTCTTTTGACAGCAGGCTCAGAAGATTCAGGAATGTCTTCAGGAATATTTTTTGGAAAATTTTCAGGAAAGTCTTCAGGAAAATCTTCAGGGTGAGACCACACCTGATTATACTGAACTGGAGGATTTCATATACTTGTTCTGGAAAGACTTAACCTTGAGGTCTCCCAATCAAGTTGTCATGGAGCCATTGAAAACTTTGGTGATTGAAAACAGTAGCCTCATAAAATTTGCTTTCAACTTCTTTGCTTAAGTCATGCATTTGAACTAAGATCTTCTCCTCCCCCTTTATGCCTTCTTCATTAAGGGTTTGGAGAATCTCTTCTTTGAAGTTTGACAGATCTTCAGAGATTTTATTTCTTGTACTTTGCTCTTGCTGATAAATGGATCCTTGACCTTCAAGCAGAACCTTTGAATTGTCATATACATCTTAAGACCTTCATTAGTGTAGCTCGCTGCTTTTACACCATTTGTGAAGTAGTTATCTAGATCATCTTTGATTGAAGAGACGGTGTATTTTACTTCTGTTAATCCTTTATTCAAGTCATATTCAACCTCTTTAACCTTATCAAAAACTTATTTCAAAGAAAACTCAAAATATTCAGCTTGACTTTTGAGCAGTGCCTCAATGGATTGGACCAATTCTGAATTTGAGGTGTAGGCAACTATAGCAGGAGAAATTTGAACTGGAGGAGTACCATGATGTTGGGCAAATGATTTATCTTGACCCCTAGAAATGAGTAGAAAATGAGTTCTCAGAGTGAAAAATTAGTTTAAGTAAATATGCGTCGAATAGTAATCGACGCAACGTCGAAGTGTAGTCGACGTATCTCTCATACTGAGTCGAAGTAACTCAAAACAGAATTCGACGTAACCAAAGTCGACGTAACTCTGATTTCTTGTTGACGCACCCAGTAAAGTCGACGCTCCTTCCATATTTTCTTCTCGACATCTAGACAGGCTGAAATCGACGCTTACGTCGAATATTAATTGACGCACATCGATTTCTTTGACAGATTCAAAAACTCGCCAGATCTCTTTCCTTCTTTCTGTAGATCTGAATTTTATGGAATTATATTATTCTTTTCTAGCCGTTCTGAATCAGTCTTTCCTTCTAAATGATTCTTGGCTAATTTGATTAAGATTATTATGGACATTATTTGAAAATAGAATGATCTCTTTCCTGCTACATATATAATGATTATGGAAACTTTTCTTTCTCTGACTGCTAATTGATTATTCTCCTATAGCAATATTTTTGAATAAACAGAGCTATAAATACAGAAGGAGGCCGGCAAAGAATAAGAAGAAGTGATCCACTCCATTCCAAAAAAAAGAGGAAAAGCTCCCAAGAGAGAAGAAAGAGAAAATTGAGAGAAGTGTAAGAGTGCTGCAGCAAGAAAAAGCTTTCTTCTTCTCCTCCTTCTGAAGCCATACTGCTGCCATTTCTGAAAGCTCTCACTGAAAGAGAAAAGGGATTTCAATCTCCTTCTCACACTAGGAGAGAGATTTCATTCACTATACTTGTTCTTCTAATCTTCTTGCTAGGAAGAAGATTCTTTCTTGCTTCAATTGTTTTTCTTCTACTTCTTCTTCTTATTCTTATTCCATTTTCAAATTGTGTAAAAGAGTTTTAAGAATCTCTCTTCAAAAAATTCAGTTGTAGTGGTTCTAAGAGTCTCCTTATCAAAAGACTCAGGCTGGTTCTAAGAGTCTCCTTATCAATAGACTCAGTGCAAGATAGTGAATTCCTACCAAGGGGGTAGAAGAGTGGACTACCCAAAGTTTGGGGAACCACTATATTTCTTTGTGTTGTGTTGTGTTTTTCTTTTTGCTAATTTTTTTCTTTATTTGGTTAATTCTTGTTGGTGTGTGGGAAGCTTAAATCGGTGAATATTACACATATATATAGATTTATTAACTTTGCACAAAATATTTTTAAATCTCTATTCACCCCCCTCTAGAGAATTCTAGAGAGGTTAACTGTGCACTTTCAATTGGTATCAGAGCTAGGTTGATCAAAAAGGGGTAACTCCTTGATCAAAAAGATCCTACCTCATATATATATATATATATTTCTAAATTTTTTTATGGCACAAATCAACGATTATGCTTCCACCAGACCACCAATGTGCAATCTTGAAAAGTTTGCAGTTTGGAAAACAAGAATTAGGATCTATATGAATTCTATTGATGAAGAATTGTTTAATGTTATTTTGACAGGTCCTCCCAAGCCTTATAGAAAGGACTCAAGTGGTAAAGTGACTCAAACACTTGTTCCAAGAGCTGAGTGGACAGATGATGAGAAGAAGGCAAGAGCATGCGATGCAAAAGCTGTAAACATTCTTGTCTCAACCCTCTCAGATGAAATCTTTCAAAAGGTGGTTGACTGTGAATCAGCCAAAGAAATCTGGGAGGCTCTTATAAAGATAGTAGAAGGAAGTGCTGATGAAAGGAAAGATAGGAAGGCTCTATTGATCTCTCAATATGAGAACTTTCAAAAGAAGAATGAAGAAAGCATATCTGAGATGTATGACAGATTTGGTCTGATCATCAATCAATTAAGGAACTTGGATAGAGAGATCTCTCTCACAGAGATCAATGACAAATTATTAATGAGTCTCCCAAGTTCATGGGACTCAAGAATATGGGCAATAAGAGATACAAGAGGACAAAAGGAAATCTCAACAGATGCCCTCTTAGGAAAACTCAAATCCTTGAGCAACTACTGAAAACCAGAGAAGAGAAGGAAAGAAGGGAAAACACTCCAACCTCTTCAACAGATAGTTCCATTGCATTAAAAGCAACAGAAGAAGAAACCCCTATTACTGAAGAAGAATTATTCAGTCTCCTGGCCAGAAGATTCAGGAAATGGGTCAGGACAGATGGGTCTAGAAGAAGAGAGTCAAAACCAAGGTATGATAAGACTCCTACTAAAGAAATTGTTTGTTATTCCTGCAGGAAAACTGGACATATTGCCCCAGAATGTACAGAAAATGCTGAGAAAAAGAAAGATCTGAAAAAGAAAGATCTCAAGAAAAAAGGGAAGAAGAAAGAAAGAGGCTTCATTGCAGAAGCTTGGAGTGAAACAGATTCTGAGGACAGCACCTCATCTAAAAGTGACAATGAAGAGTCTAAGCAAGAAGACCTATGCTTAATGGCTCTTGGAAGCTCAGAAAAAGAATGTGTTGCTGAATCATGGAGTGAAATAGGATCAGAAGGAAGCATCTCTTCTGAAGATGAAGAAGAAAATTCAACAACAAAAGCAAATAGCCTTATTCTCATAGAGGAATCTGAGGATAAGGATGAGGTGAGCATTTTTGATGAAATAGATTTTCTATGTGATGATTTGAAAAATGATTTTAAAGGATTCTGTCTAGATGAGCTAAAAGCTAAACAAGAAATTTAGGATCTAAAAGAACAAATTAATATGAGAAATATAGAGGATACATGTTCAAAAAATTATGAACTAAGGTGTAAAATCTATAAATAGAAAAGGAAATAGAAAGTGCTAAAATAGAAAATCAACTCCTTAAGAATAAGGTATCCCAGGCAAAAGCTTTTGAAGAATTTATAAAAGTCAGAAGCCAGACACTTAAAGAAATCAATGAAAAATAAACAATAAGACATAAGAATCTGGGGCTAGGGGCTGATCCTTCAACCAATTCAATACCATCTACCAAACCTGCTTGGATGAACCCTGTTAAATTTACTAAACCCATCAAATCAACAAACTTAGAAGAAGACTCACAAAATAAAGAAAACTTAATCCTCAAGGAGACAAACCATTTTGATGAATCATCATCATACCATTTAGAAGAAGACGAACAAACTCATTCTGAGAAGGCAACTAGGCCAAAAGAAATAATTCATAGAGAAATAAATCTCCTACCAGAAAAAGGGAAAAATAAAATCTGTAAAGACACATTTGCGTCGACTTCATATCGACGCATGAATGATAGTACGTCGAACTTTACTCGACGTAATCTCTCAGAAACTTTGACCTCAAATCAACGCATGAATAAAATTGCGTCGACTTATAATCGACGCAACTACTTCTATGCATCGATTCCAGATCGACGCAATCTAGAGAAAGCGCCGAATATAAATTGACGCAACTCTCAACATACGTCGAATACCTATCGACGCATAAATTCTCAGAGTAACTTAAATTCAGGACATATTTATCCTTCAAAAAATTTCTATCTTAACCCTCATTTAGAACCCATTCATCCTAATCAAAATTTCTATCCAAATCAAAACTTCTATCCTAATCTAAACTTCCATCCTAAACAACAATTTTATCCTAATCAACACTTCTATCCCTCTTTAAACTCAAATTACCATAATATAAAAACAAACAGGTGTTATATCTGTAATAAAACAGGCCACATTGCCAAACAATGTTGGCATAATCAATTCAATAATGTATAAAATTAGTCCAAGGCTGACTTAGAAAACCATAGGTTTAGGAAGTAATAATCTCTCAAGAAAAACCTAGAATTTTCAAAAAAATAAAAGTCACGTCGATTCCTTGATCGACGCATCGTCAAAAGTGTTAAAGCCGACGCATACATCGACTTCCACTCGACGCAACGTCAACTTCATGAAAAAGAGCGGCAATACTAAAATATTTTCGGTCACATCTACTGTAGTACCGAATAAACCTCGAGTTGTGTCTCGTTTCGACGTTTCACCTGACTTAAATAAACTCTTCAGTTAGAAATCTGCACGCTCTCTGCATCTCTCATCCTTCTCACATCTCTTCCTCTCTCTTTTACTGACCAAAATGGCTCCCAAGATCAACTATGGTTTCGATATTGATCTTGATTCCTTCCAAGCCGCCGCCGAAAACTACAAGAGCATCATAGATCTTTTCACTGAAGACGGTGTAAACAAACTCATTTCAACAAGATGTAGAATCCTGGAAATAGAACTCACTGAGTTGATGAATCATGTTCAGATATCTAAACAAGGAGTGATTATAGGAACAATCCATGAAACACCTGTCTCAATCTCTGCAGAACATCTTATGGACACCTTTGATCTTCCATCAGGTACACACCAACACTATCCTTGTTCAAATCAAAAAGGAAAGCAAATTATTTTCTAAGAGTAGCTAAATGAATCTCCATCATCATTCCCTTATCAGGTAGTGAACCTGTGGAAATCACCCCTGAGGAAATCAAAAACTTATTAGTCACCATGAAATTCTCCAGAGATAGACCAATCAACTTGAAGAAAATAGACTTCTCTGATGAATATAGGCTCTTGGCAGACATAGTAGGAAAAATACTACTATGCAAAATCTCTGCCCATGATGCAGTGCCCAAGCAGCAACTGAACATTATGAGGGCCCTTATACTGAAAAAGAAGATAGACTGGGCCAGCTGCTTACTGAAGATGATAGGCTACAAATATTCTCATAAAAAGAATGCCTACATGAGGATCATGAGTCAGGTACTCCTTCACTCCTTCCCTGACCTATGTAGGTCAAAAGGAATTCCCATTCCTCCTGGAAAAAGGATGTCCATAGCCCTCTTCTCAAAATGGACCAGGCAAATCCCCAAGCCTGGTTCCATTCCTGAAAGGACTCCCTCTCCTCCTAATTCTCCTGTGCATCCATCTTCACCTCCTCATCCACATACAGACATCTCTTCCCTACCAACATCATCCACACCAATAGTTTCCACTACCCTCACACCTCCTACCTTAACTACATCTTCATTTTCACCAATTCAATCACCACCTCTTCCTCCTCCTACTATCACATCCTCTCTACCTACATCATCTCCCATACCTCATATATCAACAATCACTTCTGCACCTTCATCCCCTCCACCAACACACCCTGAACCATCTCCATCCACTGAAACTCTCATCACTCAGTGTATCCAGTCAGCAGCCCAAAAATTTCAAGAAATGCTGGATGGACACTGCCTTCAAATTCACTCCTCTATCAGGCACATGCAAACCCAGTTGGATGGGATAAATGCCTCTGTGTAAGTACTCAAAACCTCTGTGTCTTCATCTAAGGTTACTAAATCATTCTTAACCTCCTTGGCTAAGAAGGTCAAGAAGGGGGAGAAGTTAGATGAAGAGCAGCTCTCCAGTCACAAATCTCACTCACACAACTCCTCTCCAACATCAAAATCTGATAGTATTGCTCTGCTTAAGACCATTGGGAATGAAATAGTACCTGAGCTATATACTACAGAACAGATAACAGCTGTACTTTCTATAGCAAGAGAAGCTGAACAACAAGTAGTTCTCTTTCAAGGGGAGGCAAGTAGAGTAGAGAAAGAAGTTGAAAAGGAAGCTGAGGCTGAAGGAGTGGCTGAAAGTGAGAAAGACAAAGAAGCTGAGGATCAGGGGGAGCCAGATGCTATCATAGCTGAAGCTAGAGCTGGGAAAGAAGCTGAAGAAGCAGAAATATAAGGTATAAAGGAAGTTCCATCTCAGGAGCAGATTGCTTTGACTCAGGGGGAGCTGAATGAACATCCTGCTACAACCTCTATAAAAGACCTGATCTCCCTTTAGTATTCTCCAGGAAGAGAAAAACTCCTCCTACTCCTCCTGAGTGATATTTTGAACAATTTTGATATACTCTATTAATTCTTAAGTGCTGATGAATTCTTTTTCCATTTTCTTCTGATTACCTAATATATCTCTTTTTTATAAATATGCTTTGATGTGTTGATTAAAAGCTGATAAATTCTCTTTGAATAGGGTTAAGACAAATAGGAGGAGATTGTTGGGGAAATGATTTACCTTAACCGCTATAAATGAGTAGAAAATGAGTTCTCAGAGTGAAAAATTAGTTTAAGTTAATATGCGTCGAATAGTAATTGACGCAACGTCGAAGTGTAGTCGACGTATCTCTCATACTGAGTCGAAGTAACTCTAAACAGAATTCGACGTAACCAAAGTCGACGTAACTCTGATTTCTAGTTGACGCACCCAGTAAAGTCGACGCACCTCAGTCGACGCTCCTTCCATATTTTCTTCTCGACGTCTAGCCAGGCTGAAATCGACGCTTACGTCCAATAGTAATCGACGCACGTCTATTTTTATGACAGATTCAAAAACTCGCCAGATCTCTTTCCTTCTTTCTGTAGATCTGAATTTTATGGAATTATATTATTCTTTTCTAGCCGTTCTGAATCAGTCTTTCCTTCTAAATGATTCTTGGATAATTTGATTAAGATTATTATGGACATTATTTGAAAATAGAATGATCTCTTTCCATCTACAGATATAATGATTATGGAAACTTTTCTTTCTCTGACTGCTAATTGAGTATTCTCCTATAGCAATATTTTTGAATAAACAGAGCTATAAGTACAGAAGGAGGTCGGCAAAGCATAAGAAGAAGTGATCCACTCCATTCCAAAAAAAAGAGGAAAAGCTCCCAAGAGAGAAGAAAGAGAAAATTGAGAAAAGTGAAAGAGTGCTGCAGCAAGAAAAAGCTTTCTTCTTCTCCTCCTTCTGAAGCCATACTGCTGCCATTTCTGAAAGCTCTCACTGAAAGAGAAAAGGGCTTTCAATCTCCTTCTCACTATAGGAGAGAGATTTCATTCACTATACTTGTGCTTCTAATCTTCTTGCTAGGAAGAAGATTCTTTCTTTCTTCAATTATTTTTCTTCTACTTCTTCTTCTTATTCTAATTCCATTTTCAAATTGTGTAAAAGAGTTTTAAGAATCTCTCGTCAAAAAATTCAGTTATAGTGGTTCTAAGAGTCTCCTTATCAAAAGACTCAGGCTGGTTCTAAGAGTCTCCTTATCAAAAGACTCAGTGTAAGATAGTAAGTTCCTACCAAGGGAGTAGAAGAGTGGACTACCCAAAGTTTGGGGAACCACTATATTTCTTTGTGTTGTGCTGTGTTTTTCTTTTTGCTAATTTCTTTCTTTGTTTGCTTAATTCTTGTTGGTGTGTGGGAAGCTTAAATCGGTGAACATTACACATATATATAGATTTATTAACTTTGCACAAAATATTTTTAAATCTCTATTCACCCCCCTCTAGAGAATTCTAGAGAGGTTAACTGTGCACTTTCAATTGGTATCAAAGCTAGGTTGATCAAAAAGGGGTAACTCCTTGATCAAAAAGATCCTACCTCATATATATATATATATATAATTTTTTATGACACAAATCAAAGATTATGCTTCCACCAGACCACCAATGTGCAATCTTGAAAAGTTTGCAGTTTGGAAAATAAGAATTAGGATATATATGAATTCTATTGATGAAGAATTGTTTAATGTTATTTTGACAGGTCCTCCCAAGCCTTATAGAAAGGACTCAAGTGGTAAAGTGACTCAAACACCTATCCCAAGAGCTGAGTGGACAGATGATGAGAAGAAGGCAAGAGCATGTGATGCAAAAGCTGTAAACATTCTTGTCTCAACCCTCTCAGATGAAATCTTTCATTAGGTGGTTGACTGTGAATCAGCCAAAGAAATCTGGGAGGCTCTTACAAAGATAGTAGAAAGAAGTGCTGATGAAAGGAAAGATAGGAAGGCTCTATTGATCTCTCAATATGAGAACTTTCAAAAGAAGAATGAAGAAAGCATTTCTGAGATGTATGGCAGATTCAGTCTGATCATCAATCAATTAAGGAACTTGGATAGAGAGATCTCTCTCACAGAGATCAATGACAAATTATTAATGAGTCTCCCAAGTTCATGGGACTCAAGAATATGGGCAATAAGAGATACAAGAGGACAAAAGGAAATCTCAACAGATTCCCTCTTAGGAAAACTCAAATCCTATGAGCAACTACTGAAAACCAGAGAAGAGAAGGAAAGAAGGGAAAACACTCCAACCTCTTCACAAGATAGAAACATTGCATTAAAAGCGACAGAAGAAGAAACCCATGTTACTGAAGAAGAATTATTCAGTCTCCTGGCCAGAAGATTCAAGAAATGGGTCAAGACAGATGGGTCTAGAAGATGAGAGTCAAAACCAAGTCCATTTCTCAACAAAATGGCTAGCCTGGACTGGCTCTGAATCAGGTTTATCATTGCCATCATCATCATCTCCACCATCATCATCAGCATCACCTTCACTGGCAACATCCTTGCCAAGTCCATTTCCCTGATCATCACCAATATCAACATCATCCTTCTCAGCAGCAGCACTATCTGCATTTGGAACTTCCTCATACTCAGAAATATCAATGGAAATGCTTTCTGGCTTCTTTCCAGGAAGATCAACTATGTTCCCTGAAGAATCAACATGTGCTAAATTGAATCTTCATTCAATATTGAGAACAAGGGCATCAAGCTATTTTTGCCTTCTGTAGGTACTATGAGCTGGAGGAGGCTTTTGTTGAACAGCAGAACTTGGAGCCTTGGAGCACTCCCCCTGGGCTGATGGAACAACTAGGTTTGGACCAACTCTGGAAGGAGAGGGATCATTTCTTTCCTCTTCTTCTTCTTCATCATCAACAGATCTCTTCAAACCTGGTCTTACTATCTTCCTTTCCCATCTTGATAGAATGGAGGAGTCTATCTTCTTTAGATGATGAATTGGGCAACCTTACCTCATATCAAACTGTTCTCCATCCAGTTGATTTAGATAAAGGTTGATGATCCTACCGAAGTTAGGAATCATTAAACATGCTTTGATCTTTTCAAATAGAATTAGTCCCCAATTCACCCTTTTCCTGCATATCACGGCCGCTACCAATTTAAATATATCATTAGATAGGTAGTCATGTGTACCTACCTTACATAATAATACTTCTCCCAAAATGTCTGATAGGACCTTTCCTTCTCCGTTCATATACTTCCTTCAAACATAAGTTGTTCCTCTTGGCAAACCGCAGAACAGCAAAGCTCGATTGTGATCTTCATCAAACAAGCAATCCTCTTCTATAATGGCTGACAATCTCAGAAATCTCGTCAACCTCGACGGCTTCATTTTGATCACTTTGCCTCTGACAACTGACTTGATTACCCTCCATTGCGGTGAACCTTTGCATTCTTAAAGAAGTCCAAGACATCTCGGTCAAGAACGCGGCATGGATGCTCAATAACAAATGACAAACCCGCCTCTTCAATATAGAGAACGACATTCCTGAATTCATTGGTGGCACTGGCAAACCCTGTTCTGATGAGCTCTCCTCCTACTAGAAGCAATCCAGCACTCTTGCATCACATTCTCGCTTGAAATCGACGGTGAGAATCGAGGAAGAAGGAGAATCGTCGAAAGAGCTCGGCGAGGGAGACGAATCAACGAAAGAGGGGTTTCGGCAAAATGAAGAGCGTGACTCGAGAAATCTGAAAACTTATATAAATTTTTTAATGTTTAACAATAAAATAGAGGCGCGTACCTGGAGGATGAAGCGACTCGACAGATCCAATAATAATAGAAATTATATTTAAGAAAATCTGAAATAAAGCATTCGACAAAATTGACTAGTGATGAGTCCTCATCTCATACACATATTTGGACTCATCCGGGCCATCTTTCCATTCATTCCATTGCACTTTAGCCCCATTTTAGCTCATAATTATCACTCTCCGCTAGGTGCACGTCTTGGCCCGTTTCGGTGTTATTTTTTTATTCATCCTTGTTACAAGTTGTTATGCTGTGTTAAGTGCCACTTTCAGTGGCCAGACTGGTGTCGTATGCTGGAACAGGAGTTGTGCAGGTGTTCCCGGTACAATTTTGTACAGGAACACTGCGCACGATCACTGGTTTCTTCGCGCACGACCACTGGTCGTGCGCCTTTGCTCGTGCGCACTTAACGTCATTTCATGAGTTCTGTTTGGCTTATCGCACGACCACTGACGCTAGT